>OW121721.1:7527500-10027500 GCA_933228805.2 Hipparchia semele | reverse complement strand
TTGTAATATAACGTCGCGGCTCCGTCGTAAACTAACAAAGACTTCTTTACTGATTACATAAATTTATTTCGTGCTATAAAATAAAATTGCTTACTTCATCCATCAAGAGTTTATTTGAGACTTACCGCAGACACCTGTGCAATTATTTATTTGAATCTAAGCTTTTGGTAAAATTGTGTTAAATCTTTCCAAACCGAGGTTTTGAAGAAACGTTTATCTGTATATAGAGGATTGTTTTGTTTCCTATTATGTCTACCTATATTATATTAAGTAATCTGTTCCATGTAGCACATCTATTATATTGTTCAATGACCCCATCATACCAGTTTTAGCATCTAGTTTTCTCTGAACAAAAGCAAAGAATTTTACATCTAAATGCTATTATTTATAAAAATTTATGTGGGATAGTATTATAGTAACAATGTAATTTTTATCCTGTTTTTTATCGTATTTCAAGATGTAGTTTGAAGAAGAGATAAAAGTTCTGATAAAATAAGTTTTTATGGCCACAGAATAAAAATATTTGTATCTACTACTACAGACCTAACTTATTTTTTTTTTGATAACCTTTTGACTTTTACGAGTAGGACAGGGAGGCATGCAGAAGAAGCACGTTACGAGATTTTTAAATATGATTTGTACAAAAAATAAGGCGATTAAAGACGCGGAACATCCCTCGCCGTTAACACCCCTTCACGCACCTTTTTCGTTTCTGTGTGTTTGAAAACAAAAAATCCTAGATGCAGTTTTTATGTGGCACGGTTTTTGTGACGTGTTTATTTTAGCGCGCTGATAACATTACGCTGTTGGTCAGGTGTTGGCAACTCAAAAAATAATATTATATTTATATAAATACACTCGTACCACTAAAAGTCAAACGCTAGTCTGTCTATTAAAAAAACATTCAAAAATCATCCATTAAATAATCTGAATAAAAATAAAAATGCTTTATTTCAGGCATTTGCCCAAATAAAAAATATACAAATAAGTAGATAAATATTATAGGTAATAAAACTAAAAAAATAAAATGTAAAACATTTTATTTCTTGCTCGTAACATTTTATCCTAAATTGCAAAAGTCGGAATAAAGAAAAACTACAAAATATAAAATCATCTTCACTGCAATACGTGAATAGAGTGGCCGTCATAACTCATAAGCTTATAAAGATAAGCTCATAAAATGAACATGATTACAAATGCAAAATGCCAACATTAGGCATCACCTCTACCAAGAAAATAATAATAATCGAAGAAAGTTGCTTAAAAGTTTCTATTTTTCAGATGAGTCGATGTTGGTGTATGCTTTTTTGGAAATTAAAATTGTGTTGTGGCAGTGTATTCATAAGCGAGCTTAGAGCATTTAACCAACAAACCTTACCTTTAAAATCGTATATATAGGGTGTAATGCCCCATAAAATACGATTAGGAATATGTATCATAAACTGTGCAAGTTACAACTATTGCTTCGATCTTAAACTTAGTTGCTTATGTTATATTAATAACAAAGAGTGTAGTTATCGATGAAAAAAAGGCATTAACGATACAAAAACTAAATATTCATCATATCGCTACCAAGAAAGTAATCAACTCTATAAAAGTTGCAAATCACATCCTAATAAAGTCTCGTAATCTCATTATGTACAGTGCAACATTGCAAGACACGCCTAGTTCATGGATGCAAGTATGCGCCGAAGGTTGTTCACCCCCGACAACCCTTGTCCACGTGTGTCGCGACGGCCGGCGACCTGCCCACGTCAGTCCCATAACTCCCATAATGTATCGGAGGTCTATTTACAAACTAACTCTTGCCCGCGGCTCTGCTTACGTTAAGTTCAAACCCCTATTTTACTCCCGTAGGGGTTGAATTTTCAAAAATTCTTTTTTAGCTGATGCACACGTCATAATAGTCTATCTGTACCTATGCCAAATTTCAGCCCGATCCATCCAGTGGTTTGAACTGTGCGTTGATAGATCAATGAGTCAATCACTTTTTCCTTAAATTATATATTATTCAGATATTTAAATCACCGGCTGAAATGGAATAGATGGATTGAAGATGAAGAGAAGATGTTTCTCTTTAGGCGCAGTAAGGAAGATTTCTTTTCAAGAAAACTGCCAAAATTGGAAAAGCTGAAAAGTTCCAATTTTCCATTAATACAAATGCCATTAAAAATTCACATTAACCGCCAAAGTCTTTCGCCATTTTTTCACATGATTTCATTATAATAATAAAGGTTACAATTTTATTAGCTTCATTTTAATTTAAATAAATTTTTGCAATGGAAACGAATTCTACACGTAAAATTAATGGAACGAATATAATTAACATACTTAATAATATTCAAGAAGAACAAGTTAAAAAATAAAATAAAAGATTATTATTATTGCTACTGCAGAGATTTGAAATTCATTGTGTGGGAATGTTTCTTGCTGGTAAAACTTTTTTGTACCAATAAATGCTTATAAATCTAATAATGGCGACAAGAAACCATAGGCTTACATAAAAAAGTCATTATCCTACAACATTAATACTGCCATATTCAGAAACCTTAAAAAAGTATGTGTAGAAGTAGTATGGGGAGCCCCATCTTCATAGCGACGGGTTTTTATGCTTCCCTTGAATACTAGGGATGGCCTTATAAACAAACATCAAACGACAGTATCGATACTGTATTATGCTTTAAGAGCATCAAAATATTGTTATGATATAGGTTTAGTTACTTTAAATGTTATCTTAAACGAGTCTTTTAGTAGTAAAAATTACTATGTTAATTGATAGACTGACAACAGCTGATTGGATTGTAAAAATTACTACAAGAGAAATAGTTGGCCTAAGGAGAAATATTATTATATATAATATATATATAATATAATATATATAATATAATATTATTATATATATATTAATATTAAAGCAATATAAAATAATAAAATATTATTAGTGTCAGGAAAATTGTTAAACAAGACCAATATTTGTACCACATTCTAACAAAATTCTTATTCCTAGTGTATGGAATGTCGAAAATAGTTAAACGTCGATGATTATATTTGATACATCGATATTTTTCACCCAAGCCTATAATATAATGCAGGCGCATATCTCAAGATCCAGCCCATTAAGGAGGATTAAGGAAGCCCTGCGATGACGTGAAAGTATTAAGGATGTGACTTGTCGACGTACATTCTAAAAATAACTTGCCCCTTAAATGGTGTAAAAAAGTGAAAAATACAACAGAGTATTAATTAATGGAGGCTAAATCGACAAGTATTACGCTAAATTAAAAAAAAGATAAGTCTTAATTAAAATTAAATAAAAAAAAAACTTTTAAGACAGTCGATGGTTTAGAAAAATAAAATTTAGTAGGTACCATTTTATGAGGGTTGCCTATCTCCTTGAGCTACCTGACTTCCTGAAGGAGAAATGGGGTTACTATGTGGGATTTCTACCCATTAAAAGCTTTCGCAGTGACCAACATCAGCGCATCATGAAGGGCACCAACGCACAATAATTGGTCCCTGGACCCTGGGGGAAGTTATCCCCTAAGCTTATGTAACTCAGTTAAGTACGGCAAGCTGCTGTTTTCCCTGAGTTGCGTACTCGAGCCACCTACTACCATGGAACAAGAAAAGCATAATTTTTTTTTTTCATGTGCATTTCTATTTCGACTAAGTAATTAGGCTTCTAAAATTAAACTAACGCGCGTATGGAAAAAAATTTTGCAACAAAAGCTCATAAAAATATGCAAAGGTAATGGGGTCACCAACAAAAGTATTGCTTTGTATATCCTCATGTCCAAGTTCTCGGAAAGCCTTTTTATTCAATAACTTGTTCATTTACAACGCCATAATATAAATCTTGACTGAATTTCTGAGATGCAACATGACTAATAAAGGGTCGGCCACACGTACAATACAATGCGTTTTACATAAAAGGCTTGTCGCTTTTTTATTGTCGCATGTACCTCCAGGCATGTTATCTTTTATAGCCTGCCCTTAGCCGTATATCTTAGTTTTATGTTAGCCTGGCTTGGCCATCGCGGGCAGTGGGCAGGGCGTAGGCGCTACTCCAGAAATTCTGCCCACGCGACAAGATTCGAGATAAGTGGGCAGACCGCAGTATATTGTGCGGAGTACGATCGTTTCGGGCCCCGAGGCTAGTTCGGAGCACTTTCCAGTTTTCAAAGTGCGCGTTGGTCGCGTGCCGTTATCTGTAGCTTGCAACTTGCAGCGTATTCTTATCTCGATGGCCGTAAAACTGACTCGTGCTTTTTTGTACAACAAGTTTTTGCTTGCCACCTCGCCCGCTCCGGCGTGATTTAACTCATTCTATGAACCTACCTACCTATCACGGAACGACAATACGATTTATCAACTTTTCAACATTTTAGTTTTTGTGATCGAAAAGATTTCTTTACAAGTGTCTCGAACCCAATTCTAGGCTCTTTTTACAAAACTAACATTTTGCTTTTTAACTAGCTGATGCTCATCATTTCGTTCTTAGGAGCTTTTTTTTTCGGGATGAAAATGACCCATAGGAGGCAATAGCTTGCCTCCTCTCTTATAAAATTTTATGTTACATAGACAGTGTTGCCTCGCGGCTCGAAATCATACTTAGTATTCTCGTATTATGGAAAGGTGAAAGTTATAAAATTGCGTGTCTATGCAATACAAAAGCTTCTCATGAACTATGAAATATTTTTATACGTTCAACATCATTACTAATATTATAAATACGAAAGTGTGTTTGTTGGTTTGTCCTTCAGTCATTCTGCAACAAAGCAACCGATCGACGTGATTTTTTACATGGGTATAGTTGAAGGCCGGGAGAGTGGTATAGGCTACTTTTTATCTCGGATAATCGAAGAGTTCGCGCGAGATTTTTGAAAACTAACTAAATCCACGCGAGCGAAGCCGCGGGCATCAACTAGTACCCACGTTTATAAATATCACTGAGATGACAGTAGTTAAGGAAAACATGTTAATGGCTAGATTACGTGTCCCATTACTGGTAATCTTGTTCACTAATGGCTTTTTTGTTGAGCAGCGATAGCTTTGTGGTTAGGACTGCGGTCTTCTATTCGGGGGGGTCGCGGATTCAATTCCGGGCACGCACCTCTGATTTTTCGGAGTTATAGAAAGTCTGCCAATTTACATTGGGCCAGCTATAATTCTTGCTGGTTCTTCTCGGTTGAAATGGCATTCCAAGCCAGTGGTAAAAAGCACTTTGTAAAAGTTTATTTATTTATTCGATGACCAGATAGTCCTTGACTTTACCAACAGGTAAGGTACGTGACGATGCAGTCTAAGATGATAGCGGGCTAACTTGGAAGGGGTATGGCAGTGCACTCATCAATCGGCTTCTACGTGCCATCGTGCAGGCAAGCTAAATCGCTTGGCGGCACTTGACGGTAGGGTGGTAACTAGCCGCGGCCAATGCCTCCCACCAGACAATAAAAACTATTCTATTCCATTGTTTTATATAAACCTTCTCAGAGACGAGACCAGCGCTAAAGAATGGCTTTTTCTTTACAGCGGGTTAACGACGAGCGCTGAACGGGGAGTCACGCCGGTCTACCTGAGGTGTCGGGAGGGGAGCGTGTCCTGGCTCTACCCACGAGGCGCACTGAGGCTGCTCTTCAAGCCTCCGTTGCCAGCCGACGAACGCGACTTCAGAGTTTGCGTCAGAGTTGTTCGAAGACCGGACCCTCCTGACTTTTTCCAAAGCATACAGCTAAATGAGACAGGTATAACTATACTTGATTACTAGTACCAAGCATAATCTATCTCGTATAGCCAGCGTATAGCGCATACGACGTCCTTATCGCATTAACAATGAAACTGTTCTTCAAGCTTGCCATGAAAAACTGAACTTAAGAACGTCGTAACTAACAGTCGAAACTGGTAGCAGGGTTAAGATTGTCAGTTAAGTATGTTTTTTTCTATTTGATGGCAAAATAGTTCTTGACTGCGATTTCACCTAATTGGCGATGAAGTCTAAGATGGTAGCGGGCTAACTTGGAAGAGGGGTGTGGCAGTGAACATTCGACCCATACCCCTAATCGGTTTCTATTCGCCATCATGCCGGAACGCTAAATCGCTTAGGGGCACGTCTTTGACGGTAGGGTGGTAATATAATAATAGCATCGAAAAGTCAGACGTCGGATCAAACTCCCGAAGAGGAGACTCCAGTCTTAACCATTAGGCTTTAACTCTAGCCTCTACCTGTATTTAGTTGTAAGACCATCTATTTCCTATTTTACAGAAACAGCAGAGCGCTTCCCGGCGCGCATCTTCGTAGAAGGTGTCCGAAGGCTAGTTCCCCTCTACGCGCCAGACGACGGCGACGTCCGCGAGCTGCGATGTTTCCGCAGCAGGCAGGGACAAGCAGCGTTATACGTTGAGGCGGAACCTGAGGAAGGGACCAAGAGAAGGGTGGCCACCTTCAGATACGAGGCGCGGCCGTTGGTCAGGCGGCACTACGACCCCGCCACGGCGGATTGCCGACCCTGCTCCGATTCTGAGCTGGAAATGGCCTTCTGTACTAGCGATCTCGGTAAGGAATTACGGATAAATAAAGTTTTTACATTATAGTGCAGAAAATAAGAAAACACATTTGTTCAGTAAGTAAATAGCTGATGCCCACGACTTCGTTTGCGTGGATTAAGGTTTTTTAATTCCCGCGGGAACTCTCTTATTTTTCGGGATAAAAAGTAGCATACATATGTGTTATTCCAGACTATAATTATGTGTTATTCCAGACTATAATTTGGCTGAAAGGCACAAAGATAAATTTATCTTTGTGCCTTTCAGCCAAATTGGTTCAGTCGTTACGGCATGATTCAGTAACAAACATCTATGCATCCATTCATGAAAACTTTCGCATTTATAATATTATAGTAGGAAGTAGGATGGTTATCATAGAAAAATATTTGTATGTACTAACGTAACATTGTGTGTGACACCACCCACAAAGGCTAGAGCTCATCTTAGTTCATCAACAAAGTTAGTGGGACGCTGATTTTCAGCTGTGACCCGGGAGACGCCACAGTTGTAAATAGGGAGTAACGCCAGGCTAGTAATAGCGTTGCAAACATCGCAATTTACATTTAGTAAAAATTGCATAAATCTTGCAGCATAAAGCCATTAATGCGCGTAACATTTTATTTATCCCTCTATAATATTAGCTGATTATTATGGAAGCTGTTACACCACCGCGATAATGAGTTAGCTCAGACCAGAAGTGGTGGCAACAACTCCTGAATGTTAATGAAGCTCTGCCTACGCCGACCGCACCATAATTTGTCGTCATAACCGACATTTCTCCTCGTCCCAAATGAAATTTTATGAAATAAAATTATTATGTCCTCTGAGCAACTGAGAAATATTCCGTAACGGCCAATTATGAACACACGTTGTTAGAGAGAAAAAGACGCGAGCCAAATTAGCGGTTTTTTTTTACTAACCTTGTGTCGGCACACATGCCATAACAAAACAGAAGCTGTTAATTTTGCGAATGGTCATACTTAGGTAAATGAGACATTTTTATGTTCCCAAAGAGAGCCAAATTGAAAATATTTACCAAAAGCTGATTGCGGGTTTTGACTTCGAACTTTTTAGAACTTTAAGCTCCAAGAGTGCTTGACGAATTTTCATTTAGGTACATTTAACTTGAACGTAGCATGGGACAGCAATAGGTTTGAAAACTGGAAAAAGAAGATAATATCTTAATTTAAAGCTGAGAAGTCTCCTAGACTTCTCAGCTTAGTACAGTTCGTAGAAAAGTCCAAAGATGACGCTGTCCATCACTGCGCAAGTGCACATCTTCTCTTCTTAAATATGTAAAAGGATAAGGTGACTGACTGACTGATCTACAGCTCAAACCACTTGACGGATCGGGCTGAAAGGCATACAGATGGCTACTAACGTAGGCATCCGCTAAGAAAGGATTTTTGAAAATCAACTCCCTAAGGGGTGAAATAGGGATTTAAAAAAAAGAACTTAATGTGAGCGGAGCCGCGGGTAAAAGCTAGTCTAGTGTAAAATAATGGGGGTAGCTTTTTATCAAGTGATATGATGCGACCAAACTCTAAGAAAAAATCATAAAACGACACCGGATCCAACATATTTTACCGCTAAATGGCCGCGCGAACTTCTCAGAACGGGCAGAGATTAAAATGCAACCCGTACCGGTCTCGATTTACGGAAGCTCTTACATATGCAGTAGGAGTATGGGATGACTACTTAGATTCAATTTACCACCATAATAAGCAAGTGACAAGTTCAGGATACTGGACAAACTAGAATGGAGGCACGCGACGCGGCGGGGAGTGACCGTAGAAGGCTTTTTATAGTTTTTTTGTTGCTTGATAGATTATAATGGTGGAGTTATGTCATAGCTCAGGGTTCGAAGCGGTGGGCGGCCGTTATTAGCCGCCTCTTGCATGTATCATAGAAATTTTTGTGTGTCATCCTGCATAATAATTGTTGATGTTTTTTTGAATGCATGAAATCAGTGGACCGGGAACAGCGTCTAGGCGCATCGAGAATCGGATTAGCTTTTGATTTATGTTCATAATAAATACCTATTTTAGTAAAGGATTACAATATTTTATTAAGAATAACATCCTTGAGCTATAGGTATTATATGTTGAGATATAAGAGTTAAGGATGAGATTTTCAGATTTAAACTCTTCCGTGATGAAAAGTATCTATGAGCAGCCTCCAGAAATCCAGGACGAATTTCTATGAAAAAATAGAACTAGGTAAATTAAAATTTTGTTCAACACCGACTCTTAGAAAGTAGCTATGCTATATTTGTCGTCTGTACAATAAAAAAAAATTTGAATTTTTCTTTACGAGGTTTTTAATTGCAATCGTTGGTCTAAAATTATACGCCTATAAGTAACACTTTCGAGACAATCCAAGATAAATAACAATAGGTAGAGTTGGAACTGTTCCGAGTGTGGAACGAGGTTAGATGTGTACCAGAGATGTATTGAGGCTCGTTACTCAAAGCCTCCTCTGTAATTATCCGCTCGGGGCGGGGTTGATGACCGTTTGCTTTTACAACTATTCACTTATCTCTGCTTCACCAAACAAAAGACGCATAACAAAACCGGCCAAGTGCGAGTCCGACCTGTACACGAAGGGTTCCGTACCATTGTACAAGATTTAACAGAAGCTTTACTTTAGATCGAGCAAAAACAAAATTGTTTGGAGATCATTTGTTGTACTTCCAAACATGGAAGGGTATACTTCCCTGGTCCCATTGTCATTAGGTCAGGATCTGATGATTGGATCCCGGAGAAATCGAGAGAACTGTTCAAATTTTATAGGTACAATTTAGTGATATACTCTGTACGTTTGAAGTCGGTTTTGTAAAAAGAATTTTTACGTTTTTACTCATTCAAAACATTGTTTACGCACTGGACTAGAGTTTACGATCCGCACAAGTTATAGACAAAACTTCTGAGTCCAAGCTTTCCGAACAACACATTTATCAAAAAAGCTCGCTACGAGGACAATAGTGACAGTTATTACTCGATATCTTTGGGCGGGAGTGGATTTTTTGCGTCGAGATGATGTCAGTTCTATTGTGTCCAGCGTTTAGGACTTGTAGGCGATAAACGGCGAGCATTTTTTATTTAAATTGAGGCAGTTAAAATTGGCTAGTGTCTTCTCACGTAATTAAATGATAGATGTTAGATAGCCACAGATAGATAGGAGGGTTAGGTGTGAATATGATCTTAAAATTATATTTAGATAGCGTTAATATATTAGTCTTTGTTATGGAGGAAAAATGTAACCTCATTGTATTTATTTGTCTGTGATACAATTACTGAATAAATATGGTTTCTTTCTTTTTTTATTTCTTTCTTAAATCTGCCAATCTGAGCTTTGCGGACTATGGCATTAACCTTTTCGAGAGGAGATTTGTGCCCAGTGGTGGCTCGATGATGGGTTGATCACTGATCTCCAATAAAATAGGTAATCTATGATTTACACTGGATTTGCTGGCCCTGACAGCTTAATTATGGATCAATTGGGAGCGCCACATTTGACATACGAGTGTCTCTGGGACTTTTAATATTGTAAATGGCTCAGCGACCTCTATAATGGACGCACATAAAGAGTCAACCCACACAACTTATCAATTGAAAAGTTAACTTTATTCCTTTACATTATGTATGCATTTCATTTGACAAAGGCTTGTGGGTTGAAACGTTATCGCGTATGTGCGTCCAATTACTCTATGAAGTCATACAACAACAACAACAACACTGCCGTCCACAAGCTATCATGCCGTTAACTACCAAAACTATATTTCCTAAAATAAATCCAAAAACATTTAAATTAGGGTTTATATTATATTAGGAAATATGGTTGTGGTAGTTAACGACGTTATAGCTTGTGGACGGCAGAATAATGAAACCGTAGATTAATAAAATTATTATTATAGAGCTCAGTGGTTGAAATAAATGACTTTGCTGCAGTGTCCCGCGGCATGATGGTGGGCAGCGAGCAGCGCGCAGACTTGGACACCACGCAGCTGACGTGGCGGCTCACCAAGCTCATCCGCGCCACTACGGGCGGCGCCGCCGGCGACTTCGCTGACGACCACGAGTATTACAGGCAAGTGGCGTTGTTGTTTACTGCTCCATAGGAAGCCCTTTCTTTTCTTCCGTGGAGAAAAAAACTCGCACGGACTATAGTTATTTCCCCATGCTTTCTTCTTATCATTATAGACTTAAGCATTTCGCTATATCATTGCCACTCTTCTTCATTACGATATCACATCATATCAATCACCACTCGAGATTTTAGAAAGATTTTTAATTGGCACGTTATATCACCTGAAAATTCTATAGTTTTTCTGAAAATTACTAGGTCAGTAGGTACTAAATTAGATATTTTTTGGAACTGACGCTATACATATTTAAATTTTACGCCATAATTATGATGAATCTAATGCCTTCTAATATCTTAAAACCCGTCATACATATTATGTACATTGCATACGCAGCTTTGACTTACACTTCCACTTTTTGAATATCTGCAATTTTACTAGTATAGCACTATATTTAATTAGAAATCCTTTTTCGCAGGTACGACATCGACAACAGTGTAGAGCAGCCGAGCCGTCGGACGCAAAAGCACGCGCGGTCGCGCAAAGCGCGCGGCCTGCACGCGCACGTGCACGTGTCGGCGACGTGCGGCGCGGCGGCCGGCGCGGGCGAGTTCCTGCTCATGGCGCGCCGGAGACTCGGGAAATACACGCTCGTCTGCGCACCCCGCCTGCACGACTGGAAGGAGTTCGTTGAAAGGCGAAACGCCGAAGGGACCGCGCACTGTTACTTGCAGCATTGAACACATAATTAATGTTAGGAAGTGTACTAACTACACGCTCGTCTGCGATACGTTTAGCAATTGCTGAAAGACGAAATTCTGCGCTAAATTGACTGCAGGTCTTGATACCATGATTGGAATATCGGTTATCGGAAAAGTGCAATGTAAATAGCGAACCGAGTACGAACAAAATTTTCGAAAGAGACCTTTTGCAAAATTTTGTTTTAATTTTACGGGCATAGCAGCCTCAAAAGTGTATGCTAAGTCAATTTAATTCGTTAGATGCTCGTTTCAAAAAGCGTATACGTAGCTAAAAAAACTATGCCTTCAAAGTTCTAGCACAAGCTTTCCGCTTATTTGGAGGGGATAGGAGAATATTAGTCAACTTCAGCTTGGCTAATATTCTTTAAAAAAAAAAGCTAGGTGCGTAAGCACATTGTGTAGGTATTAATTAAAATTGTGATTGTATGTAGATGCCATTTTAAAGTTTAATTAGTGTGTAAGTTTGTTATGGACTTACATTAATGATGTACCTATTTAACATCGTTAATGCAAGTACTTACATCTAAGGTACCTTCATTCCAGGTCATAGCTACAATTGAAGCGAAATTATGAAATTCCGAAAATAAGTTGCTCGAGAAAAAAAATTATACAAAAATTATTTTTCTCGGACAACTTATCTAATTTTAAGTAAAATATTTTGAAAAAATTTATAAATAAAATAGGTAAAATATTTTGAGAAAATTTTTTAAAGAAAATTTTTTGAAATAATAAAATCTTAGTCTAGCATGTTGCGTGTGCTTGTTAGGTACTGTAATATGTTGTACACAATCTCTAAATTGAGATATCTGATTATAATATGCAATCTCAAACTAAATTGCTGTTATGCTATTTTTTCCGCAAGGAACATTGTGAAAAAGATTTTTCTGCCAATTTAGTTTACTTCGGAGATTATGTCCAACAGAATTCTTAGTACCATTAGTGATTATAAATAAAAGCTTGCAAAAACATATAGCCATATAAGCTTGTAAAGATGCAATATTGTACAGTTTAGTTTATTTATAAAAAAATATATTTTTGGTAGGTTTACCGCAGTTAATATTATCATAGATTTTAAGTGAAATGTGGTCCACAGTGCCAAAATCTGTAAGATCTTTATATTTAGCTTGTATATTAATATAATGCCAAGGTTGATCTCAACTATGTACATATTAAAGTTAAAATACAGCGGCTAAATATAAGAGATAATTATTATATTAGCTATGTAATACTAATTTTATCCCACTTCTGATGTTCTCAATCAAAATCTTTCTTTTTTATAATTTAATCAAAAAGCTTTTGGAACAATAATTCAATTATTTCATTAAAACATCAGTCATTTTTATAACTTTTTACTGTGTTAGGTACGTAAGATACCTTGTTATATGTGCTTCCATTGAAGAATCTATTTTTAACAGACATATACGAGTATATTCTATTTCTAAATATAAATTATATTAGTAAAAATCCTATAAGTATAACTATTGCAGTTTATATAAGTTAAATATTTTAACAGATTATATAAATAGTTTAATATACAAAGTTATTCGTCAAATATAATCACTTTATGTATATGTAATAAACATTTTATAAGAGAACATAGAGATAGTGAATGAACTGTGTCCTTTAAAAATATCTTTAAGTCATTGTATAGGCATACCTACTTTTTTTTTATACGTACCAAGGAATGTTAACTTTATGGCTATATTTTTAATTGTTAAGAGATTTTCAAAAAAAGGAATTTCTCCATTAAAGGCATATTTACGCTTTATCGTGTCTAATGCTGAGATCTATAGAGCGTGCTGTGACTCAAGACAGAGATAGAAGGAGATAGATTTATGTCGGAGCATATTTGTGTCTCGTTTTAACTCTTATCTTGAGTCCGAGCTAAGTCAGAGCACTTTCTATAGATCTCAGCATAAGAATATTTAACTAACAGGAGTAGAAACGTATTTTAATTTCTTTGCAATAAAAGTCAGCACCTAACTTTCTGTGGGGCGCCAAACTTGACAGAACAGACGCATTTTTCGATCACATCGCTACCCACCCACCCGAAAAATTACCTATCATAAAATATACGTACTAAATATATGTCTATAAGTATCATTATACGAAGAAATTGCGCCATTTACGTGAGCATTCATATATAAGATCGAGGATTTGAAAATTATACAAACGATTTGCGCAGTTCATTTATTATTTTGTTATATAAATAAATTTTATTATACTATGATATTGAATTAGTTGTCAACATGTGATATAGATATACAACGAATAAGTGCCTGTGCAAATGTATATACGAGTATTAAATTTTGTATGATAGATAGTTTGATATGAAGAGATGTTGAATGAAATAAAATAATTAAAAATAAACCTCGTTCTTTTTATTAAATTTAGAAAATACCTACACATACTTATAATAGGTTTAAATTATGAATTTCATTTCATAAAGGGCATCAAGTTGTACTAAATAAAACAATACATTAAATATAGCAATTTATTTATTGACAAAATCACAACTGATACCACATAGAAAAACTACTCGGCACGGTTTAACTCTTAACTATAATATAATAATATAATATCACATTAACACTTTATAATTTGATAAACTATATACATAGACATAATAGCGTTTGGTTTTTACAATTGGTACAATGTGAAAATTATGTCAACACTGTGATCACAGCTATATGATTAAAAGAATAATTAGTGAAAGGATAAATCACATTAATGCTGGAAACACACTTTTCACACGCCACTTCCCCTCACGCCATGCCACGTTTTGAAACACGAGTGGTGTGGCATAGCGTATCACAAGTGTGTCTGGCCAGTAATACAGTAAATAATATAACGTCCTGCACATAAGGTAAATAATCCAAATTAGCTAATAGCAATAAAAAATAGAACCTAACCATAAAAACAGCACCAACACCAACCGAAGTAGGTACGTTTATCTCACGAAGTTACGGGCGCTTTACTTGTGGTTACGTCGTGTACATACACATTGCGTAAGTATGCGTGCTTGTTAGGAGCCTCGGTGGAAGGGGTCAGGCGCGAGCTCTCGTTCACACTTATATAGATACGACACACACAGCCACGAGCCCTCGTGAAATGAAAGAACTATACAATCGGTCTGCTTCAGCTTCGTAGAGCGTTATATCTATCACTCATATAAATATCGTTTTGTGACTTCGTATAACAGACACGACGCTCTACTAAGCCGAAGCTTGCCGATGTGTAATATTAACCAGCCCTGGTAGCATGGGCGGGAGAAATTTTATCCCCGGGAAAAGGATAAAACGTTTATCCCCTCGCTTAGCTTTATCCACCCGTCGAGCATGGGCACAGCGGTGGAAATAACACTCAGTTGATATACTTATAGAAATATACATCGCCTTCTCCTCTGTCGCCATGCTTTAGCATAGGGAAAAGATAATTTTATCCCCTGTCAGTGGATAAAATCTGGGGATAAAACTTTTATCTCCTGCCCATGCTACCAGTGCAGGTAGGTATAGTTCTTGCAATTCACGACCGCGCGCACGAGTTTTACTTGTGTTTACGTCGTGTGGGTATTCATATTGGTCATTGCGTAAGTGTGCATGCTTGTCGGAGTCTAGGTGGGAGCGGTCAGTCGCGAGCAAACTCTCGTTCACACTTATACAGATACGACAAGCACAACCATGAGCCACGCGTACTCGTGAATTACAAGAACTACTTATACTGTTCAATTGTATAGGTATCGTATCCTCTTTCAGAAAATTTTGTTTATGAACTGGGAAGCTATAATAATATTAGATATAGATATTTAAGAAAATGCAGAAAAGTTAAATATTTTTTTTCCATATAAGCTTGAAAACAAAAAGGTCTGAAAGATACTTTTTCTCAAGTAATGTTTACATGTATACCTACAAGTAATAAATTGGCATTTCAGCAACGCGCTTTAAATAATAATAATAAAAAAAGAAATACTCATTTGCCTCGCCAACAGTATACCCGTAAGAAAGCAATCAATCAATTATACAAAATCAATTAATTATTATATTATCATTATACACAGGCAATCAATCAATAATATCGTTATAATAAAACAAACAATAACATACCAAGCTTAATACAGCATTGCAAGGCAGCCTTTTAAACAGAGACTTGCGATAATTCGTAGCGAAGAATGAGTGTGAAATTTCCAATCATCATTCGTAAGTGTTACCTAGTAACGGCTCAATGAACCGATCTAGATTCTATCTCGCGATGTATTCTCCACTGTCTCGGATGAATGGCAGCCTTATTGCAGTATTCTAGGGGTGAAATCTTTACACCGCACTCTTACTTTACTCAGACTCAAGATAGAGACAAAATGAGACAGATTTATGTCGGAGCACATTTATGTCTCGTTTTATCTCTTATCTTGAGTCCGAGCTATGTTAGAGCACGCTCTATAGATCTCAGCATAAGTTATACAGGCGAAATTGTGCCCGGTCGACGCACCTTAAATCAATATTAATCTCTTGCAACACACCGTTGTCAAAGTATAATGAAATGCATAAGATCTTCCTCATTTTCAGACAATACTTGGATAATAAGACCACGTAAATGTATCTACAAACTAGCATAAGACAAAATCTAAATTAGGATTAAAGAAAAAGATTAAACAGATAAGGGCTAACTTTCTATTTATCTTGCTGATGAGAAATCTCGATAAGGTTGATGAAAACATAAATTATATATCAACACGTTCAAAATAACAATATTAGTCGAGCTAAAATGACTGCTATTTTTTTCCCACTGCACTTTTCCCTCCAAAAAAGGCTTGTATTTGGAGAAGGTCAAGGGAACCCCACTCGTTTCATTATTATCGTAATAATGAAACGAGTGGGGTTTGAACTGTCGTTTTTTCAGTTTTCAGTCGGCCGCCCTGAACTTTGAGCTATTTAGGTTTGAGGTTGCGTAATTTATTAGGTTTAGTTAGCCCATGCCTATTGTTTTTGTAACTGCGACGTTTTATCAGCGTCGCAAATCGCAATACATAGTATATTCCTACATGAAATAGAAATATTTAGACGTAGTTACGTAAAAATAATCCAACTCACAAACCTTTGTCAATGTAATTATTTTATAAATTATTTATTTACAATGCCTTCATTCTAAATAATTTATAAGTAAGTATGTATTTAGTTTGACAAAGGTTAACTTTTCTATTAATAAGTTTTGTGGGTTGGATCCTTTTAGCTAACTACGCCTAACTAAGATTAAAAATAAAAAGACGTGTGGCACTCGGGGACTGCCGCGGTAAAGCTATTGCATAGCATTTTTTATCAACGCCATCTAGCGGTGAGAGGAGTTCCGTGTCAGGTTATTTTCGTTACGGAATTTCTGGATTCGGTCTCCACGCTCATGGCCCGCGATAGAAGCTATGCAATAGCTTAAAAATCAGAAATATCGCAATTTTTAACATGGCCACTTAAAGTGCCCCATAAAGCAAAGTAACATAAAACTTGCAAAGATATAGAAAATATCCAGTAAAATATATCAAATTTTGAAACAGGTACATGATTTACATCATTGTGATATGTTAAATATACGAATTCATAATATAGCGTGCATTTTAAATGCACTTTCAAATTTGGTTACACATACATAGATGTTTAAATATAATTTGAAAATAGAAAATCTTAAATATCAATCGAAAAACTTCATAAGACCTTCGTCGGTATCAAAATAAATTATACAGTCGCACGGTAAGAGAACGGTAATTTTTTACAGAACACTGAACTCTATAATTATCTATGATTAAACTTGTTGGAAACAGATAAGACGAGTCTCTCGAACTAAAAAAGGTAATATTGCAAATAGCGCACCGGCCTTTATAATTAATCTATGATCTATGACCTACGATTTGATTGTTGTTGTTGAATGTTTTCATAAAATAATTATAGAGGTCGGTGCGCCATTTGCAATATTATTAGTTCCAGAGACACTCGTATGTCAAATGTGGCGCTTCAAATGGATCCATAATTAAGCTGTCATTTGTCAGCAAATTCAGTGTTAATTATAGATTAACTATAGAGATATGTGTTACAGAATCAGTCGTAGACAGAGAAAACTATAGACTGCATGATAATCTATGCTTTTGGAAGAAAAAGCATTTATGCGTGCCGATTTATTTCAATTAGGGATTTTTTTACATTTTAAAAATGCATAATCCATGCGGCTTGAACTTGTTATGATAGCGATATAACTAACTATCAGCAAAAAGAGTAAATACATTTGAACCGTCCCGTCTGCTTCAGCTTAACATACAAGATTTTGTACAAGGTTAGTGCCGCCATCTTGGATTATTTATTTTCTTGTTTATTATTTTCTTACTCATAAAAATAGATGCTGTCTATAGGATTTTTGTCTACGAAATCAACTGTCTTAGTCCAATGGTCGTACGTTTAAATATTATAAATATTCGCAAAATCTCATGAGCAAAAACATTCAGCCTTTAGTTTAAAAACTACAATTTAATTTTATTCAATTAATTTTTAACAATTTTTTATTTAGAGACCAAATGTTTTGGGATGAAAATTGAGATGATTGTTGTTCTATTAAAAAAGAAAACTGGCGAACACAACAAATTACCACATAGTATAATATAATAAGTTAAGCTTTATAACTAGTACATTTTTAAGTTTTTTTTGTTAATATTATCAATATTTTTTATGGTTGTGATGATAAAGTCTGTTTTTAACTACACTCGACAAAGTTACCCCAATTGAAAGAAATTACTTGAACATAGTTCTCAGACATTTGCAACAATATATATTTTTTTTAATCTATGGTAGCTAAACTCGTAGCTTGGTTGGCAGTGAATGAACGAGAACAAACTTTCAGTACGGTAATCAGAATAAAGTTCATTATTTAGAAAGACACACAGGTTTAAAAAAATCCAAATGTTTATCTTAAACATTTTAAACAAAATTTACTGCCATTCGGAAATCCAAGTTTTCAAGTTCAAGACTAAGCATATACATAATAATTATGATATTTCATAGTTGTGATTTGGAATTATTGTCAAAGTTTTTTTTTTATTTCTAGGAAGCTCCAACAATTATTATTTTTTTGGTTGTAAATATATTTTAGAAATATCTAAATACTGTGATGTGAGTTTATTTTTACTAAACTTTTATGACTTATTTAATGTTGAAGAACAAGATAGTTTTATTTTTAAAAATCTATTAAGAACAGTTCTGTTAAAATTTATATTATTTACTTATACATACGCAAATTATATACATTTTTTGGTGGAAGGGATTATATAACTTTCATAACTATTATTGTATAAAATAATTTTCTATAATAAGTATGTGATTATATCCTAGAAGAAAGCAAAACAATAATAAATACTATGTTATATAGTAAAATAAGAGTTCTAACACACGTATTCTACATTATTATTTAATTCATATAATTATTTCAAGAACATAAAAATTAAACCTTTTTAAATTAAAAAAAAAATTAAAACAAATACATATTCATGAAATGTAATGTCGCGTCAATACCAATAAAAATTCGTGTCGTGAGTGGAACGCGGCGTGTAGGTATGTATGTGTCTTAGAATGGATTGCTATTCTGGCGGAAAAGGTAAAGCTACGGTTAAGGTTAAATTTTTCCACCAAAAAATACTATTTTGGGTTGTATTGTGGTTGTCAACATACTTGCTTCTTCCAGTTTGCAAGTTTTTGGTGGGCAAATTGAACCTTAATGGTAGTATTTTTCCTCGTAAAGGCGTGAAATATGGCGACCGCGATGGCGAAAATTTGAAACTTGATACAATAATTTTCGTCAAACGCTGCGTTCAACGCAAATTTTTACTGGTGTGGACACACTTTAGTCTAAATAGTTTTCTATTATTTTACAAATATTTACATTTTCCTTTCTTTATCAGACAGGTCTTTTGAGCTTGATGGTAATTTATGTAAATAGATTCAGTTTTATAATTTTTTTTAAATCTTTAAATATTTTTTTCTTTTGTGTATTTATATTTTTTATGTTACACCCTAACAATAGAAAATTCAGTATACGCTTTTCACGATAGTAAGCATTGAAAAAGACTTTACAATACCCTATGTTTATAATCTAAGAGCAACATTGAAATAAATAAAAAATATAAGGTAAATTTTGAAATATGTACCTATACATCGTACAATCTTCTTGTTACAAGACTTTTTAAAATTTTTAAATAAAAAAATCTCAGAGATATAAAAAATTGACATTTTTGAACGAAAAACTATTGAATTTTGAGAAAAGCTGTTGAAGTCGTTTAAAATTATTAATAACAGTAAAATAATTGTCCGTTGTAGGTTGTGGGCATTTTAAAATTTACCTTATAGAACTTACGAAAAGAAAAAAAAAACTACTTATTTTGTGTCTATTTAGTGCAAGTTTCCGGAACACTCAAAGGACATTGTTTATAGTTTTCCTTTTTCATTGGTCTTTCTCTATCCGGCTCATGAAAATTCAATTTTTTTTAACAACAGCAACTTACGTATAAGATTTTTTCAGTCGAATTATTCAACGAGAATGACAAAATTACTTCTAACACTAGTAGTATCAAATAAATGCAAGTTTGCTGCTTCTAAAACCTATAGGTATAGTATGACTGAAAATTAGGAATCATAACATTGATGACTTAAAAATATACTTTCATAAAGGTCAACACCAACTTACGTCGCACCGCATAAGCACAGCTGTGGGATTGTCTAAGGCCTCAATAGCTCAACGGTTAAAGGTGTGGACTGAAAACTAAAAGGTCTTATACCTTTCCCAGTTCGATCCCCAGCCGTTGCACTATTGTCGTACCTACTCCTAACATAAGCTTTTCGCCTATTTGGAGGGGAGAGGAGAATATTAGGCAAAAATCTTAAAATAATTGTATCAATTTGACGATCGCTATCGCCTCTGATCGGCTGGTAGTCTCTCGCTAGTGATTGAAATGCAGCAAAAACACCATAAATACAGCCAATAAGACGTGATTGCAATCGTCACTCCATAGTCATCATTTTTAGCCAATCCCATAGCTGCACACAATTACAATTCCTGCTGGCCAATTGCATTTTAGCCAATATCACACTGTAGCAATCATTTTTCATAGCTGATTCAAATGGATTGAATGAAAAGACAAGAACTAAAATTTTGTACCTTTTGAAATCGTATTTAGAGCACATAACCTAAAGTCCATAAATATTAATTTATATGATCCTGTGTGTGCGGTGCGGTGTAAGTGAGTGACGACCACAAGTCTAAGCTAAGTTATATCAAAGACATAATATAAAAATTATTAAAATCGTCAATCGCATAAAAAATTTAGAATATTTTAGAGAGTATAATATAACATAACAAACATACAATTTAATTCTTTCCGCTTAATAATACAGCCTACAGGTTAAACCCTGTGTTGCTAAGCAACGCGCAAGTTTATATATTTTAGTAAAATTAACTGATCAGTGCATGTTTCATTTACGCACACAGATGTCGTCAACTCATACACAAGAACCATTAAGCTACGTCTACACGAGCCAAGTATGACCAGAGCGTGTAGCTTCAACTTTTGCATATATCGTAGGTTTGAAGCAGCCTGGAACGAGTGTTCGGCTCATACTCGGCTCTTTTCGTCGTCAATCATTGGGTTTTTGATGAATATAAATGAATTTCGTCACGCTCGACTCGCAGTGCGTTCGTACACGTGTTTTATGACGTATGTGTTAGGTACTCATGAGCATCACGGAAGATGAACACTGCTGGCCACCGTAGGTCTATTGACGTACATCAGAAAATATCACAACTATTGGATGTTATGGTACTCAAAAAATTTGGATAATTAAAAATAATGATAATAAGATGTATGGTCCTGTATATCTGAAGATAAAACAAGTAAAGATTTGTATAAACCTAACCGCAATAAATGCTGTTATGCTGTACTGTTATTATAGCAATTAAATCATCTATGACTGTGGGCGTTCGAGATGGTTCACATTAGAATGGTTCCACTTGTACTCAGCTCGTCTAGTGTAGACGCAGCTTAATAGTTATGTAAATCAATTACCTATTTTATTCAAACTCGATAGGCGTAGGTGTCAACACGTCGATGATAAAATCCTCCATATTGGGCAAGACTAGAACTTTCTCGAACTCCTTGGTGAGTTTCTGCTCGATCCAATTGGAGATGTGCGCGAACCTGAGCGCTCGCGCGCCGACCGCGGGCCGCGCCTTTAGTACTAGCTGAGGGTTTGTTGAGAATCTGAAACAAAATACAAATGCATCGAAACAGGGTTTTTTTTTCATAAAAAATGATGCCCTTATTTTTCAGGGACAAGATTCTTTCACACACGTAACAAGTGTAAATTGCAAATTTTACACACTCCTAATCCCCCCATGTATGGCCGGACTATGTACATACAATATACCTGACATTCTGTAACTCAGTTTTCTACTCTATCATAAGGTCCTCCTCCTCGACCCTTGATCATCATCTATTCATTGAAACCATTTTAATGAGCCCAAATACACAATATCTGCTATATAAGTGGCTGAAGAGTTGGGTATCCCGCAGACTACTTGATGCTGCAGCATCACTTTAACGTAACCATGCCTTGAAAACAATCTGAAGTGCGTCGGTATTCCCACTGAATTACAACATGGGGTTATTCAAGGGGCGGACCAACAAATTCCTGAAAAGCCGGCAACGCATTGGTGGTGCCTCAGGTGCTACAAATGTTCATGGGCGGCGGTAATCACTTAACAACAGGTGGTCCGCCTGCTCGTTTCCTCGCTAAAAATATATATAATTCGACTGTTCCGTAGAACAAAGTCTCATCTGCTGAATTCATAACTTGAGATTTGAGCCTTGCAGAAGTGGCTATAAGGCTCAAATTTCAAGTTGTGAATTTAGCAGATGAGACTTTGTTCTACGGAACAGTCGATATAAAAAAACTTACCCTATCCACAATCGATCGTGCGGAGGCGGCGGTAGGTTTATAGCGAGCCTGCCCTCCAGCCCGTTCACTTCGAGCTGCAGCTTGATGTCCGTATTCGACAGACCTTCCATCGCACGCTTCACGTACTTGTAGTCAGTCACCTTAGTTACAGGAACACGGAAAAAGTTTAGAAACTGTAACCCGACTTGGAAAATAGGCATGATGACCAATTTTGAAAGAAAGAAAGAAGAAAGAAAAAGCATTTATTTGAGACACACAGCACAGTTAATAACAGAAAGAGATACAAAACAAAAAATAAATAAATATGTGTGGTCCCAAAATGGACTCCACTCAGCATATGCTATCCCTGTGGGAAAAGCACAGGCATAGCGCTGGTCTTCCGTGGATCCAGAGGTTTCGGATGACTGTTAGTCACGATAAATAGTACTATGTAGCAAATAGTTAACATAATAAATAATAAAAAAAAAAAAATAGTAAATAGTACGTAGAAAATAGTTAGTATAATAAGTTAGTATATAGCTATGATAAAATGTTCCAATATAAATACATATAACTAATTATTATTATATACCTCGGAGCGCCTAAGTAACCTCACCGTTTTGCTGGCACAGTAACATTTTGAAAAACTGTTGGATAATGCTCGAAAGTATCTAAAATAAATGATAAATTACCTGTTGGAAATATTTATTCGTAGCAATCTTGTCCACCATGCGAAGGAATTTCTTCTTTGAAGAACCGCCCTCTGCTGTTGATGTTCTGAAAACATAATCAATCTCATGTTATATCGAAATTATAGCTAAATTTCAGCGCGGGGCGAGGATAAGACAGAAAAGACAAAAATGTAACTTTATTTTTAATTTTAAGGCCAACTTGCAGTAGCGGGTAGTGTGTATGATGAATGAATGAATGAATACACTTTATTGTACACCACATTATATAGAAGAGAAATATTTTTTATTCAAATAAACTGTTACAAGTGCTTTTGAACCGTCGATGAATCTACTACTGGTTCGGAATGCCCTTCCTGCCGAGAAGAGCCAGCAATAAACTTGGCGGTTGTTCTTTTCAAAACATTTTTTACAATAGGCAACAAAACTATGCTTTGTATACAGTGTTTCCACAATGAAGTTTCAAAAATGTATACCTATACGTACATACACTTCAATACATGTTAAGACGGGCAGATATAAAGTAGACCCATTCTCGTTGGTGGCAAAATATAACATTAACTTAGCAGATAGATTATAAAAATGAGAGCACAAATGGCGGCCTTATCGCTAAGAAACGATCTCTTCCAGGCAACCATGATGCATGGTGGATATGATGATAGGATTGAAATTGAGGGTAGGTGACTACGAATAAATAATAAATAAGGAAGTCTAATTCAGAACAAAATCCACTCAAAAAATGACCCTACTTCAAACCAAAACGACGTATGATATAAAATACGAATCATACGAATCACTTCCGAGGTTAAAGGTAGACATGCTTGGTGATCGGTACAAACTCAGAACGAAAGCAATGATTGGTTCGCGCGCGTGCTGCTATGTTTGCTATGACAGTTTAATCATTGGACGATGTTATATTAATTTGACGTACTAGAAAAATGACCACCTGTTGATCCCCGTCTCTAACGGCTTAATTTTAATCTCCACCCACTTCGGCGCAATTTTTGTTGGGATCGTTTTTTTAACGCAGTTAGACTTCGTTCTTCTTCTTTCTCAACTTATAGACGTCCACTGCTGGACATAAGTCTCTTGCATGGACCTCCACAGACTTCGGTCTTGCGCCGCCTGAATCCAGCGACTCCCTGCGACTCGATTGATGTCGTCGGTCCACCTAGTGGGGGGTCTGCCAACACTGCGCTTCCCCGTGCGGGGTCGCCATTCCAGCACCTTGGGACCCCATCGACCATCAGCTCTTCGAACTATGTGCCCTGCCCATTTCCACTTCAGTTTTGCGACTCGCTGAGCTATGTCGGTGACTTTGGTTCTCCTACGGATCTCCTCATTTCTGATTTGATCTCGCAGGGATACTCCGAGCATAGCTCTCTCCATCGCCCGCTGAGTGATCCTGAGCCTTCTTATGAGGCCCTTCCTTACTTATTATTTATTCGTAGGTGGGTGATGGATATAATACTAACGCCGAGTCGGAGGCGGCCACGTTCTCGGCGCTGTCGACGGGCTGCACGGGCGGGCTCTCGTCGTCGCTGCTCGACTCCGCCGAGTCTTCCACGTCCGAGTCGTAGATCGCGGGTTTTCTTCTCTACACGCATAGACAATTTTTTTTTTAATAAATTAAAAATGATGCAATACAACTTTTTTTATGTTACATGTGGTTTTAGATTTATGCTCATTTTGTATATTATTTCAAATAAGATATTTAAAAATTGAAACAAAATAAGATATTTAAAAAACTTACTTTTAAATCCGGTGAAACGCATGATTTTCTGGATTGATGCTGTATTTCAGTTTCAATGATAGTTTCGTTCGTTTCCATCATATGATCTTCCAGTGTGACATCTGGAAAAATGTATCAATATTAAATTGAACCCAGATGACATATTGGCATACAGACACATTTTGTGATACAGAGTTTGGGACATAAGAATCGACTAAGAAAAGATTTTTGAAACTTCAACCCATAGGGTAAAGGGTTGAACAATCAAACTTAAAGTGAGCGAAGCCGCGGGCAAAAGCTAGTTTATTACATAACTAGATGATGCCCGCGGCTTCGTTCGCGTGGATTAAGGTTTTTTTAATTCCCGTGGGGACTCTTTAAATCCTATGTTTTAATCGTGGATGTGAGCTGCCTACATTAGAAATTCAATTGTTGTGGCGTGAAGGAGTAACAAACACACACATACACACACACAGACATAAACTTTCGGCTTTATAACATTACTAGCTGATGGGATTTTTGGGGATAAAAAGTGTAGCCTATGTTTTAATCCAAGGTATAATCTATCTTCATTTAAATTTCAGCCAAATCGGTCCAGTAGTTTTTGAGTTTATTCATTACAAACATACACACAAAAATACAAATCTTTCCTCTTTATAATAGTAGTGTAGATTAGTGTGATTAGGATTTACTCTTCTCTTTGAGCTTCATGAGGTTGATCTGGGTGAGTATGGTGATGGTGGCGCCGCCGTCGTAGCGCAGGTTGGCGTGCAGCCACAGGCCGCGCGCGTCGCACGCGGGCGCCGCCACGCCGCCCAGCAGCGGGCACGCGCCCGCCAGCCGCAGCTCCGTCACCATCAGCGGCGACATGAACGATGGCAACTGCGCATCACAACTGATTATAGTCTGATTTTTAATTGCGTGGAATTCTGACGTATCTTAATGTTACCAGAGATTAAAAAAATCCCACAAAAAAGATAATAAAAAACTTATAAAAATAAAAATCCCACAAAAAAGATAATAAAAAACTTATAAAAAAAAACTTGAGAGGTGTCAAGGGACACCCGGATGGAACGAAGTTCAATGCGAAATAGAAATGAAAATATCTGGCTTGCTTTCTATAAGAGAGAGAGAGACAGACAGAGAAACATGCGACGCCGCACAGCTTACAATAGCTTACTATAGCAAAAAGTGTTGTGACAACTTTTCGTAAGAATTTTTTCCGTCTAGCCCCCTTTCACAACGCGCGATAAGGAACTTCGTTCCAAAATCAATTGCCACACATAGATATTTATGACAAACTCCTGACAGATAGTTTGGGGTAAAATAGAACTACAGGTGGTAATACTGTTTTTCATACAAATGACTTGCTCTATTTATAAAATGACAACTGTCAGAATTCTACCGAATTAAAAATCAGACTATAGTGTGGCTGGAACCAAATAGCGCTTTACGATCCAAAACTATGTATGGTCGCGGACAGAAAATGTTAATCATTTTTTTTAAATATATAGACTAGCGCTTGACTGCGATCTCACCTGATGGTAAGTGAAGATGCAGCCTAAGATGATACGCGCTTGCCTAGAAGATGCCTATTCACTCTTGATTTAAAGACACCCACATTATAGTTAGTTGGAAAAACGGAAGCCGGAAGGGCATTCAAAATTCAAAATCAGTTTTCAAAGTAGATTCTATATCACATTGCGTGCAGTAAGGTCTATAACGCCATAGAATATCGAAAGCATATCGACTGTCAGGCATAGACGTGTGCATGTAATTATGAATCTTAAGGCGGTAAACATTTTCTGTCCGCGACCGTATGTGGCTGAATTTATAGTTTTCTTGCTGCATCAATGCATTTTAACCAATAGCGTGAGGGTACCAGCCAATCAGAGGCCATTCCGTACTCCGAGCTTCGTCAGTTTAAAAATTGTAAAATGCAAATATTAGAAATTAGACGTAACACTATGGGCCTCATAAGAAGGCTCAGGATCACTCAGCGGGCGATGGAGAGAGCTATGCTCGGAGTATCCCTGCGAGATCAAATCAGAAATGAGGAGATCCGTACGAGAACCAAAGTCACCGACATAGCTCAGCGAGTCGCGAAACTGAAGTGGAAATGGGCGGGGCACATAGTTCGAAGAGCTGATGGTCGTTGGGGTCCCAAGGCGCTGGAGTGGCAACCCCGCACTAGGTGGACTGACATCAAACGAGTCGCAGGGAGTCGCTGGATTCAGGCGGCGCAAGACCGAGGTCCGTGGAGGTCCATGCAAGAGACTTATGTCCAGCAGTGGACGTCCATAAGTTGATGATGATGATGAGACGTAACACAACGAGGGAAAAGATTACGTTCTTTGGACAGTCGGATACGAATAAAGCGTAATAAAAACACTTGGAGTACAAAGGGAAACTCACCTTGAGCGTGTTAAGCTTCCTCTGTATCCGGTTCTGCACGCGCGCGATCATCTGCGGGTCTCGCATCACGTCATACATGAGGCGCGCCAGCAGCGTGTTCACCCACGTCGCCTCCGCGGGCAGCATCCGACACTCGCAGTCCGGGGATGGGTTTTGCTGCTATACGTAGGGTAAGACGTAATTTCTGACTTTTCTAATATTATCTGATATAACAAAAAATCTATTACACCCAGAACTAAACGGTCTTTCAAGGATAAACTTCATTAAATACTTATCGAATTTTCATAGTCATTAGTGCAATAATTTCTTTTTTATGGCCGAATATGTAAATGGTATTATATTCGGCATCTTTACCGTAATATTACGCGGATATAATGCCTCCCTACCGAATCCGGCCACGTCGACCAGTCTCCACCGCGATTAGCCATCTGCGCGGGAGATATTTTAGCGCACAAGTGAGTGCACTTTCCTAATCTGATGGGACGGAAATTCGACACGAAAGGAGAGAGATCAGGCGCAGGACCGACGGGTTGACTTTCTGTGCGAGGCACGGGAGTGACTCACTGCCAACTAAAGATTTTAGACTTGATTCGTGGTTTACTGACATAATTGTTATAAATACTACGAGTACGTACCACGGTAATTATTTTAGTTGGGATTGTCGATATTTCGATCCAATTGCATGGACCGCAGTCTCGTCGTGACCACGGTCCATGCAATTGGATCGAAATATCGACAATCCCAACTAAAATAATTACCGTGGTACGTACTCGTAGTATTTATAACAATTATGTCACTGCCAACTACCTAACTCCGGGCTAGTACTGAGAATTTTTTGCCAGAAAAATCCAATATCCCGACCCGGGACCTCGTCATCCGCAGTCGTACTTGCTAATCACTAGACACTTGTAAAATGGAGTAATCTAAATGTAAAACAACAATTACTTTTGTCAATATTACAATTACAATTTGACTTTTAAGGAACTATACTAACTACAAACTAACGACAGAAATAATAATAACAGATGACATGACGATAATGATAATGATAGATCATAATGTCTAACAATAACTCAACCATAAATGTAAAATAAAAAATGTCAAACGTCGGTTTTCTTCTTCTTTTTATTTTTGGACCTTTCGTGCGGAGACGGTTCCAACTGGCACATCACTCCGACATCCACCCGCTGGTTTACTGCGACTTCGTGCGCCTGGTTTTTGTTATTTATTAATTTTGGTAAACATTACACTTTTTGACTGCGATCTCACCTGATGGTAAGTGAAGATGCAGCCTGTGTGCGCTTGCCTAGAAGATGCCTATTCACTCGTGATTTAAAGACACCCACATTATAGTTAGTTGGAAAAACGGAAGCCGGAAGGGCAGTCCAAATTTTTGCGGTGCTTATTAGGAACGAGGAACATTTTTAAAATTATGGTTAGGCCACGCTACTAACTAACGTATTACGCCGATAATATATCTTTCATTTTTATAGATCTATAACTTAGCCCGATATCGATTTACCTTTAATAGCGGACAAAAGAGCAAGCAGGTCACCTAACGTTAAGTGATTACCGCCACCTACTAGAAGTGTTCACGAACTTATAGTACCAGAGGCACCACCAATGCGTTGCCGGCTTTTCAGAAATTTATTGGTACGCCCCTTGAATAACCCCATATTGCAATTAAGTGGGAAAACTGTCGAAGGGAGATGATTCCACAATTTGGTAATACGTGGAAAAAAGATCAGGATTTAAGATGTATTTAAATAAATAAAAAATATATAATTTCGTATCGATGAAGATTGCAGCAAAAAAAATGTTTGCATCTGATTCAAACCACACGCATGTTCTCTATTTAGTGAGCAGATTCTGTAAATACCTGTATGATTTTTTGCAGATAAGGCCAGAACGACTTCTCGTATGAATCAACACTCGAAGGGACTGGGTGCGACGGACTTGTGATAGTAACCCCTTCTGATATGGTATCATTCGTTTTACTCTGAAAATAATGTTTTTTTAGTCTCAATAACCAGGCAGGAGCCTAGGTGGGAGCGGTCAGGCGCGAGCTAGCTCTCGCTCCCACTTATACAGATACGACACACACACAACTATGAGCCGCGTACCCTCGTGAATTGAAAGAACTATACCAGAAGAACAGCCAATGTTTTTCCGACTTTCAAGGATATCCCTTAAATAAGTACCTACCATCTATGTATATAAAATTCAAAGTCCTGACTGACTGACTGACTGAGGTATCAACGCACAGCCTAGACTACTGAAGTTAGAAACTTGAAATTTTTACAGTTAGTTCCTTTTATGACGTAGGCGCAAACTAAGAAAGAATTATTGGAAATTCCGCCCCTAAGGGGTTTAAATAGGGGATGGAAGTTTATATGAAACTCCGTCATTTTTCAAGCTGTTTCCATCAAAGTTGGTATTTGAGCTTTCAGCTAAAAATAAAAAAGTACGTGTGTCACAGTTTTTGAAAATTCCACCCCAAAATCTAATTCCACGCGGACGAAGTCGCGGGAGTAAAAGCTAGTCCTTAATAATACGACAAATGCGAAAGTGTCTTTATTTGTTTGTCGTTCAATCACGTAGCATGGGAGAAATGGATCAACACCTTTTCTGCATGAATATAGTTAAGCACTAGGGCTAGCATGCGCACTACGAGAAAATTTTTGTTTTGTTTGAGAAAATTCATTTACTCGTGAATTTCTAAGAGATTTCACGAATAAATGGGTAGAAAAAATTTACTCATGGCAAATACAAACATTTACAAACAAAGGCTACTTTTGATCCTGGAAAAACAATTTCGGAAAATAAATTCTTATAAGTATGTACATGAAAAATAAAAATAAATAAATAAACAATGGTACCCCGAGGGATTTTTGTTTATTTTTTCTATGATGGGACAGCTAAGCAGAAAAAAGGTTTTGAAATTCCTTGACGCACTCTCTTAAGTATTTCACGCACAAACCTTAGCAAATGCAACGGTGTCCTTTTCCGTATACTTGTAGACGGACAACTCGACGCCATCTTTGTTTTCCTGGACCGTGTCGCTTCCCGACTTGTCCTCAGAGCTCGAGTTGTCCTGTGACGCGTTCGCTTCCGTCACTGCTGTCATTAGACGACGATACCTGACGGATATTACCACATTTAATACTCTTTCAAAGCCGTGATAGCCTGGTATCTCCTTCAAATCAAGAGTGAATAAGCATCTTCTAGGCAAGCGCATTCCATCTTAGGCCGCATCTTCACTTAGCATCAGGTGTGATCGCAGTCAAGCGCTAGTCTATATATTTAAAAAAAAAAATTCAAATTCAAAATTTATTTATTTCAAGTAGGCTAACTTGTAGTTCTTATGACACATCCTCTCACTCGGAGGGTCGCAGATTCGATCCCAGATTTAATTTGATTATCTGATTTTTCAGTTATATGCGTTTAGGCAATTAAATATCACCTGCTGCAACGGTGAAGTAAAACATCGCAAGGAAACATGCACGCCTGAAAGTTCTCCATAACGATCTCAAAGGTGTATAAAGTCTGTCATTATTCTTCTTCTTCTTCATCAACTAATGGACGTCCACTGCTGGACATAAGTCTCTTGCATGGACCTCCACAGGCCTCGGTCTAGCGCCGCCTGTTTCCAGCGGCTCTCTGCGACTCGTTTGGTGTCATCTGTTCACCTAGTGGGGGGTCTGCCAACACTGCGCTTCCCGGTGCGGGGTCGCCACTCCAGCACCTTGGGACCCCATCGACAATCAGCTCTTCGAACTATGTGCCCCGCCCATTTCCACTTCAGTTTCGCAACTCGCAGAGCTATGTCGGTCTGTCATTATTAAATTAATTAAAAAAAAAATTAAAAGCAACCGCAGAGTTTCTTGCTAGTTCTTCTCTATCGGATCGGCATTCCGAACGATTGCTAGATAGGTACATTTGAGGATATACTGATTGATTGCACTTTTCAAAAGTTTGTTTGTATTAAAAACTATTCCATACCATTCGTGCTTGTCCCTGCCGGTGCGCGCGAACAGGTACAGGCGCGAGTGTTTGTCCTTGGAATGCTTTACGTGGACGCTCCATTCACCCTCCGCCGTGCCCTCGTTGCCGGGGTCCAACTCCTTCCAACACAAACAGTACCCACACATAATAGGGATGTTGCTAACTTTTTACAAATAACAGCTTAAATTATGGATAAATTTGATGCACCACATTTGACAGGAGTGTCCCTGGAACTAATAATATAGGGATACGGGAAGTGCCGAAAAGTATAATCTACCAGTTACCAATTAGTGCTCTCACTAATTTTAGATCCTTGGATACTCGTCACTGTTTAGAGCGGCAAAATGGCGTCAATCAAGGAGGTCCAAAAATATGACAAAATTATAATGGATTATAATTTAAATGGATTTATGATTATAATGGATTTAGCCAATCCAGTGTTAATCATAGAATTCAGTGATATGGCAGCTAAACTAACTAAATTAACGTCTAAATATGTAAAAAATTCTACTACTTTATATGTTTCATCCTACTTTACTTTTGTCCAAAATTTTTATTATTAGATATTCTTTATATATAAATACACGTTCTTGGCGCAAAATAAATATTTGTATCTTTGCGCAGTGTAGTTTACATAGAGCAAACACTTCGTCTAATGTATGCTCAGACCGGTTGCTTGCGAATCGCTTTGCATTAGAATTTGTTTCTTGAACATTTATTTTATTTTCTCTATTCAGTTTCATTTAACTAACGCACATATGCAATGACGGGACCCAAATTGTATCAAAAGAAACTAACAGTAGCCTTAATTAGCAGGAGCAATATATAGTTAAGGTCGTAGCCCACTTACACGACACAGCTCCCACACAACCAAAGTATGAGCATTCAAATATGGACTTAATATCGTGCTGTGGAGGTGCACTTTACAGTAACAACACAAAATAGAATACAGCGCGCGGTACCGGTACCGCGCGTAAACTGTACCACTGTAAAGTGCACCTCCAGAGCACGATATTAAGTCCATATTTGAATGCTCATACTTTTGTTGTGTGGTAGCGGTGTCGTGTAAATCGGCTACGACTTTTAACCATTATCACTATTAACTCGAACTTAGGTATAACTTAAAACTAATTAACTTAATAACTTAAAGTTATTGCAGTACATATTTGGTGTGATACATATATTCAATTCAATTTATTCGCAAATAAAAACTGGATAAAAAATTACTATCAAAGAACTACAACTACGTGCCAAGGATTGAAAAACTACCATTCTTGCAATTTACGAGGGTGTGTGTGCTTTACTTGTGGTTACGTCGTGTACATGCACATTGCGTAAGTGTGAGTGCCTGTCAGGAGTCTAGGTGGGAGCGGTCAGGCGCGATCTAACTCTCGCTCACACTTATACAGATATGAGTTCGAGACACACACACAACCATGAGCTACGCGCCGTCGTGAATTGCAAGAACTATACATATTGGTGGTATTGCTGATGGGACATTTACTTACAGTCTCTTCTAGAAACTCCTTGATTCGGGACAGTTCGCTTTCGTCCAACTCCTCGTCGTCGTCTTTGGCACTGAAGGTGGACTTGGTGGTGAGTTCCACTTCAGTGTCGACTTCCTCCAGCTGGGCGTTCTTATCCGGTTGAGTTTGACTCTCGGATTCAGTGCTCATCGTCGCACTATCCGTCTTCTTATCTGGTAATTTACGCCAACATGTACAATGCTGCTCACTGGTGATTTAATATATTTTAGCTAATGGTGGAGGGAACAGAGCGAGAAGCTGCTCATCCACGCGATGGACAGGGGCCTGATTCTGTAACTCAGTGCCTATCAAAATATAAAAGCCACTGACATGTATTTTTTATCCATTGATGATGGTTTAGTATGGAATAGTAAATGACATTCCTCTCAAACCTTCAATGGATAAAAAATATGTGAGTGGCTTTCATCTTTTTATAGGCACTGAGTTACAGAATCAGGAAGCTGGTGTGTTCAAAGCGGTGATCCAGACAACTGTGGTGGAGTGCTCCCGCAATGCTGCCACCCGTTACAAGTGGAGGAAGATCCAAAAACAAGGAAATTAACGACTTATGTCACATCGATTTATTATCCATGGCTTCTACCATAGTCCCTGGAAGGGACCACAGGTAATTTTGTTACCAATGGTCCCCTGCGAGAAGTACAATGCTGCCGAATTAAAATGGTAATCCCTTCCGTAGTCCCTGGAAGAAGCTTTTCAGTTCAAGCACGTGATATTTAATTGCTTAAAACCCACTTAATTCCGAAAGTGATGTGTGTTCAGAATCCGGACTCCCTCATAAAGAAGCTATCTGCTTTTGATATTTCTATTGAAATTAAAGGAAAACAAACAGGACTGCCTACCTCTGTGCATTTTCCTAACTATTCTATGACGTAAGCCCTCTTTGCCCGGTTCAGCTTCAGTGTGCGATATGCTGCAAAAATAAATCACATTCACTTTCCATCAGGTGTGATAGTGGTCAAGCGTGTGCCTATAATGTATAAAAAAACCATTACGTACAGGTCGAACATTTTTTAAGACACAAATGATGTTCCTGCGCAAATATTTTTTCGTAGGCACGGAAATATATTCATCCACTATTGGTTGTTTCAAAAAAAAAAAAAAACAAAATTATTTCGACGGTGCCTACGTAAATCATCAAAACTGGAAAATGACGATTTTTTTCATCAGCTTAATTATTGGCTTCCATTATGCTATATTTTAAATCCCGCTTTTGAAAAACAATCAAATCTTATTTTGTGAAGCAAACCCAAAACGCCTTAAAAGATGCTGGATGGGAGGTGAACTGAACTGTCCATCTTAGTACTAAAGATCAGGATATTTATTGAAATACCCCCTTAAATCAACCATACCTTGACGTATCCCATATCTCATAATGGCTGGAGAAGCCGATGGCAGATAGACATAATAGAAAAAAAATAATTTATGTGACCATTGTATGTAATAAGTATGTATATGCGGTATCTTTTTATTTTACATTACTACTTGCATTACGCATACCATAATCATGACAATTTATTAAATAATATGTATGTTAGTTAGTACATGAAACAGATATCTAATAAAAGAGATAACTGATAAAATTTACCGCTATATCAAATAGATAAGATTAAAGCCTCTTTGATTTATTCCTCAGCAATGTTATTATTGTCAAAAAGTCCATACTGTTTTATAGGAAAATAACAAAGTTGCTATACTCTAAGTAAGACTTTTTTTTTGATGAAAAGATAGTCCTTGTCTGCGATCTCACCTGATGGTAAGTGATGATGCAGTCTAAGATGGTAGCGCACTAACTTAGAAGGGATATGGCAGTGTATATTCAACCCATACACGCCTAATCGGTTTCTAAACGCCATCGTATTGGAACGCTAAATCGCTTGGCGGCATGTTTTTGACGATAGGGTGGTAACTAACCACGACCAAAGCCTCCCACAAGACCAGACCAAGACAATTCAGAAATTTAAATTCCCAAATTGCCCCGGGAATCGAACCCGCCACTGCCACAACGTGCGTTGCGGCGCCGCAAATTAGTAGTGTTATTTTTATACATTAATAGCTTTTGCTTGTAACTTCGTCCGTGTAGAGATAGTTTTTTAAAACGCCTTTAAAATAGGTATAGGTTTAGTTTTTCCCATGATGTCCCACTAGAAATCCTTAACTATACCCATGCAAAAAACGGAGCAATGGATCGACGTCCGTTGTTACGTTGGTGCGTTATTAAAGGACAAACCAACAAACAAACACACTTTAGCATTTATAATATTAGTAACGATTACGAACCTCTTTTCTCTTTTTCTCCAAACGAACTTCTTCTTCTTCTCAGGACTCGTATTAGTCTCCGCACTCTCCATCTCTTGTGGTTGGTCTTTACTCTTCTTGTCAACGGATTCCGCTAATTTCTTATCAGCCGTACTTTCCTTCTCTAATACTTGTATCTTTTCCTTCTCGCTCAATATAACGCAGATTGGATACTTTTTGCTCCATTGCCTTAGTGGAAAATAAGTTTTTATTAGGTCACGAATATAGGTCGTCGGTCTAGACATCGTTATCGGTATACAAATGCTTAGAAGGGATTGGTGTAATAATTCCTCCAAAATTGTATGGTAATGAGGAAAAATAGCTTTAGTAAGGGCCGCCAGAAACGTTTCGCATTCTTGTAGTTTCGAGTATGAAATATTTAGAACATTTCTTATTAGATTATACCGCGAAAACGAAGCCATTTCTGCTGTTGCGTTTCGGACCGCAAATAAAGTTGGTAGGAAATCGTTTTATGAACTTTAGCCTTTGTCAAATAAAGTCGAATAGTACGATTAATGTCTTTAGTTCAAATTATTTTTACAGTACTGTAGCATTATTTGTCACGATTTCGTTGCCGATATCATTATTTTTCTGAGTGAATAACATAATCCTTTTTCTATCAACTGCCAAATGTCTCTTGATGTAGGGAATTCGAATAATGTTTGCCTTTATAATTGATACTAATTAGACTTCTTTTTATTTTCCCTCATAATAAAACTGATTATTCAAATGAGAATCAGTCGTAAAGAAAATATTTCACTATTTCAACACATCGACAGTTGATCAATAGTCAATTTTCAGTTGATAGAAAAAGGTGCGTGGTACTAATGTTAATTTAAATGTTAGAGTCAATAAACCTATTTAGCTCTAAACAAAGGTCAGCAACTAGTTTTTATTTTATTACTTGCTTCTACCCGCGACTTCGCTGCCGCAATCTCACACATTAAGTGTTCCGAAGTGTTGATTTCTACACAAAATGACCAATTTGATTTTTTAGATTTTTCCGCCGATTTTTTGGGATTTCCCATCTTTTTTTTTTTGTTTTTAGACCTCTCTTAAAGCGAATGAAACAGAAAAAAATTAAATAAATCAAGCCGTTTAACGATTTTACCAAATATTTGTGCAACTAAGTCGGCGTGTTCCACTCGTAGGCACTTTTGGTATGATAAATAATAATCCATACAAATAAATAAAATCAAAATTTTGTCGTAATTTCGGAACAACTGCCTAATTTATTAATCTCGTATGAATAATTCTTATTTGATAGATACCATAAACCCATTCAGATAATTAAATTTTTGTCATGTCATGTATCTACATTTCTTTTCTTCTAAAGAAAAAGATCTTTTGAAGATTTTCCAAAGAGCCAGCCTATTAACAGAGTAATATGTATTTAATAATTATACTTCCTTTCGCTTCGAGCGTCGCGTATTGAACCGGTTTTATTTTTAACTAGTTCGCTTGAACAAGGCTAACATTTTCCGCGTGACAAATCGAACGTTTGAAAAATATACCTCAGATAAGGATAAAATTAAATATCGTTCTTTAAAGCTTAGAAGTTTTTATTATTTACATTGTTAGTTTAGAATGGGGAACCCTTTCCAATTGAGAGGAGGCCTGTGCAATATGGTACCTGGCATAGATACCCAAAAAAAAAGAAGTTTTTTCAAGATTTTATTTCACAGCTTATTTGTCACACTGCATGCGTTCTGCGGTCTCCGGTCAGGTCAAAGCGAACGCAGCCCGCATCATGTATGAACAACATTGTCGGTCAGGGCAATCGGTCAGCGATCCGGGCAGGGCAACCGGTCACGGTCCGGGCGATGCGGGCAGGCCAAACAGCGGCCATCTTATTTCAGTTAGTGTGTGTAGTTGTTAGATTGTTGGGTTTTGATCGAGGAAAATGATTACCGAGGAAGAAGAAAATATTGCGTTATTATGGTTGCATAGCAGAAAGAGGAAACGTGTGTGTGTGCCCGCAGCCAACACCGGTCCGTACGTGTTCCACTGACCCGCCGGGCCAATACGCGTTGCTCGCATGGTCATATCGCATTCTATACAAAATATATTGAGACCGACAATGTTGTTCAATACATGATGCGGGCTGCGTTCGCTTTGACCTGACCGGAGACCGCAGAACGCATGCAATGTGACAAATCCTTTACCATTAAATTGTATGCTATAAACCGATTCCGTTATACACAAAAACTAACATAACCTATCTAAAAAATTTGATTTTAAGTTAATGTTTTAAATTGTGTTAATTTTATTTAGTCTAACTTTATAGTTATAAGACCACAGTGCTCACCACTGGGCTCGCCAGGGAGGTCGTCAAACGGTTTTACTACGGAACCCTAAAAAGTTAAACACTCACCGTCTCCTCACGAGTCCGCTGGGCAGCATTATGACCCTAGCTCCCGTAAGGTTGTAGAGTCGATGCTGGTAGAATGTTATCTTCTCGATCTTCTCGTCCCATAGCGCTCTCTTTGCTATTTTCGTGCTTGTGTATGATATCCTCAAATTGCAGCCTAAAATTATTCACACAGGCAATTTTAATTAAAAGTAAAAAAAAAAAAAGAAAAAAAAAAAAACAGATATCGCAAGTGTTACAATTTTTGCTAAATTGATAAGGAATTCTAAAATAGCCTTCCTCAGTGGTCAGTCACCACTGAAAAAGTAAAATATAATATTATTAAAATATTATCATTATTATATAAACTTATATTTATATGATATGTAGTACACATAGTAGCCTGTAGAATTATTGGACCACACGCTGCAATTATTTATTAGGTACTTTGCCCTACCTTTATTGAAAAACGTTTAGCGTGTTAAACGCTTCAAGGACATCTTTGTAAGAATCATATATTAACAAAGAATAAAGATGTATAATATATTACTACAAGGTTATATATCTTTACGACGCGGACGGCGAAATTAGCTTGCTTATAAATTGCTTGAAAGTGTAAAAGTTGAAATAGTTGCAGCCTCTTTGTAAATTTTATAAAAAAAAAGAGCAAAATATCGAAGCAAGCAATGTATAGTTTGAAGATAGAAGCATCGTTCAGCTTTGGTTACGTTTAGAATAGATTTGGAAATCTAAAAATGAGAAAATTTCGTTGGACAGCATTTAAAAGGAAATGACACCACAATGGCGGAGCACCGAGTTTAATTCCACCAATTACCTTGGAAGGTCATTCTGTTCTAATAACTGCGTTAAAGTTGAACGCACACTTTACAAGGCTTTTCCTCTGCGTCATTTTCTAACTACCAATGCAAAAAGAGGGAGTTGTTTGTTAGTCTGAGTCTGATAATGAAGCAGTTTTGATATATCTGTTTCAGAGACTCATTCGATCAACATGTTAGGGCTGATTTCAGTGTTTAAGTTTAAACTTTTTAGAGTAATATTAGTGATAACATAGTAAAAGATAGAACTTTACTCACCTTCTAGTTTCATGAATGCAGTGGTCGTTTTGTTTATATGATACGTGTTAGGGTCATAGTCTGGATACCTATAGTGATTAATCCAACCCTACAAAAGAAAACAAGTATTTGTTAACATATTCCAGAAGAGCCGTTTACGACTCATAATAAGCCTACTGAAAGAGCTGAGACAGCATGGGACATGCCAGAGAAATGCAGATGACGTAATCAGTACTTTCGCGCGTAGAAAAAAAGTTATTTTAAAATGAGCACCAAATTGCGGCGCTAACGCAGTTGAGAGTTGCGGCGCGGGCAGCTTTTCCGATAATGTGCGAGCTGCTTAATAAACATTTCAAATAACGATAGTAAATATTATGTAAATTGTAACGCATACCTCATATTTCTTTAGCGGCCTATGTTCCTTGACCGAAGGTATCGTGTACGTAAAAGGCACTGCACTTGTGCGCTTCAACTGGAAAAATGTTTTCCGAGGTTCCCAATCACTGAAGTAATTGTCCAACACCCAATCCTTCACATTACTCGCAAAACAGACGAACCAAATTCCCAACAAGAAGCCGTTCCATATATTACAATTTGGGAATAATAAATAGTTCATTATAAGGAAAATAGTTAGTAAATACATTGAGAATTTGAACAGATAAGCTTTTTTTGGTCTCTTCGTTGATTCTTCTTTGAGTAAATTGTTCTTGCTTGGTGGTAATCCAAAATTTGTGGGTGTTACGAGAGGTCGGGTCACCTCTGCATCTTGTGTAATGTCCTGAATATCTGTCTCAATTTGATTGACATCTCCGAAAACGTCTATTGTGTCTTCAAGTGCCTCTACTCCCGACTCTACTTCTAGACTGTCTTGTAGGAACTCTCCCGCTAAATCCGATTCGCTACGAACTATAAAATTAGGTAAACGTTATCTCATGTTATGCAAAAAGGCTTTGTAATAAAATTCTTATAACAATTATTATACAGTATCATTAATTTACTATGTTGTCTGCTCGGAGGCTTCGGCCGTGGCTTGTTACTACATTTGCGGTACAGCAGTACTACCAAGCGAAGTATATAACTGCGTAGTAATTGATTAAGGTTTAATATATGAGCCATATACCCATGTTAGCCGGTTACTATCTAAGGCTGAATAACATTTGCTTACTTGTTACTAATTTAAAACGTTAAATAGATTCTATTGTTTTAGATATTTATTTTTCTCTTGGCTCTACCATGGTTATACTATCTTTTTGAAGCTTCAATAGCCCAACGGTTAAAGCTGCGGACTGAAATCTGAAAGGTCGCAGGTTCGTTGCACTATTTTCGTAACCACTCCTAGCACAAGCTTTCCGCTTATTTGGAGGGGAGAGGAGAATATAAGTCAAGTTCAGCTTGGCTCATATTCTTAAAAAAAAAAAGATCTTTTTCTTCTTCGTCTTGTCTAAGCAGAAGTTTATTTGGCGGGACCTATTGCATCTTTTTAATATGCAGAGGGTCTCTAAAGCTTGGAAAGATGGAATGAATACGTAATCATGACTTCATTCACAGCATTTTTAATATCGTAATATCATTCGCAATCAGTAATTTACATAGTTAATATTTTTTTATATGTTGTAATGATTTTATTACTCTTACCTAAATTCTTATGTGTGTCATCACTAGATTCCGAATGACTTTTGTTCAAACTCAATTCTTTGCTGACATCAGCGTCGTTTGGTTTGGCTGTTAGGGGTTGCGTTATATCCGATAAATTCTGTATACTACTATTCAGTGATGATACCTATTAATAAAGTTTGTATTAATTACATTAGTATTATGATAAGCAGAAACTGATATCATAATTTTAACTGTTGACAACAAGCAGTTTAGTCATTAGCAGCTGTTTAGAATTTTATCATGACATTTTTTTTTATTGAATCTTTGCCTTCAGTAAAAACGACAGAGAATTCAGCATTTGGTTGGTTTAAACTTAGTTAAAAAATGCTTTTATAATCCTACGACTATTAAAAATGCCCAAGTTTGAATGGATGGATGTTTGTTACTCAATCACGCCGCAACGATTGAACCGATTTGGCTGTTTGGCACAGGCGCAGATAATAGTTTGGAATTATACTACTTTTTCCCGGAAAATAAGAGTTCCCGCGGGAATATAACAAATGTAAATCCACGCGAAAAAAGTCGCGGGCATCAGATAGTATTATAATATTTAGTATCAAGATACTAGGTATAGTTATCTGCTGACTCATTCTAAAAAAATATGTCTTGTTGACTGCAGTGCACAGTGGCAAAAGATAAAATGGTCTACTGATAATAAGTGAAGTCATTTTCTATTGTTAATACTTATTTTAGATAACTGCAATTATTATTCAAGGACTGTCTTTCTTTGTAAATATTTTTATATATAGACTAACATGTGGCTCTTAGAACAAGTAGAGAGTCAAAGTTCTATTTGTATAATATTACATGATGGGTTTCCAGATTATTACAGATGTCTTGACTAAGACTGTTTAATATATTTTTCAGGTGTTAGTGATAATAACTGGGACTGATCTTGTTTTCATGCATTTCAAAGGTACAGAAGAAATGCCAAAATAGGTCACCCATCCGATGTTTCTCATTTTCTAAGTTCTAGCCTCACAACTAGGCTACAGGCATTACATTATTTATTATTTATTATGAATATAATAATAACATATATGTGTATATACAAATAACATACCTGATTGTCTGTATCACCCATACTCTGCTGGTCACAGTCCTTCATTGCAGAGTTATCCTCAGAATCTGTAGAGTTCTCTCTTGGCAAGGATTTTTCTTTTTCTATTTATTGTAGTAAATGATGAGTTATATAAACATTTACATGTATGTTACATTATTTTTCTTAAATGTTTATAAAGAGAATTTTATACAATTGAAATGAACACAGCTTTATTGATGATAGTTACATATGAGTATATCCCACAGATAGAAAGTATATTAAGCCTATACTCTTAATATCAGTTTAGTGGTTCAAAAGTAAGTAAATAACCAACTTTTCCATTTCCATTTAAAATATATTCAAAAAATAAGAAACAGCACAACAGTAACTTTAATCGTATTTTCCTTGTAAGTATAGCAGTATTTACCTAAACATTTTATTTTAATTTCATGGCATGTCAAATAAATTATAACAAAAAAGAGTTACCGTCTACTGAGCGTGTCTTCATATCCTCTACTGCCTGAGCAATTTTAAACTTGAAATCATGGAATATTTTCCAGGTTTCATTTGCCTCTTTAACTTCTGGCACAACTTCTGAAGTGCTTCTCTTACCAAGACGGTTCAAATATTCTTTCATAGGGGAGGATGACACCTCTTTGGGGGTGTCACCTGTTCAATTAAAAATAAATTAACATCATAAGAAATTCAAAATTATTTATATCAAGTGGACCAACTTGTGGCTCATATATGACAAGTCAAATTTCTGTAGTCATGATATAAATATTAATATTAATAAAATAAAATTAACATATGAATATTTAGTATGTTCTGACATTGAAATTTACCTTTTTTTTCATCATTTTTTGGTTCTTTTGTATCTGTTTTGACTTCTTCAACTTTTTCAGCTGGCTTTTCATTTCTCATGGATTTAAAATATTTGTCTATAATGGAAGATGATTTTTCCGCCTTTTTTGGACTAGCATTCTCACTTGGGACTGGCGGATCGGCCTGAGGGGTCGGTGGGTCATCATCACAACCCTCGTACAGCTGTTCCAGTTCCTCGTTATTGGCATTGTAGCGAAATGACAGGGATGTATTTGGTGCTTTCCCTGAAACATTTTTTTTTATGAACAAGGAAATGGATTCAAAAAAGATTAAATTTTCTTTTTGAATGCCTCTGATTTTTGCCTAGTTTGAGGATATTTTGTCTTAGGAACACTGGGGTAATATTTTCTCAAAAACTATTTGACTTAAACATGAAGATTTTCCTTCTTTTTTCTTCTAACTATCTATCAAATTTAATAAATGTAATATAATATTTTGATATTATATTAAATCTAATATTTATTAAGATTCTTTTATAACCAGCTTCTGTTAATAGGTAATTTGATTGGTAATAACAAATTCTGCACAAAATGATTATAAATTAAGATTGAGGCTAAATTTTAAATTACATTGTAATCAATATTGTAGCTAAATGACATCTATTGACGAGTTAAAAAGTTAGAATATATGTATACCTACTTAATGGTGAAATCACCTATTTATAGCGATGTTTAAAAATGATGCAATTAGTAATATAAAGTAGAATAATATTTAATGTACTTAATAAATAATGTTTGAAACTCCTTTGTCATTCAATTAGCCATTATTTCCAAGACAAGATAAATATTACAATTTTCGAACAAAGAGTGAGATTTGCGTAAGATAGATTTTGAGACAAAGTACCTTAATTGTTTTGTTATCGTCTTTTGTAGTCAGAGGAACTACATTTTAAACAAACACCTAAACTGATTAAAATGGTCGCAAAGCCGGAAGAGGGGCACATTTAAAGTGTTGTGGCACAGTATTTTACAAAGAAGTATTGAGCCTTTTAAATGAATTCACTTTCAAAAAATTAAATCTATACAAATAAATTAAACTCGTACCTGCACCTGAAACTTCCATGTTATTTATAAGACAAATGCACTACATCACCATTATTAGCTTTTCATTTAAGTTTTCACTGTCCCAAATAATAGCTTTTATATTTTCCACTATGTTTTCTAGGACTGCACCCTATCAATTGGCATTAATAAATATAATTATTTATTAATATTATTCGCTTAGCAAAGTGAACATTTGTGAACAAGAATCAACTCATGTTAGATTTGACATTGATTGACATTAATGACAAATGACAAGACGTTTGTCACAATTGTCAATATTAAATCCAAAAAACCATGCAAAAAATGCACATAGGATATAAAAAATGGAGGAAGGAAAATATCTACCTATATAAATACCATAAATGACCCAATATACGTGCAATATACCTACCTAGGTACCTACCTATTCTGGCAATAGTCCATGGTCTATGCCACTAATTGACTGTGACCATTGAATTAGGAAGTACTTAAGTACCTACCTACTTAGCATGAATAGTAGAATGCATTATGCAACCGATGCAACCATGGCAACTCACGATGTTATTAATAGGTATTGTCATTGTCATTGTCAAGTCATTCTGTCATAAATCTTAATCACTCTTTTGGCACTTGACAGTGCTTGGCAGTAGTGATTTGCCGAGTTAGCTTTTTGTGGTACCTACTCGAGTATTCTGGTACTCGTTAAAAAAAGAATTGAATCAGTACTCGAGTCGGAGGACTCGGACATAATGTACTCGAATAGAGATACTTGTAGAGTATTCGAACACTCAATGGGATTCTATTCATTTTCGTTACTATTTTTTAATGGACGTAGTATAAATTAAAGGATGACTTTTTTTAATATTTGCTTCAGCAAAGTAGTTATGTCAATTGTGTTTCCTATTGGAAAACAAGTAAAAAATTGTTAACACTCCTTGTACTTCTTTTCTCCAATTTAACGAATAGGTTCCTAACCATTTTTCTTTTCTTCGGAGGCATTTTGGTACTTTGAAAAAGTCAAACAAAATAAAACCACTAGAAAAGTCTAAAAATGTTTTTTTCGCATGCTTGCAGACACACACATAGTATTCACAGTCAATCGGAGTAAAAAATTCGAGTCAGCCTTACTCGACACATCTCTACATGGCAGTTGGTTTGGCACTGGCAGGTGACTGTTGGGCTGTTGGCAGAAGCAAATGGCAAAACGCAAAAGCTGAAAGCAAGTGTTTTATGTCGCAAGTCGCAACTATACTTTTTTATATTTTAGGATTTAGAATAGATGCAGCTTTAATTGTGATGTATTGAGTTAATTACAGAAGAATTTTGTGAATAATGGATATAATACTGTGCAAAAGTAGATAAGCCTAGATCAAAGATGAAGTCTTTATTTGTGTTATTAATTGCGTTTGAGGCCTATGTATACGGATCTGAGGATAAAGATAGAAAGGTGAATTGGCTGATGTAAACATTTAATATTAAAGTGCAAGGTGAAATGAATGCGAGTTGAATAGTAGGTATTTGTTTTGCAGGAGATCACGGAAGTTTCAAGGGCTTTGGATGACCGGCCGCTTTTGTTTGCCACGCTAGGCGGTGGCATGGTTGCGGTGGAGCCCCTATCAGGAAATATTATCTGGAAACTGAAAGATGGTAAGAAAACTTTTTCATACTAGTGGTTTCCCATGTACAAAAACATTCTTTTCTTATTTAATTCTTAATTTATGTTGCACCTAACAAGACAGTAAGTTACTTAAGAAATATTCTGTACTGGCCAGCCTACTTGTATAAAGTATATTAAGTATATTATTGTAGAAGATTAGGGAAGATTATAGCATTTGTTTAAATTATAAAATACGGGAATGGGAATATAAAATTTCAATACTAACACTTAATTTTACTGTTGAAGTATTCATTATGATTCTAATATTTGGATTGTACATACTTTAAAATAGTGTTCATAAAATTGTAACAAATCAAACCTAAAAGTTTATGAAAATATTTTAGACTAGCTTTTTCCCGCGGCTCCGCTCACGTTAAGTTCGATTTTTCAAACCACTATTTTATCCCTTTAGGGGTTGAATTTTCAAAAATCCTTTCTTAGCGGATACCTATGTTATAATAGCTATCTACATGCAAAATTTCAGCCTGATCCGCCCAGTGGTTTGAGCTGTGCGTTGATAGATCAGTCAGTCAATCAGTCAGTCACCTTTGCCTTTTATATATTTAGAGTATATTTTTATATGAGCCTCAACTCACTTTATGAGTGGTATTCAAATAAAAAGTTAAGTACAGTTGAGATTTGATTAACCAGACTAATTATTGTCGTAAGTTGTTTAGATATTTGAAAATTTGGATAATTGAATGTATGAAGATTTTATACTTTTTAACTTATAAATTATTGTTTTATATCGACCGTAGCAATTAACATAGTCGTATGTGAAAAATCACTACTTTAGGGTACGGCCGTTCAAAGTTTCAAATATGTGAAAAGTGAAGAATAGTCAATATACCTAATTTTTGCACTTGCAAAAACCAAAGATGGTTGGTTGATTTTAAAAATTTCATAATTGGTGGGGGCATTGCTATTTTTATTCTAAGACCTTTAATGCGATAAAATGAAAATCGTTAAAATGTAGATCCGACACTGTTAATTGCTACGGTCGATATACCAACACAACACATCTTAGTCTTTCTTGATTTTATACTTCTAGATAATATAATATAATAATTCTAGAACAAGAGTCAATTGATTTAAAACATCCCCAACATGTGAATCATTGGCAAGTTTTCTGTTCCATCTTCCTATCTATCCAAAACTACTAATTGAGACTATTCTAATGAGCCGAAACACACTATCTGCTGTAAGTTGCTGAATATTTGGGATTACACAGACTACTTCTTGCTGCAGCATTAGCTCAAGGTTACCATGTCTTGGAAATAATCAGCAGTAACAGTACTTATCTATTGCATGTTTGTAAAATCTTTTAATCAAGTAGGGAATGAGCTGATGACCTTCAAATGCCAATGTAAGATCATAAATTATAGCTAAGATTCACCTTGATTATGTTAGCTTTCAAACAGAAAAAACTGCACCAAAATCGATCCATTCTTTAGGGTTCTATGAGGGAAAAGCAAGATTCACAGATACACATGTCAAACTAATTAGGTATATAATGACTACATTTTGCTTGCCCGGATTAGACTACAAAGATATTTGGGGTGGTGCAGTTGCAGTCCGGATAATCGCGAATCCGTATAATCTAGGTCCGGATAACTGTCTCCACTGTCATTTATTATTTATCAATTACAGTTACTAGAACTTTATTTATTCAATAAAAAACAAAAATCGAAATTTAAAATAATTCTTATTAATTATATAACTGCAAAAGTGTGTTTTTTTGTTGGTTTGTCCTTCAATCGCTCGGCTACGTCGCAGCAGACCAATGTAATTTTCTGCATGGGTGTAGGGGTGAGGACTTGGAGAGTGGTACAGGCTACCTTGCGTCCCAGAGAAATTGAAGGTTCCCGTGTTTTTACCAACATATAAAGATTAAAAAAATTACGCAAATTATGGATATTAGCGTTAAATATTATATCATCAGTCAAATTCATTAATGGTCATTCAAAATATACAGTTTTGACTCAAACTTGAGAGTCAAAACTTTGACTTTTTTGGAATTTTGAGTTGACAGCTAAAATCATTATTTCTCTAGTAGATTGCGGTTTCCCATCAATTAGAACCAAAATTTGACTTGTACCGTTAGTGCTTTTAAAATATTATTCAATTTCCAACCTTTTTGCATACTTAACTCAAAACATAACTGATTTTGTAAATGTTCCGATAATGAATTTTACCGACGATATTTACATAGAAAACCCCATTATACAAATGATATGAGTTGAATAAGACACAGCTCTTTCAGAATCACAGATGGAAAGTTCCATTTAATTTATTTGTATTGTTTGGATAAAGTAAGTAATTGGCTAACAACACATTTTATTCTCTCTTTTATCAAGAGAGACTTGAAGACTTGAGAATTATCTTGTTAGAGAAACTTAATCCGAATTTAACCAATAAATGAGCAACTTTGATGTTTCAGTAGATTTTCAATACAAAAACTACAGAATGTTCAATTTATTTCTCAGATACGCATTACTACGAGGTGGTAAAATTGACACAGATACCCAGATTTAGCACGATATATGTGAATGAATCAATAGTCAATACATGCACAAATGATTAAATTAATCCACATAATTATATGCCATATCCTTGTGGTGGTGCCTGGCACATTTTTATTATCATTGTTATCAGTGGCTTTAACTATTTACGCCCTTATCGCTCACGCATTCTGAGTCGGCTTCGTTCCACATGGCCGGCAACGTGGAGTTATCAATATTTACATGTCGTACCTTCACTGGAAGGGTGTCTATATTATGATAAAAAAATTCAGGATACAGGCGGCGCAAAACTGTGACCTGTTAAAGTCCATGCAACAGAACTTTGTTGTTTGAGAGAGAGTGGTAGACATTTATCAGTGTGTCGATTCTCTACAAATGATTGCATCAGTGTAACGATCGCAATGACCTCTGGCTGGTACCCTCCCAATATTGATAAAAAAATTTTCATTCGATGACAAGATAGTCCTTCTTTCTTTTCTTTCACGGTCAACATGCCACAGGGACTTGTGACCTGCATAGCCGCAGCCCAAGAAAGAAAAATAAAATAGTCCTTAGGTGGCAGTGTAGATTCAACCCATACCCCTAATTGGTTTCTACAGCAAATGCATTGATGCTGCAAGAATGCCATAAATTTAGCCAATAAGAGGCTGTTGTGATCGTTACAATGATGCAATCATTTTTAGAAGATCGACACTTCATAAAGAAGAAGTGGTATACAAAATCTTTAAATTAAACTGACAGGTCTTTTTATGTCCCCTGAGGAAAAGGACACTTAAAGCAATCTACTTAATTCAGTTTAAAGATTTTGTCTTATATAGTTAGAATTTATGTCCAACTAGTTATTCATTTAAAGTGTCTTAATTTTGTTCAACGTTTTTATGTAATTCTACATTCACGCACTTGAAACAAATGTAAAATTTAAACCGACTATTTAATAGTATATACTACGTAAAGTTTTGTAATAGCAAAGATAGGACAATTAAATTGCTTCCCCATTTCAACTACAATACCGAAAACCAGTTTTGTATATTTGAACAATAACCTGCAGCATAGAGCTTGTTGTTAACAACTTGTTTTCAATGAATATTAATTTTAATAGTTAATGTTATATTTACATATTATGCGAAAATAATTACACTTTGTGAGAGAAAATCGTATTAAGTATTATTAGCGACGGATTATTAGATACGCTATGAATATAGAAATTGTTTTCGACGAAGAATTGAAGCATTTTGCGATTAGACCTAACTCAACATTTTTTTCTATATATTTTTATATCTTTGACCCAGATTGGACTGAAAAGACCAACTAAGTAAATCACTTAAATAATACTCATAAATCACTTACATTTTAACTTAAATACTACTATAAGCTTTGTAAAATAATAAATATTAGCTATCCAAGACCACTGTAAACAAAAGTATTTGAGAAATCTAATCTTATCACCATTACTCACAACTCACATCACATTAATATAAAATTAAGAAACTGGTGGTTGTTCGCGACTTCTATTTCTCATCTCTTATAACTAAAAGCGTGAAGATTTATTTTATAGGGTCTGACCGGGATCCTAAAGTACTTGTACCTACCGGAAAATTTTAATGAAATTGTGCTATTCGTTTTTGAATAAACCTCAGAAAGATATATAGACATACATTGTAAAAATTATTGTTTTGGCCTCGGTAATTATTTTTAGACCAACAAACGCACTTTTTTTTTTTTTTGATTTATAATATTAGTAAGGATGATGTTGTCTTTATAACAATAATCCGCATGTCTGTAAAGCTTTTTCTATTTCAGAACCAGTGGTAAAAGTACCGAATCAGCATGCGAACTTGATGCCCCAGTTCTTGCCAGATCCAAGACATGGGTTCCTATACATGTACGGTCCTAGAGGGGACAAGCAAACACTTAAGAAATTACCTTTCACCATACCAGAGTTGGTTGCCAATGCGCCCTGTCGATCCACTGAAGGGATTTTGTATACAGGGAAGAAAAGTGATACATGGTTTATATTGGATCCCTTAACAGGAACGAGGGAACAAGTTTCAGGTACCTTTTTTTACTACTAGTAATAAGTGCAGGTTATTGGGAAGGTCTAACGTTCAAACTTATTTCATTAGAGTAGCGTATTGACCGCAGATGTGGGTAGGCGAATAATACAGCTGGTACGATGTATGGACAGTCAGTCAACCCCTGACAGCTTCAACTTGACATCTCGCAACCCAGCAGTCCCGTCGTGACCACGGTCTATGCAATTGGTTCGAAATAAGGACAATTCCGACTAAAACAATTACCATGATAGCTACTCGTTTAATTTATCACAATTATTTTGTTTATGTCTGACACGGCCTTCAGTTATTTACCTGTGATACAAAATTTCATCTCAGGCTTCGATACATCAAAGATATTTAAGAGCGAGGAAGATTACACGTGCCCACCGGATAAGAAGCGCGGTGTTTTCGTCGCGCGGACAGAATACAACATCTTGATGCACGACGCAAACAATGAGAATCACAAGTGGAATGTCACATTCTTTGACTACACTTCGCATGCTATGGGCAAAGAGATGTTAAACGATTACGGTACGTATTGCTTATTAAACTTACACTACTTACTGCTACTTAGACTGAAGTGCGATTCAGATCTGACGGAGGACGTTAGGCTTAAAATTATTAAGATACAATATTAAAATAAAATGAAATAGATACACTATTATAAATAATAAATAGAAATAGATACACTAAGCCGTACTTACACATATACAGAATTACTTAAAATGTAACTTAACTAGTATCTACTATGTATATCATGCCAATGAAAGGGTCCTAGCTCAGCTCAGTGCTATTATCTCATCTGAGGTTTTTACTGTATTTATATTATGTAGTTTAAGTTAGGTGGTTTAACTCAAAATATTCATACGATTTGGGAGGATGAAAATGGGCCACCACTTTTACCTACATTCGAATGATTAAAATATTATGTTTGTATTTGTTTCTATATATTTTATTGGAACGTTGCGCCATTTTAATAAAGAAAATTGAAATACAATAATGTTGTAATAGTGCAAGTACCTAATATTCACATTCGCATGTGAAAGAAAAAGCTGGACTGCAAAATACTCGAGAAAGCGGGCGCGAAGACCCCCAGATTTTACGAGTTTACGAGTAACTTTCACATTGGAATTATAAGTTTCAGTTTTCTTTTTATCAACATTATTGCATTGTCACCGAAGTCCGATACGCTCCGTTAGATCTGAATCGTACTTAAACGATTGCAAAATTATAAATCCAATTGAGGGCCTCTTTGTTATTATATAATATGTATAATAATATGTTTGCAGAAAATATTACGATGACTTATTTTAATTACCTGAAAATGATAAGTAGGTACCTAGTTTAATCGATACGGGTAATTATTTATAACTGTTACAATAACTGTAACGCAAGTGTTTTTGAGAATATGTAAAAAAACTGTTGACATGTGGGCGTTTTATTACTTAACTATGATTAGCTAGCTGATGTCCGCGACATCGCCCGCGTGGCATTAGTTTTTAAAATCCCGCGGAAATTTCTTGATTTTCCGGAATAAAAAGAAGCCTTTGTCACTCCCCAGGTCCCCAACTATATCCATGCGATAAAGAATCACGTCGATCCGTAACTCTATTGCGGCGTGATTGAAGGACAAACCAACAAACGAACACACTTTCGCATTTTATAATATTAGCAAGGATTATTAAGAAGTAAGATAAATAATGTATCCAATAAGTGAGCAGATAGATTATCTAAATATATAAAAGGCAAAGGTGACTGACTGACTGACTGACTGACTGACTGACTGACTGACTGACTGACTGACTGACTGACTGACTGACTGACTGACTGACTGACTGACTGACTGATCTATCAACGCACAGCTCTAACCACTGGACCGATCGAGCTGAAATTTGGTATACAGGTAGCTGTTAGGACGAAGACATCCGCTAAGAAAGGATTTTGGAAAATTTCAACCCCAAGAGGGTTAAATAGGGGGTTAAAAAATCGAACCTAACGTGAGCGAAGCCGCGGGTTAAAGCTAGTTATTATTATAGAAACGAGGCATCATGATCATCATTAGTGGACGTCGCAGTAAAATTACTGAACGACTAAAAAGAGAGTATAGAAGGGATTTTCATAATAATGTTCATGGGCGGCGGTAATCACTTAACATCAGGTGACCCGCCTGCTCGTTGCTCGCTAAAAATAAAAAAAAATGTCAAATAGTACTTATAACTATTACTAGGCAAGATTGAATAGGCATCTTCTAGGCAAGCGCGCTCCAACCTTGACCTCATCAGTGCTATCCAGTACCTACTGATTGTAGTCAAGCATAAGCCTATTTCGGATAAAAAGAAAGGATAGTTGGCATCTTTTCTTGCATTGGCCCAAACTAGTTTAACGCGGGCTTGTAGTATGTAATCGTTTACAATGAATTGGATTGTTAAAAGTGTTTACTTGAAAGTACGTAATCTGTGTATTTACAGGTTATCAGTTTATAGGGTAAATACTAAAATATGTTATCAGAGCTTGTACGGAAAGTACGAATTCATTTATTATAAAAATAGTTTATGCACACTATATGATTTTTATAAATAAAGAGAGATTTATTTACTTTATTATCTATTCTAAAAAAAAAAAAAAACAAAGTTATCTACTTATTACTTTAAAACAGTAGTTTCATAAAAGTTACTGAGCATAGGGCGGTTTTTGATTACGCGGTGCAATCAATATTTTCTAAAAGCGTAAGTAAATAGCTCAACTGGTTTCAACGAAAACCAGAAAACTTAAATAATATCTCCAAAGAAGGGCATAGTTATTTTTCATCCCGGGAAAACAAAACGTTCGCGCGTATCTTTACTAATATTATAAATACGAAAGTGTGTTTATTTGTTGGTTTATTGGTTTGTCCTTCAATCACGCTGCAACGGAGCTACGGATTGACGTGATTTTTTATATGGATACAGTTGAGGACCTTAAGAGTGACATAGGCTACTTTTTATACCGGAAAATCAAAGAGTCCCCGCGGGAATTACAAAACTTAGATTTAGTTTTTTAACTTGATGACGGATACTATACTGATTTTTGTGTTCCAAAATTAAAAATTAAAAATTATTGCTTTCATATAGGCCAAATTGTAGCTCTTATGACACGAGACTTGCAACGGTTCAGAGTGCAGATTAGTAAGCCTGTAGGTAGTGGGCGTCAACCTTTACTTCGACTATTTGATGTCGATCTCTTATCAATCGACACGCCGTTCAATCTCCGTAGAATTGTAATTTAATCTCGTTTTGGTTGTAGGTATAATTCATTTCACGTCAACTTCAAATGGGCGGGTCATGTCATTTGATAGAAAAACAGGTGACCTTGTCTGGTCGCATAATTTCGAAACCCCTATCATAGCTGCCTATTTGCTAAGCAGAGAGGGGCTGATCTCTGTCCCTTTCAACTCAATTGGTGATGATACTTTGGACCACATTATGGAGGACGCTACGACATTGAGAAATGGGCAGGGGATTAAAAATTCGAATATTGAGTTGTAGTAAGTATTTAAGGTGTTATTAATAGGTATATACTTTTTTTTAAAAAGAATATTAGCCAAGCTGAACTTGACTTTTATTCTCCTTTCCCCTCCAAATAAGCGGAAAGCTTGTGCTAGGAGTGGGTACGACAATAGTGCAACGGGTGGGGCTCGAACCTGCGACCTTTCAGTTCGCACCTTAACCTTTGGGCTATTGAGGCTACTTAAACTTATGTTCGTCTACTCCGGGATGAGCATATAGATGGCATGATAGAGCATTAGAATCTCGAAACCTAATTTGTATTGAGATAGTCCAACAAAGGAATTAAAAGTATTATTAGGAATCAACAATAAATCGAAATACACATTCTCCTAACTGAAGTCCATATAAGCTACAGATGCTTAACTTTTGTTTGAATTTCAGCCCAACCTTATACATCGGTGAACATAATCACGGACTGTACGCTCTCTCTTCGCTTGTAGATAAAAACACAGTAACTATATCTACAGGGCACAGACCTCTGCTCTTAGAAGGCCCAGTCACAGAGACGCAGGCAAAAGGCGATAGGGATACGTACGAGCCCTTTAAAAACGTGCATTTCCAACTCAACGATATAAATCTTCACGTCACACCTCCATATTTACTACTAGGGCATTATAAAGTGCCAGAGCTTACAACGACATGGGTGCCGCAACTGCCTAATACAAATGTGGTGAACCAAAATGTCCTCCAAAACAACGGTATCAAATTGATAAACGGTCAAGTGCATTCAGCTGAACAAGATGGCGAGAATGAAACGAAAAAATCGAATTCAGTATCAGTGTCTGTGCAGACAGAGGAGTTTGAGATTAAGGAGTTTTATTTGAGGCCTGATTTGTGGTACAAGCAGGTGAACATTTGGCTGCATCAGCAGGAGAATAAAGCCTTGAAAGTGTTACTTATAATTCTGATGGGATTGGTGGTTACCATGTTTTGGTATCTGCGGTATCAGGTTTGTATTTTATCAAACTGAAGTATGACGAAAGACAGAGAAAACTTCTCAGTCAAGTATTGTTAAATGTTATCAAAGCTACTAGGCTAAGCATTATAGTTAAGGGGACTTAGTAGATATTTTAAGACGATCGTCCGTTTATTAGGTTTCCGAAAAAAAAAAAAAACTTGAACCCTTATAAATAGGATCGCTTCGTTGTCCGCCTGACTGACAATGTTACAAGGCCCTTTTTCTCGGAAACGGCTTGAGGTAGGGTTGAAAGAATAGCTATTTTTGATGGATATCGGCCCAAGATGGCCGCCGCCACAAAATGGCGGATTACATACTTTTAATTGTTGATGATGATGTTCTAACTTTTCAATTTACACTTGTTAAAGAATGTTTCCTTCTAGGCGCGGGAGTTTCAACAACTATCCCAAGGAGGATCTCGAAGTTCGAACACATCGACGTCCTCTCACGGCGAAGTGACGGGACAGTTGGTGGAGGTGGGCGAAGGGGAAGTCCGCATTGGCAAGATTAGCTTCAACACCGATCAGGTGCTGGGGAAGGGCTGCGAAGGAACTTTTGTGTATAGGTAAATACGTGTTTTTACTAGCTTTTGCCTCACCCATTGTGGAGTTAAGTTTTTAAGCCTCTGTTTTTTTGGAATAATAGGTAGCTTAAATGCAAAAAATCACGCCGATCCGTTGTCTAGTAGTTGCTGTGTACACCTTACAAGTATGCAAGTGTGTAATTCAGCAGTTGCTCTTTTTGAAAAGAGCAACTGCTGAGTTTCTTGCCGGCTCTTCTCAGCAGAATCTGCATTCCGAACCGGTGGTAGATTTATGACGTGTCATAAGAGCTACAAGTTAGGCCAACTTGTAGCTCTGTACATGAAATAAATAAATTTAGAATTTGAATTTATTATTTTTGATTAGACGATGCAAATTATAAGGACAAAACATGCAGCAGAATTTTGCGTTTTGACAAACAATTAATTATTATTGGGGAATTAATTTCCAGGATAAAAGATCTAAAAACTCTTATATTTTTACCGACCCTATTTGAAAATTTAATATTTTTTTGATTTATTGTAGTCTATGGTACTGTGGTATGACATATACTATTATTTTTGCAGGGGAATGTTTGACAAGCGTGCTGTGGCCGTAAAGCGGTTACTTCCAGAGTGTTTCACATTCGCCGATCGCGAAGTGGCTTTGTTACGCGAATCCGACGCGCACGCGCATGTAGTACGGTATTACTGTACTGAACGGGATAAACAATTTAGGTAAGACGATCAATTTATTTACAAAAAAAATATGATCACTGATGAGAAATGGACTGATTTTTTGTGCTCCTGAAATTAAGAAAAAGTAAGCATTAATGTTTGTTAAGATAGGCTTGTGCTTGACGACAATTAATCCCGTGTTCGCAGGATCAAAGCACTGATGACGTCTAAGTTGGAGCGCGCTTGCCTAGAAAATGCCTATTAATTCTTGCCTTGAAGGTACTCAAATTATACGTGTCCGGAAACAGACGTCGGAGGTGCGTACAAATTCTTGAATTGGCATTTGGGACTATGTTACAACCGTAGAATGAGTATCCTCTAGAATCCTACCAAGCGTGTCGCCGAAAGGGATAGCATAACACTGTGAAATACCTACTCTTGTACGTCTTGTTGCTCACAATCACCATACAATGTATTGTGAGCAACACTTCAAAACGTGGCACGCAGTGAGGGACGGATATAGATATAGCTATGTCTCATTCTATCTTGTTTGACATCGTTATACTGCATCTCTTTCATGTGGGAGTGAAAAGGTGATATCACTAAGTCTATAGTACTTCTCTGTCTACGGTTACAACTTAAATTAATATTTTAGGTACATAGCATTAGAGCTATGTTCGGCGACATTACAAGATTATGTGGAGAAGAAATTGAGTTTTGAATGCCAGATCAATGCGGTTGAAGTATTACGGCAGGCCACATTGGGCCTTTCGCATTTACATTCCATGGATATAGGTAAGTTTTACATTTTTTTTTTAATAAAGAATATTAGCCAAGCTGAAGTTGACTTATATCCTCCTATCCCCTCCAAAGAAGTGGAAAGCTTGCTAGGAGTGGGTACGACAATAGTGCAACGGGTGGGGTTCGAACCTGCGAATTTTCAGTTTTCAGTCCGCACCATTAATCGTTGGGTTACTGAGGCTTTTTAGGAGTTTATCGCGACGATAAATATTAAAACACATTTAAATATTACAATAATGATGTTATTTGTTAAGTGCATAATAAACACACTTAACTTGGCAGAATATCTTTTTGTGTTTAAATATTAAAGTACATATTTGATAATTAATTAATTATAATTAGGCTTTATTAATTAATTACTAGATGATGAGAGTGAGATTATTTATTTACATTTTTAATTACTAGAGTAACTAATACACACAAACACACACGCACACGCGCACGCACACGCACACAACCCCGCCCCCAGCCCCAACTGGCTTAACTTTTTTTAACGAATATTATTTCCTTTTTCTATATCTACACTACTATTGTAAAGAGGAAAGATTTGTATTTTTGTATGTTTGTAATGAATAGACTCAAAAACTACTGTGCCGATTTTAAAAATTCTTTCACCATCGGAAAGCTACATTCACCCTGAGTAATATAGGCCATATTATAATTTTATGTCCACCCGTGCCAAGCCTGGACGAGCCGCTAGTTTGTTTATAAAGAAAAAAAATTTCTTCGAATGCAATATATTTTTAAAGTAACCCATTTTGTTCCAGTCCACAGAGACATAAAACCTCACAACGTGTTGCTATCAATGCCTACGGGCGCGGGGGAAGTTCGAGCCATGATCTCAGACTTTGGTCTGTCTAAGAAGTTGAACATAGGACGCGTCAGTTTCTCACGGAGATCCGGCGTCACTGGCACTGATGGATGGATTGCGCCTGAGATGATCAATGGGGAGCGGACAGTGAGTCAAATAAAATAGCACTATCCTTGCTAAATATTATTAATGTGATAGATTGTTGATTTGTTGGTTTATTGGTTTGTCCTTCAATTTCGCCGCAACAAAGGTACAAACAGATCGACGTGATTTTTTCTTGGGTATACTTGAGGACCGGGAGAGTGACAAAGGTAGGAATATTCCACTTTCCCCTCCAAGTAAAGGTAATGCTTGTGTTAGGAGTGGGTACGACATAAGTGCAACGAGTGGGGATTAAACTTTCGACCCTTAAATCTTCAGTCCGCACCTTTAACCGTTGACTAATGAATATTACAAGTATGCTGGAATTGCCCTAAATTAATGAAATATGTATGTTTAAAAGCCTCAATAGCCCAACGGTTAAAGGTGCGGACTGAAAACTTAAAGGTTGCAGGTTCGAATCCTACCCGTTGCACTATTGTCATACCCACTCTTAGCATAAGCTTTCCGCTTATTTGGAGGGGATAGGAGGATGTTAGTCAACTTCAGCTTGGCTTATGTTCTTTAAAAAAAAAAAATATGATGGTTAAGATAGTGATGATGATTAAACTTTAAAGAAACTTAATGATTTTTACTTTCAGACAACGTCAGTGGACATGTTCTCCTTAGGCTGCGTGTTCTACTACGTGCTGTCGAAAGGACATCATCCGTTTGGAGACGTGTTAAGAAGACAAGCCAATATATTAACTGGAGATTATAATTTAGACCAATTGGAGTAAGTTCGTCATTTTCAGACTGGCAGATTATGACGTAGGTATCCGCTAAGAAAGGATTTTTGAAAATTCAACCCCTGAGGCCGAAATCTACAGACCACACTTTCACTCAGCTTAGACTCAAGACAGAGTTAAAACGAGACATATGTCAGAGCATATTTGTGTCCAGTTTTAACCTCTATCTTGAGTTTTTTTGAAGCTTTATTGTGGAAGCACTGTATACATAGCATAGTTTTGTAAAAAAAAAAAAATTTTTTTTTTTTGAAAAGAGCAACTGCTGAGTTTCTTACCGGCTCTTCTCAGCAGAGTCTGCATTCCGAACCGGTGGTAGATTTATGACGTGTCATAAGAGCTACAAGTTAGCCTATATGAAATAAATTAATTTTGAATTTGAGTTTGAATCTAAGTTGAGTCAGAGCACGCTCTATAGATCTCAGCATAAGAGGGTAAGTCGAATTTAACGTGATTGAAGCCGTGGGCAAAAGCTAGGTTTTTTTTTTACTTGTACTTAAAATCTATCTTATGGTGCCTCTTGTTTCAGCAAAGTGTTGCCCGTAGAGGAGGTGGTGGTAACGAAGATCTTGATAAGAGCGATGATATCCAGCAAGGCGCACGCGCGGCCGCCGTGTGAGACCGTGCTCAAGTATCCGATGTTCTGGGGCAAGCAGAGCATATTGAACTTTCTGCAGGTTAGCAGTCTATCATCAACATCACACTCTTTTTTTTAAATTCCTTTACTGCGGTCTCACCTGATGGTAAGTGACAATGCGGTCTAAGTTGGTAACGGGCAAACTTTGAAGGAGTATGCCAGTATATTCGTACCTCTAATCGGTTTCTACACGCCGTTGTGCCGGAACGACAAATTGCTTGACGGCAAATCTTTGACAGTAGGGTGGTAGGTAACTTTTTTTTTATTTGTTGACAAGATAATCCTTGACTACGATCTCACCTGAAAGTAAGTGACAATGCAGTCTAAGTTGGTAGCGAGCTAACTCGGAAGGAGTATGATAGTATACTCGTACCCCTAATCGGTTTCTACACGCCATCGTGCTGTTATACCCTTAAACAGTATATGAAGGTGCTGACCTAAGCTTTGGTCACCCTTGGCTGTTTCCAGACCTGACAGATTGTCGTCAGTCGGGTAGCGTCACTCGTCCTAGCTGGACATCTCTTAATTCATTTTATTTTATATTTTTATGTGTTCTGAAATCAATTAAATTAAAGTTTCTTTAATAGTGTAAAATAAAGTTTTTTTTTTAAAAACCAATTTCCAACAGAGCACATAACATTTTGGTGGCAGCGGTGGGATGCGGAAAATTCCGGTCCCCTTAAAAAGTGTATAAAAGCTCCCGGCTCCGCGTAGCCAAACATAATAAAAAAAAACAGGACTCAAAGTGCACTGGTGTAAAGTAAAGAAAGTGTGTGAATAAATAAGGTGAAAATAAAGTGAAAAGTGAAAGTGCGAGTTCCTGTAGTCACCAGAGAGTGACTATAACCTTGGCAGAAGACCTCATCCACGCGGTGCGCTTATGCCCGTCCGGCAAGGCGCTGGGGGAACTCCCTAATTCCACTGAGTTGGTCATCGCCTGAGGTCCGGCCGTATCTTTTTGTAAACAACCCATCGCGGGAACGCGATAAGCAAGGAATGCTGTGCTACATCCTGCTTGTAATTGCTACTTACGGACAGTAAGTGTTATATATAAGTTTTATTGTTTTAAAGGCTACGTGTAATATATATATTAAAGCGTTAAAATTAAGCGTTAAAAAGCGCAAAAGTAAAAGTGTTAATTTGAAAGTGTTATAATATAACTATTGGAAAATAGGAAATATAAAATAAGTTCTTTATTTTATTATTACTATCGTTATTGACGATCTTATAATTGTAATCATTAACGTATAAAATAACGTTAAATTATTTGTGTTTCTAAATTTTTGTACTACATTGTTATATATATATAATAATTTAAAATGGCGAAAAGCTTAAATGTAGAAATACCAATACTCCCATCTCTGGAAACAGAGAAAACACCATCTCCTGCTATTATAAAAAATAACAAAAACAAAATAGTTGGAGAAATTGATTTGAACATTTTGTTAAAATTCATAAAACCCTACGACGGTTCTAGGGACACAATAAATTCATTTTTAACCAATTGTAATAATGCGTATGAATTGGCGACTGAATCGCAAAAGTTTATATTATTTAAATATATTTTGAGTCAGCTTCAAGGTAAAGCCGAAATAGCAGCTTCAATCAAGGACTTTACGACTTTTGAACAGTTAAAAGACTTTCTAAAAACACAATTTAGTCAGCGAAAACATTATGCACACTTAATTACAGATTTACAAGAATCGAAACAATTATCCAACGAAAGTGTAGTTCAGTTTTCAACAAGGATTGAGTCCATTTTAACACAACTATTGACAGAAATTTCCATGAACCCAACCAAAAAGAGTGAAATTCCTGGTCGCACAGCGGCTATGGAAGATTTAGCCCTACATCATTTCTTAATGGGGTTACACCCCAGAGTATCAAATATCGTTAGGTGTCGTTCTCCTCGAACACTTAATGAAGCAATAGGTTTTGCAATTTCAGAAGAGAAAATACAACAAACTCTTTATAGGAAACAAGAAAATTCCTTAAAGGAAAAGAAAAACTACAATAGTAGTTCGCAAGGTCAAAAGAAATTTTACAGGCCTCTTCAAGGCCCTTCGAATTCTTTTACGCCTAGGCCTCCTCAAGGCCCATCAAACTTTTACAGGCCTCCTCAAGGCTCACCTAACTTTCACAGACCTCCTCAAGGTCAACCTAGTTTCAATAGGCCTCCTCAAGGCTCATCCAACTTTTATAGGCCTCCTCAAGACCCAACCAAACCATTTCAACCAAGACCTCCTCAAGGTCACCAGGTGAATAGGTTTCCTTATAATAAGGAACGAGTAAACTTTGTAGAGGGCGACGAGTCAACCTCGGTTCCTCACGAACACTACACCGACGAACAAACTTACGACGAACATTACACGGAACAACATTATACTGACCAACAGTACACCGAACAAGGTTACGACGAAAGCTATGATTATGACGATGAAAACCAGGATTTAAACGAGTAAATGTCTCTTCGTCGTGCCGGTCGAGACATACAAACAAACACGGCACGCATAAAATTTACAAAATCTTGACTAATAATAACAGGTATTTACCACATATTGATTTAGTGACATCTGGAAGTTCCAGACCTCTATCACTACTATTAGATACAGGTGCATCGATTTGTTTAATCAAAAGATCAGTTCTCACAAACACAATCAAAGTATACCCTGATGACATTTCAGTAAAAGGTATAGACTCCAAGGACAATATTCCACTTAAAAGTCTTGGATGTGTTAATTTAAAATTAAGAATTGGAAAGAATACGATTTCCCACAAATTTCATGTTTTTGACGATTTGCAAATACCATATGATGGAATAATAGGTACAGATCTTTTTATGACATATAACTGTCAAATTAACTACAACACCAATAGTCTTGAAATTAATCAGCAAAAAGCTTATCTTTTATTTAATGAACCTGTATATACTATAAAACCTAGATCAGAAACAGTCATTGAATGTACAGTATACAACCCCGAAATTAAAGAAGGTATTATTCTAGATGAAAGAATTTCCGACGAAGTTCTAATTGCAAACTCAATTGTAAGGGTAAAACCAAATAAAAGAATTAATGTTACAATATTAAACATGTCTGAAAAACCCGTTAAAATAAATTCGAATTTGAAATTAAAATTACAAAAGGTCCCCAATCAAAATTTAAAACTTGCAACTGCTTATGACAGTGCAGTAGAAAGAACCGAAACAGTGTTAAGTTCCTTAAGAACATCACACTTAAACCAAGAGGAGAATGAAGAACTCCTCAACATCTGTGCTCAATATTCGGATATTTTCCATTTACCCAATGACAAACTGACTTACACTAACGCATTGAACCATCAAATAAGAACAAATTCGAACATTCCTATTAATACAAAATCATATAGATTCCCTCAATGTCACAAAGAGGAAGTTCACAGTCAAATTAATAAAATGTTAGATCAGGAAATAATTGAACCATCGGTATCACCATGGTCATCACCAATATGGATAGTTCCCAAAAAGATAGATGCTTCAGGAGAAAAGAAATGGAGAGTAGTAATAGACTACCGAAAACTAAATGACATTACAATCGGTGAATCCTACCCCATTCCACAAATCAACGAGATTCTTGACCAATTAGGTAACAGTAAATATTTTTCAACACTTGATTTAGCATCCGGATTTCATCAAATTCAGTTAGATCCAGAAGATGCAGATAAGACAACATTCACTGTCCCAGAAGGACACTTCCAATTTAAACGAATGCCATTTGGTCTTAAAAACGCCCCAGCAACCTTCCAAAGGTTGATGAATACAGTTTTATCCGGCTTACAAGGAATTCATTGTTACGTCTATCTAGATGACATTGTTATTTATTCATATGATTTAAATTCCCACATTGAAAAGCTAGGGAAGGTATTCCAAAAACTACGTGACTTTAACTTAAAATTACAACCTGACAAGTGTGAATTTCTCAGAAGAGAAGTAAACTACTTAGGACACATTATAACAGACGAAGGTGTTAAACCAAACCCAGAAAAGGTAAAAGCAGTAAGAGATTTCCCCATTCCAAAAACGCAAAAAGATATTAAATCATTCTTAGGTCTAATCTCATACTACCGACGTTTTATTCCAGATTTTTCTTTGTTAGCGAAACCCCTAACATCCCTTTTAAAAAAGGACTCCAAATTTAATTGGCAAAATGAACAGCAGCTTGCTTTCGAAACCTTGAAAGGCAAATTAATATCTGCACCCATACTTACTTACCCGGATTTTACAAAACCATTCATTCTCACTTGTGATGCGTCAAACTACGCTATTTCTGCAATTCTATCCCAAGGAGAAATTGGTAAAGACCGACCAATTGCTTTTGGTTCAAGGACACTTAATAAAGCTGAAACCAACTACAGCACTACTGAAAAAGAGTGTCTAGCAATTGTATTTGGTACAAAACTGTTCAGACCTTACCTCTATGGTAGAACTTTCACCATTGTCACGGACCATAAACCCCTACAGTGGCTATTTAATTGCAAGGACCCAGGTTCTAGACTAGTAAGATGGAGATTGAAACTAGAAGAATACAATTACAATATAAAGTACAAAAAAGGAAAGGTTAATGCAAATGCTGATGCATTATCCAGATACCCCGTAAATCCAGTCACATTAAATTCAGATGAACCAAATCCAATTTCACCACAAACTCCCTCACAGGAGCATGTAAACGTTGATAGAGATTTAGATGAATTATTAATATCACCACCATCTTTCCGTTTAGATGAAGTCATTTCTGACACGGAAGATCCACTTAATATCCCCACTTCTAATCCTCAAGTTCAAGAGCTTTCAACTTTACCTGATGTCGATGATCTTCCAGAAATATTCGATCTAATACCCCCAGCAGATCCTGCAAATCCATCACCACCAGAACCGGTTGGTTCACCACCTGCAGAACGTCACAGTTCACCACCTGCAGAACCTTATAACTTACCACCTGTAGAACCCGTTGTTATACCAAATGAAGAAGTAGATGATGTAATACCACCTGATTGTAGTCCAACTGCTGATGATTATTCCACGTTCCTAAAAGCTGCATCTGAAAGAAATAGAAATTTTAATACACAAATTACAGAACATAATGAAAGTTTAATGAAATCCCCTGTAAAAACCATATTAATACCCACATCTATAGATCTTGATGAATCAAACCCTTATATTGAAGAAATATTAGGTAATATAGAAAATTCAAAAGAAATAATAGAAGCCGAAAAACAACTTCATTCATTTCACAAAGTAGAAGCAAATAATAAGACTTACCTTTTTCTTTTTACAAGAGTACACCATTTCGATGAATCACGATATACCGAAATATTTGAAACCCTAAAACATTTAAGAAATAGAATGTTAATATTCGGTGATGTAGATGAAATAGCAATTTCAGATTTCAAAAATGCATTTGAAAAGCATAACTTTACCAAAATATACAATATTATACTATATCTTTTCCATGATACAGGCATTAAGGTTAATATATATCACAATAATATTATATTTCCTACACCCACTGAAATAAAAAAGATATTACACGAAAACCATGATATACCCATTGCTGGACATCTTGGTTCAGTACGTATGTACAATAGAATAAAAGACATGTATTATTGGAAAGGAATGCGCAAAGATATAGAGCAATATGTAAGAGCTTGCAAATCATGCCAGGAACACAAAGCATTAAGAAGAATAAATAGAGCTCCCATGCAAATAACCAGTACTTCCACTGCACCATGGCAACGTCTTAGTCTAGACATAGTAGCTGGACCACTTCCAGAATCTGGAACAGCTAAATTAAAATACATACTTACCCTTCAAGACGACCTTACCAAATTTTCAGTAGCTTACCCCATACGTAGTACAACAGCTGAAGAAACAAGTGAATGTCTTCTTCATTTTATTTCAATGTTTGGCATACCTAAAATGATCCTCACGGATCAGGGAACAAATTTCACAGCGGAATTGTTCAAGCAGACTTGTCAATTCCTTAAAATAAAACAACTCTGGGCATCGCCATACCACCCGCAAACACAAGGTGCTTTGGAGAGGAGCCACTCAACTTTGAAAGAGTACTTAAAGTCTTTCGTTAACAAGGATCAGACTGACTGGCCCCGTTACGTTTACACGGCCATGTTAGCTTACAACACGTCAGTACATTGCACAACACATTATACTCCTTATGAGTTAATGTATGGTCATAAACCATTTATTCCAAATTCCATATTCGAGGAATCGCCAGGAGCAACGTATCCTGAATATGTCAAAATGCTTCAAAATAGGTTAAAATTATCTCAAGAGAAAGCAACTCAGAACATACGACAGTCCAAAAGTACTTCCAAGAACTACTATGACTCCCACAGTAGACCGATACAATATAAAGTAGGCGATTACGTTTACCTTAAAAACCATCTTAGACTGCGCAAAGGTCTTTCACCTTTATGGAAAGGACCCTACAAGGTAGTTAAGATCCTCGGTAATAATACATTATCACTGTTAATTAACAGACGTCATATAACACATCATTATGACCAGGTAAAATTGGCTACGACAAATATTTCATAAAGCCAATAATAGAGAATACATATATTCTCTTAGCTGTAATTAACATAAGATTAGTTTTAATCAATTATTATTTACTTAGTTCTAGTTTTGATTTATTTTCAATTATTGTTTATTTGTATTTTCAGTCTGGCAGTTTACTGTCAAGATTTAAAACATGACGACTTCATCGAACCGATTACAAGCAGTCCCGGAATCTATTTTAACCCAATAGGTTCAGTTAAAATTATCAATGATCATCTACATATAATTATACCAATTGAATTGGAATACATAAAACCTCACCTTGATAATATTAATAGCGTCTTGTACACTTCACAACATCTTTGTATTAAGAGTAATGCCCTAAATAATCTTGAATGTCAGAATGTTTTTCAACCTCTTTTATCTATGTTCCAAGATTTAACACAGAATTATTATTCAATATCACATTTAATTTCGTCCAAGGGTAGAAGATCAGCATGGATACCTGGTGTTGGCACCATTCTCAAACATATCTTTGGTACCATGGATGAAGATGATGGCATAAAATATAGTAACGCTATTAGAAAGCTGAAAGAAAATGATAAAAATGTATTGAGTTTAATAAAAGAAAATATTCTTATCTCCAAATTGGCTATAAGCAATTTTAATGAAACCTTAATAGAAGTAAATAGAAATGAAGAACGTCTCAATTATATTATTGGTAATTTTACATCACATATTAATAACCTTACAGTAATTTCAAATACACTTTTGTTCAAAACAACTTTACAGGAAGTATTTAGTGTGATACAATCAAGTATGTTAAATTTATCCTATAAACTTGAAGATATAGTAAATTCTATTCTGTTTTCAAAAACCAACACACTACATCCTTCCGTAATATCTCCAAAGGATCTGTATAATGAACTAGTTGCAAATGTAAAATACATACCAAGATATTCAGAATTTCCAGTAAGTTTAGAACTTAACAACATACATGTAATAATTAAGTTGTCAGAAATTTTATCATGTATTCTAGATGATAAGTTAGTTTTCACACTCAAAATTCCTCTAGTGTCAATTACCCATTTTAGTTTATATAAAGCTATGCCAATTCCTGTGGCACATAATGCTAGCACACCTAGTTCATTCGCATTAATTGTACCATCTGCATCCTATATCGCCATAAGTAAAGATAAATTAGAATATTGTTCATTTAACAATTTAATTGATAATTGTAAGTTGATCATGAGAAATTTCTATATATGTAATAATATTGATAGATTTAGTGTTAATAATGAGCCGGTATGCGAAACCGAAATAATGACTAAAGTAATCAATTCACTCCCCAGTGAATGTAAAATTAATTTCATTTCAGGAAAAGTCCATGTCTGGCAAACGGTTGGTAACAATCAATGGATTTTTACGCATTCGGAACCTACTAAATTACACATTAATTGTGAAAACGGAAACCTTGACACTGTTTTGTTAGGTACAGGAATGCTGACCTTAAAACCAAAATGTGATGGTTACTGTAAAAACACAAAGCTAATTAGTACAAGCAACCCAACGATTGAAATAAACAAGGTCTCCGTATTCCCAAATCAATTCCGATAATTTCATGAAAATTAACGACAGAACTGATGACGCTTTAATGCTTATTGAGAGATTAGAATCCAAAATTGAAAATGATTCGATACCGACTCATTCCATTTTGTCATATATCTTTATAAGCTTTTGTATGTTATTTGTATTTTATTACTGTTGTAATAAGAGATGTCAGGCTTTGTATGCAAAATATAAAGTAAATTCTATTTCTAATCCGGATAACACGGATATTAACGATGCTATTGATTTGCCCCAATTAAGTTCAATTAGACCTTGTTCCCATGATACATCAACCGACGGACCTGACCGTTTCCCTACGTTAAAAACTAGTGTTTGAATTAGTAAACTTCGCCCTGGTAACCGCAAAGTTTACTCTTAAACAGGGGGGCTGTTATACCCTTAAACAGTATATGAAGGTGCTGACCTAAGCTTTGGTCACCCTTGGCTGTTTCCAGACCTGACAGATTGTCGTCAGTCGGGTAGCGTCACTCGTCCTAGCTGGACATCTCTTAATTCATTTTATTTTATATTTTTATGTGTTCTGAAATCAATTAAATTAAAGTTTCTTTAATAGTGTAAAATAAAGTTTTTTTTTTAAAAACCAATTTCCAACAGAGCACATAACAGTGCCGGAACGCTAATTCGCTTAGCGGCACGTGTTTGGTGGTAACTAGCTGCGGCCAAAACCTCCCACCAGACAAAACTAATAGACACTTAAATATTATAAAGGTGAAAGTTTGTGTATGTGTCCGTGTGTTTCTTACTCCTTCAACGCTACAACGAATGAACCGATTTGGCTGAAATTCGGAATGTACTCTTAGATAGCTGACACCTAGGATTAATACATTTTATCCCGAAAAGTTCCGCCGGGAATTTAAAAACCGTAATCCACGCGGGCGAAGTCGCGGGCATCATTTTTTAGTTCAATAATAATATTGATCAATTTCAGCCTTCTTAATCCGAAGGCACTCGGGCGAAGTTGTGAGCAAAGCTATTGTAAATATTATTTTAAACTGATAATATTTTATGCTCCACAGGACGTAAGCGACCACGTAGAAAGTTCGAGCAAAGAAGGCATAGATCATCCTCTGGAGAAGGGCGGAAGGTGCGTCATTCGCGGCGACTGGCGATTGCACGTGTGCTCTATGGTTGCGGGGGACTTGCGTGCGAGACGCACTTATAGAGGAGACAGAGTCGCGCATCTATTGAGGGCGATAAGGAATAAGGTAATGCTCGCCTTTAGTTAACGAGTATTTAAAAAAGGCTAAGGCATTGAACCGAACCGAAGCCTATTTTTTATTCCGGAAAATCAAAGAGTTCTCATGGGATTATTAAAAACTAAATCCACGCGTCGAAGTTGCATGCATCAACTAGTTTTTTATAATAGACGCCGGCGTTACTCTTATCGATGGCAATTCATGCCAAAAGCAAATGCACTGAAGTGCACTCAGGCTAGATGGATTTGAATAGTTTATTAGAGAGTCTAAGTTAAGTTACTTACAAAATCTGTTAAACCAAAAAAATTTGAGGGTAGATAGAATTTAATAACGTAATATTTCCACTTTCAGAAACACCATTACAGAGAGCTGGAGCTCGAAGTAAGGGACAGTTTGGGAAAATTGCCCGACGGTTTCATCACATATTGGACAAGCAGATTCCCCCTTTTACTCCCGCACGTGTGGTTACAAATGCAACAGTTCAGACAAGAAGACATTTTACAAGCGTACTACCCACATTCCTTCACATTCGACAGAGAAGATGTATTAGAACTCTGCGATGACAAAGATTACGTCGACGAAATACCAGTAGAAGCTGACCCAGAAATAAATGGGCTATTCCTTAAGAGCAAAGTGTACTATGACGATAATGATAAAGAAAAGAGGTTTTATAGACACGGTTCGCCGAAAAAACGCATCGATTGGCGCAGTGAACAAATTGAATTCAGGTCGCGACAAGACGACGTCAGAATGAGAGATAGGCATTACAAAAAAGACAAGAAAAAAGAGGAAATTCCCGTTTGGAGTTTACCTCCCCAGTAGTTTAAGTCGATATTATTTGTAGGTACTAACTAATATTAATACGTACGATTCATATCTGTCAAAGCCCATTGATAATGCAACAAAAAAAATTAGATGGTATTATTAGACGTAATTACATTCCAATTTTCTTTATGGCATTATCATTTGCGCTCTTTCGCGTTCCTAGATGTGAATCGTACTTTTTTATAGTAATTTAACTTAATAAAATCAGTAAGTGCATTTTATAAGAAGGTAAGAGATATATTTTGTAGACGACTTAAAACTTTGGCACGTGTAACACAAATGCTAAAGTGCACTTTGGTCAGGGATTATTGTCCCTTTATTGTTTGAATTTTTGATCTCATGTAATAAATTCAGTTTCGGTCGTAAAAATAAGGTAGTAGGGACATCATTTATACACTTCTATGCTCGTCATTTACACGCACAGAATACTTTGATATCAATAAATATTTTCGTCTTGGAACCCAATCAATTCCAAGTGAAAAACAAATTAATAGATATAATTTGAAATTAAAACCGTTTGTTTTTGATATTTTTAATGTTTTGTTGGCTTGTAGAATGTTTTTTTTTTATAGTGGGACCAAAATATATTTCTTTTTCTTTATTTTAAATTTTAATTATTTTATTTCATCACAGTATCGTATATTTATTTCAAACATTATGAATCAGTGTTGAGGAATCATAATCAACCTTCGATCACAGAAGAAAAAATAAGGATTCAGTACTTCATACTTCAACAATTATTCAAATGCTTCATTGTTCTTGACGTATGTTATCGTGACACATGCTGTCCCGACTCCCGGCTCAAAACTACAGATAGCGGCTTTTTAATTTTATGATTAAATTATTAAATATTTTTTATTGCATTTCATGACTATGTAAATCTTATGCGTTCTGTCACGTATTTCACGTTTATGTTCATTTTATAGTCTCCTAATGCCAGTAAAAATTTAACTTCAAAATTTTCAATAATTAATGTAATTCAATAATGCGCATTAAAATTTAAGCAAGTGTACTTTAAAATAAAACACATTATTTACAACTTTGTAATTCAACACCGCATTATACCCATCCAAAGTTTTTACTTATAATATTCAGTATAATAGCACTATATTATTTTTAGTAAAATAAATGAAAAAAAAGAAATATTTTTTATTTTACACTAATCCAACTAAAAATAGAACATCAAATAAAAAGCATAATAAGAATAATTTGATGGTCTCTAACCCGGATCTTTCGTAAAAAGTACAGCATTAATCCACTTTCTCGCCTCTGCAGATTGAGGCAATCTAAAGGAAAAGGATAATAACTATTGAAAACTTATTATTATTTTCGTCCTCGTAACAATGCGGTTAACAGCGAAAAAAATATATAATCAAAAAATTTCAAAAAATCATTTATTAATATTTATTCTGGTATTATATTGTTGACTTTATTGTTGCATCTCAAACTGTTCACTTATCTAAAAGAAGACTTTGCAAATCGTTTTCAAGGATGAGTAAATATATAATAATTCTAAAGAAGCCGTCTCCACTTTTGTCAACCTAGCTAGCAAAATGATCTTACTAAGTAAGTGCATTCGGTGGTACACAAATCGGACTAACATGCGGTATCCTTATTTTTTTCTGTGATCGAAGTAATCAACCTTTACAGGGTATTTCATAATAGCAAGTACTGTGTATATTGATATCATCAATCATTCAAAGATTCCTGTGGAAAAATTTAGATAAATTTATTTATAAAATTTGTTATGTTGTTAATTTTTTTGAAGTAGATTGTTTAATTTCTACTAAATTGTACATAATTAGTTTGTAAGTAGACTCAACTGATTTCAAATGTACTAAAAAAAGCTTTTTGGCAATTTGGTCAGAACATTTATTTAAATGGTTGAATCTCTATTTTAACATGTTGCAACAGCTGCAATATACCTACATTTTATTGTAAATAAGAGATGTGATATATGAGATGTATTAAACTACATACCTATTTAAAGATATACCTAATATAATGTAGGTACAATTTTTTTTACTGATTGATATTGGTAACCAATCATGAGACATCACGAATAAAAGTCGTAACATTTTATAAATGCAACAAGTTTATTTTTCAGAATATTTAGATGAAATTAGTCTTGTGTTAGTAAAAAATAAAATGAATTAACAATTTTAATCAGTCTTTTTTTGGATAAACAAATTCTAAAATTCTACAATATGGCACAAAAATTATAAAAAAAGAACACTGCAGTTTTATAGAATATTTCATACAAATTATATTATTTATTTATGAAATTAAACTAATTTGTGGCAAATAAAAAGTAAGCGATTGCTTAGCTGAGAAAAATCTTGTTTGAATCGTCGACAAAAAGTTGTACTTAGGTTAGCATGCAGCCATTTATTAAATAATGCACATAATATTTAATTAATTTTCTCGCACTCAAGCTCTCAAGGAAAAATGAGGCGAATACCACGCAGAATACAAAAAGTGAGCCAATTGTTGCATGGGTGTTTTAAAATTGGTGAGGGTAGTCTGATACATAAATTAATTGCGATAGTAAGGCGATACGATGAATTTGTATTGCGGCAGTCGCTTAGAGACCAAAATCATTGGTTATCGAAGATTTGCGTAACAGAATTGTCTATGAAGGGCCTTAGCCGCCCGAATGCCGCGTTGTATTTGCTCCTTTGACTGAAGCTTTAAACGACAAAATATAATTTGTTGGGAATAAATTCTTGTTTTCAAAATATTCATAATACAAATTAGTATATAATATAATAAAACGACATACAATTAAGTAACTCTTAACTAGTTATTATGTAGTATTTTCCTTTGATATTATTATTATTATAAAGCCATATATAATTATATAAAATCTAAATAAAGCAAAATATTTTGTTATGTTATTGACAATTAAAATGATTTAAAAACTTAATAATATGTTTTATTTAGTTTTACATTTACCTTTAATTATTATTAGTAGAAATTGTCTTAACTAAATAAAATTAGTAAAGCTGCAATATAAAGTAATCTTATAGAGAACTCTGACTACACTGGATTATGTTTTAATTTTTATTTGCATATTTATGTATTAAATCTATGACTGTTAAGTGAAGTTTATCTTTAGCTACATCTATAGCTGATTTCTCAGATCCATTCAACAAGGTTACATTTGGTCCATAACTTAGCAAGACTTTAGTTGCCCCTATATTTCCCATTTCACTTGCATCATGTAATGGTGTATTGCCTGAAAAGTCTGTCGCATTTATATTTGCTCCATTATCAAGTAAACATCTGATTACTACGGACTTGTTATGTATAGCTGCCAAGTGTAAAGGTGTTTGTCCCTTTTTATTACAAGTATTCACATTGCATTTGTTTAGTACCAAAATATTGCAAAGCTCGTCTAAACCATATCTAGCGGCATAGTGTAGTGCTGTGAATCCATTTGTATCAGAAAAGTTAACATCAAAATCGGATACTGTTTGCAGAGTTTTCTTACAAAATTGACATTCACACAGAGGATGACAAGATGGACTTTTGTTTGTGTTTGTAGTGTTAACATAATTTTCGTATTTAATATTCATATAAAAACAAGCAAGCTTCACATCACCATAAGAAATCGCTTGTATGATTCTCTCAATTCTTTTTAAATTTTCTACAGTTTTTGTAGCATTGTTTGCATCATTCTTTTTAGTTTTGAGGCTTTGTAGTTTCAAGGTAACAGGATTGTCAGTTTTACAATTTAATGTCTTGACATCTGTACTAGTTATGTGAATATATTCATAAAGACTGGGAGTGCTGGATTTGAGAACTTGCAATATCTTCAAATTGTGAGCGTAGTCAAATGCTGTTTTATTGTGGCGATTCTGAAGTGACGGTTCTGCACCATTTTCAATCAACAGTTTTGCGATGCCCTCATATCCCCATTTTGAAGCTAAATGCAAGGGTGTGTTGCCAACCTCATTTGTACAATTTATTTTTAGTTTCTTTCTACCATGCTCTGCAAAATATATGAGTGCCTTCACACAATTCAAATGCCCATTATTTACTGCCAAGTGCAGTGGAGTATTTTTATCAATATTTTCCTTATTAATAAAGGCCCCTGAGTGTAATAAAAGCAGTAAGGCATTCTGATGTCCCCTAGATGCTGCATAATGTAAAGGTGTGCATTCATTATGATCAGTAGCATTTATTTGTGCACCCATATCAATTAGAATTTCTACTATTGTTGCCTTTCCATGTACAGAGGCAACATGCAAAGGTGTTAGGCCATGACTATCTCTTGAGGATACTGTTGGTGAGGTCTTTAAGAGATTCTTAGATATTTTGGAGCAACATTTTTTACAATTACACAGAGGGTGGCACAGCCTTTGATATATCTCTGTATCATCATCGTCATCATCATCATCATCATCATCATCTGTAATATCGAGGGGTGTCAGTTTTATAGCATTTTTATCATGTTGGATACTATCTAAATGTTTTTGATTCTTCTCTAGTAATATTTGTACTTGCTCAGAGTTGTTAGCTTTGATCAAATCAAATACATATTCAAGAGTTTCCTCTCTTCCATTTGTGTCACAAGTCGATATTGATTCAGTTAAACTGCTTCTTCTCTTTGAAGTGTCATTTAAGTTGTCCTCTGTGAGACTACTTTCGTAATAATAGGCTTCCGGATTAGGAGGACCAGCCAAAGCACCAGATTGTATGTGTTCTATGACTGCTTCTAATGTTGTTATCAGAAAATCACTTTCATCCCCATCTCCCTTTCCAACTCCACTAAAATGAAATTCTTTCATGTATTTAAGCTGACTGTACCAGTTTGGTAAACCGGATTTAATTAGTAAAAATACAAACACTGGAAGTAAGTCATCTGCAGTTAATAAAACTATGTTATTGCTATTGTCAATCTTATTAATTGCGTTTAATGCTTGTTTTAAACACAACACCTTTTCTAGTACAGTGTTATATGTATCAATTTTAGAAAGTATTTGTTTCGCTTTAGGTACAGCTTGATACAATTCCTTTTTTATATCAAGGTCTCTGAGTTGAATATCTGACATGTTTCTTATCTTTTTATTGAGATGGGAGTCTTCGTAAGCACAAATAGTACAAATTGGTCTAAATAGAGAGTCAAATAATAAATGTTGCATGTAGCATTCAACAGACAGTTTAACATTCTCTAGAATATGTTTTGAAGATTTACATTTCTCCCTTATTCTGCGATTTTGCAAAGTGCTTTGAAGGCACTGTGTATATAATTCGCCGATAGCGTCTCTCAGGGGTGCAATGGCTGTTGGTAAAGTTGAATGTTTCTTTACGAACAGCTGTACATTAAGTTCTATTTGATCTAAGACTTGACGGCCTGCAGCCTGTGTCCACAGCAAATCAATGCAATCATTTATTGAGAGTAAACAATCTTTAGTTATTGTATTATCGCCTAAATTGGCATTTGGTTCTAAAGGGCTCTCAACACACCATACCTTGTATTTTATGTAGTCCTCTGTGTAAAATGTTTCTTCAAAAAGTATATGGCTCTGGAGAGGCAAACCTTTGGTAACTTCGAGTGTGATGACTTTGTTTGCAACACTGACTTGCTTTTCTGTGAGAGTACTGTAGTGTGTTTCTGGTAACTCGTCACTTGGGACTAACACATGTGCACAGAAATCCTCGATGGCAAACGCGCGGGTATTCAAACTACCTATACGAGGTACGCATATTATCCATGATTGTGCAATGCAATGTTGGAACAAATTTGAATATTCACTTTTGAGTTGTATGAAAAATGGATTGTCGGATATTATTTCGTCATATGCACCTTCCATAGCGACAGAGTTATACGATGGAACTGAAGTATTATAATTATTATGCAACGACAAGTTATTACTAAAATTATGCTGATTAGTTGCCTTGAACTTGTTTCTAAATGTTATGGACAATCAAAGTCTCATTACCGCAATCTCACTTTGCTTTAATCGAATAAGTTTTTCCGGAGACCGCGATTAGGGTTTCGATGTTGCACCGGCTGCGTTGTGAATAGTCTCCAATATAGTTGAATCTCATCATTTTTTGTAAATCTCGTCGATATTATTTAACACTGAATTAATAATTATTCCTAATCAAAAATAGAGAATAATTGCTGCAACAAGTAAAACTTTTTTGACATTTGACTTGACAATTGACATAACTATTGAAAATGACGATGACATTACTTTGACACTGACAGGTTTATGAACTAATTTAACTGCATGGAAGTATAGAGTACCTACCTAATATGGCTAAATCGTGACTAAATATTATGTAGATACATCATTTGGTGTCTTTGATTAGGTGATCAATACATAATATTATTTAAATGGGCGTATTTCAGATTTATTTATGTCTACTTTGCGAACCGGTGGTACCAGCTGTTGTCATACTAAACGTGTCTAATAATATAATTATTATTACCTACTAGCGAACCCGACAGACGTTGTCCTGTCTTAAGTTTTTTTACATCCTCTTTGACGAAATTGGCAGCACGCATTCTGTCAATGTTATGTCAAACGCCATAAGGTTACATCAAAAAAGTTTGAATTGTAAAAGCGGTTACATTAGAAATAATTTAATATGGTGGTTAATATTTCTTAAATTTTCTAATTTTCCGCGCAATTTTCTTAATTTTTTCTTTCATAAGAACCTTTTCCTAACAATAACAAACACAATAAAAAAAGAATTAGCGAAATCGGTCCAGCCGTTCACGCGTGATGCGCTTACCAACACATTAAGCGATTCATTTTTATATAGGGTGACCAACCCAATTGCTAGCACTGCACCAGTTTATTCGCACCTTGGCAAAAAATATTAAAATATAAGTTTCTGATTGTGGTTTTTAAATTTTCAGATTAAAAATATTTAGGGGAATTCATATTTTTCACAATCGCAACCTAGAAAGGTAGGAATCGCAACCTTTCTAATCTGGAATGTTTTAAAATGACGTTAGTATCGTAGTTGAAAGATATCGTTCTGGAGTTCCCGAAGATTTTCGGCCATTTTGACTGATCGACGTTAAGGGTCAGTACTTACTTAATTATGATTTAACTGCAGTTTTATCTGAGTTTTAATAATATAATAGTTTTCAATTGATTTTCTAAGTATTATTAGTTACTAATTCAAAAAGTAAATGAAACTTTCCCGTTATTTCATTGTAAAACAAGGGGTGTCAGTATCTGGTTACAAAATTTGGAGATTCTCCTGTTTATCAACACTCCGAACCGATTCGATTCCCTAGCAGACTGGGAGTCTGTAGACGATCTTAACAAGTGTGTGTAAACTGTCCATATTGTGGAGTCTAAATTCTTTAAGACTCATCACACGAAAAGGACCAAGAAGATCTCTGACCATACTCTCAAACTGATGGAAGACAGACAAGAGACGAGACTTCAGTCGTCAGCAGACGCGGATGCCTACTGGTAGGTTAATAGGCAGATCTTTAAGGCAAGAACTCGCGACCTGCGGGCCTTGAATTCCAAGTGTATTAAAGATACCATCTAGTGGAACAGAAGTTCCATTCCAAAGTGTCCGTGAGAGATAGATAGATAGATAGCTATCGGACAGAGCCAGCTGACGCGGCTGAAAACTGACGAATGCTGTCACGTTTCTTCTCCACTTGAGGTATGGAGAGAGATTGAGAAGTTCTATATCACGAAACAAAAATCATTCAGCGGACGATGGAGAGAGCTATGCTCGGAGTATCCCTGCGAGATCATATCAGAAATGAGGATATCCGTAAGAGAACCAAAGTCACGGACATAGCTCAGCGAAACTGAAGTGGAAATGGGCGGGCATATAGTTCGAAGAGCTGATGGTCGATGGGATCCCATGGTGCTGGAGTAGCGACCCCGTACCGGGAAGCTAGGTGGAACGACGACATCAAACGAGTCGCAGGGAGCCGCTGGATTCAGGTGGCGTAAGAGCGAGGCCTGTGGAAGTCCATGCAAGAGACCTTTGTCCAGCAGTGGAAGTCTATCGTTTGATAAAGACTATGTTTTTTTTCTAATTAAATATGTAAGTGTGTTTGTTTTAAATATAATAAATATAAAAAATTAAGTCACCTACAGTTACTATAATACTTTCCTTATATTATTTCGTAATAAAATCTATATTCTAAAAGACCTAGGTAGGTAGCCTAGCCTTTTATTTCCCTTAAACCCTATTAAAATCTGAGTGTTGATAATTGGATAATTTTGTGCCCATAACTGGTAACAAATGTGCGAATAATTGGGGACTGGGTCATTTTTCAATCTTATTTAAAATTCTAGTTGATTTAAACAAAAATATTTCAATATCTGCTTTAATTATATATTTTATTAAACAAGTAACCTTATGACTACAGTGATTTATAGGATTTGGTTAAATTTTTATTTAAAAAACATATTTGAAGTTAGATAAACTCTTAAAGTGCCCATAATTGGGTCTGCCACCCTACATAGATAATCTTCCTCTCTAGTCTAAAGTTTTTGTGAGAAGTAGGTAACCGAGATCTTGATTTGAACCGTCGACCTTTCGGTTATCAGTCCGAACCTTGGCCGTTGCATTATTGAGGCTAAAAGCTGTGACTATACAATATTTACTGATAGGTAATAATAGTAGGTATATAAGTAATATAAGTTTCTCTGCTTACTAATTTTTGAAACATCGTTAGGTACCGGTATTAGAATGTGCTTATTACAACTTTGTATTCTACTTACGACCATACAACTGAAGAAGTGCCGTCAAGCAATTTAACAATTCAGTACGATGGGCAATGTCGTGTAGATAGCGTTTAGGTTAGAGTATAGGTTTACCTAATGTACCTACATGATTAAAGTGCCATACCCTTTTCAAAGTATCAAGGGCTGACTTGTGATCGAATTCAAAATTAAATAAGTTTTCACCCGATTACGACAGCCAAAAGGATGGGTTATGAACTACTGAGCCAATTTTGATGAATGAAGTGTCAATCGATTCGTTCAACAATTACAATAGATATGAATGATGTTACATCCAATTTTTCGTAGTCGGGTTACCTAATAAGGTATAACAAGAATAATAATTTCCACTAATACCTTAATAGTGTTTGTACAGAGCAGGGTTAAGGAATTCAAATGAGTGGATAGAAATATTTCACAGCTTTATTAAAGAATATAAGTACTTAATGATTTAGATTTTATCCGCGACCACCACGTCCGCCAAAACCACCTCTACCTCCAATACCTCTGCCACCGAAGCCTCGACCTCCAAACCCTCTTCCGCCAAAACCTCTTCCACCAAAACCACGAGGTCCGTACCCTCCGAAACCTCGTGGGCCAAACCCTCCGCCAAATACTACTGGTGCCCCTATCCCAAATCCGCCAACGATTATTGGTATAGGACGCCTGTAATATCCTGAAAACAAATGAAAAAAGCTAAGAAGTACATAATAGATCGAGACTAGTCGAGTAAACTAACCTATCTGGTTAGATAACCATATGCCCAGTCTTAAATACTTAATTATATTGTATTGTAAGAGCTTTTATAATAATTGTACTCTATAACATAGATATGTTATAGGGTACAGTTATTATACAAGCTTTTGCCCGAGAAATGAGATGTTAATTAGGGTTTCGTGCCCCAAGGGTATCAACGGGACCCCATCACTAATCCTCCGCAGTCCATCTGTCAGCGGGCTGTATCTCATGAACCGTAAAAGGTCATTCGTGTGCCGGTTCGACTCGCACTTGGCCGGTGTTTTTAAATTTTTAAATTTTTGGATAATACATTTTTCCATTCATCTTAATCCATTGTCGGCATATCATCGGCCAGTTTCTGGGCACAGATCTCTTCAGTGCGAAGGGTTTATACAATAGAAAGGTATCTACATCATTTTAATAGATATGTTATAGGGTATAGTTATTATAGAGGCTCTTGCCCGAGAAATGAGATGTTAATTAGGGTTTCGTGCCCCAAGGATGCTAACTGGACCCCATTACTAAGCCTTCGCTGTCCGTTCGTCTGTCAGCGGTCTCTATCTCATGAACCGTAATAGATAGACCTTCGTGTGCAGGTTCAATTCGCACTTGGCCGGTGTTTTTTAATTTTTGGATAATACCTTTTTTCCATTCATCTCATCCCTCAATCTATCGTCGGCATATCATCGGCAAATATCTCTCGAATGAGATGGGTTTATGCAATAATTAATTAAGAAACTTACCTGGTCCATAATATGGATAGGGCCCATAGCCAAACTGCCTCTTCACCCTTAAATGTTTATGTTGTTCAGCAACCCCGTTTGGAATGTCATTATTTGGTATTCCTTCACTTAGTTCATTATAGCCTAGCTCTTCAACGCTAAGGCCTGATTGTGCAAGTTCTATCCCACATCTGGTTTTTTGGACGATTAGTAATAAAACAATCGACGAAAGTACAATGGTATGAAAATCCTGTAACAAGAGGACAGTAAATAATAGTGAACTAATTTTGCTCGCGACTTTGTCTGCGGTGGAGTTAGGCTTTAAAAATCGCGCGAGAACATTTTGTTTTCCCATAATGGTTTTTCTTACTCTCCAGTAGGGCTAACATGTGCCCCACGAGAAAATTTTGTCTACACTTTTGCTCGTGAATTTCTATTGACGAGAAAACTTTGTCACGTAAACGTGTAGACAAAATTTTCTCGTGGTGCGCATGCTAGCCCTAGAGGTCCTCAATAATAAATCATGCGTAATAATTATCTCGTCTATCGGTTGCTCAAAACAACTTATTACTTAGGTATGTTTAAATGGATTAATATTCATCTTTTGGCAAGAGGAACTAGGTACCTATAATAACCTCCTCCTTTTTGGAAGTCGGTTAAAAATAGCTCTAGGGTCTATTTCACAAGTAGGTATCGCCAAGTAGGTACCTATGCTTTAATCGACAAAAAAAGTATTTTTTTCTTTTTATAGTTATTTCATTGGTACCTAGGTAATCTATCAAAACATCTAATTTATTCATCGGTTAAAGTTGGGGCGAAATAGGCCCTAAATAAGAATTAAGTATTTAAAGAGGATCAATAAAATGAATAAACTTACGTAAACTGCCATATTTGATCGTCTGCTGCGACTAAGTGATTCAGCCGTGAAGATCACCTATAAATAATATAAAGTACTTATCTAAGGCTCTGAGGCCTGACTTGCTAATTGGTATGCATATACCTAAGTTATTCCCCTTATGGAAAAGTTGTGACAAATATAAATATGATCTTTAGGTAGTGTACGTTCTAATGTAATATTGAAACATAAGTCATCATTAAGTATTTTGAAAGGATTGCCACAGACATGATTTTTTGCCGCCTGTATCCAGGGGTTACCATTACCAGCAACTCGGTTATGAACGTCCATTTATCTGACGATATTTTTCAGTGCAGGTACCTAGGTACCTGTACTCTATAAAGGTTTTTTTTATTGATGACAAGATAGTCCTTAACTGCTATCTCACGTGATGGTAAGTGACGATATACTCTAAGATGGTAGCGGGCTAACTTGCTAAGCGTATGGCAGTGTACATTCAACTCATACCCCTAATCGGTTTCTACACGCCATTGTGCTGGAACGCTAAATCGCTTGGCGGCTTTGACGGTAGGGTGGTAAGACTAGCCACGGCCACCCGACGAGACCAGAGACAATTTAGAAATTATAAAGTCCCAAATTGCCCCGCCGGGAATCGAACCCGACGCCTTCAAGTTACAAGACCACAGCGCTCAGCACTGCGCCAGAGAGATCGTCAAAAGCTTAATTGTTTTATTTCCACATTGGAGAAAGAAACCGTAAAAGTACTAAAGGTATTATAATTTTTAATTAATCCTTCTCGGACGTCTCTTGTATTTACTTGCCTTAGCAAGTTTTAAATTACAAAGTGTTCAAAAAAACAAGTAAGAATATTTTATGTGAAAGTATTTTATCTTTGCGAAATTTTCAGTGCTAATGATTTCGTTCATTAACAATTTTCAAAGAAGTATTTGCTACACCCTTAGGGTTGCCGACGTCTCCATTATCTTGGATTTATCGGGAAGATTGTTTTTAAAGTGAAACTATCTAGATTAAAATCTCTCGTCACAGAGGTGATTCTGATAAATAATGATAAGTGCCGACGCCGGTGTCCCTCATCATCAGACGTCATCAGCATTTTCAGTATAATTGCATTGTGGCTCTTGCAGGTCGTCTCGTTTTATGCTTATTATTTTATTCAGAGTTCCTAAGCTTTAAAAAAATAAGGATACGAAAGAGATGAGTTTCGTACAGGTTTGTCACAACCCTTTTTAAAGGCATTGTTTCTGGTGAGTCGACAACCCTAGCACTTACCTTAGTGTAACTTTCCACGCGCCCATTGCAAAGTGACCTCTTTCAGTAAAACAATAAGGTAGTTTTTTATTTAAAAACGGGGTCGTGTGAAGGAAAGAGCAGTCGCTTTCAAAGGCGTCTTTTGTTCCTTTGGATGAACTTTCAGTCCTGAACTGTGAGTGCTCTATTTCTATGATGTGCATAAGCGTTATTTAAGTTTACGACTTTCAAGTAAACGCTAAAGTTTAAGGAGATTTCACGAACTTATTAACCGCACTGCATTCATTTCACTCCTAAATACTTGAAACTTTCTTATCCGTAATATGAATGCGAAAATGTTTGGATGGTTTTTCATATTTCCACATAAATAACTGATTTAACTGGAATATTGCTTGGTCTATCTGTTGACCAGTTTTCTCGAGAGGTATTACAGGAAGAAGCAATGGAAAAAAACGAATTTATTCATTAGGTAAGTAGGTATCTATGGTTTAAAATCGATCTAAATGATAGATTTTTTCCGTTTGCTCTAGTTTTTTCTGCACATTGCTCATCTTTGGTCTTGCTGTATGTGTAATGCATCTAGAGGTATTTACAATATCATTCCTGCATATGTAGGTTTTGAAAATCCATGGGAACTCCTTCATATTCCAGTGCAAGAAGTATTTTGCCTTCCAAATAGATAATTACAAAAGGCCACAAAGGATAACAGACAGACAAATATATTTTCACTATACTAATAGGGCATATATAAAATAAAATGGCCTGTGTTATGCTCATCTAGAATCTACAATTATGGTAGTTTCTTGCTCATTTCCTACTACATATACTACACCAAAGTAAGTAGTAGGTATTTACAAACCAGAATATGAAGTGGATAATTTGAATTCTGTCTGAACGCCTGCCTGGCTCGGCCGGCGCGGCCGCGGGCGCTCCGGATGTGCCACTTTTTGTACACTTTGTGCTCGCTTCCTCTCGGAATGCATAATGGGAGGTTTACGCTAGAGGTGCGCAGACTAACTTACTAAAAAGAGAGATATGTTCTTTTTGTTCAATGAACTGTATCTTTTAGATCTTTAGCTCAATGGGAAACGCTGAGTGCACCAGTGTGCAGTGTGTCGATTCTCTAAAAATGATTGCATCAGTGTAACGATCGTAATGGCCTCTGATTGGCTGAATTTATGGCGTTCTTACTGCATCGATGCATTTTAACCAATAGCAGTAGAGTACCAGCCAATCAGAGGACATTGCGATCATTATACTTATGCAATCATTTTTAGAGAATCGACACAGAGGTTTTATTGCAAATACTTACTACATCCTTCTTGCATCCTTCTCATACATTTTATTTATGTACCATTACGACTAGACTCGTACCGCAGCGCAGCGCACTGCCACATCGATTAGTTTCCGTCTTTTTCCGTATTCCAATACCTGAGAATAAGCGCTTTTGACAATAAGATGCGTCCCGCAGCAGTTGTAATTTGTGTGAGCCCAAAACATGCAGTTTCATTCATTTTCTACGAGTCCACACAGTAATAAAAGAAAAAATAATAATTTAGTACTTAAATAGGTAGCCAGTTTATTTACGGCTCAAACGTCTTGTCGAAATCTGGCGAAATAACCGTTCGATATGAATGACATCGAGAAGTGTACCTGTATGAAGCGTCTTACTGAACATTCACCTGTATTTTTATTAATCCGAGATTGATAGAACAAACCGTTGAGCCATGAAAGATAGAGTTTGGTACTTGTACACCTATAAGTAGTTCATTTTCATCATTCATTAGCGAACAACCCAAGCTGGAATGCGAGTTGCGAATGGCACGAATCGGGCAATTTTTATTTACGAACCACCGGTGCTGCTCGGAATAAAATTATGTTAATTATTATGAACGAGTTAATTCAACCCCTTTTTACGAGTTCACTTTTGTCTTTATTATTTTTAATGAAAAAATTTTCTTAAATAAAAGAGTACCTACTTACCTATTTTATTGTATATTTAATTTAACGATTACCTTAAATTAAGTAAGTAAATAAAAAGGATGATTTTATAAAATATACCTACTAGTATAAGTATGCATGAAACATCAAAATCGGAATAAATCAAAAATCAATTACCTGCGCATCAGGTTTAAAATTAAATGCTTATGATAGCTTAATTATAATTTTCAATCAACATTATGATAGAAAGCCGCTGTTCTCCAAAGCCGGTAATTCTGCTAAAATCATTTTTGGTACTCGGATACATACTTACCTGCCAAACTAGCTGCTAGCTCCGAAAAATCGATTAGTGAAAGGGGCTAATCAATTAACATAAAACATCAGCCTGAGAACTGAAAATAACAACGTAAATTAGTAATGAGTGAATAGTGATGCATGCCAATAAATAATTGATAAAGAATTAATAGGATTGATACTTATTACTAATACAAAGTTGAAATAACATAATTTATGACCTCGAGTAGTAATTTTCCTTTTCATCGAAATATAGAGTAAGGTAAGATAATATTTCAGTCCAAAAATGAAAATGAAAATGAAAATAAAAAATATTTATTCGAAAAATAGATTCCAAATATAAACTGTGTTTTGAATTAGTTATTTTATGATACGATTCGATTATAACTAAGTATAACGACAATTTTACAAAAGCTTGCTAAGCTAACATGTAAGAATAACATTTGTAAAAACAGAAAATAAATCAGTCACAAAACAAAATTAAGTTATAAGCTGTTTTACTAAGACTGTATCCGTTTCTTTCTAACCGAAATTTTGTATGGAGAATTGGAGAGTGTATGGAGCTACTGAGTCGTCATGTTGCAATAGCGCTCTCTTTTTCTAACATGAAAGTTAAAAGCTCTATCTTTTCGAGACAAGTTAAGATTTCAAAAAAAGAAAAAAGACATTGTGTTATAATATTAAAAACTTTATTTTAAGTATACTTAGATACTTATATAAAATAATTTATCAAATACCCAATTCTGAAAACAAATTGAATTGTTTTAATCTTAGGCGCTATAAATAACATCTAAAGCTAAGGCCCCACCCACAAGAATTCTGAAAATAAAATTGAATTGTTTTAATCTTAGGCGCTATAAATAAAATCTAAAACTAAAGCCCCATCCACAGGAATTCTGAAAACAAATTGAATTGTTTTAATCTTAGGCGCTATAAATAAAATCTAAAGCTAAAACCCCATCCACAGGAATTCTGAAAACAAATGGAATTGTTTTAATCTAAGCCGCTATAAATAAAATCTAAAGCCCCACAGGCCAAACTCACCACAATAGTGTTGTAATCTATTCGAATGGCCACTCAAAAAATTCACAAACACCATTGGAGCACTCTCAAAAGACGCAAGGATTTGTCTGTCATGTCCTCACACCCTCGCAGCCACAATGCGAGCCTCGAGTGTCACTCAGCGGTGAATAGAACCCATTAGGACAGCCCCATTTCAAAATGAAAATAAGAAATGGAATTGAATATTTATGAAAAATAAAAGAAGAGAAAAGTAATTTAAATCTTTTTTGGGCATTCTTCGTCAACTTCACTGATTATTCTGATATAATAAACATTTTGTGTTATGGTGTGCTCTCCATTTTGAAGAGAAATCGCTAATACAAAAATTGAATTCAAATTATTCAACCTTTTGTATACAGGGTTTTTGTATATTCTATTTGTTAATCTGCATATTTTGAAAAAAACTATTTGGATCATGTAGTTCTCCAATCGGGTATTTATTTGGCAAATACATATTATTACTACCTGGTAAGTACCTAGCTAGTTTTGTGATAGTTTAGTTATTTCCGAAAAAGCGTTTTGATTCTCAAATCTGAGGGTTTTTTAAAATTCTTTTTTTGGTGGTAAGCAAGCACAACATTTTACAAGGTACAACATTTTTGGATGAATTTGGATGCTCATTCAAGTCAGAATATACAAATTACTGTCAATAACCAGATTTAATTCGCCACCGCATTTGAAGAACAAGAAACTTGATAGGGTATCGTTAAGCATTGTTTTCAGGTATTTGTCTATGGTGTCATGGCACCCTCGCTGTAATCTCGGCACCGAGTGTCACTCATCGCTGAATAGAATCCATTAGAATCACCCATTCGTAAGCGATAGGGCAATGAAAGTGAATGTAGACCTTGGAGTTGTTACCTTTTGAGAGTACCTATTTACAGTGCTTACAAATTATAGGTACCATTGTATTTTTTTTTTTAATAAAAATTGCTGTTGATTCCACAGATACTTGCGTGACAAGAAATGAAAGTAAAATGTATCTTATATGTAATTAGTATTTTATATATTAAATACATTATAAGGAAAAGGTGACTGACTGACTGATTGATCTTTAGTGATCTATCAACGCACACCTTTAATCACTGGACGGATTGGGCTGACAGCAATTATGACGTAGGCATCCGCTAAGAAAACATTTTTGAAAATTCAACCTGAGGAGGTAAAATAGGGGTTTGAAAAATCGAACTTAACGTGAGCGAAGCCGCGGGTAAAAGCTAGTCTTTCTGTAAATTGCTCGTTTATATTTTTCGTTGCTCGTATTTCTTTCAAGCTGCAAAGAAAGCATTTTCTCACTTTATTTGTATTTTAAAAGCTATGCGGCGTCTTCCATCTCCCTGTTTGCAATTTTGCGAAAGTCAACTGAATGTCTGCAACAGATAGTGAATGCAAGTTGTTGTCAAGCTTCAACACGATGTCTCGAATTTTACGGCCTTTGTGTAAAACGTTCTTTAACTATAAAATTATAATTACATATAATTTAGTGGTTAGCAGTAGCCGAAGCACCTGCATTTTAATTTTCGAATAGTAAAGGTGAAGTTAACGTCAGCAAGATGTATGAAAATGTCAAGAGCGCTTTTGTCATTTCCATCATTCATCATTCATTCATCAAGTGCTTTCCATCATTGACTGTCGTCAAGGGCAAGGTATACAGTATCAAAATTGCAAGTTTGAATCTCAAAATATATTCCGTCTCACTAGCTATTTTGTAAACCTCAATAGCCATAGACTGAAAACTGAAAGGTCGCAGGTTCGAATCCCACCCGTTGCACTATTGTCGCACCCGCTCCTAGCACAAGCTTTCCGTTTATTTGGAGGGTATAGGAGGATGTTAGTCAACTTCAGCTTGGCTTCTTCTTCTTCAACTTATAGACGTCCACAGCTGGACATAGGTATGTCTCTTGCATGGACCTCCACAGATCTCGGTCTTGCGCCGCCTGAATCCAGCGGCTCCAGCGGCGTTTGATGTCGTCGGTCCACCTAGTGGAGAGTCTGCCAACACTGCGCTAATATTCTTTAAGGCCCAAGACACGGAGCTGCCCGCGAAATTCAAATTTAATTTGGTTTTTCGCCATTTATAAACGAATATGACAAAGTAGGCTTATGGTATTCAAATTGCGCCAATGGCAGTATCATCTTCACAGGTTTATATACTTAATAATCTTTACGTGAAAATATCTAGTTTAATAAATTAATCAAAATAATGACTAATTTGTGAGTAGCGCACGTCAAACTCATCCAATTCTTAAACTGGATACTTTCACGTAAAGATTAGTATATAAACCTGTGAAGATGATACTGCCATTGGCGCTTCGATCACAGAAGAAATATTTTTTTTCTGTGATCGAAGCATTGGCGCAATTTGAATACCATAAGCCTACTTTGTCGTATTAGTTTACAAATTGCGAAAAACCAAATTAAATTTGAATTTCGCGGGCAGACCCGTGTCTTGGGCCTTAATAAAAAAAAATCTGTGGTATTCTGATAGGCATTGGTAAATAGTAATGTGCGCCCAGCCGTAGAGCAGGCACACACCGCAGCGCGAGAAGCCGGCTGCGGCGTGATTCGTGAACAACTTTATGCGAACACGGCTACGCTTTTAAGAAGTCGACTTTTCACTGCTTTGTTTGCTGTAACGTGCGCGAAATAGAGATCATAGAACTCTGGAGAGATTTACTCTTAACTCTAAAGCTTAAACAATGCGGAGTTTATTTGTCTGTAAAGTAAATACATTTTATGAGGCACATTTCAGCAACTTAGGAATCAACTTTAGCAATGTACATAAACTTACCTAGACAGGTAAGCACGAAAAGTTTTTAAAAATTCACGCAATTGAGAAATGCATAGTTGAGCTTATGCCACGTGGTTTATGCTAAGCGTCCAGTGGAGAAAAACTTAACTGCTTTTAAAGCTTTAAATCTGTCAATTGAAAGAATTCGTTTATGGTAGCTAGACTAACAGCTAGTCATAGTTATTCTAGCTAGTTTAGCTGTCATAAAAGACTAGGGAAATACCTAAGCTTTTTCAGCATGTTTCTCTTTATTTTAACTTTTATTTTTTAGCTCATTTCCTACTTGATTAAAGGGTTTTACACATTTTCACTGGTGCAATTGATTTGTCTGGTGAGGATCGAGAAGGATCCTCGATCATCATTTATCGATTTATCCTGTCATAAAAGGATGTCAGTTATTTCCTACATAGTCCTGCTATAGATTCACATGTCGGGGGAAGGTCGGGGGTGTTTTACATTTTAAATTTACACTTGTATCGTAACTATTAAGGGGGGGGGGTAAGGTTAATTCGGCAAAAAAAAGGCATGTTTTCAAGATTTTTTTTTTGGCAATACAGATGGTGTTAGTTTATTCAGTCGATCCATACATGATAATGTAACATTAGAACAATATTCTCCTAAATTTTCATTGCAAAATATCAAAAATTGAGCGAGTGACAGTGAATTTCCGGAGGCGCCTCGAGAAAAAGTTGTTTTGCGGTGCCCATCATAACTCGCAACCAAATCATCTGAAATAAATAAATCAAAATGCATTCGTTAAAGGAGATGTTTGTCGAGGTATTCACGAGAGGATTTTTTTTTCTTTCGATTTTTCGATTTTTCGTAGCACTTGGAAGCCAAAAACCAGATTTTCGCTAAAAAAAACGGCTAATTTGCTGTTGTAAAAAAATTAATAATTATTGAAAAAAAAGAAGCTCTCGACAATACCTGGGGAATTATGTGAAGAAACACTGTGCAAAATTTCAAAACGATTGGTCCAGTAGATTTTTAGTTATGGTGGGCACGGACTTCAAAAATGACAAGTCTCAGAAAAACGCTTTAAAGTTTTGCGTACTGAAGTATTCAAGATAAAATTCGACAATTTTTTTATACTCACACAGAGTCGTCGATGCCAGGTCCGTCACTTGTTACGGCTCAGCACAGCATACAGCGTTTAACTGATACATAGATCATGCCTCGAATATACTCGACTTTACCTGAACAGGCCCTTTTGGGCCGGGTGGGGCTGTAAAACCTCAGGCTGCCAACGGACGCTGAAATACTCATAACTTCGTCAATTTTGCCCCGATCGACTTGAAATTTTAACACAATCTTCTTGAGACATTATGCATTCAATTAGAAAAATAAAAAAAAATCGATAAAAATAAATTTTAATACCTTACCCCCCCCCTTAAGTTACGTAACTAGTAAGTCGGCAAGTAAAAACAAATCAACTACATCATTAGATGTAGTTGATTTGAAATACTGGAAATACCTGATTATGAAATACTGGAAACAAACTAATTATTATTTTGAACACTACAAAAACAGTTAAGCGTTCTCACATTCGTTTAATCATTGATTGTTTGATTTGGATAAAAGCACACCCCGTGTCAAAACCAGACGACAATATTATGTATTGAATACCGGGGGAGCCAGTAGGCACCCATTACATTGATTGTAGCGACATTTCACACACTTTGAAGTCCACGCGCCATTCCAAGAGTTCGCAAACTTCCTTTTAAATATGAGTTTGTTGGCTTTTAATATTTTGAGTGCTTTTACTTCCATCTCAATATGGTTATTTGGTTTCTATCTTTGTATGCTTTATGTTAATAAAAATACTAGCAACTGTATTTGCCAATAGAATAAAGTAAGGTTTTGCCATTGCATGAAACAAAAAATAGCAAAACACGGTATTGCATCAGTATAATTGCTTGACGATAAAATTATGGCTATGAAGTGGGGTGGGAAGTTTTCCCCGTCTCAAGTGCTAATCATAAACGGTAGATGGTGCTAATAATATAATCATTTCATGACTTATGACAGCTCTTGCGAGTAAAGTTAGTGGGAAATGTCTCGGTCATCCTATTATCTACTATTCTGCCCTCGTAATTGAAAACACAGTAACTACCAGTTACTTTTAATTTAACTTACTGTGTTTTCAATTACTAGGGCAATATTAGCACATCGATGGGGTTATGTAGAGGAATGAATGGGATTAAATAGTGCGCAAACACAGGTGCACTCTTTACTCTCTCACTCTCATAGTCCGATGGGATGGCAAATCCGACACGGTCGGAAAGAGATCAGGCGCAGGGCCGACCTGTTTAAAAAATCTGGCGAAATGAAAATCTGACGAAACAAAAATCTAACGAAACGAAAATATCAAAACGATAACAAAGCCGAGGGTCGAGGGTGACTTACCACCAACTTCCTAACTCCGGGCTAGTGCTGAGAATTTCTTGACAGAAAAACCCAACAGGTACATTTTGCCCGACCCGGGAATCGAACTTTAGACCTCGTCATCTGCAATCGAACTTGCTTACTACAAGACCAACGAGGCAGTTGGCAGTAAGTATTCATAATACTGCATCTATACATACTCGTATCTAGGTACCTACCTATAAGAATTATGATGAAGAACTTACGAAACTCCTTCAACGGCTTTTGTGGGAAGATCGGGAGTCGCGCAAACAAATAGGGCACACGATCGGTGTCCCGCCGAGTGGCCATTAGGCAGTGTTTCGCCCCCCGGTGATACTCGAGCACCCTCAAGCTTTGTCTTACAACACCCGACGTGTCCTGTCACAATACTGCCACATGATGCCGAGTGCCTTGTTTACACTTTGTCCCCGATAGGTCACGTTTAGGGGCACTTGATTTTTTGTATCGCGTTTATGAATTTTTGATATATTTCTTTTTCATGTAGAGTGGATATGGTACCGTAGAAGAGTCACGTTCGGAAGCTTATGATTTTTTTGTACGCCGAAAACAAGACTACGATTAATGGAAAGCAGCTATGTAAAATGGAACATAAGTAGTACCTAAAATTGGCAAGATAAAGATTGATCTATGCAGTATGTTGTACGTTGAACAAAGTGATAACGTAGTAGCGGATAGATGCACAGTTAATCTGTTTAAGAGCATTTTTTGGTGATTTTTTTGCTTCTGTGTGACAGCAGAAAACCATAGTGAACTGTCTGCTCTAATGCTTACCTTTTGCTATGCATCTATCTCTTTCATTCTGCTTTAACTTTAAGCATAGTCCAGCAAGCCGGCTATGTGCTTATTTATTGGCATACTTCTCACACTCAAAGAGTGTAAAAAGTGTGTCAATAAGTCTCAGGCATGCCCTCACTATTACTACTTCACCGTTAAAACAAGTGATATTTTAATGCTTAAAAGGCTATAACTCTGAGATGTACTCGTAATTACAGAAATAATAATTAGCGTAGCACGTGCAAGTATATCGATGCAAATGCTGCAATTTTATTACGAAAATGTTACGATAAAACTTATAGCTAACAAAAAATAAATAATCAAATCCATGAAAAAAATATTGATTTCATAACATCGTCATCATCATCAGCTTTGACGGCTCACTACTGAGCGCAGGTCTTTTCTCAGAGAAAGGCTATACGCCATAGTCCACCAAGCTGGTGTAATACAAATTGGCAGACCTCCCACACCTTTGAAAACAAAATGGAGAACTCTCAGGCATGCAGGCTTCCACAGAGTTTTACTTTACCACAGATACCTAATGACTTTAAATATGTGCTATTTAATTATTTAAAAGTACATAACGCTAACGCTGCGAACGGTACTAAGACGGACGCGGGGTCTGAGGTGGTGTGTGGAGGCGGGGGACGCATTGCACCCATTCGATTCGTCTCGTTGGCTTGGTCGGCTGGTAATATCGTGATCATTTAATTACTTATACGTAACTAAGCGCTTATGTTTGAAAAGATCGATTGCCTATTCATTAATGGAAATATTTATTGCTTACTTTTGCAGAGCTACTAATCGTACCGTAAAACCAATGAATCTTAATTACCTACCATACGTATAAGTATACTTAGCATCCTCAAAATGCGTATACTTAAACGGTAGCTCAACCGTAATGTTTGAGTTTTTACGAAATCTAAAAAAACGTTTCGAGGGCTTTTTATTCAGTTAGTTATCCTTAGTATGAGTTTGCACATCTCGAATACTTTGATGGTTTTTGTATGAAGTAAAATCGAAGAAAAATTAATTTGAGTAGGTCTCGCACCTTAATCAATATAGGTATTAAGAGTTCCATGAAACATTGAAATGCTTATAATGAAAAGAATTGGAGCCTTTTCAGTGATTTTATTCCATTAGGTTATCCACCTTTAATAAAATAATAAAAAGGTCCCAAGGATTAATATTTTAATGTTAGTTTTTTAAATCGATAAACAGGGTGCCTTAGACCTAGAGCTCTTGTTTTTCGTAGGTAGGTACATTCAAAATGTTCATTATCTCTACCCATACACGCCCACTGCTGTATAATGTAAGGATCCCCACAGAGCACGATCTTGTAGCACTTGTGTCTAGCGGCTCCCAGTGGTTTAAGAACTTCAGCCAGTCCATCTAGGGAGTCTTGTAGCGCTGTGTTTGTATGTGTATGTGGTATATTCAGTAAATACTACAAAAATTTTCGTAAAGGTTACTATGAAGTTGTAGACCTGATACAAGAACTCGAGATGAAACGTTTCCGGAAAACTATAAAAGCTCATATTAGGGCATTGCTCTCATAAAAATTAAAATTCATCCGCACATTTCGACAAGATGTGCTTGTGATTTTTTTTAGTTGAGTCTACTTTAGTTACTGGGCTCTGTCTGGTATTCAATTGGGCAATTAAAACATAAAAACCAAATAAAAACATGTGTTTGTTCTGTCAAAAATAAGATATAGATTAGTAGATATTAATTAATTAGTATAGCAGAAGTGGATTCGTCAAGTTGAAACACTACTAACTACTTCAATCTGCTTTACAGATAGATATACCTATTCATATATCAAGTAGGTACCTATTGTATTGTCCTATCTAACCATTGTATTGTTTTCCACGCAATTGTCGGACGGGTTCATTGTTTCTAGATAATACGAGTATTTCGATTTTGATTAATTTTATGAAGGTGAACAATTTTATACGAACCTCTTGTCAGTTATTACCTACTTTTATAGTTATTCTCTTGTCCCTTTATTGTTATTGTCTGTCATAAAGTGTAGGATACTTCATTGGTTTTGATTGGGACTTAGCAAACTCAAGGCTTTGTAGACCTGAACAATGTCTGAAAAGGCCAGTGATACATTGTGCCGAAAATTGCGGACGTTATTCCACCGTACAAAAATAAGTTCTAACTTGGAATACCTACTAAGGATAAAATTTTGCCCGCGACTTTTTTGAATAGCACTTTTATTCATGAAAGACAGCTCAGTAGTTTAGGTGCTACGGTCGAAAATACGGAAACACAAACAAAAATACATACTTAAACTATTAAAATCATAACCGATCTTTTGGCTTATTTCAAATGGCTGTACTGTAAAGTTGAAAAAATGCAGATCCATCGTTGTTCTACGAATTATTTATTTATTTATTTGCCGTAGTCGAGTAAATAAAGGCATGCCGTAGTGAAAAACGTTTAACGCCTTCGGCTGCTAGGGCGTAAGGGCTCTCGAGAACAGTCTTTGTAGCGACAACTTCACTCGGCGACCGCAATCCCGCACTCTACACTGAAAGAAAGACAAGAACAATTCTCAATGGGCTAATTTTACCCTTCACCGCCGCTGGAAAAATCGAGTGTGAAATTCTAAAAGAAAAAAAAATTTAAAAGAAAATAGCCGGCCAAGTGCGAGTTATACTCGTGGACTGAGGGTTCCGAACCGCTTGAGGATTGTATTAATTAGGTACTAGATGGAGAGCTTAAGTGCACAGTTTTATTGCAGGCGCCTATTCCTATAGATGCCTTTCATCATCAGTCCTTGGATATCATCTACGGTCTAAGGGCCGATTTTTCAATCCTCAGATAAAAGTACCAACAGCTACCTAAAGAATAAAGTTATGAGACTCTTTATTCGTCTGATAAGTGGTTATCAATTTTTCAATTAATTTAATTCCTAGGAATAACTATCTGACGGATTATCTGACGCTAACTTCAGGGAGATGAAACAGATATACAGATTAAACGAATGTTAGAACGGGATGGACTATTCTTTTGATTGCTGTCAGTGGCAAAAAAACAAGGGTCAGATTTATATTCTCTTAGCCTGGAAATACACGTCCGATTTTGTTTCCGATTGTCTGATCAGGCTACCGGATCGTATTTACTCGATACACATCCGATTTTTCCGTCAGGCTTTTTCTGAACTCAGTCGTTCCCGAGCTATCATCCCGAGTGCTTGCGTTTGGAGCAAAGCAGAAGAAAAGAAGATGGATGACGAGTTAATAGAAATAGAAATATTTTTTATTCAAATAAACTTTTACAAGTACTTTTGAATCGTCAATGAATCTACCACTGGTTCGGAATGCCGTTCCTGCCGAGAAGAGCCAGCAATAAACTCGGCGGTCGCTCTTTTCAAAAAAAAATTTTTTTACAATAGGTAACAATGCTATGCTATATAGTACATAGCATACAGTGTTTCTACAATAAAGTTTCAAAAATGCAAAACATGTTAAGACAGGCAGGCAAAAGCAGACCCATTCCCGTTGGTGGCACCCGTTCACGAGCATGACGCAGGATCCAGCCATTGCTTCGCTCAACCATATTTGAGGGAACGTAACAACCCGCACCACACGACACCATCACAGAAATTTTAAAGAGAGGAAAGAGAAAGAAGAAAAAACATCGCTATTGGATTCATCCAATCAATTTGACAAGACTTACTGAGAGTCATTTCTATTTAAAACATCCAAAATAATTCATAATAATAATAATTTTATTATTATGAATTATTTTAAAATAATAATAATTTTATTATTATGAATTATTTTATTTTATTATTATTATTATTTTTTCATAATTTTCGCCCATTATTCGAACCACAACGATGCGTCCACACAGTGTCAGCGCTAGATTTTTTGGGCCCTAAAAAAATCCCAATAAGCAAAATTCCGCCCTAAATTTGGGGCTAAAAGCCCTAAGTTGGGAACCCTGACTGGCAAAATCGGAAGGAGTAACCGGATGTCTATTTTGTCTCATACTAGAAGTATGTAGACCGCGCCTTCAGACAATCGGACCGACAGTAAAATCGGAAACGCCTTGCGCCCGTTTCCGACTCGGACGTCCGATCCGGCCACCGGATCGGACGTGTATTGACTGTTCATACAAAGTAATGGCTTCAACGCCTTCCGGTAGCCTGATCAGGCTACCGGATCAGACAATCGGATGAAAAAACCAGACGTGTATTGCCTGCTTTAGCGTCAGGTTACGAGTTACGAGGTTGTTTGGCTGTGTGGTGTTTATTTGTAATACTTGTTTAGTTTTAAAATAAGTATAATGAAAAACAAAAAAGGGAGCGATCAGCGAATTTTAATAGTGCTGAGGTTCAGAAATAAAATGACAGACGCAGTTACAAACAAAGATAAAGAACCTGCATGGAAAAAAATTGAAAACTTCTTCAATTCATACGGAATTTCTAACGTTGAGCGCTCTTGGAAAACTTTAAAGTTATCTATAATATGAGGGCATTAAAAAAATACAAAAAAGAAATCCTCTGTCCAAAGATTATTATATTCATTTATTAATTAATAATTAATTAATTTATTTGTCTGGTGGGAGGCTTTGGCCGTGGCTAGTTACCACCCTGCCGTCAAAAACGTGCCGCCAAGCGACTTAGCGTTCCGGCACGATGGCGTGTAGAAACCGATAAGGGGTATGGGTTGAATTTACACTGCTATACCCCTTCCAAGTTAGCCCGCTACCATCTTAGACTGCATCGTCACTTACCATCAGGTGAGATCGCAGTCAAGGGCTATCTTGTCATCGAATAAAAAAAAAAAAAATTGGATTAATATATTCATTTATTATTTCTTCCTCAATTGCCATGTCGTCAATGCTATCGAAAATTAAATTAAATACACTTGTAAAGCACTAAAACTAACCTCAAACTTAGTAACGTCAATATCATTTAACTAATGGATATGGAATAAACGGTTATATCTGGCGGTCAAAGAGTCAAATAGATTTATTCTTCAGGCAAGTGAATTATTCGACGAATAAAACTTATCTGACTATTGAACAACTGTTTTTTTTGCTATCTATCGAATAAAACTTATCCGTCTGTTTATCTGAGGATTGAAAAATCGGCCCTAAGCCAAATAAATAAATAAGCTCGTAATAAAAGTTAAAAAAATTAAAAGAAAAAAAAACAGAACTCAAATCTCGGGTTTGAATGCGCTAGTTGGCGCTACGCTACAAATAAGCTTTGAAAGCTGTAACTTTTCACTGAATTTTAGAATCACTTTTCAGAACATTAAGAGACCATTTATTTTTATATTCAGTAGGTGCTTATTTCAAATTAGTATCTCAAGCCAATTCTGTGAAAAAGGGTCTTGACACACGGACAGACAGACGGACACCGGAGCGAGCCTTTAAGGGATCCATTTTTTTTTCAAAACCCTAAAAAAACTTAGAAATAAAATACTGGGTAGCTACGAAACAGCTTTGCGATTGTACAAAGTTGTGGTCGCCTCGGCTTCTTAATTATCTTTATAATTCATATCTCCTTTGACGGTTGGACAAAAATCGACTCGAAATGGAACTGGCTGTATCACGTATCGAGACCGCATATCATGATGCATATCATAACGTGTTCACATACGATGTGATTATGATACGCGTCAGCGATACGGATAGGAACGCATACGGAGATCGGATCGGGCAAATGATGCATTTATGTGGATTATGGATGTGATTTTCATATAATGATGGTGGATGGATGATGGTATTTCATAGAATTTTGCATCCCTATTTTATCTTCTTGGTTAAATAGGGTTGAAAAATTGTATGAAAGTAATTTTTCGTAGTTTAGCTATGGAAACTCATATTTGGCCTTTAGCTTAAAAATTGTTAAAAATAAACAATAAAACCGGCCCGATACAGTTCTACAAGTTTTTTAAATTTTTATTATTTGTTGTTATAGCGGCTGTAGAAATGTACACACTGTGCGGTAATACACACACACAGACAGCGGAAGTTTAGTAATGGGGTCCCGTTGGCACCCATTGGGTACGGAACCCTAAAAAGGGCAAAATTTGTAGTCGTATGGAGCATCTGTTGATTGTATGGAAAACAAACAATATTTTTTAACTAAATCCACCCTGACGAAGACGTGAGTATCAGCTAGTTTAAGTTAACGTGTAGGCACCGTCAGTGACGTCATATTGCATATTAGATATCATTCGTCTTTATACATCGTACGTGCAGTACCTACCTATGATGTAAATTCCTCTTTCCTTGCAACGTCGTAGCTTTAAAATTCACATACTACTGAGATCTTAGTTCAAACAAAGATTATTTTTTAACAAAATCCACCCTGACGAAGACGTGAGTATCAGCTAGTTTAAGTTAACGTGTAGGCACCGTAGGCACCGTCAGTGACGTCATACTGCATATTAGACATCATTCGTCTTTATACATCGTACGTGCGGTACCTTCTTATGATCTAAATTCCTCTTTCCTTGCAACGTCGTAGCATTAAAATTCACATACTACTGAGATCTTAGTTCACACCGCGTTTTGCGAGAGAGCCTCTCAGTCGGTTTTTGAAGTACCACGGCCGTAAGGGCCCGTGAAAAAGGACTACTTAGCGAATACTAATTACAACATGCTCGGATAGAGCTGCTGAATATCGCAGTGCCTATTTAGTTTTCAGATTCAGCGCTTTTCAAAACTGAAACTACACAGGAACGGGAACTAAATAGTAAACACTATTTCTAGCTGAATTTTGGTTGTCGTAGAAAAATTTCTATCTTCTATATATATATAAAATTCAAAGTCCTGACTGACTGACTGACTGACTGACTGAGATATCAACGCACAGCCTAAACTACTGAAGTTAGAAACTTGAAATTTTTACAGTTGGTTCCTTTTATGACGTAGGTGCACACTAAGAAAGGATTTTTGAAAATTCAACCCCTAAGGGGGTAAAACAGGGGTTAGAAAACGTGAGCAAAGCCACGAGCAAAAGCTAGAACTTATAGTATAAACTTTGAATATAACCACTAAACTTCCACCGTGTATACGACACACACACACAACTGAGCCACGCGCCTCCGTGAATTGCTAGAACTAGGTGTAACCTAGTAGGTACATAGTATAATATATCAATAATGTTTCTCAATTTATATGTTAGTTTGTAATTTGTATGTGTAATGGAGAAGTTCCATGGTGTTGATATTATAATATTGAGTAACAGACAAATATTACATAGATGAAAGCTAATTATATCGGTGAAAAAATTTTTGAATTGATAGATTTCGGTGTCAGAAACAGGCGCATAATGTGATGGCTGTTATTTGCATGACGAAAATCTGCATAATTCTCTGCTCTATGACTCATTTATCACCCCAAATAATGCCCATCTAATGCATTCCATACATTAGTTAGGTATAATAAAATATCGTCTATTCGTGAGTATTCCACGAATTGAGGTGTTAACTCCGTGAAAATCTCTGATAACTAAGCTTGTGTGTCAGCTTGGTTGCAGTTGGCTCAAGAGATTCATTTGAAATTCATATTGCCGTCAATGGGATGCAAAGGTGAACTATTCCAGGTTGAACAAAACTTGAAGTGTGAAAGTTTAATGACATTAGTAGAGCCTTTGTTTTTAGATTAGGAGCATTATTATTATAAACTAGTTGGTGCCCGCGACTTCATTCGCGTGGACTGTGTTTTTTTTGGATTCCCGCGGGAACTCTTATTTTCCGGGATAAAATGTAGCCTTTATGTTAATCCAGGATATGACCTATCTCCATTCCAAATTTCAGCCAAATCCGTCAAACAGTTAATGCGTGAAAGAGTAAGAAACATAGACACGCACACACAAACATACAAACTTTCGCCATTATCTACTATATAAAAATAAGTCGGGTTTTCCTTCCTGACGCTATAACTCCAGAACGCACGAACCGAGTTCCACGGTTTTGCATTCGTTGGAAAGGACTCGGGCTCCGTGAGGTTTATAGCAAAGAAAATTCAGGAAAAATTTCAACAATTTAAGAACGCGGACGAAGTCGCGGGCGTCCGCTAGTAATGTTATATAGTGTGATGTGATGTGAAGTGTGATAGTGATGTGAAGTGTGATAAGTGACTATTGGAACGTATCTGTCGTTAGTCTATGGCTCTATCATGGCTAATAATCCATCCCTGCGTTTAGATAATTGCAGGATAGCGTCGGAACTGTGCCGGGTGACGCTTTTGTTCCCGGCCGCAGTTCGCGCTTTGAAGTGCATAATGACGATTTGCATAACAAAACGTTGTTTGCGGCGACCTCCGTGCATGATCGAATGATAATATCGAATCTATTTCTGTACCCAATTTCAATTTACAGCTCTAAAAACTTTATTTATTTATTTATCGTCCAGAACATGGTACATTATTTCTAATATGTGTGACACTAATGCAGTTTTTCGACCCTTGTTTATGTATTGATATAAATCTTTTAAATATACAGTACATATTATAGATGTTACATTAGGTAAGATCTGCATGTTCTAACGTTGCCGGTGTACAATATACAGGTATTTTATTTTATTAGATGTTTTACTTACATATTTTAAGTCTCACTAGCCCAATGGTTAAAGGTCGCAGGTTCGAATCACACCCGTTGCACTAGTGTCGTACCCACTCCTAGCACAAGCTTTCCGCTTATTTGGAGGGGATAGGAGGATATTAGACAACAAGCTTGGCTAAAAAAATTTTTTTACATGTTTTTTGTATAATTCACTTGTATAATATACCTATTGTCTTTGCTATGTTCGTCTACAGAACCCTCGTTTTTATATTTAACTAGATGATGCCCGCTACTTCGTCCGCGTGAATAAGGCTTCCGCGGGAATTTTTTAATTTTTCGCGATAAAATATAGAAAGAAAAGAAAGAAAGAAAGAAACGTTTATTTTATGAATTGTGCCACACATCACCCAATAGGTATACCTAGATTAGGTTGTCCCGGCGCCTCCACCGAACAGTAAAGACAAAAGTCAAGCAGAAGAAGCGCCGGAACAGCTAAGTCATGTGTGGCACAACCCGGAAAAAAGGTCCCAACTCAGCAAAATGCTGTATGCTTTGCGCATGCACAAGAGCATACAACCCTGATTTTCAGCCAGAACCCTGATTCGGGTGGCGCCACGGAATTCTACATCGTAGCTGTACAGCTATATTACGTAACTTATCTATAACTAAACTATCTACAAATGAACTTAAATAAAAGTGCACTTTACAATATGTCTAAACTACTATATAAAATATTAACCAGTACAACGTAAATATTCTAACAATATTACGAGTATTAAGTAGGTATATAATAATTACATTTATTTCGTATATATATATATATATTTATATAAATGGTATATATATTAATTATATAGCTAATTTATATTAAATTAATGTACATAAATTACAAATTACAAGAAATCAACGCCGAAAATTATTTTACTTTTTTACAAAAAAGAGTACTCCTGAACATGGTCTTCAAATTCCACTTGTTTATTCAAAAGATATTTTTTTAAATTAACTTTGAATGAGAATTTACTACTTAAATTTTTTATTGGTGGAGGAATATTATTCCAACATTTAGTGGCGGAGTACGTAAAAGAACCTCTAAATGCAGCAGTGCGATGGAGTGGAATACGGAGCTGATTACGACAGCTACGAAGACGGCCTGATTCACCATCGCCTGCCCAATTTAGTTTATCAGCGAGGTACATAGGCTTACTCAGCTTAACAACACCAAAGAGCAAACCCGCGAGATGCAGCTTCCTCCTTGATCTCATCTTTAATAGTCGATGACTGTTCAGTAAAGGGGTAACATGATTTCGCGGGGGAATGTCAAAACTGAAACGCGCACATGCATTCTGTACGCGTTGAATTAGGCGTTTCGTCCTACATAACAGCCGCGGTCCATATACAATATCTCCATAATTCAGCTTTGAAAGCACCAAAGCCTCTACCAACTGGATACGCAGTTCTTGAGAAAGATATTTACGAACTTTATAAAGTATCTTCAGTCGATAGAAACAATTACGAACCTTCTCCGCTATATGTTCTTCAAATCTCAAATCTGAATTCATCATCAAGCCTAAATTACGTGCCAGAAAAACTCTGTCTAAGGCGTTACCTCTTATATTTATATTAGTACCACTACTGTTAATTTTGCCTAGCTGTTTCTTAGTTCCAAATAATATAAATTTAGACTTTACAGGGTTAAGGACAAGTGAGTTAGAATTGGACCATTCTGCTATACGATTAAGGTCATCGTTAACTAAATTGACTGCAATTTGGTACTCCTCAGGTTTAAAAGCAAAATACAGCTGTAAGTCGTCTGCATAAATGTGGTACTTACAGTTTTTGATTTGATGGACGATATCAGAACTGTAAAGTATAAAAAGCAGTGGCCCTAACACAGAACCCTGTGGCACACCCCTAGCAACTGGAGTAGTCACCGAACTACACTTTCTCCCATCTTCATGAACTATTTCTACGAACTGAGTCCGGCTGGAAAGGTAGCTGTCAAACCATTTGACAGCATCAATACCAAATCCGTAATAAGATAGCTTAGATAGCAAAAGAGTAATATTGATGCTGTCAAAAGCCCTAGAAAAATCGAGGAGCACTAGCAAGGTGCACATCCCAGAGTCCTGCGCTTTAAGGATATTGTCATTAACATCCAGCAACGCTGTCACGGTACCGCGACCCGCCCTAAAACCTGACTGAAACTCAGGCAATATCAGATTTCTTTCAAGGTACGACGATACCTGCAAATAAACAATTTTTTCTAAAATTTTAGATAAGCATGGCAAAATGCTAATTGGCCTGAGATCCTTTAGCATGATAGGATCAGGAACTTTTGGAAGCGGACGAACAAGAGCAACCTTCCAATCGTTTGGAAAAACAGATGTCACTATTGAAGTGTTGATGATTGCTTTTATAGTGTCTAAGCTTTGAGGTATTGTCATCCAAAGCATATCGAGTGTTATTTTATCCATCCCCTCAGCATTCGAGTGTAATTGCTTAATTATTTTTAATATCTCAGTATCAGTAGTAGTTTTGAGTGAAAATATGCTATCATATAATTTATTGAACTCCAAATAAGTTAGTTGTGAGAAAGCGACTGTTTTCGTGCCGGGAACGTTAAGAAAGTGTAAATTTATAGCGTCTGCATCTGTAAAGTGTCCTGGAAGTTGATCCAGTTATATATATAGCAGTATAGCTGCTGTATTAATCCTGGGTATGAGTTATCTCCATTCCAAATTTCAGCCAAATCGGTTCATTCATTGTGGCGTGAAGGAGTACAAACTTACACACACACACAAACACACTTTCGTCTTTATAAAATATTAGTGTGATGTGATGTGTTTTTTCGTATACTTATAGTTTAAGCTATCAATGGATGGAATGGATTCTGTTAAATACACCCACTGAGTTGTTAGACTTTGGAGCAACAACCTGGTGTGTCGGTGGCATAACGTCACTGCCTTGCTTCTGAGCCGCCGTTGCGGCTTTGTTTTAAGAATAGAACGTCATGCCAGGCTGTAAAGTAAAATCGTTGATAAATAATTAATCTACAAATTACATTGCCAAATGTCAATTGAAGTGAATATCAGTTGTTCACTGCAAGTTGGCCGCTACCTCGCGTCACGGTCAACTTGCAGTGCAACTGCAACTGCAACAGACATTCAAGGTGTCGTTGCCACGAAAAGCATTGCCAGAAAAAAAAACTTTCGTCACATTTATGGTTAGAGTAAAAAATATAATTATTATTTTATTGTTAAAGGAATGAACGTCATTCCTTTAACAATAAAATAATAATTGTATTTTTTAACGATCGGCGACAGCCAACTTAGAGTGAACGCGTTGTGCATTTTTACACTAGTCAAGTTGAGACAATTTTAGGGAAAATTGCTGCCCTAGGTATACGATAACTCTCTGCATGTTCCCATGTAAAAGAGACGCGCACCGATTTGATGTTTGCTTTGTAGATTACTTTTCGCGCCTCAAAGCAGATGCCGGGTGCTGCACTTAGTTTAAATTGAATGTCTGACAGTCCGACGCTTTTCTTTTGCTTACGGTCTGTCTGTTTTTGATTTAATCACAGTAATGTCTTTATGTCTATGCAGTGAGCTACGAGTATATTTGGTGTCTTTCTGAGGAATTAATCTGCAACGAAGAATAACGTCGGAAGAAAAAAGAATTCCTGATATAGTAATCCTTAAAAGGTTTCGTAAGCTGAAAAGGGCCTAGTGGGCAGGTCATGTCTGTCTGTTTGTCTTATGACAGCTTCGGCATTTGCGAAGTGTAAGTTATGGGCCAGTAATCACAGTGTAGAAGGACCAGCGCCGGCTTTACCTTAATAGTGCAGGGTGTGCAACGCACACGGGCGCAGGGTTTTAGGGAGCACCGCGCCGAGCCGCGCTCGCGACAACTCCAAAAAACATGCGTCGCCGTCGCTCGCAGCGATAAAAAATACTTTTTACTCATGTACCTATTGCTTTCCGATATCATTTAAAATTGCACAATTTTTTGCACCTGAATTTCCTTTCACTGGTGAAAAACTGTAAGTCAAACGGTATTCTTGTATTGTAGGTATTCCCTTTTGGCCGCGCGTCTACCAGAGGGCGCTAAGATATTGATTGCACACGGACTTACATAGGCTAGAGCCGCCTCTGAGAAGGACTTCCAACTCTCTGGACCAATGAGCGGCTAGTCGGTTGCGGAAGATTGCATCAATCGTTGCTTCAGTCTCAACTACCACGATTGGCTGAATTTATGGCGTTCATGCTGCAATGCATTTCAGCCAAAGCAAGAGAGTACCGGCCACGCTGAGGTGATGGCGGTCGTCATACTGTAGCAATCATTTTTATTCTCGCGACAGGTTGCTTTTTAGTGAGCGGCAGTGAAATAATGACGGTTTCTTATCGGTGAAAGTGCGTTTTTTCATTTGCTCCTCAATCACACCGCAACCTCTCATTATTCATGTTGATCTATAAGTATTGTTTTATTTAATTAAGTTTTTAGCGCTTTATATAAATATTTTAGCTAGAGATTTTAGACTTAATTCGTGGTTTACTGACATAATTGTTATAAATACCACGAGTACGTAGGGTGATTTCGCCGGTTGGCGACCGATTAGCGGGATATTCAACTTTACGTCAATATTTAAGTATGTTGCACCCATAGCACATGTATTAAAGTTATATGACGGGGTCCTAGATATTGTCAAGTTATATTTAAAAGTAAAAAAATAAGAATTACAGTTGTGAAAACATTTTAAATTGAATAAATCTTAAAAACTATGTGAAATGCTAGTTGGCGACCACTTTTGCTAGTTGACGACTGCCCCCTTATCTAGTTGGCGACCTCTCGATTTGCTAGGGAAAACTAAATTTGATTAATTAAAAATAAAAAATATGAACGTGTTAATGTTTAAAAAATAATTATTATTCATGCTTTATTATTCATACATTTAATAAATTATTAAAACACATTTTTTCATGATCTCAAAGGTACACTTTAATATTCAAGCTTAAGCTTAAATGAATCTTAGCAAGTATAATACATTTTCCTACACAAATACAAAATTAAAAATATCACTTTAAACAACAATTACAAAAGTTTAGAATCAAATCATCAGATTATTAGATCTCGGGATGTTATACATTTTACATTTTTTTCTAATACCGTGTCCTCCTTCTCTTATATTTTTAAAGCACATTCCAGATCTTTTTGGGAATAAGCCGGTGTTATTTTCTAATACGGTTTGTGGAGGACATCTGTAATGAAAATTTTATATATTAAACACCTACATTATGCAAAAAACAGATAAGATTATAAGTAGTGATTGCAAATGGTCGTAAACCCACATATTAATTTGCTCATTTTTAGTTGGCGACCACTTGATACCCATACATTTTAAGATGTTTTATAATAATAATTTGGTGGTCGTAAACTAAAAGATACACGGATAAAAATAAACAAATTAAATTGAAAGTGATTAAATTCCGAATTAGATTTGTAGTCTATAAAAAATAAAAATAAATGTTTTTCTTTCTAAATGTCTATTGGCGGCCAGGTGGTCGCCAACTGAAGTTATTGGATAATTCCAATTTCAGTTAGCGACCATTCAATTTTTTTACCTGATTTTGTATATTACATGTAATAAATGTACAAATAACGTAAAACATATATATATCCACTTAATAGAACATTAAAAAATTGACTCAAATAAATACATCACGATCTACTTACCTCGAACGCTTCACTTACTCACTATTTTTTTCGTTGTTTTGGGAACGTGTACGCGCCGAAAGTATGAGCGGCGGATTGAACTAAGATTTGTTTGCTTTCGGGTAAACACAAAGCTGCCAACTATTGTAGGTAAAACTAATAGGTCTATCCCCCTCTTTAATTAAGTGAATTTCATTTGGAAAAGAAGAATAGAATTCTTATTATTTTCGTTTTAATGCCGTATGACCTGTTAGTGGTCGGCTAACTGACCCCGGTCGCGTAACCCCCGAAACCACCCTACCACGGTAATTATTTTAGTTGGGATTGTCGATATTTCGATCCAATTGCATGGACCGTGGTCACGACGAGACTGCGGTGTTGCGAGACGTCAAGTTGAAGCTGTCATGGGTAGAATCTATCTACCCGCCTTCTTGATCTTTTCGGAGGAACGTCATTTAAAGTTCAGCAAAAAACACTAACAACGTCACTTTTTAAAGGTGCTGTACGACGCTTCTCTGGTTTGCATAATTCTACGACTGGATTCCACATACTAGCTAGTTTAAAACCGTCTTCCCTATTGAAATTCCGGTGTTTACGAATTTCAATCGCTTCGCGCACCAGTCTAGGTATATAATGGCGGTCTGTAGAGAGAACTCTTGGGCTGTGGAGTTCGATCCAGTGATTTGTTCCTGGCTGTAGAATATGCTCCGCGATCGCAGACTTCTGAGGATCGTTGTTCTTAACCGCTTTAATGTGTTCGGACACCCTTGTCGCTATGGATCTCTTAGTTTGACCAATATAAGAGCTTCCACAGCTGCAGTCGATCTTATACACACCCGGACACTGATATGGTAAACGATCCTTTGGACGTTTGATTCAGGGTGAGCTTGAACATGTACGCAAGGTGCTTCGATGGAATGGTACGTACGTGGTACGTACTCGTGGTATTTATAACAATTATTTTAGCTAGCCACAGAGCTAGCTTACCTAGACACGGGCTTTTTGTCCCGGAAAAACGAAGGATTCCTGCGGGATTTTTAAATAACCTAACTCGGAACTCCACGCGGATGAAGCCGCGCGCAAAAGCTAGTGAAGATTAAGACGCAGAGAATCACAAAAAAGTCTATGATATTCCACCGTATTTTGGATTTTAGGAAGATTCCGATGTATTGCGTCGATATTTGCATACAATGCAACACCCTCTGCGCCGCGCTGGCATGGAGGCAATTGTTTGTATAATAATAATTGAAAATCGGCTCAACCCGCCCGCCTGGATGTTTACGTTTATCATCGGCAGCTCACTCAGTCAATTCTGATGGATTAAAATATTTTATTGGCTGTTCTACCTTTGATTTTGTTTTAAGGTTCCGTACTAAAATGGTAAACAGTAATAGTGACTATTATGGTGTGTATTTATCAATCAAAACCATAAAATATAATATTTTTTATCGAAGAGTTTTAAGTTACGAAACTTAACACCTTTTGCCCAAAGGCAAGTTTGCTATCTACAAAAAAAAAAGATACCGGCCGAATTGATAACCTCCTCCTTTTTGGAAGTCGGTTAATAAATAGGACGTACTATAAGGACAAAAAAAGTAAGTACAGGTAACATAGGACAAAGGAGAAAATTCCTCTATAGAGAGACTCTCGAAAATGGAATTCGCAATATCGCAGGTTGAATTTTACATTGTAATGAAACTGTGCCAAACGGAAAAAGTGCCGCGTACCTACCTGCAACTTTCAAACATCAGACAGACTCGGAAACTGAAAAAAACTACGCGTTCACACCCGATAGCGCTCTTTGAATAAAAACAAATGGAGGATGAATGCAATCCTTTTCATTCTGGAGAACATTGTATGATACTCCACTTTTGCTGTTCAAATTTAAAATATATAAAGCTGCATCGCTGTATCAAATGCATTTAAAACAATGGATCTGTACCTATCTATAGGATATACTAGTTGTATACCTTAGTCTACGATTTCAAGCTCTACGAAAAATATATTTTTTGAATCTTGTTTTTTTGATTCGAAAAAATTGGTGAAAAATTAAAAAACAGAGTGATTTGATTTTTTGCATGAATTTAGACGGAACTAATTTGTGCAATAGGATAGATACTTTTTGTCCTGGGAAAGCATAGGATTTCTGCTGATTTATTCTAACTCCGCAGTCACAGAGGAAGGTTGTAAGTAATATAATATTACACTTTATATTTCGATGACATTGATACCAAAGTCAAATGCATGCTGAATATTGGAACCTAAATTTTATGCTTTAACTTGTGTACTCATTACTTACGTAGCGTGTAGTGTTTGAGTAGACTCTATTTAGCAACAATCCACCGGAAGTAGACCGAGCACCGGATGCTGTGCAATGAAAGCAAGCCGGAAATGTATAGGTCCATCATCACTGTAGGCTTTTCCGCTTGCATGTGTCCTCTGTTTTATTACTCGGCTGTGGCATGCAAAGGAGGGTAATGTGTTATCAGCCTATGTATGTATGTATGTATGTATGTATGTATGTATGTATGTATGTATGTATGTATGTATGTATGTATGTATGTATGTATGTATGTATGTATGTATGTATGTATGTGGCGCTCTAGAGACCAAATGCGTGGGCCGATTTTGATGATGCGTACGACAATCTATTTGTGTTAATCTTGTGACTGTTTAAAGAGGACTTGTTTTTTCCCTTTCAGTTTTATTTAAAATGACATTTTTACGCACAAGATCGTATTTTGTGGTGGTTCTTGAAAGAAATCTATCTATGTTTGTCAAGTAGTGGTCGCAACAAAAAAAAAAATTAGGGCCGATTTCACCAAAGTAAGTCTTATCTTTTGGCAGATATTCAATCCAAAAATTATCAGAAACACCGAAACACCCAATTTATTCCTCGGTTAAACATCGGTCGACGTTGGTGAAATCGGCACTAATGGGTGGAATTCGAATTTTCTACATTTCAGACCTTTTACCTTTACTTGTACCTTTCAAGTAGGTATCTTGATACTTAAGTTATTTAAGTTTCAAAAGTAGTACTCCAAAAATAGAAATATACTTAACGATTTCTTTTTTTCTTTCTAATTAAATGGTAAATATTAATATACAAACATTTAAATTAATCTAAACCCAATAGGTTGTAATACATTATCATGTACATGTATATTAAATGGGATTTTATGTATCAATTTCACACACCAATGATGATAAATTACGGTATTAACAGCGTACGATACCCCACCGGATGCGTACGGAGCGGAAGTAGCCGTACATCCGACCTACATACAGTAGGTACAAACTGCCTGTGTAATCTGTACTGATAAATACTTCGGAGCAATAAGCATGATCATTTAAATTGTATCGCCATACCTTACTAATATTATAAATGCGAAAGTGTGTTTGTTTGTTGGTTTGTCCTTCAATGGCGCCGCAACAAAGCAACGAATCGACGTGATTTTTGCATGGTTATAATTGAGGACCGCGAGAGTGACATAGGCTATCCCGGAAAATCAAAGAAATCCCGCGGGAACTCTTTGTTTTCCGGAATAAAAGGTAACTTATGTCCCTCTCCAAGTCCACAACTGAGGAGCGTCGGAACAAAAACCGATAAATCACTTCAGAATTATTGTTTTGGGATATTGAAAAAATGTGTCTATGTCTATGGCTTTTTAATTTAAAGATGTACAATAGTTATTAATAGGTAAAAGTTAGGTGTTGGCAGCACTGTTTCGAAACCTAAATGTCACAGTAGTTAGTTCGGTATCTGTTGAGATAATAAAAAAATAAATAAAAAAGTCAAAATATGCTTTATCGGACTTTGTTCCGACGCTCCTCAACTATACCCATGCAAAATCCTAGAAACAAACAAACTTTCGCATTTATAGTTTTAGTAAAGATATATAAAATGAAGCCATTATAAAATTCGCAAGTTTAACACAAGATTAATCGAGTCAAACTCCTCTCCCGGGCATAGATCACGAGTCGCGAGAGGAAACGCGTCGTGAACAACTTTAGAGGGACATGGATACGCTTTTAAGGAGTCAGCGGTTCTCTGTACGTTGGTAACGTGCGCGTAATAAAGATGTGCCGCTAACTATTTATTCTAAAGCTTTAAACTTGTTCGGCAGAGTCCTAAAGCTCCTTTGTGAATTTCGAACCAACTATTATGAGCAAGCTTCGTTGTACGCGATTCTGGATGATGAGGCCAATTTTTTATTGCAGATATTTTAACTAAAGAAAGGTAAAATAAACTAAAAAATTATTTTTAACCTCAAAGCAAAAAAAATGGCTTTAAGTAAAAAAACCAAATTGCTAAAGCATCATGAAACAAATTAGTCCGAAAAGTACCTAATAAAATGTATAAACAAACATAATTCAAGTGGAGTGCTTAAGCGAGATCAAAAATAAATAAAATGAACAAGTTGACTAATGAATGAGTTCTACCAACATTATGAAAAAAATTCTCTTTTGATACCTATCCGGTTTGGCTTTCAGGAAATTATACTTCGCATCTTTCCCGAAGATGATTATTTATTGTTTACAAGCAGCAGATCGCGAGATTGTACTGTCCTTATCACACATTTAGAGCTATTTAATATATATAAAATATATATTTTCATTATTATTTTTAAATTTTATTATGACAAAAAAGTTTCTTATTTACTCCCACCAAACACATCACCCGGCCCCACCAAATCCCGCCTAGCGTCATTACGTGATTTTGTGTCGTCCGAGTCACACGTCCAACAAAAATTAAGAAAGCGTGATATTTTATATTTATTTAATTTGTAATATTGTGTGTAGGTATAGGTATAGGATATTCAAGAAGGAAAATAGTCTCATAAAGTTCGTCATCTGAAGATTAATCGCAACAGTATCTCCGGACAAAGGAATCAAGGTAAGATTTGAGTATTTTTTACCTTCTTTAATGTTCAATATTCACTCGAAAGTTTTAGTTATTTATATCCCCACGGGATATATTAATTACCCCGACGCAAAGCGTGTTTGAGAATTATTTGGAGGATTTAAAACTACCTAGTAATTAATTTGTAACTTAATGTTACACATTATCCCGACGTAAATCGTGTGTGGAAATTGTATCCCGACATATATTGTGTGTGGATTTATTATTAATTACTCCGACGTAAAGCGGGTGTGAGAATTATTTTGAGGATTTCAAACTACCTACCAACTAATTTGTGACTTAATGTTACACATATCCCGACGTAAATCGTGTGTGGAAATTGTATCCCGACATATATTGTGTGTGGATCTATTATAATATTTTAGTTTGGTTTGGTTTAGTTTGGTTTACCATTTTAGTTTGGTTCAGACGCAAAGCTTGTGTGAGATTTAATAGTAAGAATTTAAATTACCTACCTTACAAAGTACATTAAAATAAAATTGATAAATATCGACTCCAAAGACGATATTTAAGTCTCTTCCGAGAAAATGAAGGTTTTTGTAATTTTTGGGCTCAGACCCAACGCAAAAAAGACAAGATCAAGCTTATGCGTCAATGTTCACCTGTCGAAAACTGTACATAATATGATTAAAAAGTACAGCAAGGAGAAGCAGAATCAGATTTCGAGTTCTATGTCTATCTGTAATTGGCCAAGAAGTTATTAAAATACTAAGCGATGGAGGGCGATTGCTGTAAGCAAACAAAAACAAGATGTATAAAATAATAATTATAATGCTATATGGCTATTTCTACTTCTCAGAATCGAGATTTAACAGCGATAAACCAAATCAGCTGCGCTCACAACCGAGTGTTTCGGTTTGCAACCCGGAAGCTCTAAACGCACGGGGGGCTCCGCGTCGAGACGCGATTATACTTGCACTAGTATCAGCATCCCCTATGGCGGGTACCACAAGCGTCTGAGTCCGTGCCATGCGAGTGGGACGGGACACTTTAGCGTTCGACCCTACGCGCAAACTCCAAAGGTCCTTTGTCACAGGTACAAAAAACAGAAAAATGTTTTGACCTATCGCTGGCAGACTGCAGTATGTTCTTCTTGACTGGGAATGATAAAATCATTTTGGATTATAAAAATTTTACCCTTATAACCTATAAAAATTAAAAGGTTAAAATTTCAAATTCCATTTCATAGTTCTAGAACATCAAACAATTAATAAATCTAAAATAGATCGTATTCTCTCAAAATCAGTGAATGCATTACGGAATTGTTATATTCAGGTTATATTTTGATTTGCCTTCTGGGTAAATTCATCACACAAATCTTTACAGTCCCTAAACCCTTGGTTTATTAAATTTAAAAAATTTTAATAATCTATGCCATTCACTTGAAAATTGATACGGCATTAATGTTGATCTATAAAATCTGCTTCATGGCCACTTTAGACAAAATTTGCATATTTTTTTACTAAATGCATATTTTATGAAGAAATCGACGGTATTCTACCCTCCTCAAGCTATAACGCCGTTAACCAACATTTGACCAAATACGATTTTTTTGTTTTTTAATGCTATCTTACTTAAAAAATTCTCTATCAATCCATCTAATTAGCATTCTACTTACTGCTGTAGTTTTTGATATAGCGATATGAAAAACGCAATTTCTTAATAAATTGCAGCTTTTTGGATCATAGATCGAAATATGGTTTTGGTGGTTAACAACGCTAGCTTTACTATTAACTGTATGAATTTAAAGTTTGATTGTTTTTCGTTTGTATTTTACTATCTCTTATGTATATTACAGAAGATAAAGTTATTGAAATCTTTCCTCCGTCTTCAAGTTCGTTAGGTCACTTATCAATAATTCTTTTTTGACGATTTCTTGTGTATTGGAAATTTTTTACGTAAAAACAATAATATAATAATAATATAAACATAGTGTAAAAACAATAATTTTACCAGTATTATTTTATTCAAAGATTCATAATGTATACAATTAAGGTTTTTTAACTAATTAAGAAATTAAAAAAAGGGGAAAAAAAGTCAAACTTGGCCCACAGAAAAGATATTTATTTGTGGGTTTTAAATTTAAAAAGAAAAAATGTATAAGTACAACGTAACGTAAGAATGCGTACCCTTGAACTATCGAATACAGAACAATGTACATACCATCAGAAAACTAGCTAGTTATGTTGGTTTGCTGACGCTAGACAGCCCAGTGACTATGGATGGGTTGTTTACAAAAGGATAATTTTTTGGCACTCAAATATTTTGACAATTATAACAAATAATATATATGACTCTTTCCGAACGTTTAACAGACGATTTCGTATGGCGGAAGGACTATATTGATTCTGCAGGTTCCTCATTTTAAGACTTTTCCGTAGCAGAATAATTCACAAAATACATATATCGCCTTCTTCTTGTCTCGCCTTGCTTGTAGCCTTTAAAGCATCTATTCTTTCAAGCATTATGAGGAATAGACAGCTATTGCCTATATCAATAAAATGGGCGCTATATTCTCACATCTTTCAAATCCATTTGGGTTCCTTCAAATCAAGAGTGAAAAGGTAGTTTCTGGGCAGGCGCGTTCCATCTTAGGCTGCATCTTCACTTACCATCATCGCAGCCAAGTGTTAAAAAAAACCAAAAAAAAACCAACACAATCGCACGTAATATATGGCAATGGTGTGAAGAATCAAATTTATACTTTTATTGCGTCAGTTCAATACGAACCTAATCTCAGATTTTGAATCTCGTCAAAACGGTTAATATAAACACTGAATAGATTACGCGTTTCGTCAGATACAGGAATTTTTTGATACACCTGATTTGGATTTATTTACCAATAATCAAAATTATGAATGTCAGAGATACGGCTTCATGGAAATTAAGCTTAGTCTGAAATTATTGATGCATTCAACTTAAATTTTTATGTTTTTTTTTTCAGATTAATCTAATTGCTACGCCACATTAAATGTGTCAAGGCAGAGGGCGTTGTCGTACTGCTATATTGGCACATTTAACCTTGTGCCCGGTACAGACCAACCTGCTGGTTTCGAAACCACCTAACCTATATTAAAATCCTACTTATCTGCTCTTTCAAAGAGCATCGTCATTTCCATGTTAATCTAACCCTAGTGGCAGGGAAATTATTAGGCAGTCACTACTGAGGCGCGATGTCTCTAATGCATCGCTAGACATAGTAATGGTCTCATTCCTAGTACGATTAAGTCATGGTTGTTTTATGCAAGAACAAAGGTTTAAATTATTGTGGTTCTAATATTATATTTTTATTTCAGGAAAACAGTTATCAGTTTGTAACATTCCTAACATTATAAACAATACCTAACGATTATTAGATCTAATCAGCCACCACGTAAGTAAAGATGCCACCACGACACCATAGATGGCGTTAGTAGTATTCAAATGTAACATAACGTTACAAGTTCGCGCTATCTTTTTATCTGGCCAAATAAGCGAAATCTCTGGTCATAATACTACGGTATAAAGGTCTTTAAAGGTGTCTTGATTTCCTAATCTAGTACCTATTAATGTATCTACAGAATAATTTCCCTAATGAATTAATCTCTCTAAAAGACTTGTCTTTAAACACATTAACTCTTAAAAAAGAATGCAAGCATCCTTAGCATTATAAATATTCAAAACATTCCCTTTTGAATCGGAAAATATTCGTATTAAAATAGATGATTTTAGAAAGGCTCAAAACCAATCAGTTTTTAACCGTTCATTGTTTTGCCATATAACTTATTAAAGAAAATTTTAAAGTGTATCCAGTTCTCCCTTAAAACATTTTCAGATAAAACCTATTCCTTGCATCAGTAGAAAGGTTGTCTTTTGTCAGTTAAAAAAAAAAAAATCTCCAATTTTATCTCATTGTGTTAAATCAATTCTGGATATGTGGCATTAATTACGTATAACATTAAACGGTGCCCCTAACACGCGACATGCGTCGAAGTTAACTGACTGCAAGTCAGGTGTTCCTAAAAGCAGTAAGTTAGTCTGAATCCTCATTTAATATATTCTAAAGTACTATTACAGTAGTACAATAAACTTCTAAAAATCAGGTAAAACTGAATTCTTAGTTAATTCAAAGTTAAAATTATTATTCAACAAATAACTAATTTCTACCTTAATACAAGAACAACGTAGATGTTATTTAATGACTTATAGTTTGGTATGTAAATTATTTCTGTCGATTAATTTGTCAAGTATCAACGAACAAGAAATAATTTATGTAATGTTGTTGCATTTTTTCGATGCTCTAAACATCTGCTTGTAAACAATAAATAATCATCTTCGGGAAAGATGCGAAGTATGATTAAGAATCAAACGAACTTACCTTGTGAAGTTTGATATCTAATTATACGAGTGTCTTGACCGAAGATGATTACAAACCCACCCACCCTAATTTTTTCAAAATCCCTCGACCTATCGAAAAAATACGGCTCTAAAGAATGACGCTAGGCGGGATTTGGTGGGGCCGGGTGATGTGTTTGGTGGGAGTAAATAAGAAACTTTTTTGTCATAATAAAATTTAAAAATAATAATGAAAATATATATTTTATATATATTAAATAGCTCTAAATGTGTGATAAGGACAGTACAATCTCGCGATCTGCTGCTTGTAAACAATAAATAATCATCTTCGGTCAAGACACTCGTATAATTAGATATCAAACTTCACAAGGTAAGTTCGTTTGATTCTTAATTACGCCATGCTTTTTATTTCAATTTTCATAAATTCACCAATTTTTTACCTACTTATTTCTTTTTTACTTGCTATAATAAGCATTCTTTTAAGTACAAAATATTTCCTTTGGTTTATAAATTATTTTTAGGGCGAAAAGTTGCCTTAACTTGAGGCAAATTGAGGCTATTCATAGGATCCATAATAATTGGACATAGGCCTCTTTAAATTAGTGCCATTTGCCTATTAGTGCCGTTGCCTATCCTTGGCCTTTCGCATCCAGTGCCTGCCACTTATTTTTATGTGAATAGTTCATGTTCATAATAAATGTTCGGTGTTCCCACTAAATTACAACATGTTGTTATTCAAGGGGCGGATCAGCAAATTCCTGAAAAGCCGGCATTGGTGGTGCTTCAGGTGCTACACATGTTCGTGGGCGGCGGTAATCATTTTACATTAGGTGACTCGCCTGCTCGTTGGCTCGCCAAAAATATATAAAAAAATAATAATAATCTGTTAATGAACTTCAATTCGAATAGTGCGAGCAAGCTTCATTGTACGCAATTTGAGAGGGAAAAATTCAGTCCTGTTCTATTTTTTGAACTGAAGAAGTGCTGTGTTTTCGTGGTAATCTGGGCTGATATCACCAAATGCAGAAGATAGATAACTGATATAACATCTCATCATGTCTGATATTCATTTACTTTAACAATATTGGTAAAATTAAGGTTTGATGTGAGTTGACCCGGCCTTAATCGAAACCCAAATGTAATCAATTTATCAACCTCTTCGAAATAGGCAAATTTAATTGAAGTTCTCAACAAACAATTTACTGCTTAAATAATTTAAATAGTACAAGTTATTTGTATTCCAATCTGTTTTATTTAACTTTAATTCGGTATTAGTATCTTCGGTATATCTTTACTATTTATTGAAAGTTCTTCTTAATAAGGCGAAATTAAGTTGAGAATAGGAAAACACTATTTATAAAACATTGAGAATAAGATTTTAACAATCCAAATGAACATTGAAACAATTATGATTACATATATTGTTTCAATATTTATAATACTAGATGATCTCTGCGACTTCGTTTGCGAGGATTAAGGTTTTGTAATCCCGCGGAAACTCTCTTATTTCCCGGGATAAAAAGTAGCCTATGTGCTATTCCAGACTATAATCTATCTCTGTGCCAAATTTCAGCCAAATCGGTTCATTCGTTGCGGTGTAATTGAGTAAATTCCAAACTTTCGCATTTATAATATTAATAGGAAAGGATAATAGAATTGAGTTAGATTTCAAAAATTCATAAATGACAAATTGAATAAAAATATTCGGTTATTTTCAAACTGTCTCAATTGTAGGTAGGTATAATACAAGCACAAAGACGAGTTGTAGAGATAAAATAAAATATACAGAGAGCTTTTAATAAAATGGATGTTATTTATAACAGCATTTTATGGATGGAGTGATCAGTGGAACAGAAATCGTTTCAGCATTCACATCGATTGATGCTCCCAGCCAATGGCTCGGAATACGATACGTATTGTTGCATTCACACATACCAATCTAGATTCAAGCCATGCATGATTTGATGTAACATCGGGATTTTATTGGCGGTCATTGCTTTTATTTTATTTGGCCGTAAAATGGATTTAATCGGACAATTTATTGTTTTGTTTGACAGTTATAATTTTAGGTTAAAAATTTTGGGTTAACTATTAGAAATAACTGTTGACAATAGCCTGTTTAATACCGGTGCAAATGTGCAAAGATTTGAACAAGGGATTAAAAAGGTAAAACCACATATCAAAGAAAGAAAGAAAGAAAGAAAAAAAGAAAGAAAGAAACTTTCACATTATAAGGCTGTCTTACATCAAACTGCTTAATCATGTTTAGTTAATTATTTATTTTATTTTTATTCTATGACAAGACTGCAATTTCACCTGATGGTAAGTGACGATGCAGTCTAAGATGGTTGCGGGCTAACTTGGAAGGGGCATGGCAGTGCATACCCCTAATCAGTTTCTACGCGCCATTGTGCCGGAACGCTAAACCGCTTAGCGGCACTTCATTGACGGTAACTAGCCACGGCAAAATCCTCCCACCAGACTAAATTTTGTAATAAATTAAATTTTGTAATGCTGTCACTTTTTGGCAAGTTTAGTTCAGAGTGAACTAGAAACGCACAGGTATAAAATTTTTAATTTAAATACAAACAATCGAAATGTAGCGCGGATCACTAAGATCCTAAAAGGTGCTCAAATATTTACATGTAGAATGAATATTGTGTCTGCCTGTGTCTTTTTGTTTACGGCTTTCAAAGGAACTGTTCGCTTTTACATACATTTTCACCTCATTGTCATTCCATTTTTTAAAATAGAACCGCTGGTATTATTCACGAGGTTACAAATGCAACAGGCAGGTACGTTCTACCACTCCATTATTAAAATGATGTCGGGATAAAATCGTACAGAGAGTATAGAAGATATATCGTCCGGCATTGAGTAAGACTATGAAGTAGCGAACCTAGTATTGTAACAGGAGCATTACGTCATTACAAAGACGTAAGCTCATAAACATTTTAATTTTTAACCCACGATGCACAGACATATACGATCCGTACGCCGGTAATTATGTGTTTCTGCGTTCTATTTGTTACAATCTGAAAAGAAACTGAACCGATTATAGTGCGTATTTTTGAATTAGGTTTGCATCAATTTTTGCTAGGTTCTTTGATATGTTTTATAGTTATGAGTCACAAGGCGGATGAGGATTTTTTTTCACCTCAGAGCGGATGCAGGCTATCAGAAGGAGCTGCAGTTCATCGTTTTTTTTTTAAATTTTATATCTTTGTTTTTAATTGTGTTGTCAAATTTTTGTCAGTTACATGGATGGGTATCAAACTTGAAGTACCGAATTTTCTTTTTCTGCATATCTTGGATAGAAATCAAAGTGAGTCAGAATCGTATTCTTGGTTGAGTCATACCTATTTGGAAAGAAAAACCTCACCATTATAAGGGCTCCTCGTCCAAGTACAAGTAATATGTTTATGCTTTAGTTTAAGTTTTGGAAGAATAAATCATAACAAGGATCACTAAATCAATAAACTTTTAGAAACTCAATGATACACCTGTAGCGAATCTGTAGCTGCTCTAGTAATATGACAGCTCCATGGCGCGCATCATCAAACAATGTGTTGTGAGGCAAATCGTCGTTACACGTTCAGAAGTGCGAACTGCGCGGATGCAGGACAAAGGCGCTTTTGTGGCAACAAGTTCCAGCACTATCCTGCAATTATCTAAATGCAAGTCTCGCCGATGGCTTGCCATAGATTTTACGTTGGGTTTTATAAAACATTCCGTGCCCCATTCATTTTATTTTAAAAGACTCTTATCGTAATCGCACTGCAAGGTTTTTTCGATTTGTACTACCCTTGTCCGAGACAGCCTACCGACGCGACGGAGGTTCTAAGTAACCTATACACCCATGATATTATAATATTAGGAAGGGTTACTTTCCAGAGATGTACACAAGTACGTACCTACCTCTTTTTATACATATAAATATAATTGCCTACAAATACTTTTCACGTTATGTTTTTGAGGAAACTAAAATAAAACCAAAAATAACAAAAATTATTTTTTAGGACAATAATATTGTTATTAATTCTATTGATACGGTTGTAGAATTTTTCCAACTAAACTTTCACACACTACCACTCACTCACACACACACACATAATACTATTATACATATTGCACGTTACTTTACAAAATTATACAAAATTGTAAAACATTAGACACATTGCATGCCTAGATACTGTTACAAACGGGTGCATATTTTAACAATAAATAATTAAGTAAATCATTCAGAATCATTATTTTTTTAAGCACGAACCATCTCGTATTTTCTACTTAAATTGGTAATTTGCAGAAAATCATGGATTGTAGAGGAATTTAGCGGCTTTTCCGTAACGCTATTAAGAGGAATGCGACGCCGGCTCAAGGCAAGATTTATGTGTGCCATCAGAATTTCATGATCAAAACACCGAAATACCTGCGTGGTTTTGTGAATACGAGTATTTTATGTTAATGAGAGGTGTCGGTAAAACCTTAGGTGATGACTGATGTTGGTATATACAGGTCTAAAACGATTTTTCTTTTCGACAGGCAGAAGCTATCTTGCTTTATCTTTTTATTTACGGCGTAATGCTAACGGTATGATCACGGTATATATCATTATGCTTTTGGCGTTAAAGGTTGCAATTTTTGTAATAATTTACCTGATAATAATCAACTATGCTGAATTTGATGAGATTTTATGCATTAATCAAGCATCAACTTAGAACAGGTGATGTTTTAAGATTACCTATCAGTCAGCTGGGAGTGTTGCATTTTCTTAGTTCTATATCTTATTAGTTGATGCCCGCGACTTCATCCGCATGGAGAACATTTTTGATTCTCTCGGGGATTCTACCACCGGTTCCAAATGCTGATTCTGCTTAGAAGAGCCGGCAAAAAACTTAGCAGTTGCTCTTCAAAACAAAAAATCTTACAATCTATCTTGTGGACAGCTTAGCTTATCTATCTTGTGGACAGCTGAAGCAGATTGCTTCCAAGCAACTTTGCCATCACTTTGTCTCACTCTGTAAATATACCAGCTAACAGTGCAACTAACTGCATGCATAGTAAATGAGAGAGTGCAAAGCCTCAGTCGAGGTGCTCGAGCGTGGTACGGCGTCGCGCGTCGCTAGAACTCACACCGCAAATTAATTCCCTTAATCTTGTATGTGATTAAAATGTAGAGACGAAGTTGTATCATAGAGAGCTGACTAAAGACTTAAAAGGACATGCGGATTGGCAGACTTCAAGAAGTTTTAAAATTGTAACCCGATTTTTTTTAAATATAGTCTAGCGTTTGGCTGCGATCACGCCTGATGGTAAGTGAAGATGCAGCCTAAGATGGAGTGCGTGAGTTGTCTAGAAAATGCCTATTCACTCTTGATTTGAAGGTACCCAAATTGTAGTTATCTGGAAAAACGGAAACCGGAAGGGCATTCCAAATATTAGCGGTGCGTATCAGGAACGAGGAAGCAAAGCGCTTAGCGCGAAAGCGGGATTTCAACCACGTAGACTTTTGGCTTTTTGGCTTTGGCATAGTCGGATAAAAACGATGTATTTCGAGTTATCTATATAATGTTATCAGTTCAGCGGTTGGGCCATGAAAAGGAAAACCTGTCTTTTATGTAACACAAACATATTTTTCGCGGTAATGATAATAGATTTATGATTGGTACTCACTTCGGCACCTACCAATCCTTTTATGGTAATGATGTTCTTATCCAATATAGCATTATGTCGAGTCAAAGTAGGTACAAAGGATAAAATACCTATTATATTAAAAGGAAAATCCTCGGGCAATTTTCCCACATCTCAGCGGAGGCGATGAAGTGTAAAATTAGCCCATTGAGAAATGTTCCATTTCGTTCACAATGGTGAAGTGTGTGCGAGATTGCGGCTGTGACGTCACAGGGCACAACAAAGCCGGCGTTCAGGAAAGCCCTTACAGTGTCCTAGGCGCCTGGGGCGGCGAGCCTTTTACATGTTCACGCTGAAAAAGGGCGATATTTTTTTTTTATTCGATGACTATCTATCTTAGTCCTTGGCTAAGATAGTCATCGAAACTCCATTTTTTTTAAATAATATTAGCCGCGATAAACCTGACTAATATTCTCCTCTCCCCTCGAAATAAGCAGAAAGCTTGTGTTAGGAGTGGACACGACAATAATGCAACGGGTGGGGATCTAACCCGCGACCTTTCAGTTTTCAGTCAATTGGGATTTGAACCTGAGACCTCGAAGGTATAAGACCACAGTACTCACCGCTGCGCCAGGTAGGTCGTCAGAATTTTAGTTTAAATGAACAGTAGATATTATGTATTATTTATTGATACCTATTTATAAATATAATTTTTTTAAATTAGGTACTTCTGCAGTATCTTATTCTCAATGTTCTCACATTCTAGGGCTTCTGGAAGAAATCTCAGATAAATGATTCTGTGTATGTTTTTTATTTAGGTGGCTCTTTAGGTAAGTGTTTTAGTTTTATCTGCTCATAGTTTAGTTAAAAATCTACAACGTTTTTATCGCTAAAAGTACTTAATGTTATATTTTTAATTTCTCGTTGATTATTTTTTACGATTTAGAGTACACACTAGACCTTTTACAGTTCGCCGTGCCGTATCTGCATCAAAAGCCCTCACCCCGTTCGTGTTACATCAATATTAATTAATTCTCCAACATTTTTATGTAAGCCTTTTTAAAATTAGCTTTTCATGTTCAGTATAGGTAATATAAAAGTTAATGGTGATTAACCTGGATATTTAGAATAAGTCTCAGTTTATCTCACCCTACCAAGTTACCTAGTGTGTGATTAGTGTCACTCACATAAATGATTTTACAATATGTTAAATATATAAAAGGAAAAGGTGACTGACTGACTGACTGATCTATCAACGTATAGCTCAAACCACTAGACGGATCGGGCTGAAAACCATACAGCCAGCTATCTATTATTACATAGGCATCTAAGAAAAGATTTTTGAAAATTCAACCCCTAAGAAGTTAAAATAGGGGTTTAATGTGAGCGAAGCCGTGGGCAAATGCTAGTTTATTAATACTAATTAATGGAAAAAAACACCATCATCCCCATTTCACGAACATCGTAAGCGGGCACTTTTTCAGAACAAAATTCATATTAAAAAGGTCTCTGACAGCATATCAGAGCACAATCTGACGTGAAACAGGCTAGACACCATGTCTGCATGGCACATGCCTGTGCGGTAGCGTACGCAGCTCTATGCATGTTTATGCATTACAAAATTCTGCCTTGCAATGTGCTTCGCGGCCTGCGCGCCTCGTTTCAATACGAGCAATTTAACTGAGTGCGAAAAACCAAGCTACCCTGGCCAACATAATATAAGTTTGGCATTCCGAAGTGTCACACATACAGCCAAAGTTCTGCTAACATTTCCTCGTTTCCGCGCGGATGGATAATTTTGTCTTCGTGGATTATTTCTAGTGTCGCCAACAACCACTAGTTCCGTGGTTCAGTAACACTGGTCTAGGGGTACTTACCTTTATTTATTCCATAGAGGTTTATCACTTTTTTATTGGACGCGATGGTGGTCAAGCGTGAACAAATCCTGTCGAGAATAAAATGAAAAAAGTGTAACAGAGCGTCTCTGAAACATCGAAACGCAATATCGCGAGTTGAATTTTACATTGTGACAAATGGGAAAATAGTGCTGCATACGACGTACCTATCTACATGCGCGTTTCAACCACCTGCAGTTTCAACCGACCGAAAACCGTGGAATGTCAAAATAGAATTAATTTGATTTTTATGATCTGTCCCCTGATTCTGTAACTCAGTCCCTATCAACGACGATAAGCATTTTTTATCCATTGAAGGTTTGAAGAGAAATGTCATTTACTATATTTCATAGTAAACCTTCAATGGATAAGAAATATATGTCATTGACTTTCGTTTTTTGATAGGCACTGAGTTACAGAATCAGGGGGCTGGTACCCACGGAAAATCTGATGACTTCGTTCGCGTGGATTCAAGTATTTCAAAATTCCGTGGTGATGGTCACCTAGCATAAAAGTATCCAAAGTTGGTCTCTAGACTGTAAGCCTTCTTTAGGCTAAATATTAGAAACCGTATACCTAAATAGACAATTAAATAAATTATGCAAATAAATAAGTACTTTATAACTGGTATTAATATTATTGTTATAGTATGTAGATTGAAGGAGATTTTCATTTAAAAGTAGACCTGTGTACCCAATAGCGAACCGACGCGCGACGATGTGAATGAACAACTGGATTAGTGTTCTTGTATTTATTTTAGGTGCCTTATTTTAGAGCAATGATATAAAATAAATAGCCTTATAGCTTTTATATGCAATCGTAAGTTAACAAATTCGAGTTAAAATACGCAGAAACACAATTTATGGTACAATAACTTAAACATAAACGTTATTACAGCAGTTAGGCCACTGGCGCCCGTCCAAGCTGCAGTCGGTCGGTTCCCAAGGTGCGCTATAAACTTATTCGATGTGTTCCGGAATGTCCACGTTGAACATGTTTAGGCCAGCCGCATATTTTGACGACCTCCCTGGCGCAGATGAGCGCTGTGGTCTTATAACTGGGAGGTCTCGGATTCGATTCCCAGCGGGGGCAATTAGGGAATTTATAATTGTCCTGGTCTGGTGGGACGCTTTGGCCTGGCTAGTTACCACCCTACCGTCAAAGACGTGCCGTTAAGCAATTTTGCATTCCAGAACGATGGCGTGTAGAAACAGATTAGGGATTTGGGTTGAATGTACACTGCCATATTCCTTCCAAGTTAGCCCACTACCATATTAAATTGCTTCGTCACTTAACATCAGGTGAGATCGCAGACAAGGACTATCGTGTCACCGAATAAAAAAAAAAAATTCAGAGATTGTCTGTCAAAAAAATTTTATTGCATGTATCCGACTAGCGCGTCAGAATGGGACGGATCCAGCTAAATTGACATTGTATCAACCGTTCCGGTGTACGTCCGAATTTTATCTGACAGAAATTATTTCTGCTGCGTAAATTTTATCGTCTTAGTCCTTTTAGAGCTTGTTGCGTATGAGGCGGTTAAAGTTGAACGATAATAATAATCGTTAATGTTTTCGACCATCACATAAAGCAGAGTGAGTTGCACAAGGCAGGGTTTATAACTTTGACGTTCCTTAACCCTATCCATGGAGGAAACCTTTTTTATTGCGAGATTGGTTATCGCTTGACCACAACCAATCATAGAAAGCACTGATGAGGTCTAGGTTGGAGCGCTCCTGTGTAGAAGATAGGTAGGTCCTATATAAAGATAGGTATAAGTAACAGAGACGACGCCCTGAGAAGCTGGGGCTGACCCATTATGTCTTTTGGTGCCTATGATATTCTACTAGGGATGAGTTTTATACTCACAAAATAAGCGAAAAAATTGTTCCGAACGACGAAGAGTATAATAGAGAGTACTTCATTGTTAAATGATATGACAAATTACGACAAATATCTGCCATTACGCGCTTCATTTACCGCACGCTTGTAACATATCCACCTCTTTTTATACATACCTATACTATATCATAGTTTGGGGCTCGATGTGTAATATTAACTTCCTGGTACACTAGCTTCACTAATAGGGGGAGCTGAGCTCAATAAAACAAAACCGACATTCGTAGCTCACATATTATTACTCCGAAACATTAATCGAAGCGAATTTCACGGTTGTAACCGAGATACCTATGTAGGTCGGATGCGGAAATGCGACGCGGTCGGATCGGATCCGTCCCGGAGTTATGCGCATGCATCCGGCGGCTTATCATCCGTTATTTACTTACCTGCTGTTATATGAAATGAAATTTAGCCTCAACAGCCCAATGGTTAAAGTTGCGGACTGAAAATTGAAATGTCGACGGTTTTGCCCCACCCGTTGTACCCGTTGTACATACGGCAATCCGTATGTACCCTTCCTAAGGGTAAAAACATGCCAAAGATGCCTCACTGCGATACCTCGCGGTCGCGGTTTAGCTCGCTACCTCGATGTCACCTCCATGTAAAACAAATGTATGCAAACAGACGAGCGCGAACATGTCGAAGATACCTCGCTGTACCGCGATGTATCGCAGTGAGGTATCCTTCGACATGTTCGCGCTTATCTGTTTGCATACATTTATTTTACATGGAGGTGACATCGAGGTAGCGAGCTAAACCGCGACTGCGAGGTATCGCAGTGAGGTATCTTTGGCATGTTTTTACCCTTACGCGAGCTTTATGCTTATTGGGAGGGGAGAGGGAAATATTAGGCAAGGTCATCATGTCTTATATTCTTTTGTAAAAAAGTTAGTCCCAGGATCTCTACGTCACGCACTCTACCAAGGCGTCGTACAAGGCGCGTCACTGACACTTTAAAAGCCTTTTCGTGTTGTAGAGTTGTTCACGAAGTGTTCACGCGACTCCGTTGTTACTTGGTTCGTTGGTAGTGTCTCTTTAAGTTGGGTGTGTGACAAGATTAACTTCATACTTCCTGTAAACATACAAAATATGAGTTAGAAGGCGTGGGGAAATCACGTCTTGTCATGTGACAAGACGTAATTTTCCCATATATTTTTTGCGTACGTACGTACATACGTAGTTGACGGAAAAAATAAATATTTGAAGAAGAATCGATTTCATTTTTTGCATGGGTATAGATAGTTGAGGACCTGAAAAGTGACATAATAATCGTAGATACTTAATGCGGACGAAGTCGCGGCCAAAAGTCTAATAAAATTAATTAGGTTCTTATATTTTTCTTATTTTGAAACAGTACGTCTGACTTTCACGGAAATGGGGCAGCATTTTAATAATAATAATAATAATAATAATAATAATATTCTTTATTTGCTTGAAAACATGTACAAAAGGTGGTTGGGTATATTATATCAATGTATCAATGTTATCGGCCATTTCTGGCATGCAAATATTTATACAATTATCTAGTCAATCAAAATATTATATAGTTACTAAATCTCATAAACAAAAATTGGTTAGAATTAAATTATTATGTCAGCATGTCATTTATAGAGTAAAAACATTTATTCAACAACCATGTAAAAAGATCTTTCTTAAACCGTGGTAGTGCTAACTGACTTAAGCCTGGGGGTAGTTTGTTATATATTTTTATACACATGGCATAACTATTTTTACCGTAAGCTGCATTTTTTGCCCTATATGTTGGTAATAAACGATCCCTGTTTCTGGTGTTTCTCGGATATAAATCATGTGCCTTTTTAAATAGGTGCTCATGTTGTTTAACAAATACACAAATATCGAAAATATACATACACGGAAGTGGAAGAATTTTTAATCTTTGAAATAGTGGTCGACACGAATCTAGATAGTGCGTTCCTGTCATGGCCCTTAAACATCTTTTTTGTGCTATGAATGCTATATTAGCTTCACTGGAGTTTCCCCAAAGTATCAGACCGTATCGAAGCACGGAGGCGACATAACCATGATAAGCAGCAAGGACCGTATTTGGTAAGGCAGTTTTACGTAATCTGGATAATACATATACATATCGATGGATTTTTTGGCATACCATCCCAACGTGTTCTTTCCATTTAAGATTTTTATCTAGTACTAATCCTAAGAATTTAATATGCTGTGCTTCTTCAATTGCTGAATCTTTATAGTTTATATTAAGATTAAAATTGTTCGATCGGTCACTTAAACTGAATTGCATGTAGGAGGTTTTCTTAATATTTACTTGGAGGTTATTATTCTGAAGCCAATTGACTATAGCGATAATTTCATTATTAATGTCATTTTCATAATTATTAATATCGTCATTTTTATTACATGTCATGATTATTGATATGTCATCTGCGAATAAATAGCAATCATATTTTGTCACACACGGTAGGTCATTGATATAAATTAAGAATAATAAGGGCCCAAGGACGCTTCCTTATAACGATCCTTTTTATAACGATCTTAGGGCTAAACTAATTAAGAAAATTAGTAATTTAATCCAATTCAAAATTAATGCAAATTTTAATGAAGCACTTCACAAAGTGAATAAGTTCTAGAATTTTATTTTGCTGAAAATTAGTAGGTACTTTTTTAATTAAAGTAAGTTTAGTATCTATGCTTCAAAGTCTGAGATTATTCACAAGATATTATTTAGTTTTGTTAATATAGCTGCACAAGCTGTAATATACTAATTACCTTGTGTACAGTTGTCAGTTTCATGAATTCAATCCAATCTGTTCCAGCAATTGCTGGAGCGAGTCAAATCTACGCTTTTTATCATTTTTAGGAACATATTCTTCAATTCTTTCATTATCATCAGAATACTTTCAATAGATTTCTCGTGTAAAGGCAAGTCCAGAAATTGATTGTGAAATTATGGAACGTTACGCCCATTCCCAAAATCGACTTTCGAATTCCCTTGAAGCGCAGTGATTCCTTATCACGAGCCTGTTTGGAATTTTCATTTATCTATTTCTTTTCTTTTGTTATTCATTTTAAATCACTCTTTTGTGAGTTGAAAAGTTTACACGTACATCCTCCATATGATGTATGATGATACATATATATTACGATACAAGTTCATTTATGTGAGAGCATGTGTGTATTTGTACTTAATAATAAATGAAAATCGGATCAAGCCCGCACGCCTGAATGTTTGCTTCCATCATTGAATGTTCACTGAGTAAATTATGTCTGATTTAAATGTTTTATATTGACAGAACAATTTTATAGGTACGCTTTTTAATAAATACGCTTTGTTCATTTGAGAAGTCTGTTCTATGATTATTACTTATCCAAGATATCCTTAACTTACTAATATTATAAATGCGAAAGTTTGTTTGTTTTCTTGATTTGTTCTTCAATCTCGCGGTAACAAAGCAACGGATCAACCTGATTTTTTGAAAATCAAAGAGTTTCCGCGGGAATTTAAATACACGCGGATGAAGTTGCGGGCATCAGCTAGTAAGTACTATAAATGTTAAAAAACCAGATTCTTTATAAAATAACATACCACCTTACATACCATAATTCCGTATGCTATTTATAAATGATCTGGTTTAAGTCATATTAGTGCTATTTTCTTTTCTCAAAAAGTGGTAAAGAGCAACTTTTAACTGTTTCTGAACTTTGCACATTTTTCCTTAATCTTAAGATAAAAATCTTAGCCCGGCATTCAAATTACACGGAACAATTTAAGCACTCAAAATTCCTCTGCAGAGTTGTCGTGTAATTTACATAATAATACCAATTACGTTCGAAGTGTTCATTTCGGAGTCTCAATGCGTGACAAGATTTTCTTGTAATCTTATTTACCGAGACGCAAGAAAGTTTAATTTCGGCTTAGCTAAGGACATTTCCGTAATGTCTAAATTTCTTGTTTCAATAATATAACGAAATCTCGCGTTACAGTAAAGAAGTTGCGGTTTAATAATACCCTTAAAATTTTAAAAACAGATAGCAATTACTCACCCACCAAGTAAAGATAGTAAAAAATACTTAAAACTAATTAAAATTATATCTTTAATTTAATATTTCTAGCGAGGAGTGTTTCGTTTTGATTATCAATTTTTATTTAAATAAGAAAAACAAATAGTAAATACTGCGTATGTACCTACTTATTGATCGTAATAGGTATTATAAATGCGAAAGTGAAAGAAAAGAAAACTCGACGATCGAAGTGATTTTGTAGAGGGGTAGGTATAGTTGAAAACCTATATGGCTAGGGCTATATGCCTTATGTATAAGCTATAGGGCTCTATTTCTGTAGCTATCGAAAGTTGTTAATTAAGAATAATGTCAAACCCGCATTTTATATTAGGTACGAAATGCGGGTTACGAAATTATGTTTTAATGTAACATAATAGGTATTATTATTTTAAACACATTAAGGTTCTCCATTACCTATGTAGTGAAACATAAGTAAGTTGTCGAATTTTCATAATGAGTTTTCAGAGTGCGTCGGGGGAGCGGACTGGAGTGACCGCATTACAAGGGTCACCTTTTTGCCGAGCTCACGATCCTGTCGGGGCACATGATAACGTTATTAAAAAGTTTCACCTGACGGCGACATTAAACAGTCATTTGTTTACATGTCACGGTACCTTTGAGGCTCCTCCTTAAGAGAACTCACTCTCGTAGCCCTCGAGCGCTTTCTATCATTATAATATACCTACCTACCGATAATATTTGTTATGAAAAGAGCAACTGCTGAGTTTCTTGCCGGCTCTTCTCAGCAAAATCTGTATTCCGAACCGGTGGTAGAGTCATGACGTGTCATAAGAGCTAAAAGTCGGCCTACATGAAATAAATTATTTTGAATTTTTTGAATTTTACAATATAATTAGAACGTAGTAGATAACACATATTATAATAACTTTGACGCCTAATTTGGCTGACGCAATACGATACAATTTTTACGTCCCACTGACTGACTAATCCGACAAGGCTGAAAGTACTGAAGCGACGCAGGCGCGCAGGCCACGCAGCACAGTGCAGAGAAGAATTTTGTAATGAACATTCACAGTCGAGGTGTTACAGTAAAAAATACAATTATTTTATTGTCAACGGTACCACGTCAACGGTATGACGTCATTTTGTATAGTTCGTTTATCTCACGAAGTTACGGGCGCTTTACTTGTGGTTACGCCGTGTACATGCACATTGCGTAAGTGTGCGTGCCTGTCAGAAGCTTAGGTGGGAGCAGTCAGGCGCGAGCAAGCTCTCGCTCATACTTGTGCAGATACGACACACACACAACCATGAGCCACGAGCCCTCGTGAAATGAAAGAACTATAACGTTCGACGACTGCCAACTAGTGATCGGTTAGTACGTACAATACCTATAGATTGAGAACTTGGTTTGCATTTCGCAGCTATACTTCGATAGCGAGCTAGCCACAAAATATTTTTCAGTTTGTGAGCCTGCAGGCACCACGAGGCCTTTTGAAGTTCGCCGTGCCGTATCTACATCGAAAGCTCTCCGGCTGCGATCCGTCGATGCTAATTAATAACGCTTATCCAGCGATGTTTTTACCGGCCTTTTTTTAATTACCTTTCCAAAGCTCTATGTATAACCGGAATAAAGAACTGTGAAGTTAAACGGAAACGCTTAGGTATTCCATAATTATGTTTATGCAGCTTTTTATTAAACATACATTTCTGAATGAATGAATGAATAATTCGAAATATGAAAAAAAACTTTTTACCTTCCATAGTAAATCAATCAGCTGATCGTCAATTTTGTATGGGAGGTCCACATTTTTTTTTCGCATTTCGACCTATGTTCCTTGGGGAAAGTTGTTCAATTTCATGAGCACATTCACCTCCTTCAGGGTTATTTCACACTTTTGTTCCACGTTGTATAGACTAGCGCTTGACTACGACCTCGTCTGATGGTAAGTGAAGATGCAGCCTAAGATGGTAAGCGCTTGCCTAGAAGATGCCTATTCACTCTTAATTTTAAAGACACCCACATTATAGTTAGTTAGAAAAACGGAAGCCGGAAGGGCATTCCTTGCAGTGCGTATTAGGGACGAGGAAGCAAATCGCTTGGTGCGAGATCGTGGAATTTCGACCACGTATGCGGTACAGATGTTTTCCGTATTTATAAGTAATCGTTGTGATGTCTTTTCAAGGAGGTACTCTGTTTGCTACAGGTACACTAAGCATTCCGTTAAGCATGTTAAGCATAACTTGTTACGAGTGTTCATTATTTAGGAATAATTTAAGATGGGATGTCGGTACTTGAAACGTTCTGAGTGGGAGACGTTGATATACGAGATTTACGATTTTCGTCTGTCAATCACTACATATATTGAAACTAGCTGACTAGCTGATGCCTCCGACTTCATCCGCGTGGATTTAATTTTTTAATTCCCTATATAAAAAGCAGCCTATGCCATTCTTAAGGTACACTACTTACATCCATACAAAAAATTATGTAGCTCTGTTGCAGCGTGATTGAAGGACAAACCAACAAACTAATAAATCAACAAACAAACATACTTTCGCATTTTAATAATACAGGATACAAGGTATGGTGATGCAATTTAAATGATCGAAATTCGGAATATTATAAATGATCACATTATTATAACACTTGTTCTTTACGTGCTTGAAATATTGAATCGAATGCAATCTAAATTTTAAAACTGATCACTGTCTATAAATTCTTTAACGAATCAGTTAAGTACTTGAATAAGTGAATTTCTGCACATATATAGTGCATGATTAGTATTAGTAACTATAGCTAAAATGTGAAAACAACTGTGTATCTTTGGTCCTTGTTTTGGTAATCGGTATCAATGGTGGGTACTCAAAGTTTCATACATATTAACAAGAGCCGTATCTCTCCACGACGTGCGTGAATGAACTTATGCGCGCGGTGAAAAGCCCTTATTACAATTTCCACTTTTCCTAATAGCCCTAGCATATGCGCCCGTGCTGCATGTTACGCAATTCGCATATTTTTACCTCCAAGTACACTCGTACGGTAATTTATGTGCATTAGTTTTACGTTGAAATGATTATGAAAACCCGACTGTTCTTGTTTTTTATATATCATGAAAGGGTAGATAAAAGTCTGTTAAAGTACGTATGATAGGTTTTTGTAATGTATTTTATCTTTATACTAGAAGCCCGCGCCGACTTCGTCCGGGTTGAAAATTTAAATACATATTTGTTTTTACGGGACTGATCGCACAGAGCTTCTTATAGGAGACGATTGTAAATAAAATCACCGCAGGAACCAGAGGAATCTCCCGCGCCGAAACCCGCCGCCGTGCACCGCCCCCGCGCCGGCCGACACATATTAATTTAATTTTCCGATAACTCCTATGATATTTATTTAAATTGTATAGTGTAAAGGGCAAATATGTTCTAAACTAAATACTTACGATAATAAACATATTTATTTAGATATAGATTGACATCGCATCGGTTAAAGAACCTTCGAAAATAATTCATTATTTTTAATCAAAATTTGAAAGATAGAAATGGTCACTGTAAGTTATTCTTAGAAGATAGACATATGCTATCGCGGACTTTTTTTTAGAACTTTTTAAGAGGAACAATTCACCCATACATCATTTTCATCCAATAGCAGTATATGACCCAGCGCACGCCTTGAAAACGTTTAAGATTCAAAAAAATTTCCGACTTCCTTAACAAATTTGCACATAATATCTAGCCATTATACTTTATGTGCATAATATATAGCCTATAACCATCTGGAATAATGTACCTTTGAATTGGTAAAAGAATTTTTGAAATAGGTGCGGTGGTTCCAAAGTTTGCTCCGGACATACATACAAACTCACAAAATTCGCGCTAGATAAGATTTTATACTTAAAATAAAATCAACTTCTTCTTATCAACCGACAGACTTTTATTGTATAGTCTTCCACAGGTCTTATGGTCTTGCGCCAAATGTATCCAGTGGCTCCAAACTGCGCTTTACCATGCGGGGACGCCGTTGGACTTTGCTTAAAAATTTTCTTCTCTTGTCATTTTTTATTTAGAGTAGTGCATGTTTAGCTTATAATTTTCTTTCTTTTACGCCTGTAATTGACAACCATACTGTATTGTGTAATAGAATTTGTTTGTCTTTTTTGTATGGAAGTTGTTGGTGTAAATAAATAAATAAAAAAATAAAAAAAATTAACCATCGCGAGCACAGTCGGTGGACAATAAGGTTTATTATAGTTCATCAGAGCGTTGTTATAATATATGTTCTGTGGTAATGGCACGTGTTATGTCACATAGAGAAGATGGGTAACAGGACAAGGGCCTCAATAGCCCAACGGTTTAAGGTGCGGACTGAAAACTGAAAGGTCGCAGGTTCGAATCCCATCCGTTGCACTATTGTCGTACCCACTCCTAACACAAGTTTTCACTTATTTGGAGGGGAGAGCAGAACGTCAGTCAAGTTCAGCTTGGCTGATATTCTTTATAAAAAAACAAAAAAAAACAAGGGACGTCCTTGAATTTGTTTTAATATGGAAGGAATCTAGCATACAGAATGTGAGACAGCAAATGCCCACCCGACCGAATCCGGTCGCGGTAGCCAATCTCCACAGACATTAGCCAATTACGTGGGAGATATTATAGAGTACAGGTGTGAGGGTAAACGCAAGTGCATTTTCTATTCTTCAACTCTCATATTCCAATGGGACGGAAATCCAACACGACCGGAGAGAGACACAGGCAGAGGCTCGATGAAGGCTTTATGTGCTCTTTGAAGCACGGGGGTGGCTCACCGGCAGAAGCGGCTCTAGCCCATGTAGCGCCCGCGGGCAATCAATATCTTGGCACCATCTAGTAGACGCGCGGCCAAAATGGAATACCTACAAAACAAGAATACCGTTTGACTTACAGTTATATTTTCACCAGTAAAAGGAAATTCAGGTGCAAAAAATGATGCAAAATTATCAGTTACGTCCAATTTTTCTATTACGGATTACAGCTTATAGTTCTTGCATATCACGAGGGCGCGTGAGCTTTACTTGTGGTTTCGTCGTGTACATGCACATTGCGTAAGCGTGCGTGCCTGTCAGGAGCCTAGGTGGGAGCGGTAAGGCGCGAGCAAGCTCTCGCTCACACTTACACACGATACGACACACACACAATCATGAGCCACGTGCCCTCGTGAATTGCAAGAATTATGGCAGGTTAGGTATGAATTGTTACAGTGTGTGTGTGTGATATATATTTTCAAAGAATTGCATTTGTAAGCTAGTCGTAAGCTATAAAAATGCTCAGCAATGGATGCAAAGCTTTATTACAGTTCATCAGAACGTAGTTTAATATATGTCCTGCGGTAACGGAATGCACGTGTTATATCACACAACTGAAAATTATATCGTATTCATTACGGGGCCTGCTTTAACCTGTTTTATTAATGTAACCGATTTATTTGCACAGAACTGCACAGCTTATATTATATTGAATATTACATACAAATGTATTAAAGACGGTCAGTTTGGATGAATAATTGGACATGGTCTATTTGAATTGATATAATCCATTTCATCTTCTATAAGTAGGTATGAATGAAAATGAATGAATGAATGAAATATTCTTTATTGTACACCAAATAAACACTTACACTACTAACACATAATATATAAACCATACAGAGTACAATAGGCGACCTTATCGCTGAAAAGCGATCTCTTCCAGGCAACCCATGGTAAGAGAAAGAAAAAATATATATAACCATACACAGGGAACGGTGTACACTAAAATACAGATACTTAAAAAAACAAGAAAACACTGTTTTAAAGATAGTATTATTTATTACCATAAGGTTTAAACAGTATCTAATAATAATGTTAGTTTTCGATTTCATAGTAAAGTTTTCACTATGTTTACTTTTCAATCACAGTAGTTTTCATTATTTTTTTAGTTTTCATTATCATAGAGCATGGAATGGCGAATTTTTTCTATATATTTACCTAATATAGAAATAAAACTTTTAAAATCACTTTTTCGAGGTAAAATATTGTTGCAGCAAGTGACCTATACTTATTGAACGAGCGAAGCGAAGTTCTCTGAGTCAACTAGGGCGCTTGCCTACTAGACAGAGAAGTGTGTTCGTCTAAATGTCTGTCAGAGCCCTATAACTTCTGAATTACTGAACGTAATTACTTCAAATTTAAATATAATATGTAAACTGATGGCCTTCAGCCGAACATTGTATAAAAAAATATAAAAAGCTTTATTTCAGGGGGGCTCTCATAGAAGCGTATTTGAAGTAAAATCTTGTTTGTTGCTCTACATAGACTTGCGATATATCTTTTTAAAGACGACTTTGAACAGAGTACAAAAATATATTTTTTTTAATTTTTCCCTAAAAATTGACCAAATGGGGGGGTTTCAAAGTGGAGATTTTAATTTGAGCCATATGTCAAGAATTACTGAATATTAGAACGTGAAACTTGGTTGAAAATTCAGTTATATCCTGTACTTGAACAACAAATACTAAAATTAGATAAATGTTATAAAGAAACGAAATTATTTAATTTTAATGCGCCATCTATTAGCATTATTGTGAAGCTAATAGCTTCACTATAATGCTTCACTGTAGATGGCGCTGTGTCAGTAAAACAGTTTTATGTCAACTATTATTTTTTTTATTGCGTCTAATGTTAAAAGTTAATTATTACAATATATAATTAAAACTTTTGGGAATTATGGGATATCGCGAGGTCTCAGTTCGGGGCGAACCACTAGTAATATTGAGATAGAACGGTTACCACCACTGTTTTACGGATTCATGCGAGCTTATTTCTGGTGAAAACCACGCCGTCTTTGTTGTTTAAAAATATTACTTTTGTTGAAAATAAGCACTCCCTTGTGAAAGGAAGCGCCTCCTTATTTTGCGATTAACTGTCAAGTTTTTATTTTTACATTTAGCAGTCTAATTTTTAATTTTACTTACCTCACTTTTTCATCTTTTCCGTTCAAACTTGATATATTTATACTTCGACTGACAGACAACGCTCCGGTAATATATATTATACATATATAAATAATAATTATAATTTAATTATATAATAATAAATGGTGGATCTTGAGTTTGTAATATAGAAGAAAAATTCCTTGATTACAGTAGTCTCAAGTCTGTGTTTCCTATGTGCCTTTATCTGAGGTCGATAAGGGCGGACTTACCACCATATAAGTTTTTGCAATTCACGACGGCGCGTGGCTCATGTTTGTGTGCGTGTCGTATCTGTAGAAGTGTGAGCGAGAGCTTGCTCGCGCCTGACCGCCCACATCTAGGCTCCTGATAGGCACGCACAGTTACGCAATGTGCATGTACACGATATAACCACAAGTAAACGCCCGTAACTTAGTGAGATAAACGTACTACTATGGTGGTGACTCCGGTACTTCGATTGATCTTATCACGTAGAGAAACTCTAACAATTTTTAAGCTATTGCATAGCTTCTATCGCGGGCCAGCGTGGAGACCGAATCCAGAAATTCCGTAACGAAAATAACCTAACACGGGACTCCTCTACGGTGAGCCGCTAGATGGCGTTGATAAAAAATGCTATGCAATAGCTTTACCGCGGCAGTCCCCGAGTGCCACACGTCTTTTTTTAAATATAAATTAATATTATAATATTATATTATTTATAAAATAAATTTACAGTATCCCTTTATTTATGAGAGGCAACTTATAAAGTTGGTTAATTATTTACACAAAATACAGCAGTGAAAATTATTGCAAAGCATGTATTTTCGAATCTCGCATAATTGCAGACAACTTTTAATTGTGTTACATTAACGAATCATCGAATTCTGAAGCGTAAATGAACGTCCATTAAATTATGTTCTCTTTACTTTCAACATTTTACTCATTTATAATATAATGGTTATTTATTTGTTTGGAATTTTTTGTGTGAAATTTACCCTAATAACTTTTATTTTATCACCAACATAATATATATAAAACTAGCTGATGGCCGCACGCGTACGCGTGGTTTTTTAATTCCCGCGGTAAGTCTTATTTTCTGAGATAAAAAGTAGCCTATATGTTATTCTAGATAATAATCTATCTATTTAGTAAAAAACTATTATTTTGATATTACAAACAGTCTTCAATTTTTAACCGACTTCCAAAAAGGAGGAGGTTATCAATTCGGCCGGTAACTTATTTATTTGTATAGACTGAAATTTATCAGTTCTAAAACAATTATTTTGTTCCTGTAATCTCCCTCCTTAGCTTAAGCTTGGCAATTTAAATATTAATCCATCTTGCTTACTCTTTTGTCATGTGAAATTAAAGGGTAAGACAAAGGTCACATAGAGCTATTTTTTTGTTTATTGATAATTTTAGAAATGAAATCTTTGTTTAGGATAAAGGGAAAAATTAACAAATTATTTACTAATAAATGATGATTGTGACTCGGATAGTATCTAAGGCTGAGATCCATAGACCGCACTCTCACTCAGCTTAGACTCAAGACAGAGTTAAAACGAGACAGATTTATGTCAGAGCATATTTGTGTCCCGTTCTAACTCTATCTTAAGTGTGAGCTAAGCCAGATCACGCTTTATAGATCTCAGCATAAGTATTTTATAATTATTTCCAATACCTACTCTATTTATTGAGTTGCTGATCATTTTTATGATGAAATATTGAATGAAATCAACAACAATATTAATATTTTTTACATTAACTTATGTTTTTATATTAATTTTCTGGGTTTTATTAATTAAGTAGGAATAATTTTCATGAATCTTAGACGTAATATTATATGTAATATAATGCCTACCAAAAATAGATTAAGTATTCAATATAAATACAGTCCAAATTACGCTGTAAGTTGCTATGATAATAATTACACTAGTTTACAAAAAAATATATTTTTTTTGTTCATGAAATGAAACATATATTATTTACGTAGGCTATAAACGTTAATAAAAAAAATATTTTTTTATTTTTCGTAGCACGTCACAATTCTGAGATATGAGGTCTTTGTTTTTATCTACCCGCAATTGTTTAAATACGTTTATCGCTCTATTTTGTAAACAACTGTGTGATTCAAAAGTCTTATTTTTATTTAAAAATGTCATCTAGAGTGTGTTAACTACATCCAAATTGATTTTGTTTTTTTTTTGGGAAAATTGTTCAGTTAAATCGTGATTTTCCTATAACAAAACCATTGCAAGAAGCCTATTTACATTATTTTGGATTTTCGGTGTCAAATCAAGATAAAAATTGGGGTTCTCATGTGATTTGCAGTAATTGCAGATTGGTCCTCAGTTCCTGGTATTCAGGTAAAAATAGAACACTGAAAGTTGGTAAATCAATGATATGGAGAGAGCCAACTAACCACGTAACCGATTGTTACTTTTGGTTAACCAAAAAATTTTGGTTTACGAATCTTTCTGCGGCAAAATTAAAGGAAGGAATATTTGTGGGTCCTCAAATCAGGAGAATATTGGACGAGACAAAGTTCGAGAGCCTTTTAACCGAGGTAAAAAAAGCAGTCTGGAACTCTTTCAAAAATGTCGTTAAAAATTTTTTAGACAATAAAAAAAGTGATAATTACAAAGAGATTGTTGAAAATCTATTGCAAAATTATGAGCGTATGGGTGTAAATATGTCACTACAAATTCATTTTTTGCATTCCCATTAAGATTTTTTTCTAGAAAATCTTGGTAGACTGAGTGATGAACACGGTGAGCGATTTCACCAAGATTTAAAGTCATTTGAGCAAAATTATCAAGGTTTTTGGGACCAAAATATGCTAGGTGACTATTGTTGGTCTGTAGTGAGAGATACAGATGAAAATATTTATGAAAAAAGAGCAAAAATTACCCATTTTAACTGTCTATTGTTTATTTAAATTTAGGTTTTAGTAAAAATCTTCTTGATAAATATTTCAAAAAATTGACGTGCTGGATTTTTTTAAATATTTTTTCCGAAATGTAGATACCCAATGTAACGTAACCGTATATGTTCCATTTCATGAACAAAATTCATGTAAACTAGTGTTATTATTCATAACTAATCACGACAATACCTCTTAGAAGCTCGGCTTTGCGTATTTTTAGACTCTTGACATATTGGAGAATTACTTTTACTGTTGAAGGGATTTCAAGTAACCTTTCCCTACTTAGGAAACGTAGGAAAAAAAGAAAACAATCTTTATACAAATGTTTATCATTTACATCAAAGAAAAGAGAAAAACATGAAAGTTCCTACTCACAGTGAGTAGGAACCTTTTGCTAGATGAAAAATTGATATTATGGAAACATGACAAAAGCGAATTGCAAAACCTTTAAAGTTGAATAACTTTGTGACGTTAATTAGTCTCTTTGTGTTTTCTGCTTTGTTCGTAATTAATACCTATCTATTCAGTTTGCTCATTATACAGTGAAATGTGAAATACGAATATAATTAATAATGAGTAACAGTACAATTAATATATTTTTGACGACCTCCCTGGCGCAGTGGTGAGCGCTGTGGTTTTATAACTGGGAGGTCTCGAGTTTGATTACCGGTGGAGACAATTTTTTTTTTAATATGAATAGCGGGCAAGCGAGCTGGCGGGTCACCTGATGTAAAGTGATTACCGCCGCCCATGAACACTTGTAGTACCAGAGGCACCACAGATGCGTTGCCGGCATTTCAGGAACTTATTGGTGTGCCCCTTGAATAACTCCATATTGTAATTAAGTGGGAACACTGTCGAAGGGAGAAGATTCCACAATTTGGTGGTACGTGGAAAAAAAGATTTGGGAATTTATAATTTCTGAATTGTCTCTGGTCTGGTCTAGTGGGAGGCTATGGCCGTAGCTAGTTACCACCCTACCGTCAAAGACGTGCCGCTAAGAAATTTTGCAATCCAGCATAATGGCGTGTAGAAACCGATTAGGGGTATGGGTTGAATGTACACTGCCATACCCCTTCCAAGTTAGCTCACTACTATATTTAAGACTATACCTTGAATTTAAACATAAGCTACTTTTTATCCCGAAAAAATTATAGTTCCCGTGGGTCTCCAAAAAAACCTCAATCCACGCGTACGAAGTCCCGACTATCAGCTAGTAATAAATATAATTAAGACGTGTTATATTGTAACCTCTCTCGTTTGGAGACATGAATCAGGCGGGTGGCAGCGTGTAACGTAACCCAATAACTCAGACTTAAAACGGGTCGGTGCACATAAACAATAAAACGCTATAAAACTTCAGTGGAAGCATTTTCCCGACACCCTAAATGCTCTATTAGGTACTTTATTTGAATAATGACCCAATGTTTATTTTCTTAACACAATTTTTCTATTTCCCGATTATTTAGGTATCTCGTATAGGTTCGTATTTACCAAAGAATTGGTATTCAATTTGCTTTCCTTGCCGAGCGTCCATAATCATACTTACTAATGTTATAAAGGCGAAAGTTTGTTATAAATAGCGGTAGATTTGGGTCCCGTACGCCATATCGAAATTCACAACATCGAATCTTGTTACCTGACGTTTCAAAAGCACTTTGAAAAAGTTTATTTGAATAATAAAAAAAAAGACGTGTGCCACTCGAGGACTGCCGCGGTAAAGCTATTGCATAGCATTTTTTATCAACGCCATCTAGCGGCTCACCGCTAGATCGTGTTGATAAAAAATGCGCCGTCTACCGGCTCACCGTAGAGGAGTCCCGTGTCGGATTATTTTCGTTACGGAATTTCTGGATTCGGTCTCCACGCTGGCCTGCGATAGAAGCTATGCAATAGCTTAAAACTATTCTATTCTATGCCACCGGAACTAGCTTACGTCGCTCATATCTAGTGCCTATCTGTGATGTACTAGCACTTTAGGTATAATTCACTCATTTAATGCAGATAAAACATTAACTAATTATGATATTACGGCGTGACGAGCAGTAAGAACGAACTTGTGTATTGTAGAGCTATGTAAGGTAAACCTTTCTTTTCTCAATGAATAATTCCCTTCGGAAATTGATATCTTTTCTTTGAAGGTTTTGTAATAATTTTCAACTTTGTTAAATTTTCTGCTTGCTTCAGATGATGATTAAATTGGACGAATGTTCGCAGACACAGAGCAAAATTGTCTGTCCCGCCGTAGCTGCGGGTCATATCAGCTGACAGCATTTTTCCCACTTACAAAGGACGCCATGTTGGCAGGAATTTCTTAGAATAGTAAAGGACAAAGACTAGTAAAGGTTTTGATGATCCTTTTTGTAAAATATAGATTAATATTACAGTAAAGTATATTCAAGATTTTAGGAATGTAAAACCGCATCTACTATGTAGTTATTAGTGTAACTGAAATCTATTCAGCAGATAGCATCTATTTACTTGATAAAAAGAAAATGGCTAATCGCGTGTCAGGGACCACAGTGTAGGGTTCCGTATTTGCATTTCACAATATTACAATCGCATCTAAGTCATTTACTATGAAATTACTTTTAAAAGTTAGGCGAATATTACTCGTTAACTAGTAAAGCCTACTTGCCCATAATAGTTTTCCTTTAAAGTTCATTACCATATACCAGTGTTGGCATTAATCGATTAATTTTTTAATCAATTAATTAATCTGATTAATTTTAATCAGATTAAATTAATCATGATTAAAATAATCATGATTAAAAAAGTAATCATAATCATGATTAATGAATTTAATCATTAATCATTAATCGTTAATTGATTAACTTTTTTAACTTGATTAACATGATTATAAACTAATACATCCATCAATGTTTTTACTATATATTTATAGCTACTCGTGCTGATTCGCTGACTGACTCGCTCACTGTCTGACTCATTGATCACCTCTCCTGTAAAATTTTGTATGAAAAAAAAATTTTTCACTCATGGTTGCGTATGGAGGACAAAAATTCATTTGGTGCAAAAATATGTAGAGAGCTGATGATTGAGGATTTCGGAGACGGGTGAGGAGCACGGCCAGGGTATCGAAGATAGAGGGGGAGTATTCAAACAAAAGTCATTCGAAACCTCATCAAATTGGTAGGAAGCTGACAAAAAATTCAAAATGGTGGATTCAAGAGAGAAGCCAGCGGGCGTTAAACAGCGCGCGCGGCGTGGCGCGGCGGTGTGCCTCGCCCCGCGCGCGCGCGCCCTCTACGGCACCGAACCGCTCGAAAAAATCGCTATCGCTCGGTCGTCGACGAAGGCGGGCAGTGCGATTTCATCATCCCTACGCATCGATGTAAAGCGAAGTCCGCGCTCGGCGCGTATCGTATTATGTACCTAAACAATTAGAATTGAATATACTTGACGTTAATTGCACCTACGACTAGTATTTCGCTTGAAAATTCATATTGTAGGTATCAAGCATAGACTACGTCATGGAGCTCTAGGTCCTGGCTCTTCAATCCTGATGCTGCAGGGTAGTGTCTACCTAAACTGTGAGGATTTAGAGACTGTCAGTTTTGAAGTGATATTGTTGGTCTTAATAATCTTTACTTCCTTATCCTAAGTAATCCTTACTAATATTTTAAATTCGAACGTGTGTTTGTTTGTTGGTTTGTCCTTCAATCACGTAGCAACGGTACAACGGACTGGCGTGATTTTTGCAAGGGTATAGTTGAGGACCGGGAGAGTGACATAGGCTACTTTTTATCCCGGAAAAACAAAGAGTTCCGCGAGATTTTAAAAACTAAATCCACGCGGACAAAGTCGCGGGCATCAGCTAGTCACACTAATATTTGTAGGAACGCGAGCATCACCAATCATCAGAAGTGAAACGGAAGAAGCGCCATCTAGTGACGGTAGTCTTGTAACGTTACAAGACTACCGTCATGAAACGTTACAAGACTACCGTCACTAGATGGCGCTTTGAACAAAAATCACTCTGATCCTACTCTCCTACATATTATAAAGCCGAAAGTCTGTGTATGTGTGTTTGTTAGTTTGTTTGTTTGTGTGTGTTTGTTTGTGTGTGTGTGTGTGTGTGTGTGTTTATTACTTCTTCACGCCGCAACGAATGAACCGCTTTCGCTGAAATTTGGCATGGAGATAGCTCATACCCAGAAATAAAACATAGGCTCCATTTTATCCCGGAAAATTACAGAGTTCCCATGGGAATTGAAAAACCTTGATCCACGCGGACGAAGTCGCGGGCATCGTCTAGTAGATAATAAAATGATACTGGTTATATTGAAGTACTTAGTTTCTCACCTTTCTTTTCATCAAAATATATTCAAATTCAAATTCATAATTTATTTATTTAATGTAGGCTACCTTGTAGGTCTTATGGCACGTCATAAATCTACCACCGGTTCGGAATGCAGATTCTGTTATATAAAGTGTTAATTTGGTTTGCTCAACTATTTCGTGTTCCTACGATCTTTTTTGACGACAGAATTTGCTTGCAACCGGAACAGCTTCCACTCATAAAGGCGGTCAAACGCCGACTGATTGATATTTGAAATTTGAATTTTTAAATGAAACCAGTGACCGAGTAAAATTAAAATAACCCTTATTGTATACTATTTTAAGATTCAGTTTAAACCAAAATATGTGAAAAAGTACACGCGATGCTATATTTTATTTTTTATACTATTTTTACTATTTTTTTCTTTGTGTTTTTTTTATTCGATGACAAGATACCCCTTGACTGCGATCTCACCTGATGGTAAGTGATTAGTGACGATGCAGTCTAAGATGGTAGCGGGCTAAATTGGAAGGGGTATAGCAGTATCAATTCAACCCATACCCCTAATCGGTTTCAACACGCCATCGTGCCGGGACGCTAAATCGCTTGGCGGCACGTTTTTGACGGTAGGGTGGTAACTAGCCACGGCCAAAGCCTCCCACCAGACCAGACCAGAGACAATTTAGAAATAATAAATTACTAAATTGCCCCCGCCGGGAATCGAACCCGAGACCTCCCCGTTATAAGACCACAGCGCTCACCACTGCGCCAGGGAGGTCGTCAAAAATTGTGTTTGCAAATAGCTGTTGTAAGGGGCGAAGATTCAAGGAAAACGCGTGACGTCGTTGGTACGGGTTTATTACACAATATAAACAGAATAAGTGTTAGACTAGTTAAATGCTAGGACAAAGTACTTGCTTTCAAAATGTCCGTCCCAACAAGGGTGGAAGCGGAATTTTTACCACAAGTATTTTGTGTGTACTGCTGGGGTCGCTTTCAACATAGTCCCATCAAGGTGGAAGCTACGTATGCCACGACGTCGCAGTAGTGCGAGTAGATTGTATCACGGAGTGACTACATTTTGGAGAATTTGACGAGAACAACTTTCCATCGGGTGGTCGGCCTATATAAGGATGGTCCACGGTTACGATCTTAGCGCGAGGCAGCTGACCGGTGGCGCCATCTAGTTATCGGTTAGGAAATTATTCGGTGTTACACTGTTTAATTTCGACGAAAAAGAAATGGCGAGAACGAGCAATGACCACAGGCAGAGAAAAATCCTTTATAATTCGAAGACAATACCAATATGATATTAAGTATTGGGTGGTGACGAGTGGTGATGAGTGGTGATGAGTGGGTGGTGATGAGTGGTGATGAGTGGTAGTGAGTGGTGATGAGTGGTGGTGAGTGGTGGTGAGTGGTGGTGATGAGTGGTGGTGATGGGGGGTGATGGGTGGTGATGAGTGGGTGGTGATGAGTGGCGATGAGTGGTGATGAGTGGTGGTCAGTGGTGGTGACTGGTGGTCAGTGGTGGTGAGTGTGCTGACTGCTTAATGTGCTGAGTGCTGGTGAGCGGTGGTGAGTAGTGAGCGGTCAAAATTAACAATAAATTACTGCAAAATCGGAAAATAAATAAATAAGTAGTTAATAGATAGTTAATCAAAAATAATTAATCAGATTAACGATTAATGATTATGATTAATTAATCGTTAATCAAATTTTTGATTAATGATTAAATTAATCGTTAATCAAATTTTTGATTATGATTTTAATCATTAATTTTTAATCGTTAATCAGATTAACTTTGGGCCAACACTGCCATATACTACTATACTAGTTTTCGTTATTCATTTAAAGTTAAGTTTCTTTATTTTAATTATTAAGTAGTATTAATATCCTAACCCACGTCTCGTCTTCACAGTGAAATATTAAGAACGAGCTTTTAGGTACTTCATTCTTCCAAAAAGATATTTCTTGATAAAGACGTCAAAAATACTTAAAATATTACGTTTCTCAGGGCTGAGGAAATAAGATTATAGCATAAGCTTTATCGCGAAATCCTAAAATGAAAGGTAACGCGGCCATTAACGGAGTAGACTTGGGTGAAATAAATTCTCTTTGTGTTTCGGGAATACGAAATCTGGACGAAATTTTTAGGGCGCAAAAGGTACTTTAATATTTTAAGCAAAGACATCTTTCGGGTGGGATTTTCGTTCTTGAGAATAAAAAATTGCAAAAAATCCTCACGTAAGATTTATACTGCCGGGAATGGACCTGGGATTAATAATATCAAGACGCTCGGGAATCGTAACTTAACGTCTAAAGCTGAGTATCCATTTTAGCAGCCTTGACGTAAGGCAAACTAAACATCTTTCTGAGGGGATTTTCTTTGTTCAGAATAAAAAATTGCAAAGGCATTAACATCCATTACCATAATTATACTTATGTATTTAAATATCTAAATCGTCCATAAAGGACTAAAGAATAAAATATAATGGCACCAATCTAAACGTTCCGTAGAAGCTGAAAATTTAATGTACTTGCAGGTACTTAACATACAAATTTTCTCATTAGAAGTCTCACTACCATAATTCTCTTAATAGTGGCTTTAAATCTCTCGCCGTGCTCTGATTCATTTGTTAAGGAGCGCTTCGCTGAGCTGGTATTTACATTAAACCGTGAAACAAGCCCTGTTCAAACAGATCGCGTGGCGGCAGTGACGCGTTAATAGCAGTTGCTCCTAGAAATTGTAATACTAAGAACAATATCAAACAACGTGGTGAGATGTGACACAGAATTCACGAAGGCACCGACACATCACGATAGCAGCACCCAGATATAGGAAGACAAGGAATGATGCAAGTGTGTGTGTGTGATGATGATAGCTCTATACGATTCCTTGATTTACATTCAAGTTTAATACGATTTCCCACATGATAAACTATTTTACTTCTATACAACGGCATAATATACATTCATTTTATCCTTAGTATGGTTCAATTTATTGCTAGAGCACTAGCACTTTCTGCACGAATTATAGTGCAAGTGAGTAGTTTCGTCGAAATCGTGAAAGCTTATAAACCACAGATTTTGATGCTTCACATTAAAAGTTTTTTTTATTTTTATTATGAGATAGGCTGGATTGAATGTTTTAAAATTTTTACAGCATTGTGTACTTTCTCGATTCTCGACATTAGGGAATCAGTAGACTTTCACAGACCAATGTCCCTTCTTCCTGAATAATTTGTTGGGTCATTTCCGAATCATCTGCGGATTTTACTGCAATCTCTTCCTACTACCGAGGTTTTACTTTTGCGCTCTTGACATGTCGCTTCCGTCCTTAGCTTCCGCCACGCATTGTGTTTGATAAGATACTTAAGTATTTAGAGAGGAGCAACAGTAATTCAATGAAAATTTTATGAATTAATTCAATTCTGATAGAATTAATTGTTAAATTTTCACCGCCTATTGTGATTGTAACGAGACTTAAAGTAAATATTTTAATTTAAGAGAAGCAAAAGTAATTTATCATAAATTTTATTTATTGTCTTTATTTTAATTGAATTAACTGTTTGATTTTCTGCCTCTGATTTCATTATGACGAGAATAAACTAATTATTTGGGCAGATTTATTTCTGACTTCAGTCAAATTGAATTAAATAATTGATTTAACAGAAATTAATTAATTTAAATATAATTCATTATTTCCAGAAGAGAATCAGTAATTGTTCTCAATCATTGATACATCTGCTTTTAGTAGTAAAGTAGTTGGGGAGTTCGCACTGCCCTGCGAAGATCAGTCAGTCAGTCCGTTCGTCACCTTTTCCTTTAAAGTATATATTTAGAGGTTGCATTATTAATTATTATTTATTTGTCTGGTGGGACGTTTTGGCCGTGGCTAGTTACCACCATCTGTCAAAGACGTGCCACCAAGCGATTTAACGTTCCGGCACGATGTCTTGTAGAAACCGATTAAGGTGTAGGTTCCATACCTGTTCTAAGTTAGCCTGCTACCATTTTAGACTACATCGTCACTTACCATCAGGTGAGGTCGAGGACTATCTTGTCATCGAAAAAAAAAAACATCATGAGCAACCCATTAACGTCCCACTACTGAGCGCAGGTCTCCTTTCGTAGCCTACCACGCTGGCTGACCCAATGCGAATTGGTAGACTTATTACACTTTTGGGAACATTTTGGAGAATTCTCAGATGTGCAGGTTTCCTCACGATGTTTTCCTTCACCGTTGAAGCATATGATATTTCGCTCATTTGCGACAAGGGTGACATAATTCAAAATTCACTCATTTTAGTGAAAAATTTATACTTTTTGCTATAAAAACAACATTGCGCTAAGCAAAAAAAATAAGAGCGAGAGAGATTGTGACTTAATGCTCTGTCGCTTTGTTGGCCGCTGTGTTGTTTAAAGACTGCAGCATCCACAAAACATTATCTTCTAACGAGGGAATTCTCTCGTCGTCGATTTTGAATTATGTCACCCTTGTCGCAAATGACCGATTTAATTACTTAACGCACATAACTCCGAAAGGTCAGAGGTGCTTGCCCGGGAACGAACCTCCGACCCCGCAACTATTAGACCGCAGTCCTAACCACTAAGATATTAATGTTCCTAGGAGTCCTAGGCTATCACTGCTTATTGCGTTATTTACATAAACATAAATCGTCCACTGTACCTATTATGTACAAGTTGTTAATGCTAATGGTAGTAACTGGTACTACAAACCAATCACACCTAGGTACAAGAGAACGCTTTTAGGTTATATATCCGGTTATCCGGTTTGGTTTAAAAAATAAGTGAGGAGTTTCCCTAGTCGCTCGGCCACGTTAGATAGCTATGCCATATAAGATAATATTGCGAAAGTATTCCGCTTAATATTTATTTTTCGTAGACATGATCGTAGATAGCTACGAATTACGATCCATAAGTTGCAAAAGTACTTCCTAATTCCATGAATGTAAAATTACTGACTATTTCAATCAGAAAAAAATCACATCAAAATCGATCCATTCGTTAGGGAACTACGAGGGAACACACAGACACACAGATACACACAGGTATATTTTGTGGGTACCAATGCACCCGAGACACGTTTTATATTTAAAATTTTTGACGAGCGAACTGATTACTTGCATAAATTAAATAAAATTATGCAAATGTTTGACAGCGCTCGACATTTTCCCAGGAGAAAAATGTTTATATTTTTCCCTTTATGCTTTCATTCTAATTAAGGGGAGCAGCAATGAATAATTTTATTCTTGGGATATTTTTGGGAAGATGATAATATTTTGTGTTTGGTATAAAAACTACTAGCATGGGTTAAAAATAAACAAGGTAGTTGGTACATTCAGTCAGACTTTGTCAGTTCTGACCTTAAACGTTTTGGTAACATGTATCTAACTTTCATGTGAAGTAGGTAGGTACCTAAATGTAAGGGAACAGTAGTTCTTAGTTTGCTGTCGAAAATTTACTTTGAGCAAACTTTGAGACAGCCGATATTATATAATAGACAGCTAGTAGACAACCGTTTCAGGGATATGTCGCTCTAACTTTAGTTCTAAGTTCTTGAATAAAGCGAACGTAAGTTTTTTAGTTAACATAACTCGTTCACTGGAGTTGTCATTCAATATTTCGTATTGCAAACCTTTTTACTGTGGCTGTAGGACATGTTTTTACGACCCAAATATACATGAGAGAGATCGGGTACTAAAGTAACAGCGGGTCGAAATTAATAATAACAAACGATGTGTAGCATTGTCAGTAGGTCATGTGTCTGTAGACTTAGATGACGACGTCATCATCTATAACGTATACTCGTTACGCGTACATAGTTCTTTCAATTCACGAGGGCGCGTGAGCTTTACTTGTGGTTACGTCGTGTACATGCACATTGTCTAAGTGTGTGTGCCTGTCATGGGCCTAGGTGGGCTTATATAGATACAACACACACACAACCATGAGCCACGCGCCCTCGTGATTTGCAAGAACTATATGAATATTTAATATAGTACTGAGTATTCCGCTCTTTTAGGTTTTAGGGGACATAACGTGATTTTTGGTAGTTCGTACGATAGGTATAAGTAATAAATAATTTTTCCTATAAATAAGCATGCTAATAAAGTTAATTTTAATAAAAAATATGGGTCAATTTTAATTTTAATTTAAAGAGAAACGTTTCGTATTCGCTACTTTTTACACCCTGTGTACACCCAGTTATAATGGAGAGTGGCTAGTTTACCATGTCTGCATTATCTCTGTTTCTTATTTTCTTAATCTGTTGAGTATACTTAACAGATTAAGAATAAATAAATAAACCTATACTGGGTAGCAAATAATTGATATATTATTTTGTTGATTTTCCTTTTTCATATTTTTTGAATTGTTTTCTTTCTCATAAAGGCTACGGAACGTGCGAAGTTTACACAGTATTGCAATTAAGCCCGAGTAAAATTCCCGCCGGATGCTAATATCCGGAACAGATATCCGGCTCGCTTTCAAACACTAATTAAGCTCTACGTTATAGTATCAGAGATTTGAGATCACATATAATCGGGAAACCTATTATGCTGCATTTTAATTAATATTTTTTAAGCATATTATAATTATTATTTTAGACCAATCAATAGTTTCAATATAAAAGAGATTAGGTACTGAAACAAAAAATTACTCGACAAAAAAGTGTAAGCCTATTAATATTATAAATGCGAAAGTTTGGATGTATGGATGTTTGTTACTCAATCACGCTGTAACGACTGAACCGATTTGGCTGAAATTTGGCACAGAGATAGATAAATGTAGCGGACCCTGGCGTAAGCCGGGACAAACGCTACGAGGAAAAAGAGGAGATAGATTAAAGTCTGGAATAACACATAGGCTTTTATCCCGAAAAATGAGAGAGTTCCTACAGGAATTAAAAAATCTTAATCCACGCGAACGTAGTCGCTGGCATCAACTAGTTCTTTATAATTTCCACTAACTTCTAAAATGAGGGTATTTAGGGTCAAACATCACATTATTGTTATCTTGAAACTCTTACAGCCTTCCCCATTTCCTCCCGATGTCTAAACGAGTTATTGTATGTGGCAGATACCATGGAGATTCACACAAAGAGGCTTTTATCGTTGATGCGCCGTGAGTGCCTTTCTCCCACAAAATCCGGCAGTTTTTGAAGAGAGCTATGTAGGTTAACGCTGTAGATTGATTTTCAACATTGTAACAAAAAGTTTTGCTTAAAATCCTTCCTTGCTAATATTATAAATGCGGTGTGTATAAGTGTGTTTGTTTGTTGGTTTGTCCTTCAATCACGCAGCAATGGAACAATGGATTGACGTGATTTTTTGTGTGGATACAGTTGAGGACATGGAAAGTGACACTGGCTACATTTTATCCCGGAAAACCAAGGTTTTAAAAACCTAACTCCACGCGGATGAAGTCGCGGGCATTAGCTAGTAAATAATATGAGAGGCTCGCTTAAAGGTGGACTTAGGCCCTGCACCTTTCCTTCACACACTTATCTTAAATCTGAGCTAAGTCAGAGCACGCTGTATAGATCTCAGCAGAGTATTGAGTTTTTAAAATGGCGGTCTAATCTATTCCTAAGTTGGTTAATTGAGTTTGACGCCACTATTTCCCTGGGCAACTTGTTCTACACGTCACTTCTCTTAATATTACTCTTAATAACTTATTTATTTATTTATTAGGTACACTAACAATTTACATATTATACATTCAAAAACAAACATACAAAAACATTGCAACATTGACTGATATGTATATCAATAACAAGCATACCCAACAATCAATGATTTCTACTAGGGATGAGTTATATACTCACAAAACAAGGGAAAAAATTGTTCAGAACGACGAAGAGTAGTAAAGTACTTTACCTATTGTCAAATGATATAACAAATTACGACAAATATCTGCCATTACGTGCTTCACTTACCGCAAGCTTGTAACATATCCACCTCTTTTTATACATATACAATATCATAGTTAATAATACTATAAGCTTCTGTAAATTTCTTCGTCTGATTAAAAAGACGACTTTAGTGCTATTGTTTTGTGAACAAACGCGATGCCCCTTATCTGTGACACGGGCTATTCAGCAAATGGCCGTTGTTCGATGTTCATTTGTAAAAGAACGCGTCAGATCCTCTTGTCTACGTCTCGGCAAAGACAGCCAGCTTTGTTGTCTCGCGCACGAAAAGGATTTAAAGGCAACTGAAATATCATTTTGAGATTGTACCCACGGATTTATCTATTAATACATAGTTGAAATGTTTGAAACCTTTTTACCGTTCAGGTCAAAATCTCGACGTCCTTTCTCAGCTTGTTCTTTATATCGCTCATACAAAGACGTGATTGCAAAAACTCGGAATTGACTTTTTGATGTCATAAGTATTTGATAGAATCAGGCGTTACTTTGCGGAAGTCTGGCGGAAGTTCATGAATAGCACTTTAGCATGACTTTGCTTTCTTGCTTAGTTGGGGAGGTAAGCGGTGCTTAGCTTGTAACTGCACGTTTCACCATACAGATTTTTTCTGTTGGCGGATTATAGCAAAATAATAAGGGTTAGCCCTTTCTTGCTAGTCATAAGTATTGATAATAGTGGATGTTCTGTTCTATCCGAAGAAAAAATCACACTAGTAGGCTCTAGCCTACTAGTATTATAGGTAGACCTACAATTGTAGGTCTACCTACAATTGTGCTTTTTTTTGGATAGGACATCCACTATTAATATTTATGACATCAAAAGTTAATTTCGAGCTTTTGCAACGTCTTTGTTCTATTGTATGAGCGATATAATAGCTGATGATGTAAACACTTGACAAAACTTTAACGGTAAGGATTGTGTATGTTGTGTTTGTTCACACATAGAAGGCATTCTAGCACCCGCAAGGAGCGACCGCACAAGGAGTATCGCGGAAATGAAGCCTGTCTGGAGTCAGACGCCATTTCCGTTCTGGGCGGCCCGGAAATGCGAACTCGCTAAACACTGCTGCCATCTGTAATTCCGAAACAAAACAAATTTGAAAGCTTCAATAGCGCAATAGTTAAGGCGCGGAATGAAAACCTCAAGGTCGACGTTTGAAACCTTACCGGTGGGTGTACCTACTATTATCGTATCCTAACTGCCTCGCTTATCTAGTGGTTAGTTTTGACTGAGGATGACGAGATCCCGGCTTCGATTCCAGGTTCGGGCTAAAAAATGTATTGGGTTTTTCTGTCAAGAAATTCTCAGTACTAGCCCGGAGTTAGGAAGTTGGCGGTGAGTCAGCCCCTTGCCTTGGAGAGCACGTAAAGCCGTCGGTTCTGCGCCTGCGTTCCTATCTCCGGTCGTGTCGGATTTTCCGTCCCATCAGACTATGAGGGAATAGAGAGTGCACCTATGTTTGCACACACACTTGTACACTATAATATTTCTCACGCAGATGGCTAATCTCTGTGGAGATCGGCCGCCATAGCCTGATTGACACAAGTTTAAAGTTTATTTGAGCAGGAAAGGGGAATATTAATCATTTTCAGTATAATATTCTTAAAACAATAATGAACTAGCTAATGTCCTCGACTTGAGTGGATTGAGTTTTAAAAATTCTTCGGACATTCTTATTTTTCGGGATAAAATATAGCCTAGATGTCACTTTACAGGTCTTGGAGTGTGACGTGTGTGTGTGATACTTTTTATCCCAGAAAAACGAAGGATTCCCGCGGCATTTAAAACTTTACTGCACGCGGATAAAAGTAGTATACACTATGAGGTATATTATCTGTTCACAAAATACACGTATCTACTGGAAAGGAATTGTAAAGCAATTTATCTTGCTTCGCCCGCACAAGGAGATCAGGAAACGATGTAGCTGCTCGTGTTACCGGCAAGCTGTTGCGGCCATATATGGAGTTGCAATCGAAATCGAAATGCAACGCGTTCAGGGTGAGAACTTATCCACCCACACTATACATACTAATATTATTTATAATATTAGTAGGACAACACATCCTACTGATATTATAAATGCGATAGTTTGTGAGGCTGGATGGATGGATATACATAGGCTTTAATTTATACTGAAAAATTAAAGAATCCCCGTGGGAATCAAAAACCTTAATCCAGCGCCTTAATCCACACGGGTGTGAAACTATTATTTGTTTTTGTTATTTTTTGTGAACTTAGCTATTGTTTTTCTCAACAAGCATATTAAAGTAAATAATATATAGCAAATTAAGATATTTTTTTTAATAAATAATATATTAATCTGTTTTCCGAGGACCATGGCTAATTTCCAGGGTGAAAAATCTGGGAAAGACGTACCGCCAAATGATAAGGCGCAGAAACAGATTAGAGGCAGATAAAATTGCCACCTTTCGATAATAAAATCATTCTGCTTGCATCTTGTATGTCACATCATACTACGGTAAACAGTCAAGGGTATATTAGTCATTGTCATCAAAATGATGACGACATCACACATTTACTATCATAAAAATGATGAATAATGTCCCATTGCTTTTTATATCACCGGTTTGCGGTCAAATATCAACGACTCTGTGTAAGCCCGTACAAAAAAATTTCACGAATAAATGAGAGCTTTACATGAATAAATAACGTCAGTTAACCTTAATGCTAACAAAGGCAGACAAATAAACGTACCTACAGTCACATGTGCATGTACCACGGTGATATACGAGCTGCTCGCGACACGGAACCGCTTTTAGCTACCGTGTCCACCTGAACGCCTATTGTGGAGTTTTCAGAGATTTCACGTAACAATTTTTACGTGCAAAGCAGTAAAAACTTAAGTACTTAATGTGAAATTTTCACAAAGGAGTTATTAATTAGTATATTGTTTAACTACACAATTATAGTGTGCTATAAAATAATACTAATATGCTACCAAGTAAGTAAAACATTTTTTACACAACTTTAACTTTCTAACTAACTAAGTAAAACATTATAACTGTCGATATTTTGATCCAGTTGCATGGACCGTGGTCACGACAGAATTGTCGTCACATTTTCAAGAATGCTTCGATGTCATCATTTTGTTATATTCATAAGGGCCCTTATGAATATAACACAATGATTATAGAAGAATAATTGTAGAGTAATAGCCTAATTATAGAATAATAGCAAATATTATTATTAAATTGTAGCAAAGTACAATCATACTTTCCCTTTTCTAAATAAAACAGAAATAAAAAAGCGAAACCCCCAAAACGTTCGCTTGAATAAAAGAAAAGTAATTACGAAATATTGTTTAAGACTTTCTAAAAGGGTCTTTGGTTAGCTCCGGAACCGGAGATTCCGGTTAAAAGACCAATTTTTTATAAGCTTACTTGAAACGACGTAAATCCGCGCACTGAAAGGCCGTCGCCGCAATTTTTCCGTGTATATTCTACTGTTGAAAGAGTTATTGCAGGCACCATGGTTCACACAAAGAGGCTTTTACTTCGAACGAAAGTGCTGTTGCCGGCTAAACCCGGCAGCACTACCGGATTTGGGTGTGTAGCCGCCGTAAATACACTATGCGATTTAATATAGGTATATTTAATGTAAATAAAATAGAAGGCGTTTGTGTAAGTCCGTGAAAAAAATGAACAGAAGCTTTATTTGCTAGTTCAATTACTTTATTTGGTTGCGCTCATAATATTTGCACTGTAATATCTCCTATAGAATAAGTCAGCCTTATTTTAAATGACCGCTTTGTTCGAAATTAGGTCAGGGGAACATAGCTATTGATTAGTGCTTAACTAACATTATAGCTGAGCTTAGCTGAATGGATTCAAACGTGGGGAATTTTTCATAAATACTTAACGTTTTTAAAATTAGAATTCTGCGTATAAACGCTAAAGATGTCGTCAATACGCAACCACAGTATATAATGTATAGTATACTAAGACAACTCAAGTAGGTAATAGGTTTATTAAGAAAAGAATTGCCTCGCTTGTGACTAGTGTAAGACCCGTTATCCCACCCAATCCGAGATGGGGGAGAGGATTCTCACATCTTCTCTCCGCTTAGCATAAGTGGATACAGTTCAAACTAAGCGGAGAGATGTCTCATTTTTAGACGAATGTAACGGAGAGTTACCGACATAGCTCTGCGAGTGGCGAAACTGAAGTGGAAATGGGCGGGGCACATAGTTCGAAGAGCTGATGGTCGATGGGGTCCCAAGGTGCTGGAGTGGCGACCTCGCACCGGGAAGCGCAGTGTTGGCAGACCCCCCACTAGGTGGACAGACGACATTAAACGAGTCGCAGGGAGCCGCTGGATTCAAGCGGCGCAAGACCGAGGCTTGTGGAGGTCCATGCAGGAGACTTATGTCCAGCAGTGGACGTCCATTAGTTGATAAAGAAGAAGAAGAAGTAACGGAGACGACCGAAGAAGTGTGCGTGTGATGCTAAGCCTGTGAAAACTTCGTATGCACGTCTGTGCATAGCTGAGTTGAGCCGTCTGGCTCAACTCCGCTTTAGGCATCTCTCCGATTCGGTGGAAACACAGGTCTGCTTCAACGTTTTTCTACTCTCCGTTAATCTCCGCTTTTGTGTGTATTGGGCCTTAATATATTGTGATCAGTTTTATAAAGAGCATTTCCTTTTTATACCGGGTACTTTATGTCGGTATCGCTGTTTAGCACCAGCTGTTTAAAAGCTATTTTTGGGGTGTCGGGAACAATTTCCTCAATTTTTTGCCAGAAATATTCTTTGTTTTTCGCCTGGCTTAGGAAATGATGCACTAAATATCTTTATACGCGCAAAATGTATTTTACGAGGTTGCTTCATATAAAATATCGTAAGTGAAGGGGGGCGCCTTTTTGGTAGAAACAGACTAGAAACGCGATTGAATTCAAAAACGAGGGCCTGGCAAGGCTTAGTTACATCTTACTCCTGCAACTTTGTTACTTATCAGATCCACTGAAAAAATGAACTTATTTGTTCTGTTGGAACGTCATTCCGAACTAGTGGTAGATTCATTTGCCGATTCGAAAGCACTTTGTAAAAGTCTATTTGAATAAAAAATTCTATTCTATTCTATTAGACTATTTGAGCCAAAAAAAGTCATATCATCATCAGTGAAAATGCATTCATATTGTTGTATTAATAAAGAAGGCTATCAATAATGTCTTTTTATGTGATACCATATAAGATACGATTACTGCAGTTAAACAAGTTATAATTAAATATTAAAAAATACGATTGTCTAGCCAAAAAACGAACTAAAACGTTAAATACAACAGTACATTACCTTTGGAATCTTATTCACATTTTTAAATGGTATTTTTTTATGAATCACTGGATATTGAACTATATAGTGTTATATATTTTTGGAATCTACTCAACATTTTCTAGATGATGATTACATACTTAATCTTATTTTCGAATTATGTTTTTCAATTTTTTAGTCTTCAATGCGGGACCATAGTCACCCAATCAATTTTTTTTTTAATTTTACTAGCCTATGTCACCCGGAACAAGCTAAGGATTCTAACGATACCTCATTCATTAAAATCGGTTCAGGCGTATAGAAGTTATGGTGGAATATAGGGACTCACATACATACATACTTGGACCCTGAAAACAATAATACTCCTTTTTTCAGGCAGTCGTATAAAAAGTCACTTCGTTTCTATTTAGTGTGTTTTTGCCTTTACTTTACAACTTGCCTTCGCTTATCACAATAGCATTATGAGTATGCGGATCGTACATAGATGTTAAGCCACGAGAGCACGTCCTGCTTAAACTACCGAATGTCAACGACGCTGTTGTTTAGCGGCAGTTTCAGATAAGCCGTCGCACTGAATTACTGAGATAGGCTAATGGGAATCATTTGCTCGACGTCGCTTGCATACTGAACTCCATTTTTCAACCGTACGAGAAGTTATTAGAGGTACATACGTGTGTAGCAAAATAATCGCAGTCGTTCTGGTATGAAGTTATCTTTATTACGGCATTCAATTCATATACGCCAGTATTATTGCTTGGTAAATTGGCTTTACGTTTCACTTAATAAATTTTACATGTAAAAGAGAAAATATGTGATTACAGTTAAGCAAAATAAAGCACCATTTTGTAATTCTGTCCCTTTAAGGCGCAGCCTTAAAGGGACAGAATCGGTGGACTGGATTCTGGAGTGAGCTGGAGTGATCTAGTGGGGCGCCATACCACTGGGACTGGACTCACGCAAAATGGGCGGATATCGCCTAATTGCGGAAAGAAATCTCAGGATGAAGAAAGAAAAAAGAAAGAACATTGAAAGGTTTAGTAAATTTTGGTACTAATTCTAACAATTCCTAGCGATAAATTTTGTACTTAAAGGCGCTAATTTTTTAGAAATTCTATCGGGCGTAACATTTTAGTACCTTTTGTGTTTAATACGGAATATTGGGAGAGAAAAATTATTTTTACGGGCAACGCATTAAGGTAATGAATTTTCCACGTTTTTTGGTCCGACGCGAAGGCAAATCGGGCTTTCAAAAAGATTGAATAGGATCGATAAAGGGAATGAAGACATTACCTTCTCATTATCAGGTTGAAAGGATAAGGAGCGTAATTGATATTCTACTGCGGCATCTTATTTCTGAATGGTGACTTTACGTGCTTGAATAACTTAAAAAGCGGTGATAGCTCGGTGGTTAAAACTATGGCTTCTTTTTCGGGGGTCAAGAGTTCGATCCCTGGCATACATTTCTGATTTTTCGGAGTTATGTACGTTTAAAAAAATTGATTTGACGGTGTAGAAAGACATCGTGAGCAAAACTGCTTGAGAGTTTTTTCTTTAATAGTCTCAACCTGTCAATTTAGTTTAGTTTAAATTAGCCACATTGTTAACACCTGAAGGACGATTCCGTAGTTCCATCATCAATCTCATTTGTGGTGATTGGCTGAATTTATCGCGTCTTTCTGCAACAATGAATTTAAGCCAATAGCGAGTTTGTATCGGCTAATCAAACGTGATTGCAATCGTTACTCTGTAGCAATTAATTTTAGAGAATCGCATCGCTGATAATATTTATAATAATCGGAAGCGACGGCTGAATGACGTCTTTTCGAAGACGTCATTCAGCCGTCGCTTCCGATTATCCGAAGCACAGAGTAAATGAAATAGCTAAATTTGGACCTTCAAAGTTGGTTAACCATTTGGATTCCGATCTAATTTATTATGTCATTATTGCTGTTGTAAGATTGCTACCTACCTACCTAATTAATATGCGTTTAACATCGATTTTGCATTTAAAAGGCTTCATTGATCAAACAAAATGGTATGCTTTCAAACATTTAATAAAGAGGTCAATTAAGGTTAATAAATGCGGCGGCACGCCGTATCGATGCTGAGATTGTTGGTTGAGTTATTTTTGTAAAAAAACGATTCGATACTTTCGCATTTATAATATTAGTAAGAAAGACGCACTTTCTTAACTCAAATGCGAAAGTGCGATTATTTGATGGTTTGTGGGTTTGTCCGTCAATCACACAGTGATGGAGCAACGGATTTTTTCATGGGTATAAGCATCCTAGCACCCACCCACACAAAAACTCTACAGAGTCGTAGATTGTCGCTTGATTTCTCAGTAACGCGATTGGTTTCCCGAATAAATTGCTCTTCTCTTGCTCTGCTTGCTTCAGTGTGAAGCAATCACGAAAAAATCTTCATAAAGTGCTAAGCACAAATATATCGCAAAAAAAAATTTCTTTGCACTTAAAAAAGCTTGTTTAGCTTTATAAAAAATTGTATTCAAAATGCGTTCATAGTTGCATAAATTACGTCGGGCAGACTAATTATTCTGATGCACAAATGGTGCTCGGCGTCGTTTATAAGAGCGAATATATTTTCGTTTGTACCCTTCTGTGCTCTCGTTTTAATTTGAAATATAATTTTTTAAGAGTCGTCATAAATAATCGTTGGGTGCTTTTTAAAAAATATGACAGGTTAGGCTTTGTATTTGCATCCGCAATTTTAGTAGTTAAATTCAGGTATGATTATGTTACTCTAGCATCCGATTACTGCTGCAGGCAAGTGTATCTGCGGAACAAAACTGCAACTCAGGCTTTCATTCCAAGCTCAGATCTTCGGAATAGACCCTTAATTAAAATTACCAGGTTATTAGGTCAAAACTTATCATAAACATAAAACTTATCATGAAACTACTCTACTACTTCTTCTATCCAAAAATAGAACCTCTATGCTGTAACTATAATTGTAGCGGATGGAAACAGTAAAACACTGGTTTTGAGCAAAAGGGCTTGGCGGAATCGTAGTTCGTAGGAGCTTGTGATTTGGGCGGTTGGCGACGCGACGGGCGGCGAATTCAAAACGGGCCTTTATCAAACGTTATGTGTCACCAACTGACAGTTGCCCCCCGCACCCCTGCCTCCGTACGAACTACGTTCCGTTTTGCCTTATTTATTATATTTATAAATATGGCAACACAAAACAATATAAATATCTAATCGCGTCGCTAACAATAATAATATACCTACCTGATAAACAGAGCATGATAAAAACAGAAAATGGCAGTCTCTCGTAGCCATCTCGTAGCATAGCTCGTAGCAATTCACATCTTGATTACATTGTAATTAACTTAAGTATCTATCGAGTCTATTTAGATGTTTGGCATAAAAAGCTTACATTCTGGAGACTGTCATAGGATCCATTTTATTTCGGAAAATCAAAAAGTTCCGCACGGGATTTTTAACAAATGAAATTGTGGGCATCGACCTTTGAGTCGAGAGACCAACGCATCGACTGATTTATTTTAGTTAGGTATACGAGTATTTTGCTTTGTTCAGGTTTTTCGACTTCTAATTTTGTTTATAGATCTGAGTCATACATAGAAGTAATAAGCACTGGAATCTGAACAAGTCGGAGACAAGCCAAGCGGCCGCAAAAGGAGTATCGCGGAAATGAAGGTTGTCTGGAGTCAGACGCCATTTCCGTCTCGAGCGGTTCGGAAGCGCGCACTCGCTAACAGCGCATCTGTTTAACAGTCCTGCCGTCTGTATGTCTCCGACACTGTCTCCAGGCTACTATTGGGAGCATTGTCTTGATTTTCGGATAACTCTGAGTAATCGGTGATAGCCTAGTTGTTAAGTCTTAGGCCTCCTTTTTTAAACGACTCCCAAGAAAGGCGGAGGTTCTCAATTCGACGGAATCTTTTTTTTTTAATGTATGTTCTCCAATTACTCAAAGACGTCTGGACCGATTTGGAAAATCCTTTTTTTGTTTCATAGGGTATAGATACTTCCCAGGTGGTTTCATTGTCATCAGGTCAGGATCTGATGATGGGAACCTAGAGAAATCGAGGGAACTCTTCAAATTTTATAGGCACGATTGATATACTTTGTACTGGCGTTTGAAATCGGTTTTGTAAAAAGAATTTTTACGTTTATATTAGACCAGAGTATGTGCATTTTAAGCATTTAAACCTTAACGGTGAAGGAAAAATTTGTGAGAAAACTTGCATGCCTGAGAGTATTACAAATTTAATTTTATTTATTAATTATAGCAAAGGTGTGTGAAGTCTATTAATATGCAATGGGCCAGCGTGGTGACCTATGGCTCATGTACGGTTCAGGACCGCACAGAAATAAAACTGCTGAGTAGAAGTCTTAAGTTTATTACTACTACTCTACTTAGGCTAATTATAACCTAATAGCAGTGTGAGCGCGATGCGATGTTATGTGCACTGATTTATGATATAATGAATAGCGTAGGTATTTATAATAAAGCGTGAATGATGACTGGGCGAATTGTACGGTTTCGACATAGACCGTACAGCTCATAACCTTCCTCTGAGAGGAGACCTGAGCTCAGTAATGAGCTGTTGATGGAATGCTGATGATGATGATGATGATGATGACATACAATATAGTAATATTACAACCATTGCTTTAGAAATGAGTACTAATAGCGGATTTATATTCAAAGCGCTGATAAATTAGACCATTAGCTGGATGAAACTTCTCTCAATACTAAATGGAGCAAAACGGATGAAGTGGACTGCACTAATACGGTTACAAGGGCCGCTTATCTATTCCGGATTTGAGCTCCCTTTGGGATTAGTTCCGAACCACAGTCAACCTTGATTATACCTACCCAAACGATTCAACGAATAGTTAAATGAAATGAATACACCTTATTGTGCACCAAATTAAAAACAAATCTTTATAAATAAACTGTAAAAATATTATTAAAGGTAAGGTGCGATTAACCCTGTATTCATTACTTAAATATATCTAAATAAATATGATATAAATAGAGATATCTAAATCTAAATATATAAAAGGCAAAGGTGACTGACTGACTGACTGATCTATCAACGTACAGCTGAAACCACTGGATGGATCAGGCTGAAATTTTGCATGTAGATAGCTATTATAACGTAGGCGTCCGCTAAGAAAGGATTTTTGAAAATTCAACTCCTAAAGGGATAAAATAGGGGTTGGAATAATCGAACTTAACGTGAGCGAAGCCGTGGGGTAAAGCTAATAAATAAATAAATCGTCACTTTCGTGTAATAAATAACATAATAGATAAGAAACGACACACATACATTCTATCATTTACGGTTGTAATTTAATTGTTTAATAATATTTTTATGACCAAACAATGATTTATTTTTAAAAATGAATGGACATGGGACATGACGTTGTGCTGACTTTTTGAAAAATAACGGACATATTTTCAAAAAGTCTGTGTGTCTGTCTACATATCCTTTTTTCAGATAGGTAGGTAGTTATTACTTAGGTCAGATCTTATATATGCCTTTTTATTTGATCCTGTAAATAAAAAGGAATTCTTTATTCAAAGCCTGAATGGGTAGTGGAAAAAACCGTCACTTTCGTGAAATAAATAAAACAACAGATAAGAGACGACACACATACATTCTATCCTTTATACGCTTACAATTTATGTTTTAATAATATTTTTGCAATAAAACAATGATTTATTTTTAAAAATGAATGGAAATGAAGTTATCCTGACTTTTTGAAAAACAACTGACATGTTTTCGAAAAGTCTGGTTGTCTGTCTATGAGTTTTTTTCAGATAATTAATTATTTATTAGTTAGGTCAGATCTTTTATATGCCTTTTTTATCCTGCAAATAAAAAGGAATTCCTTATTCAAAGCCTGAATCAACAAGATCATTAGCAGGCTGCTATTCCACTCAGATCTAAATGGGGCATAACAAGGCGAGTGGGCAGGACTGAAACGGATACAAGGGCGGCTTATCTGCGGATATTCCGGATGCGAGTCTCCTGGGGGAGCCCGGGGGAGCCTGAAGGAGTCTGGGGGAGGGATGGCTCGAGTCTTGATTACATAGTAAATGTAACTAATCTACTACATTTATTACGATAGTTAACAATTCTATTGATTTAGTTGTGAGTGTAATTCTATTGATTTAGATAGCTTAAGGCCTCCTTTACAGGGACTCCGGGTTCGATCCAAGATGGATCCCAGGCATCTTTGACTTTTCAGAGTAATATGATTTAGGCAATTAATCACTTGCTTTAATTTTGAAGTAAAAGATTGCGAGAAAAACTAAACGTAGGACTAAAAATAGATAAAAAAGACGTGTGGCACTCGGGGACTGCCGCCGTAAAGCTATTGCATAGCATTTTTTATCAACGCCATCTAGCGGTGAGAGGAATCCGTCTCGGTGGGGTGTCAGGTTATTTTCGTTACGGAATTTCTGGATTCGGTCTCCACGCTCAAGGCCCACGATAGAAGCTATGCAATAGCTGAAAAATTCGCAATAAAAATATGTAATATGTAGGTACATTGTACGCAATAATGAATGCTAGGATGCTAGAATCAAATTCAAAAAATTAACTAAATCTATAATGCCTCAATTAGCCAGCGAAGCGTGTTGCCCTGATATCATCAACCCCAGAGTAAATAATATTAATATCCTGAAACAACGATTCTGCGTAGAGCCTTCCAAGTCCAACATAATTCAATATCGCTCGCCTGCTGACGCAGACAGTAGAACTCTAATGAGACAATTGATTTTCGACATTGTCTCTCATTATGTCTATCGACATTTCCGCTACCGGTGGAATAATACCTATACGTTAGATTTTCTCTGATATTATTTTTTCAGATATAAACTAGGTGGTAATCCAGCGTGTAAATAACTGAACTACTTTGTGTGGATGGCGTTGCGTTAAAATATATCCTATTAATATTATAAATGAGAAAGTTTGGATGTATGGAATATGGAGGTTTGTTACTCAATCACGTCGCAACGACTGAACCGATTTGGCTGAAATTTGGCACAGAGATAGATTATATTCTGGAATAACATATAGGCTATAACATACTTTTTAAGCCCGGAAATAGGAGAGTTCCTACGGGAATAAAAAACCTTAATCCACGCGAAGTCGCGGGAATCAACTAGTATTGTGTAAACGCAGATTTGAATTTGAAATTGATGTCGATTGGCATTAGCCCTACAAGTTTAAAAGATTGTGTAAATTCCTTTCATTTTATAAGAACGTATTGCACGAATACGTATTCTTAGGACTTAAAATTACCTGTGAAATGTTCAGGTAAGTTGCAGACAAAGTTGCTTGGAAAGTTCAAATTTATATATTATGCAACTTGCGGACGAGTTATTGTTAACTGCTGTTGCGAAGAATGAAGCCAAGTTTGCAAGTTTTGCTTAACATTTCGCTGACAAAACTTGGCAGGTTTGCTGTTCAAGGTCTGTGAATAATTTTAGAATGCATATGTTGGATAATATACTTAAGAATCGTTTTGTTTTATGTGTTGTTGAACTTACAGGGGTGACGTAGTCAAAGCGTAGTTGACGAAATCCCCAGGAAAAAAAAAATTAAAAAAAAAATAGGTTGGTTATGCCCGAAATTATTCAAATTTTTTTTCGTACAAATGACTCGTATAGTTCTTGCAACCCATGATGGGTGCGTGGCTCATGGTTGTGTGTGGTTCGTATCTGTATAAGTGTGAGCGAGAGCTTGCTCGCGCCTGACCGCTCCCACCTAAGCTACGACAAGCACTAACACTTACGCAATGTGCATGTACACGACGTAATCACAAGTAAAGCTCACTCGCCTTCGTGAATTGAAAAAACAAAGACATTTATGTTCGTTAACACGTATCTAATTGCCTTTCGGCATTAAATGTAGGGTTATTTAAGTTTGCACACTTTTTGATTTACTCGTTTTTGATGAAAGTAGGTATACTTAAAACGGAGTGATTACATTCTCTTTGGATATACTTATCTATCTACTTAACAACTTACCTATTTACTTAACAAGAGCAGAATATTATAGCACACTATTTATATGTTTATACTAGCGGACGCTCGCGACTTCGCCCGCTTCTTCAATTATTCACAATCGACAGTTCCTAAATCCTCACAGTTTAGATGGGCGGAACCCCTGCAGCATCAGGACTGAGGAATTGGGTCCTGGAATTCAACGATGTAGGCTTTACTTGGTACCTACCTACCTACAATAACTATCCATAATCGACAGTTCCTAAATCGCAACAGTTTAAGGGGCAGTATCCCTGCAGCATCAGGATTGAGGAGTTGGAACCCGAAGTTTTTATGGGAGCATTTCGCAAAGATTTGTATCCATTAAAAAAAGATTCACGCAAATCGGTTTAGAAATCACGCACATGTCGATATACATAAGTAGAAAAACAGAACTCCTTCTCCTCCTTTTTGGAAAGTCGGTTAAAAAAGGAGCCTATGTTACTCCTGATAATATCAGCTGTCTACCAGTGAAGGTCCCGTCAAAATCGGTCCAGCTGTTCCCAAGAACAAACAGTCGACAGGCAGACAAACATTTTAAAAATGGTTTTTTTTTTTGTTAAAGTACTGTATTTACTTTACATAGGCATTTAGTAAAAAACTGTTATTTTAATATTATAAACAGATACTTCAATTTTATTTATTTGTATAATATTATATAGCTACAGTAAGTACTTACTTCTTAGGCTATTGTAGGGTTATTGATACTAGATGGCGCTATACTCCTTTAAATCGCGCTTTTTCAGGCGCGCGTCCACGTAAATAAATATTTTACCTTCTTACTTCTTTTTAATTTACCACGGTCCAACGGTGGAAAGAGTTTTTGGAATGCCAGTTGATGGCAATATTACATTCACAGATTACATTAATCATTGGGGTGTGAAAATATACACTAATTACTAGTTATAGTGTTGCAGAACTATCGAGAATTGCGCTATCGATAGTTGACCTTGAAAATCAGTCATATAATCGATAGTTCTATCGATACTATTTGCGTGTGATAATACTATCGATTATATCGATAGTATAAAATCAACGATAGTATCGATACTACCGATAGTATTGATACTTCAGTAATACTATCGAAGTAATGTAATCGATACTATCGATACTATTGATACTATTGAGCTTGAGCACTAGTATTTACTCTTTTTTAAAAATCGATAGAATCGATAGTTTTGTCATGTGCAAATATCGATTGTACGAACTAACGATTGTATGACTGATTTTCGAGGTCACGATACTATCACGATACTATCGATAGACTATTTTACTATCGCAACATCACTGCTAATTACTAAAATTACTAATTAATTATCTGAGTCTAATTACTAATTATCTCGGTCTGAGTCTGAGGCGTAACCGAGGGGCGAAATAACATTATTTACATTATTATAATGTGAATGCTATCAAAGAGTACTGGTCAGTAAAAGTACTGAGATCCAAATTATGATCAAGGCCTTTACTAGTCTCAGTAAATGGAACCATACAGTGTTCATGGTTCATTTATTAAACCTACGTGGTCCGTACGTGGTATGGAAACATTTAGGTACATAAATGTTACTCGCCCGACTTCAACAAACGTGTCTTTTATTTTATGTCATCAGAAGGCAAGCGTCGCAATCGGTTTCATAGCTTCTATTTTACTTCAACAAACGTGTACAAACTAAAAAACAAATTTTTTACTTGTTTGATGTCGGTTTTATGAAAAGAATATTTATTAATTTAAATTTACTTTCTTAAGTCTTTAAACTCCTTAGAACTTGGCAAAAAACTTTAAAACTTTGCGTTTTTCACAGTCAACGCGGTGTAAGCAACTTTACCCCACATTTTAACTCAAAGCGATTTACGAGTGTATCACTTGGCGAAGTCTCAGCTGTTCTCTCGTGAGGAACGATACGGAAGTTAGGAAACTTGAGTTTCAAATAAGCACTTAGTTAACTCAGCCGGCGAAGTGTTGGTAAACTTTTTGCATTCCTAATTACAGTTGTTGGCGCAAAAAGCTGATCGCGTATAATTAAGGAGATGAACCACAAAAGCAATAGGTACGTTGTGCAGTGAGTAAGTTTCAATGGCAAGAGACCCGACGGAATGACGCTCGTTCCTTGGCAGCGTGGCAGGTCTTTGGTGTGGGACGCTATTTGTGTTGATACGCTGGCACCGTCTCACATCAACGCAACTGCTGCGTTAGCAGGCTGCAGGTAGCAGGCTGCAACGGCTGAGCGAAACAAGCGGTGGAAATATGCATCCTTAGGTGAGGGATACATATTTGTGCCGTCTGGTGTGGAAACGTTGGGGCCGTGGGGACCAGATGCGCGTCGGTTTTATAAAGCCTCAAAAGCCCAAAGGTTAAAGGTGCGGACTGAAAACTGTAAGGTCGCAGGATCGAAACCCACTTTTGTCGCACCCATTCCTAACACAAGCTTTCCACTTATTTGGAGGGGATAGGAGGATATTAGTCAACTCAAGGATGGCTAATATTCTTTTAAAAAAAAAAGAGTTAACGACGCGCCTGTCTGATGCAACTTAGGACCACAAGGCTGGCTGGTACTTTGGTAAGTATATGTATCTCTATATATATAAAGGAAAGTATCTGTATATATAAAGAGGAAATGCAGCCAACCTTTCCTTGGCCCAGCAGCTCTGGCCAAGAAGACCACAGCGCTCACCACTGCGCCAGAGAGATCGTCAAAACAGTATAACTTACAGGTGCTTTTAGCCTAAAAGCCTTATAAGCTTTTAAGTAAAAGACGTGGAGGTATTTTTAAAAGTTCTTTTATCAAGCGTTGCAAAGTCCAACACCTCAGTTTCAACCATCTTAAGATGAATGAATGCTCAGCTGGTTAAAACATACACTTTGTAGAATGAGGCAAGTATTTTCACAGCGCTAAAACCTAGATCACTAAATAATTTTGTTACTGTACTATGCCACACTGCGGTGACTATGATGGAGTTTTAGATTTTATTTAGTTTTAATATTAGTTTTATTTAATTTATTTATTGCGTCTGAACATGGTCTGAACTAAATATTCGATACTACTATAAACTCATTAATTAGGTTTATATTAGTTTTAATTTTAGAAATAACTAGCTTTTGCTCGCGGCTTTGGTCACGTTATAGTCTGCTTTAATTTAATTTAATTATATTTCATTCATCATTATTGTAAAAAAGTTCCTACAAATAGAGTTCTTTAATTAGAAATAATGAGTTTATAGTTGTATCGAATATTTAGTTCAGACCATGTTCAGACGTAATTAGTCGAAATACATAGCTCAATTTTCTAAATAATGAAGTTTTAATTGAATTTAGTATCTCAGTAATCGGTAAACAATGAGGACGTTGAATTTTAGCCGACAATGTTGAGGAGTTCTGACAGCTTACCTGAAACTTACCTCTAAATTAGCTTTCATTGTTTCAGAAATTTCATAAGTTTCAAGGCATCTCAAGTTTTGTAGAAAAAGTTAGCAAGCATAATAAAATCACCAATCGATTTTCTCTTGTAGTAAGACCCTCAATAATAGACTTTTAGATAATATGAAGGCGCTAACATTCAAGTACCAGACAAACCTATAAATAAATACACTTCAGCATTGATAATGTTACTAGCTGATGCCCGCGACTTCGTCCGCGTGGATTTAGTTTATTAAAAAATCCCGCAGGAACTCTTATATTTTCCGGGATTCTTATTTAAAAAGTAGCCTTTGCCATTCTCCGGGTCCTCAACTATATCCATGCAAAAATCACGTCGACTCGTAGCTCAATTGCGGCGTGATTGCAGGACAAACCAACAAATAGACACACTTACGCATTTATAATTTTAGTAAGGATATGGATTATTCTTCAGCGTTATGTTTCTATTATAGGTACAGCTTAAAATAATTCTGGCTGAAACTAAGGTCATATTTCACCGTCGCATGTTTTACTGAGAAATAAAGACGTTTTTACTACTTTTGTATTGAAAATCTGTCAAAAAATCTCTTTCGTCGGTTATTTTTAATAGAGCAATAGGTCTTTCAAATCGCTAAGCAAGAATTAATGAACTTGAAAAACTGATTCTTAACTTCGTTTGAAATAATTATAGTGTTCGAACAAAATATAGTACTTTAGTAAAATATAATCAGAATTACGTATCATGAATATTATAATCTGTCCGTCATTTTATGAAAATTTATAAAGTATCTATGAGTACCAGAGCGGTTCCATTGGAAAAATATTTTATCGAGATTAAAATATGCTTTACAGAATTAAAACCACTAAGAAATTTCCACGCCATGTTGTGATTAAAGCCTCCATTTATTTATTCATATTTTCAATCGTGAGTGTAGCAATTTGAGTAATAACAGACATGCGGCGATTTAAATGCAGCGTTGGCCATTTTGCAACGCAATTAAATGTTGCTGACTCAATGGGACTTTTAAATAAAACCTGCCTCAGTGTTTCCATTCTTTGTGAGGAAAATAGCCCTTTGTGCGATGGAAATAGATTTTATCGTCTGCCACTTCGCCTAGTAGTGCTGCAGAAATGCTATTGTAATGCTAAAAGCTGTGTCGTTTGAGTATTTGAAATCATTTGCTCTGGTTTAATGTTTTGTAATTTTCTTTCTGTTTAAAATTATTCGCTATCTTTAATATGTTTTATTTTATGCAGTTTGTACCTAAAGAGAAATTTTGGGGCACCATCTCAAACTCGCCGTGGATTCCGCTTCTGCACTTCGTTTCAAATGTTTCGCCTTCACCTTGCAAGGCATAGGGAGAAAAAGTAAGAGAAATAAGAGAAGTAAAATTATAAGAGAAAAAGGTGACTGACTGACTGATCTATCAACGTCCAGCACAAATCACTGGACACATCGGGCAAATATAGCATACAGATAGCTATCATAATGTAGGCATCCACTAAGAAAGGATTTTTGAAAATTCTACCTTTAAGGGGCAAAATAGGGGTATCAAAATTTGAACTTAACGTGAGCGAAGCCGCGGGCACATGTTAGTCGAATTTCTGTTGAGGCTTTAACCTCATCGTGAATTTAATAATGCGCTACAATAGTACTTAAGCTGGAAGGAAAAAATCGAAAAAAAATGTTATAAAACATTAATAAGAAGAAATCTCTTCCTTAGAGATAAGCTATCCTTGTGCACGTCCTTTATAATGTTTATGTTTTTTTATATTACTGGTACTAAATAAATAAATAATAAAACGTAATACGTAAAATAAAAGGTTCATATTTCATAATATTATTTTCTCATTAAAAATAATGTACTTAAAAAATATAGTGGACATTGTACATTAAAAAATAATGTTAGAAAGCTAACATGAAAGCTAATGTTCGCAACATTTCTAACACAAACTTTAACGTGCGCGCAATGCTGTTTAATGCACTTTAAATGCGAAAAAGTGCTAACGGTGCTCCCCAGCTCCGAACATTGCAAGTCTTGTATGTGTTAGCGAAAAGTGAATATTACGCTGTAGATTCTACGCTTGTATCTAATTGAACCACCCCGTAACAGCGCAGCTATTATCTGGAGTGAGGGTGGCTGTCCTCGGTCCACGCGTCTACATTGTACATTTCCACAACCCTCAGTTCACTCGCGATCTTCATGGGGGATGAACGTACTCGATAGCTCCCTGGTTTAGAGGGAAAAGTTTTGCGATCGCCGGATGTCGCGTTGAGAAAAACAATTTAAGATGGAGTACTTTTAGGTGTGCGCTCGTTGAATACGGCCGATTGACTGTGACCGGATTTTTGATAATGACTCGGAATAGTGTGCAGTGATTGCGGAATGAAAGGTTTGTTTGTATTTTTAACCGACTTCAAAAAAAGAGAAAGTTATTTTTTTATTTTTTTGCCGATGTTCCTCCATAATTCCGTCAAATCTGAACTGATTTAAATATATTTTTTTAATTTGAAAGGACGTATCGTCAGTTATGTGCCATTTAAATTTGGTGAAGATCTGATGAATAACTTCGGAGATGGAGGACGGAACTCCGCAATAAATAAGAGCAAAAAATTTTATACTTATAAGTGGCGTTTGAAGTCGGTTTTTTAAAAATATTTTTTTTTTATATTATTATTATGCTTTCTAATAATTTTAGAGCTTTGAAAACACTCAAAATGTAATTAAAACCTACTGAAAGAAAATAAGATGGTTTTGGGTAGCATTTTTATTTTGTTCTTTTTAAAGATTTAAAATTGTTAAAGGCATAGGTACCTTTCGTATACTTAATGCGTAATAGGTATCTATTGCGTGCAAAAAACGTTTACGTGAACTTACAAAATTCATCAACAAAGACTTAAGTATACGCTTTTTACGTAATAAAAATATCTATTACTACTAGTACCCATATAAGTTTGGATTGTCGTCTATCTTGATAATTTTTCATATATTTGCTGCAATTCGGATGATTTCGAAACTTACAAATATATAATATATTAATTTATATTAATTTATGAATAAAAATCATTATGTTATGCCGAGAAGAGCGAGCAATAAACTCGGCGGTTGCTCTTTTAAAAAAAAAAATTTACAATGGATAACAAAACTATGCTATGTATACAGTGTTTCCACAATAAAGTTTCAAAAATGCAAAATAATCCAATGCATGTTAAGACAGGCAGGAAAAAGCAGACCCATTCCCGTTGGTGGCACCCGTTCACGAGGTTATAATTAGAGTAAAACCCACCGGCGTTATAGTAACCGGCACCAAAACATCGCTTAGGTTCATCTTATGTTACGGCAATGTATACAAACCGCAAGAGCAACAATTTTCCCGCGCATTGCCGGATAATTTATTATCAAGGCATATGAGGCGGCAATTTGACGGCCGGTCGTATTTTAAATGGCCAAGAGTTCCTACCCTTATAATTCTGAAAGGGCGTGAAAAATACCGTCATGCTTGGGTTCCATTCACTATTGTTCAGCTTAAATTTCAAATCTACCAATACAGCCCACATTATCGACTTGACCTTATTATATAAATGTCCCTAACAGGGATCGGGTATATTGAGATCGAAAATACCCAATACTTTCCTTTGAAAAATCAATGAATACATTGCTTGTTTTTTGTTTAGGTAATACTTGGTATTTACCATACAAAATTACCTATGTATGTTATTTGAATTGCAAAAAAAGTCATTGTATCTTCTATATGTCGGAGAAAAGGCCGTTCTCATAGACATCATCAGTGGTCGCTATAGCTAGTGGGCGTCATCAAGGTTGATTGCAAGCATAAAACGACGTATTCCTTGTTCTGTACAATTTAATCATAGTTCCACAATATTGAGGGACACCATATGATTAATCACTTTCTAATTACAATCCAATCTGAGCAGCGAGTTCGCGACACACATCTAGTTCACATTCTGTTCTCCCATAATGATCCACCAAGGATCCACCTTGATCAGCTCTCTATTAATTATAACTGATAAGCATAGCTCTGCTAAGTCACACGTCTACCAAGAGAATGCCAAGATGTCATCCCGACCTCGCTCGAGGCCTGCCCTCGACTCTGATTGGACGTAACATATTTTCTTTTAATAATCGAAGGAGGTTTTACACAATATTAAAAAGTAATCAATCAATAAGGTTTTACAGAATAATATCAAATTAGATTCAGTCTTCCTCCGATACGGCCACCCTGACGTCTCACGCGTCCTCGTGTGATGCTGAAGAACGAGGATCATCATTATCTGTAAAGACAAAACAAATTGGGTACCACAGTTCTACCACTGCTTACAAAATATAAACGTGTTTGTTAACCGACTTCCAAAAAGGAAGAGGTTGTTAAATATTTGCATAGTATTATTTTTATCTGCACTACCGGCCTATTAGACTCACAAGTTGTGAGTTGGTTGTGAGTCACAACTAACGTCTCATGAAATCTGAATTCTGACAATCTCCATACTATTAATTTTATCACTTCATATAAACAATAGTCCTCACACTGTATACTCAGCAAACTCTGCACAATGAAACAAGCACCTTGCCTTATATCACCTAGGCAACCACATCATCGTTTTCAAGGTCTCAACATTCACCGTATCAACAGCCATTCGCTGTTGACCATCTCAACAGCCAATTCGCTGTTCACCACCTAAACAGCCACCTCGCTGTTTACCACCTAAACAGCCACCTCGCTGTTTAGATAAACTATTTTCCACACTCTCTAAATATCTTAAAACTTTCGCCATAATGCAATTTACCAGTAAACATTATTAAAATCATCACTGCATATTTCTCTAAATTCTAACATTTTTAAAATCATCACTGCATAATTCTCTACCACTTAATCTCGGCAGACTGACATTCGACCGTCCTCGTGCGTTAGTATTTATCCGAAACATACAACTTCCAATCACCAGAAAATCCGCTCGTTCATCCTGACAATCAAATAAAAAGAGACTCTCTCACCAAATAAAATATACAAAGTCCCCTTTAGAATAGCAGTGCAGTTGACCGTAGCTTCACCAGTCACCACTTTACTCATTGTTCGTACAAGCAGCCGTTACGATTTCGGGTTGATCCAACGATTGGTTGATCACACGTGCAGCGCAGCATCGATGTCGTGCAGCATAATCTAAAATAACAAAGCATAATAATCACAACTGCTATATAGCATAGCTATGGAGAACCATAGAACGTGATAATCTTGAAATATCTTGTGAATCTCTTCTTCTTAAATATTTTCATTTCATATTTCAATTCCTTCAATTCATATTCCAAAACTGAAAGATAGATTCAAACAGAAGATCTTGTGAATCTCGGTTGGCTTCAGATTCTCGTTTTTTTTTATATTTCAAAAATTGAAAAACAATTTCAAAAATTCAAACATCGTCTTCTTATTTTCAATTTATTTTATTCAATTCTTTTTTTCAGTTCTGTCTTCAATTCTTTATTTCAATTGTTTTCAACGTTGGTGACGTCTGTTGCATAGCAACAACTCTGGTATCTAAGCAACGCTTTCATGTTACTTTTGCTCAGCGCCCACTTTTTTTTTCAATTATTTCTCCTTAGGTTCTTCATGTCTTCATATGAAATCCCATTCACGGGGGCATGAAATCATATTCTGCGGGTATGATATTACATCCTGTGGGCATAGAGTACCATCCTGTGGGCATGAGGTTACCATCCCACTTCTGATGTCGGAGAAAAGGCCGTTCTCATAGACATCATCAGTGGTCGCTATAGCTAGTGGGCGTCATCAAGGTTGATTGCAAGCATAAAACGACGTATTCCTTGTTCTGTACAATTTAATCATAGTTCCACAATATTGAGGGACACCATATGATTAATCACTTTCTAATTACAATCCAATCTGAGCAGCGAGTTCGCGACACACATCTAGTTCACATTCTGTTCTCCCATAATGATCCACCAAGGATCCACCTTGATCAGCTCTCTATTAATTATAACTGATAAGCATAGCTCTGCTAAGTCACACGTCTACCAAGAGAATGCCAAGATGTCATCCCGACCTCGCTCGAGGCCTGCCCTCGACTCTGATTGGACGTAACATATTTTCTTTTAATAATCGAAGGAGGTTTTACACAATATTAAAAAGTAATCAATCAATAAGGTTTTACAGAATAATATCAAATTAGATTCAGTCTTCCTCCGATATATATATATAAAATGCAAAGTCCTGACTGACTGATTGACTGACTGAGATATCAACGCACAGCCTAAACTACTGAAGTTAGAAACTTGAAATTTTTACAGTTGGTTCCTTTTATGACGTAGGTGCACACTAAGGAAGGATCTTTGAAAATTCAACCCCTAAGGGGGTAAAATAGGGGTTTGAAAAATCGAACTTAACGTGTGCAAAGCCGCGAGCTAAAGCTAGTTTAATTATAATATTCCTGTAATCGTTTTAAATAAATAAATCACGCACGCAAGTTTACTTAAGTTACTTATAAGTATGTAACTATAATTTTCTTGTTAGCGTACTGCTTAAAGCTTTGTTTATGAATCTTTGAACAGCCATTTTTGTGTAATCGAATTAATTAATCATTGATACTTAACCGACACAGAAACGAACGAATTCTCTCAAAAAACAAAGCACTAACATTTATTAAAATATAATAAAGCGAGGTTCAAGTCGTTACTCGTATAAATATAATAAATTATAATCATCATCTTTTTTTTTTATTCGATGACAAGATAGCCCTTGACTGCGATCTCACCTGATGGTAAGTGACGATGCAGTCTAAGATGGTAACGGACTAACTTGGAAGCAGCGTAAATTCAACCCATACCCTTAATCGGTTTCTACACGCCATCGTGCCGGAACGCTAAATCGCTTGGCGGCACGTCTTTGACGGTAGGGTGGTAACTAGCCACGGCCAAAGCCTCCCACCAGACCAGACCAGAGACAATTTAGAAATAATAAATTCCTAAATCGCCTCCGCCGGGAATCGAACCCGAGACCTCCCAGTTATAAGACCACAGCGCTCACCACTGCGCCAGGGAGGTCGATCTATCACATTATCATCATCATGAATATCTATATTCATATACCTACCCGTGAAACAATATATTCATATTTGGAGGTGGCTTATGCTAAAATATTTAGCAAAAATTTTACTATGCAGGACAGCAGCGAATATTTCAGAACGTAAATTCACAAAGGAGATCCTCCACGATTCATACATTTTTGGGCTAAATATGAAAGTGCCGGCCAAAAAAAAAATTTGCTGTATTTCGTTAGAACTTGTCCCCCTAAACATTTTTTATTATGACACCAAAGCTGTAGAACTATTGACCTTGGTTTTATTTAAGTTTAAAAATCTGTATTTTTTCGAATATATGAAGAGTTTCTAAGGCATTTTTTTTACTTTTTTGGAGTTTTGTTAATTGCTACCTATCCGATCCTGACCACACATCTAAAAATACCACATTGTGCATCTTGGCTGGAACTACCACGGAACCCCAGATGGTGGAATGGATGAAACACCATCTCAGATGGTGATTAAGGCTGACTGGGATCAACCCATTTGCAGAAATGATAATTGGGGTGGTTTCAATGGACTCCACTTGCCACATGCCGGAAACCTCGTGAGCCAGATCTAGATACTTTCGTTTTTCTCTGTCTCCACTCTCACGAGGTTTTCGCCATGTTCGATGGTGATGGCCACTAAAAACACCCTCGACTGTGCCCGATCCATCAGCACGATATCAAGCTTATTAACCAGAATCATCCTGTCCGTGATGATGGACCGATCCCAGTAGAGCCGTACCCCATCACGCTTAAGTTTTGACACCGGTGTGTACTTATAGTCTTTCATCCAGGAAACCGTACTTCAGAGCTTCAAGCTCTTGGTGAAGGATTTTGGCTTCTTGGTTGTGCCTGTGGAAATACTCAGTGTTAGCAAGAGCCGAAAATCCCGATTGCACATGCCTGAGTGACTCACTGCGATGGCGACAAACTCAACAAATGTTGATAGTGCCATCCTTTAGGATGTACTTTCGGTAGTTTCGCGTCTTAACTACCTGATCTTGTACCTTCGGTTTCCTTAAAGAGGTAAACGAAACGCAACCATTGCACGGACGCTTCTTCATCCAGGTGAGGCTCATTAAGAGAGACAAAACCATAGTAGACTCAGACAATCGCCCTGGAAGATACCCCGCCGTATCCTTATCCGATCATCGACAGCTGTCAACCGCTCATCTTGAAGACAAAGGATCGTGCTCCATTGCCCCATACACTCCGAGGAAGTTTCGAACTGTACTATCGACTTTGTACAGCTCAAGGACCCTCAAGAACCATGAATGGGGCACCGAGTCGAATGCCTTCATGCATTGTTAATCCAGGCTGTGGGGAAATTCCGGCAAGTTAGTTTGACCAGTTGGCTCGCGACGGAGTCGATGAGAAGGTGCTTCTTAGTACCAGGACTATTGTACCGACATCCGTTCTGAGCCCCAGACATTATACTATTTTCGCCTACATGACGGGAAATCTTAAGGCTCAAAACGGATGTCAATGTCTTATAGATGCTAGTAAGATATGTGATGGGGCGGTACTTGTCAGCGGCATCGGTGGACTTGGAGCTAAATGAGTGATTCCGGTGGTAAAAAGCCTCGGGAATGCCCTTTGCTCGAGAGCTTCTTGGAATTGTTTAGCCAGATAGCATGGCAGAACGAAAAACCAGAAGTGATTCAGTCGATCTGATCCAGGACTTTTCCAGTTCGCGGCCCGGTACACAGCACCAAGTACATCCTCTGGAGAGATGGCGACTGGGTTCATCGGCTATATTGAGGCACATGCTTCCTCTACCGCCGCAATCCAAGAGCCCTCCTCAAGCATCCATCCATCCATCTCTCATCTTCCATCTCTCTTGACCACACTCTTCGCCAAAAGGCGATGAGGTCAGCCGGGCTCGGCTGCTGAGAGGTAGAACAGACTGCTGGGCATTCCAGTTTTTATTATTATTATTAGAAACATTTCATTTGGTAGGAAAAAATACAGATTTTTAAACTTAAATAAAACCAAGGTCAATGGTTCTACAGCTTGGGTGCCATAATAAAAAATGTTTAGGGGGACAAGTTCTAACGAAATATAGCAAATTTTTTTTTTGGCCGGCACTTTCATATTTAGCCCAAAATGGATGATGTCCTTTAAATTTTACGATGACACATGAAACTTTGAAATCCTTTCCTAGTTTTTGAGCTCGTATTCGTGGCGCTAAATAACGCTTGTTGGGAGGATACACGTCACCCACGATTTATGCTCTGCTGGTGCACGTTAATACGGTAATATGTAAATCGTAAAAATACAGATTAATTGGAGTCGAAAAAACGGTGACTTTTTTCCCGCAAACCCTATTTTATGCGACATTTAGTTTGAGAATAATAAATTCTTGTGTATTTTTATTAGTTTTTGCTTCGTTTTTTTCGTAAGGTTTAATTTATGTACTACAACTAAATTTTCAAGCCTGAGGCTTCGTTTACTTGGAGTTTTTGAAAAATCCGCGGGAATATTTAATTTTTCCGGAATAAATGTAGCCATCTCTTTCTCTGAGCCTCAACTATACTCATGCAAAAAAAAATCACGTCGGTCTGTTGCTCCATTGGTGCGTGATTGAAGGACAAACCAACAAATAAACATACTTTTGCATTCATAATGATATTAGTAAGGATTTTTTTGAGATGAAGTTTATTAGCTTTGCCTACAGTCCGTGGCCTAAAATATTAACCATCTTTTTGTTGGTCATGAATATTTTTTTATTAAAGAACACAAGAACAAAAAATCGTTACTTAAGAACGAATTCTATAAAAATCCATGAGTGTTTGCTTGTTAGTTTGTTTTTCGAGCACAGCGCAATGAGCTACATCCTTTGTAGCCGTTATCACAACGTAGCAAGGGACACGCACACCAAACAAACTCACTAAAATAAACTAGGTCACTGAGATATTGTAGAGTCAACATCGCCTTAAGAGCCTTCAGATGTTTCGGTGTGGATTTTAGTTTATGTGGTGTTGCGTCCAATGTTAAAATAAAAGCCTCAATAGCCCAACGGTTAAAGGTGCAGACCGAAAACTCAAAGGTCGCAGGTTCGAATCCCATCCGTTGCACTACTGTCGTACCCACTCCTAGCACAAGCTTTCCGCTTATTTGGAGGGGACAGGAGGATATTAGTCAAACTTCAGCTTAGCTGATATTCTTTAAAAAAATTATACAAATAGATAATATAAATATTTTACTACTAATTTTAAATTTTGTGCACAAGTTGCATTAAATGAAGATTTTCTTTCTTACTTTCCTTAAAATACGAACAAAAGTTTCCATGAAACTACATTTATCTTCGGAATTCAGAAATGTTCATTAATTATTCACTCAGTCAAGTTAGTTGATGACCAAGTTACGTAATTGTAAGTGTACTGAGCAGTGATAGCCTAGTGGTTATAAGATTGCGGTCTCCTGTTCAGGGAGTCACGGGTTCGATCCCGGACAGGTCCCGTACCTCTAATTTCGGAGTTATGTGCGTTTAAATATCACATGCTTCAACGATAAAGGAAAACATTAGGCCAGAGTTCTCTATAATGTTTTGAAAGATGTGTGAAATGGTGGTCTCATCTCAAGATGAGCCGGGACAAACAAACATACAGACAGACAGACAGACAGATATATAAAAATAAAAATAAATGGTTTTTGTTATAAGAACCGTATTTACTTTCATAAATGTATTAAGTAATAAGCTGTTATTTTGATATTACAAACAGACACTTCAATTTTATTTATTTGTATATATTTAAGCCTCAATAGCCCAATGGTTAAAGGTGCAGACTGAAAACTGAAAGGTCGCAGGTTCGAAACCCACCCGTTGCACTATTGTCGTACCCACTCCCAAGACAAGTTTTCACTTATTTGGAGGGGAAAGGAGAACATCAGTCAAGTTCAGCTTGGCTGATATTCTTTTTAAAGAAAAAATAAATAAATATAATTATGTCCGCAGGCCACGAAATACAATGGATCATCGGCATCACATTGGCAGTTGGCCTGGCAGCCAGCTCTGGGGACAAGAGGCCGCATTTCGTGGTGGAGCCGCCGTCGCGCGTGCTGTGGCCGGCGACGCGCGGCGCCTACGCGGCGTGCCGAGCCTCCGGCCACCCCGCGCCCGACGTGCACTGGGTCACCGCTGAGGGACAAGTTATAACTACTATACCAGGACTGAGGTAATTAACAGTGCGTGAAATGCCAGAAAACTACAACGCGTAATGAAACTCCGAAATAATACTGAAGGAGGTGAATGTGCTCATGAAACTGAACAACTTTCCCCAAGGAACCTAGGTCGAAATATGAAAAAAAAAATTTTTTTTCACATTTCGACCTATGTTCCTTGGGGAAAGTTGTTCAGTTTCATGAGCACATTCACCTCCTTCAGTATTATTTCGGAGTTTCATTATACGTTGCATAATGTGGGTGTCTTTAAATCAAGAGTGAATAGACATCTTCTTTGCAAGCGCGCACCATCTTAGCCTGCATTACCGTTAGGCACTTACCATCAGGAGAGATCGCAGTCAACCGCTGGTCTATATATTAAAAAAAAAAAAAAAGAAAAAAAGCCTGCGATAGATGAAATAAAGCATACTCGTGTGAAACGCGACAGATGCTTGAGTGTAGTAAGCGCCAAAAACATCATGTATTTTAATAATTCGTAAGATATTATTTTTTTTAAATGGCTGATTCATCTCTTGGTAATATGTATAGGGATTTTATATTAAAAAAATCTTTTAATAATGTTCCGTACCTGTAGGTGAATTTCGATTGGACGTAGTTACGCAAAAAGTACCCAACCCACAAAATATGTTGTTAAATAATAAAAAAAAAACGCATATTTATCGAGTAAATGAAGGTTAACTTTTGTATTGTCAAGTTTTGTGGGTTGTATCCTTTTACGTGACTTCATCCAAATAAATATACGAAGGATACGTCCGAAGAGATTAGCATCCCACCCTCACTCAGGTTACCCCAGTGTCATGAAAAGTTTACGCTCAGAAAATCGGAACAAAATGAAGAGTAGGCTAGGAGCAGGGCGGGCGGATTTTTCATGATAAATCTCTAAATAATATAATTACTTTTTTGTTTGTCCTTCAATCACGTCGTAACAGAGCTACGGATCAATTTTATTTTTATTAGTATGGGTATAGTTTTCACGCGGAATTTTTTGAAAATTTATTCCGTAATAATTTTCCGTAATTTATTCCGTAATAAAATAATGTATAATATCCGTAGTCGGGTTACAATTTTTAAACTTTTTCTTTGGATAAAGTTATAGTAATACTTTGCCAAGAGTTCTATTAAAGTATTTCGTTGCATTGGTAACTATTCCATTTCACTTCGGTCCTCCAAGATATTTTATTGTATGGTAAGTGTATGGTAATCTGTAAATTCGGGTAAGTTACGTGTTCGAAATTCGAATAAACAAAACCAAATTGAACTTTAAATTAGTTTAGTATGAGCAACGGAATAACCAACCGATGTCAAGATTAAATCGTTTTGAACACAGTTTTGAATAAACTTTACCGTTTAAGAAACAGAACAGTATTCCGATTAGTTCGCTATAGTTTCGTGAATGGCGCTTTGAGGAAATAACTTTGAATGTATTGATATGAGGGGTTTGTTTATGCCGATAGCACATTCTATCTCTATTTCTAATAATTGCAATAGTTTGTCTGTTTATTTTATGTTGTGGTTTGCAGTAATCGCAAACACTGGATCGATTGAGACGAAACTTTAGCAGTTCGTAGTTTGACTAAATAACTAGGTACTGCTTCGACTTGGTTAAGTATTATTCTAGTAGGTACAGTAGAACACAAACCTAAACAATGTAAAATTATAAATGCGAAAGTGTATTTGTATGTTCTCAGTCACACATCAGCGGAGCAACGATCGACGTAATTTTTTGCATAGGTATAGGTTAAAGAGAGTCTACTCGGAGAGTGACATAGGCCTTTTATCTAGGCGGAGGGTTTTCTGCGGGATTTTAAAAACTCCACGCGAACGAAATTGCCGGCAGCAAAAATAGAACTAAAATTTAATAGAAATTATACTAATATGTACCCAAATCTGTAATAAATTGATTTGAATTTGAATTAAAAAAGCTCTCAAAGAAGCTTTATATGAAGCAAAAACAAATATAAATACACAAGAATTTAATAATCTCAAACTAAATGTCGCATAAAATAGGGTTTGCGGGGAAAAAATCACCGTTTTTACGACTCCAATTAATCTGTACTTTTACGATTTACGGTAATACGTGCACCAGCAGAGCATAAATCGCGGGTGACGTGTATCCTCCCAACAAGCGTTATTTAGTGCGCCACGAATACGAGCTCAAAAACTAGGAGAGATTTCGAAGTTTCATGTGTCATCGTAACGTAAAATTTAAATTTGTGAATTCCCGCTCGGGAATTATTCGTTGTCCTGCATGGTAAAATTCGTGCTAAATATTTTACCTAATCCAACCATTACGTAACTGGGGAGTGGGGTCTAAATCTATCTTCTAAATATATAAAAAGAAAAGGTGACTGACTGATCAGGACTGACTGACTGGGATAGGAGGATATTAGTCAAGTTCAGCTTGGCTAATATTCTTTAAAAAAAAAAAAGATTTACTTTTGGACCGATTTCAATTTCAACGTAAAAAAAGTCTTATTCGAGCGTAAAGATATTTTGGCAGATTTTCAATACAAAAGCTGTCAGAACGCTCAATGTATTCCTCCGTTAAACGTCACTTGACGTTGATGAAATTGGTTATATAAAATGAACGCATCTTTCCATAAGTATTTTTTTTTAAAGAATATTAGCCAAACTGAACTTGACTTATATTCTCCTCTGCCCTCCAAATAAGCGACTAGCTTGTGCTAGGGAGTGAGTACGACAATAGTGCAACGAGTGGGGCTTAAACCTGTGACCTTTCAGTTTTCAGTCCGCACCTTTAACCATTGGGCTATTGAGACTTTTAAAGAAGAGGCAATTTACGTTGTATGTAAGAAACAGTAATTTTTGCTAGTGGCTTAAAACGTAAGTAATTGATATAATAAAGAGTACAATGAAAATATAAAGCATACTATATATTTTGTTGCCGCGTCCAACTCCCTATAGGTACAACAATGTAGCAAGATAGTAACTTTGTTGTTGTAATATTTTCTGATGAAACAATATTTTCTACTTTGTGAACAGTTTGGTAAGTTTATTCGCTGTAACAATGTAAGTTTGTGTTATAATCTTTCGTTCATCATTGTTACAAATAATTGAACTTCTTTATATACTTAAGTACTTGACAATCGATGTCTCTGTATTGTCCCCTTCGCCCTTGTTAAAAACACTTATAAAATTCTACGACGCCACGGTCAATTTAATTATTACTTAATTACTTCCTGCGACGGTGTTTCCACTGAATTACAACATGGGGTTATTCAAGGGGCGGACCAACAAATTCCTGAAAGGCCGGCAACGCATTGGTGGTGCCTCTGGTGTTACAAGTGTTCATGGGCGGCGGTAATCACTTAACATCAGGTGACCCGCCTGCTCGTTTGCTCGCTATAAAAAAAAAAATATGTACCTAGGTGGGAATCAAACCTAAGACCTTTTTTTTGCTATTTGAGTACATATTTACACTATCAAAAGCCACTAGTAACGGATTTACTCTCTCCTATAGTCGGATTATTTTAATCACAAACGAAACTTTAATTATATTTCTTATCAAATGTTAACAATAATCAGTCTTAAAATAAACAAAAGTAATCAATCAGGCATGAAACAAAAAACTTACGACTGGCCATCTCTCCCAGACTGTCCGGTTAAGATGGCCATAGGAGTCGGGGAGAGATAGCCAGTACTCTTTTTCCCTTTCTTTTTGCCCTTAAGTCATTCGAACTCCTTCTTTTTCTTATTGCAGCAGTCGGAGCATATGCCCTCAAACTCCGTACAATTTTCATGTGTCCAGGACATACAAATAATACATTGCAGCCAGTCTTCGACGAGTTTGGTCTTTTAATACTTTTTTCCACAGCCTCTAGAGTTATCTTCTTCTTTACCTTCGTTCTCACTTTCGGAAGTATCGCAAAGTGGCAAGGGAAATTCTTTACAGCTACATTCTGAGATCCTTCGAATGGCTTTGCGTTTTCTAACAGTCTTGAATCTAAAATATTATATGGTTAACTCGCCCTGAAAATAATAGGCCATCTATCCCGATTTTCCGGGAGAGATGTCCATATGAATTAAAAGAAGAAACACGCCGCTATGATTCGGTTAAAAATTAATGATAATAACATAAGCACGGTTAAGCTTAATACCTCAGAGAAGGCATAATAGTCTAATGTCATTATGTCTGAATTAAATAACTTGAAACTAATTATGATGAAAGGCTGAAACTCTCTCGGGGTTAAACTTTCTAATTGTGATTGGGGCCACGTGTGGAGTTTGACCTATTTCGATTTCTAAGCGACTCACAGTTACCCAGTATAAAAGACACAGCCTCTTTGGCTTTAAAGGCAGGGTTTATGAAAAGATTTCCTGCCATTTAAAGCTTAATAGACTAGAATACTTCATGGCGAGAGGGGAAAAAAGGTCATCCAAACTTATCTAAATAGGTACTATTCCGTCTAAGCGTTTTGATCCGAAGTTAGCTACAAACTGTCAGTGCGAAACCGAATTAATTACCAATCACATATCATTCAGAAGTTGAAGTAGTTTGAGCGAAGTTATTGATGAGATGAGATGTTTGTAGCAGATAAGTATTAACTGACTTTGGAAATTCTTAAATTTAAATTAAATTCAAATTCAAAACTATTTCTTTCATGTAGGCCAACTTGTAGTTCTTATGACACGTCATGACTCTACCACCGGTTCGGAATGCAGATTCTGCTGAGAAGAGCCGGCAAGAAACTCAGCATTTGCTCTTTTCATAATAAAATATTAGGTATAATATTAGTGTATAGCTACATAATATTACAATGTAATAACTTACTACACTATCTTGTGGGGAGCTGGACGCCAAGCCGATTGATTCCATGCAACTTTGTCATTAAGAAAATCACTAACTTTTTAATGTTTATTACGAGTATGAATCGTTGTTTAATTAAAAACAATGTTTAAAATATTGGAAAAAGGTGGTATTTAATTAGAAACTGGTCTTTTCAGAATTTTCCACTCTTTTCATAATTCAGTAGAATTAGCTGCAAGCAAGTGGCAGATTTGTTTCATCGTATCGTTAAATCTTTTTACGTAGCCTCTGATTACAAGTAAAAGTGATTTTGAAAAAAAAAATTTAATTTGAATGACTTCTCTAAGGAATGACTTATTTGAAAGAGTTTACATAACATATTGTTATTTAACAAAAAAAGTTGCACTATCAATAATAACGATTCCTCATGAACAGCCAGTCTGATTCTTTACGCGAAAAATACAGTATTCACACCTTCAAACTAAATAAAATAAATGGGCGTGCTAACGAACGCTTTTATCGAAGCAATCCTACAACTTTATGGCGGGACCGTCCATGTGTTGGAAAATTCCCGATTTGTGAAATAGTGAAAATACTCGTAGCTACCGACCTATAAAGAAAAATTTATCGAAGAATTCGTTTCCAAGGAGGATTTCATATTTAGCTCTAGTGAAACGTTTTATAAAAAATATTTGGAAGTGATTTTTTTTAATATTCAAAAGGTGTGTTTAAATTGACCAATGCTTTTCCAAACGTCTTCTGATAGCAGTTGATGTTTAGAAAAGCTTGCTTAGAGCGCGATTAAGATTCATAAAAGTTAATGGTACTTAGGTACGCCATTAGGGTATTTGACTGATATTTTTTTATATATTTAGAATAAAGTTTTAAATATTGTAAACATAATGCCATTTTTCTTTTTTATATCTTAACTAGTCTCGGAAGTATAGAGCTTTAAAGTTTCCTGTTAGATAGAGAGAATACTACTGGCGTGTGACGTCATGAGTCTGTAGTTACATAGACTCTCCATAGAAAATTTTGTTTTAGAAAGAGACAGATTCAGTCGCAATTCAAACAGTTTATACTTAACTGATTTGTTTTTGACCGATTTATTTTCTGTTTTTACAAATGTTATTCTTACATCTTATATTTTCGATTATAATTAAAAAATAATTAATGTCAACATTGACAACAGTCCAATACCCAATTCTGTTTAAATTTTGTTCGTCACATGCTCCATTCCTGCTTGGTAGTAAGTATAGATGCAGCGATCAAACTTACAAAGTAAATACCTAGTATAGGATTTGAAACAATTTGTAAAAGGAATCAAATGTATGGCAGAATAAAGTTTGGACTTAAATTCCATTCCTTTGTGAGTTTTATCGCTTTTTAGAAACGTAATAAAGTTTTACTTTGATGCGGTTTCAGTTAGTGGCGATGCGAACTTTAAATATTACTTTGTGTGTTTCAAAGCCGGCTTTTACAGAAACTCCCTAAAGAGAAAAGTTTACCAACAGATACGACTTTTTTATTCTTCAAGGACCTACTTAATGTATGTCTTATTACATTATTTAAATGTATATCATTTTCGAGCTCTTTTTATTGCTATCTTCTAAGTATACAATGCAATATTATTACACAAAGTTGTTCATCACTTCAGATGAGATAGGTAACCTGAAAGAAATAGTCTCTGAACTCAACTCACAGCTCAACATGTGCTGGAATCTTTGAGTAAAAAAGAAAAAGAGGAAGAACGCAAAGTGTTGACTCCTAGCTAGACAAACAGACGACATTATGCGAATTGTAAGACGAAGAAGGAGGACGTGTTTACTCGCAGGAGTAAACACGTGCGAAAGTATATAGAGCCGAAATAATGCGAGTGTGTGTGTGTGTGTGTGTGTGTGTGTGTGTGTGTGTGTGTGTGTGTGTGTGTGTGTGTGTGTATGTGTATGTTTGTTACTCCTTCACGCCACAAGGAATAACCAGATATGGCTGAAATTTGTTGAAAAACCTTAATCCACGCGGACGAATCGCGGGCATCGTCAAGTATGTGATATACTGACGGCGAATATATTAATTAATTGAACGCTAGCCTAAAATTTTCCTATAAGTAACATTGTAAAGTCTGAAGTAATAGAAATCAATTAAATAGTTCGCCAATTTGTTTGAGATATGGGTCTCTACTCTCTACTTAAGTTCCAGCAAACTATTCCAACTCACGAATGATGTGTGGCATAACTAATTTGCCTTACCCGGTCGCCGCTAATAAATTGGCTGGGCTTCCGATTGGAGTCTCCGGAACCTTCTTTGAATTGTGATACGACTTATGAGACTCATAAGAAAGCTTATTCATTCGGTGAAAGAGAGATTTATACTCTGAGTTTCTATAAGTGATCAAATCAGAACTCGTGAAAACTTTAGACAACTACATAACATAACAGGTTCTAAGCTTGAGGTCTCAAAGTTTTAGAATGGATTCCCACTTGGGTTGGTACACAATTTATAATAAAAATAGAATTATCAAATTCGGTTTAGATTTAACGAAGTTATGGAGCAAAATCAACAAAACTTTTCATCCCCTATCCCTGATAAACTTTATTGTTTATCAGGATAAAAAGTATCCTATATATTGAACCGGAGTATCAGCTACGACTATACCTTTCATCAAATCCGTTGAGTAGTTTTTGCGTGATGCGCGCACAGATAGACAGACACAAAAAATTCAAAAAAAATTGTTTTGGGCTCAGTATCGATAATAAAGCGCCCTCCGATTAAAATTTTCAAAGTATATTTAACTAGCTTTTTCCCGCGGCTTCGCTCACGTTAAGTTCGATTTTTCCAACCCCTATTTTAACCCCTTGGGGGTTGAATTCTCAAAAATTCTTTCTTAGCGGATGCATACATCATAATCGCTATATGTATGCCAAATTTCAGCCGAATCCGTCCTGTGGTTTGAGCTGTACGTTGATAGATCAGTCAGTCAGTCACCTTTACCTTTTATATATTTAGAAGATGTACAGAATTCGTCCCGTTACAGCTTTATTATAAGTATAGATATATTGGATTGAGTGAGTTTGCTTTCGAAGTGAGTTTGTATTTTACTGAATAGCGCTGCAGATGAGTCCCCGGAAGCGGCACGTTGTCCCCTATAGATTTTTTTTGTTTGGCTGATTACAAAAGAATTTTGTTTAGCCTTGAGTGACATGAAATTCTGGAAAATAACGCTTGCTTTGATCCAAGTATATCTACCTATAGGTAACGGATGGTAAGATTACCAATAGCTATTAACGTGTTTAGTTTTGTTGGGTGTTAAAAGCCGGCTAGTTAGGAGTTACGTCATTAATGGCACAGGGACTATAACTATTAAGCATCGTCCATTTCCACACTTAAATCAAAGTTTTGATGGCTGTTTTTGCTATAAAATACTCCGCCACCACTGCGATTTATGGATGTCTGCTGTGAATTGGCTTTCTTTATTATGATTGTTCATTTTTGTTGTCTTATATTTTATAGTTTTTGGCATTTAATGCAGCGTGAGAGAGGTTTAGGTTGGAACATAGTTATCAGGTTTAGATTAATGCCATCTACCTACTTTATAAACACTTTACAATGACGTCGAAACATCTGAATTTCTCTAGTGTTGCCGATAGCGCACGGGAGAATAGCTGAAGACATAGCATGTCTATTGCTAGCAAATGTAAACTGTTCATAAGCATGCTCGTATTGAGCATACTCATAAGCATGCTCACTAGCATGCTATTATAGAGCATGTGTTGTTACACATGCTCTATAATAGCATGCTAGTACCATAACGTTTAATTTATAGATTAGTATCAAAAAGTAAAATGGCATAAGACGAGTATTAAAAGGTAGATAAATTACTACTAATTATATAGCGATATACTAAACTGCGCAGATGTTTATTTTTTCGTAGGAGTGAAAATATTTATTTAGTCGGCGGCGTAAGAATAAGGTTCTTTTCTGCGTTAATCTATTGGTAGTATAATAGGTTCGTAAAACATATTCTGGCTTGGCTGGTTAAAACAAGATCATATTTTAAAGATATGATTTCAAATCATAATTATTTCTTTGTTCACAGACACGTCCTCAGCGACGGTCGTCTTGTGGTAGGAGCGCGACGGTCGCTAGTTGACGCGGGCGGTGGAGGCAGTAGCGCTGTGCTCCGTTGTAAGGCATCTAACCGCGCTGGCGTGACTCTATCCCGGCCTATGTTACTGCAACCAGGTAAGTTTACTATCCACGGGCATGTTATCACTAATGATTATCTGGAAGCAGCGAGGTATTTTGTAGTAGATGATGGGGGATGAGGCAGTAGCGCTTTCCTCTGCTGTAAGGCATCTAACCTATTTATAGAATATACTATACTATATATAGGACACTATACTATTTATAGGATCCTATAAATAGTATAGTATAATATGGGCCTAAGGTAGCCAGCTACGCTGAAGTGGCACTATTTTGTGGAAATCAGGTCAGTTTATTACAAATTAATATAAGACACGAAATACAGACTTTTACGATAAAATATATGCGTGGTTGTTATTCTGTTTCTAACGTATTTATTTTCTCATTTGAAATGTTAATAGCCGAAATGTAAACATTAGATTGTATTATAAACAGATGTACAAGAGGGCCAAACAAATTACAACTTTGAGTCGAGTTGAACCAATTAACTTTCCGTTACAACGGGGAAAAATATGAAATAAAATGAAAAACAGCCCCCGGCCGTTCGAGTTTTTGCACGGGGAAACTTTTAATTAAGGGATTAAAAAATGACATTAGAATGAGTTTGGAACAGGGTAAGTTTCTTTTTGTTCGTTGTAAGTCGAAAAATTCTTTGGCAGTAACAATATTAACTAAAGACTGAACTCGCCTCAACTTTCTAGCGGTCTTGTTTGAAATTTATATTACAAACTTCAATAGGAAAATTTTGTCTTCCGAAACACTTTTATCAGACTTAAACAGTTTCCTTTGGAATTATGAGATTGTGACGTAAGTTTATGGAGACGTGACATTACTTAGGTGTTAGTTATATTGATTTATAACCCGTGGTCCCTGACTTAGTCCTTGGATGGGACCACGGATACTTTTTTAGTCTCGCAGCGACCACGGGTAAAAAATAATCTACACGTGGTCTGTGAGACCCTGCGAGAAATACAATACTGGCAAATTAAAATGGTAGTTAGATATTAATATACATAGATAGTCCTGCATTATACCTGTTACAATATAATTTTCAGTTGGGTACAAGGCCGTTAAAGTTACCGAAGTAACCGATGTTAAACTTGATGACTAAAACTGAAGTGGGCGTTAAAATTTTGTATTTTTAACTTCGTGGAAGGACTCTTAAGAATAAATTATAAAAATTACGATTTTTATTATCATTGTTAACAGACAAAGTAGGCAAACATAACATTTAGAAAATACTTAAACCTTTTCTGAGCTTAATCGTATTTAGTCGCTAAGCGCAATTTCAGTGCCTGTTAACCTAATAATAATAATCTTGTAACGTGAGCTTTTTCGTAAACAGAAAACAAGTCATCGAGTCCGATCGTTATCGGGTATATCTTTTAGTAGAATCAATTTTTTTTCAAATAGAGCTCGTAGCTCCCTAACGAATGGACCGATTTTGATGCGGTTTTCTCTTTTTGAAAGCTAACGTAATCGATGTCAGGTATATTGTACATAGTTCGGCCATAGATTCGCATATCGGGGGTGTTTTAAATTTTCAATTTACATTAATTTGGGAATTTATAATTTCTGAATTGTCTCTGGTCTGGTCTGGTGGGAGGCTTTGGCCGTGGTTAGTTACCACCCTACCGTCAGAGACGTGCCGCCAAGCGATTTAGCGTTCCGGCAGGATGGCATGTAGAAACCGATTAGGGGTATGGGTTGAATTTACACTGCTATACCACTTCGAAGTTAGCCCACTACCATCTTAGACTGCATGGTCACTTACCATTAGGTGAGATCGCAGTCATGGGCTATCTTCGAATAAAAAAAAAGCACTTGTCATAATATGATTTGTGTCGTGACGGTCCTCCGTCAATATCACGTGAGCAACAGATTTCACTTCTGACATAGGTAAGGCATACAAGGGATGCCTGAGGCAGTGATCTACTATAGGCCTTAATAAATATTCGAAACAAAAAAACAATACAACTCCTAATTATGTCAATAACGAGACTTCACAAACAAAGAAAACGTCTCTTGCAATTACTTTTGTATCTATTTTATCTGTTTCTTTGCGATTGCTTATTATGTTTCTCGTTTATTTCTTTGCACAGCGCTATTTTTAAAGGAAATAACTGGAATTATATGTATCAAGCTTGTATTTTCCTATCTTTTATAGTTTTATACGTCTTGAAACATGCTTGAAAGAAACGAAACTTACGAAATCTCCTCAATGTCTGTCCGTTAAATACTTTTTATCCTAACAACTACACCTAATGGGTGCACTCTGTTTTGCCTCGAATTTGTGACACAGTTAAAACGAGATACAAATCCTTACTAATATTATAAATGCAAAAGTGTTTGTTTGTTGGTTTGTCCTTCAATCACACACCAACGGATCTACGTGATTTTTTGCATGGGTATACTTGAGGATCTGGAGAGTGACATAGGCTACTTTTTAACCCAGGCAATCATAGACTTCCACGGGATTTTAAAAACTAAATCCACGCAGACGAAGTAGCGGGCATTAGCTAGTATATTATAATTACACGAACCTGTCTGTTTTGAATTTGGTTTATAGACATAAATCAACAAATAGTTATAGGCACCTTAAAATTATCGTAGAAAACGTTTAATCAAATTGTTAATAATACTCGTATTTCGACTAAAAAATCTCAACAATATCAAGACAATATCACAAGGTGTTTACAAGAAAGAAAAATGTTTTCATTCCAATTACTTTTTTCCGAGGATTCCCGAAAGTTTTAATTAAGTCAAGATTGAAAATACTCTCGTCTCGAAAAATATCTTCGTTAAAAGTTTAATAGAAAAAAAAAGATATTTTATTACAAAACATTTTTCGCTGAAGTAGAAAATAACAGTTTCGCATTATGTATAACTAGCTGTTGGGCACGATTTTGTTCGCGTGAATGTAAAAATTAATCTTTCTATTAAAATTTTGCATTCCGAATTTAAGTATGGATAAATAATAAATCTATACTTATAGTAACTGTAGTATGTGTAAAAGAGATTTCTTCTGTTTCGCATGTTGTACAACGGACACGTCATTGCAGATCTTAAACTGTTTCGGTGCTATATAAACGTAGTAATTAATTATAATTATACCCAGTGGGTGCTACGGTTTCGTAGCAAAGATGGGCCTATTCACATCGCTCTATTATTTATTAATTTACAATTCTTTATGACTACGTTATCGTCATAAACATACATTCCAGTCCAAATGTGGTGCTGTATAGCTTTCGATATGTGATGGTACAGTCCCAGGAAACCAAAGCTTAGGAACATAATATTTCTTTACGCAGTGGAAGACAATGTGCTGTCGCATGTGGTCCGCCAGCTGATTCCGGCGAAGATCGGCGGCTCTGTGGTATTGCGGTGTGAAATATCCCCGCAGTATGGTCTGGTCGACATCACGTGGTTGCAGGATGGACTGCCTCTGTCGTCTGGGTACATGGGCGCTGGTAAGTCAACTACAGTCTTCTGTGTCAACTAATATATGTCCACTGCTCGACATAGGTCTTTTGTATGATCTTGCGCATGCCTCGATATCCAGCGGTTCCTTACAACTTGGGAGCCCAACGACAAAATTATGTTCTTCGAACTCCCGCCAATTACCACTTCAGCTTCATGACTCAATCAGCTATGTCGTTAACTTTGGTTCTCCTACGGATCTCCTATACAGTAAGCGGCAGTGAATTTTACACATCGAACCCCTGAAATTGATATCAGCCAGTTTCTGCTTCGTAGAGCGTCGTCTCTATCACTCATGTGTACCTGTGTGTCGTCTTGGAAATGAATAGGTACCTATAAAGAAAAAGGAGAGAGAATTCAAATACAACAATAACTCGCTTTCACTTAAAAAAGGCGAGTCCAATACTCAAATAGATATTTAGGTATATTGATTATTTTTATTGACTACTTATAAAAAATTTTTTTTGCAAATAAAAAAACATTATTTTAAGATAGTTTTCAATAATTCTTTTACATTGGGGGATTCATCATCTTTAAAAAAAACATAAGCTATGACAGTATTCCCCTTTTACTTCCAACTAAGCTTAAGCTTGAAGAAGAAGCTAAACCTAAAGCTTTTCCTGTACTTGGACTGAGTAGGTAGGACATTAGTAAAACGAGTGAGGTATTTTACTTTCGAATCGCAAGGGACGGGCCAATGTCGATGTCAATATTCCATTCCATCTACTCAAGCGTATAGGGAGCAAACGACCCGATTACCTGATAGGTTAATTGGACTATTTTCGTCCTTTTTTCGACCCTAAGCATTTCATCTAAATATTTTAGAGTAGGTATTAAAAGTAATTTATTATTCTGAAACTGTGCGCGCTAGCAAAATATTAAAAAAATGATTCATCTTAGAAAGAAAGCTGCTTAAAGTCATAAACGTCCCCAAAGTACCTGTCGCCTACTTTCTCCGTAACGATCTCTTAAGTGAAAATAATATTTTATGCAAATTCCACGCGGGCACCAATAAAGCCATTATTAGTAGTTTATTGTGAAAATATAAAATAAGCTAATCACAGACGTACCAACTTCGAAGTATGTGTGATTGGTTGACGTTAACCGAATAATTCAAGGATTTTGTTTATTATTACTATAAATAAAATACAAACTTCTTGGATTAATTAAATGTATTTCAAAGGTAAAACTTGAAACATTAATTTTTCGACGATCTTCTCTTGTTATATGGCGTTATTTTGATAGAGAACTTTACATTTAAAAAGTGTTATAAGAATTTATATTGCAATTAAAATGATAGCTCTTATTCTATTGCTCATTATAAAACACATGTGAGTATAACAAATAGAAGCCGGCGACTATCATTTCTATTTCTACTTGTATCTTTAATGTAAGTACCTACTGCCTTACATTTCTCATAAATGCAAAATAAAACTAAAAGTCTTTAGAAAACCAAAACTGTTGTACTGTACTGTTTATGCTGTCTCCCATGGGCTTAAAATTGATTATGTTCCAAGTTAAGAGCTAATGGATGTTGGATAGTCTGTTAACTATAAGCTTTGTTCAGAAACGCGTTGGATATCGGGTGCCGGCGGGCTGTTACTTGGCTTGGACCTCACACAGGCCGACGTACAAGCGGAATATTCATGCTTGGCGCTCGACACGCTGAGTACGTCTTTGAAACTAACAACAGATGGTGAGTTTGCTTTACTACCCTTTGATATTAGTCAATGTTCAGTCCATGTACTGTATAAAATATAGTTGGCACTTTGGCAGTTTAGAATTTTGTGCTACGAGAGTTTGACGAGTCATTTACTCGTAGCAAAGTTCTGCAACAAAGCTTTACGATTGTACCATCAATTTCTTAGATTAGGTAGTTTTAAAATTATGCACTAGATATTTACAAAAATTCATAGTACTTATTGAAATGGACTAGGCACTAACTTAATGTACACATGTCATAATTTTGGTCAAGTAGGGAAATTGTGAGTGAAGCTAGCTTATCAATGAGTTCGCTTCATTTTAACTCATCTCTGTGCTGGTTGAAATGGATCACAAATGCTCTTTTGCGCGTCCATGTTCAGATCGTTATCTGAACTTATGATGTGATCTATCTTTATATTATAACGAATAAATCAAAATAAAATCAGTGTCCAAAAAAATATCAGTTAATGTAAAGCTATTTTTTTTAGTACATGTAACTAGTACATAATAATAGTAAGAACATAAGTAGATCCCTATCAATGTAAAGCGCAAAAAATATTGTTATTCATATTTGTAGCAAACTCTTATAAACACAAAAAAAAAACACTTAAACCCTACCTAAAGCCGTCTCCAACCGCCCCTATAACGGCCCCTGTCCTCACATCTAATCAATTTAACCCCAAAACGTCAGACAAACCACCATCTGAACGTGAGGGTAACTATCAAACATATCCAAGTATTATTTAATCAATTACACTCAACTAAACCTCCTAGTAATACTTATTCGATTAGGGCGTGATTGCTATCACAATCCCACAATCAAATACAACGACCTAGACGCGGGAGCATCCAATAGCCGCATGAGTCTCTGGAAGAGACTGCATTAATAACGTCCAACCTGCTGTATTTATACTCACGGCGCGGCACCAGACCGGCACCTACGTCGTCAACAAAGTCAAACTACCTACTACTAGTTTTTCTAGCTACTTTCAATACATTAAAGTTGTATATCTTTACTATTTCAATATTTCGCTAACAATCTTGATTTTGTATTTTATAATGTCGGGCAATTAGCCTACGATAATTTTATTATTTTAACAGAAAGCAGTTGGCTGGAAAATATTGAAGTTAATTCAATAGAAGCTCGCACTGGAGACACAGTTTTACTGCCGTGTATATTAAGACATATCAATAAGCATACAATTACGTAAGTTGTATTTCACTTGTATATTCAATGTCACATACTTAATCGTCATTATGATAATTTCAATTCTCTTCTTGGAATTTACTGGAACAATAATTGTGTCATAATTTATAATCTGAGGGTTCTGACCCCTTCCAATTATTATAATTTTTTGGAATACCAATGCGATGCGATTTACGAGCGTCTACTGGATCCCTTATCGTAGACTATGTTTAGAAGTTTGTGAGAATAGTGAAGGTGGGAGATCTCTAGAGTCAATCAATCATCTGTTTACCAACTTGTAGAACATAGCTCATTGTCGATAGAAAATTAGTGTAATACGATACAAATAATAATATCAAAATATGCTTAAAATGTGATCAAGATAATAAGAATACTCAACCACCATTTTATAATTCTGATTTGCTCACTGAGCAGCAAGGCAGAAAAACAAACTGACGGCTCAAAATTCCTTTTCTTATATTGGAAGCATAATAGAATAATAGAATGATATTGACGTTAACCGTATTCGCTCTGCACATATCAAGTGGTAAATTAAATTATCAGTTGGCAGCGACAGGAAGCGAATGGCGTGTGGGTGTCAACAGGGGAGGGCGTAGTGCGAGGAGGCACGCTTGTGTTGCCCAGTGTACGAGCGCATCATGCAGTGCGGTACGCGTGTTCCCAAGGGACGGAAACTTCGCCTAGAGTGATCGTCAGACTAGTCGTTTTCGAGCCATTGACAGTCACTGTCACGCCAAATCCACTAGTAAGAGACAGTTATAAACAGCCTGCAGCACACTGGCCCAACAGATTCGGCAAATGCACTATACGAACGTGTACAGTGTACACGTTCGCTTAGTAATTTGCGTAGTAGCATTCAACCTTTTTGGCCGCTGAGTAGTGAAAAGCTCACAAGCTCTCTTTGCATATTTTTTTAAGCTATTGCATAGCTTCTATCGCGGGCCTTGAGCGTGGAGACCGAATCCAGAAATTCCGTAACGAAAATAACCTGGCACCCCATGGACATGGACTCCTCTCACCGCTAGATGGCGTTGATAAAAAATACTATGCAATAGCTTTACCGCGGCAGTCCCCGAGTGCCACACGTCTTTTTTTTCTTTATTTGTTTAGGGGCTTTTACACCTTAGCACATGTCAGCCCTGCATATATTTGTTATTAAGTGTTTTCATTTATACATCAAAGGAGCTTAGCAAGCAGCTTTTTGCACTCATCGGCCGGTATTTGCCGAATGAATTGGAATAATGTGTATGAATGGCCTAGTCTGTTATATAATTTTCATTATTACCTAAACCTAAAACTCGAGTTTTATAATTGCTTATCAACCTATTTAGTCTCTCGTGGAAAATTATGTAACGTAAATTAGCTTTAGGTAGATTATTTATCATTATATTCAAATTAAATTGAGCCTTTAACTTTTCGAACAGATTATGCTAATCATTTCAAAATATTTGAGTTCACCTACTTACATCGATGTATATGGATATGCCTGCCCCATATAATTGCGTCTACGAAAATTGCGCTTGAATATTACTTCAATGAACACCGCGCGTTCCCCGCGGTTCGCTTTGACGCGAGTGTCAACCAATCACGTTCGAGGAGTAGCCACTCCCTATTAACCAGAACAAAAAATGGAATGAAGAACATTAGTACTTAAAAAAAAAAAATTCTTCTGTTGTCTTTTTGAGCGCGTTTTTTTCCTCTAGAGTTCTTTCCGTATACATCGATGCCTACTTACAATATTTTTGTTCTAGGTATCGCTATGTCTAAAAACACGATTTTATTTTTAGATGTTAGGCACTGGAGGGAGTGGCCATTTCAATTGTACAATACACGGTGGAAGGGGGGGAGGGGTCACATTAAGCTGGCAGCACGAAGGACGCCCTCTACATTCCCCGCAGCCAAAATTAACACTAGGGCCAGTGAGACCTCATCACGTTGGCCTATATCAATGTACGGCTTATGACCATTCTGATTCTGCAGTTGCTGGTGCTGAACTGGTCATAGCTGGTAATAATTCACATTACTTGAATACAGGATGTTGTTTTGGTAGAGGTCAGTGAGACGATAAGTTAAAGTAATGATGTTCTTATGAGCCGGCCAATTTTGGCAGAAGATATTTATCATACGCAAACTCCACTATTCCTTCAATCTCATAATCCGACAATACCGCAATCTGATACAAGGATGGCTTCACGTGCTATCCAAGAGCCTTCCACCGACAGCTTTCCAACTTCAGGCTACTACTAAGAACATTTTTCTCAATCCAAGACTCAAATCCGGAACTTCATGATCCGCACCTGAATATGCTATCCACTAGAGTCTAGTGACTAGAATAAATAAATCTCCAAATCTACAAATCCTACCATACAACTTATATTTTCTTTTAAAGACATCGTACGGTCAAATCCTTAGACCAAATGCTTCATCTGTCCGCATAGACTGCTACCAAAATAATACTGTAACTTCGCTTCTCTTGGTTAATGAATCTTGTTCAGTTATGTGAATACACGTTTTAGACAGACCACCTAGATTGGTATCAACATTCAGCGAAGCGATTACGAGAATTGGTCAAACTATTGCTTTTAGATGTGCAGCTAATGGTATTCCTTCGCCTCGGATCATGTGGACTTTAGATGATAGACCACTACCTTCAGCTCCCGAAAAGTAAGATTTCAGAGTTTAATTATATTATACATTCCTTAAAAATTTGTTCTTGGAAGCAAGAATTATTGTCACATTAGAAATTAAAAGAAAAGCACACGTGTAAGTAGAATCATTTTTAATAATTTTGCACTCAAATCCTTTTTTCATAAGAATAAATAGTAAAGGCAGTCTAAGTTAGAATAAACTAAGAAATGTTAGCAAGAAGAGAGTGCAAAACAGATTTTCACGTCAGTGAAAAGTTCTTTCAGGGCATTTTAATGAATTCATTGGTTCCAGGTACAGTGTTAATACTAGAGCTGAAAAACTAACTGGTGGTGACGAAGGGACTATAGTATCAACTTTAAGTATAACCATTAGAAGTGCTGATGAAGGTGGAAGGTATGGTTGCAATGCAACTAATTCTGGTGGATCACATGCACATCATGCAAGACTCAATGTTTTTGGTAATAATTCTGTAGTAGAAGATAAAAGAAATCAATTTATCTCGAATTCAAATTGCAATAATTAACGAAAAATCGGTTTTGCAGGTCCACCAAACATAAGGTATTTGCAACCAATACACGTAAAGACTGACACAGATGTTACCTTACATTGTCCTTACTCAGGATATCCTATAAAGTAAGAATCATAAACAAATAATACAACTGTATTTTAATGCCATAATGGAAAATTTAATAACTAATATTGATATTTTAAGAGAAGTAGTTTGGCGTCGAGAGGATGGTGCTTTAGTAGAATCTCCAATTCAAACTAGTGATGAAAGAGGAATTTTACGATTGTCTTCAATAACAAGTTCAATAGCTGGAACTTATACTTGTGAAGTAAGAGCAGAAAGTGGTGAACTAGCTAGAAGAACAGTTAGAGTGGAAATACATAGTAAGCAAAAGCAACATTTTATTAAATTAACAGCTATAGACTAATTAATACAAATTATATTTTTAAAAACGTCACACTTATTACAGAACCCCCAAAAATAATGCCATTTCAATTCCCTGAAGAGCTAGAAGTAGGAGGTAGCACACAAGCAACCTGCAGCCTAGTTTCTGGAGACAAACCAATACAATTTTCCTGGTTAAAGGATAATTTACCAATCCCTTCCACTTTAAAGGTACAAAAACACAATGAACTACAATGAATTTGTATTGTAAAGTAACCGAATAATTTTTAACTTTGTATTTGAAATCAACAGGTAGAACAGAAAAATATGGATTTTTTCACTTTATTGGTCATTCAAGATCTGAATTCAATGCATAGCGGAGAGTATACTTGTAAAGCTACGAATGATTTTGGTACTGTCAGCCATAGTGCATCTTTAATTGTTAAAGGTACCTATTTACTTTCATTCAGAAATAATTTTGGTCGTATGACAAAGGTTCAATCAAATGAATAGGATAATAAATAAAGTAGTCTCTCCGTACAGAACCTCCAACTTGGGTATGGCGGCCGCAGAACACCTCAGTCTCAGCCGGAGCAGCAGTTCTTCTACCATGTTCAGCTAAAGGACAACCGATGCCAAGAATATCTTGGGAGTTTTCATCAGGTCAGTATTCAAGTAGAAGGTATTTTCTAAATACTTTATTTTTACAGTTTATTATTCTGATATCCCTTTTGAATAGTAGCATTTTTAACACCTTTTCTCTCTTTTCCAGTCTGTGTATACAAAATTGAACTTTTTACAATTGAATTTGTTGATCTGGATTTTGACCAGAGTTAGTTACATCCACGTTTGCTGGCTGAGGTTATGAAATTATAAACTTATCTCATTTTTAGAAGGAGAGAATTGGCGTCATATCCTTTGGGGTCCGTCAGATTCTACAGATTCTAGCGAAGGATCAATCTTATCAGATGGAACAGTTTGGCTAAGAACGGCTACACCAGAACACGAGGGCTGGTACAGATGTACTGCGCGAGTCCAACATTCATTTCTTCATCATTCTTTTTATCTAGATGTTAGAGGTTTGTACTTTACTGAATATTAAGCTATATTGAACCTTTAAAACTGTCTCCTTTTTTTAAACCTTTAAAAAATCGTTTTTCTTTAGAGCCCCCAAAACTTACAAGAGGAGGTGGCGCTGGAGAAACACGATGGGTAGTTCGAGGATCAACAGCACGTCTCACCTGCACTGTACGAGGAGAACCAGAGATTCACATCCACTGGACTCATGACTCAAGACCATTAGCTTTGCAGTAAGTACTGCTCTACAATAATAATAATGGTTGATCGTAACTATTAAATCTTTCGCGGAACATTCTAATAATTGTTATGAATATACCATTGTATCAGTATAATATTGAATTCTTAATGTTCTTTATATTTAAGGTATTAAAATTTCTTTTTCACAATTTTTAATGCCAAGGTGCATAGATCCCTTCTAGCTTCAGTTTTGAGGTGACAACATACCTTCAGAAAAGATTCGATAAAATATTATTTGAATTTAAAGATTCGATTTTGACTATGTTATTTCTTTATTATGAATACATATAACGGTATTTAAATGTTGTTTAAAGCCTCAATAGCCCAACGGTTTAAGGTGCGGACTGAAATCTGAAAGGTCACAGGTTCGAATCTCACCCGTTGAACAAGCTTTCCGCTTAATTAGAAAGGCTAATGTTCTTTAAAAAAAAAAGGAATATCATCTTGTTTAAGAAACTAGGGGCTATTTATTATTATAGAGCGTGCCAGGTTTGCCGGTTTAATACGTCGAGGCTGTCCGGCGAGTAGAAATTAACTAATTCGCTAGTAATCTGATGAATCCTGGCTTATATGCGCCGCGTAAATTGTCGCTGGCAAGCTATGTATTTTATTGTGGTTTAACCTATCAAAGGCTTAGCCCGAGCTTTGCGTGAATTTTGATAATTTGTGGTCGATTCACTTATGATAAAGCAGCACGAAATTCAATGTACAATTATAATATTTTCGTTTTTGCTTAGAACCCCATATTACTAACTATTTTTAGCGCAGAAATTCAAAGATTTAGTACTAAGTAAATCTCATCATCTTTAAAATTCCATCTCTAAAGGGGTGAAAACAGGTGGTATAGTTTCGCAGAAGAAATAGTAGTAGTAAACAGTAATATAAAATATTATAAATATTATTATGTATCATAGCAGAATTATAAATTAATTTGAGTATAATTTTGCTATTATCAGCATTTTTCAGGTAAGTATGTGCTCAACTTTATTTGGTAGGTAGATTAATCTTTTCTAAAAAAAGCCCAAAGATGTTCCTATTTTAATTTACGAAAATGAAGTCGGATGACCTTTTAAAAGTTACAAAATTATCTCTCAGTGGTTCAGGTGGCGTTGAAATGAGAGATTTGGGAAACGGGGCCATGACATCAGAGATAACGATAACGCACGCCGGCCCGGAGCACGCTGGCGACTATCGGTGTATGGCCAGAAACTTGTACGGCACTGATGAGTTACTGTTCCGGTTGTTTGTTAAGGGTGAGCTACTGATTATTACTATTCATCAGCATAACCATAATCTCAAACTATCGTTGGCCCACTTGTGGGCACGGGCCACTTCTCAAAATGAGAAAGGTTTAGACCATAGTCTACCACACTGGCTAAGTGGAGATTGCCAAGCTTTGCACACATTTTAGAACATTGTAAAGAATTCTCAGGTGACCAGATTTACTCACAAGAATTTATTTCAGCTTTAAAGTAAATGGCAATTATAAAATAGTTTAAATCTTGATCGGACTTCAGACTCCCTGAAAAGGAGGTCGAAGTCTTAACGATTAGATTACCGCTATTTTTACTATTAATTGAAGCTTAATGTACATGGTCTTACTTTTTGCCACCTTTCCCTTAGCACTGTTTCAAGAAGTAGGACTTACTTGAGAATTTTAATATGTTTTTTCCGATAAAAAAAACAGAACGGCCAAGCACGCCAGAAGAAGTCAGAATATCGGAAGTGTGGTCACGAAAAGCGCGAGTCACCTGGAGGTTGGCCCGAGGAGCGTTCGTCTCACACTACTCGCTGCAATATCGTGCACTCACACGAGACCTCACAAACGCTCCGCTCAACGCCCCGCTACCCGCTCTGCTTGACTCATGGGACTCACCCGAAGTACTCAACATTACGCTGGCCAACTCAGATTTGCTGCATGTCGCGTAAGCTTCTTAACTTTTACAGACTAAAATATTGTATTAAATTACAAGTTAGATATACGGTTGGTTATTATAAGAGTTTGGGGTGCAGGAGATTTCTGAATGTACCTAAGTGAAATTTTCAAAGCGAAAACTGTACCCTGTATTGACTGTATCTACTGTACTGAATGAATAATAACGCTCAGTATAAACCAGTGAACCTGGGTTCACTGAATAAATAAAAGGAAAAGTTGACTGACTGACTGACTGATCTGACGGACGGATCGGGCTAAAAATTAACATACAGATCGCTATTATGACGTAGGTATCCGCTAAGAAAGAATTTTCAACCCCTTAGGGGGTAAAATAGGGGTATGAAAAATTGAACTTAAAGTGAGCGAAGCTGTGGCCAAAAGTTTAGTTCAGTATAAACTTTTAACTTAGTACCTCAAACAGACTGATGGACATCGGAGCGAGCTTATAAGGATTTTGTTTATTTTTTCTGAAGCCTAAAAATACGTACGAGAACGATACCTATGTACTCAGCTGATTCATTTGGAACACGACAACACGTGGCACATTCACAAACGCTACCGGAATGGAATTTAAAAGCACTTTTCCTATTCATAAACCTTAACAAACGTAGACGATGTGGAGCTTTTAGAATAAGCTGAAGCGTAGCTCCTTGGAAAGCTTAGAGAGGTAATGTATTCAGAGCATGCTCGGTTAGCTGCGCGTTTTTGTGATTACTATTTACTTCCCTAATATAGGTAGGCAGGGGTGCTAATTCCGTTGTTCATAACATCTAAACTTCACTAAATAGATGATTTTCCAGGATAAAAAGTAGCCTAGGTATTATTCCAAACAGAATACGTGTAATGTATTTCTGTTCCTTTCAGCTAAATTGGTTCAGTCGTTGCGGCGTGATTAAATATCAAATATCCATCCATTCATCCATACATCCAAACTTTCGCATTTATATTATATTATTTATATTATGTAGGAAGAACAGGTCTTTTATTATATACAAAAATATTTTTAAGCTATTGCATAGCTTCTATCGCGGGCCTGCGTGGAGACCGAATCCAGTAATTCCGTAACGAAAATAACCTGACACGGGACTCCTCTACGGTGAGCCGCTAGATGGCGTTGATAAAAAATGCTATGCAATAGCTTTACCGCGGCAGTCCCCGAGTGCCACACGTCTTTTTTTTTTTTTAATGTCTTTATTTGCCAAATAAAAAATGTCTTTTTTTTCTGCCAATTTTACCTTGGAAATTGCTGTAAATACATTCTGATAAGTATCCAATACGATAAAATTAAGCTCAATTAGAGGTTTTAGTAACATTGGTATAATAATGTTGAACACATTCTCTGAAGTACCTATGTGGATATATTTTCTAAAATGAAAGCTCTAAATGTCGATACAGTATTGCTATCAATTGAAAATGATAGAACTAGACAAACAAACATGACATCCCTGTCCCTTGAGGACTATCTTGTCATTAACGGCAGGATCTCCGAAAACAGCCTGTTTTTGATTCAATAGTAAACAATCAAATATTCTTTGTTTTGATAGGTTAAAAATATATGTTGTAGTTTAATACACGTTCTAAATTATTTTACCGTTCAAAAGTCCATATTTTGAACTTCACTCGATCAAATAATATTCCGAAAACAGTGTAGTTTTTAATTGTTTTTCAGGTTGTATTTATAGTATATCAAAGTTAAACTAAAAAAAAAATGTCAAAAAATAGGCAAAAGCTTTTAGAAGAATATTTTACCGTTAATTTGTCTCTAAAAAGTTTTCTTTTTTTTTATCATGACTGTTTTACTTTTTTTATAACAAAGTGGCTCGTGCACCTCACTTCAATTGCTTGCAAGTTACTGCGGCCGAAGATCGTGCCCTTAAAAAAAAAGATTCTTCATTTTAAATGAATTGTCTGAACCCCTAGTGCTGCAGTTCTGACTCGCAACTCTGCTTCAGTTAATTATTCTGAACACTCTTGTTAAAGTACGTCAAGGCTTATGAATATGAAACACGGTACTAATTTTATTGCTGTCATTTGTGACTGTGATACGGGTCGTCGGTGTTACTAAGCTTTTGTTTAATCTGTATTTGTATCGTAAATGTATAAATTAGGTGTGATACAAATAAGAATACTAGGTCACGCTAGTCGTGCGATTTTCCATAGTAGCGTATTACACTAATAAGGAAAAATGTAAAAAAAACTTCTTTTTAAAAAACCGTCTTCAATCGCCACTACAAAGTATATCAAGTTTGCCTATAAAACTTGAAGTGTTCCCTCGATTTCTCCAGGATCCCAACATCAGATCCTGATCTGATAACTTGTTACTGGACTACCTGTAAAGTATACCCTTTCAAACAAAAAAAGAATTTTTCAAATCGGTCCAAGCGTTTTCGAGTAATCGGTAAAAGTAATCGTGTACATACAATGTTAAAAAAAAAAGATTCCGACGAATTGAGAACCTCCTCCTTCTTTGAAGTCGGTTAAAAAGAAAGGCATGTAATTAAACGAGCTTCTATTTAATACCATTATTGGCTTCTAAATTACTAAGTCAGCTTCAACTAGTGAGCCTCTAAAAAATATAATTTTAGCATCTATATTTATAACTTAGCTTCAAACCGTGAACTCCTAAAATACTTAAATATTAGCATCAAATAATACACCAAATCTTCAACCACATTTTTAATTTTTTTTTTGTGAGAAAAATGAAATAAAAAAATGTTTCTAACTAAATAAAAAACGTTTTTTTTGATAAAATGAAATTAAAAAAATGATTGTTTTTAAATTGAACTCAAGATAAATACCTACACATAACATTATAACATTTTTGAAAAAAAAAAACAAATTTTTTTTCAACTTTTTTTTTAGTTTTAGGTAGGTTTACGATCCCAACAGAACCTAAGTGCCCGGCCTTCGGCCGGGCACCTGAATATTCATGTATAACCCTAACCTAACCTAACTTTAGTTTAAAGAAAAAATTATACAAAAATAATTGCAATATTAACACACTAACAACAGAACAACAAAAAAAACAAATGCATGTTTTGAATGGCGCTCTCTGATTGGTGCAAATAGCCATAACCAACGAGATCGTGCAAATTGCCAGTCGCACCCGTCTCACTCGCACCAACGAGATCGTGCAAATGGCCAGTCGTATCCATCTCACTCGCACCAAATCGTGCAGTGGCAGTGGACAATAATAAAAATAGTGGCTCTTTATTTGATGCTTTCTTTGGAATATTTTGTGGCCATTGTGAAGAAGCCGAGTTAGTATATTAGAAGCTGCATCATTTTCCCGTTGCTGAGTTATTAAATTAGAAGCTAGGTTTTGATGCCAAAAAATAAATTTTGTTGGTCGACTTATTATATCCCAAAAAGAAATTCAATTAGTAATACTTCTAATAATATAATCCTTACTGGTATTTAGGGTTGCCAGATTTTTTTCAGCCTATAAGGGACAAATGGTTAAATGGGCAAAAAATACGGGATTTCAATTTTTTACCCGGGACAAAATGAATGAAAAACAAAATTATTTAGTGTCATTTTTTATTATTATTATATTTTATATTTTTCCGAGAATCGAGTCAGTTTTAACATTGTCATTCTGACACTAACACTGTCATTGAACGATGCGGGCTGCGAGTGCAGGTTAGTAGCGAGACGAGTAGGTACGTTTTATGAACGTTGCGTGTGTGAATAGGTACTTAGATCGATTTCATAATGAAAAACGACGTACGGTTCAAATACGGGACAGAGTCAGTCCCGCCAGGACACTTTAAACTATGCCTAAAATACGGGATGTCCCGGGAAATACGGGACGTCTGGCAACGCTACTGGTATTATAAATGCGAAAATGTGTTTGTTTGTTGGTTTGTCTATCAGTCATGCCGCAACGTAGCTACGCATCGACGGATTTTATTTTGCATTTGTATAGTTGAGGACCTGAAGAGGTAGACGTAGGCTACTTTTTATCCCGGAAAAACAAAGGGTCCTCGAGGGATTTTAAAAATAAATTCACGCGGCATCAGCTATACCGGAATAATGTCGAGTGCCTGTATAATTAATCATTGGCTCATTGTGCGAGGCAATGAGTTGGATGGCGTGTAATCTCACTAATTAGTCTTTGTAAAAGTCATGGTCTTACTATGAAGGCGCAACGTTATATTTACAGAAATCTTCATTATACACTTTTATTCCATGTAAAACACATTTTAAAGAATCAAAGCTAGGGTGACCAACCCAATTGCTAGCACTGTACCAGATTATTCGCACTTTAGCAAAAAAGATTAAAATATAAGTTTCTGATTGTAGTTTTTAAATTTTCAGATTAAAAAATATTTAGGGGAATTCATATTTTTCACAATCGAAACCTTTCTAATCTGGAAAGTTTTAAAATGACGTCAGTATTGTAATTGAAAGATATTGTTCTGGAGTTCCTGAAGTTTTCGGCCATTTTGACTGATCGACTTCCCAGTCAGTACTTACCAGTAGTTAATCCCGTATGTGCGAATAATTGGGGACTGGGTCATTTTTCAATTTTATTTCAAATTCTTGTTGATTTAAGAAAAAAATCCTTAAAAAGTTCTTTAATTATATGTATTACTAGACGATGCCCGCGACTTCGTCCGCGTGGATCAAGGTTTTTCAATTCCCATGGGAACTCTGTAATTTTCCGGGATAAAATGTAGCCTATGTTTTAATCCTGGGTTTGAGCTATCTCCATTTCAAATTTTAGCCAAATCGGTTCATTCGTTGTGGCGTGAAGGAGTAACAAACATACACACACACACACACACACACACACATACACATACAAACATTCGGCTTTATAATATTAGTGTGAGTGTGATTAAACAAGTAACCTTATGAACACAATTATTTAAAGAATTTGGTTAGATTTTAATTTAAAAAACATATTTGAAATTGGATAAACTCTTAAAGTGCTAATAATTGGGTCGGTCACCCTAAATAAAACAGGACTTTTATCATCGAACTATAACGCCAGAAGCGCGATAGTCGACGCGGTGATTAGCTATTTTTAGTAAGTCGTTAAAGGCCGACTACGCAGTTCCGTCGCATTTTTCTTTTTTTTTTTTTATATGAAGTCTCGAAATTATAGAGCATTTAAGTTTCCTGTTAGAAAAATAGAGCGCTATTGCAACGATTCAATAGACCCATACACTCTCCATACAAAATTTCGTTTTAGAAAGAGACGGATATAGTCGCATTAAAACAGCTTATAACTTATTTCTTTTTTGACCGATTTATTTTCTGTTTTTGCAAATGTTATTCTTAAATGTTACATTTTAGATTGAAATGAACATTTTAACATCAGTCAAATGCCTAATTCATCACAATAACGATCATAAACATAATTATCAGTACTAGAACTAGAAAATAATAACATGCCACTCACACATTCATTGGCTTTCTTAAGCCTACGTTTGGAGTGTGTGAACTTTGTTAGAAACTTCTGTTCTAAGCGTTATATTTCGATGGCTTTTATCAAGTAAACCTTTCGCAGGAGCGAAGGGCCGAGCCGGGCGGGCGCCTCAGTGGCCGGATTATCCCCGGACACCCGATATGTGCTCCGGCTAGCCGCCTTTAACGACGTCGGCGCCTCCCCTTACACGCCGCCTTTGCATTTTACCACGAGAGAGGAAGGTAAGGCTTTCTAATGACCTTTTTTTTTTTTTGATGAGTAAAAATCCTTATTAATCCTACTCCCTACTAATATTATAAATCTGAAAGTTTGGATGTATGCATGGATGGTTGGATTTATGTTATTCAATCACGCCGCAAGAACTGAACCGATTTAGAGTAGAATTCAAGAGTCTATCTATACTAATTATAAAGCTGAAGAGTTTGTTTGTTTGAACGCGCTAATCTCTGGAACTATCAGTCGGATATGAAAAATTCTTTTTGTATCTGATAGCCCAATTCTTGAGAAAGGTTATAGGCTATTCAATATCTCGGTACGACTCTTAGAAGCCGAGCAAAAAGAAGAAATAGCGCGGGCGAACAATGCGATGCGATAAGTCGGTGGTCAAGGGCGGTCACCCGACGAGAACCGAAAAAGAAATGAAACGAAAGCTATTTATTAATCCGGAAGATCAAAGTGTTCCCATGGGATTATAAAAACTAAATCCACGCCGACGAAGTCGCGGGCAACAGCTGGTATATCCATAAATTTAACCTAATTAGCACCACAATGTCTAGTGTATGTTGTAGTGTAATAACTAATATGCTCTTTGTTCACTCAAGCGCCCGGAGGAGTGCCGCGTGACATCACAGTGCGCGCGCTCCGAGCTCGAGAACTTCAAGTTACTTGGCAGGTGAGAGCTTATACCGTACCAACTTGTTTTGTTTGCATAAGCGCGTTACTACACCTTGCGTTGCGCTGTCGCTTCAATGGTTATATCAATGGTATGGAGACAAACGTGCTAACTTAGAGCAGAGTGGCGAATGACTTCGTTCGAGGAGGTTGAACCGTAAATTTTGTCATCATAATCATTATATAACATCACACTTCACACTAATATTATAAAGGCGAAAGTTTGTATGTGTATGTGTATGTGTGTGTGTGTATGTTTGTTACTCCTTCACGCCACAACGAATGTACCGATTTGGGTGAAATTTGGAATGAAGACAGCTCAAACCCAGGATTAAAACATAGTCTACATTTTATCCCGGAAAGTTAAAGAGTTCCCATGGGAATTGAAAAACATTGATCTAAAAATCTGTGAATATTATAATTTTACAAGAAATAATAATGCATAATATTCACTGCGATTTATGAAATTAAACTGTTTTCGATATTTATAAAATTTTTGGTAAGCTGTACGGTGCTCTGCCAAATCACTTGTGCAATAATAACTGTGACGTTCGTCGCACCATACTAGTAGTGTGGTATATTATAATCCAAAAAATCACTGAGATTAATCGCCGCATCGCAGCATGTGACGTCGCGCTAACACTATGCGAGTTAACATATCTATCACTATAATAATTATAATAGGGTTTCATTGTTCTTGATACAAACTGTCTTATTGGTCTGAGACTGAGATGCTGAGACTGTACGTGTCAGGAAGATGTGCTTTGTTTAAGCTGAAAGTTTGTAGCATGGCTCATGTATCTCCTCTGAACAGGCAAGATGCTTCATCAGGTGGCAGGTGCACGTTCACCGACTTTGGTAACGTAGCAATTCTACAAACTTTTAGTTCCATGTACCTTTACAACTTTGTCTAGGACTATAATGTGAGTTGCACCTCACGTGGTTAAATTAAAGTTAACGTTAAGATTAAACTTAATGGCAACTTTAAGCGCCTACCAAATAACAAGCGTTGCATATGTAGGTATTCGTACTTATAAATGTTTAAAGCTGTAGATAGACTCTTCGTTCAATCCAAAATACGAGAATCATTGTTTTGGTGATTTTTAACCATAACATTAAGTATATTACCGATCTTGTGCGACAGTTTTATATCTGGTACAGTTACGTAGAGGTCTTTAAAAAGATTATTGTTTTGACCTTTTCATTTGCGCCTGGTTCTTTCAGTGAATCTGTAACATCTGTAATCTGTCAATAAATTGCTTTAACAAAGGATTTTTGACTATCATAAAAACAAATGTTAATCTTAATTTTTCGGTTATAAACACTAATCGGCGATTGTGAAGTTTGCCCTTACTGTAGGAATCAGGCATTTGACGCCTTTGACACACAGATAAGAAGCCGAAAATAATCTACTATATAAAAATAAGTCGGGTTTTCTTTCCTGACGCTATAACTCCAGAACGCACGAACCGATTTCCACGGTTTTGCATTCGTTGGAAAGGTCTCGGGCTCCGTGAGGTTTATAGCAAAGAAAATTCAGGAAAAATTTCAACAATGTAGAACGCGGACGAAGTCGCGGGCGTCCGCTAGTAGTATATATAGATACTTCATATTATATGTTAAAATTATATTACCTTTTTATAAAATCAAAAGAATTTTTTGCAAAAATGTAAAGAATAAAGAAAAAGAGAGGGTCAGAAGACCCGTCTTATCCAATTCTTATAATTTCAGCGCTTGTTCAAAGAAACGCTAACGTATGAGAAAAACGAAAAAGGGTGCAAGTTTTCAAACGAATAGCTTTAAAAACTATTCTTTATAACTACCTAGTTGCAAAGTAAACCTGAATGTGGACTGATTTTTTAAACTCTTATTTCTGTTATTCTTACAGGAGAGTTTTCAAGCTTTAATTAAAATAGTTTAACGAGTATAAATATTGTTTTCAAAGAACAGAGTGCTCGGTTTTTGTTTCAGTTTGATAAAAACTGCAAAAATATAGCGCTCAAAAGCACATTTTTCCAGTTTCCATTAAAAAATGTGCGTCTCTCTCTATGTATTTTAATTTAATTTAGATAGAATCTAGAATTATTTTTGCAATTTCGTATAAACTTTCATCTAAATTGAAGGGGAAATGGGCGGGGCACATAATTCGAAGAGCTGATGGTCGATGGGGTCCTAAGGTGCTGGAGTGGCGATCCCGCACCGGGAAGCGCAGTGTTGGCAGACCCTCCAAAGGGGGACCAACGACATCAAACGAGTCGAAGGGAGCCGCTAGATTTAGGCAGCGCAAGACCGAAACCTGTAGAAGTCCATGGGAGACCTTCGTCCAACAGTGGATGTCTATCGGTTGATGAAGAAAAAGAAGACTCCGTTCATGTCCGTAGGTATCGAGGTACGAGTGACGCTCTCTAGAAAGGAATAGGTATTAGGTACTATGTTTATTTCTTTCTCATTACCTACCTATGTAACCTATGTGAATACACTACCTACATCATAATAGCTATCTGTATGCCTCAACCCGATTCGCCCAGAGTTGATCTGTGCATAGATAGTCAGTCAGTCAATCACCTTTTCCTTTATATATTTAGAGAAATTATATTTTTGAACGAGAGAAGCGAGTTCTCTGAGTCAACTAGGGCGCTTGCCTACTAGACAGAGAAGTGTGTCCGTCTAAATGTCTGTCAGAGCCCTATAACTTCTGAATTACTGAATATTAGAACGTGAAACTTGGTTGAAAATTCAGTTATATCCTGTACTTGAACAACAAATACTAAAATTAGATAAATGTTATAAAGAAACGAAATTATTTAATTTTATTGCGCCATCTGCGCATTATTGTGAAGCTAATAGCTTCACTATAATGCTAATAGATGGCGCTGTGTTAGTAAAACAGTTTTATGTCAACTATTTTTTTTTTATTGTGTCTAATGTTAAAAGTTAATTATTACAATATATAATTAAAACTTTTGGGAATTATGGGATATCGCGAGGTCTCAGTTCGGGGCGAACCACTAGTTTTATTCGATGACAAGATAGTCCTTGTCTGCGATCTCACCTGATGGCAAGTGACGATGGAGTCTAAAATGGTAGGTTAACTTGGAAGGGATATTTCATACTGTGCATTCAACCCATACCCCCTAATCGTTTTCTACACGCCATCGTGCCGGAACGCTACATCGATTTGACGGTAGGGTGGTAACTAGCCACGGCCAAAGCCTCCCACCAGACCAGGGACAATTCAGAAATTATAAATTACAAATTTCCCCTGCCGGGAATTGAACATGAGAACTCCCAGTTATAAGACTACAGCGCTCAACGCTGCGCCAGGGAGGGAATGTAATATTAAATAATAATATAATTATGTATCAAAGCTTTAATTTAGATTTTAGTTCACATGATTTTTAAATTCAGTACCTACCCAAATAACTGAATAATCGGCCAATCAATTTGTTTATCCAAGCCCCCTCCAAGGGAGACATGGCACGGCACTCTCCTGGGCTACACCATCCGTTGGTGGGAAGCCTCCGAAGAAGGGAAGGGGGCGACTGAAGCGGGATCGGAAAGCGGGGCCAGCGCGGACGCCACGAGCACAACCCTGCGGGGTCTGAAGGCGGCAACGCGGTACGGGGTCACCGTGAGGACATACAACGCCGCTGGTACTGGACCCTTGTCGCCGCCGCACTATCGACATACTTTGGAATCACGTGAGTAACTACTCAACATTCGCAACATAAGCGCAAGTTTGTTAAGGTATATCTATCAGTTTTCTGGTATACGGAAAAATTGAAGGAACTCAACGAGTTTTCTCGAAGACTTTTCTAAAAGTCTGTGCGCAGAAATTGTACAAACCATACAAAACTATAATATTAAGTTTATCGCACGAACTCGCTTCATATTTTTACGCTGAATCGCAAAATTCGAGATTTTGAACTCGATATTGGCATTCGAAAATGCATTCACAGCTTCTCGTTTTCTCGTTTCTGAAACGAGGGGTCGACGAATTGAGGACTTCAATAAATAAAATAAAAGTAGGCAGATACTTACTTTAACTGAAACCCGTTTTCATTAACAATTCGGAACACGCATATACTACTAGACACTGCATGCTTCTATGCCGCGGCTTCTAATTCTTGTCGCATTGTCGAGATAAAATTATCGTGTTCGGTTATACGCTATGTTCTTGTCTACATTAGGATTCAACTTGTTATTTCCAACCGACAGTGCCGCGATAAAGATTCGTGTTTATTTGGAGGGGAGAAGAGAATATAAGTCAAGTTCAGCTTCGCTAATATTCTTTCTAAAAAAAATGCCTGTGTTGAACAGGCAGTTTCACTATACACTGATACTATTCTATGCACAATGTAATATCTCATTCCCATGCTGAGGTTTTGCGGCAGAGGTGTACTACCGCCTATAATGATTTATAACGATAACTCTAACTATCTGAAATTCAAAATTCCCTCTTCCACAGTAATTCAAGTTCCGCGAAACACTCGTAATAAACAAGATACTTCCATTTTTTGTACCTACATCATAAGCCTTGTTATAAAAAGATAGAGCACTTTCGTATTCTGCCCTAAAAAGTTAAACTTTTAATGGGAACGGAAAAAACGGCTTTGGGAAACAAGACTCGTTTGAATACGTAAATATGAAGAACGAGTAGGTACTTTAAAAGTCCAATAAAGGAACTTTACTCGGTATACAAACCCTAGTGAGATTGTCGACCGAAGTAGGTGAAACTTGCACCTATTTGGTAATTATTATTGACAAATTGATATGTATCATCCTCAACCTATCTCTATCATTTGCTGATTATCCAAAAGCAATATAACTTCAAATCAAGTTTAGGTCACTGAATGAAAACAAATCATTAAATCAAATAAAAAAATTTTACTTCGAAAATGTTACAATAGTGAGTAGCTGGATCCTGGAGAAATCGAGGGAACTCTTCAAATTTTATAAGCACGCTTGAAGCGATTTGGATAGTTTTTATTGCTTGTGAATTTGCTTTCTAAACGCACAATTTTAGTTCATTTTAGTTTGAGTACTATTTACGTTTTCAGTTAATCACTTTTTCCATAACATATTCAACGTTTCTGCCCCGAAACGGCTATCATAAATTCCCCCATCAAAATGCAAAATGGCTTAATTGAACCGTGGCCTTTACCAATTCAGGTCAAACGGATCGGAACAAATTGATAGCACTTTTATGCGATTTTAACTGACTTTTTATTGTTATTTTACTTTTGGGAATACACAAGGCCTAAAAAATGTTAGTGGATTCAACTAGGTAGAGGGGTATGTTTTTTATAGCCAGAGGCTAGGCAATTACAGTTTTATATTTTGGAACTAGAATTCAATAAAAATTTATGTGCAGTGTTTTTGAGTTTAGAGTTTTAGATTTAAAATTTTAATGTATATTTTTTTTTCATTTATATACTAACTAGCTTTTGCCCATGGCTTCATCCACTTTGAAATAGCGTTTTAAAAATCCCATCTCTCCAGGCCCTCAACTATACCCATGCACGCAGATTCGTTGCTCCTTTGCTGTGTAATTGGACAAACTAACTAATATTAGTAAGGATAGTAAGTAGGTATAATATGTTTTTAAAATAAAAGCTGAACTTACTTATATTCTCTTCTTCCCTCCAAATAAGCGAAAAGCTTGTTACGAGTGGGTACGACAATAGTGCAAAGGTTGGGGGTTGAACCTGCGACCTTTCAGTTTTCAGTCCGCACCTTGAATAACCGTTGGGCTATTGAGGCTATAACCAACGGTGACGGTCTTGTGGTTAAGACTTAAGCTTTCTTAAGGGCGCGTGTGCAATTAGCCCTTCTCTCTTTCGGAGATACGAGTATGTGCGTTTTTGGTAGTTAGATATAACTTTATGTCATTAACGGTTAAAGTAAACATCATGAGAATTCTCTATAGTGTTTTCATACTCATGGTCAGCCTGCCAACTCGCATTTGGCCAGGATGGTGGGCTATGGCCTAACCCTTCTAAGAGGATACCCGTGCCCAGTACCTACCTCACCGACTATGGTTTGAGAACTAAGGCTGAAATTTGTAGACCCCACTTTCATTCAGCTCTGATTCAAGACGACACAGATTTATGTCAGAGCATATTTGTGTCTCATTTTAACCTCCATTTTGAGTCTGAGCTGAGTCAGAGCAAGCTCTAGGTGTATAGATCTCAGCATAACTGCATGCCCAATAATTGATGATGACAGATAACCAATAAAAAATCTATCAAAAATTCAAATGTATTCTATCGACCCTTAAACAGTTAATCGATTATACGTACATACTTGCAAACTGTATAAAAATTGTGGCAGAATTTTCAACTTTTCCCGTTAAATACTTAACTACTATGAGCAAAACCTCTTTTCGCAAACACTAAGCTTCAGGAGTCTGTGCATTTTAAAAGAAGTTAGCGAAATGTTCCATTTAATTACTTTGTAACGTACCATTCTCTACCTTACTGAAAGTTCGCTAAAGCTGTAAAGCGTGATACAAACACAAAGCGTGACGGCTGCGCGGCATGACGGCATCTTCGCAACAGGGCATTAGCATTACATAAAGCTCACGAGTAACTATCTATCTGTCGACTGAAGCGGAGAGGTGTACTCCGGTAAAAATACAAATTGCTAAAAGTCATGTCGCCCATTTTCGATAGTTTCAACGAAGGACAAAATTAGATTGTATATTTCAATGTGGTATGTAAACAGAGCTGCGTACCGGAGTGAGACAGTGGAACTGGTTATGATGAGGAATCGATTGGTATCGATTCCTAGCTCATAACTCCTCTCCCCCACTCAACCCCACCACAGCTTGGTAGTTGTGGTGGGCTTCATCGAGAACTTTCCAGTTTAGTGGATAGATGCTAAGAGTGAGCGAGTTGTAATGCAATCAAGTGTGAAGCACATCAAAGTGTTAAGCTAAGGATTAAGATTGCAGCAGCTTTAAAGCGCGCTTCGTAGTTTGAACGTCCTCAAATAGTTCCTTGTGTTCCAACTTAGGGCTACGTGGGACAAGCTGTCGTCACGCGTTCTGTTTATATCAGCCTTAACTACTGCAGTTGGTGCCGGAGTTCTTAACTCTTTTATTCGCATTTTGTATGAAAGAGTCGCTGTAAATTTTTTATGTCAATGACCTCGGCCGAAATAACTAGAACCTCGCAAATTGTGCTCGGCATAATGTCCAAGGTTTCCGCAGTGCTACAAATGGCAGAATTTAAAAATGTAGCGTGAAATCTTGTTACGAGAAATGGTAGCACTTTTCATCTTTTGTAACTTGATTTCACCGTATTATCATAGATTGATGCCATCGCGCCATGGCCTATTCGAATATCTCGGATACCACTTACGGCATGGTGAATTCCGTAATTTGGAGAAAAAAATATTTTGATACCTGTCAAAGAATTGGCGCAGGTATTATACATAAACAAAGTTACTTGCAGCTTGGAAAGATGACTGTAGATCGAGGTACATGACGTCACGCGCCTATTTTCCATTTTTAGGCCTATACTTATCTTTTTGTATAATTAATTTGATTTGAGTTCATTTATGTTTTTATTAATTTCTTTTTAATAAAAATAATATTATCTAATGATATATATTTTATGCTTACAATTTTATTGTTTTATTTTACTCATATTTTAATTTAAATCTTCTTATAACTTTTATTATTCAGCATTGGCTAATATCTAAGTCTTTGGAGGATTAGATCGTAACTAGTTACTGACCTATTGGCAAAGCCGTATATATTCGTTAAAGGATTTAATGTCACGATGCAACATATAAACCGATTAGAGGCATCAGGTTTAATTAACTTTCAAACCCTTCCAGGCTTAGCGGCTTTCATCTTAAACTGCTTAGACACTCTAAGTATCTACCTACGCATACAAGTTGAGCCAAAGCACATGAGTTTCTTATTGTTAATAACTTAAACACAACTTCATTATCTTCAAAGTTATGTTAAGATTCGCATTGCATAGATATCACTTGGGGGAAGGATTTTTTTTTTATTCGACAAGAAGATAGTCCTTTAGTACGATCTCACCTGATGGTGTTTTAGTGACGATGCAGTTTTAGATGCTAGTGGGCTAACTTGAAAGGGGTAGGAGGCAGTCGTGCCAGAACGCTAAATCGCTTGGCAGCACGTCATTGCAGGGTGGTAACTAGCCACGGCCAAAGCCTCCCACCAGACCAAACGAGAGGTAATTCAGAAATTAAAAATTCCCAAATTGCTTCCACCGGGAATCGAACCCGAGACCTCCCAGTTATAAGACCACAGGGCTCACCACTGGGCCAGGGAGGTCGTCGGTTCTTTTAGTTTAAGTTATAGCAACTATTTGCCGTGGTTTTTTTAAATTTTTATGTGTAGCTCATTAATATTTTTTCGGTAGCACCAACTGGCGGACCGGAGGATCTTTCCTGTACAGCGAGCAGCTCTACATCACTCCGGGTGTCTTGGCGACCCCCCAACCCTGACGCAAGGGGAGGGCAAATAACGCATTACACCTTGCAGTACACAAGACGAGACTCCGACCCATTGCAGCCGACACAAGACGCACATTTGAGAGTACAGGTATGAGGCTTGACTTCTCTATAAAAGAATAGAATAGAAAATATTTTATGATTTTTTTAATTTTTATTGAAGTGTTAACCTACACTTAAAGGAAATAACCTAATAGATATATAAATACACATCAAAAATTCCGAGGCCGGCGGGAATTTTTGATGTGTATTTATATATCTATTAGGTTAAATATTTTATGCTTAAACCTAGAGACCGCAGTCTCACTCTATCAAACTCAAGACGGAGACAGACTTATATCAGAGCTATTTGTGTTTCGTTTTAACTTTATCTTAAGTCTGAGTTAAGTGCACACCAAGAAAAACAAGATAAAAGAAAAGTACTGTAGTATTGCAAAATCTTTTCCTGACCACCCTTGCGTTTAAAAGATAAAACTTTGGTTTTATCTTTTACAGAATTCGTATCTTCTTTTTCTTTATCAACCAATAGGCGTCCACTTTTGGACTCCCACAGGTCTCGATCCTGCGTTAACTGTATCCAATGGCGCCCTACGACGTGTCTGATGTCGTCGTTCTTCTTAATTGGAGGTGCCATGATAACACTGCGCATAGCTTGACTAATTTATAATTAAAAGATTTTATGTTCTGATTCTAATTCTCGAAGAATACAACGTGTAGTGGAAACACAACCTACAGGGTAGCTTTTTGAGCAGGAAAAGCGGGGATAAAAAAAAACTCTTGTATTTTAACAATAGGTACCTACTATTGTTCATCAATAACCTCTAACTAGGTGTATTCATAAGAGGATATACCTAATAATATTTATTGTATTATAAGGATTATCGATAGTAAAGATGCAGGTGATGCTATGACAAGATAGCCCTTGACTGTGATCTCACCTGATGGTAAGTGACGATGCAGTCTAAGATGCGGGCTAACTTGGCAGGGGTATGGCAGTGTGCTCATATCCCTAATCGGTTTCTAAACGCCATCGTGCCGGAACGCTAAATCGCTTGGCGGCACGTTTTTGGCGGTAGGGTGGTCGCTAGCCACGGCCAAAGCCTCCCACCAGTTATATAATTTTGTCCCATATAATCCTCCCATATAATTTTGTCGTAGGGTGAAGAAGCAACAGTATCGCGTTTGACGTCATTCGCGGAATATGAAATAAGGGTGCGAGCTCACAACGCTGCCGGCGACGGCCCATTGTCCGCACCTCAAGTTTGCAAGACCGATGAAGATGGTAACTATTTCTTAACAATAAATATGATGTATTCCTCTACAGTCTACTACATGCGGACAGGGAGACATTTTTTTAATTTAGTTTTCACCAAAACTTGTGGAGATTCTCGAATAAATTTTAAAACCCTTACTAATGTTACAAATGCTTCAATCACGCAGACACGAAGCAATAACAGATAATAATTGATTGGGTATAGTTGTGGACTTAGAGAGTAGTAATATAGGCCACCTTTTCTCTGGAAAAAGAGGGTTCCCGCGGGATTTTTAAAAACCTTACTCCACGCGGGATAAATCGCGGGCAAGTTTACTACAAAATTCTATATTGGACTTACAAAAAAATAAATTCAAATTAAATACATAAATCTAAATATATAAAAGGTTTTTTTAAAATTGATCTATCAACGCACAGCTCAAACCACTGAACAGATCAGGCTGAAATTTGGCATACAGATAGCTATTATGACGTAGGTATTCGCTAAAAAAGAATTTTTGAACATTTAAACCCCAAAGGGACAAAAAGCGGTTTAAAAAACGTGAGTGAAACCGCGGGCAAAAGCTAGTTCTGAATATTTCCCGTTAATTAAAGCCATATATTACTGAACATCGTAGGCTGCAAGAATGCCTGTGGCATTGTAAATGATGAATATTAACATTGCCGTAGTGCCGAGCGCGCCAGGTGGCATGAAATTGATCGCCCTCAGCGAGCGGTCACTGAGAGCGTCATGGCTGCCGCCTCTGGAGCCTAATGGAAGGCTCACCCATTATTCCCTCTATGTAAAGGACCTGTCTGGGTAAGTACTTTTTTAACCGACTTCAAAAAAAGGAGGAGCATCTCCTAGTAATTTTTTTTTTTTTAAGAATTTTAGCCAAGATGAACTTGACTAATACTCTCCTCTCCCCTCCAAGTAAGCAGAAATCTTGTGTTAGGAGTGTACCACAATAGTGCAATGGGTGGCGATCAAACCTGCGACCTTTCAGTTTTCAGTCCATACCTTTGACCGTTGGGCTATTGAGGCTTGTAATGAATAATTAATTTTAAGAGTTCCGTATCCGTAGAGGTTGCAAATGGGAAGCTATTACTAAGCCTACTAAGCCTCCGTCTGTTTGTCTCTCAGCGTATTGTAACTCATAAACCGTAATACTTGATATTTTCACAGAATGTATCTATTGCCGCTATACCCACAAATAATAAAAAATAAGGGGGGCGGATGTTCCCACAAGGTTCCCACACAAGAGACGTGATTTTTTTCGGCGTTACTCAACCTTAACAATCGCTGTTATCGATGATACGGAACCATTCGTGTGTGAGTCCAACTCGCACTTGACTGGTTTTTTTTTTTTTTTTGGTTGTTACTCCATAACTTCGTGAAATTTGGACTAATTTGAATAATTTTTTTGGTCCTATTTAAAGGTGAAGATCTAATTAATATCTTTGGAGATGGAGGACGGCTCCTCAATTTATAACAGCAAATCTCTCGTGATCAAAGAATATCTACATTGATTCTATGTAGCTACATAACTAAAGAGCTTAAAATAAAAATAAATATTTTTTTTTTTTGAAAAGCCGACTTCAAACGGCACTACAAAGTGTAAAATAATTTTATTTAGGCCCGCCCGTCTTATCTATAAGTACATAATTCATAAACTACATTCGTTAAATTGATTGATGATATTTCATATTCTTATGAAAAAGGTTTAAACATCGAATCCAATCAGTAATTGAAATTCAATTTTGAATACGAGAGCACAATATATCAATTAATTTGGCGTGATTTGAATTGCATTTTAACTAAACTGTTTTCAAAATACATTATAGCCATAACAGGCTTTAATTCGATGCTCTACTGAATTTTGCATTTTCCCAATCAAACTTGTATTAAAAGCCACTATCGATATTGCAGAATTAAATTTTAATAACTGCCACTAATTAAATTAAAATCCAATAATTTTCATGTTTTGTAATTTTTTTGCATTAATAATTACATTTTACAAAACATTAAATCGACGATAGAAGGAACTAAAAAGGGAAAAATAAAATATAAATCATTTTAGTCTTACTAACTAAGCTCCTAAACTAATGTAAGTAACTAATTTTGAGTCGGCGACAAACTTTTTTGAAAGGTAGGTTCCATAAGCATATTTAAGGTACAGTGTATATGTAAAGTCCGCAATAATAGACCCTATGCACATTTAAGATGTAGGTATAGATAAGGTTCGCAATAAGAGAGTGGAAAAAATTGTTACATCAGATCGCAGGAGCCAAACATAACTCGAGTGAATGCATGCACGGATGGTGAAGGAACTGTGGAATGCATGCGGCCATTACGAGGTCTTCGGGCTGGAAGGACCTATGAGGCTTGGGTTCGAGCCGCTACCAATGTCGGAGAGGGGCCGCCGTCTGCGGTTGTGGCTTGTCAAACTAGTGCATTGGGTAAGGGCAATAACCTTCTATACATAATATTATATTCACTTACATATATTCACTTGGTCCCTTGTTATGTGCGCCAGTGCGTTGTAGAAGGTCATTGGGTAAGAGCCTTTTTTAATTCGATGACCACGATTATGATGATGATGTCCTTGATGATGAGTCCATCTAACATGATGGTAAGATGATGCAGTCTAAGATGTTAGCGGGCTAACTTAGAAAAGGCATGGCAATGTAAATTCAACCCATACCCCTAATGTGTTTGTTAGTTGGGAAATTTTTGACAACCAGGGAAGTGTAACGCAGTGGAAAGCGTTGAACTGGGAGGTCTCGGGTTCGATTCCCGGCGGGTGCAATTTTACGGGTAGAGTTATCTGTGGTCTGGTGGGAGGTTTTGGCCGAGACTAGTTACCATCCTACCGGCAAAGACGTGCCGTCAAGCGATTTAGCGTCCGGCAAGATGGCGAGTAGAAACCGATTAGGGGTATAGGTTGAATTTGCACTATCATACCCCTTCCAAGTTAGCCCGCTACCATCTTAGATTGCATCGTCATTTACCATCAGGTGAGATCGCAGACAAGGACTATCTTGTCATCGAATAAAAAGAAACCCCTAATGTGTTTGTTAGTTGGGAAATAAATGGCTGATTATTTTTATTTCATAGCACCAGCTCGAATCTCTTCGTTCGGTGGCATAGCCGTCGGTGCGGCGGGGGGGTCTTTGTCGCTAAGATGCGTAGTTGGAGGGGTTCCGCCACCCGCTAAAAGATGGTTGCGAGCTGGAAGCCAACTGCATCCCAGATCACCATTCCATTTGGATGGAGACGCCCTGCTCATAAGAAGTAAGTTTTTTTTCCTCCATTTTACTTCATTAGTTTTGTGCAATGTTTTAAAATGCAAAATTTAATTTTAAAATGTCTATTTGTTTTAATTTATTTTTTCATTTTTCCATTTTATACCAAAAGATATTGTCACGTCCTTACACAATTTACATTAATGTTTATGACTTTTACTAAGATTTTTAGTTTAAGTCGAAAGCACTTTGTAAAAGTTTATTTGAATAAAGAATTATTCTATTCTAAATTATTTTATTCTATTCTATTCTAATATGACAATCAATTATTTTCAGTGGTTTCTTTATTGGTGTCTGTGTTTTTCATAGCAAGTGTATTGTATACTTTTGGGCCAAAATAAAATAAAAGAACCCCTAAATAAGTTTAGATTTAATATTTAATAATTTTAGTAGAAATCGGACTTTTGATAACTTTAGCAATCTACTGGCTTAAATTGTTAGACTTTTGGTTGATAGAATTAGTTCTGAATCCTATCTAACTGGTATCAGGTGGATCAATAACTAATTTACTCAGCTAATAACATCGTCGTGAGCTTATCGTCGCCATCAATTTTCCGAATAACTTGAATTGGTTTTTATCTCTATATCCCTTTTTAGGTTTAGAATTATCACACGCAGACAACTATACGTGTGTAGCAGAAAATCCTCACGGTTCAGATTCCGTTACGTGGCGTGTTTATGTGTTGAGGCCTCCGACGCCTCCAGGATTAGCATTAGTGGAAGCGAGATCCAGGGAGTTAGAGTTAGAACTTCGACAAGCTCCAAGAGCACAAGGGCATGCCTTACCCAAGGCGTATACTTTGCATTGGAGGCTGGCTGCACCAGAAGTAAGTTTGCATTGCAATGTGTATTTTAATGTTACGTTATAACTTTGATCCAAATGAGAAATACATCATTGTGGTTTTATGGTGCAGTTCTCTGGTAATTTGTTTGTTCAACAAGTTACAACAAGTACAACAGTTGCGGCGGACGGTCTTTTTAAAATAAATTCATTTGATATGAGGATAGATCCAACCATCGATGACCAATCTATAAAATCTCGCTTGAAGATTATTCTAATAATGATTCAAGTTCACATAGTCACAGTATTTATATATTGTGCTAAAGCTCAGTTTCACCAACATGGAGAGAACAAATTAGCAGTCATTCTAAAAATAAACTATAGGCAATTTTCGTTTCATCCTTGCTAAATCTGGGGTGAATTTTCATCCAGATTTCTAGCTACTTTTTATATGAATAGCGAGCAAACCTGATGTTAAGTGATTACCACCGCCCATGAACACTTGTAATACCAGAGGCACCACTAATGCGTTGCCGGCTTTTCACGAATTTGTTGGTCCACCCCTTGAGTAACCTCATGTTGTACTTGCGCGTATCTACTAATATTGTCAGGAGTTAATTTGGAGAGTATTTAAATAGTTCTTGGTACAGTAGCAATAAATGAAAAAACTCTCCATAGTAACTCACTATTTAGTCTCGAGATTATGATAAATTGGTGAAATCGGGTCTAAAAGATATACCTATTTAAATTCTTCAGAAGATTTCATACATACACATTTTTAGGGTGAATGGCGTATACAATCGGCGAGTCCCGGGCCGGTTACACTGACAGGTCTTCGATGCGGATCTGCGTATAGGGCATATGGATCCGCTGGTGGAGCGCCCGGCGCTGAGATATCTATCCGGACATCCGGGGGCCCGCCCACTGCCCCGCCAGATACTAGGTGGATCCGGGCAAACGCAACTCATGCTAGATTCGATACCAGTATGTGGTCTGATGGCGGTTGTGGGCCAGTGGCGTTGAAACTCGAGTGGGGGGGCACTGGGGTGAGTGGTGCTAGAGATGTTCCCGTCGGTGGTGAAGTTATTTTAGGAGGTAAGAAACTAAATAAGGTTCTTCTTTCTTTTTAACCGACTTCAAAATAGGAGGAGGTTCTCAATTCAAATTTAAATTCAAATTCAAAATTATTTATTTCACGTAGGCCACTTGTAGCTCTTATGACACGTCATGAATCTACCACCGGTTCGTCGGAATCTTTTTTTTTCCTGGAGAAATCGAGGGAACTCTTCAAATTTTATAAGCACACTTGAAGCTATTTGGATATTTTTTATAGTGACTTGTGCATTTGCTTTCAAAAAGCACAATTATAACCGGGCATAGTTCATAGCATACTATGCTTTTCTATATGGCATCATATTATTTAATTTATATAATGAGCGAAACAAATGATTTAGTGAATTGGTCCTATGAACCTGTACTAAAAAGCTTACAATAATAATATAAAAAATACTTTTTAAAAGACCGACTTCCAACACCACTGCAGCGTATAAAATAATTGTAGTTTGTTATTCAACTCATAATTATTTCCTTAGGTTTATCACCAGGAACTAGATATCGTGTAGCAGCTCGTGCATCAAACGAGGCGGGTTGGACCAGGGAAGTGTATGAGTTTATGACAACCCCAGCGGAGGGTAGTTACGCCGAAGAAGTAGACGCTCCTTTCCCGGCCACTGCGGGAGAACTCGCATTGTTGCTGGCTTTGTGTGCTGCGTTGTCTCTTGCAGCGCTTACTATACTGGCTATTCTATTGAGGAGAAAAAGGTAGGTTTTGCAGGAGGTATATGTTCGGAACACTGCGTGCCACCGAACACAGCACCGTCAGCAGTTTACGCCGTCGTAGGGCCGCGCGTTAATTATTAAGAAACAGTGCACCCCCGGCCGCCCTACGACGCGCTCATATCAATATCATTTAGTATCTAAGTATCAGTCAATATCATTAACAATTAATATCAATATCATTAAATATATAGTCCACTTATATCATATACCTATTTATCAATCATCATATTTTATCAGTAGGGATAACACCCTATAGTAAAATAGGTGTTATTAGCTTCTAAGCATTTTTTACTAGCTTTTGTCCGCGTTCGCGTGGAGTTAGTTATTAAAAACCCGCGGGATCCCTCCATTTTTCGAGGTAAAAGGTTTACCTATGGTAAGCTTGTCCGCGTTCGCGTGGAGTTAGTTATTAAAAACCCGCGGGATCCCTCCATTTTTCGAGGTAAAAGGTTTACCTATGGTAAGCTTTAACCTATGTTAACAAATGTGATAGTATTCATCATAATATTAGCCTCGATTTAGCCCGTAAGTGGTTGACTAACAGCATCCCTACAGATAACACTTAAGCACCTAAATAGGTATATTTTTAGAAAGTAACTTAATAAAGAAAGAATAAAATTAAAAAAAACAAAAACAAAACCAGTAATCCTTGCTAAATATTACAAATGCGAAAGTGTGTTTGTTTGTTGGTTACTTTGCTTGTTTGGCAGATGCAAGTTTTCTATAAAAGAATCAACAATACAACTAACAAATTCGCCTATTCCGCTTAACAATACGTAAACGCCGCAGACTTTTCATATAAAATTATGGTAATAACTGATCACCCATTCACGTCGACCCTTTTAACCTCGTTGTCAGTTTATGATTGTAATAATATCCCCAGTGGAATTAGTGCTCTTATAAACATTATGATCTCCATACTCGTATATTCCTTGCGAGAATTTTAATTATGTCATAATGGAGCATGTTAATTGTTAGTTATTATAACTAACGTAATCAAGAAAACAATTAAATGCATTCGGCTACGTTTAATGTACTAATAAAAACCTTTACTTTAACTTAATCTACTCATAATATTATATTCATAAAAACATATTTTCGTAATTATATGTGCCGAATACCGAAGTGATTATATTCTCTTGGATAATACAATATAAAATATAGGCAGGCTATAACCTATTTTTCAATTTACCCATGTCAACTGAATTTGGTTTCTAATTTGTGAATTGTCTCTGGTCTGCTCTGTGGCTAGCTAGTACCTTTCCGGCAAGATGGAGAAATCGATTAGGGGTTTGGGTTATTCAAATAATACCTACTCATAGATTCGATCAGCCTCAGACAAGTTGACACGGATGGAATCTGCGGATTGAGGATCTAAATACCAAGATCCAAATATGGTTTCCACAAAAATCGACAAAATATGGCTCGGTGTTTGCCACATGCCTCAGATTTTCTAGAGCTTTAAATGGCGTGTACAGCAATGTATTCTATATATTTAGACATATTAAAACCTCCTAAAATATTGACCTTTTAATAATATAAAGACGCTGACAAAGTATTATTAAAATGAGGCTGAGATCAGACTGAAGTGTCGAGTTTTTATAAAAAAATATCATATTTTCTGAAGCACACTGACAAGGAGCCGACGTAGGGTTTTTATCGAAAATTCTACAAAATTTCATTCTACACAAACGCAGATTTCATTATCGAAAATACGATTTTAGGGTTGTAACTTGTAAAGTAATGAAATATATACTTTTTGTTCAAAGCCATTTAGGGATGAAAATTTTAGCAAACTTGTATGTAAATCAGTTGTACTTATTTTCGTACCTAGGTACTAGTACCACAGTCCTCGAGGCCAGCTTTGTATTAATTGTTAGCTTAACCGCCAGAAATAATATAGAAAAATGCGGTACAAACCATTTTACATGTCGTACGTGGAACGCGTGGCATTTCAAAGCTCTTCGTTCAAAACAGTTTTCACTCCACACGAGATCTACACTATCAGTGTGCACTCACACAGTGGCAAACTTGAGCTTGTTCCTCGCGGATTTTGTTTATATGCTTAATTTGAGGTCATTGAAAAAATAAAGCGCTAAATTTTCTTTAAAAACACACAAATAAGTATTTATGCTGAGTAGTGCATTAAAATTAATGAAGTCAAAGTGCTCCACTACACATTTTATGTATTTTTCCTCCCTTTTAAAGTGCGGTGGCTTATTTATGCCGTTCATTAGAGCCTCCACACCGACTAAGGCATTAGGGGCTTTGTCTCTGTCCATTTAATTCATAATTTTGCGAGATGATCCCGCCTTTAATTTGGGCCGGTAATATTTTAACTCGGAGAACTAAAATGGTTTATTAAGGACTAGGGCTTACGACTTGACACTATCGTACCTGCGTGGATGTCACCCAGAATTTATCGTTCACATCTGTATCTACTGCGAGAAATAGCGAAGTCATGTATAGTTACTTTGATACTTATGTAAACGTTCTGTCATGTTAATTTCTAAGGGACCGATTGAAATTGACCTGATGACTGTCTTAAAAAACACGCACACGCACGCACACACACACACACACACACACACACACACACACACCACACACACACACACACACACACACACACACACACACACACACACACACACACACACACACACACACACACACACACACACACACATATAATATTAGTGCTATTAGCTTTAGCTATGTCGTGTTGTCGTCAGAAGTGACGGCGCGGTGGCTCGCGTGATCACCAACAACGACAAGCCCGGCTGCGGGACGTATCGACCGCCGCCGCACCCCACACCGAAGCTGCCTCCAGACCCACCAGGTACGGAACCTTAGTTATATCTATACATATGATAAAATTGTAGAAAAGTGGTGTCTGTACAATAGAAATAAATAAAAAAGTAAGTAAGTAGCAGGGGTTGTTATTATATCGATGCCGAACCCGAAATTGTAATTAATTTTTTTTTTGTCTGTTTGTCTGTGTGTTTGTGCACGCTAATATCAGAAACGGCTTATTCGATTTAGATACGGTTTTCACTAATATATTGTAGTAAGCTTCACTTAACATTTAGTGTTTATTTCATGTCAATCGGTTCATAAATAAAAAAGTTATGTCAATTTAAAGAATCACGGCGAACATTTTTTTAACGTACAGAGTACGTACTACACGCCTCGCGCCTGAGCGTCGACGGTATGTGTAATTCAAAATATGCTGCCCGAAAAGTCACTATTCCACGCGAACGAAGTCGCGGGCACAGCTAGTAATGAATAATTTTGATAGCACAACTTGCCATTTTCAACGAAATAACCTATCGCAAAAAATAAGCCGTACGTACGTATCACTTGACGTTACAATTAACACTGAGGTGGGGTGAACGCTTTACGGGATAACAGTTCTCCTTTATTTTTATCGACGCTTTTGCGCCGCCGTTACACTATCTAGAGAGTATATAATCAAAGTACGGAACATACGGACATTTGACAAAGCGAACTGACGAACTACCTACAGTCTACACTTACTATTTATTATTTATTTAAAGTATTCAAAACGAAGTTAATCTCTAGTCTATCTAAGTAAACACGTTGTTACGTTCCAAGCTTGTAATTGGAGAGAGACCATAATATGACATTTGACAAGGCGAATTGACAAACTACTCTTTATTAACCTACTCTCAACAGACGTATACGAAATAAGCCCATACGCAACATTCGCGGGCGGCGATCAGCTCGGCGTGGGAAGCGGGTCGCGCGCGTACACGTTGCAACTCCGCGCGCTGGCCAGGCACGAGGATGACGCCGCACCGCCAGCCCATCCGCCGTGTTGCGACGGTACGTTTATTGTAAATACTGCTGGTTAGGGTCTCTGCAGAGGGTTTTGATTTGGAGTTCAAATCTACTCCAAAATATTATTTTTGCTCGGCTTCTAAGGGTCATTCCGTGATGTCGAATAGCATATACCCTTCCTCTAGAATTGAGCTATCAAATGCTATTTCAAAAACTAAATCCACGCGAACGAAGTCGCGGGTGTCAGCTAATTCTCAATTTTGTTGGCAGAAGAAACGTGTGTGGATGCTTGCGAAGCCCAGCGGCGCAGACGACGACGGAGACATTACTGCCCGGATCATGGTAAGATATCAAAAGTTGACGTAAGTATTTAGGGAAAGGTTAGACACCTAATTCTCCATACTATTTATTTTAATCGTAATGCTAGTCAACCTCCTCAGAAAAAATCCCTACTAAAATAAAAGAAACTAAGAATGATACGGCGTTTATCAATTCCCTAAAAAATTGTTTTATAGATAAAGCCTACTATAAAATAAATGACTTCCTTAATGAGTAACTTGGCGTCCGTCTCTCTACTAAGCCAATATTTTGCTGTGCCCCAACGGGGTTCTGATGTAAAGGGTGACCTTTATTTTTAAGAATCATTGTACCTATGACATTGGAATGCAAAAATAAACAAATAAATGAATATGAATATGAAAAATAACCATCTGCGCGAGAGACAGAATAGTGCACAAGTGTGTGCACTATTCAGTGCACAACGCAGGTGCACTCTCTATTCTTTGGCTCTCATAGTACGATGTGGTGGAAATCTAACACAATCTGAGAGAGATCAGGCGCAGGACCCGTTGATCCTTCCCCCACCCACGTCCCCTCGTGCCTCGGAAGCGTTGCTTTACGAGGGGATGACACACCGCCTACTTTCTAACTTCGGGCTAGCACTGAGAATTTCTTGACAGAAAAACCCAATGCATTTTTTGGCCCGACCCAAGAATCGAACCGGGACCCCGTCATCCACAGTCGAGCATAGACCACTGCACTACTACCACTAGACCAACTAGGTAGTTCTTGTATTATTATAATAACAAGCGTTTTTTCCTCCCGCAGGTTGCTCACAAGACTCAGGGAGTTGAGAAAACACTGCCAAATTGTTTAGTGAAAATATCTAGTCGACATAATTAGAAAATTCAGTTATACATATTAATATGTATACAAAAATTTTTACAATAATATTGTCTATTTATATTATGATGCCTTTTATTCAATACCCTAAAATATTGACTACTAGCTGATGCCTGCGACTTCGCCCGCATGGATTTAGTTTTCGATAAAAAGTAAGCTATGTCACTTTCCAGGTCCTCAACTATGCACACACAAAAATCCCGTCTATACGTAGCTCTCTTGTAGCGTGATTGAAGGACAAACCAATAAATCTATAAACAAACACACTCGTATTTATATTATTAGTAAGGATTTAAATGTTCCCCCCCCCCCCCCCTCTCCCTATATTTTGACGACAAAATAGATTCACTCTTTCACAGGCTTTTAACTTTGGTGTAAACAAAATGTTGTTTCATTTGCGTAGGGTGATCGAGTTTTGTGCGAAAAATTAAAAGGTTTATCATTTATACGTATAAAAGGAAAATCATGAAGCTGCCTTCACTTAACGAATTATCGTTAATGGAAAACACGGTTAGTGCTTAAAAAAGTGACACGTTGTAATACTATTACTAGTGTGTGTGTGTGGTGGTGTGTGTGTGGTGGTGTGTGTGTGTGTGTATGTGTGTACGTGTGGGTACGCGTGTGTTTTAGTGTGTGTACTATTTAAAAACGAAAGTATCTATATCGATGGACGCATGAACCTGCAATAAAACTTTTATATTTTGCAATGTGTTTGACACAGCTGCATTGAAATAGAATTGAAACGAAAGAATTAAATACTTTTTGTTGTACACCATAAAGAAACAACGAATGTAACAAGTCACCAAAGCCACAAAATACATAATTGAATAGGCGGCCTTATCGCTGAGAAGCAGCGTCAAGTTTCAAGTTTCAACTCATCTAAACTGCAATTTTGCAGTTAGCTTGCAGTAATACTACCCAGTATCTACGCGGTCGTGCTTTTCCTTTAATGCAATTTCCTACAATTTCATTTTTGCAGGCAACTTTGAATAAAAATGCCTTTATGGGCGGCGACGCTACAATATTGAATCTAGTCTACGAGACGAGCTGACACAGAGCAATTAGGCCCTTATAAGATTACGCCATTAACGGAACTTGAGCGGAAAATCAATAGGATACGCGTTTCTTTGTTCTAGTATTTTATAAAATAATAATCCTGTTAATATTATAAATGCGAAAGATTGGATGTATGGCTGTTTGTTATGCAACGACTGAACCGATTTGGCTGCAGTTTGGCACAGAGAAAACCTATATTAGTATATTTGCAATAACACATAGGCTGCTTTTTATGCCGAAAAATAAGAGTTCCCGCGGAAATTAAAAAACGCGCGCGCGAAGTCGTGGGCATTGCCTAGTCCTTACTAAATGCTAAACTAAATGCGAAATTATGTTTGTTTGTCCTTGAATCACGCCGCAAAGGAGCGTTCTTACTAAATGCTAAACTAAATACGAAATTGTGTTTGTTTGTCCTTGAATCACGCCGCAAAGGAGCAACCGATCGACGTAATTTTTGACATGAAATGGTAAGTATAGTTGAGGATTTGAAGAGTTACATAGGCTACTTTTTATCCAGGAAAAACAGAGGTTTTCCATATAATTTTGAAAAATCTTCATCCACGCAGACGAAGTTATAGTTATAACTATACTAGACGATGTCCGCGACTTCGTCCGCGTGGATCAAGGTTTTCAATTCCCATGGGAACTCTGTAATTTTCCGGGATAAAATATAGCCTATATTTTAATCCTGGGTATGAGTTATATCCATTCCAAATTTCAGCCAAATCGGTTCATTCGTTGTGGCTTGAAGGAGTAACAAACATACACACACACACACACACACACACACACACACACACACACACACACACACATACAAACTTTTGGCTTTATAATATTAGTGTGATGTGATGTGTGAGTATTTGGCTAAAAACTAATCATTCTTATGATCATTATTCATTATTCATTATAAATGCGACTGTGTTTGTTGGTTTGTCCTCTAATCACGCACCACGCCTGGGTATATCTATACTATATTTAGCAATAAATACCACCGTTTATATAAATATTAACCGTAATTGTTATTAAATATCACGAGTACGTACCACGGTAATTATTTTAGTTGGGATTGTCGATATTTCGATCCAATTGCATGGACCATGCAATTGGATCGAAATATCGACAATCCCAACTAAAATAATTACCGTGGTACGTACTCGTGATATTTAATAACAATTATGTCAGTAAACCACGAATCAAGTCTAAAATCTTTAATTAACCGTAATTAAAATATAAATAGCATTTAATAACATAAGTGTGCTTTAGTTTAAATTCAGCCTGAGAGTCGACACAGTGCAATTAGAGCGTAATAGGATTACTGCATTAATGGAACTTGAGCGAAAAATCAATAGGATCCTGTTGCCTTGCTCCATTGTATTATAGAAACTAATCTATTAATAGGTAACATAATTATAATGGATGTATTGGTAGAATAGATGGTGCCGTATTGTATAAGTATGTGTGTATTTGAGGAAGTATGGTTAAGTATGGTGAAGTATGGTTAAGTGAAGTATGGAAGTAATTTTCTTTAATAAATAAAATTAATCGCCTTCGTATTAGAACCTTTAATTACCTATTATATGCTATATGGAACGGCATTGGCGATTGAATAGGGCATAGATAAAGCTGCCTGACAATCTCAGATTTTTTAAATTATATCTACACTAGTTGATGCTTGCGGTTTCATTCGCGTGGATTACTTTTGAAAAATCCCGCTCGATCTATTTGATTTTAGGGATAAAAAGTAGCCTATGTCCTCTCCCGGTCCTCAACGACATCCATGCAAAAAATCTCGTCGATCCATTGCTTTGTTGCGGCGTTATTAAAGGACAAACAAACTAACAAACAAACACACTTTCGCTATTTATAATATTAGTAAGGATTCACAAAAATAATCCATGTAGCAAAATTATTGGAATAAATAATATGGCTTAAAAATTTCCTAAATAAATAATTGATCTTTTGAACTGTTATTGACTTGGAGTTCAAAGAGAAGTATAATTAATTAGTGACGGTGTTAATAAAGTAGGACCTAATAAAATTGTTATTAAACTTATAATTAAAATAACCAAGTATCATTAAATTTTCTTTTACTGTAGGGTACTCTTAAATTAAAAGTAATTAAGCTTATATAATTTAATTAAATATCAGCTCCTATCAATGACCTATCATTTAAAATGTTGTAGAAAGTAAATACATAGATAATTTCTCTCTCTCTCTCTCTCTCTCTCTCGGCGTCGTGTTCCCCATTACTGAGGGTCGTGACCCTTTCCACCAAGGATTCTTTTGCGATATGTAAGGCTTCGTGTACCTGACTATCGAGAGTGCAGGTGCGGTCTTACCAACGCATCGGGCTACGTCCCCGTGGTCTCTTTCCGTTCACTTTGCCAGTAATCACAATCTTTTCCAGGTTGTGTCCCTCCTTTCTGGCAATGTGGCCGAAGTAATCGAGTATCCTCTGGAGACAGTAGTCGATAGCCTTCTCGTTATTTTTAGTTGTTTCAATATCGATGCGTTTGTTCTGTATGCTGTCCACGGAATTCGCAGCATTCTCCTCCAGCACCACATCTTGAATGGGTCGATGCAATGTCGGTCAGCAGCTTTTATCGTCCATGTCTCAGCTGCATGTACGTGAATATCGGGAAGATGAGTGTGCGAACGAGACGCATTTTTGTATTGGTTGAAATGTTCTTATCCCTCCAAGTCTTGTGCAGCTGCGACATGATAATTTTTATCGAAACAAAATTCATTTCTCTGAATGGCTGTATACAAATTACGACAATCGGACCTAAAAGTTCACCGTTTCCAGATGGTAACATCGAAAACGAGTTTGTGTAAGTATATTACCGCATATAACAGGTTTGTATGCAAATTTTATTCCCGAAATCCACAAGTTGATGGAAAACGGTCGCTCCGGGTGTTATCGCAAACCCTAAGGAAGTTTTGGGTCGAGTTGATAACACCCGCACCCGGGGTACATGCATCGATTAACTTATGATAATATTACAACTTGTAATAAAATACCGATATTACATACGTCGATTTAAATCGACTGCTGAAAAAATGACTTATGTGTACCTTACCTTCAATATGGAGAACTAGCTGATGCCCGCCACTTCGTACGCGTGGCTTATGTGTTATTCCAGACTATAATCTATCTCTGTGCCAAATTTCAGGCAAATCGACTCAGTCGTTGCGGCATGATTGAGTAACAAACATCCAACCATACATCCATCCTCACAAACTTTCGCATTTATAATATTAATATATAGTAGGATAGGATGAGAATAGAAAACCTGCGACTTCATGCAAGTACCTACAGTTAGGGTCAAAAATCTCGCGGGAAATATTTGTTTTCCTAGAATAAAAAGTATGTGTTAATCCTGGATTTGAGCTATCTCCATTCCAAACAGTCAAATTGGTTCATTCGTTGTAGAGTGAACGAGTAACAACCATACACACACACATAGAAACTTTCGCATTTATAATATTAGTGTGATGTGATGTGATATAATATTAGTGTATTGTGACATGATGTGATAGTGTGATTAAAAAAAAAGACGTGTGGCACTCGGGGACTGCCGCGGTAAAGCTATTGCATAGCATTTTTTATCAACGCCATCTAGCGGTGAGAGGAGTCCCGTGTCAGGTTATTTTCGTTACGGAATTTCTGGATTCGGTCTCCACGCTCAAGGCCCGCGATAGAAGCTATGCAATAGCTTAAAAACTAATCTTTTCGATTAAGAGTAATAAGACCAGCAGTTGTTATGTAACCGTTAACCCAGTTAATACGGCACAATACAGCCGCAGTGATAAACGCGCAGGCAGTGCAGATTAGTTTGTCTCCTGCGTGCTATTAATCAACGGTTTAGAAGCTCACCTCGGGCGGTTGCTGCCGCGTGATATATCTATGCCTATAACTCCGATGCAGGTTGCGTTGCGAATGCAACTGTAGTACGCTATTTTTCGGTCACCTCGCATGAAAGAACAAACTGTTCGAGTTAGTGTTTAAAAGTGCATAAGTGCAGTGTTTGTGTTACTTAACTAGGTCACAAGAATATAGTGAACACATACATTAAGACATAGAAATTAATCATAAGCAGAAGTTTAAGTTAAAATAATATTACTTACTTGCTGATTCCCGCGCCTTCGTTCGCGTAGGAAAAGTTTAGAGTGACTTGCCCGTGAGAAGTAGTCGATCTTTACCAAAATTGGACAAAATATTTCAAGTCACTGTAAACTTTTTTCACGCGGACAAAGTCGCGGGAATCAGCTAGTTTATAATAGTATTATGTTGGTAAGTCTGGTTCTTAGGATGTTTTTTGGTTTTATCACTGTATCATGGCTCTCTTCGTCGCCCACTGAATGACTCTCAACTTTCTTATGAGCCCGTTCGAATAAAATATACTAAAAGCTATATATATATTTATTATTTCATATTCATTTCTTACATTATGATATCTCTATAGATCTCTATAGGTATATAAGCTGATGAACGCGCGACTGGTATGAATTCAATACATGAGCCATCAATAGGAAGCATACGAAGCAGCTAAATACTATCGATTTCCGAATGCCGATATTATTAGGTAACTTCCCATTAATATACCTACGTTAATTTAAGGTTAATTTAAATTAATTAATATGTGTTTCATTAATCTTTAATTCATTTAAGCTAAATCTAAATATATGTAAGGAATACGTGACTGACTCACTGATTGAAATAAAAATACTTCAAATTGTAATTTGAATTTTTTTTTTTAGTTTTTGTAAGTTACAATTTCATAGTGATGTCATTTGGCAGTGCAGCATGTGGCTTACCATGGATAAATCTTTGCAAGACGCCGCAACGCATCATGTGATATCACACTTATTACACGACTGCCCGAAAAAGGAGTGTAATATTTTCTGTATTGGTCGCTAAATATGGGCCTCATAAAAAGGCTCAGGATCACTCAGCGGGCGATGGAGAGAGCTATGCTCGGAGTATCCCTGCGAGGTCAAATCAGAAATGAGGAGATCCGTAGGAGAACCAAAGTCACCGACATAGTTCTGCGAGATGCGAAATTGAAGTGGAAATGGGCGGGGCACATAGTTCGAAGAGCTGATGGTCGATGGGGTCCCAAGGTGCTGGTGTGGCGACCTCGCACCGGGAAGCGCAGTGTTGGCAGACCCCCCACTAGGCGGACAGAGGACATCAAACGAGTCGCAGGGAGCCGCTGGATTCAGGCGGCGCAAGACCGAGGCTTGTGGAGGTCCATGCAGGAGACTTATGTCCAGCAGTGGACGTCCATTAGTTGATAAAGAAGAAGAAGAAGATTTTCTGTGTTTAGTGTTCCACTTGAAATATGTGTGTGTTTTTTTATTACTTGATATGTAGTTTCTTTAAAAATTCGTTGATATGGGATAAGTATCGTTAGGATACACTTCATCCCGAGTGACGCTGGTTTTTTTATTCTATTTGAATAATATAATTGGCTTGCTTACTTCATGTGGCGCCAGGAAAATCGACAGAGTTCAATCACTCTGCGATGTTAATGGAAATGATGAAAACAGAGGCGTAACTATAGGGTGGCATGACGGCAAAATGCCACGGGCCCCAGCTGGAAGGGGCCCCCGATCAGAGAGGGTCAGAAGCACAAGATGATCCTAACATTTATAGCCATTCCTGTGATTACGGCTAGTGCCGAGCGATCATTTTCAAAATTAAAATTGATATAAACTAAATTCTTTTGGACAAGAAAGGTTTCGCACAGTGTCGGATTTACCAAAAGGCTGAGTTGACTGAAGCCTAGGGCAGCAGATTTTAGGGGCGGTAAATTTGGGCCCAAAATTTTTATTTATGACTTACAGAAATGAAAAAGATACATATTTGTATAAGTATGTACCTAAATGTCATTAGGTCCATAAACACATATTTTAAAATTTTATAAAATATCTAATTAATTACTGAATATAGGTACCCCAAACAATAACTAAATAGTTGGTAGAGCCGACTTTACCTACGATGCCAGGTGTGCGGCGCATACAAGCGCAGGGTCTCAAGCGTCAAAAGTACAGGACTAAATATGGCGTAGTGCAAAATAAAAAATTTCGCGCTCGCTTCGCTCGTGAAAATGTCACTTTTACGTTGCTATTGTAGGTGCCAAGTATGGACTACTAAGTGCCGTAATGCAATCATAAAAAATTTCGCGCTCACTTTGCTCTCGAAAATGTCGCTTTTACGTTTCTATTGTAGGTGCCAAGTGTGGACTACTAAGTGCCGTAACGTAATCATAAAAATTTTAGCGCTAGCTTCGCTCGCGAAAATGTCGCTTTTAAGTTGCTATTGTAGATGCCAAGAATGGACTACTAAGTGCCGTAATGCAATTATAAAAATTTCACGCTCGCTTCGCTCGCGGAAATGTCACTTTTACATTTTTAGTGCAGATGTCAAGTATGAACTACCAAGTACCATAATGCAATTATAAAAAATTTCGCGCTCACTTCACTCGCGAAAATGTCACTTTTGCATTTCTATTGTAGGTGCTAAGTATGAATTATTAAGTGCTGTACTTAATGCAATCATAAAAAATTACGCGCTCGCTTCGCTCGCAACATTTTCGGAGGAACAAGTATGGAATACATAACTGCGCGGTGCAGCCGTTAATATTGGGCTACATCATTGAACTTCAGGTACCAACTCCTCAATCCTGATGCTGCTTGGTAAGGCCCACCTAAATTGTGACGATTTAGAAACCATCGTTTGTGGATTGATATTGTAGGTAGTTAAGCATCAAGTATATGGACCAGTGGAGTAGTGGCAGAATACAATCGTAAAAAATTTTGCGCTCGCTTCGCTCGCGATAATGACATTTTTGGTTCTTATGTCATTAACATTTTTGCTGAACAAAAAGCCCGAAAAAAGGAATTTTAATCTTTGAAATTTGGTACTAATACAAAAATTGTGACATACAGTTCAATACGCTCTGAATTAAAGGTTATTAGAAAATCAAGTAATTGTATTCGTGTTTGTATGTACCTACTTCACCTAGTAATTTATTATAAAGCAAAAAAATATTATCTCATTGGTTGAGCTTCTTTATATTGGGGGACAGAGGGCCCCGTCCGATGAATTTGCCACGGGCCTCAAACGGTATAGTTACGCCTCTGGATGAAAATATGATTTTCCGTAACAATTGACACGTATTACGTGGAACAACGTGATAATAAGCCCAACTAGTGACAAACACGTTTCTGCAAACGTGACATCAGGGATTAAGATATCACAATATCCAGCGTTTGACGTGCTTTCAGAGAAAAACGTGAATCTGGAAGAATACCCTTACAAATAGATAATTCAATGGACTGTTTATTATTTTACGTTTAGTTTAGTTTACGTTTCTAAGTTTCTATTTACTTTTTGTGATCACGTTTTTTATTTTAATTTTAAATCAAGTACCAGCTAATGCCCAACACTTCGACCATACGCAATTAGGTTCTTAAAATATCTCATGGGAATTCTTTGAGGTTCCGGGATGAAATGTAGCCTAAGTCACTCTCCAGTAGAGCTAATATGCGCGCCACGAGAAAATTTTGTCGACACTTTACTCGTGAATCTCTGTAGAGATTCACATAGAGACTACGAGTAAACGTGTAGACAAAACTTTCTCGTGGCGCGCATGTTAGCCCTACAGGTCGTAAACTATGTCGATTTACTCGTATTTATTGCGGAGCTCCGTCCTCTATCTCCGAAGATATACATCAGATCTTCACCTTAAAATGGAACCTGTTGACCTGACGACCTCACGTTCTTTCAGACAAAAAAAAAAGAATTATTAAAATGATCCAGATTTGACGGAGTTATGGAGTAAAATCGCTAAAAATGAAAAACGGGTCGAATTGAGGACCTCCTCCTTTTTTTGAAGTAGGTTAAAAAATAACTTTGATCCGTAGCTCTGTTGCATCGTGATTGAAGGACAATTCAACAAACAAACACACTTTCGCATTTATAATCAGGAAGGAAGGACGTCAATGGGGACCACTCAGGAAGGAATGGTTTTAGTTGTTATCTAACTAAAAGTTTATTGTATCTACCAACTATTTTGGATTTGTCGCTATTATCGTTTTACTCTCATGTCTATGTATTATCTTATAATTATAATAGTACTTAGGTGCTTTTGAACAAATAATTATATGCAAATATTTGTTTTTTACATGTATTATAAGTAAGTATAGGGATTAAAAGGAAAAGATGGGCAGAGATGTTAGCTCGGCAGAATTGTGTTCCTGGAAGTTTCTAATCTAAGAACACCGATCCTTTTTATGTTACGACGTATATTTATTTAGGCCTACGGTAAATATGTGTATTCCTGAACAGTGTACATATTATAGAAGAACGTGTGTATTATGTAGGTTTATGGTACGATACACGTGGGATTTCACCGTTCCTTGAAAAATTTCTTATTATCAGAGAATAAAATGTAGCTGTCATTTACAGATCGTAATGTTATAGCTTTACCTACTGAGCAAGACTTTTCATCGAGCTTTCTAGCTGAGATATATAGAGCGTGCTCTAACTCAGCTCAGAATCAAGATAGAGGTTTAAACGAGACACAAATATGCTCTGACATAAATCTGTCTCGTTTTAACCCTGTCTTGAGTCTGAGCTGAGTGAGAGTGCAGTCTACACATTTTAGCCGTAGAGTTAGACCACGGAGTAGCGGATCTAATACATCTTCATTATTATCATCTCAAAGTGAAACTACCAGCCGAATTTGAAAAGTTCTTTTTGCATGTGATAGCTTGATTCTTGAGGAAGGTTATAATGCTTTTGAGTATCACAGTACGACGCTAAGAAGCCGAGTAAGTAACAAAAAACGCTAAGCGAAAAGTAAGTATGCAATAGCGCGGGCAGGCAAAGTCATGCGGTGAGTCGGTGGCTTAGGGCGGTCACTCGAAGAGAACCGAACAAGTGCCGAAGGCTATACGTTTTAATCCGGAAAATGAAGGGATTATTAAAAAGTAAATCCATGCGAACAAAGTCGCGGGCATTAGCTAGTTATTTATGAGTGGGTGCAGCAACTTTTTAGAGAAAAATTCCAAATGCTCGACTGGTGAATTCAAACATTGTGAAAGGGTGCACTGGTATCGTGCATCGTTCACCGCAAAAATTAACGATGAACGGTGAACCGTCTAATTGGTGCTTAATCAAGGAATGTCTATTATTCGTTTCTGGTGGTATATTAATCTACCCCATTTAAAAGGTTTGAAAATGAATTGAGGTCACAGGGCATTTCGGAAACAGTGTGATTATGATAATCTACGTCGCAATTTGAATAAATATGAGTACTTAGCATATCGCAGTCAGGAAGTTCATTAAGAATTCATAGTTTTACGCTTACATTCGCTTTAGAAGAGAGATGTTATTACGACGTGCAACGTCAAGGCGAACATGGGAAAATTTCTCGTAACTTATTCATGAATTACTTTACATCCTCGTTGATTTTCAGTGCTATATTTTAAGCTATTGCATAGCTTCTATCGCGGGCCTTGAGCGTGGAGACCGAATCCAGAAATTCCGTAACGAAAATAACCTGACACGGGACTCCTCTACGGTGAGTCGCTAGATGGCGCAATTTTTATCAACACCATCTAGCGGCTCACCGCTAGATGGCGTTGATAAAAAGTGCTATGCAATAGCTTTACCGCGGCAGTCCCCGAGTGCCACATGTCTTTTTTTTTATAGTAACACCCTGTTCCATCGGCTCCATCCATCCCATCGGATCCGCTTCATCCATGGCGGGTTTACTAAACGAAGATTAACAGTTAAACTGCACAAAAATATACGCTGGGACACGAGGTCCAGCTTAGCAAGTCATACATTAACAGCGATGATAGCTTACTTTCTAACGAACTTTTCTGAGCTATGTGCTTTCTGATAAAATATATCACAAATTTTTTGGTGTTCACAAATGGTGGCGGAAAATATCGTGAGAAAACCTGCCTGACAGTCCAAACGTGGACGAAGTCACAGGTAACAGTTAGTCGTAGTATAATGTGATATGCCTACGTCAGATGAAGTCGTGAACATTAAGTAAGGATGCCATAATTGCCATAGTACGGTGTCAAATTAGGAGTCTTTTTCAAAACTTAAAGTGCCGAAAGTAAGAAACTAAGCAAGACAATAAAGTTATACCAGTTACTAAAACGAGTAGAAGGTATAGATAACGGTAGGTATAGATATAGGTACGTTTAAATAAACTCTCTAAGCTCAAGATAAAAGAAATTTACACGAAGATAAAATACTAAATGGTACCGTGATGTAATTACGCGTTTCATTTACAACCAAGGAGTTTCTAACGTTTTAGAGTAACTAAACTAAGTTAATATAACCAAAAGTTGTGATTTCATGATTATTATTTGTCATAAGACACTCTAGGTAGGTAGGTACTCATTTTATTTGTAACGGCTTCTACTTATTACAATAATTATCTAAAATTGCGCAATAAGTAATACATAAAGCATGTCATATTACGTTAGTAGGTTTAATGAAAAACCTACAATTTGTCAAATGGGCCTTTTTTCGCTTTATCCCGTCTACTATCTAGATCCAAAATTCAAATGTCTCTGATACGAGCACCAACGCAATTTCGCCTCCCTTGTTGCGGACTTTTGCCGCGTTGTGAGCTGTATTTTTCTTTGAGTGTAGGATTTAATCTCGGTATAAGCGGTGCGCGACGGCTCTATCCGTGTACGATCTGCGGTGAATGGCCAAAGTGAACAAACAGGCTGAGATATCTTTACTCAGGTGTCGCGAGACGCATACAGGGCGCCGAGGGGAGCACTGCGTACAACTAACTACGAAAATAGTTGGAGAAGGAACAATTGTTTTCAAAATATATACCAGACAGTAATAATACTTAATACTTAATATAATATAAAACTAAATATTAAATTAAAACTAAAACGTAAATAACAAAAATAAAAGCTAAAAATAAAAAATATCATCTAAACCACTGGAACGAGGAAAAGTGCCCAGAACGCTGGCTGCGTTACCCCGCTGAATGGCCAAACTTATATGCTGGCCGAGGTAACTTCCAGCCTTCCGGTCACCAGTGGACTCTATGAGACGGGATGACAGATCCTTAAAAAAGGATCTAGCATCCTCGCCCCATGACCCCAGGGTTTCAACACCAAATGGCACAAATATGAAATTGTTTTCTATGTTTTCATATTTGCGCCGCTTAGCCCTTTCTGCTTTAGTAGCCGCCGCTCCCGCCGCCGCGGAGGTCGCCTGTAAGTGAGACGCTGCCAGTGTGTCAACACATGTGGCATCCCACACTAGCGACCTTCCTTGCTTCCACGGAACAAGTGTCATACCATCAGGTCTCTTGCCATCGCTTCGTGCCAAACCAACAGGTTCTAATACTGCAGGCACTTTAGCGGTGACAAGAGATCTACGAATGACATCGTTCAGGGAAGCATGACGTGAGAAGCGACCGGCACTTTTCATTGTTTTCAAAATCATATTCATTTGACGGCTTAAAATGTATATTTGACATATTATGAACTAGATGATGGCCGAAATCGTCCGCGTGGACTGAAGTTTATACTCCAGGTCCTTAACTATACCCATGCAAAATATGCATCTGTAGCTCTATTGCAGCGTGAAGGACAAACCAACAAACAAACACACTTTCGCATTTATAATATTAGTAAGGATATTAGTAAGAATATTAATAAGGATTGATTAGCTTTTGCCCGCAATTCTGTCCGCGTGGAGTTAGATTTTTAAAATACATTCAGAGGATAATATGTAAAAATAGCCTTATGGTTAAAAAATGTGAATTAAAACTGAAAAATCGAAGTTCGGTCCACCAACCTTTGACTTGTTGTCGTAATCACTTTTAATACAAGTTTTCCGCTTATTTGGAGAAGAGAAGCCAATATTAGTCATTATTATGCTCCAGGTGACGGATGCTACATCCCTTTTTTCGTGGTCAGGTTAGAGTTTCAACCTTTTTTTCTTGTTGAAAAAAGAGACAAGAAGTGATTTTAATGCCGTCTCCATATTATATGTACCTACGTCAAAGTGCTCGTATTACATAGACAGTCTCGGCCCGATGAAAGGGCTCTCTAGGGGCAAACGTCGGACCTTTTAATGGCAACTGCTCGCTCGCATGTCTGAATGAAAAATAAGGATGGCAGTTCTGCTGACAAACAAAGGTAGCAGGTAACAATGCGCTTGGAAACTGGTGAAATTAGTTTCAGTTAGAAACTGATAGCTGCGACTAAGCGAATATTTTTGACTAAGAGCACTTGTATCTTCAGATACAGATTTGATTTTTACAGCAGTAGATCAAGTTTAGTTTTAACTATCCGGAAAAGAAACAGGCAAAAAATACATCATATTTCCAAGGGAAGATACTGAATAAAAACATAATAAAAATCATAAAATACTTAATGGTTCGATGTTAAAAAAATATGTAAATTAGTCAATTTATTAGTTCTGATCTGCTGTGATCCTTCAGCACTGACTAGTCCTTTAAAACCTGGTCCCAACAGGTTTTTTTTTTTAAAAGAATATTAGGCAACCGAAAGTTGACTAATATCCTCCTATCCCCTCCAAATAAGCGGAAAGCTTGTGTTAGGAGTGGATACGACAATAGTGCAACGGGTGGGATTCGAACCTGAGACCTTACAGTTTTTAGTCCGCACCTTAAACCGTTGAGCTATTGAGGCTTTGATGTATGTATGTATTATGTGTGATGAATGATCAAATGATGATGAATCAACTCGTTAAATTAATTAAATCCGGGTGACATAAGCTACATTTTATACGAACTAAATCAAAATGATGGATGTTACTTCCAGTTTCCCGTAATCCTTACTATCCTCATTAATATCCTTACTAATATTATAAATATCTTATCCTTATTAATATTATAAATGCGAAAGTGCGTTTGTTTGTTGGTTTTTCTTTCAATCATGCAGCAACGAAGCCACGGGTCGACTTGATTTTTTGCAATGGTTTAACCAATAGGGCTAAGATGCGCGCGACGAGAAAATTTTGTCTACACTTTACTCGTGAATCTCTATAGAGATTCACATAGAGATTACGTGTAAATGGTATCTTTTTATCCAGGAAAAACAAACTATTCCCGAGGGATTTTAAAAATCTTATTCCACGCGGACGAAGTTGGTTGAGTGAGGAAAGCTAGTTGAGTTATAGTTTTAAAACTTGTTTCTTGTATCCACAATGAAACTCAATCACGCTATTCATAAAAGCGTCGCATAATCTAAAAAGTGATACAGTCAACGAGTTATGCAAATTGAATCATCCATCCCCGGCGTCCGGTTAATTCAGGTCTTTTCTAGTACGTGGTTGCAGGAAAATTGCGCTGTTTTGCATTTTGATGAAATATTTTGATTCCAAACTACATGCTTTGATTTTAGTTTTTACGAAGCTCTTGATGCTGCTAACGTCACTCGCAGTATCAATAGATATAGTACGCTTATCTCACGAAGTTACGGGTGCTTTACTTGTGGTTAAGTCGTGTAAATGCACATTGCGTACGTGTGCGTGCCTGTCAGGAGCCTCGGTGGGAGCGGTCAAGCGAGCCAGCTCTCGCTCACACTTATACAGATACGACACACACCCAACCATGAGCCACATACATTCATTTAGAACTGTACCTAATGTAAAAAACCGTATTTTTTCTTAACCTTGCAATCTTGCTCTACATGATGTTTTTTTACTGCATCAAGTAGATAGTAGGTACACGTATAACATTTCTTTGAGAAATTTAATGCACTTAAGTTACATTTACATACATCATTCACGACATCAGGCCTGATCACAGTCACGCAAATTAGGAATGGAATATTGCTCATTAAAAACCAAAAAAATGTATTTAATACAAAGAATATAAAATGTATTCGTACGTAACTGATTTCGTAGTAAGACGAAATATAATTTTCACTACACTGGCTACCAATTATTCGTTTTCTAAGATCGCTAACACTAAAGCAGGGGCTCCCTTTTTTATCACACCTTCTTTCCTTTCAGAAGGGAAAAAATATTTGGGAACTACTGCTCTAAAGCGTTAGCGATTATAGAATAAAATTAAGTTCTAAGTATACTTAAGTTTTTTACTGATACTAAAAACTAAGAAAAGATATTATTATTATAGTGCTGAAAAACATTTTTAAGAACAAACAGCGCTTGAGCTAGAATAGTTCTCTCTAGAAAATGAAATGTATTAGGTACGTACGGAGGGGATAGCATACTCTCTGTAATATATTACGTTACTATATTACAAAGTCAGTGACTCGAAAAATAAGCTAGCACCGAAATAAATAGGCTATATTATAGTACTCGTATAACCCATTTTTAAGCACTATGTTTAATGAAAAAAGTCTATATTTTTCATATTTTGTTACAGTCCTCTGGCTTACAAGATTTGCTTTATTTATCAAACCAGTGTAAATTGAAAATTTAAAACATTTGAAATTAAAAAGAAATGTAATTCGCCGTGGTGGTGATGTAGTGGCGGCTAGTCAAGCCCTTTCTTTTGATACCCATATTGAGGGAGTTGTGAAAAAATATGTAATCCGCCAAACCAAAATCAAAATCGATTCATCCGTTCGGCTGCTACGATGCCACAGACACACAGACACCACACACACACACAAACACACACACACACACAGGCACACCGACACACACAAAGACACTTTAAACTTATAATCCCGTCGTTTTTGTGTGGGGGCTTAAAAATGATGATTGAAATAAAGAAAATGAATTTTCAAATCGTTGTATTTCTTTATAGTTCTTGTAATTCACGACGGCTCATGGTTGTGTGTGTGTCGTATCTGTATAAATGTGAGCGAGAGCTTGCTCGCGCCTGACCATCCCCACCTAGGCTCCTGACAGGCACGCACACTTACGCAATGTGCATGTACACGACGTAACCACAAGTAAAGCTCACGTGCCCTCGTAAAATGTAAGAACTATACTAGGCATTAACTATGTATGATTTAGCGATCCCTTTATATATTTAATGACTGTCAACTAAATCGCAAAGTTGCTTATGGACGACGGAATTTCTGTCGCCACACAATTGGCTGCAGCACAGCAATTGCACTCAAAGCTTTGTTTGAACGCTTTTTCTATAATACTTGAAACTCCACTCGATCGAAAATTTTATTTTCAAGGAAGTTTTTGAGTCAATTTTTAACTTTATCTTTTATTATTTCAATGCTTTTATTTTTTAAGTTAACAATGACATAAAATAATACAAAACTAAATTCTAATATTTAATAAATAAAAATAAAAGCTAAGTATAAAAAATATCAACTAAGCAAGTTTTGTGTAAGTACTTCTTTTTAAGCTTTCGCGGCAGTGAAAATTACTAGTAGAGAATTTTCTCAAGTTGAAATGAAAACTTATTAATATTTCTATTTACTTATTAGTACACTGTGCGTTGCTAATATCGGCAACGCAAGATCCTAAATAAATGTTTAGTCGTGGAAAATCTAAAAAGTTAAAGTGGTAAACTCAATGCATTCATCAGCAATTGCAGTATTGAGTAACCAGCAGGATATCAATTTAATACTTTGCATCCTGGAGATGGAAACTAGCTATTTTAACCCGGAAATAAATTCCCAAAAGGCGCTAATAGAGATTCTTTGATTTCTATATTGCATCTGGACTGATTTGGTAGGAAGGTTTTGCCGCTTCTAGTTCAAATCTTCAAAGACGTGCCACGACTAAGCAATTTAGGGTAACGGGACTATGGTATAATGAAACTGATAGTAGTTTAATACTGTGCTGTTATACCCCTTTCAACTTAGCCCGCTACCATCTTGGATTGCATCGTCACTTATCATCATTTGAGAAAAGGTTTGACACCGCAGCCGAAAGCTATCTTGTCATAGAATAAAAAAAACCATAGAGCAAGTACTGGATCGTTTCAAATGCGCCTTCTTGTAGCAAGTTGGCGCTCCGCTTAGTTAAAGTTTGGAACTTTCGATCTGATGGGAAAAGACCACTAAGTCGATGGCCAGCTTACTTTAACTACTGATGGGCGGTCTTACAATCTGCTCGGGGTTAATAACTTAGAATAACTAACTTGCTCTAGCAGAAATAACTATCGAGATTCAAGATGTATTAGAGTAGAAGAGTCTCGACTTGTCATCAGAGCCACAATTTGGCTTGACTAAATAATTTTGCATTTGAATTTGAGTAAGGTTTTTTTTTTATTTATTACTATTAATTTCAATATAAATATAAAATAAATAAATAAATAAATTATAAAGGCCAAAGTTTGTATGTATGTGTATGTGTGTGTATATTTATGTGTGTATGTGTACATTGTGTGCATAGCCTAGTTCTTTTTAACAATTGTAAAAAAAAATTTTTTTTGAAAAGAGCAACTGCTGAGTTTCTTGCCGGCTCTTCTCAGCAGAATCTGCATTCCGAACCGGTGGTAGATTTTTGACGTTTCATAAGAGCTACGAGTTGGCCTACATGAAATAAATAAATTTTGATTTTTTTTTTTTTTTTTTATGTTTGTTACTCCTTCACGCCACAACAAATGAACCTTTGGAATGGAGATTGCTCACACCTAGGATTAACACGCAGTCACATAGGCACATTACCTGCGGGAATTAAAAACTTTATCCACACGGATGAAGTCGTGGGCATCATTTAGTAAACGATAATTACATAAACATAGCTATTGTTTTTGGTAGCATGGAATGCTATTGACTTCTGTCCGTTGACCCATTCCAGGATTTTGAAGGATCGATAGTAGGTTAGTCGATCCGCGTGCCTCCATTGAAAGCTCCTCTATCGAAACTGATAAGCCGCTTACGTTAAAATCCAGGTTAAACCAGTACAAATGCCATTATTGATTGAGGCTAGACCCTAGGAAACCAGTCTTCTTCATTAGTTTAAATTTCAATCCATATAACTTCTATCTATAAATATATGTATAAAAGCAATAAGTTATCTAAATTTTTTTTTAACCGGCTTCAATCGCCACTAAACAGTAAATCAAGTTTATCTAGAAACATACACAGAGTATTTACATATGAGTGGAGCATATATTATGTAAATACGTGGCGCCTATTACTGAACCGATTTTTATGAAAAAGGTCTCAATCGAATCGTTATTATGGCCCGGGTGACATTGGCTACATTTTATACGACCAAAATTAATATATCGCAAGTTACATTCCAATTTTTTTTAGTCGGGTTACAGTTTTATGTTATGGTCATCATTAATTTCATCAAAGTTAAATAACACTACAGTGACATATTAAGACTTTATTCTCATATTTGTGTGAACAGAACTTCCGATCTTTCTGTGATGATTCTTTCTGCGTCCGGGAAGAAAGGCAAAATATTGATCCAAGAATCTAAGCTTAGTGTGAGGATGCCCACCTGAAAAAATATTGTTAAAGGACACTTTGACAAGACTGTTTCTAATAAAGCTTTCTTTACTCAAATAAAAATGTGATTAGGGATTATAAAAAAGGGATTTATTTGATCTTGACCCACCAGTTTAATTGATCAAGTTTTCATAATTCTAATTTCATCCATGCGGATGAAATCATGTTGAAAATCTAGTCAATAATAAAATAAATATAAACTGTATCATGACCCGGCTTTTCAAAATTTTCCTCTCTTCCTATTCTTAGAAAATTTCTACAAAAACGTACCTACCTACTTTGAGTCTAGTAAAGTAGCATTGCACCTTTTTTCGTATAGAAATCCCGCGCACTCAAGATTTTGTTTGCCTGTCTGTAATTATTCGGGCGAACTAAAAATTGATCCGTTTTAAAAAATCGTAAATTGAGAAAAAATCGTTACCCTATTTTCAGCTCTGTACGAGAAACAATGCGGGATGCCACGGTTTAGGCCTTGCATGATACCGAACACGTCACCGGGACCTAGCAGCTCATGCGTAGTCTCTGTAAGATCAGGCCTCACTGATACCACCGCCACGCTGCCCGAGGCCACCCAATGCATGCGGGTCTCGCTATCACCAGCCACTATTATGTAATTCCCTGGAAGTAGTTTAGACTTGTGTAGTGGAGCAGTTAAGAGTTTATTCGGCCTAGAAAGGGGCAATTAACTTAGCTTAGGTAGCCTGTAAAATTAAGGGAAAATTTGTGAAAATGAGAGTGAAAACTGAGTGAGTGAGAATGAAAACTCCTCGGAGTTATAAGCGAGATATATAAGCAATAAGAAATCACTTTCTTTAATGTTCAAGATAAAATGCAAGCCTAAAAGTTCTCCATAATGTTCTCAAAAGGGTGTGGAACCTGCCAATCCGCACTTGGATAGCACAGAGGAAACCTGGCTTCAGGGGCAATTCGGAAATTTATAAATTATACCCTAATAAATAAGCTTCTTGGGTACAGTTGTGTTTAATACGTGCCTTGCGTAAGGCACTCACTAAAAATGAGGCGAAAATAAAAACTCAAAAAGACATAAGCAAGAAATCTCTGTTTCCTCCTAGAGTGTTTAGAGTTAAAGCTTAAATAAACATAAACACTAAATATAAAGTGGAATATTATTATACTACGCAAAACACTGGAAAAACTTCACCTGTTGCTGGTATCTCCACTACGTTGACAAAGACGAATGACTCAATTAACTAACACATTTTTCTCTATTTATCAACTTCATGACGTTGTATCAAGATTGAACGTACTTTAGCGATGTTAAATGGAAAAATATAGTATCACGTCTTTCTCTTACATTGTGTTTGATGCTACATATTATATTTTACTTATGTCTATGCAAAAAGGTTTCCTATTCTTGGAAAATTTTATTTCATCTTTCTTATATTTTTTAGTTTCATATTTAGTGTCTTTTTATGTGCCTCGCAGATCCTTATCAAAGGGTCGGGCTCAAGTTTCTCACACAGTTTCCTTGAAAGACTTAAGTGTACCTATACTATCTATCTATTACATATTTATAAATCATAAAGCATTTTTCATTGGAAAAAAGGTTTCAAAGAAAATTGTACGTTCTCAAAATATTACAAATGAAAAATGAAAAAAGTGTGTTTGTTTGTTGGTTTGTTGCATTCTTAATCCTATAAAGACGACTGACTCTCTTTAAGTAACTTATTTAACTATTTATCTTTTAGCTTTTTTTTTCTTGGATCATGATGATTTATTTCGTTTAAAATGCACAAGAAATATATTCGTGAGATAAGTTTTAATAAGGAAAAATAGATCCAAAAAGCTTTTCACGGTAGGTAAGTACTGTACCTATTTATCCACATTACGCTACTAATGTATCGTGTAAACATTCTTACCTGGAAAATAGATGGAGTAATCCAACAACGCGCTAAGCTGACGTAGGAAAGGCTCGCCCGTTTCGGCGAATATAAAACAATTGCGCAAATGTTGGCCAAACATGGCCGACATCAAGTCGCAGCGTAGTACGTACGGAGTTTGAGCTATCAGGGCTGGCAACTGAACAAAATATATAACACTAGACGATTCCTACGACTTCGTTCGCGTGGATTAAAGTTTTTTTATTGACGAGGGAACTCTCTTATTTCCTGGGATAAAAAGTAGCCTATGTGTTATTCCAGAGTATAATCTATCTCTGTGCCAAATTTCAGCCAAATCGGTTTCATGCAACTTTAACTTTTCAGAATTATTATATTATGTGTTTAATCATCGTAAAAATGGTAAACATCGTGAGGAAACCTGTATGCCTGAGAGTTCTCCATAATATTCTTAAATATAGCCTCAATAGCCTAACGATTAAAAATGCGAACTGAAAACTGAAAGGTCGAAGCTTCGATTCCCAACACTTGTCTTTTGATACGAGCTTTAAGCTTATTAGGAGGATTATAAGAAATGTTTTAAAAATTCATTACTTATTTTACTCGTATTGTATTTTCATTTTCTTATGTTTTAATTTAAATTCCCAGGCATGAACAGATAAGTAATTTGTAAGATGAAAAAGAAGAATATTTAGATTAATTAATGCTTGGTGTACCAAGCACACCAAGTGCAAGCCAGCAAGTGTAGCTACCTGAACTTACCTGACGCCCTCTTTCTGTAACCCACAGAGTTCGAACGTATTTCCAAAATTTCATTAGTTGGTAACCTTAAACAATACATCTATTTTATTACTCAGAAAACGGTTCTTTTAATGATCCATGAAGCGAAAAATGTCTTGGATGCTCTCGGAAGAGCTATTTTGCAAAGCCATTTTAGGACAATGACACGTCTATTGTTTCTATATCTAGAGGCGCGGTACGGCCTGGCTCCGCAACGTTTATGGGTATATAAGTTGTAGACTGTAGTCATACTGCGGTACAGTTCTTTTAATTCACGAGGGCACGTGAGCTTTACTTGTGGTTACGTCGTGTACATTGCGTAAATGTGCGTGCCTGTGCGAGCCTAGGTGGGAGCGATCAGGCGCTAGCAAGCTCTCGCTCGCACTTATACAGATACAATACACACACAATCATGAGCCACGCGCCTCGTGAATTGCAAGAACTATACTTTGCTACATTTATACGACGAAATATAGATTTCGGCGAATGCAGCAACGTAATGCTATTTTTTTTGGCAAAATTACTAGTCACTCGCATTCGCTGAATACAAACGGCTAAAAATCGTATTTTGTGGCGACCTTTCGGTTGAACGTCTTTCGGTTGAGGTTATTAGGTATCATGATTACCAAATAATTGTATATGGAGAATTAATGTTAATCAAGATACTTGAGTACTTCTAAGGTCTTTGGTTTTTCTGGGAATTTTATTATTTAAATAAAATCAAGGTTGAATTTCATATATAAACTTCGATAGGTATATAAACTCACTTGACAATCCCTGATTTTTCAAAACATCAATAAGTTCCCATGTAGCTTTTTCATACATGTTCAAAGCGTATCTAGCAGAAAATGCGACTTGCATGGCCGTCGCTATTACAGTGGCCGCCAACATTTTACCACAAATGAGGCATATAGCAAGGATGATTTTAGAAGGGATCTGATCTACTAAGAATTCGTCACCGCCTGTAGAAGTTAGGACTGCGACTATTACGTAGAAGGAACTGGTGTAGTCCCAAAGTCGTAGAGGCAAGTCGCTGAAAAGAAAAGAATTACCAAAGTTATGACTATTTATGAAAGTATTTTAGCAGACTACATATGTCTAAACTATTGAACCGATATGGATAGAAAACCCCAATTCATTTTTGGGCTCGACCCGGGAATCGAACCCGAGACCTCATCATCCGCAGTCGAACTTGCTAACCACTAGAACAAAGAAGCAGTAAATCATTAATCAATTACTTACTCATCAAGCAAGTGCAATTTCAGTGTCCGAATAGTATTGTAAGGTGATATCGCTATAAGTGTCATAAGCCAAATGCAGGTAAAGGAATGTAGCAGTAGCACAACGATAAAAATGGTCATCGCAGTCTGAAATCAGACCTTAAAAATGTTAATTAATATTGAACTGAAAAAATAATCCTTATGATAAGTTTTTAGATTAGGAGTTCTATGATAAAAGTTACTCGTAGTAAGCAACCATTTGCAATTTTGCAATTAGTTAGCGTTAACAAACAATCGTCCCCAATTTAGTCCGCATCTTTAACTTGCAAGTTGCAATATTAAAGGCTTTGAAACCGATGCGCGACGCTCGCCTTTTGATGACGTTATATGAGAGACACGTTTGTTGAAGTCGGCGAGTCTCGCGCATCGGTTTCATCGTTTCTATTTAAGCCCACCGACATCGATGTTTCTCTCACATATTATCAGACGGCGAGCGTCGCGCATGATTTCATCGTTTCTATTTATGTCTGCCCTAACTAAAATTATTTATTTTTATACTTTGTACTGGCGTTTGAAGTTAGTTTTTTGAAAATAATTTCTATTTATCAGCCGATCCTTCCAATCATTTTCCATTAGTATTTATAAACCACTCATTTATATGAAGTATACAGAAGTAATTAATGTTTTCCGCAAATATTGCTATCCAACTATTTTCGGGCCGTGGAATGGCAGAAGATTTTAATTGGCCAATTTACTTATTTCGGTAACATCGCTTTCATAATACAGCGCTGATATACATGTAGATATATATGATAGCTGTATGTAATTGGGTCTGAGATTGTGCTGGATTACAGTCCCTAAACCGCAACGGGAATTTGGTTAACCACCTCGGTAAGAATTTACACAGCTACAATCCAATATACATTTATCTTGGTTGGAAACCTTAACAGTTCGTATTTATGAAGTTCGTATTTATACATTTGGCAATGCAACTTTACTTTATAAATTAATCACAACTTTATCACTTTAATGGTAATTCAATCATCATCAATAAACCTGAAAAGCATACAGAAGCTACACTATATTGAACAGAAATGTGTCACATTTTCATTTGTTGATTCAGATCTTCTAAACCAAATTGTGTGGAAGTTTATTGGTATGTGGTTTTTAATCGCGTGACATTAAACATTAAGAGTTTTCTTGAATCCTGATCCTGTAATCGAAAAAACGTAAAAATTCTTTTTCAAAACCCACTTCAAACGCCACTGCAAAGTACCTATATCAGTTTTGCATACAAAATTAGAAGAATTCCCTCGATTTCTCCAGGATCCCGTCATCAGATCCTGACCTGATGACAATGGGACCACCTGGGAAGTATATCTTTCCAAACAAAATAAGAATTTTCCAAATCAGTCCAGGCGTCTTCATGTAATCGGGGAACATACATAAAAAATAAAAACAAAAAAAAAAGTTCCGACGAATTGAGAACCTTTTTTGGAAGACGGTTAAAAAAGATAAGGTGACTGACTGACTTACTGATCTATCAACGCACAGCTCAAATCGTACATTACTTAGCGATAAGGCCGCCTATTGTTTTTATTTAATTTTTAAGTTCTGATTTGTTTCCTTATTTGGTGTACAATAAAATTTTCATTTCATTTACTTATCTATAGCATTTTATTTGTTAGAACTGCATTTCACTGATTTTATTTGTGTGATCAAGGAAAATTAATGTAGCTATGAAGTTTGAATGTGAGTGAGTTTCATACATATATCATTAGAATGGCCATACCACGAGTATGTCCAGCATACACGCGCAATTAGCATCGTATGCAGAATTGAGCGAACGTTGCCTACCTTGCCTAGAACTTGCTTATTCGAAACTGTGTGCACTGTACCTGCAGTATTGTTAAATTATTTGTGAGCTCAGCTGCGGTTGTGCGATAGAACTCTACCAAGTACTTTAGTCTTAGCAATTTGTTTGCACGAAAATAGTGCACCGCTGTTAATGGTTTTCTGGAAACGAGAAATCAATACGTTCAGAAGAACTTTTCTTTTATTCATCCCTTCGCTGACCAAGTGGCTCGGATCTCCTGTTAAATGAGTACGGTAGTTCACAAGTCAATTGCATCTTAGTCGACAACACACACCTTTGAAAACATAATAAAACGTCCATTGTGTTTTCAAAAGTGCGTGTAGTCTGTCGACTTCTCAAACGATTTCCTAGCGATGAATTCCTTGTTACATATGTGTATTATGCTATTCCAATCAAGATCAAGATCAAGAAAAAAAAAAAAAGATTAAGTTGTGAGCAAATAATTTTTTATATCGAGAGCAGCATATAGTACAAGCCAGCGTAATTTTCAAATACCTATATTACGTTTGATATGTGTTTATGACCTAAACATAATGTGCGTATCATTACCAAATCTTGCTTATGTAATAATGTAATTGATTTCACTATATTGAGACCAAAATCGTGTATTATAAGCAGGAACGTACGAAAAACAGAACCCAAACAGTTCCAACGGGAAATTGCACAGCAGGTCCGACCATACCCACACTTTATGTCTGTAATACCTGGCGCGGCATTTGGTGGCATCCAATATGAGATTGCCGTGTCTATTGAGGTATCCCTGCAATGTAACAATTAGTTTTAAGATTTATCTGTACTGTACTTGCCTATTCTGCCCTCGTAATTGAAAACACAGTAAGTTATATAGAAGTTACCTTTAAGTTACTATGTTTTCAATTACGAGGGCAGTATTGAACTTGATACAATTTTTAATTATTCAGTTACTTGAATATTATACATAATATGATTATACTTATTACTAGTATAATATTAATTATTCTTGCCATATCAGGGTTCAATCCCAGGTTCACTCTCTGACTTTTTGAAGTTATGTGCGTTTAAGCAATTAAATACTTATAAGTATCACTTGTTTTATCGGTGAAGGAAAATGTCGTAAGGAAGCCTATATGCGTGAGACTTTTCCAAGTTTTCAAAAGCGTCTACCAATCTGCATTTGTTATAATTACCGCACTCATTTTAATCCAAGATGATGAATTGGTAATTATTTTCTTAATTTTAATTGTCATATCTAATATATCTAAGTATATTTTACAAAAATATTGCCAAACAGTACCTGATGCATCGATATATAAATTTTGGCATAAAAGTATATATCGAAAAATGATTGAATCCAGAATATTACATCGCAATCGTTTAAAGTTACCAACTCATATAAAGTCAGAGCGTAATTCAAAGTTGCCATAATGCAAGTCAAATAACCAAATTCCTGAGAATAGAAATTTTATATTAGAACTGAGTCAAGTTTGGAAAGTTAGAAACTGAACCGACCGCCAATTGAAAGACTGAGAGGAGAATTGGGACATAGAAATTATTAGACTAGGATAATAGAGTTTAACAAAATATTAAGTTATTTTTGAATAATATGTTATAGCTTAATTATTATTAAGTCGCACGCTTAGTGCATGATAAAGTGACCAAATTAAGAAAAAACTGTTTCTTGGCAAATCACAAGAAACGTTTTGTATTTAGGACTTCAGCTGTTTATTTCGACAAAATAATGTCACATTGCCCGTTATCGAAGGAGCTAGAACACTGTACGAGATATATAAATTGAATGTGAAACGTAGGCAGTAAGTCATACAGATGAGGACCGATGAGGGTGGCATGTTCATTGTACAAACCCTCGATAAATATTTAAGATAAAAAAAAAATAATAATAATGTCACATATACAATAGTTGGAGAGTTTCAGTTTTCATTTAAAAGAGTAGACTCATTTAATTTTTTGTGATTTGCCAAAAAAATAAAGGATTTATGTCAGACCTGATACATGCGAGATCCCGGCTTCAGCAAGTTATTAACATGTAAATAGCTCTGGAAAGTCAAAACACTTGCCGCAGATTTCGCTTGACTAATATTACTCGTCGATTGAGCTGATGATAATGCACCTGTATATTGTGCACCTGGAAAGGTAAAATATAATTCGACAAAAAAAAAATGGATACAGGTTACAATTATGCACAAACAAGATGATGCCCGCGACTTCCTTCGCGTGGATTAAGGCTTTTGATTTGATGATTGATATTTAATTTTCCGGGATAAAAAGTAGCCTATGTGTTAATCCAGGGTATAAATTTATTTCCATTCCTCAGCCAAATCCGTCCAGTAGTTTTTGCGTGAAATATTAACACACACACATACACATACTCACACTCACACACACACACACACACACACATAAACACAAACACAAACATAAACACAAACACAAACACACACACAAACACATACACGCACACACACACACACACACACACACACACACACACACACACACACACACACACACACACACACACACACAAACTTTCACCTTAATAATATTAGTGTGATGTGATTATTTCTCAAGCTGGTATTCTCAAGGTATGTAAAGTTTGCCAATCCGCACTTGTGTAGCGTGGTCTGGCGTGGTGGACCATGCATTAAGGCCTTGACGTAATTTTTTTATAATTTAACATATTATTAAAATATTCACTAACCCAATGAATATCGGCTTGAACCACTTCTTGAGTCGAACGCTGAATCTTGTGACACCAAATCCAAATCAGAGTCGCCTGAAAGGTTTCATTGAGCTGATAACGCTATACATCAGAAAGAGAATAAAAAATCTAGTGACGAGATAAAAGTATCGAGTAATTGGGAAAGTACTGTAGGTAAGTAAGTAGACTTGAATAACCCCATGTTGTATTTTAAATGCCTCTAAATTGAAGGCGCCCTAAAAATCCTAGTTTCTTAGCTTAAAATATTTTAACTAGGAAAAACAAACTGTGATGGACACAAGACAAAATTAACTTTAAAAGTTACAATAAACTACGGAATACCCATCCTTTTCAATTCACGTGGTGAAAATTGTACGTTGAAGTCACGACAACTTTTAACAAGGTTTGCGAAGAAAAGTTAGATTCCAATTTTTCACCTGAGGAATCCTCGTCCACCGCTTCCATTGATATAGGCAAAATGTAATCTTTGGACGTTTCGAATGCTTTCTTCAGTGGCTCTTGAATTTTTGGATAGTATTTGACGAGGTTGAAAAACGTTTGGGAAGGAAGGACTAGCAAATCTAGGTTTCTACTTGCGTATATAGCTACACCCGCGGGTGAGATCGGTTGCTGAAAAAATTTGAATAATAATGATAATAGAATAGAAAGTGAGAACATTTTTAATGGCGTATTTTCCTCTTACCCTTGCAACTAAGCGTGGCTAAGGTAAGTACAGCCTTTCTTCAAGTAGTACCGACAATAGTGTATGGATTTGATGGAAAAATTGAGTTGAATTTTTAAAATCTAAATCTACGCGAATAAAGTAAATGAAATAAAACACTCACTCCAGTGAAGTTACCAAACATCCCACCAGGTCCCATGCATGTTATCATTTCATTGTACGAACTCAAAACGTCGACCTGAAAATAATGATAAATAACTAATGGCCTTTTTTTCTGTGATCGAAGCTGATGGCTGATACCTGAGCGTTAATTATATTTACCTAATTAGAGCCAAAAACTTAAATATAATATAAAGGACGTGCACAAGAACAGCTTTTCTCTAAGGAATATTTCTTTCATAAGTACTCGAATGTAGGTAAAGAGAGATGAGAGATTGCAGAAATAAGGAAATATTTCGAGGAATATTTTCGTGCCATACCTTGCCTTTGGAGTGGTGACCCCGTACCGGGAAGTGTAGTGTCGTCAGACTACCCACCAAGTGGACCGACGACGTCAGACGAGTCGCAGGGAGCCGCTGGATACAAGCGGCGCAAGACCGAGATCTGGGAAACTCCATGTAAGAGAACTTTGTACAGCCGTGGACGTCTATCGGTTGATAAAAAGCAGACAGTGATACCTTGCCTCTATAAATGATATAGATGTTAGTCTGCAAGTCCTTGCAAAGTACAACGGTGTCGCCTTTAAGGAAGTACATTTCGTGGAGATGCTGCGTAATGACCCTGATGAAAGAGCGTTCCACTTTGCCGAACAACGGCACCTCCCGGAGAGCCCTCTCGTACATAAAAACGAGCGTGTCTTCCATTAGCGCCGAGTTTAGACCTCGGCATATTTTCTGCAATTAGAGTATACAATATGCAATTTTGGAAATTGCAAGTTTGGATATATGGATGGTGGCTAGATGGCGTGATTACCCAATCGACTTGGCTCGAACCGATTTGGTAGTTTAGTACAGAGATAGATTAAGTCTGTTTATGATGTTTTATTCAAACATACTTTTTAACCCGAAAAATAAGAGAGTCCACGTGCAAAATGACGATACGTCGAATCGTAGTGTAATAACTAGAGACCGGATTATATGCAACATAAAAAGCTTGTTATATGCATGCAAATATGCATGAAAAATGCTTGAAATATGCACGAAAACTGGCAGAATATACAAAATTAAATGATAAATTTTAGGAATCCCTAAAAAATAGAAAAGTAAGTTCTTATTCATTTTTTTATTTCAAAATCAGCATACAATTAGTAAATTATTTTTTACAGTAAGTAACATAATATGATATTAAAATGATTTAGAATTTGTGTAAACGTAAACAATCAAATATTTTTCTAAATTTTCAGTGGTAAGATTGTATCTACGGTCATTTAGAATATTTTTGTAAGTAGAAAAGGTTCGCTCCATATCCATTGAGGCAACTGGGCAGAATTTGAACTTGGGTGCTATGGCACTTATAGTTTCCGGCAAAATTTCTGCCATCCCATTAATGAAACTATCAATTTGACACAAGCTTTGAAAACCTGGGTTATTGGTTAATATGTTTTCAAACTTTTGTTTAAGTTTATGGGGTAATGCGGCGGCGGCGGAACGCAGAGTGAGTGGAAAATATTGTAAATGTACCGATAATATGCATCATAACTAGATCTTAGGTAAAATATGCTATTACCGCTGAGAATGGCTAAAATATGCAAATGCATATAATCCGGTCTCTAGTAATAACTAAAGAAAGTGTAAGTACTTCATGAATCCAGCTCATGCAAAAAAGTACCTGTGGATTACTGCCGTGAGTTCTTTTCCATACATATTCAAAGTATTTCAAAGTTTTCACCGTCAACATCAGGTCGACATTCTCGCGATATAAGAAGTCCGCTAAATCCCTCGTTTTTTCCTAAAATTCCGAAATGAGCTCATTAAAAGTCCTACTTTTGTACCTGCCCTAATGACGAAAGTTACCTTGTTGTTCGTTTTGCGAGCCCCTAACGTTAAATATTAAAACATTCATAAATACAATATTAAAACCCGAAAACATTTCTCATACGAAATTTTTAAGAGGGACTGTAATACGAGGTTATGAGCTCTTAAATTTTATAAAAGTCCTGGACTTTAATGATATTTATTTTGGTATAAAAAAGATACCGACCGAATTGAGAACTTCTCCTTTTCGGAAATCGGTTAATAATAATATTCATGATAGGGTCTATATAAAAAAATACCTAACTAAATTATGAATAAGGAATACGAATAAACATAGAAAAGTATAATTCCACTGTAGTCTAAAAAGTGCTTTTAAAAAAGCTTTTAGGCTAACTTAATAAAAGGAAGTTAAGTAGATAGCGTTTTTCATTTTTAATATTTGGATAGGATAGAGCTTTTTTGACGAAAATCTAATCTGGCTCAGAATGATTTAATATTTTATTTTTTACTAAAATTGCGATTTTTTTACTAAGTCCTCTTACAACATGAGCATTTCGAAGGCTCTATAGGTATTAGTATAATTATTCAAAGCTATTTCCCATTGTACAGTTCAAAACTAAAAAAAAAAATCTTATGTGATCAAAATACTCTCATTTAATTTCATAAACTTTCAAATTGTTCTTGCTGTTAATGTTAATGTTTATTAAACTTCACGGTGAAAATAGGTACTAGATCGCTTGAAACTAAACTCTACCCGATGAACTTTGAAGTATCAGTCATAAAAACCTACTACACTAAGTTTAATCAAGATCAAGCTGTGGAAGAGATACGGATTAATCTGAAAATATAGCTAGTAGGTACTATATTTAACTAACTACTAACTAGTAAGTAGGTAGGTAAGAGCTGTAGAGCTCAGGCACAGTTAAATGAAAATTGTGTGAAAACTTTACAATCCTAGCAAAACTTCTTAAACTCTGGCGAGTCATGTGATAAAACTCAGCGTTCACAGTCAAGTAGACTAAAATAGACCTACTGCCAAAGAACTCTAACAATTACCAATTTAACGTAAATAAATGACACTGTCTCTCTTCTTAATTTATCGACAATCACACGGAACATGAAAACCTAGCAATATTAGTTATGTAGCTGGAAGAAATTTCTTTTTTTAGAGATAAGCTTCACCTATGTCTATACTTCTTCTAATTACATGTTGTCTTGTGAATCCTTGTATGCACATAAAAAATAAAAATAAAATAAATAAAATATGTATATTACATTTTTTTCATCTTCCCGCTCGATTTACGTAGAACGTTATCCTTGTCAGTGGTCTTCATCTTCTTCTTTCTTTGCTAGCCTTTTAATTTACCCATTGTTGGACATATACCTCCTCATATGCATGGCATTACCTTACGGCGTTGTGTCAGTCTCATCCAAGTTCCCTACAAGCTTGAGGATATCATTCATACTAGAATTGGCAGTCGTAGAAGTATGTAAATAAAACAGTTTGCTTATATAAAGTACTGGGGTGTCCTACTTCGTAAGTTCGTGAGGTGTCTCGCTGGAGCCTAAGAAGATTCGTAACGATTGTTGTCCCTTACTTACATTGTGACGTAACAAAGCGTGTGAAGAAGCAGAACGTGTTGAGGAAATATAGCCGAACATAAACGCAAAATAGAGTATCCCAGTGATCTGTAATGCCATCGTCAACCACACGTCTGTAGAGTTCGAGACAAAAACTGGCGTACACCCGCAACCTGTGAAAATAGAGAATAACATAGTTAGAAAGACACCACCAATGAAAATAACACTAAAAAACAATCAAACAAATTAAACTCAAAAGTTTAGTAAATAAACAATTTTCTTAAATAATAAAAAATGAAATTTTTTTTTAAATTGACAAGTAAAATATTTTGGAAATATGTATAGAGACACAATAATATTATAAATAAATTACCGACAAATATTTGAAACACCCAATAGAAAGTGTGAATGTATTGTGAGACAGCAGCTGAAAATAAAACGCATTTTAACTGTTACAATATAGAACAAACAAAATCACAATAATTATGTCATAAGTTTTGAGATCTAGGTATGAGGTAGGTCCTAATAAAAAAATTGAGCTCGTAATTCGTAACACAATGCAGATTTGAATATCAATAATAATTAACATCATGCCGCACGACATATCGATGTGGTGATTTTGTCTAACACTTTGATTAAAAAAGGCTCTTCAATCTTCATATATACAAAATTTCTGAACATTTCCTTATATATATTTATAAAACACTATTATATTTTGCAATAATTTTTTTGTCCTCTTCGTTGTTAGTACTAAAACCTCACTCAGAATCATGAAAAGGCTCATTTGTTTTACAATTAAGTAAAACTTACTTTTCAGCTTAGTTTTTGCGCTACTGTACACTATAACAGTCGTACAATTGGCCATGACATAGCCCGCATGGCGCATCATACAAGGCTTGCACGAGTTCATAAAGATGAAAGCGGTCGCAAAGTTGACCAACGTCATAGCGATCGGGAGAAACTTCACTAGAACTACTGCTTGATTGACTTGCATTATATCGCCCTCCCAATACGAGAATGCGCCCGTTATTCTGAATACCTGAAAATACATTTGTTAAATAGTGATTGTATAAGAACATCGTATTCATTTTCGTTCATTACCCGTGTTAGTACCAGTCTTTCTAGCAGTTTTACTACCAGTCTTACTACCAGTCTTACTACCAGTCTTACTACCAGTCTTACTACCAGTCTTACTACCAGTCTTACTACCAGTCTTACTACCAGTCTTACTACCAGTCTTACTACCAGTCTTACTACCAGTCTTACTACCAGTCTTACTACCAGTCTTACTACCAGTCTTACTACCAGTCTTACTACCAGTCTTACTACCAGTCTTACTACCAGTCTTACTATCAGTCTTACTACTAGTCTTACTATCAGTCTTACTACCAGTCTTACTACCAGTCTTACTACCAAACTTACTACCAGTCTTACTACCAGTCTTACTATCAGTCTTACTACCAGTCTTACTACCAGTCTTAGTACCAGTGGTAACACGAGTATTTTTGTTCATGTTATTACCATCTGCCTCAGTTGTAATATGGAAAATTTGTATTTCTTTGCTGCATAAAACTTATGTTTGATATAATTATGATTTGATAAATGTAACCTTATTATATTACCTTATAACCTTTAACCTATCAAATGAATACGATTTTCTTAGACAATCACAAGGCTTTCGATGGATAAGTAATTGATATTTAATCCGCTATTCATGTTACCTATTCATCCCAATTCTATTAACCAAAATATCTTAGAAGGTTTAATAGAAAGATTGTTATCAGCCTACCTTTGCCTGACCTTTGACTTTTCGATCTTAAATTATAGCTGTCTTTAAAATAGCAAATTTTATGCCAGTGATAATAATTAATACGACGTGATTAAACAAAAATTTCCATTGAAGTTCTATGGATATTAATTATAATTCGCTTCATCCAAAGATATGTTTTAAATTTTTGGTTGTGGAGCAAAAATTTCCATAAAATCAAACTTACTAGTAAAATGCGATTAACTCTGTAGAGATCTGCATCGGCGTGATCGTTTACGATTTTAAACTGAAAAAGAATTTCATTAAAAATACTTTTTAAATTCAATTGAAAAAATTGATAAATATTCACTTTTGAGAAAAATAAAACAAACTTACCAATTCTTCAAAAGGGAAGACACTGAGAATATCCAAAAGGAAGGCATGTTTCAAATATCGCGTCATTGTAAGTAAGGGGTGTATCACCAGCAACGATCTCTCATCATAGTATGCAACATAGGACATCAATACAATATCTGCATACAACACTATGTCCGTCCAGGAGTAGCTGCTGCCCAGCCTGCTTTGTTTTGTCTAAAAATTCGAAGCAATTAAACGTAAAACGTTCCGATTCGTGTTAACGTTCACTGTTTCTATACAACGTCGCAGTTCACGTAAAAATTATCAGCTTCATAAGAATGCTGAGAACTACTCAGTAGGCGATTGAGCTCGCTAAGCGATCAAATCAGATTCGAGGAGATCCTTAAGGCACCCATAATTACAATGACCCATAGTTTGACAATGTTCAGGATATAGTTCAAAGAAACGATACACATAAGGGTTCCTATGTACTCGAATCATCCCACTGGGAAACGTAGAATTGGAGAACCGCAATCAGTTGGACCGACTCAAGGAATTATTTGGACAAAAGTGTTACAAATATCCTGTTCTGAGTTGATCCTTGTAAGAAGCTTTTGTCCAACGGTGGACATAAGTTTCAACATAAGTTTGGACATATTTGCTGCGGAGACATCAAGTGAATTAGATGGTGAAGGTGGAAATGAGACATCAAACTCAGACTACTTTACACTAGGTTAATTTGGAGTATAAACATGTTTATAGCAATAACAATAAATATGTTAACACTTACAGCGATATTATAGGGTATAATAATAACGTAGTAAATTGCCAATGCAAATCGTAGGAAGCACCAGATTTTCAAAAATATTCCATGAGGGGTGATGCATCCTGGCAGGAACAAGTACCTCAAATATCTACAAAAACATACATCTCTAGGGCAAATAATAAAGTTTTTAGGAATTAAAATAGCGCAGAAATCAAAGGTCGTTGATCTTCATTATTCAGTGCGGACCGTGTGTCGGTAAGCACAGTGCAGCTAGACCTCGCACTAAGTGGACTAACTATTTCAAACTGAGTCGCTGAACACAAGTGACACAAGAATGTGAATTGTGGATATCTCCACACGAGACACATGTCCAACTGTGAAAGCCCCTCGATTCAGAGAATAGACAATCATTCGAATACTCCTGACTAGACATGACAAATATCTAAATATATATAAAGAATAGGTGACTGACTGATTGACTGACTAGTGACTGACTGACTTATCTATCCACGCATAGATTCAATCACTGGACAGATCGGGCTATTTTGTATACAGATGGCTACTATGACATAGGAATCCGGTAAAAAAGGATGTTTTTAAAAATAATTTTAGCGAGAAAACGAGCAGGCGGGTCACCTGATGTTAAGTGATCACCGCCACCCATGAACATTTGTAGTATCTGAGGCACCACCAATGCGTGGCTAACTTTTCACTAATTTGTTGATCCGCCTCTTGAAAAACGCCATGTTGTAATTTAGTGGGAACACAGTCGCAGGAAGTTGTAAATAAAACCCCTAAGGAGGTAAAATAGGGGTTTTAAAACCCGAACTTAGCATGAACGAAGCGGCAAAAGCTAGTAAATTATATAAATAATAATAATCACCTCATAATTCCTAATTTGTCAAACACTTTCTGGTATTGAATTTTTTCTCTCTTTCCGCTTATTACAACAAAGCTCTCTTTTATTTCTTGCTGTAATTAAACTTCAGTAGTTAGTAAGTTAATTAAGAATTTGTTAATTTCAGAATGATTTCGGCTTTTTATTCACTTACTGCTATTTTATTCGTCTTTGCATCAATTTTTCCCATCAAAGGCTTGCCCTCTTCATACCGTAATGCCTCTTGACGAATTTCAGGATCTTTTGTAACCTAATTAATAAAAAACGCCATAATCATTGGAAATCTTAATTTTTCAAAATCAGTTCAATGTACACTTTTTGAAGTGAGGAGGATTTATTTACTTTAGGTATATAATATCCGATATATTATGGTAGGTACCTAATATTTTTTTTGGTAGACATAAAAGCTTAAAAAAAAATACTATCGTACCTCTTGTATGGGATCACAAATATCAGGGAATGAACTCCAACACTGCACCAGAATCGTGTATTCTATATGAAGCAGAATACAGTTCGTTGTAGTTACAACTGTGTATACCTACAATATTATACTGGTTAATTTTAGAGAGAAAAGTGTAGGTAATATTAATCGTGTTTAATATGGCATAAAGACCTATTAAAAAATTCCATGTTACTATTCGGTAGCTAGTAGTAACATGGGCAAAAATTACACGAATCCTAATAACTACATAATATTATGTCTTTATATAACTATGATACAAAGCAGTAAGGCTAAGCTTCCTTACCTTAGGCAGCCCGTACAACATTTCAACAACACCTAAGTTAGAACCTGGTCCAAGAGAGGACTCAACTTTCCCCAAATTATTCAGCTTATTACAATACCCCTGAAATAGAAACTTCTTCAGAATCTTCATCTATTCTACATGTAGGATGTTGAGTAGAAATTACACAAGGATTTAAAAATATACAATAGATAGTTGATAATACCATTTTCAAAATATACATGTCTCGGCCAATATCAGCTGCATGTTGCACGATTTCATTATCCGGTAATACTATAGTTCTAGAGTTTGAGGCCAGGGTTTGTAAAAAATCTCGATTGCAATTCTGAAATATTTAATAAATCGCATTTACATTTTTTTTGCAATTTATTCATCAGAATCTTTTTTTTTATGTATGCTCCCCGATTACTCGAAGATTTGGGAAATTCTTTTTTTGTTTGAAAGAGTAGAGAGATCGATTTATGGTGGTCCAGGTGGTCCATGGGATCCTGGAGAAATTGAGGGAACAGGCACAACTGATATACTTTGTGGCCTTTGAATTCGGTTTTGTAAAAATAATTTTTACGTTTAAATTATAACATAATGAATCAGACATTCGAATCCTAGGCCCAAAATTTGTTGTTATTTTAGTACAAGTTATAGTAAAAGTGGTTAGGGTGATGATTTTTCAACCTTTAAAACCACACTTGTGTAGGAAAAACTTCACTCGCAGAAAATGTAGTGTGAATATGCCAATTTACTGACATATTCACACTATATTTGATGACGATGATGACGACGATGATGATGACTGGTTGCAGAGACTTGTATACCTGGAACAGTGGACAGTATAATAGTGTCTCTATCATCTCCAATGACAAGATTTCCTGTTGGATATTACTTGACATGTCTTTGAATATTTCCTCGCTTGAGACTGCTTTGTTGTAATACCTAATGAATAAGCAGTTTTAAGAAAAATAAATAAAAATAGCACCACTAAATATAAAGTGAAAATTATAATATTCATTTTAAATGGATAATCATTAAAGTTCATCCTTTCTTCTCATGTAATTACGATTAATAGAAAGAACAGATTTATTTATTCGATGGCATTAAGATAGTCCTTGACAGCATCTCACCTGATGGTAAGTGACGATGCAGTCTAAGATGGTAGCGGGCTAACTTGGAAGGGTTATGACAGTGGACATTCAGCCCATACCTCTTAGCTGTTTCTACACGCCATCGTGCCGGAACGCCTAATCGCGTGGCACCACGTCTTTGACGGTAGGGTGGTAACTAACCACGGCCAAAGCTTCTCGCGAGACAAGACCAGAGACATTTCAGAAATTATAAATTCCCAAATTGTCCCCGCCGGGAATCGAACCCGAGCCAGGGAGATCGTCAAAAAATAGGAAGAATCAAAATACATAAACACATTTTACTCACAAAGGTGTTTGATGTTAGAATTTAAGCAATATTTCTAAAGACCACGAACGATTCTTTAAAATATTATCCGCTTCAAATAAGACTGACCTATTTAAAATATCCCTGTGAAGTCAGGCGGTAAAGTGAGCTTACCATTGAACGCAAAAGAACTGTTTCACCCGTGCCTTAATTTTCACACTGACATGATTCACCGAGAGGAAGTAAAAGAGCTCCCTCATAGATTCCTGGAGGAAAGTAGGTTATACTCAGAATAAATTATTTGAAATGAACTTTAGTCGTAAAATGATGTTCTTTTTTAATTTTTGAACTTAGTAGTGTCTGTATCACATCTCCACTAAATTGTAACAGTGAAACGACTCAAATTCCTGTAAGACTCGCCCGTTTTATGACATTTTTATACCAAATAAACGGTCAATTGCGAGTAAGGCCATACTCAGTGTAGGGTTCCGTAACTCCCATCGTTGATGTTATAGTTCTTTCAATTCAAGAGGGCGCGTGAGCTTTACTTGTGGTTACGTCGTGTACATGCAGATTGCGTGCCTGTCAGGAGTCTAGGTGGGAGCGGTCAGGCGCGAGCAAGCTGTCGCTCACACTATAGATACGATACACACACAACCATGAGCCACGCGCCCTCGTGAATTGCAAGAACTATACCCAAAATTGTTAAAATGCAATAAATTTTGTAAATAAAACCTTTACCTTAAACTTTAATTTTCTTTTCGTTGATAATACGTATATTGAGCAAATTTTAGCGATATAGAAAAATGATAAATACGCTCCTAATATTGTAAGAAATACTATCTGAAACAATAAATAAAACATAGCATCCATGGGTAAATCAAAAGGTACAGGGGAAGTATCTACAATCTATGTCACACGGCCAATGAATTGAGAAATTGCTTAAAGATTATAACATTTCTGAGAGATTGTATTCCATCAGTATTTTTAAAGAATGATTGCTCCGTGACTTTGCATTATATTGTACCTAAACCTACTTGATGATGCTCGCGACTTCATTCGCCTGGATTAAGGTTTTTTTGTTTCCCGTGGGAACTCTTTAATTTTCTGGAAAAAAATAAGTACCTAATCTATGTGTTAATCCTAGGTATGAGCTATATTCCTTTATATATTCGTACGTGCATTGCTGGACAGAAATGGACGTGTATGTAAGGTCTCTTGGAAGGACATCCACAGGTCTCGGACTTACGCCGCTTGACTCCAGCGGCGTCCTGCTACGCGTTTGAACTTTACTGTCGTTGGTCAATAGGAGTATACCAGCATCAAATCCTCAGATCCTGGTGAAATATCAGACGTCCCGCTGCCTGTGAATACTGATGTTCCAAAAAATATAGAGGTGGTCATCGGTCTCTCATGCTTGGGATCGTTCGTCACATATGTTTTTGTCTCCCAGAAAATGAGTAAGGACATCCAAGAATTCTAAAATACATACGAGATTAAAGCCGAATTTACACTGAAATTAGTGGCATGAAATTTTATAATGCATGCATTAATTTCATGCATGAAATTAGAAGTTTACACGTGAAACTATTGATGAAATTAATGACATGAAACTAATTTCATGTCACTAATGTCGCAGTGTAAATTCGGCTTTAAGTTTTTTCGTTTTATTATGGTGCAGGTGACAGGTGCAGCTGGGCAGGGGGCATTTCTTACTTTATATCTTACTGCTGTAATCATAAGATTCAAATTCACATAATTAAAATCTATAGAGACTATAATTTTTCAGAAAATTAATTTTCCTGATTTACCCCATGAGATTGTTACAATAATATTGTTAATACGAGTATAATATGGTACGTAACGTTCTATTGGCAACCGCACCATGCTGCTATGAAAAAACTTGTAATACAAATAAGTATTTATCTCACGTCGAGCTGTTGCAGACGTGAAAAACATAATCCTTATGCAGATATTCTAAAAGCCTTACTAATTGACGCTTCAGTTTACAAACGGCTTAAAAGAAGCTTAAAAACTTCGTCATACTTATAAGAGAAATCTATGTTAATTAAAAATAATACAGAAAATCCTCTTTGTATAAAATAGCAAATCTATGAATTTTACCTCTTTGCATAAGTTTCTTGGACAGCCAGTAAGGTACAAGATGCATCCGGACCAATAGGAGAATATTAAAAAAAGTAGACAATATTTTGTACAACATAAGAACTGGAAAAAAAAAAATTGTTGTATAAAGTTGAGAAATTTGTATTCTTTTGACATTTTAAGAGTTATATTTGTGATATTGTATTGATATAGACGCACGTTTGACACCATATATCTATATATATAAAATTCAAAGTCCTGACTGACTGACTGAGATATCAACGCACAACCTAAACTACTGAAGTTAGAAACTTGAAATTTTTACAGTTGGTTCCTTTTATAACGTAGGTGCACACTAAGAAAGGATTATTGGAAATTCCACCCCTAAGGGGTTTAAATAGGGGATGGAAGTTTATATGAAACTCCGTCATTTTTCAAGTTGTTTCCATCAAAGTTGGTATTAGAGCTTTCAGTTAAAAATAAAGAAGTACGTGTGTCACAGTTTTTGAAAATTCCACCCCAAAATCTAATTCCACGCGGACGAAGTCGCGGGGGCAAAAGCTAGTTTGTGATAAAGAACACATTTTACCAATTTTAGCATTTTTGACGTTATTGCACCAGATGTGCATGTGTTGCACGAGTCACGTTCCGTTAATGTTTGACTCTACCGTTACCGCTGGACGAATACTTACTTTTGCGTTGCTATTAAAATTTCCTTGCCATTTGTTCAAATAATCCCAAATGTGCCACACTTGTAGCGTCGGAAACATAATGGCTATTTGCGAAGCTATCGATTCGCCGCGAGGGTCCAACGTGTCGGTAAATATATACATGGGGAAAACTGATAGCACGTCCAGATAAAAGCCAAGTGAAGCCATTTTTTCCTCAGCTATCTCTCTCACTGTTTCTTTTCTGACATTCTGCAATTCAAATTACACTGCTATATCATGACTAGGAATAATTTGCATATTAAAAGTGAGAAATGAAATGGTAGCAATGAGGACCTTATATATAACACTTTGTTAAAAATTCACTCAGTTTATGTTCGTTTTAAGGGGTGAACAATATCAAAAGAATTCCTAATCTATTGAATTCTGTAGAATTATAAATTTTTAAAGGAATATGAATAACTAGATTGCGCTCGCGATTTCATACGTAGGTACGTATTTCGTTTTTAGGGTTCCGAAAAAAACTTCGGAACCCTTATAGGATCACTTCGTTGTCCGTCTGTCTGTCAGTGTGTCACCACCGTTTTTCTCGATAACGGCTTATGATACTAAGGCGAAATTTATACTGAATATAAAGTTCAATGGTCTCGTAGTGTTTTAAGAATATCAAGCTTATAGCTTAACTCAGTGAAAAGTTACAGCTTTAAAACCACGGCTATCTCATTATTAAAACAAATTAAGGGACATCTTCCAAAAATCGTTTTTTTCCATACCTAATTCTTAGTTTCATAGTAAGTGCCGTTATATTTTACAAACACCAACTTCAAAGTCTTACAAATAACGAACATATTGATATCTCTAAACATAGTAAGAGTAACTTAAACAGCTAAAAACCAAATAAAAACCTACCACTTACTATGACTTTTATAAACTGTAACTATAAAAGCTAAAACACACTATCAGATGCATTTGTACGCTGCGACTGAGAGCCGCGACAGATAAGGTTTCACAGTCGTTTGAGATCAGCAGGCCCAGATTTCTATCGGACGTCCGAAGACTCAAGAATGGCCCAAGGTTACGTCCGCGACTACGTCCGATAGTGTGCACAATTCAATGTACATTCACTATCCAGCCGCGGTTGACGCGTCGGATAGTTTGTTTTAAGCCTAACTTTTTAACGCGTCACAACACAGAACTGTCACAACTTTTGTAGACTGACCTCTATAATTACTCTATGATTTGTAGAATAGACCAGGTGTGTAATAGAATCTGCAATGGCAAATACAATAAGAAAAATATTTTTTATCTATTACCTTTTTTCTTCTGTGATCGAAGCACAACTTATATGTTTGTGGATCGAAACTATTACCTATCTCTTTAATTAATTTATGCCGTCATATTTTGTATTCTCATCACACTATCACATATCACACTAATTAATATTATAAAGCCGAAAGTTTGTATGTGTATGTTTGTGTGTGTATGTTTATTACTCCTTCACACCACAACGAATTAACCGATTTAGCTGAAATTTGGAATGGAGATAGCTCATACCCAGGATTAAAACATACGCTACATTTTATCCCGGAAAATTACAGAGTTCCCATGGGAATTGAAAAACCTTGATCCACGCGGCCGAAATCGCGGGCATCGTCTAGTATAGTTATCGGCAAACTTCTTGGGTAAATTAGCTTGACTTAGCGCGAATTTTAGGTCTCATTTGAGGCAAGTAAGCGGGGTGGCGGGGTATCGAGCGCGTGATTGGTAGATCAGTCAACCTTTGCTTCCCGCACCGTGTACAAATGCGCAAACTTACCCCCACTACGTCACCTTGTGCTCAAAAAGTTTGCCGGCACCAATACCTACCTAATAAATTTCCCTCCATTTTTTTGTAGAATAGGTAGATAATATGTAATAGAATCTGCTATGGCATGTACAATCCATTGTTAATCATAGATTAAAAATTGAGGTCAAAGCAGTCTTATAACCCAGTTGTCAAAAGCTGTCATGTCATTGTCTTATTAAATAGGTAACGTTAAAATATTTCGAATGTTCTCAGTTCTTAGTTCTCAGTTCTAAAGAAAATCAGAGATATACATATAACGATAGGAAATGAGTTTTTGAAAGATATTGTAACAGTGTTAATGAGAGGATGCGTGAAGATATTTAAAGGTGCGAAGGGGTGGTTAGCTAAGGGAACTTTCATCAAGGGTGAAGTTGAATCATTGGTGGAACATGCCGAAAAGACATTAATTAAGCAGGAGGTTGACCAGTGCATAGATAACTACCATCCAGTCCAAGTTAAAGCGGCACCTCAGCAGCTCAAGAGTTAAAAGATGAAGTGTCCATAGCACAGCGGCTGAGATTATTGAAGCAAGGCAATACATTCGTTAAAAAGAAAGATAGCATTAGAGCAAGTAAGGAGATAAAAGAACAGTCGTACAAGAATAATTACTCAGTGGATGGAGACGTACTCTGCAAGGATCCAGGACAATCGTTGGTCATACCCAAGCAATTGGAAAAAGAAATAAACCATAGCAATGGTCATTTTTCAAAGAGAAAGAAGAATTTTAAATATAAGAGGCGTGGCTCAGCTGACCATATGAAAAAATGGCCGAAGTCCAATAGTCGATAGAGATTAATAGTAGGTAAATAGTACTGTGAGGAAAGAATGAAGGTGACTGTGTTGAATGAATGTGTGTGTATTAATATAGTTAAGTAGATGTATGTAGTTAGCTTTGTCAACAGCACCGCCAAGTATATTGTTATGTGTTACACTGATAATATGTTTGTACATGATTTTGTTATTACCAACTTAAGAACACATAGTGAACTTACAGTGAACTCAAAGTGAACTCATAGTGAACTTGTTAGAATAAACTAAGGACATTTAAATTAGATATAGAAATTAATAATAAGTAGAAGTTTAAGTTAAAGTAATATTACTTATTAGCCCACAGGCTAGATGGTAGTATAAAATAAAGCCACTGTTACATGGTGCTTTATGGTAGGAAAAAAAACCAACTTAAGTTAGTATACCTATGGTTTTTTAAATTCGAGATCAGTCAAATTTTATTTTATTTTGTAAAAGAAATATTATAATAATTTGTGACCATGTATACTTAATACTTACTAGTGTTTAGATTCCTTATAAGATGTCATTCTGTATTGGTTAACTTAAGATGTATTATTGTTAAGTATGTATGAAAGCTGTATTGTTTAACTTAAGGTGTGTTAGTGTTGAGAAGGTATGAAGTATGCGAGGAAATATGAATATGGTAAAGATGTACGAAAGGAGAAGGTAGTCTGGGGACAGACATAGTTGCAGGATGACCGAATGTGGGAAACGGAATGTAAGTGTATGACAGGGATGGATATATGCAATAGAGAGTGGGAAGTATTGGAGATAAAAAAGATTGGCAAGAGGGCATATGGAGTTAAGACGTGCTAAGGAGTGCTAAAAGTAGTTTAAATAAAAGAAGTTAATATATATTTAGTGTTTTTACTTTGAGCTATTCCTACATTTATTTGAATATACAATACTATTACTGCTTGTTTAGACATGAAAAGGGTCACAAAGAAAATTCTGTCAAACATAGAGAACCTTTTGATTGACTACCTCGAATGCTTTAAAGACAGCTTAGACTTAGTTTTACAATTTATACATTGTCTTATGGAAGTAACTCAAAGAGACAAATAATGGGATGAAATATGGAGAATGGGAACTGTGAGAAAACTACACAACCCCATTGAGTTTGGGCCTGTTTGATTCATCTTGACAAGTACTCTAATCCTAGATGATATGCAGGGTCTGATGATGAGACCGGAAGGCGTCTATAGGTACTGCTATTGCAGTACCTATAGACGCCTTCCGGTTAATGTTAAATTAAATAAAAATTAGGTTCCGGTGCGCAGTGTTATTACACTGCGCACTTAAGTTGTCATCTAGTAGGTACCTAATTAATACATTGGTCAAGAGTTTCGGAACCCTCAGTGCGCGAGTATGACTCGCACTTGACCGGTTATTTATTAAATCCCGTGTGAGCTCAAATAGTTTCCCAATATGTGAATTAGCCCATAAAATAGTATCTATCTCCGAAATTCAAGCTATCGCTGTGCTAAATTTTTATGTGCAAATTTAACCGAACCAGTGGTAGATTCTTGACTTGTCACAGAGCTACAAATTGGCCTAAATAAATAAATAATTTTGAATCTTCGAAATGGTTCACATTTTCATGTTCTTACTTCATTCTTAACACGCTGTAAATAACCTCTTATTTATAACTTTAGAAATAACGTTGTAAATAAGAGGTTTTATTATCAAATAGGTAGGCACTTTGGCGTCAGAGGTTCAGACTTACTTTTTCAACAATAGCAGTTGTGAGCTGTATATAAATGTTGAGCAACAATCCAGTGATCACGATTGTGCCCAGAATTTTCGCCCAATCAGACTGTACGGGGACGGACGCCAAATGCGGGCACATTATACAGACGTACAACACCATGACGAAGTGGGCTATATCCAACATATTTGTCTGAAATTGATAAATTTCTTATATTATAATTCCGTTTAAAAGTACTTAAAGTACCTTTAAAGAAAAACATGAGAATTGTAAATACGTGAAAAGTGTGATGCAAAATGTATTTCCAGACAAGGTATGCAACCAACTATCAATCTAATGAAGTTACCCGACTTGTTATCATGTTTTGTTCCAATTAAAATCATAAGTCATATAGGTATTATTTATTTATGCTTATAATAAACTAGTGGTTCGCCCCGAACTGAGAACTCGCGGTATTCCATAATTCCCAATGTAATTATTATTAACTTTTAACATTAGACGCAATAAAAAATAAATAATCTGCGTCATCTATCGACACATTTGTTTAATAACCGTTACATGACTATCAAAATTGAGTCATACTTATAATTTCTTGGCACATTTTACAAAGCGCCATTTCAAAATAAACAATCTGTGTACAGCGTCATCTATCGACACATTTGTTTAATAACCGATACATGACTATCAAAATTGAGTCATACTTCTAATTTCTTGGCACATTTTACAAAGCGCAATTTTAAAATAAACAATCTGTGCACAGCGCCATCTATCGACACATTCATTTAATAATCGATACACGACGACCAAAATTGAGTCATACTTATACTTTCGTGGCACATTTTACAAAGCGCCATTTCAAAATACTTACACAACTTAGAACAAAAACTTACAGTACTTAGAAGAAAAACTAAGTCCACGCGGACAAAGTCGCGGGCAATAGCTAGTAGGTACCTACATTTATAATTCGGAATGAGTAAAGTTATTATTCGGAAATGAACCAATTTTTATTATTTTTTCACTATCGTAATTTATGTACTATCGGAAGATTTTATATACCTAAACATAAATAAATGTACAGTCATGTCACCAATATTTTTTATTTGTAGGTAGGTACCTACCTACGCCGATTTCTCCGAGATTGGTTGACCGATTCACCTGGTATTTTTTTTACTTGATGGAGAAACTTTGCGAGATGATTTTATAAACATTTTTCATCCAACTCTTTTCAAAACTCAAATTCAAAACACTTCAATCCTGATGATGATGACGTCATAATTATGTTTCAGTAGTGTGCTGTATCATGATACAGCACACTATTGAAACATAATTATGTATTTAGGCCTTCTTGATGGTGAAATAATATAAAAATTCTTTTCAAAAAACCGACTTCAAACGCCACTACAAAGTATAAAAATAATTTTATTTTGTACACGTTTGTTGAAGTCGGGCGGCTTAAATAGAAACAATGAAACCGATACGCGATGCTCACCCGATTTCAATAAGCGTGTCTCTTATATGTCATCATAAGGTAAGCGTCGCGCATCGATTTCATCGTTTCTAGTTAAGCCCGCCCGACTTCAACAAACGTGTACAAAATAAAATTATTTTTATACTTTGTAGTGGCGTTTGAAGTCGGTTTTTTGAAAAGAATTTTTATTTTAAGCTTTTTAGTGTAGCTTGTTCCTGCTCTCTTTCTCCCCTCCCTCCAACACTACGGTACTAAAGTAGTGTATACTTGGTACCTACAGTACTTATTAACAACACACAATTTCTAAAGAGCTAGGACCAGGAGGTCCATGATGTAGTCCATGCTTGGTACCAACAATATCAATTCGAAAGCGACAGTTCGTAATCCCTCCAACCCTGCAGCATCAGGATTGAGGAGCTAGAACTTTGAATTTTATATGTAGTATATGCTTGGTACCAACAATATCAATTCGTAAGCGACAGTTCCTAAATCCTCACAGATTAGGTAGGCAGTACCCCTGCAGCATCAGTATTGAAGAGCTAGGACCTTGATTTCCACGATGTAGCCTATGCTTAATACTAACAATATCAATTCGCAAGCGAAAGTTCCTAAATTCTCACAGTTTAGGTGGGCAGTACCCTGCAGCATCAGGATTGAAGAGCTAGGACCTTGAACTCTACGATGTAGACTATGCTTAATACCAATAATATCAATTTGCAAGCGAAAGTTCCTAAAACCTCATAGTTTAGGTGGGCAGTACCCTGCAGCATCAGGATTGAGGAGTAGGACCTGAAGCTCTAAGATCTAGTATATGCTTAGACCAAGCATACCAATTCGTAAATGAAAGTTCCTAAAACCCCATAATTTAGGGGGAAAGTACCTCTGCAGCATCAGGCTTGAAGAGTTGAAGGTAAAAATTTTTATGGGACCATTTCGCGAGCTTTGTCTGTCGATTAAAAAAAAATCGCGTGAATCGGTCCAGAAACCCCGGAGTAATCGGCGGGCATACATAGAAAAAAAAAAAATATACCGGCCGAATTGATAACCTCCTCCTTTTTGGAAGTCGGTTAATTATATGATGTATAAAGTTGACTGTTTTTTATGATAGTTCAGACAGCGCCATCTATTAGCATTTTTGTGAAGCTATAGAATCTATTAGCATTAAAAATTAAAAAATTTCGTTCCTTTATAGTATTTATCTAATTTTAGTATTTGTTGTTCAAGTACAGGATATAACTGAATTTACAAACATTTTTCACGTTCTAATCTTGTCATTCTTGACATATGGCTCAAATTAAATCTCCACTTAAAAGTTAAATAATTTCGTTTCTTTATAACATTTATCTAATTTTAGTATTTGTTGTTCAAGTACAGGATATAACTGAATTTTCAACCAAGTTTCACGTTCTAATATTCAGTAATTCTTGACATATGGCTCAAATTAAAATCTCCACTTTGAAAGCCCCCCATTTGATCAATTTTAAGGGAAAAATTAAAAAAAATATATTTTTGTACTCTGTTCAAAGTCGTCTTTAAAAAGATATATCGCAAGTCTATGTAGCGCAACAAACAAGATTTTACTTCAAATACGCTTCTATGAGAGCCCCCCTGAAATAAAGCTTTTTATATTTTTTTATACAATGTTCGGCTGAAGGCCATCAGTTTACATATTATATTTAAATTTGAAGTAATTACGTTCAGTAATTCAGAAGTTATAGGGCTCTGACAGACATTTAGACGGACACACTTCTCTGTCCAGTAGGCAAGCGCCCTAGTTGACTCAGAGAACTTCGCTTCGCTCGTTCAATAATCATCAATAATATTAGGTTTCACGTAACTTAATTATTAGGTAAAAATTTGCTTTTACCCGCGGCTTCGCTCCCGCCATCTATTAAAAGTAATCCGAAGTGAAACTTTTTATCTTTTTAAACCACCCCCTGTATGAAGGCGAACATAACGAAAAAAAAATTATTCAAATCGATCAAGGCATTTTTGAGTTTTAGCCAGACTAACAAAATTGATTGTTATATCAAGATAGATTGATCAAATTAATATTGATCTCGGTACATCTTTTCACGCAGCTCTACACAATGATGAGGATACATCGAATCGGAAAAACATCGTACGTGAGAAAGTGATCCGTGCCTTGAATCGTGACCCTCAGTAATGAGGTTGACGATGCAGAGAAAGAAAGAAAGAACATTGAGAAAAGATGCATCCTGAGATTTCATTCTTAACTGTAATTTTAATAAACGTATACGCACAAAATCAGTATTTGGTTCTATAATCCATGGGAAGGTTGCACGTAGACATATCCGAGGTTCTTCAACCGTAGTCACATTACTGGCTATTTTATATAAAGCTAGATATTCCTTAGTAAATTTTCGATGACTGACATTGTTCTCATCTATATCAAAATTGAAAGTAAATGTATTAAATAACCATCTCTTTTTATCTTTTTCTTATTGGTCCTTAAATTAAAATTTACCTTTGTAATACATATGGGAATCGTCTACAAACGTTGGATCCTCTTCTTCGACCCCAGATAAATGATTTTTAAATAACTTCATCGGTCTATACGGAGTTCTGATAAGTCGAGAATCGTTTTGATCATATTTTATAATCGCATTCTGAAATATTATAAGATCGCGTAGGACTATAAGATATTTGCGTGGGTGTGTCAAAAGATGTTTCTTCATAAATTCTTAAAAACCCTTTCCAACCCTTTAACTATCTATATATATAAAATTCAAAGTCCTGACTGACTGACTGAGATATCAACGCACAGCCTAAACTACTGAAGTTAGAAACTTGAAATTTTTACAGTTGGTTCCTTTTATGACGTAGGCGCACTCTAAGAAAGGATTATTGGAAATTCCACCCCTAAGGGGTTTAAATAGGGGATGGAAGTTTATATGAAACTCCGTCATTTTTCAAGCTGTTTCCATCAAAGTTGGTATTTGAGCTTTCAGTTAAAAATAAAAAAGTACGTGTGTCACAGTTTTTGAAAATTCCACCCCAAAATCTAATGCCACGCGGACGAAGTCGCGGGGGGCAGAGCTAGTATACAATATGATTTAAAAAAACTGCATAATATACTTAATGAATTTATCGTCATAAAAAAATTAATAGGGACATCAAGAACCATCAGTGTAGCCTGTGCGTTATCTGCTGTCTGTCTGTCACTCAGTTTGGTCTATTCTACCTACTCTATTTTATAGTTGTTTTGGTAATGACTAATGATGTACATAAAGAATATTTCATTCAGTCATGGACCTGCTTCGTCCATTATTATATACACTGAATTAAAAATACCTGTTTTGTTTTAGAGCTTTTTATTCTCGAATCGACTTTACTCCGGATGAATTGTAACATACGCGGATTTTCCGTCATTGCTCTCATGAAATCGGTTCTGCGTAACACCTAAAGAAGTCCCTTAATAAGTTATTTTTAACCGAATCTAATGCAGCATTAATAAACACTACATTAAAGGTTTAGGGCAATTCCACAGGTTGCGTTTAGGTGCCGCAGGTTAGTGATTTCGTCAGACTACATTCCACACGGTTCTCAAAAATTAGTGTTATCGAACCTCGGACCCATCATAATTAGGCTAAAGTTTACTAGGCTATATATAGTCGGGGATAGTGCAAAACCGCGTATGTACCATTGGTACATACGCGGATCCGCGGAAAACCGGAAAAACCGCGGATCTGTACTAGTCAGTTTTACAGGGGAAGGTTAAAACTTTATTTTCTTATTTCTACGGCTATTGGGCTAATTTTTACACAGATAGTATTAAATTCATGTGTTCTATGTATTGATAAAAATAAATGTCTTTTAAAGTGATTAATTTAATCGCTATGTCACTTACGCGGTTTTGATTTGACCACAAACATATGAAAATGGATTTTAATTTACTAATGCTAGTTACGCGGATTTGCACTATTGCCGACGATATCCAAAACAGAATCACAATAATTGGTTCAACAGTAATGCTGAAAATAAACCTAGATACAATTCGTAGGCACAATTTTAAATATAAATGGATTGTTGTATCTGAAAAAATGTTGAGATCTATTGAAGAACTTGATACTTTAGAAACACAAACCTGCAATTCAACGTATGTAGCTGCTTTTACTGTAACCTTCGAAGGTATTGAATAAAACAGACTTATTTCTCCTAGTACCTAAAACACAGTTGTGATAAATAAAATACACAGTAAATTAGACGAAACTGTTTGAGATGTTTTCCTTGAAATCCTCTAGCTCTCGAATACTGAGAAGCGACTTAAAATTTCAAGCTTATATTATAATTATTTAATTCATACGGCAAAAATTCAAAGATCAATAAACTGTTACACCAATCAACAAACATCAATGTTTCCGTACTCGTTATTATAGAATTGACTGCCTCATTGGTCTAGTGTAGATTCCCGGGTTCACCGGAATCACCCGTGCCTTGGAGAGTACGTAAAGCTGTCGGTCCTGCGCCATCGGACTATGAGAATAAGGGAATAGAGAGTGCACTTGTATTTGCACACACACTTGTGCACTATAATATCTCCCGTGCAGATGGCTAATCTCTGTGGAGATTGGAACTTACTGTTCCTTCCTTAAACGCAATCATGGGACTTTCGTCATCCTCATCCGATAGCATTTCCAAGACTCCTCGTTTGATGAACAGCATTCCATTCTTCACCACATCCTGGTTCCAAACATACTGTCCAGCAAGGTAAAGCTCGTGTCTCATCAGCAGGGATATGTGTCGCATAAAAGATTCCTCTGAAGGTATAAAATATTAGTTGACTATGCAGCTTAATTTAGGATTGGATGAAGTACATTTCATGAAGACCATCTTGTGGTTCCTATAACAGCTATGAGCTTTTCTAACTTGAATTTTTTCAAAAAACTATGGCTACTTGAGAAGTTTGACGCTCAAGTGATAGTATCTCTGGTATAGATAGGTAGATACCTACCTATGATCCTAATCTTAGTATAATATTTAGGTACATATATTATGTTACAAACATCATATTATATAGAAACAATTCCAGACCAGAAAGTGGAAACGTCTTTTAGTGTAAACTTGAATTTCCATCCAGCACTTTCTAGAAAGTGCTTTCAAACAGCAACGGGCTGACTTTATTTGGTAGTTGTATTTAAAACAGTATCAAATACCAGTATCGCCCAAAAGGAACGAGTCGTGAAAATGGCCGACGTTTATGTCAAAAATAAGTTCCATCTGTAGTGGTACAGGCAACTCTTTCAAATGATGTGTTGTAAGAATCCCGTCCTTCATCTTCCAGAGTTGTTGCTTGTACAGTTTGGCTTGTTGCACCAATCCTGATGGAGCTCCGCGAAATTTTAGATACTGAATCATGTGGTGATACTACAATAAATAGAAGTTAGTAGGGTAAATACTTTATGAATATTTTACGAATGATAATGAAATAAACGATAACTTGTAAAAGTGGTTTGTAATTATTTAAAGAAGCGTGTAAGCGCATTGGTGGCGCCTCAGGTGCTGTAAATGTTCATGGGCGGCGGTAAACACTTAACACCAGGTGACCCGCCTGCTCGTTTGCTCGCTAAAAATATTTAAAAAAAAAGTAAATTTTATTCCCGCAAGTTTCGCTAGATTGATTGTACGACTGTTTTCGTTGGGTTACGAAACTAGACTATCATACGAGTAGTTATAGATTCATGAAAACAGATGAATAATCTAAAAATGTTTATTTTTTGCTTTACATTGAAAACCTAAGCTCTTTTGGAATATTTGGCAAATTCTCCTCACACAATTTCTGACGACATCACGGAATATGACATCCTGGCTGGCACAAATTGCGTTTCCTTTCACCCCTATGTTGTTGCCTCAATTTAAGGCCTTTGCGTTTCATGTTTCCCCACAACTGTATGTTACTACCTACTATTGTATAATCACCTGTTCCACGAAAACAGAATAACGTCGGTTTTCCAAGACCAATTCCCAAGTGAAACCTCCAATAAATCGATAACGCATACAAACATATCCAAATACCATTAACAAAGATGTCATCCATTTCTCTCGGGTACTCTGTTTACAGAAAAATTCCGATATTTTATTTTTGAAAAACTGACAGTGATATGAACGAACAAATAAATGAAGTTCTTGTTCTTATTAAAGTGAAATTGAAAGAAAGTACTTCTTAATTTTTATGGTCCTTATATATCATTTGATATTTATTTTTGTTCGTTAGGAGTTGGGGTACCAAGATGTGGGTTTTAGACTCCCCACTAGGCGGACGCACGTTCTCAGGCTAGTAGCTAGCAGCCACTGGATGCAGGCGGCACAAGATCATGTTCTGTAGCGATCATTCACATTCAATGCTGGATATAGCTAGTTCTCTTGCTGAAACTTCCACAGGTATCACTTTGGTATTATAAATTGCATTTACCAGCGGAAAACTATCACCGAATAGTGTGTTGAAAAATCGACAGGTGCAGTAGTACCAGCACGTCAAGTAGCTGCAACAAAAAGTATCTTAAATGAAAATTATATTATGAAAGACTAGCTTGTGCCCGCGACTTTGTCCACAGTTTTCTTATATTTGTAATTAGATGATGCCCGTGACTATTTATATTCCCGCGGAAACTCTTTAATTTTACGGGATAAAATGTCACCTATATGTAAATACTAGATGTGAGCTATCGTTGTGGCGTAGAATGAAGTGACAAACATACACTCACATACACACATATACATACAAACACACACACACACACACACACATACACACACACACACACACACACACACACACACACACACACACACACACACACACAAACTTTCACCCTTATAATACTAGTGTTACTTAGTGTGATGATTTGCAGTGGGCCTAATTTTAGGATAAAGAATAGACATATACACACATACTTGTCAAATTTTATTTTCTTGGTAGATATTTTGAAGCCTAATGAATACCAATCTCTGTTGCTATTTGACTGTCGATGGAAGGAGTACCACAGGCATGTGGCACCATGCAACGTTAAAAGGACTAGTACTATATGTTCCAGTACATACATTTTCTTACGTGTACTTCTCATCTGCAACGAATTTATTTTAAGGCGATCGTGCATCAAGAGATCTGAAAGGGTTATTAGATAGGTAGCTATCTTTATCAAGAACCACAAAAATTGGCTACGTATTTTAAATACCGAAGCTGTGGAACCAACTTCTTGCGACGGTGTTTCCACTAAATTACAACAGGGGTTATTCAAGGGGCGGACCAACAAATTCCTGAAAAGCCGGCTACGCGTTGGTGATGCCTCAAGTGCGGCGCTACAAATGTTCATGGGCGGCGGTAATCACTTAACATCAGATGACCCTCCTGCTCGTTTGCTCGCTAAAAATATATTTAAAAAAATCCCTGCTACAGCTGCTAGATCCGTTAGTGCGTGACTGAAGGAAAACCCAACGAACAAAGACACTCTCCGATTTATAATATTGGTAGGGATATAAGTAGGAATTGGTGAATTAATTCGATCGCTCTGGGAATCTATTTGTACTGTAGTTACAGGTTAAAGAGCTTACCGTTTCATTTAGGCTTTGGAAGAATCCAAATAACCTGTAGATTCGTCCAATTGCTAGACATCTTCCAATAAGTAACCAAATCTTGTAGCCTTTTTTGTACTTGACTGTCAAAAGAATAATTCAGGTAAAAATATTTCACAAAAAAATCTGGTATCTCTATATATCTCTATTGGATCCCGGTCATGCACTTTTCGAAGTTATGTGCGTTAAGTTTTGTCTGCTGGAGGCTTTGCCTAGTTACCACCCTACCGTCAAAGACGTGTCGCCAAGCGATTTAGCATTCCGGCACGAGATCGCAGTCAAGGGCTATCTTGTCATCGAAAAAAAAACATCAATTTAATATCACACGCTTCAACGGTAAAGAAAATCATCGTGAGAAACCTGCAATTTTAGAGTTCCCCATAATGTCACAAAGGTGTGTGAAGTCAACCAATATGCATTGGGCCAGCGTGATGGACTATAACCCTTCTCTGAGAGGAGAACTGCGCTCAGTAGTGAGTTTATATGTCTCATGATAATGATGATAATATGCCAAAGTACTTACAAATAATACCCAAAGGCAGTAGACTGATGACGTCAAAGGCCAACAGTATATAGCTTCGTCTGTACACTCTTATATGCAGTCTTACTATAGGCCAGAATATATGCAACAAGTGTATCATGACATCGAATAGGAAAAACACTTCGCCAAACATAACAGTTGCATCCAAGAAAGGGTTGGCGTCTTCCAAGTAATAAGCGATTAGTAGGTGTACCACGTATTTGTAAATTACCATCAGCACTATGAAACTCTGGAATAAAATCACAGTGGCTACATATCATTGTGCGGTCTCTTACTCAAGGGGTCACGGGTTCGATTCCGGGCACGTATCTCTTACTCAGAATTGTATGCGCTTAAGCAATTAAATCTTTTTCTTTATCAACCGACAGACTTCCGTAGCTGGAAGAGACTTTTTGCATAGAAATCGTCAAGCCTCGGTCTTGCGCCGTCTGTATGCAGCGGCTCTCTGTGTCTATTCTGATGTCGTCGGTCCACCTAATCTACCGACATATTGCTTTCCGGTGGGAGATCGCTACGCCAGCACCTCGTGATCCCTACCATCAGTTCTTTTAACCTTGCCCGATACCACTTCAGCTTCGTGAGCTGAGCTACCCAGCCCCAGTAAGCCAAAGAAAACGGTTTCTCCAAACCTGCCACCAGACACTCCACGGTCTCATCATAATGCTACGAGTGATGAGACCAAGTCGACCCTCCCATAGCCTTTGTCCTATATAATGCACATTTATGATTTTAGTTGCAATAAGGCTAGACCGCCCCGTCGCAGATCCGGCTATCGCCCTGAAATTTATTAACGCTTTATATCACCCAGCTTTATAAGGACAAGCTGGTAATAACCAAAGAGTTATTTATATTTTTTTTTATTTATTAGCAACTTTATAGAATTTTTTACATACCTATACTTAAATGAAACCACTTCTAATTTATCTTTTGTAATAAAAGATTTTCTCTTTTGTAAAATAATTAGAGTCCAAGATTTTGAACTCTAAATATATGGATTTTGGACTATATAACAAGCTAAGTTTCTCATTGCCAAATTTTGTCGAAATCGTTTACGCGATTTAGACCTTGAAGGTAGGTAATAGACAGAAAGACAGAGATCAGGCAATTTTATTTAACCATCGATATTAAACTTTTCTGATAAAATATAATATGACTGTTAAAAAAATTTGGGAAACGAAAGAAATCTTAAATATGATAATAATTAGTAATTAGGGTAGCTATTCATCAACACAACCATCCTCTATACATTTAAGGTCTTCATTTTTTGAATAAATCGGTTGACAGTCATAAAGCTACTCACTCAGGAACTATCCCTACAGAAGGTACGCTAACACTTCTCATCATTTTCATTGTTTTATGGAAATAATAATTTTTATTTTTCTAGATATCTTTAAATTACGTTAAAATGTTTTCTCGTCAACAACGTCTGAATCATAACCACATAGATATTTATTTTATTTTAATTAATGCAGAAAACAGGTGTTATAAAATAATGCTTGCGTTCTACATTATGAAAGTTCTGATACAATAATATTAAAAATATAAAAGCTCAATGCTAATTTCGAAATGTTACGTTTTTGTAACTAAGCTCCCTTCCTTGATTACTAATCGCACTAAAGCGATTTTTTATGACGGCTACAGTTTACCCCTTTGAATAAAGTATAGCCAAGCTGAAAACAAGAAAACTCTTGCCAGCCCCAAATGAGCTAGCTTGCTTGTACTATATAATATTAGAACATTATTTAAACACATTTTAACTGAATCTCTATAGGAATGCGATGACGACTTTTTTACAATGTATGATTCCATTTTTTGAGCCTAGCAAAATCCTTGGTCATAATTTTGATCTTTTTTGATAGAACATTTTGTTTGGGATTTGTTTTACATCGAGAAATTTTATGTTATTCGAGGCCATTATACTTTCATAGTAAGTGCAGCACTCGTGAGCGTCGCTAAGCGCTTTATGTAAACGATCGGATTTCCGTCCTATAACGTCCACTCCGTCTGATTGTTTTCCATCCCGCCTAAATCCCTTTGAAGACAGATAAAATCCAGAGACTCGTAAAACGTTTTCAGCAACCGATTTAAATCGACGCATAATCGATATTCAAATGCGGTTTATACGAGTATGATAAGCTAATCGATTGATGTACTCCGGTCTCGGGACGCGTATGTGTTATCAACTCGACCCGAAACTTCCTTGGGGTTGGCTTGATAACACCCGGAGCGACCGTTTTCCATCAACTTGTGGATTTCGGGAATAAAATTTGCATACAAACCTGTTATGTGCGGTAATATACTTACACAAACTCGTTTTCGGTGTACCATCTGGAGACGGTGAACTTTTAGGTCCAATTGTTTTAACTTGAATAGATACCTTACTATATAGAATCCTACTAATTCTTACTAATATTATAAATGCGAAACTTTGGATGTAAGGATGTTTGTTACTCAATCACGCCGCAACGACTGAACCGATTTGGCTGTTTGACACAGAGATAGATTATAGTCTGGAGTAAGCTACTTTTTATCCCGGAAAATAAGAGTTTCCGCGGGAATTAAAGAACCTTAATTCACGCAAACGAAGTCGCGGGCATCAGCTAGTATTATTATAAATGCGAAGGTGTATTTGTTTAAATTCAAAATTATATATTTCATGTTGACTCTACCACCGTTCCGGAAAACAGATTTTGCTGAGAAGAGTCGGCAATAAACTCGGAACAACGAAACAAGAAAAAGTTTGTTGATTTGTCCTTCAATCACGTAACGACAGAGCATCGGAGCATACCTATTATAGACATAGTAAGTACCTTCAGGTACATTAGGTATTCTGTGGTATAATTGAGAGCTTGGAGACTGGAGAGTACCTAACGTAGCCTATAAAAAATCCCCGACAACAAAGATTCCCACGGGATTAAAAAAAAAAGTACATACCTAGATAGTAAGTAATTATATAAAACTATGGATGTTTAAATTGAATAAAAGACTTTTTTTTTCATTCTTTTTCTTTGTAAATTACTATCATGCGGCTTGATGAAGTTTCTTTTTCATGTTAGCGAAAGTTAGCTAGGCTTATTTCACCATCGACACGTACCTACATACTTTAAACGACGTTTTGACATTTTGAGAGTGTTTGTAATGGCAATCTGCCACAAAGTGAAATTAATTCGTCAGACTATTCGGCGATTGTGCGAATAGGCTAAAATAAATAAACTTGTAAATAACAAACAAAAATAGGCAGGTGCTTGCGAATATATATTATTAACGAAAGGTAAACTAGGGTCTTACCCAAATGGTAAAGCTAAGATTATATTATTTGACACAGTGTCGAACGAACGGTCGAACCAATAAAACCCAAAACTTACCTCGAGAGTCCGAAATCGCTGCAGTGCGCAATTTATATAACGCTTTTATAGTCCGGCCACATGTTGCAGCGTGCCATTTAATCTGCGCGCGGTGTAATGGCCTCCCAGATCCCTTGAATTAAGGACGGAGCTAACTACACAACTTTTTAGATCTCAGAATTTCAAGGGACAGATGAAAATATTTGTTTTTTATCAAATGGTAGGACCATTTGATAAACAAATATTTTTATCGTAAATAGGACTCGGTAAGTTGACTGATTATATAATAATTGCTATAAAATATTCATAGTTTTATTTCAAAACCAGCATTTACTAACCGTCTTTAGTAAAACCTAGTACCAAATTCTGATGGTAAAAATCCGGAAAATCATTTTTTATTTATTAAGCTATTGCATAGCTTCTATCGCGGGCCAACGTGGAGACCGAATCCAGAAATTCCGTAACGAAAATAACCTGACACGGGATTCCTCTACGCGGTGAGCCGCTAGATGGCGTTGATAAAAAATGCTATGCAATAGCTTTACCGCGGCAGTCCACGAGTGCCATACGTCTTTTATTTTTTATTTTTTATGTACATATAAGGATTTACAAGACAACATATATTAGAAGAAGTAGACATAGGTGAAGCTTATCTCTATCTCACTTTACAAAAATCCTTACACATCGTTTTGATCCATAAATGAATCCAATCAGTGGATCCTAGTGGATTAAGTGATGGTTACTACTTACAAGTATAGATAGATAAAAGTAAACTTACCTACTTTATCTGTCTACTTCACATGCGTCATGGATGTGCTTTACTCTTTTTTTTTTTTTTTGCTTTAAGTGTAAGTTGAAAATGTTTGTACTTGTCGCAAATACGTTAATTATAAAAAGTTTTACGAACCTCCTATTTCGAATTGGTTTAGCGTAGAACCCTTTTTCATAATGGATGTGTCAAACATGAGTTTAATTCAACAGCTTTGAAGGCTCACAACAGTGAACCGTCTAATGTGGTATGCGGCTTACATCTAACACTTAGGAAAATTAACTCTTTGTGGCCTGACCACTTGATTTAGGTAATGGAATGTTTCTGTTTGTTTACCTTTACCGTAAGCTCTATAATATGCTTCATACAAGTAGTTTTATAAAATACTTATAAACCGAATATGACTTTTAAGTTTTAACCAATATTTTTTTTTTCGTGTCATACCAAACACGGCAAAGTTTTTTACGGTAACAAATAATAATTAGTTATTATGTGCCCAACAAACTATTGCGATTTGAATATTTTTTAAAGAGCAAAAATCAAGTTTTTGTACGTAAATTCTCGGGCTTTATGAACTAGTGGTAGAAGAATCACGCGACGATTTGAAAGCACTGTGATTATAATTTTTTTTTAATAAAAATCTTCTCTGATTATTCTATCCTTTGACAGTCATTTTCATGTTGGCAATCGAACCCAAAAAGTCCGATGAAAAGTTAAAAGCACAGGAAAAGGAAACACTGGCAAAAAAAAAACTAAAAATTTGTAGTATTTGGAATCTAAACCTGTTTTCCCTCATAGATAAGCAAACAAGTACATAAAACGTTCGACAAGGTATACCTTTCCTAACATAATACATATCAGTAACCAAAAATAAATATTTACTACAAACTTAACGGCACTATAATGTAGGCACTATAATGTAGGTTTTATATAATGTCCCATACCTTATCGGTTTAGTAAATCGAAAGAAAACAGCTAAGTTTTTACTTATAATATTATGTAAATAATTTTCTTACAAGTTGATCCCATTTAAAATAAAAAAGGTTCCCACACTCAGAAATACGATTTAGATGTATTCTAAAAGCAGAGAATAATGGAACAACGCGCCCTAATATTACAAAAATTACAAATCCAGAATTACGGAAAATATCTTCCTTTTATTGCTATAGGTACTTTTTGCATGAGCCCAGTGTTCTCCATTTTCTATTTCCATACATTTGTTTACTTCATATTATGATGCTTAATACTGTTTTTATAGGTAATAATTAAAAAAAAAAATACACAAATCTTTAGTGAACTTCCAGATACGTATCTACGTAGATAAATAATAATACAAAGATATCAAGGGTCATGAATGTAAGAGGTAGACTGAAATTCGTCGGTAACAGATTTTTCTCTGGAACAATAGTATCGCTAGATATTCACATAAGAAGGCAACATATTCCTCTCTTTCTATTGAAAGAGAGGAATATGTTACAACTTACGTATTCATTCGAAGGTAACATATTCCTCTCTTTCTATCATCTTACGTATCAATTCGAAGGTAACATATTCCTCTCTTTCTATTGAAAGAGAGGAATATTATGTTACCTTCGAATTTCAGTCTAGCTCTGAGACTGTTGAACCTTGAATATTGAATATTATTTATCTACGTAATTATCCCAGGAAACTCACTAAAGGTTTGTGCGATTTTTTCGTGTTCGTTCGTGCCCTGCTTGTATTCAGCGGTTCCCTTAACAGCTATTGTCGTTGATCCACAACGTGACCATAGAGAGATAAAGCGCAGGATCGCAGGTTTAACGTGCTCTCCGAGGTACGAAAATGGAACTATATGTTGTAACACATGTACCAGATTAGGACATTGTTAACAAAATCGAAACTTTTACGACCCAATAACACGGGGGACAGTTCGTCGCGTATTAACGTGTGATATAAATCATGTCCTCGATATTTTATAGGTTTTAATTTTGCTGTTTTATGTTGTGATAACATCTGCGGAGGCGGAGTAATGCGCGCCAGCCGGCCTGGCTTTATGAGACCCATTTTATTGCCACGGTGTACCAGGATTCCGACGAAAAATACGCTGTTTAAATTTTGCTTTTTTTAGGTTATTTCAATGCAAATACATTATTACAAAATATATTAAGTATGTCCTAATATATACTAATGCTTACTTGAATGGTCTAAGTTATAAGATATTAAGAATGCGATGTGTGTGTGTGTGTGTGTGTTTGTTTATTGATTTGTCCTTCAATCACGCAGAAACGGAGTAATGAATCGACTTGTTTTTTGCATGCGTACTTGAACTTGATAGGCCAATCTCACTTTATTATCCATATATTTGTATCCTAGAAAACAGAAGGCCCCGCGAAATTAAAAACCTCACTCTACGCGGACGAAGTTGTTATATTTTAATAAAATACTGCAAATGCAATAAAAAAATAGAAACGTTAGAAACATAATGTGATCTATGACTACCTGCATAATAATACATATTACTTTACATAAATTATGAATAGGAACAAAATATGAAAAATAATTTTATAACAAATAGACCTTTAAAAATTCAAATTACGTACGTATGCACAATAATGGTATATTAGAATTTAGAATATTTTATATATAGAATATTTATTCTTCTTTGCGAAACATTCTGGGATATGATAAAAATAGCCACTTTGAATAAAAGCAACCACAGAAAATGCAATTCAACTTTAGATAAGCAACAGTTATCGGTGAAAGAACTTGCGAAATATTTCATCAAAATGCAAAAGAGTACAATTTTCCGCAGCCACGTTCTACAGAAAGAACTGTATTAACTGGACGTTGGGAAACGGATGATTCGATTTGCATAACTCGTTCACGGTATTGGCCTTTTATATGCAACGATCGTAAGTATACACAATCGATTGCGATTCGGCATCCGTACACTTACCCCTGCCCTGGTAGCATGGCCGGGAGAAATTTTATCCCCGGGAAAAGGATAAAACGTTTATCCCCTCGCTTAGCTCTATCCACCCGTCGAGCACGGGCACAGCGGTGGAAATAACACTCAGTGGATATACTTATAGAAATATACATCGCCTTTTCCTCTGTCGCCATGCTTTAGCATAGGGAAAAGATAATTTTATCCCCTGTCAGCGGATAAAATCGGGGGATAAAACTTTTATCTCCTGCCCATGCTACCAGTGCAGGTAGAGATCTCAGAGTATTTTGATAAAAATTGTTTTTTATAATTCTCAAACCCTAAATATGGTATTGAATTCCTCTATATCTTACGCAGCCAGCGAAGTTAGCGAAAACTTTCAGATGTGAAAATTGGAACTTCTTCTGTCCCGTGGCACATTCCTTATTTGGGGTCGGCTCTCCTGATATGAGATCGCCACTCTTTGCGAGTCATCGCTGGCGTTAGGCCCAGCGTCGTCATGTCTTTGCAAATGGTTCTATGATCAATGTTTACCTACTTCTTGTGCCGATATCGTGCGGTCTAAAGAGCGCCATTGTCGTATAACCTAATTTGTTCTGACGGGTTAACACGCTTGAAACATTGTGCTGAATGTTGATTTTTTTCGAAAAATCATTGAAAAATATAACCATATTTTAGATGTATTTTAGGTTGATTTTTGTCGTTAAGAATTTATGTCGGGAAATCTCTATCATAAATGTGAAACAGTTTTGTCTTTCTGTTTTCATATGAATATAGTAAGAAGTCTTTGAAAGTGGCATGGGATAATAAATATTTTACTACGCAAACAAAAGCTAGTACCTACCTACCTAAGATGCATTTTGAGGTTTTATGTTGAAGTTAAATAATTATTATTTTGCTTATTGTTTATTGCAACTTCCTACTAATATTAGAAATGCGATAGTTTGTGAGGATGGATGGATGGATGGATAGATGGATGCGTGTTTGTTACTCCTTCACGCGATAGCGAATGAGCCAATTTGGCTGAACTTTGGAATGGAGATAGCTCATACCCAAGACTAAGACATAGACATACATTTTATCTCGGCAACTTAAAGAGTTCCCGCAGGAATCAAAAAACCTTAACCCACGCTGACAAAGTCACGGGCATCATTTAGTATTCTACAAGGTGTTAGTTAATGTCCCTATCCTACCGAAACCCATAAGTTGGGGTCGGTGTATAGATACATGAAAAAATATCATGAGACGTGTAGCTCATATCCTGGCCAAGTTATGAGGACTTCAAAAATTCACCATAAATGTATAGGTGGCAGCCCTTTAAAACAGCTGATTCAATGGCGATGAACTGCCAACGATAAAACTATGAATGAATGTGTGTAGGCCTACAACGTACTACTTGTTATGCTATAACGTTGCGATAAAATATTCCAGATGCGATACCTAACCATTAATCGGCATGCAATTAAACCTGTAACCTGTAGTATTGTTCAGTAGAGTGAAAACCGATTAGAAATCTTGTATTTTTGCAAGAATATTCCAGACTACTTTCGGACTCCGTAAGTTAAAGTCCGTACCTACGTAGTCCATAAAGTGACTGCCGCCTCTTTCTTTGCAGGTAATTAATATCTCGTTAATTTGTGTTGTGGTTTTGATTAACAATTACTGTATGTGAATGAACGAATGAATGTGTGTGATATTTTTAATAATAAATCAATTTCAAAACGATACAATAATTATTATTATCGCTTGCAGTACAGTGCTAGTTTTAGTTCCTTTACCGATGCCGCGTACGTGGGCGTGGTTTGAATATTAAATACGTCGAAACACCGTAAGGGCGCGCCTTCACTGAGGACATTGTAAAAATCATAGACGTCGCGACCACAACGCACCGTGGAAATGTCCTCTGTGCACCATAAAACCTGCGATGCGACGATGTACTAACATTCTAGCGGTATCCACACTTCCCAGCGTGTGCATGTCAAGATGATTAATTACGATATCGATTATCTGATTTCCTTGATTCAGGAACCTCCTGTCCTTTGGGAGAAACCAGTGGAAGAATACAAAGATAAATTTCCAAAAACAAGCGTGGAAGGAAGTATGTAAATGTTTACATCTCAATTTTGAGGAGATGAATACGCAGTAGGTACTTTCTTTTGTGTTTTTTCTTGATGCATCTTAACGCAAGCAGAAGTAGTATTTAGTGCGGTCCATGTCTCACTAGAAAGTAAAATAATGGTAAGAGTTTACTCGTACGATGTCCTATGCGATGAAATTTTTCGTTGCGTAAACGCAACCGCAAATCTTGTGTGTAGCCTCGCCTTTACTCGCGGGGCGGAGTCAAAGAATTCTTGGAAATAGTGTAGGGGACCAAAGTGTTTACGTCTTTAGGAATTTTGCCTTTACCTGGGGAAAAACAACACAAAATACTTGTATTATACAAGATTTTTGCTTAACTATTTTTAAAGGAATTGATGATAATTGCGAGTGCATTTAATAATTTTGGAATCTAACAGTAACTACCAAATGTTAGGTAAATTCTTGAGATAAAAATGTGGCTTTTCAAATGTAACACTTTTGTTAATAAGTATTTTTTAAATTGCTACCTAAAGCAGTATTCAGTTTTTCATTTTACAAGTTATTTGCCAAAAGAAAGTCAAAATCTTTTTTCTTCTTCTTCAAGGACTTCTAGGGAATTTTTTTTGAGGGAAAACGGGTAAAATCAAAAGCATGAGTGGTAACACTCGTTTTGAACTTGTTGTTATGTCTCCAGTTAGGGTTTCCAAAATGTTTTTTTCTTAATTAATTAATTAAGTTTGTATGAAAGTTTTTGATAATTAATTTTCACTTTTTACCACCGCCATTGTGTTTATAGGGTCAAAGTGCATGGGTGGTTGCTGGTAAGTTATACACATTAACAAACACCTTGTATAAATGAATTGCAGAATTATGAACTTTTACCTAGGTAAGGGCGATAAAAACTCATTACAATAGGTAAAGGGAGAAGGTAAGCCGTTTTGAAATGTTTTGATCAACTTGATATTTTAAGATAGCTGCAAAAGTACCGACTATAAAATAAAATAAAAACAAAAGAATCCTCATTCCAATTAAAATTCAAAAAGTTTCTCTTCGATCCTCAAAGCAGGAACGAATCATCTAATTAGACATTATGTCAGTTACAGTTCTGAAAATCCTTTGTATTGCAGATTTTTATGCGTTCTTTGTTCCGTGAGCATTTTCAACGTGCACCATTTAATTTAATATGAACTTTAATGGGTTATCGGTAGAGTCCCTTTCGCTTTGGCCGTAAATGTAAATATTGAGACTGTGACAATCGACAGAGGGCGCAGTGAGAAACCCGCGCACTAACGAGCCCCTCGCCCCCTCATTTTCATTTTATCGAGCTCAGCTCCACCCCCACTATTTACGCTTTTTTTCTTTGAGCTTGCGTTTTTGGAGCGAAAAAAGATCGATATAATTCCGAGCTGATCCTTGCAAAATAAAAACCCCGAAGAGCCGTTCCAGAGCTTAATGAAACGAATAACAGTCCATTCTTAACAAAGATTTTAGTTTAAAAATTTACATTGCAGGTGGAATAGGGAAGTTCAATTTTTTTGTTGCTTTGGAAAGGTTCCATTCCAAAGCAAGTGCCTTAATTAAATGTCTCAATCGTTCAAAGGTATAAAGTAACTCCATATAGTAAAAAATGCTCACTTTAGTTTTATTATATCCATTCTTAATCTTTCGCACATTGTTCAATCGTAAAATTACATCTATCTAGCTTTCCTAGCCCATTTTTTCTTATATTATGCTCAAACGCAAAGTTTCAGAAGTCTTAACTTTTAATACTCCTTAATATTTTTGTATTATTATAATATATTGTTTTTTATAAAATAATAGCTGATGCCCGCGACTTTGTCCGCGCGGAGTTAGGGCTTTAAAATTCCTCGGGAACCCTTCGTTTTTCCGAGATAAAACGTAGCCTATATCACTTTCCAACACAACTATACCCATGCAAAAAATAACTTCAATGCGTTGCTCCATTGCTGCGTATATGAAGGACACACCAACAAACAAACACACTTTCGCATTTGTAATATCAGTAAGGATAGTTAAGGATTTTGATACTCAAAATATAACTTTCGTTTTTTCTTTTTTCCCATCACTATTTTTACGTTCACACAATATTACAGGGAGGATGTGAAGTTGCGTATCCTTTTCCTGCGCATTGTTATCTTTATTTCAGAACACCATTGTCGCTAGGCGTACAAGCGTTCTTCCTGTAAACTCTCACACATTTATGCGTTACGTTGCGTTTTTTTTAACTATCGGACGCCCGCGACTTCGTCCGCTTCTTCAATTCATAATCGACAGTTCCTAATTCCCCACAGTTTAGGGCGGCAGTACCTTTATAGCATTAAGATTGAGGAGTTGGAACCCGAAGTTTTTATGAGAGCATCTCGCAAAGTTTCTTTATTGATTCAAAAAAGATTCACGCAAATCGGTTTAAAATCACGGAGATATCGATATACACTATTCCTTCCTAGTTACTCCCGATAACATCAGCTATCTACCAGTGAATGTCCCGTCAAAATTGGTCAGCCGTTCCTGAGATTAGCGGCAACAAACAAACAGACAGACAGAAATTTTAAAAATTGTTTTTTTTTGTTATAAGTATATGCATTTAATAAAAATTGTTGTTTTAATATTACAATTACAAACAGGCACTTCAATTTTATTTATTTGTATGGGGGTATTATATAAACATGGGGTTATTCAAAAGGCGGACCAACAAATTCCTAAAAAAATACTAGCTGTTGCGTTTATTCAGATTTTATATCAAAATTATTTTCAAAAAATCAATTTCAATGGCTAAGGACAAGACCCTCATACAAATGTTGTAAGCATGCATTAAATTTTATTTTAAATTTTTTGCTGCTACCGTTGACGAGTTCTGTCCTTTAGCTCCGACAGCATTTATTAGATTCCCAAAATTTGATAAAACTTATGGTACAACATCTTTTCATAAAGACTAAATTATCGAACCTTCAAGTTTTATTATTGCGACGATAGGTAACCCTATGATATAGTATAATATGTATCTTATCCTTCAAACATTTTTCACGTAAACTTGTCAACAAAATGTCAACAATTAACAAATTGTTTGACTTCTAATGCTGGGCATTGACGGTCAGTTTTTCGCGTCAGTCCAGACGTAAAACTGTGGCGTCACTCCAAATGGTTTAGGCCAACTAAATGTCCCCACTCACTGGCGTCACTCCGACTCTTCAGTTTTTGATCGGTCGGGCTGAGTAGGGTTGTACAAATAGGTTTATTTGCGTCAAATAGGAAAAAAAAATGAATTTGGATTCCGAAGAAGAAACATTAATTCTTGCTGCAGCTACTGTTTGTTGCCATATACTCTCCAAAAAAACGAGAAAGAAAGCAATTTGAAATGAAAAGAGAAATCGGTTTCGTAATTTGTTTTTCACTATATTAACTACGTATATATGGGTGGAAATTATATATCGAAAAAGCATGTCCAACGCTTGAAATATTTTCAAAACGTTTTAGCTAAAACGATTTTAAGCATATTATTCCGGAATATCATAGACGTTTTGCTTTATTTACTCGTTTTGGTCAGTCAATTATGTGACGCTTGAAAATTTATTTATGCCTCTAAAAATAGCCCAAATTTTTTTTGGGCCCTAAAAAAATCCCAATAAGCAAAATTCCGCCCTAAATTTGGGGCTAAAAGCAGTAAGTTGGGAACCCTGCGCCATTGGAATGACGATCGCACACTCACGGGTAGTTTGGCGCGACACGCCGTGGATTTATGGTACCTAGTCACGGAAAATTTCCGGGCGCGTCGTCAGTTAAAACTCTGGAGTGATGATTCGACACTCACGATCAAATTTTGGATGGACGTCAGTTCAACTGATGCGAAAAACTGATCGTCAATGTCCGGCATTAAAGTTTATTGTTTCTTCACATCAAAATATATTACCCGTCAACTATGTGAAAGTTCTATAATGGACCGAATTTGGTTCGAATAATTTCTAAAGTAAATTTTCTCTACGGGCTTCGTCGTTATGGTCACCCAAAATCTGAGCTCATAATGGACTAGCTGTCTGCGACTCATCTAATGTGGTCCATCCATGATTTCTACTAGAGATGAATTAGGTATATACTCACAAAACAAGCGAAAAAATTGTGCCGAACGACAAAGAGTATAATAGAGTACTTCATTGTCAAATGATATGACAAATTACGACAAATATCTGCCATTACGCGCTTCATTTTTCGCACGCTTGTAACATATCCACCTCTTTTTATACATATGCAATATCATAGAGTCCACAGATAGAGTCCATCTAGTAGAAGGTCTGCCAAAACTGCATTTTCCGGTGTTAAGTGTGATTACACCAGAAACTTGGGACCCCATCGACAATGAACTGGTAACTGGTTCTAGGGATCTTTTCATTCCTTATTTGCTATCTCGAATGGAGACTCCGAGCATAGCATTCTTCATTGTCCTCTAATGACACAGAGCTTTCTTATGAGGCTTATAGTTAGCGACTATGTTTGATGTAAGATATACCTATATTTTTATATTGTTCCGAGTTGAATATTTGGATCATGGGATGGCCTTTTAGTTTGTCCAAAAACTTTTATTTGATGCAGTATGAAGCGCTTTTTGTTGTGTTCATTCGTTAGTCTATATTGCAATTTTAGAGCTACAGTTTTTGTACAAACAAACTAACTCAGTTTGCGAATGTTAGTATTTCATACTTGACATGATTGTATCAGTATATAGCGCAGTCGACACTAAAACAACCATTTTATGCCCAAGTCTATTAAGTCTATTTAAAGCATTTAACCGTCTGTCTGTATGAGTTTCTGGCAGGCTCCTGATTTTATAAATGAATAATAAGTATAGAATTCAAACAATATTTCCGAAATAATTAAACCATGGCCTATACGACCAACGCCTAAAACAGTATTATTTATTTATTAGTAAGTTATTTATCGTGGGTTATTTACTTATTTGGTAGTTGACATTGTATGACAAACAAAATTAAAATACATGTACTACTTTTTTTAAACGTTGGGAGTATAGGCCTTGGATTAAAATTTTATTAGGATTATAGTTTTACATAAATCGACGTTTATACATTATATTAATTTTTTTTTACAATACATTATTAAACTGCAGCACAATTATAGTGTAAGTAGTGAAGAACATCGCAAAGTTAGGCAAAAGCTGCATATCAATATTAATGGAACCACAGCCTTGAATTCTGATTTTTCGGCTCGAAACTAGGTGAAAAAACTGTTTAACCTCTTTGTATGCCTCAATATCTGAAATCCAATACAACATTACTTAATTTAACATTATAATATTATGTACATCTAAGTAAAAAAAAAAGACGTGTGGCACTCGGGGACTGCCGCGGTAAAGCTATTGCATAGCATTTTTTATCAACGCAATCTAGCGGCTCACCACTAGATTGCGTTGATAAAAAATGCGCCATCTAGCGGCTCACCGTAGAGGAGTCCCGTGTCAGGTTATTTTCGTTACGGAATTTCTGGATTCAGTCTCCACGCTGGCCCGCGATAGAAGCTATGCAATAGCGTAAATGCAAAGAATTTAAAATTCTCACTTGATGTTGAATGGATCAGAAGTCTGCCAAGACATCTTCTTAAACCATCTACAGTGTTTTGAACCATTTGAGCACCTCGAGATAATCCATATAGAGCTAATTGATATGTCACAAATTTTATACCGTACGCCACTAAGACCATCCAAGAAACATTACCCTGAAACCAATTAAATCAAACGATGGCATTTTAATTAAATATTCTAAACCGAAGTTTTAACATTAAAGAATAATAAAATAAATATTCTGTACGTTAGGTAACGTACGTACGTATTTTGCGTTTAGTACAGGTGTACTAAAGGCAAAATATTAAAAAAGTGATGAGAATAAGACTTATACTGAAGTTAAATTAAGGACATGAAAAAAATGTTTATGTATAAAACTTACATTAACGGCGATATTTGTTATAATGTACAAAAACATAACAACGTAAGAGGTCAATGTGCCGAGATTAATGGTAATCTGGAAGAAAAGTATTAAAACTACATACGATAGATTCGTTAGTTACCCGTGTTACTACCAGTAGCACACATGGGTAATTGATTATACAACAACAATAATATTGTTGTTAATTAAGGATTGCTAATCGTAGTACTACCAATCTTTAATTTATACATATATTGTTATTTGTTAAGTCTCCTCTAATCGTAGATTTTTGAATGGTCGCTGCGAACCAGTGACTACCATTCGAAATCATCCTAAACCTTAAACTTCTAATAATATACCCAAAAGCGGGGTTTTCCTCTACAAAAGAGTGTGTGAAAGTGGCAAAGCGGAGCGGACTCTCTGTAGACGAAATATGTTTATTACCAACCAAATGAACCAACTCGTTGGAAAGTCTAGAGCATCGCAGAGATGTAAGCTTTCTTTGCGTATTCTATTGGCTATAGGTATAACGGGGAGTGTTCTGAAGATCTATTTGACCTTATTCCACCGTCTTTCTTCTACAGCCGCACCGCTCGCCACCGAACACAATTTCACCCTTACCACCTGGGTGCCTGGAGCACTTTGACCATCCGATTTGCCAAATCTTTATTTCCACGTACTTTGAAACTGTGGAACCAACTTCCTGCGACGGTGGTCCCACTAAATTACAACATGGGGTTACTCAAGGGGCGTACCAACAAATTCCTAAAAAGCCGGCAACACATTGGTGGTGCCTCAGGTGCTACAAATGTTCATGGGCGGCGGTAATCACTTAACATCAGGTGACCCGCCTGCTCGTTTGCTCGCTAAAAATATTTAAAAAAAGTAAGGAATTCTGTTTATGATTTACACCTAGAAACAATGAGTGACAGTTCAATTAACTAAGAGTTTTGCCAGTTGCCTTAACGCCACTTTCGAGCTCATTTTGATTATTTTTGAATTCTTTTGGCTCGCTCTGCTCTTACCGCTAGGCTCTTTGTTGGTGAAATGTAGTTTTCCAAGTCCGTACGGAGCTCGTTCCACTCGTGGTAACACCGCTTAACAAAGCTAGAGTAATTTAAATTATTTATCCATGAAAAATAGCTCACCTCAACTGCAAATATTGAGTTAAATAAATTGGAACATTCAGTAACATTCATATAAACCGCAGTTAGTTCTTCAAAGTTAATGACTTCGTCTTCGACTCTTATACTTTCACCATTTAATTCATCTGTTTGATCTTCTAACATAAAATCTAGTAGTCTTTTCTTATAAACTAGTCGTGATATACATTTAATTTGCTCCGATAAAACATTCAAAATACAATAAAAAACCATATATTCAGAAAAATATCGAACATAGCTCATAAGTGAACAAAATGCATATAAACAGAAAAGTGTCTTATTAAAGATATCATTGATTATGTAAATATAAATTAAAATACTAACTGATAAAATCGGATAAACAAAAAGGAAAAAAATTAAGCGTTTATGTGTTTTGTCTATCTCTTTTATGTATTCCTTATCGTTTTCAAAATAAGAATGTGTCTTTTCAATATACGTAACAAGGTTCTGAAAATCTCCACAGTGATATAAAGCGAATATAATTATTAAGAAGGTATTACTGAGACTTGAATATATTTGTATATTATGTATCATTATTTCAGATGTGTTCATAATCATATTAGCAACATTTAAAAAAAATTCAATTATAATTCTAATCCATATAATAACGCGTATGATACTTGAAAATGAACGGTAATTTCTATGAACATTTAAAATGTTCCCAATTTTTAATATTAATTTTATAACTTTATTATTCATTTCGTTTACCAATGTTTTATGCCCGTCTTGAGGTTAGCTTACTTTACATGTCTTTGAACATATTGATTATATTATTTGTAGATAAGTACTTGCGTAATGTAGTTGATGATTGATTGACTGTTTTAGTATTAGTAAAGTTTTAGTATAATAAAAATTATTAGTACAAGCTTTTAAGTGCTAATATGGCAGATCAACCCGCCAGTCCAATCATATAGAGCCCGATGGTGCTGTTGAATGAAAAATAATTGCTCAAATTAGAGTCGGACTCACATATGAAAGGTTCCGTACCAAATAACGCCGAAAAAAACAAGTTTCTATTAGGGGAGCCCCCTTTAATTTATTTTTATTATTTGTTGTTATAGCGGTAACACAAAAACACATTCTGTTAAAATTTCAACTGTCGGATTATTACGGATCACGAAATACAGCCCGTTGACAGACACACAGGCGGACGAATGAACAGCGAAGGCTCAGTAATAGGGTCCCGTTGGTTATTCTTCAGGTACGGAACCCCAAATATGCTAAATATTATACATACTACCGGAAAATAATTATAATATATACCTTTACGATGCAATATATAGAAAATTAAAACATCACATCATCATTAAGCCTCAATAGCACAACGACCAAGGAGTGGACTAAAATCTTTGAGTATACAAAAGCCGAAACATAAGCGGAAACGTAGAGGAAACGGAAATATTAGCCTATATACTTCAAAAAAATAATTCATACAGACGTCAATATTAACAGTATCGGTCGTTGTGATGTTGAGGTCGTTCCAGGTCGTAGAGGTCTATGGATGAATATTTTTATACATATAATTTATCTATGTCTATGGCTCGAGCAAGTAAAAAATATATGATGAATGATAAACCTTCAAGGCAGTAGGGCATTTAGTCGCATGCTTATCTAATACATTAACAATACTAATATTGATAATTTTGAACGTCCTTAATAATTAGTTTCATAATAATTGAGAAACTATCTGTAACATTAACTGGAAAGCAACCAATTAGTTTTGAAGAAAGAACTGTACAGAAAGAGTGAGACAAATAACTAGAAATAAAAATAATATAGACAGTAAAGAAGAATAAACGATACAGTTATACAGTTATATAGTATTAACTAAACCACATTATTGAACTGAAGAGCGACAACTGTGTAAGAAGTGAAGAACATGATGAATTTAGGTAGAAGTGTCATGTCAATGTAAATGGACCCAAACGCTTTAGTTCTGATTGGGCGGCTTGATATTAAGCGTAATAAATCTTTGGTCTCCTTGTAACAGACGAGATCTGAAATCAGAGAGTAAGTCAACAAACACTCCAGTTAATACACGATGCCACGCGTCGTGTGTTGAGCAAAGGTTGAGCATCAGAAACACTGTTGATCAGGAAAATCGTGAAAATTAGGCCGAAGTCTTTACTACTTGTCTATGAGTAATATTTAGTACCTATTTCGAAAGTCTATTTCTCGATAATTCGAAATTGTTTAGATAGGACTTTCTTAAGCAGATAGAGGGGAGAAGTATGGAAGAAACAATGCAAGCTGACAAAATGTTTCAATTACTAAAATAAAAATAATAATACTGTTTCAATTACTAAAATAAATATATAATCCTATGTATTTATTGCGATCCCCGTCCCTCACTTACATTAAGTTCTCTCGTAGAGGTTGCCTGGAAGATCACTATTAGTGATAAGGTCACCTTTTGTGTTACACTGCTTATTTATATAAATAAATTTTTATTGTTGTATTTTGTTCTTGTTTTTCATGCCATAAAGTTGTATAAATAAATAAATAAATAAATAAAAATACTTATAGCTTACCTTCAGTCGAATGAATTAGAAGCCTTCCGAGACAGCGTTTCAAATGATCCACACTATTCTGCACAGTTTGTGCACTACAAGAGAACATGTATAATGCAATCAGGAATGTTAAGATTTTGAATAAGGTGGAGAAAAAACCGAACGACATAACGGAGCCCTGCAGAATAAAAAACAGCTTTAAATTAGTTTTTAAAAGGAAATTTTAAAATTATACAAAATTTAAGCATAAATTCGTTATTAGTTAACAAATGACAAATCAATAGTTTGAATTTTAAAGCAATGATGAACTGGAAAAAGAATATTAATTATAAGCAATCAAGCACAGATTAGAGAGTAATCAAGTATTAAAAGTCTTACATTTATAAAGTCGTATGCTAGTGCATACAAAAATATTATAAGGTAGAATACGACTGTCGCAAGAATTATGGTAATCTGTAAAGAAATCCAAGTTGCAATAAAATAAATACAATATAATTTAGAGAATAATAAGCATTTGAATCTACCAACCTCAACTCCGAATATGGTATTAAATAAACTTGAACATTCTTTAATGTTCATATAAAATTCGGTCCAATCTTCAAAGCTGGTATCTTGTATGACATTTGTTGTACCTTCACTAATATTAATATACTCTACTATGTCATTTTGCATATTTTCAAGCATAACCACAAGTCGCTCCTTACGAATATTGCGTGTTATACAATTCAATTGCTCAGATAAAACAGACAAAGTACAATAAAGTACAATATACTCAAACATATAACGAACATTGCAAATAAACGCAACTATGCTGTATATTACGAATTTAAATTCACTTATGAGGCTATGGTTTATGATATAGAAATTGATCAATATACTGAATGATAAAACTGGATATGCTATCATCACTGCAATGACATGTTTATATTTTTTATCTAAATTTTCATTGTATTCCGCATCTTTGGTACAGTATGCGTGATTAAGCTCGATTAAAGTAGTAAGGCTCGTAAAACTCTTACAATGGTAACCAGCTAATAAAATAATACAAAAAGAGCTGACAAGCGTCAAAAATAATAATATAATTTGACTTTTGTATTCTTCATAGAACCCAAAATGTAAAGCTGTACAGGCCAGAATTACGCTGATTTCGATTAAAATCCTCACCCAAACAATAACTCGACCAAGAAGAGAAAATGACCCATAACTTCTGTAAATACATAATATATTCCCTATAAACACTAACAACTTCATAATTTTTATGTCCATTTTGGAGGTGAATCTGTTATCGCTGTTAACTTGTCGATACTTTTAATCTATTTGAACGAATTTTATTAGTCTTCTTGATGACTATCGTAAATGAGTCAAGTAATAATTAAATTGATGCATTGATGAAATGCAATTCAGAAACCAATATTTTAAGTACGAGGCCATATTCGATTATTATCTATTTGAATTCTTTAGTAGGTAATTGTAAGTGCTCGGTAGGTATATCATCGACAATAGATATATTGAAAGCATTATGGTATGGACGAACGTACATTTTTAGATATTATGTTAAGTGAAGTAAAACATCTTTATATTTAAACAATAATAAAAAAAGGCTTTTCCCCCCTATTTTATCCCCTCAAGGGTTGAATTTTTAAAATTTTTTTTCTTAGCGCATGCCTATGTCATAATACCTATTTGTATGCCAAACAGCCTGGCCCGTCCATTGGTTTTCTTTTTGTTTCTATTAGAAAGCGTTAAAAACAACGTAGGTATAAAACTTTAAGTTTTAATTTAATGTACAAAGCCCTTGTCGAGCACCTGACTCACTCTCAGCCAATATTATAATTCCCATCGAGCTACCATAACGTAATTATTGCAGCGTACTTGTACAAAACGCCGGCGCTCAAGTACTGCGCCTATAAACAATGAATGGAACGAAAGTACCGTGGATGCGTTTTATTGGGTTTTTAATATGAAATGATGAGGATATTGTATTATGCGACGATTTTTCAAGCATGTATTCACAATGTTATAAGGATGCTGTACGCTTTATTAAAAAAAATATATATTTAACCTTGATGCCTTTTTTATCAGATTTATAATTACATCAGGCATATGAGTACTAAGCTGGTTTTTTATATTTTCAGTGAGTTTTTTCAAGTTAAAATTACATACGCTTTACATCTTTTTTACAAAGCTTCATTGTTTAACTGCTGTACTAAATCTACACAAGTGAAACGAACAGCCAACCGCGATTATAACGAACTCTTATTAATTTATTTACGACTTGGTTAAGCGAGAATGCTTTAAATAAACTAAGTAAATTAGAGTTATGAGCATCTAGATATTCATTACCACTCCCGCGCCGCTGCATTATTTAAAATGCTTTTGTACTCAAAGAATGAAATCTATAGACCGCACTCTCACTCAGCTCAGACTCAAGACAGAGTTAAAACGAGACAGATTTATGTCAGAGTATATTTGTGTCTCGTTTTAACCTCTATCTTGAGTCTGAGCTGCGTCAGAGCGCGCTCTATAGATCTCAGCGTCAGTCTCTTCTTTCGGGCCATCTATTAAAGATCAGCCTTACTTAATAGATAACCAATTGAAATTTTAACATTGTATTTTGGCGCCTTTACAGCAAATAACAAAAATCAAAAAAAAAATTAAACCCAGGAGTCTATACAAAAAAAAACTTGACAAAATTTGCCATTTTGATTAAGCATGGAATAAGGGTTTTAAAAATAAGTCGTGAACCCTCTATTTTTCCATTATAAAAAGTAGCCTATGTTACTCTCTAAGTACTCGACTATATACATGCAAAAATCATATCGAACCGTTGCGTTTCATTGCAATTGCGTGATTGAAGAACAAACCAACAAACAAACACATTCATAATATAGGTATTTTTTTAATAAAGATTTACTAAACGTCTCTTTTTCATACGGCCCATCTCTCACTTTGGTGGTTATCAGGCCTTTAAATTATCTGATAGTCAGACATTTTTTATTTTTAATGTAGTTAGCGGGCCTGTTTAATCTAATTTTACTGGCACAGTCCGCCCTACTCGTTTTATTTGTGGAAGCGCATGTAGACCGTGATATTAAAGAAGGCTTGTTAATTTATTTACGACTTGGCTAAGGCGCTGCTATACATAAATCTGTTATAAAGTAAATGAGAGATTATGAACGTCTACTTTTCCACATATTTTATGACTGCTTGCACTGCCACCATACAGTTTGGTCTTCATTTTTAATTATTAACCTCCGACGTAAAAACGACAGGATGTTATAAGTTTGACGTCTGTGTGTGTTGAAAATCGGCCCAAGATGGCCGCCGCCACAAAATGGCGGATTACATATTTTTATTTTAACGATTACTGACTAGCGATTAGGATGTTGTAACAATATTATGTCGGGGGTGTTTTAAATTTTTAATTTACCTGTCTTAATCTACTTGTCTAAGTATTAAGTAACGTACTATTTTATGATCATGATATTTTTGTAGCTACTTGTATACCTGCTTTCATTTCATTTTATAAAGAGCTCATTACTAAGTACTTAAGTTAGTAGGCTTGTCTACATTTACTTAACACTAATAGCTACATTGCGTGTAAACTTGCTCTTAACATTAGGTATACTAATACATACAACTCATATTCAGAGTACTATCTCTAATTGATTCGACACGCCTTTACAATAATTGGTTGATAGATAGCATAGCACCACCTGACAGACTTTCCAAAACCATGTAGGTATAGATACTTATAATATTTATACCTGCTTAGTAAAGTTTATGTTTCTGAGGCAGACCTCTCTATTTGTCTAACATTTTAGAGGCGCGATTCAAAAGAGGCGATATTCCTATTATGTATTATCTTTTTATTTATTTTTATATTTTGTAGCGACAAAATTGTAATTTTTTAGTCCGCGAGGCATAGGTCAACTGAATGCACGTTGTCACTTGTTGTACTTTGTACTCATTATTTCTGACGATCACTCACACAAATGCAAGTGTGCTTATGCTCGAGGACTTTATTAATTCGTTATTAAAATTAGATCGCAAACAAGAGCAAATCCTTCAAAGAAAAATAAAATTGAACAGTATATTATTCTCGTCGGCTCTCAACAATCTTAGTATTATACAGGTACCTAGGTAAAGTGATGTTAGAAGGACGAACAATATCGCCGATGCAAAAGAAAATAATTAAAGAGCCTCGTTTTTCATTAGTTCCGTAATAAACAGCGCATGCCTGCCGCGGGATCGCGAGTTAAAATAAATTACTTTTTAATACAATCACCCGGCGGACTTTGATTAAATTGCTCCGCCATAGAGTCTGAACACACTGACAGTTTGAAAGTTTAGAATGTTGTCTATTGCCAGTTTTCACCTATAACGTTTACGGACTACCTAAGCTAAATTGGGCGACGCGTTTGTCAATTTCGTTTTCATGAATCTTTATGGAATTCCTGAAGGTGAAAATTACTATTTAGGGGCTACCTACGCACATTGTGTTATTTTACCTCAAAATCGGACATCCCTTTTTTATGATACTAATCGAAACTTTAAGCTTTTTACCTAAGCTTAATTTATGGTTACCAGAAAAAATTTTTTAAAAATTTATAACTCCGGTTCTAAACAGAATTAACTTCTGGGTGTTCTACTCTAGCATTAAAAAAAGCTTAAAGTTTCGATTAGTATCATAAAAAAGGGATGTCCGATTTTGTGCCAGTTTGACAGTATCGGTCGTTGTGATGTTGAGGTCATCAGGTCGTAGAACAGTCTATGGCCATGGATGAATATTTTTATACATATAATTTATCTATGTCTATGGCTCGAGCAAGTAAAAATATGATGAATGATAAACCTTCAAGGCAGTAGGGCATTTAGTCGCATGCTTATCTAAAACATTAACAATACATACATATTGATAATTTTGAACGTCCTTAAGTTTTATAATAATTGACAAACTATCTGTAACATTAACTGGAAAGCAACCAATTACCTAGTTTTGAAGAAAGAACTGAACAGAAAGAATGAGACAAATAACTAGAATTAAAAATAATATGCATAGTATATGTATATCGTATAGAAATAAAAATAATATAGACACTAAAGAAGAATCAACGTTAAACGATACAGTTATACAGTTATATAGTATTAACTAAACCACATTATTGAACTGAAGAGCGACAACTGTGTAAGAAGTGAAGAACATGATGAATTTAGGTAGAAGTGTCATGTCAATGTAAATGGACCCAAACGCTTTAGTTCTGATTGGGCGGCTTGATATTAAGCGTAATAAATCTTTGGTCTCCTTGTAACAGACGAGATCTGAAATCAGAGAGTAAGTCAACAAACACTCTAGTTAATACACGATGCCACGCGTCGTGTGTTGAGCAAAGGTTGAGCATCAGAAACACTGTTGATCAGGAAAATCGTGAAAAGGAGGCCGAAGTCTTTACCACTTGTCTATGAGTAATATATAGTACCTATTTCGAAAGTCTATTTCTCGATAATTCGAAATTGTTTAGATAGGACTTTCTTAAGCAGATAGAGGGGAGAAGTATGGAAGAAACAATGCAAGCTGACAAAATGTTTCAATTACTAAAATAATAATAATAATACTGTTTCAATTACTAAAATAAATATATAATCCTATGTATTTATTGCGATCCCCGTCCCTCACTTACATTAAGTTCTCTCGTAGAGGTTGCCTGGAAGATCACTATTAGTGATAAGGTCACCTTTTTTGTTACACTGTTTATTTATTTATGTACTTTGTTCTTGTTTTTCATGCCATAAAGTTGTATAATATTATATAAATAAATAAATAAATAAAAATACTTATAACTTACCTTCAGTCGAATGAATCAGAAGCCTTCCGAGACAGCGTTTCAAATGATCCACACTATTCTGCACAGTTTGTGCACTACAGGAGAACATGTATAATGCAAGCAGGAATGTTAAGATTTTGAATACGGTGGAGAAAAAATTGAACGACATAACGGAGCCCTGTAGAACAAATAAAACAGCTTTAAATTAGTTTTTAAAAGGAAATTTTAAAATTAAACAAGCATAAATTCATTATTTATTAACAAATGACAAATCAATAGTATGAATTTTCAAGTAATGATGAACTGGAAAAAAAATATTAATTAAATAAGCAATCGAGTATTAAAAGTCTTACATTTATAAAGGTGTATGCTAGTGCATACAAAAATATTATAAGGTAGAATACGACTGTCGCAAGAATTATGGTAATCTGTAAAGAAATCCAAGTTGCAATAAAATAAATACAATATAATTTAGAGAATAATAAGCATTTGAATCTACCAACCTCTACTCCGAATATGGTATTAAATAAACTTGAACATTCTTTAATGTTCATATAAAATTCGGTCCAATCTTCAAAGCTGGTACGAGTATCTTGTATGACATTTGTTGTACCTTCACTAATATTAATATACTCTACTATGTCATTTTGCATATTTTCAATCATAACCACAAGTCGCTCCTTACGAATATTGCGTGTTATACAATTCAGTTGCTCAGATAAAACAGACAAAGTACAATAAAGTACAATTTACTCAAACATATAACGAACATTGCAAATAAACGCAACTATGCTGTATATTACGAATTTAAATTCACCTATGTTGCTATAGTTCATAATATAGAAATTGATCACTATACTGAGTGTTAAAATTGGATATGCTATCATCACTGCAATGACATGTTTATATTTTCTATCTAAATTTTCATTGTATTCCGCATCTTTGGTACAGTATGCGTGAGTAAGCTCGATTAAAGTAGTAAGGCTCGTAAAACTCTTACAATGGTAACCAGTTAATAAAATAATACAAAAAGAACTGACAAGCGTCAAAAATAATAACATAAGTTGACTTTTGTATTCTTCATAGAACACAAAATGTGAAGCTGTACAGGCCAGAATTACGCTGAGTTCGATTAAAATTCTCACCCAAACAATAAATCGACCAAGAGGAGAAAATGAGCAATAACTTCTGTAAATACATAATACATTCCCTATAAACACTAACAACTTCATAATTTTTATTTTTATGTCCATTTTTGAGGTGAATCTGTTATCGCTGTTAACTTGTCGATACTTTTAATCTATTTGGACGAATTTTATTAGTCTTCTTGATGACTATCGTAAATGAGTCAAGTAATAATTAAATTGATGCATTGATGAAATGCAATTCAGAAACCAATATTTTAACTACGAGGCCATATTCGATTATTATCTATTTGAATTCGTTAGTAGGTAATTGTAAGTGCTCGGTAGGTACAGAGCTGTGAAAAAATATAGACTCAATAATATTTTCAATTTTTATTATAAAATAAGTACCAATTATTAAATATCGTTTCGTCCAGTAAATGCTATAAAGTCATTATTCTCTTTATATAAATAGATCATTTTTATATTTTTGTGTGATGAAAAAAAAAACCAAAAAATAAAAAATTCAATGGATGTTCGTTGTGAAAAATTATAAACTCAGCGTACATAATGCATGTTATATTTAGCTATAAGTTTGTCCATTTACCCTTATTTTTAATAACGTCTATTAATCTGTTAGGTACGCTATCAATTAACTTCTTAACTACAGTGGATGGAACTTCAGACCAAGAAGATTGCAGTCTCTGTTTGAGTTGTTGAATATCATTTATAGGAGGCTTTTCTCTATCGTAAACTTTCATTGCTAGAATCCCCCACACATTCTCCATCGGATTTAAGTCCGCACTACACGCTGGCCATTGTAATGTCGATATACCAAAGTCATACAACCACTTTTTTGTACTTTCAGCAACATGTATCGGAGCGTTATCTTGTTGAAAAATAATATTTTCGTCTTCAGTCAGGGTTATGAAAGGTAAAAGGTAATCATGTAGCAGATCTTGATATTAGCAACGTTCATTCGACCATTACAAAACACCAATTCTGTCTTTAGATGGCCAGTGATGCCGCCCCATACCATGACTGATCCACCTCCGCGTGCTCGATGTGACATTATCTTTGTGTCGTGTCTTAAATCATGCCAGTAATATTTGAAACCGTCAGGACCATCAAAATTAAACTTCTTTTCATCGGAAAAAATAACGTGTTGCCAAAAATCTTGTCCTTTTTTAAATATTTTCCTGCGAATTTAAGTCAGTCTGTAACGTGATGCTCTTTCAAGGCAGGTTTACTAAGATATTTCCGATATTTCAAATATCGGGATGCTTTTGCCCACTTCCTAATAAGACTCGGATCACAATCTAAGTTATATCTGTGCACCAGCGCCGATGACGATGCTCCAGTGTTCGACAATTCCCTTAGAACGGCGCGTTTCACGGTAGAAGAAAACTTAGGAGGTTGGCCAGATCGTTTACTTTTGCCATAATTCTCAATTCCTAGCTTCAAAAAGTTCTTTACCACACTCTGTGATCTACCAATAGTGTCGGCTATTTGTCTTTGAGTTTTACCACAGCTTCTCAAATCGATAATTCTTTGTTTTTCTATATCACTTAATTGTTTACCACGAGGCATTATCCAAAGTAATTAAAATATAATCACCACAAAAAATACAAATTCGTCAATATAAACTTCTTAAATAACAAATAAAAGATGCAGGCACTTTTTCTTATCACGTTTTAATTGCGACTGAGTTTATAATTATTCACAGTGCAAGTCTATACGTGTGACAACAACCGTTGCGCTCAACGTTAAGGTAACGCAGAGACAAACCGTATTATACGTACCATGCATGTGGGCATATTTAGTATTAGATGACTTTGTTACAGCTTAAGTTTGTTGAGTTTAATCTTTAAAACATTGAAAAAATGATTTGAGTCTATATTTTTTCACAGCTCTGTATATCATCGACAAACGACAATAGATATATTGAAAGCATTATGGTATGGACGTACGTACATTTTTAGATATTATGTTAAGTGAAGTAAAACATCTTTATATTTATAATAAAAATAAAAAATTCCCCCTATTTTATCCCCTCAAGGGTTGAATTTTTAAAAATTTTTTTCTTAGCGCATGCCTGTCATAATACCTATTTGTATGCCAAACAGCCTGACCCGTCCATTGGTTTGAGCTGTGCGTTGATAGATCCGTCAGTCAGTCAATCAGTCAGTCACCCTTTCCCCTTTTCCCTTCATATATTTAGATAAAGCGTTAAAAACAACGTATAAAAGTTTAAGTTTTAATTTAATGTACCAAGCCCTTGTCGAGCATCTGACTCACTCTCAGCCAATATTATAATTCCCATCGAGCTACCATAACGTAATTATTGCAGCGTACTTGTATAAAACGCCGGCGCTCAAGTACTGTGCCTATAAACAATGAATGGAACGAAAGTACCGTGGATGCGTTTTATTGAGTTTTTAATATGAAATGATGAGGATATTGTATTATGCGACGATTTTTCAAGCATGTATTCACAATGTTATAAGGATGCTGTACGCTTTATTAAAAAAAAATATATTTAACCTTGATGCCTTTTTTATCAGATTTATCATTACATCAAGCATATGAGTAGTTACTAAGCTGGTTTTATATGTTTTCAATGAGTTTTTTCAAGTTAAAATTACATACGCTTTACATCTTTTTTACAAAGCTTCATTGTTTAACTGCTGTACTAAATCTATACAAGTGAAACGAACAGCCAACCGCGATTATAACGAACTCTTATTAATTTATTTACGACTTGGTTAAGCGAGAATGCTTTAAATAAACTAAGTAAATTAGAGTTATGAGCATCTAGATATTCATTACCACGCCGCCGCTGCATTATTTAAAATGCTTTTCTACTCAGAGTTCAAACCCAGTTATACTAAGGCTGAAATCTATAGACCGCACTCTCACTCAGCTCAGACTCAAGACAGAGTTAAAACGAGACAGATTTATGTCAGAGTATATTTGTGTCTCGTTTTAACCTCTATCTTGAGTCTGAGCTGCGTCAGAGCGCTCTCTATAGATCTCAGCGTCAGTCTCTTCTTTCGGTCCATCTATTAAGGATCTACAGCCTTACTTAATAGATAACCAATTGAAATTTTAACATTGTATTTTGGCGCCTTTATAAATAACAAAAATTAAAAAAAATTAAACCCAGGAGTCTATGCAAAAAAAACTTGAAAAAATTTACCATTTTAATTAAGCATGGAATAAGATTTTTAAAAATAAGTCGTGAACCCTCTATCTTTCCATTATAAAAAGTAGCCTCTGTTACTCTCTAAGTACTCGACTATATCCATGCAAAAATCATAACGAACCGTTGCGTTTCATTGCAATTGCGTGATTGAAGAAAAAACCAACAAACAAACACATTAATAATATAGGTATTTTTTTAATAAAGATTTACTAAACGTCTCTTTTTCATACGGCCCATCTCCCACTTTGGTGGTTATCAGGCCTTTACATTATCTGATAGACATTTTTTCTTTTTACTGACATTTTTACTTTTAGTTAGCGGGCCTGTTTAATCTAATTTTACTGGCACAGTCCGCCCTACTCGTTTTATTTGTGGAAGCGCATGTAGACCGTGATATTAAAGAAGGCTTGTTAATTTATTTACGACTTGGCTAAGGCGCTGCTATACCTAAATCTGTTATAAAGTAAATGAGAGATTATGAACGTCTACTTCTCCACATATTTTATGACTGCTTGCACTGCTACCATACAGTTTGGTCTTCATTTTTATTATTAACCTCCGACGTCAAAAAGACAGGATGTTAAATAAGTTTGACGTCTGTGTGTGTTGAAAATCGGTCAAAGATGGCCGCCGCCACAAAATGGCGGATTACATATTTTTATTTTAACGATTACTGACTAGCGATTAGGATGTTGTATCAATATGTCGGGGGTGTTTTAAATTTTTAATTTACTTGTCTTAATCTACTTGTCTAAGTATTAAGTAACCCAAAACAAGTGAGTTAGGTACTATTTTATGATCATGATATTTTTGTTGCTACTTGTATACCTGCTGTCATTTCATTTTACAAAGAACTCATTACTAAGTACTTAAGTTAGTAGGCTTGTCTACATTTACTTAACACTAATAGCTACATTGCGTGTAAACTTCTTAACATTAGGTATACTAATACATACAACTCATATTCAGAGTACTATCTCTAATTGATTCGACACGCCTTTACAATAATTGGTTGATAGATAGCATAGCACCACCCGACAGACTTTCCAAAACCATGTAGGTATAGGTACTTATAATATTTATACCTGCTTAGTAAAGTTTATGTTTCTGAGGCAGACCTCTCTATTTGTCTAATATTTTAGAGGCGCGATTCAAGAGTCGATATTCATATTATGTATTATCTTTATATTTATTTTTATATTTTGTAGTGACAAATTGTAATTTTTTAGTCCGCGAGGCATAGATCTACTGAATGCACTCACTGTATGTCACTTGTTGTACTTTGTACTCGTTACTTCTGACGATCACTCACACAAATGCAAGTGTGCTTATGCCTCGAGGACTTTATTAATTCGTTATTAAAATTAGATCGCAAACAAGAGCAAATCCTTCAAAGAAAAATAAAATTGAACAGTATATTATTCTCGTCGGCTCTCAACAATCTTAGTATTATACAGGTACCTAGGTAAAGTGATGTTAGAAGGACGAACAATATCGCCGATGCAAAAGAAAATAATTAAAGAGCCTCGTTTTTAATTAGTTCCGTAATAAACAGCGCATGCCTGCCGCGGGATCGCGAGTTAAAATAAATTACTTTTTAATACAATCACCCGGCGGACTTTGATTAAATTGCTCCGCCCGCGCCATAGAGTCTGAACACACTGACAGTTTGAAAGTTTAGAATGTTGTCTATTGCTCGTTTTCACCTATAACGTTTACGGGCTACCTAAGCTAAGTTGGGCGACGCGTTTGTTAATTTCGTTTTCATGAATCTTTAGGGAATTCCTGAAGGTGAAAATGACTATTTAGGGGCTACCTACGTAAAGAGTCTTCTACTTAGGGGATGATTTAGGAATGGCTGGTGAAAACGGGTATAAGACAGACTGTATATACTTATATGTACTGCTATATAAGTTTTCAGAAAGTATACCTACCTTACTGCATCAAAAGCATTACAAACCAATACTATTTAGCTTAGGTGCGATACGATATTGTCGTGCTACTCGTACTTACCTACTTGTAATGTAATATTATTATTTTGTTGGTTTTCGAATTGTTCACACCTTATGAAGCAAATCACAAACGTGCAGTTCAGGACCTGACAAGTTTAAATACATAGTTTATGTTAGGTATGACGACGTACATGATGGTACCGCATCGCGCCTCACTTGACTAGTTACTAGTAATTAATAAATCAGTGTAATTAAGACCGTCATGTGATTCACTCGTGCATAATCTCATGCAAGTCCCGACGTATCAGTTTAAAAACTCACCCAACCTCCACGCGGATTAAGCCCGAAGTAGGATGGTCCTAAATATCGACAAAAATTTATAGCCTTGTCAGTCACGTTTTCTATAGATATTCGAAGAGCGTGTTATAATTTATATCTACTGAGATACTCTGCGAAAGAAAATTTGAACGAAATAAGTTCAATTATCTCGACTGAACAAATTCGTACTGTTTGTCAGAAACAAATATTTAGACTTAATTACACGTAAAATGTTTGAAATCTTTTTATCTCCTTGCAGAATTTTCATGTTTAATTGAATAAAAAGAACGCGACGCTCTGTTACTAGCGTAATTCGTCACAATCGGGATTGTGACAATTCTCCCGGGAAAGCTTTGAGAAAAATTGTCGCTAACGAGCTTCATAGCCCCCCTCCCCACCCCAAATCATTTAATCCCCATTGCCAGAGAGGTGTTTTATACAAGAGGCGGCACTGTCTCGCAAAGTGACCTCAACCGGGTGGCTGATTCTGTAACTCAGTGCCTATCAACGACAATAGGCATTTTTTATCCATTGAAGGTTTGAAAAGAAATGTCATTTCTTATTTTAGAGTAAACCTTCAATGGATAAAAAATATATATCAGTGGCTTTCATTTTTTGATTGGCACTGATTTACAGAATCAGGGGGCTGACTGGAGAATAACATAAATTAGTGGACATCCGGTTGTACTTTGTGTCTTTCAGTAGATGGACACTCTTAATGGACACTACTGCTCTTACCTTAGATATGTGTACAATGTTTACAGTACCCAGCAGTAAATCTTGCACATCGGTTTCGGCTTTGTAAAGTCCACAATCTCTGTGGCATGAAGCAAAAAAACATGGATGGAGGAAGTTTGCGACTTGTAATCGTTATTAAGATGTGAGGTTTGCATCTCTACGGAATGGAACTCTATGCTCACCGCATCCCCTCTTTATGTTCAAAAACCCTTTTGCGATTTTTCACGTCGAGGAATTACTTATCAAGAACAAGTGAAGGGAAAAGCTAATCCATTGTCTAACTTTTTTAATATTTCGCTGCTTAGTGAAGAAAAAATTAAAGGCCTACCTACCAACCATAAATACTACCACATTTATTGTTGAAAATGAAAGATATTATTCCGTTCCAGTAGCTTAGAGTTCATTATAATGGTTTACTGAAAGACAAACGACAGTATCTAATAGGTACGCAATTCGATGAAGACGAATTTTCTTGGAATTGGAACTGAATGATAAAGCAAATAAAAAATGGTTTTTTCTTTTCTATCTGAAAATATATATACGTAGTATAAATATGTATATATAGCTACTATTTAAAGGAAGTAAAGTTAACTATCCTTACTAATAACTTACTTGTAATATTATGATTGTGAAAGTGTGTTTATTTGTCCTTTATCAACAGAGCAATGAATCGACGTAATTTTTTGCTGGAGTATATTTGAGGATCTGGCGATTGACATAGGCTACCTACTTAATACCTCGGGAACACTTTAGAGTTCCCGCGGGTTTTTAAAAAACCTAGAGTGTAAGTTGGTAGGTAGGTAGGTCTTAACCATCCTATTTCCTACTAATATTGTAAATGCGGAAGTTTATGAATATGGTGAATATGGAGAGAGAACGAATAAACCGAATGATTTGGCTGAAATTTGGAATGGAGAGAGGTGATACAGACCACATTTTATCCTGAAAAATTAAAGATTTCCCGCGGAAATCTAAAACCCTCATACACGCGTACGAAGTTGCGGGCCTCAGCTCGTATAAAATAATAGTACATTGTTACCTTAGGGATGAAAGTAACTTATTTAGTCCCGAGACGGGGTTTGGCGCCCGAGCGTAGCGAGGGGGCCTATAGTTCGAGGGACTAAATAAGTCTTTATCCCGAGGTAAACACTGTGCTTTTCATTACGAATATAAGGAAAGTCAAAATAAAAATAGAAATTAGCTAAAGAAAATTGAGTGAACTTTACCGCCTTTTTTTTTTCTTTGGCCTAGCCGGCGGGCTATGCATTTAGCTTTTTAATAGTCAAGTATTGTCTATGATTGTCTATGAATCAGTTGTCTTTACTTTATGAATAAAGTCTATCTTTCTTCTTGTCTATGGATGCACTCGGGTATGTCGTGTTTCATTTGAATTCCAATAAAAATGTGACAACTAGTTTTTTTTAATTATTTGACAGCTGTCAGTTGAAAACGATTCTCCCTAGGGCTGAAAAGTATTACTTTCAACCCGCTTCTCAGGCAACTTCAGACCTACTTTCCGTGTATGAGTAATGAAATAGTACATTGTTACCTTAGGGATGAAAGTAACTTATTTAGTCCCGAGACGGGGTTTGGCGCCCGAGCGTAGCGAGGGGGCCTATAGTTCGAGGGACTAAATAAGTCTTTATCCCGAGGTAAACACTGTGCTTTTCATTACGAATATAAGGAAAGTCAAAATAAAAATAGAAATTAGCTAAAGAAAATTGAGTGAACTTTACCGCCTTTTTTTTTTCTTTGGCCTAGCCGGCGGGCTATGCATTTAGCTTTTTAATAGTCAAGTATTGTCTATGATTGTCTATGAATCAGTTGTCTTTACTTTATGAATAAAGTCTATCTTTCTTCTTGTCTATGGATGCACTCGGGTATGTCGTGTTTCATTTGAATTCCAATAAAAATGTGACAACTAGTTTTTTTTAATTATTTGACAGCTGTCAGTTGAAAACGATTCTCCCTAGGGCTGAAAAGTATTACTTTCAACCCGCTTCTCAGGCAACTTCAGACCTACTTTCCGTGTATGAGTAATGAAAAATAAATATCTCCACCATAATGCAATGGAATACAGCACTTATATTAGCCGAAGGACAGTTTAGCTAATAATGGGGCCACGGACAAAGGCAATCCGAACCGTGGCTGGAACAAAGTGCGGTCCATTACCGAGTAGCTAATGGACCAGAGTGGACGATTACAATTACCGCCGAGTGGAAAGTTGAGCTTTTGCCGTAACAACGCCTTTACAACTTAGTTGGTTAATCCCGTGATTACGCACCCTAACTTTTGGGTGTGCATTAAACCTAACTCCCTTATTGGTAGAATTTGTCGACTATGGAACCCTGTATTTAACTGTTTGTACAGTAGATATGCTTTAACAAAATCGGTAGGGACACGTTAACGGTTAATTGTTTCATACGTAGAGGGGAGGAGAAACTATGTAGGAGATCCTTAAAACCTACCGGAGAAACTTATGTTACTTTTCCAACTTAAAAAGAGTAAATTCTTTTTAAGTTTGTCTTCCTTATAAAATAAAACTTGTAGGAACTAAAAATTCAATTCAAATAACTCAGAAATTGCAAAAAAATTACGACCAGGACGACGATTATTATCACAGTATCTGTCAGCAGTAAAAATATCTCTAAACAAATGTGGAGAAGAACATATTATGTACTCGTAAGTATACAAATGAGTATTGTACCACAGCGGGGGAAACCAAAGATCGATTGAAGAACTGATAGTAGCTATGGCAGGACATAATCATATCCCATTAAATAAATAACTACATAATAGGTTCAAGGTAGAGTTCTTTTTGCGTGATGCCTTCTTTATGCAATATAACAAGAAGATCCGGCTCGTCCAAACACTTGTTTTTCCCATATTTTTATATGTTGCGGAGACTTGGCGACGAGTCGAGAAAAAGAAGATCGATGCTCTCGAGATGTGGTGCTGAGACGAATGCCGGGAATCTCATGGACTGAGTTTCGCACCAACGTCTTTATATTCCAAGAACTCGGCATAAACCAACGCCTTTTAGCGTTAGTAAAAGTTGCATATTAAAGTTCTTTGGACAGGTTTTCCGACGTGAGAGTGAATCCATCGAGCGCCTTGTGCAGGGCAAAGTGGAGTCCAGCAGAGAGCGAGAAATACGATGGACCGACCAAATTAAGTCTGCTGTGGGCGGTACATTGCACGAGTGTACTGCTGTTGGCCAGCAGGGAGAAGTGGCGAAATCTTGTGAGGCGAATCACATCTGCCGCTAAGGATATCATTTCGTCAAGTCATCAGGTGGCGATGACTACGACCGCTCTGCCAAGAGTGTCACGAAAAAAAAGAACTTCATGACGTAATATTCTTACGTCCATTAATTACTTTGTTCCGATCAAGACTTATATACCCGTGCTAAATATCTATTGTAAGTAATTTACTTCCCGGTTCGTAATTTATTTACTCTCGATTTCTCGGAACAAGGTAAGCTCGTGTATCTCGTATCAGTTACTAATTAGTAAACCAAGATTGGCTTGTAGGTATACCTAATGGATAGTTAATAAATACTACACGTGGAAATGCTTTCTTGTTATTTATTTATCGGGGTTTTTTTTGCGTTCTGTGCTTTGAATACACCATCATACTATTACTGTGTAGTTCAGAGCACATTCTTGACTACACTGTGTGCATTCAAGAACACAAGAACAAGTACAAGAACATCATTAAACATCATCAATTTGATAGTTTACAATTTAAAATGTAGGAATATGACAAAACTTACATTTCCAGCAGAAAGTTACATTCCAATGCGTTCCAGTATAAACGTATATAGGTACCTACTCGTCGATAGGTACGTCAATTCGCACCGATTTGAATCAACGCCAGAGCAATATTCAGTGGACCGACAAATCAGCACTCCGATATTGCCTCCATTTGGGCACCACCTCAATATATAGAAAATTAGATTTTTTCATATCGCCGGCATACGGGACCGCTGCAAATAAAAAATAACATACCGCCCGGGGCTTCGCGTCTGCTGGATGTATCTACTCCATTTTTTATCGTATTAAAATTGGCCTCGTTGCTCCAATGACTAGCTTATAGAATAATGGGTCTCATATGGAAGTTAGAGTTCCAAGTTATAATTCCAGTTGTGGGATTGTCTAAAAACGATTGGTACAGAGTGACAATCGCCATCTGATTAACTCAATTTATGGCGTTCTTGCTGCATCAATGCATTTTAACCAATAGAGAGTGGGACCAGCCAATCAGAGGTGATTGCAATTGTCACACTGTATCAATCATTTTTAGACAATCCCACTGCACCTTGTCAGTCAGAAATAGCGTTATTCTTTCAATAAATTCTGGTGCAGTCCGGAATTGGCGCTGAAACACCTCTTTGTCTCGGGAGTATACCTCTAAAGCCGTCAGTCTGGACTCTGATGCCTGATCAGAAAATCCCACTGCACCTTGTCAGTCAGAAACAGCGTTATTCTTTCAATAAATTCTGGTGCAGTCCGGAATTGGCGAAACAACTCTTTGTCTCGGGAGTATACCTCTAAAGCCGTCAGTCTGGACTCTGATGCCTGATCAGAAAATCCCACTGCACCTTGTCAGTCAGAAACAGCGTTATTCTTTCAATAAATTTTGGTGCAGTCCGGAATTGGCGCTGAAACACCTCTTTGTCTCGGGAGTATACCTCTAAAGCCGTCAGTCTGGACTCTGATGCCTGATCAAACTCCGGTCATATCTAAGGTCATGTCGGACTTCTGCCACATTTGACTTTGAGAGTGAGGGAATAGAACGGAGACGTTGACTCCACAATGCGCAATTACGAATACTCGTACCTTAGCAAAAGTCAACGATAGATTCGAATAGATTCGAATCAAAATGTTTACTCTGACTAAAATAACATCACAGACCTTAATCTATACTGTCGCAAAGTCCCTTTGTATCATTCCCGATATTGTAAAAGCATAGAGCGAAGTGATAGAATTCCGCTTACTTGATTGATCTTATCGCTGTTCAGTGAAAAGAGCTACACTGGGGATTTTATCTCCCGACAAAAGTAGGTACCTACCTATCTATATTTATTCACCCAATTGTATAATATTGAGAAATTTACATTTTTATATTCCTCATTGCAATCGTTTCATTAACAAAGAACACTTTTAATTCAATTTCAATTAACCGATTTTACTCCATGACAAAGTTGCATACAGACAATCGGCTTTGCATTCAGCTGCTCATAAGATAATATTTAAAAATTATTGTAATATATTTTTGCGTTTTCAAAAGGGTTTTTAAATGTTATTGGTGTGACAAGCCTGACAAAAATTTCCATGACTCACAGTTGCACTATTTATACTATCTGTCGGCTGTTCCTGATTTCCTATCCCTGTCCTCAAGCCTACTTATCCAGCCTCTTTTTTTTATTATGAGATAGGCTTGCGCTTGACGACATCAATGATGTAAAGCATTGATGAGGTCTAGGTTGGAGCGCGCTTGCCTAGAAAATGCCTATTCACTCTAGTCTTGAAGGTACTCAGATTATACGTGGCCAGAAACACAGATATCCAGTTTTCACCAAAATTGTGTGTAATGGCAGCCGTTGCCAAAGGTCAATTCACCGAATGAATAAAAAATTATGTAGGTATGGCTCACGTAGACCGGTGCTACGCTCTGCTACGACATTAGTCTATACTGCCGGTGTCTACGCATTATGACCTGCAATATAACAATATGAAAATTTTCAAGTGTTGTTCTGTACTGCTCTCTGCATTATCTCACTGCAATCAACAACTCTAATGATTTTTCTTCCAACTGGCTTCTCAGTTCTACTTAACACAGTAATTATTTTGTAAGTAAGTACATACAAACGTTAAGTATCTAATTGACATTTTTTTCCTCTTACAATTAGGCCTTCGCCTCCACCGTAGTAATTATTTTGTTTACAAACGTTTGTTATTTAATAAACCATTTTTTTCCATCTAATTTCCCATAAAAGAGAGTCCAAATCCTGAAAGCCACCAACGCCCGATCCCGTAGCAATTTAATCAAAGTCCGCCGCGTGATTGTATTAAAAAGTAATTTATTTTAGTTCGCGCGGAAGGCATGCGCTGTTAATTACGAAACTAATTAAAAACGACGATCTGTAATTAATCTCCTTTGCACCGGCGACATTGCGCATCCTATTAGCTTCCAATTATTTCAATGCTCTGTGATTATGCTAATATTATTTCGTAACTATTCGTGAATATTGGTTTTAGTTCGTAGCTTTTAGGAAGTTTTCTCCATTAGGTACCGCACTTTCGTAATGGGATTATTAGACACCTAACATTCAAAAAGTTTACTTGAAATGTACACACATGTATGTAATGTAATGTATGTAGTCTAATGTATGTAATGTACTATAGGTAATGTAATGCTGTGTAATGTAATGACTAATGTGTAACATTTAAAATGAATATTCCCAAACCTTGAGTGATATTTATTTTCAATGATAAGTAGTAACCCTGTTGGTCAAAGAAGATCTGGTGGAAGGCACCACAAGATGAAAGAAGTCATAAATCTATTCTATGGAGGAATAAAAGGACTCAATCATCGTCATCGATTCATATTTCAATCGTGTTAAAGAACCGAATGATTATCGTCTTTCCAGTTTTCGAGCTATGTGCCGCACCTATATGTATAATAGATACATCTTTTTCAAGAGGGATCAAAGAAATGCTGATGACTTCAATGCAGGCCTTTGCTGAAGTCATCAGTATTTTCTTCCATAATTACTTTGATTTAGCAATGTTTCAAAACCTTGCACGTCCAGAAGATATTTTGTGTATATCCGGTCATTCTGTGTTTGACAAACATAATTTTGATCTCTTCTCCAGAATAAAATCTAAAAATAAATTCTAATGAATAAAAGACTGCTCAAAACCGGAGTATCCTCGTCAAATATGAAAAACACTGCCGAAAAAATCCGCCACGACCTGTTTTAATAACAGAACTAGAAAAAATGTTGATTGCTTTCCATTTTTTGCACGCTAAAAAAACCACAACGTGTGTTTTCCGCGCGTGAACCATAATTGAGTTTAGAGTAAACAAAATCAAAATCGCAAAGGTACTACATATACATTCCTCTTTGGCCTGATGGAATTGCCTCGTGTTCATTTGGATATTAATTGCTTAAATATCTCCGCATTCAACCCTAATCGCATAGCATCATATTTTAATTTTTTTATGTATATGTTATCATTATAATTAATCACAAAAAGGTTCTTTACACCATACTATCTCGCCAAACTAGTGGGCCAGTTTGTTAGCGAGGTGGCGCTGTTTATAATATCTTAAAACCTTTCGTTGCCATTTTAATGATAGGGTTCTACTTCCATCCAGTTATCATCCATCATTCGTACTAGTACAATTGATTAAGTATGCGATTTCGTTAATTGCCTATAAAATAGACAAGCCGAGACGAGACAAAATAAGACATGTTGATAAGTTCTAGACCTACACTCGTCAAAATTTTTGTTCTTTCAACCTGTAATCGGATTGTCCAATTATTTTTAGCTACTGAGCGTCTTATTAACTATTCCAACGGATGCTTGAAGTAGTATAGCTTGAGAGTTTTGTTTTAAAACGCTGTCCTAGCTTCTGCCAAATGAGTATTTCGAAACCGTTTAAAATTGGGTAAGCTTGAGCTTATTCTTTTTTTTTTTTTAAGAATATTAGCCAAGCTGAGCTTGATAATATATTCTCTTTCTCCAAATAAGTAAAAAGCTTGTGCTAAGAGTGGGTACGACGATAGTGCAACAGGTGAGGATTGAACCTGCGACCTTTCAATTTTCAGTCCGCACCTTTAACCGTTGGGCTATTGAGGGTATTCTAAAACGATATGCGATAGCATTTAATGGCCCTCAGCACAAGATGCTGCGAAAAGAGCAAAATGAAGCTCGGAAATAGCTCACCTTACAATTATTACTGGACCAAGTTTTGGATGATATATACTTACCGTTGTTTACCAAGTAACTAATACCTCTCACTAGTTTAATATTAAGGTTCAAAGCGAAGTTAGCTGGACACCAAAGGCCTGTTAAAACTTCAGTCAGGGACTCACGTTGGAGCTTGAAAGTTTTTAATAGAATTAAGAGCAGCACTGGGTTTTAGTTCAAAGCTATCTATCTGCATTTCCTTCACTGTGATAACTTTGTTGAGTTACTAACCCTGTTAATGGAATTACTTATAAATGCAGGTCTAAGCTGCATTAGGTTATAATATTATACATATCATTAAGAATCTCTGAATCATTAAGAATCTCTTAATTCCTTCATACCTACTATTTTGTCCGTGGCTTACTTTCCTTAACTGACATTTTTCTTTTTTAAGGCTACCGTAAATTAAAAAAGATTTGTGATTTGTCTGACTGCTTTGCTACCAAAGATGTGCAAATATTTCTAGCGATTTACTTGTTTGTTGATCTTTATTTACATAGCATAACACATTAAACCCCTTTCCAATTGAGACTTGGAAAAATCTGTTGGTAACGTTAACACGTGGACGAACGAATGAAGTTGCTCATTATTTCTATTAGTTTCTACTGAAACAATGTTCTTAAAGTATTTGTTCTTTGCTTTATTCGCTTGCATTTTTCTTTTTTCGAGGTTGACACTTCCGTTTTTGTTTTTGCAAGGTTTTTACTTAAAATAATACTATTAGCTGCCATGTCAGTATAACCATCATTCATCGTCTTTTGGTCTGTGTGTATGTACCATGGTCAACTGAATTAATATTCCTCAAAAGGAGAGAACAAAAACAAAATTTGGTAACTCTTTGAATAATTGCAAAAAACATCCCTGGGAAATATTTAAGTGGAAACACACCTCTGAGATAGCCTTAATATTAAATATTTAACTACAAATACCATTCAGTCAGTAAGACAATCCGACGGGACGGTGCTTTACCTATCGAATTACTGAAATTACCCATTTACAATTTTGAACAAAATAATTTCTCATTCACAATCTACGTTGCCATGAGATTATCTCATGACGATTAATGAAAAGTCTGCCTAGAAAATTTAAAAATAGTTCTTAGCACGTTAAAGTATTCATTAAACTTTAAACGCTTATAATATGCTGTTAGGATTTCAACCGCAAATTGTAGGACGTAATGATAGTAATGAATCAGTTGAATGCTCCTTGATTTAATTTGAGGAGAACGCCAGGCGCTACGCAAGCTTGATATAATGTTCCAGTGACGGGAACATAAGCAGGCATTTCTACCCAAGCGACATAATTGTCGTGGCAAGACGCTAAGATCCTTACTAATTTTATAAATGGTTTGTCCTTCAATTACGCAGCAACGAAGCGACGGAATAACGTAATTTTTTCCATGGATAATGTGGTGTAGTAGAATGACATAGGCTTCCTTTTATTCCTGAAAAAAAGAAAGTTTTTAAAAATCTAACTCCATGCGGAAGAAGTGAGAGAAAATCTAGAAGAAATATAAAAAGATAGACCATTATTACTAAATACATTATACCTTATATTAAGCTTCTAATCCCTTAAAAATTGCCAATAAAATATATCGTGATTGGCTAATAGAAAACGCACAGTTTAAACAGGTCATCTTTAATAAGCAAGGGTAGACCCTTTGACTTTAAAAAGCTTCTTAAAGGGGTGAAAAATTAGAGGTTGTGGTTGGAGAGCGCGACTATTTTGACGACATGTATGCAAATAGCCTTCCGCAACCCTCCCTCTACACCGCCTTCTGCCCACAGCCAGATTAATCTTCCACATGCCTCAATGTCATTCGCCGTTGCAAATGACGCAAAAAACAATGATAAACACTCAAGGCTTGGAAAGACAGGCCGCATAGCGGTAAAATCGTGCGGCAGAGTAGCCCGATTTAATTAAAAAATCAATCTAAAATGAAGGATTTTACTTAAATAAGTTGCTAGTTGATGCCTGCGATTCATTCACGTGATTGAGGTTTTCTGATTCCCGCGGGAACGCTCTAATTTTCCGAAATAATAAGTAATTTGTGTGTTATTCCAGACCATAACTTATCTCTGTGCCAAAATTCAGCCAAATCGTTTCAGTCATTGCGGCGTGTTTGAGTAACAAACATCCACCCATCCAAACTTTTGCATTCACATCGGATGGTCACTGTCAAAGATCGAAGTCACAGGAACACGGGATACTATCGAAAAGTATGTGGGACGGTCACGGGTTTGGCCTGGTGAAACATAAATTGGTTCAAACAAAAGCTTACTAAAGATTTTGGACCGTACCATGTAACGTAGGTTACCCTACCCCCGTCCGTGGGTTCAACGCCAGTTGGGTTCCATTGAATAATTATGTACTATGCGTGAATCAGTTTTACTGGCATGGGCTAATATTACAAATCGAATATGGCTACATGCACCTCTAGTATGCCATCCAACGTGCAGAATCCGTCGCGCGCTTTGTATGTTTCAAGCGTTAGATACAACGAAGCCGCGATATTCGACGACGGCAAAAATACAGCGATAACGACAGGATTTTTTTTTTCGTTTTTTTTTTTCAAGGGTGCTTTTTAATGAGAGTATTAATCAACAGGGCTTTAGCGTCTGTCCAGCAATATTTCTCTCATTTTAATTTTTAATACCTAGAGTTAAGTTAATAGCTCATCGGTTTAAGGGTGGACTGAATTACTTAGAATTAGTTATTACCTATGGGCTTCGCTCCCGCCATTAAAAGTAGGTACTTAATCCAAAAATTACCAATTTGGATTTTCGATTTTTCAGATATTCTTTTGGGTTTTCCTAATTTTTTTTTTAGATTTTTTAACCACCCGCCCTGTATTAAGGCGAACGGAACAAACAATATATATTCAAACCGGTCAAGCCATTTTTGAGTTTTAGCCAGACTAACACAGAGAACAGCAGAAGATATGATCTGGTTTCAACACGCCGTTTGTAGTACACACCTTATAAATTGTTCTAGCCATCAAATAAAGAGATGATAAATTATTCAGGAAAATTGAGGAAAGAATCTCTATTGATCAAAATAATGAAAATGGAAGAACATTCTCTTAACAAAAGTTTTTTAAAAACCTTTTGACGTCATAAACGATAAGCCTTTTCAAATCCGAGTGTAAAGTTAAAAACAGTTGGTATTACAATTCATTTGGTCCTATTTACATCAAATATGGGGTGTATAATTAAAAAAAATTAAAAAAAAAATTGAGGTTATTAAGGACATTAATTGTCAATATTATCTAAATCATCACAATAACCATTTACCTAAATTAAATTATAATATCCACTCAATACAAGTCACAATCAATAAATAAAATATGAAGTGGTAGAGTTCCTCCAAAACAATTAAGAAAAGTACTTTACACAATTTAGAAATAAATAAATAAAGCAATTTCTTAAGCGTCCTAGGTGTATTTCATTTTAGAAATGGAGTTTCAATAACAAAAGAATTACTATCAATATAACACACAAAAGGAGCCGTAATGTCTTCTAACAGGCCATTGTTAGTTGTTGTGGAAAATCGAAGGAAAATGTTATCCTTTTGTTGCGAATTCGAAATATACCTTGAATCAATTTTTGAAATATAACGTGGTGTGTACCAGAAACTTAATATTTCAAAAATTGATTCTGAAAATGATTTCCTTTCATTTTCACCGTTATCATCATCAGCACCAAATGCATCCATTGTTGGACATAGGCCTTTTTCCTAGCACCAACGTTTCCTATCCTTGGCCTTTCGCATCCTATCGAACTCTGCCACTTTCCGGATGTCATCACTCCATCTAGCCGGGGGGCGCCCTACACTTCGTTTGCCGAGACGCGGTTTCCATTCAAGGACCTTACGACTCCAGCGGCCATCGGTCCTACTTTTAATTTTTAACCGACTTGAAAAAAAGAGGAGGTTCTCAATTCGACGCATATTTTTTTTCATCAATAATAAGAATTTTATTCATCGGGGATGCGATACGGCATAATACCTACATTGTCACTACACTACTTCTAACTGTAGTCATTGAATGAACCGAGATGCGCAGCAAAATGTGACTTCCCACACTTAGATTAATTATTTGTAACGCCTACAACTTCAATCGAAGATTTCGAAATTATGTAATAACTTAATTATTATCTTTTTCTCTAACGGTGAAAGAAAATATGGTGAGAAAATCTGCATGACAGTTTTTGTATTGGCAGATTGTCAATACGGCTTTATTTGTCGGTTAAAGTGACGGTGGTTAAATAGGCCCTTGTACGTAACGGTGGTTAAATAGGCCCTTGTGCTTCTAGTCCCTTTGATTGTATTTACCTACAACCGAATAGGTAAGCAAAAATAATATATTCTTTAAGTAAATTTACCATGACCCATGCTGCGCATACTAAAGCTGCTAATTAGAAGTGCAATGAACGCACAAAGCCCCACCTTCGGGAATGCACTTTCCGAGAGCAGTATTACAACGACGCAGCGTTTTGCACTTTTTGTTTGTGTCAGGCACTCCCTCTACTCAGTTCAGCTACAGACGGTCAATAAAAGTGGGTGAACAATTATGTTCCTGTTTGTTTTATTAGATTACTAGCTGATGCCAGCAAGGTTTTTAACTCTTTCAATCCTAATTTAATGTATCTCTGTGCCAAATTTCAGCAAAATTGGTTCAATCGTGGCGGCGTGAGTTCTTAATAGTTGCACCTCTAGCCAGTCATCAGCTCTTGCAGGATTCAGAGGACCAATTACTACTCGTATGAGACTAGTTTTACTATAGAGCTTTTGTCAGTTTAGACTTATTTTTTTTCTTCAAGAGTTCTTCTAATTTTACTTGACACACACGGTAAACCTGTTCAACCGTCACATTTTTTTATATAAGTACCTAAGGACCTATATAAAATACTTTTGGCATTAACGGGAATTTAAACAATAGGTAAGCTCGACAATATTGCTCTACAATTTCTGCAGCCGTGTTGTTCGTACATTATCTTTTTCTGAGCGCATTTTGCTATGCCTTTGAAGTTGGATGTACCTTTGACATTCTAAAATTTCCATTAATTCACATTCGTTGCTCTCTCACAGTTCACATATTTTATTCATATTGGAAATAGATACCTAGATTCATTTTTAAATATCTATGACTCGTCAGTCTTTCACCCACGTACCTACCTGTATTCACAAACATTACCTACCTATGATATTATAGACAGGTATGTAGGTATACGTATTCATTAAATGAATGGTGAACAATATTTATTTATTTATTCACACACCTTTGAAAACATTGTGGAGAGCTCTATATGGACATTAGGTATGCAGGTTACCTCACGAGTTTGTTAAAGCAAGTGATATTTATTTAAAGGCATATAGCTCGGAAAAGTTATTTCTACATTTCATCTATATATATAAAATTCAAAGTCCTGACTGACTGACTGACTGAGATATCAACGCACAGCCTAAACTACTGAAGTTAGAAACTTGAAATTTTTACAGTTGGTTCCTTTTATGACGTAGGCGCACACTAAGAAAGGATTATTGGAAATTCCACCCCTAAGGGGTTTAAATAGGGGATGGAAGTTTATATGAAACTCCGTCATTTTTCAAGCTGTTTCCATCAAAGTTGGTATTTGAGCTTTCAGTTAAAAATAAAGAAGTACGTGTGTCACAGTTTTTGAAAATTTCACCCCAAAACCTAATTCCAAAAGCTAGTACAGTATAAAAGTAAATATCTGTAGGTACCTACCTGTTCACATAGCCCCGGCGAGTCCGCCCGCATCTGATCTTTTAATCTCCTAATTACATGTGAGTGCGATGCGGGATTGCACCGAAATGTGTACCTACGCGTAGATCCTGAATGTATAGACATTGCTATGTAAACAAACAGGATGGAAATTGAAGCAAAATTTTTGTTGTCGAGGTTTCTCAATATTATCGACTAGATGATAACCGCGACTTCGTTCACGTGGATTAAGGTTTTCGAATTTTTCGGGATAAAATGTAGCCTATGTGTTAACCCTAGGTGGGAGCTCCATTCCAAATTTCAACCAAATCCGTCTAGTAGTCTGAAAGAGTAACAAAAATACACACATGGACCTACAAACTTTCGCCTTTTTATCATTATAGTGTGATGTGATGGTTACGTAAGCATAATCCATTAGGTAGGTAGATAAAACATTAGGTATACCTAATTACTTACAGGTGGACATTTCGACTTCAAAATTGTTTCAAAATTGCTTCAAAATTGTTTGGATGGAGTTGTATTGCAGTTCACATAACTACATCGAAACTAGGAGCCGATTCTAGGGCACAATAATCTTGCAGTTCTAGTACACAACTAGAACATAGAGTCTACGTCAAGCGAGTTGTTCAGTACTGTCGATGCAGTCAACTGCAATTTAGCAGTTAGTTAGTTAGTTATGATAACATGAAAATAGGCATAAATAGCATCGAATGATGACGCGCAACTGTGCATTGCTGCACCTACGCGTGTGTGAACCATAAACACAGTAGGTATTCCTGCGAACACACTGCGACACGCGCGTAGATTCCGCCTTTCTATTAGTAGAACAAACGATAGATCATGGTAAAACCCCGCCTTCGTACACAACACGGAATATACGGAACATCAGTTCCGTATATTGCTCATACAATAGAACAAAGATGTAATTGCAAGAACTTGAAATTAACTTTTTGATGTTATAAGTATTAATAATGGATGCTCTATCCAAGAAAAAAAATCACAAATCAAAATCATAGGTCTATAATCTACTGTTGTGTTACGAACAAGTTCTACTTTCCGACGTTGGACTTTGTCGCTAACAGTTATTTTGCCGGTATCATTCAATTGAAGCATAAATAGTAGGTATTTAAATAAGAAGATACCGAAGTTGTTACTAGATCCACGTACAAAGTACCCAAGCTAAGTGCTTGCAATGCAGCGTCGGTCTCACGCCGCCCGCTTTCAATTTTGCAAAATCATCTCCCGTCGATTTCTCTCTGTTCGGAAGTTTTTTCAGCTTTTTTCACGCGATCCGCTTCGTCAGCCTCCCGATACGAGCTACGGAAACTATCGGATCATAAAACATGAAGAAAAATGTATGTACCCATCTACACCTACATGAAAAACCAATAAGTAGGTATTTTGTATAAATGTTCGCTAAGAATAAACAACTTACCTATATTGAAGTGGGTTTTCCACAAAACGGCTCGCCCGAAAACTATATATGTATGTGAATATTTTACAATTCCAATAACATACGTGACATACATACGTGCACAGCACATGTTTGTCGAATTGATAACCTTCTCTTTTAAGTCGGTTAATAATAAGTTCTCACTAGGTCGAAATTCCATAAGATGGTTTTATCTCGCAACGCCATCTAGTGTGCAACATACTGAAAGTAAACAAATGTACTGAATAGTGCACAGTATTTCGTGTAACGTACAAATGCACTAAACCCACCCTGACATCAGTCAACCCATTATCAAGGTATGATTCATGCATTTAATATGCTGTACAGGAAAATGAATGGGGCAATTTAGGATATAACGAGGCTCCGTTTAAATATTTCGTTGTTGCGCTGGGACACAAAATTATTAATGCTTCCATTTGTTACACGCTTTGAGATGTTGGAGAGCGCAAACAAATGCCACATTACAACGATGGCGTACCTCGTATTTGTTAAATTAAGGGTATTACGCTCCGTAGATACAATATTTTTCATTTAAAACCAACAAAGCGTACCTCAACTAAGTGGGCTACATCCTTTGCATAATATTCTCCAATGCTGAGGGCCGTGACCCATTCCATCACATCACATTAATACGTATTATAAAATCGGAAGTTTGTATGTGTGTGTGTGTGTTTGTTACTCCTTCACGCCATGAGCATACGCCACGCAACGAATGAACCAATTTGGCTATTTGGAATTGAGATAGCTTATACCCAGGATTAACACACAGGATTACATTTAATCTCGGAAAATTAAAGGGTTTCTGAGGGAATTAAAAAACCGTAATCCACTCGGACGAAATTGCGGGCATCGTCTAGTAGAAACGATAGGTACCTATGCGGATTCCTGAAATAATAATTAAATATTGCGGTCGTCTACTAGATCGTTCTGCATAGTCACACGTACCTTCATAGTTATTTTCGGGAGTGTTATCTCTTACCTATGGCCTGACTCTTAGGTGAAAGTGAAGTGAAGTAGGTAGTTACCTAAGTTAAATTACCGTAATTACAACTTTGTAATAATTATATTATGTTTGGTCTATCAACCCCTTCGATCATAGAAAAATTCAACCCACCAAAAATCAAACAAAACGCATCAAAGCACAAGTCAGTATATTTATGTAGATTCCTTATGTCTGCAACCCAAAGAGGCTTTTGTGGTCAAATCTGAAGTCAAATTAGATAAGTACCTATTAATTAGCCAGTACATAAAAGAACCACTCAACTAAAGCCACCAAGAAGGGCTAATTTTTTACCTCTAATTATACCTATCTACTTAAGCGAAGATTCTCAAGAAAAGTTTAAAAATATAGGCAAATAAAGTGCTTTCTATAAATACTTTCGTAAGATTTACCTACTCATAAAATGTAATACGCTTATAAAATACAATATGGATGTTAAATAAATCCGTTCGTCTCAGAACGGATATTGCAAAAGCTTAAGTACCTTCCTATTTCAGAAACGAGATAAGAGGTAGATTATGTTTAATATATTACATACCGAAATACGAAATTGACCCAGATAAAACCTACATCATTTAAGTAGCTAATTTAACAGGCTGTAATTGAATAGTCTTACAGTTATACTTTTACAAGGTGCTTTTTAATTTTAAAGTTAATCTACGACTACAAATTGTGTTAATATGTAGTAGTAGATTAACTTTACATTTTTTTAATAGTGGAATATTATACAAACTCACATACATACATGAACCTTGAAAACAATATTTTTTTTTTTTTAAAAAGAATATTAGGCAACCTAAAGTTGACTAATATCCTCCTATCCCCTCCAAATAAGCGGAAAGCTTGTGCTAGGAGTGGGTACGACAATAGTGCAACGGGTGAGATTCGAACCTGCGACCTTACAGTTTTCAGTCCACACCTTTAACCGTTGGGCTATTGAGGCTATAAAAATATACTCCTGGCAGTCGTATAAATCTGACTGACTGACTGATCTATAAACGCACTGGTCGTATCTGACTGATATTTGGCAATTAGATACAGATAGCTATTATGACGTAGACATCCGCCAAGAAAGAATTTTCGAAAATTTAACCCCAATGGGGGTAAAAAGCACTTAGCAAAAGCACCTAATTATATATATAAACTTGTGTTATAAACTTTGAGTAGATATATACCTAACCAACGCTATAAATGTCTATTATACTTGCAGCAGACATCGTGCCAATGTGCCAATGTTTACAAAGTGCACATTTTCTCAGTCATTTAGGTAACAGCCCGCAACCAACACTGCTAATTGGAAATGCAGTGAACGCAGGAACCGCCACCTTTGAAAAACTGATGCATGCACTTTCTGAAAGCAGTTTTGTAACGACGTAGCATTTTGCATTTTTATTTGTGCTAGATATGTACCTACTCAACTCTAGACACAGTATGAAAGAGCGGACAGCTTTTTTTATTATTGTACTAGCGGACCCGACAGACGTTGTCCTGTCTTAACTATGAATATTGAAACTCCCCTTTTTACCCCCTTGGGGAGAGAATTTTCAAAAAATGTAAAATACGTAATTCTTTATTTTTGATCAAGAGCCAAAATATCAAGTTTCATAAACATAACTTGAAAAATAACTTGAAGAACGAAGGACTATCATACAAACATTCAACCCCTATTTAATCCCTTAGGGGGTAGAATTTTTAAAAACTGTGAAACACCTACTTTTTTGTTTTCAATTTAAAGCCTAAGTACCGAATTTTATGGGTATAGCTTGAAAAATAACGGAGTTTCATACAAACTTTAACCCCCCTTTTTACCCCCTTGGGGGGAGAATTTTCGAAGTATGTAAAATACGTAATTCTTTATTTTTGATCAAGAGCCAAAATATCAAGTTTCATAAACATAACTTGAAAAATAACTTGAAGAACGAAGGACTATCATACAAACATTCAACCCCTATTTAACCCCTTAGGGGGTAGAATTTTTTAAAAGCGTGAAACACTTACTTTTTTGTTTTCAATTTAAAGCCTAAATACCGAATTTTATGGGTATAGCTTGAAAAATGACGGAGTTTCATACAAACTTTAACCCCCCTTTTTACCCCCTTGGGGGGAGAATTTAAAAAAAATGTAAAATACGTAATTCTTTATTTTTAATCAAGAGCCAAAATATCAAGTTTCATAAACGTAACTTGAAAAATAACTTGAAGAACGAAGGACTATTATACAAACATTCAACCCCTATTTAACCCCTTAGGGGGTAGAATTTTTAAAAACTGTGAAACACGTACTTTTTTGTTTTCAATTTAAAGCCTAAATACCGAATTTCATGAGTATAACTCGAAAAATGACGGAGTTTCATACAAACTTTAACCCCCCTTTTTACCCCCTTGGGGGGCGAATTTCAAAAAATCCTTTCTTAGTGCTCGCCTACGTCATAAAAGGAACCTACTGTCAAAATTTCAAGTTTCTAACTTCAGTGGTTTAGGCTGTGCGTTGATCGTCAGTCAGTCAGTCAGGACAAGCCTTTTTATATAATTATAGATTTAGTAATAATATTAGATAGTAATATAGTATTAGGTTTCATCCCCATTACTTTTATCCCGAAAAATCAAAGGGTTCACGCAGGATTTTAAAAACTAAATCCACGCGGATGAAATCGCGGGCATCAGCTAATAGCCTATAACTTTTCTCTAGGAGGAGACTGACTGACTGTTGCCGATGAGATGGATGGAGAAGGATGAGAAGCCATCGCCATTTCTATGTGTCAACTCAACTCTTTAGTTCTCTGCGAAAATGCTATCCTTTGTCTACCATCCACCTGTAACCTGCCCGAACAATGAGCTAAATGTAAACATTGCAACAATGTAGTTCAACGGACCACGGATCGTGTAAACACGGGATCCTACTTACACATACGACCTTTGCTAACTATTGTGGGACCCGAACAAAGCAAAGGGACCTGTGAAATTAGAATTTGTTTCGCAGACCAACTTATTCTGCGACTACACGAGCGCAGTGCACACTATTAGGTACTAACTGATGCATGCGAGATTCGCGTAGATTTAGTTTTTAATAATTTCGTAGAAACTCTTTGAATTTCCGGAATAAAAAAAGAGCTTTTGGTTTGGCTCTGTTTTTTGGTTTTCGTCGGGTGACCACCCTCGGCCACCAAATTATCACATGGCATAGCCCGCCAAATCAATCGCATCAGTAAAAGTTTGTAAGACCCTTTTACTCAAGTAGGAAATGAGCTGATGATCTTCAAACACCTGGGCCATTCATTTCGATCACTTCATCTTTCAAACAGAAAAAAAAACGCATCAAAATCAGTCCATTCGTTAAGGGAGCTACGAGGGAACAGACAGACACACAGATACACAGACATACAGATACACACGTCAAACTAATAACATTTCTCTTTTTCCATCAGGGCTTAAAAATTCATGGTTGTATATTATCTTCCCTTTCAATCCCTATCGTCCCGTCAATTATTATCATCTTGTCGGGTCTTGAGAAAATGACCCAACTGTTATTCAAGTGGAGTACTACTAGTAAGTACTTACACTGTATTCTGAGAGCTTATCTATAGGGCGTGCTCTGACTTACCTTGGACTCAAGATAAGAGTTAAAACGAGACACTGCTCTGACATACATAAATCTGTCTCGTTTTATTTTTGTCTTGAGTCTGAGCAGAGAGAAAGTGCGGTGTATAGATTTCAACCTTAGAATCATTCATAAAGTAGCTATTCCTCTTACGGTAGTAAGGAATGCTATCTTTATGCTTAGTCTACTGTCTACATAAGGTACTTCTATTTGGGACCTTTAAAAACCTCAGAGGAATGTGAAAACGCTTTCAAGACGCGCCTTTGGAACTAAAAATTATCGAGTCGTGTAGCGTCGAGAAGCGAGGAGGAAAAATTCTATAGCGGTGATTGAGTTAGCGTCTCAGTCCGCAGCCCGGAAAATGGACGTCCGATGTCGCCTCTGTAACGCAATACCGCGGCTGCGAACACCCATTTGCACGGGATTGAGTTACCGAACACGGTTTGTTGAGTTGGTAATACTGGAAGAGACCATTTTTGAGAGACGAATAAATTCTTCTTCTTCTTTAATAACCAATAGACGTCCACTTTTGAACAAAGGTCTCTTGCATGGACTTCCGCAGATAACGGTCATTTGCCACCTGCATCCAGCGGCTCCCTGCGACTCGTTTGATGTCATCAATTCACCTAGTGGGATAAAAACTACGCTTCCCAGTGCAGGGTTGCCACTCCACTACAAAAAAAAAAGAACCTTCTTTATTCGCGTTGGTTAAGACTATGATCATTGTCCGTGCATTGAATTGCTGGATAATGTAGCATTTTTGGAAATAATTATTAGAAAAGCCGCTAAACGGAAATAGCTAATGGCGTGGGTTGCGACGTCATAAAAGTCTATCCGCACCTATCCGTGCCGATATCTAACGATATGAATGACGAACAATATTAATGTCACTGCCATTACTGACACAAGTAGGAACCGATAGGTAGTACAAAATGTTCAAGACACTGATCATCACTAAGTCAGATTTGTGCGGACAAGGCCTTATTTTTCCTCTTCGAGAAGGAACTGTTTGAATTTCTTATTTATTTAAATAAATACTGAGCCGAACCCAGGAAAAGATTAACAAACTATCTGCCCATGTCTTGCGAAGCCGGCATTAGTTATTACGTTGTAGTAATTGTTTTTTTTTTGCAGTTTAGGTAAAAGAACAGTTAAATAAAAATTATCAAAATTAGACACACAACGCATGATTGAGATAAATTGTTAAGGAAGCGTTTACTTGTATAGACAACTATGACCAAAGCTATGATACGACAAAAAAGGATCCATATTTTGTTCTAACCGACAAGTGACCACGATTGTCGCTTCCATTTGATCTTATTCCACAAATTCCTGAAAGTGACATAGCAGTGACTCGTTTGGAAGGAATGAACAAGGTTTCGATGGAGACGGCCTTGTAAGTGCTTCCCAAAAGAGCACTGATATAACGATCAGTATTATATTGTGTTCACTCAGAAAATAACTAAAATATTATATACTTTAATAATTTTGAAAATGATAAATTTTCCAGTAATTATGATATTTAGTTATTTGTGCGTTTGTACACGTACCGCGACTGAACTTTTTTTTTTCTTAAAAAAGAATATTAGCCAAGCTGACGTCACCTGTGCATGCAATAAAGTACCAAAATAGTCGTAGGTATCTATTATACTATTATATTATAAGGTAATAATAATATAATAATACTTAAAGCTGCATCTATATGCATATGCGTTAAATCGTTAATCATTGATTAATGCAACCAGCAGAGGTAGGTATTAGGTACTATAATATACTAGTATAATCTAAGAAGGATAATATTTATGTTGTCGTCAAGCGCAGGTCTATCTTGCCATAAAAATAATAATCTTCGAGACATCTCTGTTGTCCAATTTCGTACCTACTTACATTTATACACATAAATGACCATTCAGTACAACCCAATTCCTAAATGAAATGAAACTATCGTCAGTAGGTATCTATCGGAAATATGTTTCCAATAAGAGGGTCCTTGGCCGAGTCAGCATCCTTAAAGGCTTCGACAGACAATACGCGAAGTGATGAGCGATGGCGGTCAAACGCAACGAAAATTCCAATGCGGCTTTTAAAAGTTGTACCTTTATTTTATTTTTTATTCGATGACAAGACAGCCCTTGACTGCGATCTCACCTGATGGTAAGTGACGATGCGGTCTAAGATGGTAGCAGGCTAACTTGGAAGGGGTATTAGGGTGGGTTGCTATTACGTGCTTTGAACCTACATCTTTATACGCTCTAAATATGTTTAGTCTAAACAAAGCTAGGTTTCAATGCGCAGAACTCCAAAGCTATTAGACCATCGCGTTACAATTTTATTATACGCAAGTTTGAATTGGTCCTTGGCTTTCGATGAGTGGCTCAGAAAAAATAATGGTTATCAAGATGCAGAACATTATAAAAAGTACAAGCATAACATTTAGTCGAAAAATATCAATTAATCATTAAAAAACTTTCGGAATAAAATAATTTTTCACAGCGACCATAAACATTGACCAAGACGATATAAAGAACTATGCGTAAGGCATTCATTACGCGCGTTATGCCGCGGCCGTGCTTGATATAGTTCTTGCAATTCACGAGGAAGCGTGAGCTTTACTTGTGGCTACGTCGTGTACATGCGTACGTGTGCGTGTCTGTCAGGCGCAAGCAAGCTCTCGCTTACACTTATACAGATACGACCCGCACACAACCATGAGCCACGCGCCCTCGTGAATTGCAAGAATTATACTCTTTCTACCGTAGTTACTTCTGTCGCCGCACGTCACTGCAGTTGTGCTTTACGTCTGTTCAGACCTTTATAATTAATCGGATCTCTTGAAGGCACTTGTTTCAATTACTGCGAAGTCAAGATTTGAATCCCTTTAACGACCATTGAAATGATTCAGATTTATTAATATACACTAACTCTGCCCGACTTTGTGCCTATACATACCAACATACTATTAGTTCATATACTGTTGTTGTCCTACGATTGAAAACGTTGTTTTCTGAGATTAGCTCTTTGAAACACAAAGAAGCGATGCGATCAATAATAATGTTATTTTTTTTTTTTTTTTTTTATTCTATGACAAGATAGCCCTTGACTGCGATCTCACCTGATGGTAAGTGACGATGCAGTCTAAGATGGTAGCGGGCTAACTTGGAAGGGGTATAGCAGTGTAAATTCAACCCATACCCCTAATCGGTTTCTACACGCCATCGTGCCGGAACGCTAGATCGCTTGGCGGCACGTTTTTGACGGTAGGGTGGTAACTAGCCACGGCCAAAGCCTCCCACCAGACCAGACCAGAGACAATTTAGAAATAATAAATTACTAAATTGCCCCCGCCGGGAATCGAACCCGAGACCTCCCAGTTATAAGACCACAGCGCTCACCACTGCGCCAGGGAGGTCGTCAAAACTTTTAGTTAGTAACTATTATTAACATAGAGTAAACTAGTAGTAGTATATTTCAAAAGTGAGATTGATCAAGGGATACACTATAGAAGTCCTCTTAGAAAAATCACAAGAGACGGCTGGACGTAGCTTCGCCGTAGCTAAGTGCTACGAATGATGTTTGGTAAAAAAAACGAGAAAATAAAATGATTAATTTTATTTTCTCGTTATTAACGTAAACTCGTATTACAAAATAAGAATAGTATGTTCTATTGTATCTTAGCGTTGTTTAGTTAATTATGTAGGTATAAGCCAATTACATAGCTGTAAATATTCGATTCGCGCACAATACATAATTTCCTGGAATCCCACTTCGTCCTTTATCCTATTCATTCGGTACCTTTTGCTACTGATTGAAGCCTTTTTAGGGTTTGTATTATTATGATATCCTATTAGGCGCAGGGTTTTCACAGGGGGAATTTTAGTGGGTAAAAAATCTACATAACTCAGGTAGAGATTGCCCCCTCATAAAAATAGAATCGTAAATTAAAAATTAAAAACATCCCCGACTGGTGAATCTATGGTCGTACTATGTACAATATACCTGACATCCTGTTACAAAGTTTTCTCCTCCATTCATCTTCAACCTCATCAAAATCGGCCCAATCGTTAGGGAGCTACGAGGGAACAGACACACACAGCTACACAGATACGTAGATACACACGTTAAACGTATAACAACTTTTTGCATCGAGGTTTAACAATGATCCATTTAATCACAATTCTAGTTTAGCTACAGTAGTCCCCGACTTTATTGACGCAATAGGTAAGTACCCTAATATTCTTGGAGTCAAAAACTACCGAATGAATAAAGTGTAAAAATATTATTTAAATAAAGCTGAACGCAATAATCAAGGCGTAAAACAAAGGCATGCTCACACAAAGCAGTCAAAAGCTCGCACGCAGGCACGTGTACCTACCTACATATAGATATAGTATCTGTTACAGTCAAAAGCTGAAACTGCGCGGTTGCTAAGCTTGTCTAGTCATCCCTCAGATCTAACAAGAAGTCGCATTCATCTTCTTGGAAATCTTGTTGGTTGATCTTCCAAGTGTCTAAATCTAAATATGAAAGTTAAAATTTTTACATGTCCATTTTCTAAATTAATTTTTTAATCTATGTATTCCTTCTTGAGCAACAATAATCTTTGTTGAAAAACCCATAGAGTGTTTGACAAATTCCATAGCACAATGTTTCTTTTTACCCAAAAAAACTTACTCTTATTATTGCATTGTTTTATATCAACGTGTCCACAAATTAATTGGTTGAATATAGAAAACTGAATAAACTCCTTGCGGTCTGGTCTGGTCTGAGGTCTAAAAAACCACGGAGCGAAAGAGTGTCGGCGTTTGACTGTAACATGCACATGTATGCAAACGTGCAAAGTGAAAATAATGGGGAAAAATATAGAGAGAGCTAATTAGTGGGCCTTGTTACTTACTGTCTCTCCGGTTTCCTTTTATAACCGTTTTATATAATAGTGGCGCTCACAGGAAACGTCCCTTGTATTTTATATTTACCTACGTATACCTAAGTAAATATCTCATTTTAATATTTACCTATCTATACTTAATATAATATAATTAAGCATTTTTGCATGATTATCTGAAAGAGTTATAGATAGTGTTCCTTTAAATGGGATTCTTGGGAGCGTCATATTATTATCCCAAAAGCTGATCCTGGCATTAGTTGAACAAGACCTGCCGCTAAATTACCCTCGTTAGTCGTTATTCAAAGAGGTAGGTATCTATAGTAACGCCACAAAAGTTATCTTTGCCACGATCGTTTCAGTCGTTAAGCCATGGAAAGGCAACAGAGATGTTTATGTGATAAAGTTATTTTGGAGATACTTATATAATTAAAAATCAATTGCTATCTAACTTAAAAGATCATTCATTGAGAACGGCTCAAACTACTGAATTGTGACGTCATGTAATGTAATACTCTTTTTCTAACAGGAAACTTAAAAGCTCTATATTTTCAAGACTAGTTAAGATATGAAAAAAAAAGATGACACTATGTTATACTATTAAAAATCTTTATTTTGGACAGCCCTAGCACAGGCTACGGTCTAATTGGGCTGCCAATTGCAATCACCAGCCACAAGTTTTTAATGCTTTGGTCTTTAAATTATGGTGTAAATTGTGTTCACTTTTTTTGTCTTTAAATAAATACTTTATTCAGTTTTCTATATTCGACCAATTAATTTGTGGACACGTTGGTATAGAACAATGCAAAATAAAGAATAGGTATATAAAAGAATTGACAAATACCTACCTAATTGTTGTGTGTACAAATTTTTTGGAAAATTCACCGAAAAAATCGGAAATTCTGATGATATTTTTGTATGAAAATCTCATTAGAAAAAAGCACTGTACGAAACCGGGGCGGGGCGCCAGTTTATAATGAACTTGGTTGATATTAGTAACAATAATACCTACCCACAGGGAACAAAGGCTATCGAGATTCGATGAATTGTTCCCTCATCACAGAACCAGCAATTAACCTGAATGGTCGATTTCCATCTAATTCGCTACGAATCATTACCGACGAATAATTGTAATCGAACGCTGACTATAATTATGAGCTTTTGCTCTGAAATTAGATACAGTGAATTGACAACATGGTTACTTATAACAAAATATGTTTCACTCAAATGTGCTTAGGTACCACGTTTTGTGCTACCAACTTCTTTTTATACAATACAATAGGCTATCATACAATACGAGTACAATATCATAGGCTACCAATTTGAAATTAATTTTACACTGAACGTTGTGTCCCTTTGTCCCATTTCCAAAGCCCTATTATAATGTCAGCATTCATAATTAATATGTTTGCATAATTTGTCTTTAATAGAAGGCCATTTACAAATTTTAATTAAGGGCCCCCGCCGCCCAGCTTCGGTCTGTCAATCTCCAAACACTGAATAACGTCGGCGCAAGATGACTCGAGGATTTAATTAATATCTGGCAAACAGGCCGACCTAACAGCTATTAAATAGGCTTTATCTGTTATTAGTTATCACCCAGTAGAGTTCTGGTGTACTACAGAAAAACTCGAATGGTTACCAATCCGTTGTTCACTTCGATCACAGAAGAAATTTTTTCTGCGATCGAAGGTTGTTCAAAATTAAAAATTATTATTTATTTGATGTAGGCCAACCTGTGGCTCTTGTGACACATCGAGGCTCTACCACCGGTTCAGTTTTTTTTTTTTTTTTTTATTCAAATAAACTTTTACAAACACTTTTGAATCGTCAATGAATCTACCACTGGTTCGGAATGCCTTTCCTGCCGAGAAGAGCCAGCAAGAAACTCGGCGGTTGCTCTTTTCAAAAAAAAATAATAATTTTACAATAGTTAATGAAACTATGCTATGTATACAGTGCTTCCACGATGAATTTTCCTGAGTACAATACAAGTAAAAATAAATACAATACAAATACAAATAAATACAATCCAGTATACAGATTCTGCTGAGAAGTACCTACAGGCAAGAAACTCAGCAGTTGCTCTTTTCATAACAAAATATTAAAGTAAAGCTACATATTAATGTAATAAGTTTGTACCTTAAGGTTTTTACACTATCTTGTGGGCAGCTGGATGCCAAGCCGATTGATTTCATGCAACTTTCTCATTAAAAAAGTCACTAATTTTAAAATCGTAGATTAACTAACAATACTAAATCTATACATCTATGCATTGTAATTATTTTTTACAATCTAATATATAAAAATGAATCGCTTAATGTGTTGGTAAGCGCATCACGCGTGAACGGCTGGACCGATTTCGCTAATTCTTTTTTTATTGTGTTTGTTATTGTTAGGAGAAGGTTCTTATGAAAGAAAAAATTAAGAAAATTGCGCGGAAAATTAGAAAATTTAAGAAATATTAACCACCATATTAAATTATTTCTAATGTAACCGCTTTTACAATTCAAACTTTTTTGATGTAACCTTATGGCGTTTGACATAACATTGACAGAATGCGTGCTGCCAATTTCGTCAAAGAGGATGTAAAAAAACTTAAGACAGGACAACGTCTGTCGGGTCCGCTTATAAACGCGAAAATTTGTATGTTTGTTACTCAGTCACGTCGCAACGACTGAGCCGATTTGGCTTAAATTTGGCACAGAGATAGATTATGGTCTGGAATAGGACATAGGCTACTTTTTATCCTGGGAAATAAGAGTGTTCCCGCGGGAATAAAAAACCTTAATCCACGCGGACGAAGTCGCGGGTATCAGCTAGTAACTATAATAAAATAGACAATACCCAATACAATAAACAATTTGTACAGTCGATCTATAAGATATAATTGCATGCGATTAGTAAATATGAATGTTGGAGTAATTTGAGATTGAAGCGTTGTTTAATTCAATGAGATTGGTAGTTTTGTAGAACAAATAAAAGGTAAATCAGTAAAGGTATTTGAATGGTCTAGATACTAGTGCATGTGAATTCCATGTTAAATTCTTTGCACTCTCCTTACAAACTCTTTCAAATATAGAAAAAATAATGTCAATCAAGAATCCATGACTGACTTATGTCATCGGCCAAAAGTTGTTAAATTAATTTAAATATTTTTTTATACATACATCCAATATGTATTATTATAATTTAGAGTGAGGTAAATATTCTCTTTTTTATAATACTGCTGTAAAGTAATGCGTTTAATGTATCGAAATGGAATAAATATATTTTTTCTTTAGTTTTATTCGACTGTTGCTGAAAAATGCTTGAAACTGGCAGCGTGGAAAATTCAACTGTCGATTTGCCGCAAACCAATGCAGTAAGCTTTTATTTTATTGCTTCAATACGTACGTACGAATATATAATGTATGTACGACAAGTAGGTAAAATATGGAAAAATTTCCATTAATCACAAAGTGGTATAATTTTCGTAACTTCATGATGACAATCAAATCAAATTATCATCATGTAGCATCACACTTTTTTTCTATCTAATGTATGGCAGTATATAATTGATAGACTGTTCAGAGATAGTTCAGTTAAAGTGCATAATGTACCTATATAATGTGAAGTTTTATTAAAACAATTCTAGGATATTAAAAAAGAAGATGAAGATCACGCTCGTTCCGAAGCGACTTTCCGCTTTACAGTAGAGAAAATAAGCGAACTAAAAGAGCAAGTTCTATCCCCTCCTTGCTATGTGAGATGTCTACCCTGGAAGATACTTATACTCGTCCGAAACACCATGATCAAAGGTCAGCAGCAAAAAGTTCTGGGAATTTTCCTTCAATGTAATGAAAATTGCGAGACACCAGGGTGGTCGTGCTATGGACTTGGCGAGTTGAGACTGCTTTCATGCAAACCCGATGATCATCTTTGCAGAAAAATCCACCACATGTATCACTGGTAAGATAAATCTTTAGCTCTATGAATTTTTGTATCACATTTTTATACTGACAGGTTTTAATTGACAGCCTGTGCAGTTGCTTTTAACGGAACAGTTTCGGTCATTAGGTAACTTCGGATATCGGCCTCAAAATGAAACTGTTTGCAATTTAATTTCGGTAAGGTTTTCTAAATAACAGGATTACGGAACTTTATATTCAGTTCCATTTTCTCGCGAGATGTTCGAAGAAAGGGCCGGTCAGCGCCTAATACGTCCATCCATCCTTATTTCCTTATTAATGTTATAAATGCGAAAGTATATTTGTTTGTTGGTTTGTCCATCAATCACGCTATAACCGCGCTACGCATCGACATGATTTTGTTGAGGACCTGGAGAATGACATAGGCTACTTTTTATCCCGGAAAAACATAGAGTTCCCGTGGGATTAGATAACCTAAATCTACGCGGACGAAGTCGCTAGCATCAGCTAATATTAAACATATATCAGTCAAAAGAATATCAGCGTTGCCGTTCCAGCTTAAACCGGTTAATTTTGGTTTATTTTTATAATTCAATGAATTAACCGGTAAATTGAAGAACAATTTTTTAGCTGGTATTTATAAAAAAAAATCCGGTAAACCAGGTTTTTTTTTAAATTACATGGTTGTGGCTTGTAGACATTTTTCCTTCCAGTCAGACGCTGGATTGAATAGTGTCACGTATAAACGACATGATCCAGGGTCAGCGTTCGCTGGTGACTGACTATCGACAGTCACTAGATCAGTAAAACCCTAACTGTAGGGTTAGCTCACACTGAGACGCGATGATACTCATATACTTTTGTCGATAGCGATATCAATATAGAACCTATTTACTACACAATAAGGTACAAACAGTGAGGGCGGCGTAACAAGCCATGCTTCGACGCGTATCTCGGTCGCTTTTGTGCTCTTACTGAAAGTACTTTATTGTGTAGTAAAGAGGTTCTATATTGTTATCGCTATCGATAAAAGTACGAGCATCGTCGCGTCGCATCGTGTCTCGGTGTGAACTGACCCTTAAGATTAAATTTATCTGCCAGCAAAGAAGATGATTGGGGTTTCGCACATTTTGTCACATGGAATGAGTTAATGGATCCGGATAAAGGTTTTGTTACCAATGATTCCATAACAGTTGAAGCACATGTTGTCGCGGATGCTCCACACGGAGTTTCTTGGGACTCTAAAAAGCACACAGGATATGTCGGTTAGACAGAAAACGTACATTTATTTCCTTTATAAAATGGAATATTAGCGTAACCTTCGTAGATTTCTTACAGGTCTAAAAAATCAAGGTGCTACATGCTATATGAATTCTCTATTGCAAACACTATTCTTTACAAATGTTCTTCGGAAAGCCGTTTACAAAATTCCCACCACTGGAGAAGACAGCTCTCGATCAGTCGCATTTGCACTGCAACGAGTTTTTTACGATCTCCAATTTTCTGATAAACCTGTTGCTACCAAAAAGTTGACGAAAAGTTTTGGCTGGGAAACGCTCGATTCATTCATGCAACACGACGTTCAAGAGTTTCTACGAGTTAGTAATTTAGTTAACTAACATATTATAAGTAATAAGCCTTAATTGCGACTATAAAGTTCTAATTCACGGTTCTAAAACCATCAATATTGCATTATTGAAAATTACACAAAATTTTGTCTGTGAAAATTTATTAAAATCCTTGAAGTCCTTGTATCAAAAATACTTTCAATATTCTTTTTTGTTTTATTTTCTAAACTTCAAACACATATTAGGCTACACCATACTACCGCAAAAAATATTCCCTCATCTGATATCTGTATATGAATAAGATGATTTTTTTTTATTTATTATGAGATAGGCTTGCGCTTGACGACAATCAATGATGAAGCATTGATGAGCACGCTTGCCTAGAAAATGGCAATTTTTACTATCGCATCGCATTAACTTTGATATCACATATGCATAAAATAATATTATTATTAATGCTTTCTTCAGGTTCTACTGGATAGATTAGAAGCTAAGATGAAACTGACTGTAGTTGAAGGTACAGTTCCGAAACTGTTCGAAGGAAAAATGACGTCTTTTATAAAGTGCAAGAACGTTAACTGCACGAGCACTCGCGTTGAAACTTTCTTAGACATTCAACTTACCGTTAAGGGAAAAAATAACAGTAAGTTAGCTCTTCTACTTTGCTCGGTTATTGCAAATTTGGATCTGAATCGAGTTAAAATTAGCTTGAAAATACAACAGCTGGGTAGCACAGGAACTGATGAACTTTCTAATAACTTTTTCTTAATTAAAAGAAGTGAGTCCTAACTAAAATATTAAGTGATGATGGACCGAAATTAGTTTGAATTATAACTACACAAGATATTATCAACATTTTTGACGAACTTCCTGACGCAATGATGAGCGCTGTGGTCTTGTAAGTGAGAAGTCTCAGGCAGGGGAAATTCGGAAATTTATAATTTCTGATTTTTTTTTCTGATCTGTTCTGGTGGTACGCTTTGGCCAAGGGTAGTTACCACCTTATCGTAAAGACGTGCTACCTAGCAACTAAACGTCTCGGTACGGTGATAAGTACATGGGTTTAACTTTGCCATACTTTTTACAAGTTATCCCAGCGTCATAGACTTCATCATCATTTACCATCAAGGAAGAGCTATCTTGTCATTGAATAAAAAAATGTTTCAGTTTACGAGTCGTTCAAAGACTACATCAGTACGGAGTTGTTGGACGGAGATAACAAGTACGACGCCGGCGAGCACGGGAAACAGGAAGCTGAGAAGGACGTGCTGTTCGACACGTTCCCTCCCGTACTGCACCTGCATCTACTGAGGTTTCAGTACGATCCAGAAACCGACGCGTCTGTTAAATTTAACGACAGGTAAGATGTCTAGTAGGTAGTTTGTGAACTAGGATAACGCAATGAAAACAAAAGTAGACTTATAAAAGTAGGGAAAGCAACTTAGAAAGGAATTGAATAGGAGAACATGCTGATAAAATTAATTAGATGCGCAGATCATATTATATAAACGGTCTTATTTTGTCTACGGTTTGACGGATCCGCCGAATGTACAAATTAGGTACTTATAGAAATTAGATTGTTAAAGTAAATAATTTTATTATTGTAAAATTGTCTGCATACGTGTATACAGTCCATAAAACGCTAGAATCATAGTAATAGTATACCTACGTACTGTGCAATAGAGCGAGTCAAAGTGTAAATAGGTACATTGTATTAAAAATTTTTGGAGCCGCGAAGGACTGTATATATTTGTTGGAACGTTAAGATTAACGTTATTTTTTTTAGATTTGAATTTTACGAAGAAATAAACCTAGACCAGTATCTACAAGAAATACCCCAATCTCCAGCGCACTACACGCTCCATGCAGTCCTTGTTCACTCAGGAGACAACCACGGAGGACACTATATTGTATTCATTAATCCAAAGGGGGATGGAAAGGTATCTATCGTCCCGCTTCAAATCCTACTACATTTAATACAAAAACTTACAAACAACTGCATAAAATATACAAAAACTTTGCCAGATGCTTCCATAAAAAGTACGGGTTGCAACTCCACAATCCTGATGTTGCAGGGGTACTGCCCCCCTAATTCTTTGGGAATTTAGGAACTGTCGATTATGAATAGTTATTGTAGGTAACAAGTAAAGACTACATCGTTGAAATCCAGTAGTTTGTTTGTTGCTTTTTTACTGTTTACTATTCTATTCAGCGGAATTCAATGAGAGACACAAAAATAGCTTGCATACATATTATCATTATGGCATGCTTTTTATCCTGGGTAAACGAATCAAAATCGAACTGTGGTATGACTCGTGTTCAATCACAAGTGATCGTCACAATGTAGTGTATGTAGCAATGATTTTTAGACAATCTCACGGCGGGTTACTTTGGCCCTAAGCGAAATCAAACTTTTTCAGTGGTTCAAATTCGACGATGACGTTGTATCACGATGCAGCAAACACGAAGCGATCGAACACAACTTTGGCGGCAAGGAGGATGTACCGTATCTTCCTCGGCGAGCAACAAGTGCCTATATGCTTATTTACATACAGTAAGAACAATTTTATGAACGCTTAATTCATGTCCAGGCCAACAAAAAATAAAACCGACTTTGTATGACGCAAACTCGGGCTGCGTTTTTTCTCTTTCTAATATAATTTATTTATTTATTTACCAACACTTCGCCCTCTCTAAGGAAGAGATATCTTCCAGAAGCCTTCGAATTGGAAAATAATAAGATAAATAATATAATATTGCAGAGGAATTAATATGTATGTTATTGATTTCATTAAATAATTTTCCATGCTATTTTATTACAGTAGTTAGTAAGTGTTTATAATGTATCCATAGACCTCTATATTTTGAGTCATTCTATGGAAATCTATATTTAATATTTCACGTTTACATTTTTGAAACATATTCATAAAATAATACTATATGTGTGTCGCAGGTAGACCATAGGTTATCGTTATACCAAAAGGCAATTAGCGGCCCACGATTCGCCGCCCATTGTCCCCGTTGCCGTTGGCGTTTTAGCGGCATGCAAATAGCCTGTGGTCACTGGTCACATTTTCTATCAATTGCACGAAATTGTTGTAGCCAATTCTAGGCCTGGCCCTCTGTAGGCCCGCATCCACCAAAGCGGAGATGACCGGAGAGGAGAGATTTCTTAAAATCCAATAGGATGTTGGTATTCCCAGATATCCTATTATAGCTTCAGTGGACTCAAGAGAGAGATATCTTCTTGTTTTGGGAAACGCAGCGGGGACAAAAGAAGTGACCAGTGAGTTCCGTCATCCGTGCAGCATAATATATCTACAATACTCTGCTCTAACCATTATTATATTAGTCTCGTCTCATGAAACAATATATCTACAATACTCTGCTCTAACCATTATTATATTAGTCTCGTCTCATGAAACAATATATCTACAATACTCTGCTCTAACCATTATTATATTAGTCTCGTCTCGTGGAACACCCTGACCTCTACGTCGTACTTTTCTTCTCTTCTCAGCTCATCTTCGTTTTAATGGATACCGGCCATGATGATGGATGGATGGTGTTTAAGTTGTTATAATTTGAAAAAAAAAAAAAATATATACTTACACAATGTGAAAGAGTCGCTTATGTATTTTCTATTTACAACGTAATAACGTTACGTAACTTTGGAAAAGGGTGTGCTCTATTTATCCAATAATTTTGGTAAAATATCTTAATCCTACAAGAAAGAGACCTATTTAAAAATCACTGCGTACTGTGGATATTTAAAACAGAAATCATGCGTCAAAAATCATAGGATTGATGGACAAATCAACAAACTTTCGAATTTATAATATTATTAGTGAGGATAGTACGGTAGTAAGGATCTACCTATGCTCTTTTCTAAGCGACGTACCTACCTATTTTACCCGGTGCTAAAATTCATGACATACTATACGTATCTAGTAAATATATGAGCATCCAAAATACCTACACGCTTATAATGAACGTGTCGAAGCCAGGTTAGGCTACCTCTGTCAAAATGCAATTAGCGGTGAACAAGTTATCGGCTTTTCATGTACCTACCTTGTAATTTTGCGTTCGGCAGGTTATAAATATTTTCTCTCAATTTCAACAGTTTTGATTGACTTTTAAGCCTATAAAGCCTAAAAAGAATTGCGGTTTTTAGGCGGATTGAAATTGGGTTCCCCTTTTAAGGAAATCTGAACTGCATTTTTAGGGTTCCGTAACAAAATTAATTTTGTTATGAAGGAAGGAATTCTTTCGTCCATCCGACTGTCTGGGACAACTCTTAATTTTATAGACCTTTAATTTAGAATAGTATTGAATATTGCTTAGCCCAACTCACAATAACAAATTGACGAATTTAATGAACAATTTTTGTTTAATTGCCAAATACGTCGAGACGGGTATCGAAATTTTAGTAGGGTAAGGTGGAGCGCCCACGTCCTGCAATTATTGGTGACTGATTTTCTGTTCCCACAAAATGAAACGTACAGATTACAATATCGAAACCCACACGTCCTACAAAGAGTTGGTCAAAATCACACATAGAATGTATAGTAAAAATCGACGAAATTATCGGTCCAACTATCGAACCTACAAAAAGTCTGACGTGGACAATTTTAATAACGGAACTATATATATTTTCTTATTTTTTCAAAATTTAAAACCTTCATTATCGCTAGAGGCTTTTGCGACAGTTGTGATATAGTTCTTGCAATTCGCGATCGCGTGTGGCTCATGGTTGTGTGTGTGTCGTATCTGTATAAGTGTGAGCGAGAGCTTGCTCGCGCCTGACAGGCACGCACACTTACGCAATGTGCACATATACGACGTAACCACAAGTAAAGCTCACGCGCCCTCGTGAATTTACAGAACTGTATGAAAAAATTGGCAATGATTTCAGAACATCACAGCTGAAGTATGTCCTACAAGACGTCACTGAAAACGACATACCGCCGGATCTGTGCGAGAGAATCAACACGGAGATGCGAAACGAGATGGTAAGAACATGTAAATATCAAGTCTTCACCTTATTGTTTGTTCCCATTTAAGTTTGTCGGGCATTACACGACCGAGCCATAATATTTAAGGCTCAATAGCCCAACGATTGCGTACTGAAAACTGAAAGGTCGCAGATTCAAACCCCAGCCATATACGGATACACTCCAACTTAAAATCGATTGTACTGAATTTGTGACTTTAAGCTATTACAATTAGGGTTCATTTTACTTTGATGCTAATGTCATCGAATACGTATACGATCAATCGAATTAAATCTTAAAAACCAAAATCAAATCAAAATCAAAAGTTATTTATTTCATGTAGGCCAACTTGTAGCTCTTATGACACGTCATAAATCTACCACCGGCTCGGAATGCAAATTCTGTTGAGAAGAAGAGCCGGCAAGAAACTCAGCAGTTACTCTTTTCAAAAAAAAATTCTTTTTACAATAGGTAACAAAACTATGTTATGTATACAGTGTTTCCGCACTGAAGTTTCAAAAATGCATACGTAGGTGTATACAATCCAACGCATGTTAACATGGGCAGACAAAACAGACCCATTCCCGTTGATGGCACCCGTTCACGAGCATGACGTATGATCCAGCCGTTGCTTCGCTCAACCATTATACTTTCCCTACTGTAGTAGCATTAGCGTTGCAATGTTAAGGTTTGTTGCACTTTTCAGGTGGCAGAAAAATAAGGTGCAGAAAGATTAGATCCGACACATCATTGTCGTCATCCAAATACTACGCGAGGATTTTTAGCGCTCTAAAACATTTCTTCACTCTACAGGCCCTAGCCGGCTCCAAATACAAAACGAGATACAAAGCAAGCGAAACCAGGGATGTAAAATAGTATATCTACTTTTTTTCGATAACCTCTTTCGATATTTCCGATGGCAGTACGAAATTATTTTGTGTAGATAGTATACCCGTATATTTTGCTTTGTGTACATATTATATTACTTGTAATTTATATTTATGCACCGATTGTTAATTAAATTTGTTGCTTGATCATGGCTTTCGCCTTTGTTTTTCTAATGTATGTTACGAATAGGTGTTTTGCTAACTTCAGAGATCATGGTATAGGGAGATGGTATACGTATTATAGAACATACCTAATATTGTATAGGTATTTCAAAAGATAAGTCGAAAAATATACGGCTTAAGAGAAAATAAAAATCTATTTTAGAACCGCAAAGCTGCTCTTCCGTACCCGAAGGGTAAATAACGGGATCCTATTACTAAGCCTCGGCTGTCCGTCTGTCCATCCGTCCGTCCGTCCGTCCGTCCGTCCGTCCGTCCGTCCGTCCGTCCGGGCGGACAGTATCTCATGAGCCGTAGGTAGAGAATTGAAATTTGCAGAGAATGTGTATTTTTGTTGCCGCTATAACAACAAATAATAAAAATGAAAATAAATTAAAAGTTAAAGGGGGCTCCGCGAAACGTGTTTTAATTTATCGGCGTTTTTTTGGTACGGAACCCTTCGTATGCAAGTTCGACTCGCATTTGACCGGTTATTCAAAAGGTTTTGACGAAGTGGCCCCTTTTATTAGTTAGCTAAATAAGCAACAGTAACTGCGCTGGTTTCCTTTACCATATTGTTACAGAACTCTTATTACCAAACTTTGAATTGCAAAAACTTTATAGTAGTTCGAAAAACATTGAACCTGCAATATTCTTTGTAACGTACTTTGTTGTTTTTTTTACTTAAAGTTAAAATTAAAATATTTGAAGCCAAGTTCGCTGGCAATGACTGAGCGCAGCTTTAATCCACGCTGTGACGAAGAAAAAGTCTTCTAATTAATAGTGGAGCTGGATTAATTAGCGAAGACATGCCGCTGAGCGCAAACTATTTTTGGTTTTAGGTTTTTGCGTGACAGTGAATTAGTGCTATCCTTAATGAAAGATAGGTAAAAACTTGTCGAAATATTTACGCTCTTATAACATACCTTTTATCATCTTATTATCCTATTTAAAATTATAAATGCTTTCGCATTTATAATATATAAGTTTGTATGTTTATTACTCAATCACGTCGCAACGACTGAACCGATTTGGCTGTAATTTGGTACACACAGACAGGGAGATAGATCATAGTCTGGAATAGGACATAGGCTACTTTTTACCTCGGGAAATAAGAGAGTTCCCGCGGGAATAAAAAACCTCAATCCACGCGAACGAAGTCGCGGGTAACAGCTAGTTATAACATAGCTTTTTTTTAGCTTTGATAATTAATTATCACACAGTATCTTCGCATGATGAGTTATACATCAAGTATCTCCTTTCTGAAAGTTCCATCAGATTACCTAGAGTGAAAATAGTCGCAGACAAAAATAATAGACAAAAACCAATAAAATAAATATTGTTTCGATTTTTGATAGCAAAAGTTTGGTGATCAGTGATCACAGACAGACACTTTTTAGGTGTTTCTTCGAAGGTTTAAGGCGCTTCACGCATTACACTTGCATAAGCATGCACGAAAGCGTACGCTCTATGCGTAGCTCTAAGCATGTTCATGCATTACAAAATTCTGCATTCTGCTCTGCACAGTGCTACGGAGCCTGCGTGTCTGCGTCGTTTCAATACGCTTCGCTTCAATAGGCCGCTGCGCGCCGTCGTGATCGTGGGCGTATTTCAGAACTCCATACGCTCAAGTTGACTCTCATAAAAAATTTACAAAGTTTGATCGCAACGATTAACCTCGGTACCTTGTGTGGCCTATTGGGTCATGATTTTATTATCATTACCCTCACACCTCATTCACTCCTCTTACTGATGGTTGCCTGGTAGAAATTTCTGTGTAAGCAATAATGCTGAGATCTATACTCAGCTCAAACTTAAGATAAAGGTTAAAACGAGACACAAATATGCTCTGACATAAATCTATCTCGTTTTAACTCTGTCTTGAGTCGGAGCTGAGTGAGAGTGCGATCAACAGATATCAGCCTAAGACCGCCTTTTGCATGCGTAGTTCTAATTTTATGTTATACCAATTGTTTTATTTTCTCTATTGCGCAACAAACTTGTTCTATAGTCTATCTATCTTAACAATATGCTCAAAATTTATAGTATTGCTACGGGTTTAATAGCTCTATATATTTTGCAACATCAGTACCTAATATGAGATTTGAATTTATCGCTCGTCCCGCGATATTTATAGTTTCGAGACGCATTTCAACGAAAACAAAGCTTGTTTGTGTTAGTGTAACTTTGATTAACTTTGGTCTTTTTCAGTCTTATTACAATATTTTTCAACCCTAGTCAAATACCCATAACATGCTACGGTAAAGTAGAACGTACCTACCATTATTTTTCTCACTATAATTATAGTATACTTTATGCAATAAATTTCGTGGGACGAGTGATAAATTAATCCGAAATATCTGAAGTTTTAAAATGTATTGTGCAGTGTGCACAAGGCGATACTAGTGTTCGGCCACGACCTTACCCTATCAGCGGAAGCATTAGGTAACACAAATATTTTTGTTGGTAGTAAAATACACTAAATAGAAAGTTGTTCATAGGTTTTTGTTTTAAAGAACAATTCTTTTGGCCGAATAGATCACGCATACCTACTACGTACTTCAAGTGTGAGATGGGATAAAGTTTCTCTGTCGCCTCGTATAGTCGCGTATATACCTATGTTTTTCTGAAAAAGTACAAAATGAAAATATTATGTTTAAGAAAATCTATAAAATGAATAATATTTTAGTTTCAAATTTTCAATATTAGTCTCCCTAGTTTTATTAGCCACTGGCTTGCTGTACCGTAACGAATAAGCTAGACTGTGGAAGTGGCTCGAATTTTTCAGTGTCGCTCCGGGCGTTACATTTTGCAACGTCAGTAATTTGAGACTAATTTATAGCTCGCTCCCAGATTTATTGCTAGAGAAAGACCATTTTAACGCATTTTTTATTTAAACTCAAAACACAAAGCTTGTTTTTACCGTACTACGGCATAGCTAAAAGAAAGGGTTATGATTCTAGCAGTCTATGTATAATAAATCTATTAGTTGCGTATGTTCCACCTTAGCGGCTAAACCATACTGAGCCGATTTTAATGAATGAGGTGACAGGCTTTTTATACGAACAAAATCAATGAGACGAATCTTCATTCAATTTCCGACTATTTTTTTAACGCAAATTGCAAACCATGTTTGTGTTTGTCTTTCAGGATATATCTTTATGATTATTTTTGTCCCTATTATGTCCCTAAATTAAGCCTAAATTACATTATTAAGTAATTTAGGGTAGGAAGGTAGGTACGTGTAGCATAGAGCAACGTGTAGCGCGTGCCACACATACCGTATTATACACGTTGTATTTAGATAGGTACGTATTCAGATTTTTTTAGTTTTTTGGATTATAGCAAAACATATGTTTTCTTCCTTGTGTACACTATTAAGTGCCTATCTACACGAAATCACAGAATATCTAATAGTACTTAATATAAAATAATTAAACAATACTCGAAATAAAGGACATTCACTAAATTACAGATAATGGTTTCTTTTCGTGAATTTTCTTCCCTGTTTACAGTCGTGATTTTCGCGCTTAATCATGAAAAACTGCGAATTACTTGCTATTCCTTCGGGATTCAGTCCAATTTAGTTGTACCTACCTCTATCTGGAGCCTAATTAAAATTAACAGCTATTCAATCTTTTGCCGTGCAAAGGGGAAAATGCTCTGAAAAGATCCCGCGCAGTCTTAATGCTGAAACGTAGGATATTAATTCGGCTTATAGGTACCAAAGGCTAGGCGCCAAAAAAAAATCCCACTGACCGTCTTTCAGTTTTAGCCAGACTAACGAATTGTTATTATTATTATTAATTTGCATAAAATATATTGAATATAGATGTATTCAAAACGAATAAGTAGGTACATGTTTATACTTCATACATTTTATAGAAAATACATATTGCAAAAGCATATCTTGTCTAATGAGGAAACAATCCGTAGTAAAATCAAACATTTTTACAGTGAGAAAATCATTACTTATAAGTGCTTATAATTCATTCTTTACTTCATGATGACTTAAATTATTATCATCGTTTTCCCTTCCATCCTGTTGCTTCGTATGATAATATTAGTATAGGATCCCGCTATACAACGACCTTCACCGAGATGCTTATTTAATGAGACGTATTTTTTATGTTATTAAATATGCCAATAAATATATCCTATATGGGTTGCCTAACAAATTTCAGTCCAGAGTATTTTTAATTAATAATTTAAAAAAAAAAATTTTTTAAACATTGCACCGGTGTGATTATTAAATAAATTTGATACCAATCGAAAGTTTGAAGCGCATAGAATATGCAAACGTTAGGTTGCCTATTTTTTTCCGGTCACAACCACGGGTTGCCAGGTGTAAACAGGTAAATCTATACCTACTAGCATTTTGCAACGGTCTGATTATTGAATCAAACTAAGATAAAATGAAAGATTATTTCATAAGGAACACGGTGGTATAGGGTTGCCTGCGAAAAATCAGTCCCGAATTACGGTTGTCGAATTTTAAATAATAAAATATCGCTGCGAGTGAATGTGTGTGAGAGAGAGGTCCCAGACCAACCATCCCATGCGGTAGAAAAGGACGCAGCGTAGCAGCTGTTTAAAGTTCGCCCATTTAAAGAAGGAGAGTGCGCATGCTATTTGTGCTTGGAAATGAGCTGGAGTCGAAGCCTTTTATTTTTTTTAAAAAGTGCTCGCTGTCTTCTTTTGCAGAGTAATTCTTCAAAAAAAATGCGATGTCTCGCATCATTCACACTGGTACAGTTCCTGATACCATACATACTAGACGTAAATTCTTGCACAGTCTTCATTTTTTCATCAATGAAAATATCAGCAGCATCTGTTAATGACGCAAAAACTGTTTGATATTTTTCATTTTTTGAAAATAGCTGAAAAGGTTTTACTTTCCCTTTGTTGTAAAATGCTGCCGTGTAATTTTTACACGACTTTAAACAGCTGCTACGCTGCGTCCTTTTCTACCGCATGGGATGGTTGGTCTGGGACCTCTCTATCACACACATTCACTCGCAGCGATATTTTATTATTATTTAAAATTCGACAACCGTAATTCGGGACTGATTTTTCGCAGGCAACCCTATACCACCGTGTTCCTTATGAAATAATCTTTCATTTTATCTTAGTTTGATTCAATAATCAGACCGTTGCAAAATGCTAGTAGGTATAATGCCAGGTGGCAACCCGTGGTTGTGACCGGAAAAAAATAGGCAACCTAACGTTTGCATATTCTATGCGCTTCAAACTTTCGATTGGTATCAAATTTATTTAATAATCACACCGGTGCAATGTTTAAAAAAAAAATTTTTTTAAATTATTAATTAAAAATACTCTGGACTGAAATTTGTTAGGCAACCCATACAGGATATATTTATTGGCATATTTAATAACATAAAAAATACGTCTCATTAAATAAGCATCTCGGTGAAGGTCGTTGTATAGCGGGATCTTAGACTATATGCAAATTCACAATTTACGAGTACCTACCAATGCAGGTCTTTATACAAGAGGACATGTTCGAAAAATTATTTTGGTTACCGCCACAGCCACCGTATGTGAATTCTTTGCAGGACTTCGAATTTGCGTCGTAATAATAGCTGGAAAAAATGACAAAATATTATTACAAGAAAATTAAAATTAGAAATTAAAATTAGGACTAGTTATGTACCTACAAATTTTAAGCAAATTGCACATCATTAATTTGAAACTAAATTATAATTAAATAATAATAAAGATGTTTACGATACAATTTATTAACACTTACTTCGTAAAGATTCCTCTACAGGGTCCTGTCTCAGGTGGTAGATAGCAAAAAGAAGGCGTCGTGAAACAGTTCCCTGAATGTTTAGAAAATGTAACATTAATAATAATTATTTAGCTATTAACAGAAGCATATAATTATATACTTATTTAGTTGAAAACTTACCATTTCCTCTTTTAATTTCCCTCGCAAAAGTGTTAATTACAATAATTAACAAAAATATGTAAGGGAAATATAGTATTTTACTCATTGCTACAAATGTTACAATGGAACCTTACTATAACTAATGGACCGAAATTCTGATGCAAGTGCATTACTAGCTTTTATTTATAAACACGCAAAATTAAATTTGCACCTGTTTATACAACACATTATTTACTCAATGTGACTGATACATTTAAATGGATTGATTACCTATATTACTTAAGAAATAATATAACTATAAGTAAATATAACTTATTCAGTTGACTCCGTAACTGTTTAAGATTTTCTTTGTAACAAACAACGTACAACAAAAACAGAAAAAAAGACGTGTGGCACTCGGGGACTGCCGCGGTAAAGCTGTTGCATAGCATTCAGATGGCGTTGATAAAAAATGCACCATCTAGCGGCTCACCGTAGAGGAGTCCCGTGTCAGGTCATTTTCGTTACGGAATTTCTGGATTCGGTGTATTAATACTGTAGTCTTTGGATTCGGTGTCCACGCCGGCCCGCGATAGAAGCTATGCAATAGCTTAAAAATTATAGATAAGCGAACACTTATCTTTGAAATCCTTACCAGTATTCATGCAGAGATATAGATACTAGGGAATGCAAATCTCGCGAGATTGGGGCTCAAGCGAGATCTCGCGAGATTGTAAATAACAATACTGCGAGATCTCGTCAATTTCGAGATCTCGCGAGATTGGCAGTTTTGTGTGTTTTTTTGCAAATAATCACAATATTCGAATAAATTAGAAAAAAAATAATAAAAATTATAAGTATTATAAGATAACATTTATCTTTACGAATTTTTTCAATAGACTTTTATGAATGAAATTGTCTATAATTTTTTAATAAACTTCTAAGTAGTAAACTTTGACGTACGCTTCAATCAAGTCACTGTGGAAGCACTGTACTGCCCTCGTAATTGACAAAGTAAGTTAAATAGAAGTTACCTTTAAGTTACTGTGTTTTCAATTACGAGGGCAGTGTATACATAGCACAGTTTGGTTACCTATTGTAAAAAAAATTATTTTTTGTTTTTTGAAAAGCAACTGCTGAGTTTCTTGCCGGTTCTTCTCAGTAGAATCTGCATTCCAAACCGGTGGTAGATTTATAAGAGCTACAAGTTGGCCTACATGAAATAAATAAATTTTGAATTTGAAATAACAAATGAAAAAAACAACCAGTCTTCTCTTCTAATATCAAACGCAAATCTTTTGGTAATTTAAAAATTAATTCGCGCACCAAACGAAACCGACAGGTCGCAACTCCGTCAGTGTCAGTCCGCGCTTCGAATAAGACTTTTTTATGCTCGAGTGCAATCTCGTTTATCTCGCGAGATCTCGCCCTTTTTTCGGCCGAGATCAATCTCGCTAAAAAAGGCCGAGATCTCGCGAAAACGAGATCTCGCGAGATCGAGATTGCATTCCCTAATAGATACCTACCTTAGGAATTAAGGACGAGATGACGATGTGGGATATCTTTGCCCAATTTTCGAAAAAAGTTCCAGCTCAAGCCTCTAACAGATCGGCGGCTGTTATAGTTCAGTGTTTGGGACTGCTCGGGGTCAACCTCTGTCGAACGGGATGGCTAACATTGTGCATCGGTTTCATCGTTTCAGACTTCAACATACGTGTACAAAATATTTTGTAATGGTGTTTGAAGTCGGTTGTTAAAAAGTATTTTTATTAATTGCATCTTCATACATTTAAAATTAATTTAATAGGCCAATTTGCTTAGCGTTTGTGGACTATGAGAAAGCCTTCGATTCGGTGGAAACTTGGGCTGTGTTGAGGTCTCTGCAGAGATGCCGTATCGACTATCGGTACATTCAAGTGTTGAAGTGCTTGTACGAAAACGCCACTATGTCAGTACGTATACAGGACCAGACTACAAGGCCAATTCAATTGCAGCGTGGAGTGCGACAGGGAGACGTTATCTCCCCGAAGCTCTTTACCGCTGCGTTGGAGGACGTCTTTAAGCTTCTGGATTGGAACGGACTTGGCATCAACATAAACGGCGAGTACATCACTCACCTTCGATTTGCCGACGACATAGTCATCATGGCAGAGACTCTCGGAGACCTCAATACAATGCTCAATGACCTCAGCAGGGTTTCTCAACAGGTGGGCCTTAAAATGAACATGAGCAAGACGAAGATCATGTCTAATGCTCATGCTTCGCTCCACCCAGTAATTGTTGAGAACACTGCACTCGAAATTGTAGACGAGTATATATACCTGGGACACACAGTCCAGCTAGGTAGGTCCAATTTCGAGAAAGAGATCAACCGCCGAATCCAACTCGGCTGGGCAGCATTCGGGAAGCTCAGAGATGTCTTCTCGTCCAAAATTCCTCAGTGCCTGAAGACTAAAGTCTTCGAACAGTGCGTGTTGCCAGTGATGACGTATGGATCCGAAACATGGTCGCTAACTATGGGCCTCATAAGAAGGCTCAGGATCACTCAGCGGGCGATGGAGAGAGCTATGCTCGGAGTATCCCTGCGAGATCAAATCAGAAATGAGGAGATCCGTAGGAGAACCAAAGTCACCGACATAGCTCAGCGAGTCGCGAAACTGAAGTGGAAATGGGCGGGGCACATAGTTCGAAGAGCTGATGGTCGTTGGGGTCCCAAGGTGCTGGAGTGGCGACCCCGCACCGGGAAGCGCAGTGTTGGCAGACCCCCCACCCGGTGGACCGACGACATCAAACGAGTCGCAGGGAGTCGCTGGATTCAGGCGGCGCAAGACCGAGGTCTGTGGAGGTCCATGCAAGAGACTTATGTCCAGCAGTGGACGTCCATAAGTTGATGATGATGATGATGATGACATTTAAAATTGGTAGTCCTTAATCTATGCATTGTATCTACTGAGAGTCCTAGAGACTGTGCCTAGAGAGTTATCTCTTTCATTAAACTCAAACACATCTTTATTACCTACTGTTTTTATGTACGGATTCGAAGTAGGTAATTAATCATTATTATCACAATGAGTTTTTTTAATTATTTTAATTGTCATTATCTTTAGAAAGTGAAATTACAATAATAGGTAGACAAGTATTAGGTAAGTATATTCAAGAAATAATTTTATTATCGTAATAATTTAATAAGTAGTTAGGTAGGTACTCGGATTCACAAAGCTATTATTATTTTATTGCCCTTTGCAAGTCTTCATACAAGATAACATAGTGTCAAACTTGTTTTGATTGCCGCCACAACCTCCGTATACGAATTGCTTGCAAGACTGCTTATTCACATCATAATAATATCTGCAAAAACAAAAAAGACGTGTGGCACTCGGGGACTGCCGCGGTAAAGCTATTGCATAGCATTTTAGCGGTGAGCCGCTAGATGGCGTTGATAAAAAATGCGCCATCTAGCGGCTCACCGTAGAGGAGTCCCGTGTCTGGTTATTTTCGTTACGGAATTTCTGGATTCGGTCTCCACGCTGGCCCGCGATAGAAGCTATGCAATAGCTTAAAAACTAACTAAAGTAACTAAATAAAAAAACAGCTAGGTACCTAAGTATAAGGTAAGTTGCATTTTCGATATTTCAAGCACGAGATGTTTTTTTTGTATGTCCTCTATTTGTCCTCCGGCATGATGATCGGAGACTTTTTATAGTTGACATGGCTTGCTATTTTTTTCTTTTTTTTTGTGTCATTCATAATTATGCTTTTTACAATATTTATATAATTATATATAAGAATATTTTACTTAGTATTTTTAATTACATTTTACTTAGTTCTTATCTGCTATTATATATTTACAGTTGACACTTAATACTCTTCTAAGTATTTATTACCTACATGAGTACCTATTACCTAATTCTATTTATGCCTTTAGCACGAGATGTTACGATGCGCCCAAGTTTGTTAGCAGAGCTCGCAATTTCAGTGATAAATACGCTTCTGAAGCTCTTGAAACTCTACAGTTGGCTCTTACTCATTCTGTGGATCTCCTTTAGAGAGATGACCCACTGACCTCTATAATATATTCTAATCTATGATTAACACTGGACTTGCTGTCCCTATACTAATGACAATTTAAATTATGAATCAATTTGAAGCGCCACATTTGACATACGAGTGTCTCTGGAATTAATAATATTACAAATGGCGCACCGACATCTATAACTAATAATCTATGAAACCTTGTGATTTATCTTAACTATCTTATATTTTACTGGATGATACCCGCGACTTCGTTCGCGTGGATTAAGGGTTTTTAATCCCACGGGAACTCTTACTTCCCGGGAAAGTTGGAAGAAAAAGGCTGAGGACCAAATGTGGTGTCGCTTATTAGGGAAGATCTATGGCCAACAGTTGACGTTCTCAGTATGATGATGATGGTGATGTGATGGTGATGATGAGCCACGGCCTTCCTGATGAGCGAGGCCAGAAGTAGACGTGTGGGTAGGTACTTACTTAGTGAACAGAGCTAAGCAGAGTCCTGAGTCTGGTTGTAAATAACAGAATGTAGGCTGCGTAAAGTCCTCAATGTTCATATAATTTGTCCCTGAATTATTAAACAAATATTATTAGATTACTCGTAGTTCTAGCTCGCAACTTTGTAGAGTTGGATTTTTAAAAATCCCGCAAGAAGTACTTAATTGTTTTCTTTTTGAGAATAACAAGTATGTCACTCACTCTCTAGGTCTTAAATTATATTCATGCAAGAATTAAGTTTATCCGTTGCTCAATACTATTATTAGCCTCTATAGCCCAAAGCTTACAGATACGGACTGAAAACTGAAAGGTCACAGGTTCGAACCCCACCCGTTGCACCATTGTCGTACCCACTCCTACCTAGCACAAGCTTTCCGCTTATTTGAAGAGGATAGGAGGATTAGTCGACTTCAGTTTGGCTAATATTCTTTACAAAAAAAATTAGCTGTTTGCGTTATGGCAATTTCTAAAATTGTTTTAAAACAAAAATAAGGCACGTGTTTTACACATGTTTTTTTATGGAATATAATAAGTCGACCAGCAAAATTTATTTTTTGGCATCAAAACCTAGCTTCTAATTTAATAACTCAGCAACGGGAAAATGATGAAGCTTCTAATATACTAACTCGGCTTCTTCACAATGGCCACAAAATATTCCAAAGAAAGCATCAAATAAAGAGCCACTATTTTTATTATTGTCCACTGCCACTGCACGATTTGGTGCGAGTGAGATGGATACGACTGGCCATTTGCACGATTTCGTTGGTGCGAGTGAGACGGATGCGACTGGCAATTTGCACGATCTCGTTGGTTATGGCTATTTGCACCAATCAGAGAGCGCCATTCAAAACATGCATTTGTTTTTTTGTTGTTCTGTTGTTAGTGTGTTAATATTGCAATTATTTTTGTATAATTTTTTCTTTAAACTAAAGTTAGGTTAGGTTAGGGTTATACATGAATATTCAGGTGCCCGGCCGAAGGCCGGGCACTTAGGTTCTGTTGGGATCGTAAACCTACCTAAAACTAAAAAAAAAGTTGAAAAAAATTTGATATTTTTTTCAAAAATGTTATAATGTTATGTGTAGGTATTTATCTTGAGTTAAATTTAAAAACAATCATTTTTTTAATTTCATTTTATTAAAAAAAAAAAAACGTTTTTTTTTATTTAGTTAGAAACATTTTTTTATTTCATTTTTCTCACAAAAAAAAAAATTAAAAATGTGGTTGAAGATTTGGTGTATTATTTGGTGCTAATATTTAAGTATTTTAGGAGTTCACGGTTTGAAGCTAAGTTATAAATATAGATGCTAAAATTATATTTTTTAGAGGCTCACTAGTTGAAGCTGACTTAGTAATTTAGAAGCCAATAATGGTATTAAATAGAAGCTCGTTTAATTACATGCCTTTTTTTATTCATTGACAGGATAGTCCTTGACTGCAATCTCACCTGATGGTAAGTGATGATGCAGTCTAAGATGTTAGCGGGCTAACTAGGAACGAGTATGGCTGTGTAGATTCAACCCATACCCCTAATCGGTTTCTACACGCTATCGTGCCGGAACGCTAAATCGCTTGGCAGCACGTCTTTGACAGTAGGGTGGTAACTAGTCACGGCTAAAGCCTCCCACCAGATATAACATAAACTGTTAATAACATAAAGTTCCTATATTCCGAGTTTGACCTTCAATTAATTAACTATTTACTTACCTTTGCAACGTCGTTCACAGTCCAAATGTGTATCAAAATTATTTTTGTTCCCGTCGCAACCACTATAGATGAATGGTGAACATTGGTCCAGTTTTACGTCATAAAAGTATCTAAAATATTTAAAAAAAACAGTCCCTTACAAAGTAGAGTAGCAGTTAGTTCAGAAAATACATCATTTACATACTTGGTTAGTGACTTTTCACAATTTCCTGTCTTTGGTTGTAATTGGCACCAATGATCCCATTTCCAAATATACGAACGCGCTGAAAATATTTTAAACAGTTGCGGCAGATATGAAAACTCCATGATGCAGCAGACAATAGAGAGAATTTTGCACGTTAAAAAGCAGGTAGGTAATATTATATTTAATTGTTTGAAAAATATGTCAGTGACATGAGATTAGTAGGTACTCGAAAAATAAGTAGATACCTACCCGTTACAGTACGGTTGACGAGCAAACAAACAGGCGGGTCACCTGATGTTAAGTGATTACCGCCGCTCATGAGCTGCATGAACTGCCTCTAAACTCTAAAATATCTGGCACAATGTATGGTTGACGTGCTTGGAGCACCAAGCACCCAGGCTGTGAGAATGAAATTGTAGTCTATACGGTGGCGAGCGGTACGGTTGTAAAAGAAAGAGGGGGGGATAACACTCTCCGTTATTCAATTTGAAGATGCCAAGACCTGATGTCCACCTAGTGGAGGTATTTCGACACTAGGCTTTTTATGCGGGGTACATAACACCCTTGGATTGTTAGAGTATCATTATGAGTAATTACTGTTCTTCTTTCGCCTCCCATCATCTCTTTGAAGTACGTCTAGCGCGCTTGAAGCCACATCTATGTCTCTTTGAACATTTATAGATCTTGTGTTAACCGTCGTTGGTTTAGGAAGAGTGGTATCACGAATTACCGCAGTTGTCATCGAACTGTTCGACTCGGCTCCTCTACCAAAATAATTTATTGTTATTATTATACACACATAAGAAAAATACAGTGACTGGAGCATTGCAAAGGAATTTTTTGCTACAACCAAAGCGTGTGATCGATGCGATAAAATTTATGTTATCGTAAAAATAACGCCAACCTTTCCGAAATATACAGGACCTACTCACTTCACATCAATTCTGTGACGAAACGATTTTATTATTCAAAAATATGTATATTTTTAAAAATAATGTACTGGCTTAATGGCTTTCATCTATGTAAAAATTTGTATGAGGCCGATCGCTTATCTTAATATATTTTACCATGTTTTTGGTAAAATAACTTCTCAGATGAGTTACTGTACCTAAATCGTTATATTTTATCATTATTTATTATAGCGTTATATAGAACTCTTTTACTACTTACCTATTTCTTGCCTACTTCCATTTCGTGTTCAAACAAGAAATGAGAGAAGAAGGAATCTTCTTTGTTTATTTACTAACTTTTTTGAGAAAATGCTATGAACTAAAACTGTCAGCAGACGTTCCTGTTTTTCTGAATAATTCAACAAATCAACTTTAATGTAATATTTTGGTATAGGTGCTTATTTCTACGATCTACCCAAGTGTAAACGGTAAAGAAACGATCTCATCAATGAAATGAAACCCAACATTGTGCAAATTGCGATGAGACTGCTCCCAAATTATAATACCTTCTGCGACTATATTATCAGAATTCGGCGAATATTCGCATTACCGCGACAAATGTGGCTGAGTAGTTCGTTGAGTCGCGATGTAATCGGGTGAACGACATGGCACTATCGGTAATGTAAACAAGTTGACTGCTAATGCAAACAACACTGAACATATCGCGTATAGATAGCCGAATACGAATATTTTATCGCGACAACGCGACACGAATTTTCGCACGATAATGTAGCCGCAGCTTTGAGCCGCAGCGTACCAAATCAATAAAGTGTAAGTAAATGGGATCGATTTCAGTTGGAGCACAGATATTGATAACAAAATATTGATGACAGTACCCGCAGAGGCAAACCTAGTGCAGCAGCGATACTGAATAGCGCGTCGTTAGGATAATTCGATTTGGGAATTGGAGCATTGGAGGATCCCACCGTTCGGGTATTCGGGCTTGCATTCATCCCTCCCCGTCCCGCGCCCGGCTCAGCAATGCAAGTCGGTATTTGAATGCAAATTGAAAACGCCATTAGATCGCCAAACACCGGCCTTCCGATGAATCTATGAAATTGTAAACATCGACAAAGTTTTTAACAATCTTGAAAACGTTTGATAAACCTAATCTTGGAATTTTTTTCTTTGTTTTTCCGAGATAAAAAGTAGCCCATTTCACTGTACAGGTCTTCAACTATATCCATGCAAAAAATTACTTCGATATGTTGCTCGTTTGCTCCGTTGCGTTTGAAGGATAAACGAACAAACCAAAAAATTAACACACTCTCGCTCTCTTGATATTTGAGCGGGAAAGGCTAAGGGTTCGGGGATTTGAAATACACACTGACTGACTGATTACTCCCAATTGATTATTTTATTAAGTTAACTAGATTTAACCCGCGGCTTCGCTCACGTTAGGTTCGATTTTTTAACCCCCTATTTAACCCTCTTAGGGTTGAAATTTTCCAAAATCCTTTCTTAGCGGATGTCCAAAGAGAATGTAATCACTCCGTTTTACGGATGTCTACGTCCTAACAGCTACCTGTATGCCAAACAGCTCGATCGGTCCAGTGGTTAGAGCTGTGCGTTGATAGATCAGTCAGTCAGTCAGTCAGTCAGTCAGTCAGTCAGTCAGTCAGTCAGTCAGTCAGTCAGTCACCTTTGCCTTTTATATATTTAGATATCATAGCGGTCCCATAGATGAGAACTACTTCTCTATCAGATACCTAGTAGGTAGGTATGTGATAGTATTGTCGAGTAAGTAACTATGTATGCCTATCAAAATACCTAAATTGCCTGAACAAACGGTTGATAGAACGGCCGTTCAAAACACAAAATTGACAAATTATTATGCCTAATGATTTCAAAATCGCTTCGTTCGATTGATTGCAATCGCCATGTTACTAGCATTTTCAATTTGCATTCAAATTCCACCTTCGATAGCTGAGTTGCGGAGAGTAGAGACAAAATGCGAGAATACTAGGATATTCGAACGCCCCAATTTCCGAATGGGATTAACCAAACGACACGCAGCCGCAGCATACCTATGTACCAACTGCACAGGGAGTTAGTATCTAGGAGGTAAATAAAAAGTCTTTTTTTCTAGAGCTCGTATGCCAAACTACCTATTAATTGCATTAAAATGTTAAAACTCGCCAAAAACTTACGCACTATTAGAACTTCACTGACGGATACTACCTACTTAGTTTGTTTAGGATGAAGTTATTACAGCTATCCAGAGATTAATGCAGGTTTAGGTAGTTACTTATGGGTTTTATGCGTGGCCGCTATTTTCAAAATAAAAGAAAAATGGCAGACAGTAGGATGGCTAAATTCAAACCCCTTTCACCGATCGAAATCATTGGATCATGACCCAGTACAAAACACATATAAGTACTTACTTACCTAAATAAGAAATGCCTCAAAAATCTTAGGTATAGCTAAATAGGAATAGTTAGCTAACAATTAACAACAAAGCTAAGGCAATGGACGCAAAATTAAAAACCACTCGAGCCCGCAGTGCTAATTAGTGCTAGGTATGGTTTTTTATCGTCTGAACGCTAAAGACGGGATAATGGAAGCTGCGACGATTAATATTTACTTAATACTCCCTGCTGCAGACAATTTGCTATGTTTAGTTTGAATGATGCTTAATTAATGCCGGATAAAATTGCATTATTTTACTAGCATTATAATACTTATCTGTTTTTATTATGTCTATGTTTACTGTAGTGAATGATTTAAAGCAGCGCGCAGCGTTACGAACTAAAACGTTACTTATTAGTAGAGAGTAGAGTCTAGAAGTTTTCATGCTCTCATGCCCGGTAAAAAAATTAATTTTATGAATCTACAATATTTCAATTCTTATTAATTCAATTATTTCTAAACCAAAAGTGTAATTCTGTTTAATTCTCTCTTCCAAACCTTCCTGCTGCAGTGGTGAGCGGTATGGCCATCGATGTAGGTAGGTAAATAATAATTTTATGTACCTACTACCTATGTACTTTGGTTGTATAACGCACGACATACATATTATGACGTGAGATATATCTACCTATGTGACGGCTGCAATCCTATTCCACAAGCTAAAAAAGCCTACGTGGTACCTACCACGTACCTACCGGTACCTAGGTAGGTATCTCATAACCCTTGCGCTCTAGGTACCTATTGCAATTTATCAACCTCTTAACTCCATGGTCGGATGTCTATAGTTTATGTCGAACGTCTGTCAAATAGTGTCACTGTCGTTTATAGTCGTTTGACGTTTGTCAAATCGCCACGGAGTGATTACATTCTCTTTGCAAATCGCCGCAAAGTGAAAAGTCCAACTATGATTTTTTAATTATTTATTTGTTATTTTACGGCAATTTTAACCATTTAACCATGAATTTGTCTGAGGAAAACAGTTTTTCGAACGGTCTGCTGTACGTGGGCTTCAATCAAGATCAAGGTGACTAAAAGAAATTGCTTAGTAACATGTTGAAAGTGAAAACGTAACTTTTTGTTGTGATGTTTTCATAATTATTTACTGTTGTGTGAATATCCCGTATCGTGCTATAAATTATTTCAGGTTGTTTCGCCTGTGGAACTGAGAATGGGTTCAGGGTTTTCAACAGCGATCCACTAAAGGAAAAGGAGAGACAAAATTTCGCTGAAGGTGGCCTTTCGTACGTCGAAATGTTATTTAGATGTAACTACATGGCGCTGGTTGGCGGAGGCAAGACGCCCGTGTACCCTCCGAACAGAGTGATCATTTGGGATGATCTGAAAAAGGATTCGGCAATTTCGTTAGACTTCAACAGTCCAGTGAAAGCAGTGAAGTTGAGAAGGGATCGCATTGTTGTTGTTCTGGGTAAACATTCTAGAACTTTGTTGAGTAGTTACTTAACTATAGTCTATTTTTCCTTACATGTCTTAAGAGGTAATCAAATTACAGAAAACCGTTTGGGATAAACTTGTAACTGACAAACAATTAAATTTTCACTTGTAGCTCAGTTTCATTGTCAGTGTGCAGTAAGAATGTCTTATGTGCTGTGCTTAGTGTTTTGCTTACGTATTTCTGGGACAAAACACTTGTTTATAATTTGACAGCTAAGGAAAATTAAATTATAGTTGATGAACAAGATTCTGTTTTAGTGTACATAAGTTTTGTTATAACCCTATGAGAAGTGTTTGTAAGTGCAATTAGTGGACAAATTATGAACAGTGCTTTCGAAAATAATAGGCATGCAACAACTTCTCCAGCAGAAATAACAGTATAAATAAAATATTTTTTGCCCATTTCAGAAAATTTGATCAAAGTGTACAGTTTCACTGCCCAGCCTCAATTGCTTCATGTGTTTGAAACATGTCAGAACTCCAGAGGGCTGTGTGTGGTTTGTCCAAACAGTAACAATGCACTACTCGCATATCCAAGCAGAAAAACTGGGTACGTTCAGGTAATTATTAAAATCTTAAAAGATTTGAACTTGGTAATATAGTAAATTTACTACTACTCAATACTAATCTCCAGTTATTACTTTTTTATTTAGCCTCAATAGCCCAACGGTTAAAGGTGCGGACTGAAAACTGAAAGGTCGCAGGTTCGAGCCTCACCCGTTGCACTATTGTCATACCCACTCCTAGTACAAGCTTTCCGCTTATTTGGAGGGGATAAGAGGATATTAGTCAACTTCAGCTTGGCTAATTTTTTTTAAAATTACTGGGGATTAGTATTGAGTCCCTAAGTGCTGGAATGGTGACCTTTTAATAATAAGAGCAATGTTGGTAGACTCCCCCACTTGGTGAATAGATAACATCAGTTGTAGGGAGCCACTGGATACAGGTGCCACAAGACCATGACACATTGTAATCCATGCAAGAAACCTTTTGTCCTTTTGTTATACAGAAAGAAGCCCAATATGTTATCAATACAACAATATAAGATTTTCGTTATATAAGTTTATATATAGAAAATTTACACTGAAATGTGTTAAAAATTAAAATATTACTTCCACAGCTAGTTGAGTTACCTAGTCTAGCAGGAACAAGTGCAGCTCGGGAAGGTCATTTGATAGCAGCTCACGAGGCACCATTAAGCTGCTTGGCCCTCAATGTTGGTGGCACGAGGTTAGCTACAGCATCCACTAAGGGCACACTCATCAGAGTATTTGACACAAACACTGGTCAAAAGTTAGCAGAGCTGAGAAGAGGAGCACATCAGGTATTCCTTGTGCTTTTTTCAAGCTACTTAATGTTGGTGCTATGTAATCCTGGCTTGCTACTAAGAAAAACAAAAGAAAGAAAGAAGAATTTTTTTGCAGTCGAATTTGTACAATGTTACCCTTTTTCACAGGAAACATAGTGAAAAGGATAGACTGCTTATAGACTTGTCTATCAAAACTTTGTAGACCTGACAATGTAATTTTGTTTATGGACCGGTCAATTTAAGTGATTGTGTACAGTACAACTGAATTACCATCAATGTTCTTTTCAGAAAAAAGAACATCCACCTAGATATCTGGTACAATAATAAATTAGCATTTTTTTTTGGTTATACCTTAAATTCTGTCCCAATTACTACTGCTGTTTTCTGAGATTATGAAAATTTTCAAAAGTGAATTTCAGTTAATCAGCTGCCAGAACTTTTTTACCAAAAAAGTTTAAATCAAAAATGTTTTTGGTGTTAGAACTACATAAATGATGATTATTTGATGTTTTTCCAGGCAACAATATACTGCATAAATTTCAACCACACGAGCACCAACCTCTGTGTGACGTCAGATCATGGCACGGTGCACATCTTCAGTCTAGAAGATGAGAAGTTAAACAAGCAATCCAGCCTTGCGACTGTCAACTTCTTGCCGAAATATTTCTCGAGCAACTGGAGTTTTTGTAAATTCACCATACCCAACGGGCCACCTTGCATTTGTGCATTTGGTGTGGATAAAAGTTCTATAATCGGTAAGTTATTTTTGAATCGAAATCTTCAAAATAATGAACAAGATGCTTGCAGTAATTACCCCTTTGGATGGCCAAAGTAGCTGCCAGCCCTAGGATACATTTGTCAATACATCCTTACTAATATTAAATAAATAAATAAAAAAAAAAAAAAATATTATAAATGCGAAAGTGTGTTTGTTTGTTGGTTTGTCCTTCAATCACGCCACAACAAAGCAACAGAGCAACGTGACTTTTTGCATGGGTATAGTTGAGGGCCGGGAGAGTGTTATAGGCTTCTTTTTATCCCGGAAAATCAAAGAGTTCCCGCAGGATTTTTTTATATATCTTTTATAACCACAACAGTCATCAGGTAAAGTTTTTTTGCAGTTATTTGTGCCGACGGTTCATACTACAAATACAAGTTTAATGAAAAGGGCGAATGCACCAGAGATGTTTATGCGCAATTCCTGGAAACTTCAGAAGACAGATAAGTGAATATATCCCATATGTATATGGAATTAATCTACTATGAAGAAATTAGTATGATCCAAATAGAAACACGCTAATTTCTTGTGAATACTTTATTGGTACTGTGTTATGAAACTCTCAATGTAAGGTCACACTTGAGCACGACAAAGTTTCTATGGAAAAGTTTATATATAACTATAGTATATCCTATTTTATTTCCATATCAAACAAATAAATTTATATCGATTTTTGCAATGCCAGTCGTTTCGTATGAACTTACACCAAAAATATCTAAAAAGGTGCTTTTTTTATTTATGTTCCCATTTTAGAACCCATATTCTATATCTTGTATTTGGAATACAAAAAAAGTACTTCAAGCCAGTGTGACCTTGTGCTAAATTTTATTAAACAGTAGTAAAATATCGGAGACCAATGCGATTGTTGTAAACAGAGTGTTGATATTGGTGCTTATTATGTTGTACATAATCTAACTTGAAATGTATTAGTATCCTTTTCTGCAATGAAAATTATGTAAAAAAGGATGGCACTATTTTGGACTTGTCAATTGAGTTTAGTATTTAGATTGTGTACAACGGAATTAGTATCATTTTGATGTATATTTTTAGCGTTTTGTATGTCAGGCAGTCAATGCGAAAGTAGTTTAACCTTTTTACACTGAACAAGCGCCTACTCTTGTATAGTTCTTGAAATTCATGGACGCGCAACGCGCGCGACACGCTCCGACTGGCACGTACACATACGAAATTGAACACTCCGTAACCACAAGTAAAGCTAAAAGTGTCCTAAGTCGGTAAATAAAAATAAAATAAAATCATAAAATATATCTTAGTCACTTTGTAAAATTTCCATTGATTATGTTATATTTAATTTGCGCTTTGATATTACATATCATTCAAAAATATTTTATTTATTAGTCATCGAATTTATTAAAACTTGAGGCTATAAAACTTTAAGCTACATGCAGACCGATACAACAAACCTGAACAAATATTTTTTCGCATTCTTTGAGTACTTTTAATTAAACGTTCTAAATCTGTTAAAATCGCTGTCAAACCCCATTGAGGTTCGTTCGAACGGTCTGTATGCAGCACTGCACGAGTTTTATTAATTGTACAGTACCAAATATCTTAAATAAATCAAGTGTGCGCGTTATTTTGAGAACGTTTCAAAATGAAGCGAAAAATTTAAAAGAGGCATACGCCAGACCAAGTGATGCATTTTTCATTATTTAAAATGCAAGTGACGTCAGCAGCATAGGACGCGCTGTAAACATCATCGACCGAATATTGTCGTCAATGAATTTATAATATGAGGAATGTGTCGCGTACAGCTGGTGTACTATACAGGGTAACCCACGGCTATGCCACATGGAGGGGAAGTACCTTAAATATTGTAGATGGAACATTTTACTGAAAGAAGACTTCATTTTAATTTAAAAAACAATTTAAACTGCATTCATAGATTTTTAAATAATTTCCTGGTTGAACCGGTACTCGAACCCGCTATACGAGAAAAAAAATTAACCTGTATCTTTATCATACCGATCGGAAGGCTTCATCATAAGGATTATTTTTTGTTAAATAACATAGCATGAGAAATAAAAGGAAGACCATGAATTTTAGCCTTTGATGTAAAATTTTGTTCAGAAAAATGAAAAGCTGACATTGGCGTATCGACATACAACTGACATGAACTATTACTAATGAGTACCCACTTGAGAAGTACGCATCATTTCCCGATCCTTACTATCCTTACTAATGCTTACTTATATTACCTATAAATGCGAATGTGTGTTTGTTTGTTGCTTTATTGGTTTGTCCTTCAATCCCGCTGCAACAGACGAATTACAATTAATTTCTTTCAGTAAAATGTTCCATCTACAATATTTAAGGTACTTCCCCTCCATGTGGCATAGCCGTGGGACGCCCTGTATAATACCTTGTTGCGCTCATACTTGATTTTGATAGGTACAACTTTATACATTTATATCAATATTGTTATAATATTATCCAAGAAATTTATAACTACGAAAATCTGTTATAATCGGTTTAGTGATTAGCCTACTATAATATCATTTTCATTGCCTTTATGGAGGATCTCGAAAAATGTTTTATTAGTTAAAAAAAATTGAAATTGTGAAATTCTAAAGATGTTTAATTGTCATAGATTTAGATATTGTTTAAATGAAATTATGAATATTGCTACTGTAAATAATTAGTATACCTACATCCAAACAGTTATAGTAATTGAGCTCCTTCACATCGAATGATATGCGGTGCGGCGCCGTGACCACGGCTGCCAACTGTATGCATCTTTTTGCAACACCAAAAGAAGCAGTGGGGCGGATTTTAACTACCTTTGGTATACAAATATAACAGCAAGTGGCCGCACTGCGCCGCCCCTCAAATTCGATGTGTGGAGCCTCCTTAGACTGAGCGTTTGCCGACTAAGATGTATAAAGCAGCTATTTTTTTTTTCATCACAACATTAATCAAAAATCTTTTTCTCAATAAACAGCAATCACGGCGCAAAAATTATGCTACAAGTAAAATACCTAAAGAAACAGTGATTCGCAAGTAGTTTATTTGGGATTAGAATATGTTTTTCGGTTCGTTGATTAAATTATTACTATTAGCCGGTGAACGGTCATCCTAAATTAGGCTCACATAAAGTAGCGATCTCAACTAAAATCCGAGAAATACACAGAAAGTATAAATTTGTGCTTTGTGTTCAAAAATAATATTATGTATTTTTTATCGCATTAAATACGACAAATCCTATCAGCTTTACCCTACACTTTTCTTATCACATTTAGGTGATGCGACGTCCCACGTAAGCGAATTTAATGCGAAAGCGATGCGGCGCGATTATTAAGATAGCGTTTTTTTATGGCTGTAAGACTTTTGTGCGGTGGTAAAGGGGTGTTTTTGCCTCACAGGCATCTTGTCAAAACTTAGTCGTTCTTATTAACTAGCTAGCTGATTCCCGCGACTTCGCGCGTCCGCGTGGAAAAAGTTTAGCAGCGTAGGACTTCAAGATATTTTCGCGCCCCATCGATTTCGCTTACATAGGAAGACATGTTTAGATACATCCAGAGATCATATACGAGTATTACAACATGGTTTTATAAAAAAAAGACGTGTGGCACTCGAGGACTGCCGCGGTAAAGCTATTATTGCATAGCATTTTTTATCAACGCCATCTAGCGGTGAGAGGTGAGTAACGAAAATAGCCCTGACACGGGACTCCGAGTCAGGGTTATTTTCGTTACGGAATTTCTGGATTCGGTCTCTACGCTCAAGGCCCGCGATAGAAGCTATGCAATAGCTTAAAAAATATGGATATGAAGATTATGACATAACGGAAAAAATATATAGGGCAGAGACCGATCAACGCATACGGGAAACGTGAGAAGTCCAAGTAAGGTCTACCAATAAGAATAATTAATTATGCTGATTGCATCACTCTTTATAATTTAAAAAGTTACCCTAAAGAAATGTAAAATCAATTGTTTATATTATATTAATTATTCAGCATATTATATTTTTTTATGTTACATACAATAATAATAATTATTATTATAATGCTAGGTAGGTACTGTTTTACTTTATGATTTTTTAGCTATCCAATGACTTTATGTAATCATTTTTTTAAATAAATTAGTTGTAAGTATTTTACGACGGAGTTTTCTTAACCCTTTTTTAGCATTGGATTTAAGCAAAGTAAAATAACAGAACATAATTATCTTCTAAAATAAATTGCTGTTCATTAGTCTAGCTAAAACGACTTGACCGATTTGATTTTTTTTTTTTTTGTTTTATTCGCTGTAATACAGAGTTGGTTTAAAAAAAATAAGGAAAAGCAAAAAAAATCAAAATTGGTAATTTTGTACTTCGGATTATTTTTAATATGTGGCGGGAGGAACGCCGCGAGTAAAAACCAGTTCTATTAATATTATTTATTCATTTCATTTTATCTTTTTAGTACATCTATAAATGTGTCTCTTGGTATTTTTATGTTTGCAACACTTCGCATTTTCTTTTTTCCCTCAGCCTGCTGTTTTAATAGCTTTTTTCTTCGCGTAACATCTCCTCCATACTGAAAGTAAAAGAAAGAAGTGTTATTCAGAATTAAACTTGACATTTTAACTAAAAACTAATTAATGAACCATTTAATTAGCATAATTATTAAACCAGTTGGGCATTCAATTCAAGTCTTTTAGCCCTTTTTTTCACATATTATAACCACTTTTATTTGTTCTAAGCCAGTCGTAGACGAATTCAGATTGAAACTTTGGAATTTTAATTAAATATAAATTATATTAAACTTTCTGATAGCATATATTAATCATCCTCCAGCAGAGGGTTTAAAATTAGATATAAAAGGTAAAAATATTTTATAGGTAATTTTTACTTACAAGCTTAGCGGTAACATCTTTTCTATATGCCTTCAGTGTTTCTCGTGAATAAACTTTTCCATTAACAACTGCTTGAATGGCGACCTGAACAAAAATAATGAGTACATATTAATATTAGGCTGAAATCTATCTATTTTTTAGTCTATTTCTAGGAACATTACTTACCTGCACCATCTGGCGTGGTATCATTTCCTTGAGTTTCGCCGTCAATCTTCTGGCGTTGTATTCCAAACGGCTGGTGTGGACTATCGTTGTTAGTTCGTCCACTAATACGCCATTTATTAGTATATCCATCTGCATTGACATAAATATAGTTACAATTAAAAACGCTAGCCTAAAGCAAATTTACAGACATTGACATATTTGAGAACATTAAACTCTCAGGTTTACACTATGTTTTCCTTTACTGATGAAGCATGTGATGTTTAACAACTTTTTTTTTTAAATACTAGCCATGTTGAAGTTGACTAATGTCCTCCTGTCCCCTCCAAATAAGCGTAAAGCTTGTGCTAAGAGTGGGTACGACAAAAGCGCAACGGGTGGGGTTCGAACCTGCTATCTTCCAGTTTTCAGTCCGCACCTTTAACCGTTGGACTATTGAGGCTTAAACGCAAATACTCCTAAAAGCCAGACCCCAGACCAAACCTCTAACCAACCAAGGCTATCATTGCTTCGTCAAGAATCTGCAAGTACAGCTACATTTAGACTATTTAATTTCTTAACCAAAACTGGACGCACATACGCAATAACGTTTCAACCCACAAACCTTTGTCAAATTAAATACATACATAATGTAACTTACCCTAACTAAAGAACTAGGATGGAATCCGTAATCCTGATAATCGAAACTGGCAAATCCGGACGTCAAACTCTTCAGTGTATCGTGGAAGTCTATGACGACTTCTGAAAGGGGCAGTATAAACTGCATCATTGTCATCCTCTCGTCCACAGCGCTCGATGGGAGGGGAGTCCCCCTGCGATCCACGCACAGGGTGTTCACAGCACCGATGTATTCTACAGGGGTTATTATTGTCCCTAAAACAACACAACTGTTCATCTTTTGTTTATCAAAATACCTGGTGGGAGGCTTTGGCCGTGGCTAGTTACCACCCTACCGTCAAAGACGTGCCGCCAAGCGATTTAGCGTTCCGGCACGATGGCGCGTAGAAATTAGGGGTATGGGTTGAAAGTACACTGCCATACCCCTTCCAAGTTAGCCCGATACCATCTTAGGCTGCATTGTTACTTATGTCAAGGACTATCTTGTCATCGAATTAAAAAACGTACAATTAACATTAATATGAAGCCCTGCCTCCTGTGGAAGTAAAAAAAATATATATTCTCATTCAGAATCAATTTTTTAAGCCCTTAGGACACCATCTATCTTGTTGCACTCTATATTGCAGTCTAAATGTATAAAAAATATATATAATCTGTGTCGCATCGTCACTTTTAGCTTTCTCTTGGGGAAGATAAATTCAAAACAAATGCAGGTTTGGGTACCTATGACAAATGGTTCGTAGTACTCGACGATGTTCTTAGGATCAGGCAACTGCAAAGGGTTCGTAATTATTACCTCTTCACCCTTGTATTGTTTTATCAATTTAGCTCCCATTACTCTGAAAACAGGGAATTTATATATTAACTCTGAACGTAATGATAATGCCTTCGACCATTTAGCCGGGACAAGCCTTTACGCAGATTTAGTACTGAATATATTCTGCCACTTTCTGCGGGAGGTGAGGTAATCACGCACAGCATACATACAGCACACATTTACTCACTTCCGCACACTCTTGTAAAAAACTTAATGTCTCTATGAACGCACACTAACTCAAACGTTGTCACACTTACAAGCTAACACGTACGTTTGTACATGTACTTCGGCAGAGGGGAATGCGTGCGCTTGCCAAGTCCTGGCTAAATGGTCGAATTTTTAGCAACGGCTCATTGGTTGCCTCGTCGTTGAAAAGTAGTTTTCGGGTAGTTACTCCGTCCAACTTTCTAAATGTATTTGTAACCGACTTCCAAAAAGGAGGAGGTTATCAATTCGGCCGATATTTTTTTTTATCTCCGACGCAACAGATCAATTTACGTCTGACCTTTGGTATTGCTTAAGTTGATCATTATTTAAACTTACTTAATTTTATACGGCACAGATGGAGCAGTGAGGATAGCTTCGGCTTTATGTTCCTGTAGGAGGCGTTGTGTGAATACGTCCAGATGCAATAAACCCAGAAAACCAATTCGCCATCCTTGACCCAGGGCTGGACTACAATAAAATTACAACTAAGTAGATTATAAGAGTAGATAGTAAGAGGATATTATATTTACGAATAATTCACAGGGTGCTTGCACCATACTGAAAACTGAAACCAGGATTTCAGGATTTCTGAGTCACTCAGTGTTGGAATTTTTCATCGGTCATTTTGTGATTTTAACAAATTTTTTCTTTCATTTTTCTAATTAATTACAAAATGGAATCGTGTATGTAACCTATCTCAACAAGAAAAAAACAAAAGGCAAATATTTAACACAAAACAGCAATGTACTGAAATTTTGAGAGAATTAAACTTTTAGATAACTCTTATATGTAGTGATAATATAAACATCTGAGCACTTATTGTTTCTGTCCATATATAGAATAGAACCATTTTTTATCCAAATAAACTTTTACAAAGTGCTTTCGCGTCAAATGAATCTAACACTGGTTCGGAATGCCATCCTAACCGAAATTGTATGTACTTATTTTTTTTTTTTTTTAACTAATTTACCTTTGAAAGGTTATGTTTCTGTTTATAAAATTTTACCTAGAATCTACATTGACGCTGACAGCCGAATCATTCAGAGCCAGTTTCTTGATGGCATCATTGAGTTGCGTGTGCTGCGACTGGTCGGCGGGGAATATTCCCGCGTACACCATGTGTTTGACTGTGGGCGCTGATGCTACCTTTGTACATTCTGCTGACTCTAGAGAAAGTAGCTCATCGCCTACTGAGCCGCCGCCTTTGGTACCAAGGCCTGTTGAATTTAAAAAATTTTGTAAGTTCGAATGTATCAAGTAACAACAAGCTGAAGTTGATTAATATCCTCCTATCCTCTCCAAATAAGCGGAAAGCTTGTGCTAGGAGTGGGTACGACAATAGTACAGCGGGTGGGATTCGAACATGTGACCTTTCAGTTTTGAGTCCACAATTTTAACCGTTGGGCTATTGAGGCTTCCAATTTTTACCTTACTCTCAACCTAAGTTGAGTGCAATGTACAAAAGTGTAAGAAGGTAGAATGTTTGACATAGTAGGTCTCTTGCATAGACGTCTACATGTCTTTGTCTTGCGCCACATGTACCCAGCGGCTCTTTGCAACTCGCCCGATGTTGTCTGTCCACCTAGTGGTAGGTTTGCCAATGCCTTGTGACCTCAATAACCATCAGTTTCGAACTATATGCCCCGCCCTTTACCACTTCAGCTTTGTGATTTAATGAGATATGCCCATAAATTCTGATCCTTTTACGGATCTCCCCATTCCTAATTATGATCTCGCAGGCATACTCGGAACATAGCTTAATTCCACATTTCTCTATAAACACCTTACTCACCCACCATTACTACTTGCCCAGCAAGAGCCTTTTCAATGGGTTCCTCATTTGGTCGTAGAAGTGCCAAATATTTCAGTGTGTGCTGCTTCAAATCTGATCTCCACTTGACAGTTTGCCCAACTTCTATCGACCCTGATTCAATATACGCCAAGCACATAACACCTCTGTACTTATCGTGCCATGTATCTATTATAGTTGCTTTGAAGTGTTTCTTTAAATCTACGTTTGGTGGTGGAATTCTTAAAATCACAGCCTCTAATAACTCTTTGACTCCCCACCCTTTTTTCGCTGATATACTTAAAACGGTAGACGGGTCAATGTTAAATAGTGATTTCATTTGGGATTTCGTATTTTCTGGGTCCGCACGAGGCAAGTCGACTTTATTGAGTGTTGGTATTATGACTAAGTTGTTTCTTTTAGCTAGTGAGTGGACCGCTACTGTCTGTGCTTGTACACCTTCATTGGCATCGACTAGAAATATTACTCCTTGGCATGCTTTTACACTACGTACAACCTGAAAATATACAATAGAAAAATTATTTATAATGAAATTGTAAGAAGTTAGCAATATAATTTTACTAAACACAATTATATGGATTTGTGTGTATGTATTTTTTATACATATAATATTATATACATTATATAAATAATTCTTACTTCATTGGAGAAATCAACATGACCAGGCGTGTCTATGAGGTTTAGAAGATAATCTTCATTTTTGTATTTGTAGTTTAAAGATGCTGTTACAGCCTTAACAGTTATGCCCCTTTCTCTCTCCACCTAAAATTGTAATAGTAGTAAAAAACTCATATAGGTTCTCTTGTATAAAAAGAATGCTGAGAAAAAATGAAGGGGATGTCTACGTCTACGCAGGAGGATTTTTTTATAGTAGTATCATACTGCATTAGCTACTTAGTACTTTTTAATACCTCCATAGCATCAATTTGATTGATAAATCGCTCAGATGTAACTGGTCAACATTCTTTATAGTTGTGACCTATACTGGATTATAAAAATATGACTCATTCATTTGCAATAATAATTTAGTTAGGCTTGTAACATTAAAGTGTGTATACTGACCAACTCAAATAGAATATGACTACTTTGGTTATTGTCATTTTCTTTGAAAAGAAGAATTGGAGGGTAGTTCTTAATAGTTTGGTGCTTTATATCAACTGGACTATTTCCACTGAAAAGTAACCATCACTAGTTTGGTCATCCAGACTAACTAACCAAACTGCTAAGTTGTTTTTACTTTTTCTGTGATTTTATACAATAATTTATTAAAACTTACCTACCTGCAGTTGGTCCAATACTTGGCTTGTTTCGCTGCCCGGTTTTATAACTCCAGTCAGCTCAAGTAATCTGTCGGCCAAGGTGCTTTTACCGTGATCAACATGGGCTACTATACTGAAATTCCTTATTTTAGACACATAGATTGCTTCAACATCAGCATTAGAACTGTAAAAGCGCCTAAAAGAAGTGAAAAGTATTTTATCTCATAGGTAACTGGTTTGATAAAAAGTCCAGGACAACAGTAAGAACAAAACAACAACAAGATAAGACGAAAAAGAAGTACAACAGAATTGAAGTGTCTTTATCTGTCTGTGATTTTAAACAACTGCCTCATAAATGATTATGTTTAATTTAATGAGAGTAAAACACGTTTTTTAAGTATCTGTTAGTCTGTTTGTGCGGACTAGTAACGGTTTAATCAGTTTTGAAGGGATTTTTCACAAATAGGTTGTAAGAAGAAAGGCTACCTATATTTTTAAAAGATAAATATAGGTATTAATAAGTACATATTATAATCATCGCATTTAATAAAATAAAATATAGCGCAGACGAAGTCGCATACATTTTCATATTAATTCATATACATACAAAAGGTAACTTACGTTCTATAGACCCTTAAATTGAAAACACGCGAATTTAAATGCTTCATTTTATTAATAATTCTCACCATTTTTACGTTTTTATTTAGGTTGCATGCTTTAAACAAATGTATTCATTAATTTATTTCATTCATACAAAATCGTACAAAATAAATAGGTAAATACCATAGTAAATACAAATGTTTTGACATTTATTTATGGTTTATGGATTATGGACCAGTGAGTCCAGTCGTGGTCCAGTCACAGATTACTATAGATCCAAGAGAATGTAATCGCTCCGTTATAGATAGTAGGTGCTACACACAAACATATAAGATATGTTTGTGGTGCTACAGCCAGCTTGCCAGCCAGCCAGTCCATTGTTAATAATAGATTAATTATAGAGGTTAATGAGTATGTATGATTAATAATTCACATAAACAAGTATAAAAGAAGTCGGTTAAATATTGTGGTTAAATACCTATCAAAGAGGTTAAAAACACTATCGTGTAGTATGAGATTGTCTAAAGCTTACTACGCTACAATATTAATGATCGCAATCATCTAGGTAGGTATTTCTATTAGGTAGGTACCCTACCTATATAACCATGGTAGATAGGTATGTAGGTACCTACCTAAAGTTGAAAAGTCGGGCAGTATAGTCTATGGTGTCGGGTACAAGTATCCGAATTTCATAATTTAATTTTTAAAAGCTAAGCTGGCAACATATTAATTTCTTTGACAATTGTCAATCAGCCACGTCATTTTTGCTCGAATGAGAAGATTTTTGTGTGTTAGTTTACGCGGCGTCTATTTAGATACTTATTCATTAAAATATTTAAATCATGAATATATTTCGTTTACTCGCTGACTTATCCCACCTTTTAGCTATAATTATTCTGCTGCTTAAAATTTGGAAAACCAGATCATGTGCAGGTAATCACAGCCGGCATGTTCCTTTAATTTTCAAGTGTATAGGTACTGTGTTAAATGTTTTTAATTTTTTATTGAATGTTTCAGGAATATCAGGAAAATCGCAAATACTATTTTCCGTGGTATACACAGCTCGGTACTTGGATTTACTCACGGCTTACGTGTCGGCTTATAACACCATAATGAAAGTCGTCTTTATCGCGGCATCTTACGCTACAGTGTATTTGATGTATGTCAAATTTAAGGCCACCTACGATCACAACCACGACACATTTAGGATCGAGTTCTTGTTGATTCCATCTCTGATACTCGCATTGCTTGTTAATCGCGAGTTCACAGCATTGGAGGTTAGTATGGTTCATTGATCTTTATACCATTAGCTTATTTATATCAATTAAAACGTAATAACTCACTAAACGATCATTGCATCTGCTATAACACTTGTTGTATTCTTCAACTTGGATATTGAGTATTGTTGTAATTACAATGTGTACAAGTTTTTTATTTAGTTCTACACATACACAATTTTAATAACTTATTATCTAGTACATACATCATACTGTTGATACACATAACAATACAGCAGTTAGGGTCTTGCTTTTCTTTTGTTGTGCATTCAATTTGAAAAACAACTGTTCTCACAAATAGAAATTGTGTGTATAGAAATTTGTTTAAAAGTTACATTTTAGGTAGGTATAATATTACAGTAATTATTGATAAAATATATTCTGGTTTTTTATATTAGTGAAACTTCAAAAGCCCAGTGAAGTCCAAAATAAGTTAATTGTTAGTGTGATGGGCATTCTTTTACATTATGGATTGAATTGAGAACCCCCACCTTTTTTATACAGAAAAAGATTGAATACTGTATTGCATACACAGACAAAAAAGAAAACAATTTAACCAAATTAGCTTGCAAAGGCTATCTGTATGTTTCTTATCACTAAAGTGGTTGTTCTCAGACCTTTGCTTATGAATTGATAAAAAACAAGTTGGCGCTGTAAAAAATTTTGGTCCTGTAAAGTAGTATAATAAGTACTGTTGGTTCTGTTGTTCTCCTGAACAAAAATCACCAATTGTAGTGTGTGTGTGTGTGTGTGTCTTCACAGTTGCTTGGTCCTTTACTCTTACTGTCCACTGCAATCCAACTTGACCATAGAAAGAGGTGAAGGATCAATGACTACATTGTCTCCAAGCCATAGGGAGTTCACTGCCAACTTCTAAATGCAACTTTTTTAATTAGAAAAACTAAATAACTCCAAATCTCTAAATAAGTCCATCTCAGGATCTCATTGGCTTCTATTTTAGCTAGCCACTTAGTCAATGAGGCAAATAATCTAAATATATAAAAGGAAATGGTCACTAGGACAGATCTGTCAACTCACAGTTCAAATCACTGGAGTGAGGCTGAAATTTTGCATACATATATTTATGATGTAGGCATCTGCAAAGAAAGGATTTCTGAAAATTCAAACCCTAAGAGGTATAATAGGGGTTTGAAAAATCTAACTAGATGTGAGCAAAAGCTAGTTACTAATAAAGAAATAACTACTGTTACTTGTAATCACTTTTTATACCTTTACTTCAACCTTTCTCCTTCGAGAAGAGTTCTGTCGTCACCATCATCTCAAAGTGACACTGTTTGACAGACTGTATAACTTTACATTTCAGGTTTTATGGACATTCTCAATTTATTTGGAGTCTGTAGCAATTTTGCCACAACTGTTCCTGGTGTCAAAAACTGGGGAGGCTGAAAGTATCACATCTCACTATTTGTTTGCTCTGGGCTCATACAGAGGTCTCTATCTCTTAAACTGGGTGAGTATGAACACTTCAACTTGATTATGAACTTATTTCTAGTGGATGTGCATCAAAAACTGAGGTGTGGCGGCACAGAATTTTTTTTTATTCGATAACAAGATAGTCGTTGACTGTGATCTCATCTGATGATAAGTGACGATGCAGTCTAAGATAGCGGGCTAACTTGGGAGGGGTATGGCAGTGTAGATACAACTCATATGGGACTTATTATTATGGAAAAATTAATATTTTCTGCTTTGATTACAAAAATCCCAGGCATTGAAAATGCAGGTGAAAACTAGTTAAATCTATCTACTAATCTATTATAATCTACTAATTAAACTATCGCTTGTGATTTCAGATATACCGTTACTTCGTTGAGGAGCATTTTGAGCCTATTGCTGTCATAGCTGGTGTCGTACAGACTGTACTGTATTGCGATTTCTTCTACCTCTACATCACTAAAGGTAATAATACCCCATACTTATGTTTGTATTTATGTTTACATCTGGGATAGTACTGGCAACTATCATACGAGTATATACTTACAGTTTAGTTGCCAAGGTCTCAATTTAACTTTTAAGTATTCATGTGCCAAATAAATAATAGTAAAAATAATTTTTTTTTTTTCTTAAATTATAATTATTTAATTCGTTTGAACTCAAATGGCAATAGCTGACCCACGCAATGAGGTGAATATTAATTGAGAACTAGGGGTGTCAATACATAAAATACTAGCGGATGCCTGTGACTTTGTTGGTTTGGATTTAGTTTTTTTAAATTTTGAGGTCCTCAACTATGCCCATGCAAAAAATCACGTCGATCCATAGCTTTGTTATCGCGTGATTGAAGGACAAACCAACAAGCAAACACATTTATAATATGAGCGACTGCTTTGATGACTGATCACCTATACTAATTACTGCCCTCGTAATTGAAAACAATAAGTTAATTAAATAGGCCTTTAAGCTACTGTGTTTTCAATTACGAGGGCAGTATAATTCGGCGAGATCGAGATCGGTTGAGATGACGATGACATTTACGTAACTAACATATTTCATTTTGTTTCAGTTCTTAAAGGGAAAAAGCTACAGTTGCCAGCCTAAACCAGACACGCGATCTAAGGTGCAATATAAATGAAACTGACAAGAAATGTCTCCAAGTATATTTTAAATAAGTCAATAATTAATTACCTAAGAACCTAGTTGTAAAACTGACATTTGCAGCTGTGAAAACATGTTATTATGAAGCATTTTGTCATTCTGTTATGTACTGAATCCACGTAATATTATTACTTTCTTATTATGACATAGTGATTCCCTTATCGTAGGCTATTATGGGTATATGAAGATTTTAGACAGAATCAATCAAGATAAATCTTAATTAGGTATGGAACAACTACTTTTATAAGTTGCGAAATTGGTTTATCTGTGTGATTGTAACGTATCGTATTATTTACGTATATGCAACATCTTCATATTTTACAATCGATCTTTAGTCTGCATTATTTGTGCTGCAAACATTGACTGCATTGTCACTTACCTCCAGGTGAGAGCGCAGTCAAGGACTATACAAATAAAAAAAAAAAATTGTTGATGTAACTTATGAAAGTGGTAGTTCTGTACCACGTAGAAGATAATCTTTTTAATAATAATTACAGTATTTACTGTAATTATTATTAAAAAGATTATCTTCTTTTTACAAAATAATTGTAATAATAATATCAATTATTCTTTTTACCAATCTCATTTTCGCACAAGTATGCCCACTGGCCATATTGAGACTAGAATCCTTTTTTTTTACAAAATTGGTTCTTACAAGCTGAATTGTATCATTTGTTAATTTTAGGAACCAAAAATATAATTACTAACTACTTACTATTAAATAGTTAATTAATAGCGTGCATGTTTTACCGAGTTTTATACTAGAATCCTAATTAGGAAACTTCGAATGCGATCAATGCGATAGTCTCAATCATTCCAATTCCCTAATAGTGCATCCGGTTTATGTAACATATTTTATATTTTATAGAATATGGTTTTAAAATTTGTATCATGGTTTTATAAAATTTTTCAACTTGAATGTTGTTGAACGAAAGTTTTATAACAACATACATGTTACATGATCTGTGCACCTTTAAGGCATTATAGCAATGATACTATTGGCAAATATTTCTAGTTAAGAGCGTTCCTGTTTTCACCAATAATATCTAAACAATCTAAGAAGGCATCTCTTAACGTAGGAGTTTGCCCTCAAATATGAATTCTTAATCATTTCTCATTTTCACTTTTAGGTATTCTCAGACGGTTTGTGAATACGAAATTATCAGTAAGTTTTACTTAAGTTAGCTTAGGTGAACTCTCTTTAGGAAAAATCGGTGAAAACGCATTAGAGATCAATGTAATATAATATGCAATGGTTTGAAACTTTACTTGTACATAAAAAAAGTTTAAAAACTAACCCGACTATGAAAATTGAGTATTACATCAGTTATATTGATTTTGTTCGTATAAAATGTAGCCTATGTCACCCGGAATATAATGACATGTTGATGAATGAAAAAAAATAGACTGCTAAAATCATAACCTTCTTTTCGCGTCGCCGTATTTGGCTAAAAAGTAGTACCTCAAATTGGTATAGACCAATCTATACCAATGACTATGGTGCTATCATAGGATAGCACTATATTTATTTACAAAAAGTTAGCTCAGGGTTACTCTTAGAACAAGTTTTTGAATTTCGAATAGCTTGGAAGATTTCGAGTACTCTAGGCGAATGTAAAATAGACCTTAACATTTTTTTTTATTGTGTACTTACTAGCGCTTAACGCTGGCTGTAGATGGATCGAGTGAATGGATGAACTCGAACCCTAAAACTTATGCGGTATTCGAAATCTATCAACGTTTTCGATGTTCTAAAATCTAAATCTTACTAAGCTTAATTCTAAACTGTCGACAAATCGCAAACGGCAGTCAGACTCGCAAGTCGCAATAGACACTGATAATGCGCGTCTCCAACAGCGTCGGGTGTGCCTTAAAATGCATGATAACAACTGCATTTTTCTGTAATGCGTGCGATGCGATTGAATACTGGGTACTGACGTCACACTCATTTTCACTTCCGTGCATTGTACGCCTTGCGGGTTGTCTCGTGGTATGCGAACATCTTCAGCAGGAATACCATAAATAATAAATTATTGTGATAATCGCATTGCAGTGATCAGTTTCGTAATACAGGAGCTGGAACCATTTTAGTATTACTTAAATGAATTATTGTACTGCGTATTTGACATGGCCACGACATTTTGTGGACATGCCATATTATTTTTAACTTTACTGCGTGCGTTTTATGTGATGCATCGATTGTGTGACACAGTTAAAATAAGTATATGATAATATATTGTTTCTTAAATAAAGAATGAAGTTTTTTGTGAAACCTTTCTAAGTTCGTATTTTTTATCGGACGAAATAAATTGTTGAAAAAAATTCGCTCTTCCCCTTTTAAACATTTCTGACGGACATTTATGATTACCTAATGATGATGAATTTATTGCGGTTTGCGTAAATTGTTTAGGTATTGTGTTTTAGTGACAAAAATTTGCCAGTCAGACAAAGTTTTTACCCTCACCAAGAACAGGTGAGGGTATTTTTATATTAACACGTTTGGTATCGTTCATCAAAGAACAATTTGAAAACGTTAGCTTAAGATTCTAATTGTAAAATGTCAGGCAATAAGAATTAAATTTGGAAGTAAAACAAAACTTGTGTTTTTAATTCCTTTATAAGTTTCAAGATCATTCGTGTCAAATGCGAATTTAAAAACAACGTCTTCGTAACTACTTTTAAACATTAAAAGTAATAAATGACAGTTGAAAGGAATTAATGATAACTTATTATTTAATAAACAATAGAAAATGGGAGGCTACAATATTTATCTTAACACTAACATAAATCGGTAGCTTAAAGTAGATATAAGAATTTTAATGCAGGCCTTATTCCAAATAATCTTTAATGGATCGTTTATATATTGTAGTGTATTATACATATTATTTCAGTGTTTTCCACACAGCAAAGCGGCATAGGAGTCAAAATCTGCAACGTGGACTTGCTCCTGTAAAAAAGAAAAAAAGAAAAAATTTAAAAATGTTATCGTACCTACGTCAAGACTGCATGGCGCTTTAATCAGTTAATGAATTACAGCTCACTCAATACCTTAATGAAGCGGTAATAAAACACACAAGTAATTAATGAGCGTGGTTTTTACTTATCATGTATCTTGAATGCATGCGGCAATTTAAGAGGTTGTTGTCAAGTTAGATATAACCAACATACCTATTTGTAAACGCTTTGTCGGCGTCTTTTTTTTTTATTGATCAAGATCTACAAATATATTATGATGTCTGATTTTATCTATCACAGTGCTAAAAATCCTGGCATTAGGAATGTTTGCAAATTAATAATATAAACGTAAAAAATCTTTACAAAACCGACTTCAAACGCCACTACAAAGTATATCAATTGTGCCTATATTATAATTCTCGATTTCTCAACAAATCCTGACCTGATGACAATGGAAGCACCTAGGAAGTATATCCTTTCAAACAAAAAAAGAATTTTCCAAATAGTGTTTGAGTAATCGGGGAACACATAAAAAAAAAGATTTCAACGAATTGAGAACCTCTTCCTTTTTTGGATGTCGGTTAAAAACATAGTCTTTACTTATTATAAATGCGAAAGTGTCTGATTGTTCGGTTGTCATCAACACATAGCAACGGATCGACGTGATTTTTTGCATGGGAATAGTTGAGGACCTGGAGTTTAGTTCGCGCGGGATTTTTAAAACTCCATGCGGACAAATTCGCGGGTAAAAACAAGTCTATAATAAATATTATCTATATTTTATTTTAAATGTGCTGTGTTGGAAATCGATAGCATTTTAAAAGTTTGTTAAACGGTTTGCTTTTAACTTTACCTTCAACATTGTGTTACTGTTAAGTAAATGAAATATTCCATTTGAAAGAGTATTTTCATTTAGTATTGCTGTGTATGTTACTCCCATATGTAGATTTTCTTTGATCTGTAAAATGAACATACATTTAGATTTTAGTGATTATCACTGACCTTGTGGTACTAACTACTAGTACCTACCCGGCTAGACAGAATGTGGGCGACATAGAAATGAAACAATTTAAATATATCGCTATTTTGGCGTTGATTTATGATAAGTGAGAGTGAGAATTAATCTATGATTAACACTGGAGCGGCTTCTGTCCTACCTGATTTTGGAACTAATTGATTGACGCCATTTTGGCGCTGTTAGCACTAAGCAGCTATACGAGTGTCTCTGGAACTAATAATATTACAAATGGCGCACCGACCTCTATAATTAATCTATGATTTCATTGTTGTATGATTTCATAGATTAATTATAGAGGTTGGTGCGCCATTTGTAATATTATTAGTTCCAGAGACCCTCGGATGTTAAATGTGGCACTTCAAATTGATCCATAATTAAGCTGTCATTTGTATAGGTCAGCAAATCCAGTGTTAATCATAGATTATTTTTATTTTATGTTTTGCTTTAAACACTTAAGTGAATGGACTTTATAGCTCGGCAAATTTTTCATGTATACCTGAAGTTGTGAGGGCAGTGTAAAGGATGGCAGCCAACCTGAAATATGTTTTGTTCTCAGTTTGTGAAACATCAGCTGTGCCAACTCTTTCAGAACTCCTAACACTTTGTCATCTGGGAACAAGATTTTTCATTCTCTAAATCAAGCTAAGTTCAAAATTAAAAGAACAGAAATACAAAGAAAAAGCAGAAGTCTTTAGCGTAGCAACATGTTACACCAAGTAAAAAAGTCAAAAGTTCAAGTGTTAAATTTTTTAAGACAAATGCGATGTGGGATTGGAACCTAGGTTATTATCATGATCTACCTACTGGAGCCTTCTGATATCTTGACTCGTTAAGTTGCCAGAAAGTAGCTAGTTTTTGTATTGTTGATTTCTAATTTGATTACATCTACTCATACCTTTGCTATCCAATGCAAAGGAAATTTTGTACGGAGCCATTTTATTGTGCAATCTCAAATATTCTTCTTTTGTAGCATTTGTAACACCATCTAATAAAAGCATTATTAAAGCTGTTTCTAAACCCATTGAACATGTTAGACTAGATGTTGTAGTAGTATTCTGAAAAAAAAAAAAGTATATGTATGTGAAGCTAAATAAAACAAGCATGAAACTTCTGTTTTCTGGAATAGCCCATTCAAAAAAATCTTACATTTTCTGAACCATTGCTGTTAATACTAATTGTCTCTACAATTTGCGGGCCCCAGTTAAAGTTGGCTATAATATTCACATCAGCACTTTCTACTCCATGCTTCATATCATTTATATTGAACAGACTTGGTGTAGTTGTAATCTGTATATAAAAAAACTCAAGTTAATACTCATTAAAAAAGTAATTTATTTTTCTGAAATGAGTACACCAGTAACAAACAAGATACTGTAATAAAAATACCTGTGGAAAAGTTTACTCCAAAAGAACTTAAAATGAATCATTGGCAATTAATAAAATTATAGAAAAACTAGCTTTTGCCTACAGCTTCACTCAATTTAAGATAAATGTACTTACCGAACTCCACCAATATTTCCTATATCTTTGCCACTGTATAAAATACTGCATAACATCTTGTTGGGGTATAATTAAATTGAGGTTCAACTCTATACTATTTATTGGTTTATAATCACTATTACTATGTTCTATGAATATTTCCTCAATATTTATAGACTTTGGTTTAATATAGCCATAACAAAATTTTTGAGCTTTTAATGCTGTATTTTTGTCTAAATATACAGGTATGTGTGTAGTTTTGCTGTTGATTGATTTTAGCCAGCTGTAATAAATATTTTGAAGTAAAATCCTACTTGGCTTCTCTAGACTTATTACTGATTTTGTTTTTACTGAATGCTTCAGTGTTAAAAATTTTGCTATGGATGTTAGCTTTTGAATTTCAGTTTTCATTTTTCTTTGCTTTTTGTGTTGTTTTTATTTCAGGTTGTATTTCATGTAGTGGGATGTTGCCTGGAGGTGCCACAAAATAGTCATCTTCTGTCACAGCAGCATTTTTTAGTATATCCCTTTGACAATTGCCTTGGGTTATTTTGTCTTCTCTTAAAGTTAGATTTCTGTGAAATTAAAAAAAATATGTTAATAACAGAATATGCGAGTTGATATTTAAAGTGCACAACAGTCAATATCACAATAATCTCTTAATAAAGGTGATAAAAATTCAAGACAAAATTCCATACTCTTAGTCGATTAGCATGCGGAAAATCTGGGAATCTACTAAATTAAATATCCCAAGAAACTATCTACCATTTTAATTCATGAAAGGGATCACAGCATTGGATCAATGAGGGCTATGATGGAGAGTGGACAGGACCCATAAACTTAAAATTTTGTTTTTGCATTATGAATTAATAGGTTAGGCACTTACTCGTCCTCTAAAACCGTATAAAGAGGATCTACTCCAGTGGTGTCTATGTGAAGAATTTTGTCTGCAAAAGCAATAGAATCCTCCAAAACCTTAACACCTTCGTCCGTATCACATTTCACTAAGGAGAGTCTCTCTAAAAGGGCTATTGTATTTGTATCAACTTTGGTTCTTTCGTGCGTCTGTTTTTCTAATGTTATCACTGGATTTGCAGGCACTTTTGAATTGAACCTTCGAGGTTGTAATATATATTTGTTTCTAATAAAAGTCCTCAGAATAAAAATGAACTGCATAACTTATTATTTAATTACTGATAGGTAAATATTTAACAAAAGGCACCAAAATTAAAATTTATTGTTTGTTGTTTGCCAATTTTGGAGTATGAAGTTGACAATGAATGTCAATTTTTTAAGTACTGATATTTTCCACAGATTATTAATTTCTGCAGCCGGTGTTGTTTCGTGATTGTTGTCATGAACTAAAGATTGTCGTGAAATGATTTATGTAGGTAGTGCCTTTACAGCTTTCACCTCACAAACTATAATCTCATCAGTTACCTATCAGCAAACCTACTATTATTCTCATAAAACTCATCATTATTTATTTGTTTTTGATAGCTAAGTTTTATAGTTTAGTCTGTGGTTGGTGCCTGTAACATTCACAATTTGACAATGACATGAAATGTCATTTGTTTGTTATGTTTTGAGTTCTAAAGAATTACGAAAAATTTGAGGTTATCAAGAAAATTGGAGTTAATAAGAAAATTACTTAATTGGGTAATAAGTTGATAGTATACACTAAACCTATTTATAAGAATATATTGATTGCAAGTTTAATAATTCAGAATATTAATGCTGTTCATTTTTAACCGCTTATGACCTACTATACGCAACTGTAACTTGGTTACTTCGAATTTTTCCCTGAATAAATCTGTTTTATTACAGAAACAATGAAGAAATACGCGCGTAATGTATTATATGATAAATTACACAAAGGTGTGGTACTTTGCTGTGTCGGTTTGACTCTGTATGGGTCGGTTATTCTCGGTGAGCACGTCTACAGATACTTCCGATATGTGAAGCCCCAAATTGATGCCGCCAAAGCGTCTGCTGAAAAAGAACTGTTATCTGAAGGATCTTCAGATAAAATATTAGAATGACCTTATGACTAAACCGTTTTTAGAATAAGTGTAATATTTTTGTTACTTGGTTTAATGTAAATACATAGATACATACTTATAATTTAATAAAATAAAAGTGTTATGTAAGTAGTGATATTTACTGTGTTTAAGTCTCTTCCTTATTAATAATTTCCTGCTGACTGATTATGGAAAAGCTGCATTATTATTCCTTTAATCTCAATTGCAGCGATTGTACTGAATTCATGCCTTCTTTTCCGAATCTTATTGTAATGATTTCTACCATTATGTATTAAGATAAATTAAGATACCTACTATAATAAAATATTTATTCTCTATTGGACTGGAGCAACATCATAACTTTTAACAATTTTGATTTCGGTATTTTCAATTGGCTGAACACCCAATAGGTGGACTGACAACATCAGATGAGTCGCAGGGAGCTGCTGGAATCAGGCGGCGCAAGAACGAGATTTGTGAAAGTCTATGCAAGAGAATTTTGCCCAGCAGTAGGTATTTGTCTGTATGTTGATAAAGAAGAAAAAATTGAAATTTCTCCTAGGGTTATATAACAGTTTACCACATTTTAAAAATAATAAGGAAGATAGGTTTTGTAAAATCTAGGATCCCTATGCTGTGGGTGATACGCATGCTGGAGTGCGAGGATGTTTTCTAGACTTGTAGTTCATAACTCGCACATTGTATACTAGATGGCTCTGTAGTGACTAGATAATTAAGCAAACAAATGTTTTCTACTTATATTTTTTAATGTTTTCTATACACAAAAACCTGCCTGGCTCATAATTTCAGGATCTTGTGTAGAAAATGCTCATTCTGCATACTATCATGTCTTAGATGTAGATATGTTAAATGAGCGTCGTTAAGCAGAAAACGACCAACGGTTATTTTTTGCGAAAATGAGTAAATTTTTGGTATTTTGATGACAAAAAGTAATATGTCACTGTATTAGCTAATAAAATATACTTACACTTTCATTACTAGTGGTTCGCCCCGAACTGAGACCTCGCGATATCCCATAATTCCCAAAAGTTTTAATTATATATTGTAATAATTAACTTTTAACATTAGACGCAATAAAAAAAATAATAGTTGACATAAAACTGTTTTACTGACACAGCGCCATCTATTAGCATTATAGTGAAGCTATTAGCTTCACAATAATGCTAATAGATGGGGCGTTAAAATTAAATAATTTCGTTTCTTTATAACATTTATCTAATTTTAGTATTTGTTGTTCAAGTACAGGATATAACTGAATTTTCAACCAAGTTTCACGTTCTAATATTCAGTAATTCAGAAGTTATAGGGCTCTGATAGACATTTAGACGGACACACTTCTCTGTCTAGTAGGCAAGCGCCCTAGTTGACTCAGAGAACTCGCTTCGCTCGTTCAATTATATTGACGTATATTGCAATTGGCAATTTTTATTTATTTTAGTTTTTATGTACCTACCTACTTATAATTATTGTATTTTATTGGGTTTTTACCTTTTAATTAAGATATTATTATTATTATTATTTTATACAATTTTACAAACTAGTTTTTTGGCGCTGGTCGTTTTAAAGTTTCTAATTTATCTTTTCGTTATAGTTTAAAATAAAAATACTAAATGCGCATGTAGAGTTCACGTAATAGAAAAGAAAATTTTTTTAGTCAATTAAATTTTTACAAAGTGCTTATGAATCGTCAAGTGAATCTACCTACCTGTCGCCTAAGAAGAACCAGTAAGAAAAAAAATCTGGGAATCGTGTTGAACACACAAGCATCACGCCGCGTTCCCGTCGAGCGTTGTGTAACGCAGGCTTTATTGGTCCCATTATGTAAGTTCCTTTTTTTACCCATGGGGCCCGGTGCCCTCCCTACAAATATAATGTGGAAACGTGAACAAAATTCAGCGACCGGGTTATTACCCCACTTGATTATTCATTTACAGGAAGGAACCGATCCGTTCCCACGGACGCTAATGGAAAGGTAATCTATTCAGACGCGGTCTACCTGCAGTATACCCGGTCACGTGGAAGGGATGAAAAAACTCGTCGGAAAGAGATTAACGAGAAGCGGCGGATTGAGCAATTTCAATGCGAAACAGATCGGAGGTGTTTTGAAAATTGCGAAGATAAAACATGTTACATGTCGCTCGTTTGCTGAAACACTATTGTAGTTAAAAAATCCAGATTTTTTCAAAAAATGTATCTTAAAGTTTTCCCTCTATAGGGAAGGGGAGGGATTTTTTAATTACTAAAGAGTAGTAAGTAGTATGAAAAATTTGTAGATATTTGCTTCTTATTTAAAAAACTTGTGGATTGAGGTTTTTTAATTGCTGCAGGAACTCTCTTATTATCCAGGATAAAAAGAAGCCTATGTGTTATTCTAGACTATAATCTATCTCTGTGCCAAAATCAGTCAAATCGGTTCAGTCGTTGCGGCGTGATTGAGTAACAAAATGTCCATCCATCCATTCATACATCGAAAGTTTCTCATTTATAGGAGTATTATTAATAGGATTTTTAGTTAAAGCCTCAGTATCTGAAAAACCGTACAAACCCCACCCATTTCAGTATTGTAGCACCTTCTTCTAGCATAAACTTTATGTTTAGTTGTTGGGAAAAGGGGAATATTACTCATGTTTAGCATGGGTAACACTTAAAATAAAAAAAATAGGTAAAAATAGGTATTGGACAAAGCTGTGCCTCTAACATTTTTATTAATTGAATTGTAGCGCATATGCTACGACCCGTAGCACGGTAGGAATCTTCGAGACTTCTAGTAACATTTAGTTTAACATCGGTATTTTTTATAGTAGGTAGCAAGAAAAGCCTAGGTATAGAATTATAGAGGTTATATACTTACGTGACGCTACATTCGTTTCGTGCAATTTTTACGTCATTACGTTCAAGTAGTTCTACAAAGGCGTAGAGATAGACTTGTAGAGTTGTAAGTTGAACTTACAACCTACAAGACACGTATATTTGCCATCTTGTACGATGTGTTTTATGCCATGACGTTCCTATGCAACTCTACAAATCGGCGTAGAGTTAGATTATAGAGTTTTTTTTTTATAAAAGAATATTAGCCAACCTGAAGTTAACTAATATTCTCCTGTCCCCTCCAAATAAGCGGAAAGCTTGTGTTAGGAGTGGGTACGACAATAGTGCAACGGGTGGGATTCGAACCTGAGATCATACAGTTTTTAGTTCACACCTTTATCCGTTGGGCTATTGCTAGAGTTGTAATTATACCTACAAGGCATGTGTAGTTCCTGTCTGGTAGGTACTAACTTTTATGCCATTTAGTTCCCATGCAGCTCTACCGATCGGAGTAGATTGCAGAGTTGTAACAAACTAAAATAGAGTTCCAAATCCTGCCCGGTAGGGAAAATCGCTGGGCTTTTAACTTAAAATGGATTTTAGAATACAGTTGATAGGTACCTAGTTTAACACTGTTGAATTTAATCCTAGTTTGAGATTCAGATAAAGTTTCATTTATGTAGATAGTATTTTATTTGTTAGAGTTTTATTACTCACGTGAATCAATACTTATAGGTAGGTATTATTTCTTGGAAACCTTAGCATTCAATGGTATCTAAATCGACTAGAAAGTCACCGATCTAGTGTCTAGCCTATTGGGTGATCATGGGGTCCTGAGTTTCGGTTTGGACTAAAAAAGTTATTGGACTTCTTAATTAAGAAATTCTCAGTAGCAGTTAGCACACACCCCTCGGCGAAACATCGCTCTAAAGCTATTGATAGATTTATCACTAGTAACGAGTATATAGGGCTACCCTCCATCGGCGTATAGGATCTCCATCGCGATTAAGAAGTTTTTAAAAGAATATATTTTGAATATGGATAATTTTCCCCGTTTTTGCAACATTTTTCAATGATGCTTTGCTCCTATTGGTCGTAGCGTGATGTTATATAGCCTAAAGCCTTCCTCGATAAATGGACTATCCAACACAAAAATAATTTTTCAATTCGAACCAGTAGTTCCTGAGATTAGCGCGTTTAAACAAACAAACACTTCAGCTTTATAATATTAGTATAGATAATATCGCCTGCCAGACTCCAGTCTTCGTATTGATCGCCGTGGCCAACATAATTTTCTGTAAGATTTAAGACGTGTAAGTTCAACAAATTGCTAAGTACATAGATTTAGAGAGAGAGTTTAGTATTGCATATTAGGTTGTGGTGCTAACGTGCTATTCACCGAAATCGAGCGAACGTGAGAATCGTGAAAGTGAAGCAATATCCGGACAAACGCTTTCAACGTGTGTTCACGAATTGCAAACGTTTGATCCGTGGATTCCATTGGAAATAACATTTTTGCAATGCTTGGAAAGTCACCTGCACAACCCACTTTGACTTGTCCAATCCGTAAGCGACATGTTTACGATTAGACAAGTCAAAGTGGGCCCTCAAAGGCATACAGAAAGCCTTTTAAAGGCAGGAAAAGGTCTAAAACAAATAAAAACAATTTTGAGTAAATATCTGCCGCCGTAACGAGAAGGGGCGCATCTAATCAAAACCCAAACTGGAGAAAAAATAAATAAAGATAGGTAGGTCGCGATCGATCCTTCTTTTCCTGATTCTTTTTGGATTTGAATCTCGCATATTTTTGATATGTAGTACATAGGAAACTCGAAGGAATTTAAATTGTAAATGCTGCAGTTTGACGTGTTTCACACAGTTCCATGTATCAAAATTTTTGCACGCGTACGATCTTTGTGTCTTCTTTTTGAAAACTTAAGTTGGAAAGAAAGAAAAAACTTTTATTTGGTCACAAACAATAATTTTAATGTCTTAGATAAATAATGAACTAATTATAATATAATAGTTAAACCTACTTTATAATTAGTTGCTAACTAATGCAGAGGTTTTCGGTTTTAGAGTTCCAACACAATTATCTCTACAAAAATAAAGCCATAATATTATAAAGAGTGATACACGAGCTCTGTCGTATGATGGACATAATCCTCTACGGATGCTGATCCATCAAACGTAATTGCAACGCTTTTTTCTTTATTATACTCGAAGTATATAATCACCGATAAAGTCGTTGGATATAATAGTAGAGAACACATGTCTGCTCTTTTATTTCTAGGCAATAAGAATTTATAACATAATCCAGTTCTTTATGGAATCTAGTTACCTCGCAGTCACTAAAATTAAAAGGGTATAAAAATATTGCGTCCGCGAAAGAAACAAATTAAATCTAAATTAGAGGCCTTTTGGAAATTGCCCTTTCCAAGTTGGCCCGTCACCATTTTAGACTGCGTCGTCACTTACCACCAGGTGAGATCGCAGTAAAGGACTATCTTGTCATCGAATAAAAAAACCCTCATCGATGTCACCGTAGCGCGGCATAGTAGGTAGGTACTTATCTAACCAAGATGCTGGTAGTATTGCTATTTTTGATGGCCGAACTAATTCTTTTGCCAATGTAGCTGCCAGCTCTTGGATCCCTGGTATACTGGATTGCCTTGGTTTTTCAAAAAGTGATTGAACCTTAGGGCCTCTGGCAAAAATATAAAACTACAATCGAGGTTTTCATATTTGAGTGTTTTAGCCTGTTTGGCGCTAGCAGCCGCTGCACCCGCCAAAGAGGTCGTCTGAGTGATTTTTGAGATAATCCTACTAATATTGTAAATGAGTAAGCTTGTGAGGATAGATGGATGTTTGTTATTCTTTCTAGCAGAAAGTATTGGACGAATTTTGATGAAACTTCAAAGTGTAATAGCTTTTACTATATCAAAGAAGAATTCCCGCGGGAAAAAAAATCCCTTGATCCGCGCGGAAGAAGTCGCATGCCTCAGCTAGTACAGTAGGTATTTATAAATATTTAATATTGCCTTTTTCAGGAACTGTAAATCAACCCGAATAGCACAATTAACCGGCGCGGCGCCAGAATTTCACCGTCCATTATCCAAGGTCCCTAAAGGAGGCGCGTAATCGTATTCAGTATTCATGTTCATTTATAGAAATGCAAATTAAATTACCGAAATCAATTTCGGACAAAGGAATATTACTGCTTTGTATTGCGCGCGGTTGGCCGAAGCGGCCGACGAATGATTATAAATTCTCCGCTCCGTTATTCACAATTGGTCGGGCGCACTGACAGGCGAGATAATTCGTTAAGTCCTAAACTACGAGTACTGCGTAGGTCCGATAACGATTCAATAGGATTTTCACAGTGAGCCGTATAGTCGGCGCTACTGCCGCTTTTCGCAGACCTGTCTACCGTTTGGCGGTTCTCATATGTTTTTTTGGTCATAGAACGGTTGAAACGGAGGAAATAAAAGGTTTTTCTATGACAATGACGAGTTATGAGCTAAATGCCTCGGGCTCAATGGTCTAGTGTTTATCATGTTTGACTGCCGGTGAGGGGTTTTGAGTTCGATCCTCACGTCGGCCCCAAAATGTCTTGCCTTTTCTATCAAGAAACTTTTAGTAGGTACTAGCTCGAAGTTAGGAAGTAGGTGTTGTATCAAGCCCAAGTCGAGAAAAGCACGTGAAACCGTCGGTCCTGCGTGTGGTCTCTCCGGTCGAGTCGGATTTCCGTTCCATCGGACTATGAGAGTGGGGGAATATAGAGTGTACTTGTGTTTGGGCAGTGCTATAACATCTCCCGTGTTTATCTACGCGGATATTGGCCGCCGTGGGCTGATTCTGTCGGGAGGACATTATTATAATGTTATAGGTACTTATTTATATATCTAACCCAAACAGAAAATGTATCATCCTGTCTTCTCTAACGACCATCGCATAATAAACTGTAGTAATGATAAATGACCTTTACCTCACATAATATAATTATTATGTATGAATAATAGCTACGAACACTGGAAAAGTACAAAGTTAATTTGATAGCTGCAATATTTATTTCAGAGTTTGTTAGGTTAGGTTGGTATGTTGGTACCAATATACCTACCAACTGACTCACCCCGAGTGCAGGAATGACCTTGTAAACCTAAATAGTTCTAGTTATGTGTTTATATAATACCAAACTGTCTATGGGTGACATCGAACCTTCGATCGAACTACATAAAACTAGATAAATCACGACAGCAGAGCAGAAGTAAAAATTGCGCTGTTTGTGCGCAACAAAAAATTAACAAAACCAAAATGTAGAAGAATAAAATCAGTGTAGTAATTTTTGAGATTAACGTTTCAAAAAATACAAACATAACTTATTTAACACAAGGGAGAGACGATGATTTTTCTAAGTCTTGCCTCCTGAACCGGGAAATTGTCTTTTAAAAGCCCGAGATTGTCACCTTTCACGTTATCCTCACGTAATTTTATTTTCTTAAACAAATTTTATACTGAAAATAGAACTTAGTGTAGAAAAAAGCGAGTTATTTTTTGCAAAAAAAATAAAAATAAAGTAAACAGTAGGTACGTTATCGTGTACTTATATCCCTGAGTAGGTACCTATTCTTGTGACAAATTTCGCGAAATCCTTCAGAGAGAAACAAGATGTTATTAAGCGTGGGTCATTCAGCAGACAAGTTCAACGATCCATCATCCTTAATTGCTTCAGCTCCCAGAGTGGTCGTCCGCGTTATTTGATTATTACTTATTCATTCCTTTTGTCTCCCCGCTCACTAATTGTGTCTGCGGAAAATTAGGTGCAGTAACAGTATTAAACTTTGTGATAATAACTTAGGAGGAACTCGATAGGACTACCTAATGGCTAACTTACACAAGGAGAGTTTCTCGAATGCGAGTGTTTTCGGCACTCATATTCGAGCATTGCTTAACTGATACGAGTTTTTGTCATAATGTATAATAATGTACGTAAATAATCGCGAGCGAAAATTATATGGAAAGTTTTCGTATCGCAAAATATTTCTTACCGCTCGCATTTGAAAAACTCTTCTTGTGTACTAACACCCTTACTCACACAGTACTCGAACAAAAGGACAGAGAACTCCCAGCTTTCATAGTCCATTAGCAGAGTTGTAGCCATGTCACAGTACGAAAGGATAAAATAGGAAATCAAATATCGCTTCTATTCAGCTGTGCCAACGATTTACCTGAGATCGTTCTCCTAGCGGGGGCTCTTCCAATTCTGCGATTCCCGGAGCGGGGTTGCCAGCACCTTGGGGTCCCCAAAGTTTCGGATCGGATCTTTGAGCTACATGCTCCGTCCATTGCCATTTCAGATTCGCGATTAAAAGACCTGTAGATACTTACTCTGATTTTTCTACAACTCCTTAGCTCTCTCATCTCCTCAAGATCTTGAGCTTTCTTAATAAATAATAAGAGGTCCATAATTTTTAGTTTTCAGATTCATATGTGGTAATCTAGACGGTTAAAAAAGCTGATGTATTTTATACCTACCTACTTAGGTTTATCGCAAAATTGGTAACCGTTGTTAATTTTTTTTTTATATTAGGACCTATAAATAAACAATCATAATACACCATCGTAATCTGGTAAAATTCTGGTAATGAAGTTGGGCAGAGTGTCAAAATTTGACGGGCGGAAAAATCTGTAGCCGTACTTTCGCATCGCTACGCCAGATAGATTTATAAATCCCACGTTAAACGCTATAATGCCGTGATATGACCTTAAAGTATTAAAGTCAGGCTCTCAAAATATACGCATTATCAATCTTTATCGCCGGGATTATGTTTGTCGTGCGACGCGCCAACCGAATGTGATAAACGGTTGTGCTTACGACCTAATAAATATTGTGTTGACTGAAAACAGGAAAAACATGTTTAAGGTCTAAAAAAGTTGAGATTCCATTAAGAATTTTTATGTTATTGATTCACTGCTAATACTACTGAAATTGTTAAAGGGGTAATCTACAATGTACATACCTATAGTTTTATATTCATGAACCTTGAATTAGGTACGTATACTTATTTATAATACTAACACAGTACCCAAAAATCCAGGCAGTCTTGTCCATCCTATTACCTACTTTCCGAGTATTTTTGTAAATCGATAGCCAGAAGCGAGTCTTCTGGTCTAGGTCAATAAGAAACTAGCCATAATAATTATAAACCTAGCTCTGAATAGAATGGATCTACCTAATTATTTATTAGAGATGAAGGCAAGACCTAGGTTTAGCTGGCAACGGAACAGAATCTAGTTGTAGCTGGCTTTTAGGTGCTACCGCACTTATTTTAGCCTACGTATTTTAACCGTAACATTCTCACTCCTACAGAGTAAGTAAATAGTAAGGAGAAAAATATTTAAATAATTTGATTTAGATTTGTTTGCATAGGTATTGAACACGAAAAAAATTATCCGAATAGTAAAAAAAGTAGTACAGCATTTTTAAACTATTGCATAGCTTTTATTGCGGGCCAGAAATCCGAATCCAGAAATTCCGTAACGAAAATAACCTGACACGGGACTCCTCTCACCGCTAGATGGCGTTGATAAAAAATGCTATGCAATAGCTTTACCGCGGCAGTCCCCGAGCGCCACACGTCTTTTTTTTTTTAATAAGCATTAGATTTATTTATTAGGCACCCTTTACTTGTTCAGTTAAAGACGACATAGAGCACTGCATAATCATGACATAATCATTTATTAATTAGCATCCAGCTAGTATCGGTATGCGGAAAAAATATGGCTGTGAATAACATTAACATAAAAAAAATATTTTTAAAATCGCCTCTACAAAGTATATCAAGTGTGCCTATAAAGAGAGGATTTCTCCAGGATCTCATCATCAGATCCTGACCTGATGACCATGGGAACTCTGAAAAGTATACCCTTTCAAGTTTCAAACAAAAAAAAATTCCAAATCGGTCCAGGCGTGTTTGAGTAATCGGGAAATATACGTACAGTCAATCTTCTACTATCTTGTCACTGACTAAAAAAAAAATGAATGATAAATAAAATGAATGAAGTCGGTTAAAAAGAGGTCCTAGCTATCTACGTAACAGAAAATGATGCATAACATCCATATCTGACTGCAATAATGCAGGAAAGGAAGTTTCATGAATATACTTAGCGAAGAATTTTCTGCATCCTTTCCCGGTCATCGCGTCGCATAACACTATGACGTGATGATAAATGACCGCCCAACCCTGCTGTAGAACAGGCTAGACTGTATGAATACTGGCTAAATTAAAAGCAAAGAATAATAAGCGAGCAATCCATCAAAACTTTGTAAAAGTGCCTTTCATACATAATATAATAAGAGATGGACGAGTAAATGGATATTTATTGGTAACTAACTTTTATCCTGGGCTTCGTTCGCGAAGATTTAGGTTTTAACCGCGAGAAAACTGTTTTTCCGGGATAAAAGTATTTTTCCAGGATAAAAAGTGTTTTATCCTGGAAAATGGTTTCTCGCGGGTTGGGTATGTTACTTTCCAAATCTACAACTACTTATTACCTACCACCCATACCATACCCATGCAAAAAATCATGTCGCCTCCATTGCTACGTGATTGAAGGACAAACCAACATAAACAAACACATTTTCATTTTTGTAATATATGTAGATATTGAATTGGGATGGATGGTCATTATTAGTGGGCATTTTTTATGTTTAGTACTAATTTGATTGAAAGCAAGTCAAGTCTATAAGTTAACAATGGAAAGCGCTCGGAATTTCTTTGTGGGATAAGTCTGGCATGAGGTTATACGCCAAAGAACTAATTGTCTAAAGATTGATGAGCGTTGGAGTAGACGAGTACCTACTTGAATAGAGACCGCATCTTGGCAACCGGAGTCTAGGACACTCCGTGGTTATGTAGAGCTATATCCGGATAGAGGCAAACATCGAATCGATGTGAAAAGCCGAATATTATAGCAAACATTGGAGCTATCTTATTTATGCAAGAAATAGTATAAAAAACAACGCTTATTGTCTTGCTGTCTAGTTCGTCGCTTGGGGGACACGTGCAGAGAAGTAAGAGGTAGTTCCTGCCCGGTAGGGCTAACATGCGCGCTACGACAAAATTTTGTCTACACTTTTCTCGTGAATCTCTGTAGAGATTCACATATAGATTACGAGTAAACGTGTAGACAAAATTTTCTCGTGGCGCGCATGTTAGCCCTACTGGTAGCATGGGTGGGAGAAATTTTATCCCCGGGAAAAGGATAAAACCTTTATCCCCTCGCTTAGCTTTATCCACCCGTCGAGCATGGGCACAGCGGTGGAAATAACACTCAGTGGATATACTTATAGAAATATACATCGCCTTCTCCTCTGTCGCCATGCTTTAGCATAGGGAAAAGATAATTTTATCCCCTGTCAGTGGATAAAATCGGGGGATAAAATTTTATCTCCTGCCCATGCTACCAGTGCTGCGGACGTGGGCGACTGGGCATCCCCCACTAATATTATAAATGCGAAACTATGGATGGATGGATGTTTGTTACTCAATCACGTCGCTACGACTGAACCGATTTGGCTGAAAGGTACAGAGGTAGATTATATTCTGGAATAACACATAGGCTACTTTTTATCCCGGCAAATAAGAGAATTCCCGCGGGATTTAAAAAACCTTAATTCGCGGGTATCAACTAGTGTATTAAATATAATTTTAATTTACACTTATTAATTTACGTAGTAGGTGCTACCGTCGAACTGCAGAACGCTTTTTGTATTTGTAAATCTATTTTCTTTCTTTCTTTTTAATACTCAAAGTACACCGCACAAAGTGTGCATGAAATTAAATCTCTGAATAAGTATCTATTCATTTATCAATGCAACTTTTCTTGAATAGAAAGTATTCGTAGATAGCAAAGAATTAATTCTTACCGTAGTCAACCCGAGCAGCTTATATACATATACACATACTCGTAATGTGATTGGATGAAGTCTTTTTGGATCAAACCGGCAGCTGAGTTCTAAGGAAATATAATTTATTCTCCGAAAGGTTATTCGAATTCGACAGAACCGAATAAAAGGGGAGATAGATACGTTTTTATCTTTGCAGAAAAATCCTTAATTTCGAATGAGATAAATCGTGGATCCATCGGCTGTGAAGCGGAAGCGCGCGTCGAGAGCGTTTGTCCGGATATTACTACTTTCACCTTCAATACACGTTAGTTCACTCACGTACACCCGCTGAATAGGGCCCAATACGAAATGGCGCTACAATTGTGCCATTTGTTTCCATTGCCAATATAAAAGGTTACAAATCTTATCTAGAGTTGAAACCATAAAAGTGCCAAATCGAAGCATATTCTCTGCAATTGTTTTACAATCAATTGTAACAGATTATGGTATTATATTAATATTAAGAACTAGTAGGGCGCGTGGGTGCGCGGCTCGCTAAAGCGAACCGCGTGTTTTCTGTTCACCAAGTAGATCTTCGGGTCTTGATCATCTTTTTCCAAAAACCACTATTCCATCTTGTACCCTCTCTAAAATAGACACCGACTAAATTTTATTTGGCCACCATCTTGAATCCGCCATTTTGAATTTTTTTTCAGCTCTCTGCCAATCGGATGAGGTTTCGAGTGACTTTTGTTTGAACCTATCTTCGATACCCTGGTCGTGCTCCTCACCCGTCACCGAAATCCTCAACCATCAGCGCTCTCCATATATTCCCTCTGAATGAATTTTTGTCCTCTGTACGAAACCATCAGAAATTTGGAAAAGAAACTATATCAAAGTCTTGCATATATTTTGTATGAAAAAAATTAATTCCGCCATCTTGAATTTTTTTCTATTCATCAAGTAGATCTTCGGGTCTTGATCATCTTTTTGCAAGAAACCATTCTTCTATCTTTTATAGTCTTCGAGATAGATACCGACGACATTTGTATGGCCACCATCTTGAATCCGCCATTTTGATTTTTTTTTCAACTCCCTGCTAATTGGATGAGGTTTTGAGTGACTTTTGTTTGAACACTCCCCACTTATCTTCGATATCCTGGCCGTGCTCCTCACCCGTCTCCGAAATCCTCAACCATCAGCTCTCTCCATATTTTTCCTCCAAATGAATTTTTGACCTCTATACGAACCATCAGCGGAAAGGAACGTATCAAAGTCTTGCATATATTTTGTATGAAAAAAAAATTCCGCCATCTTTATATTTTTTTCTATTCATCAAGTAGACCTTCAAGTCTTAATCATCTTTTTCCAAGAAACCACTCTTCCACCTTTTATAGTCTCCGAGATAGACGCCAACGGAATTTGTATGGCCGCCATCTTGAATCCGCCATTTTGAATTTTTTTTCAGCTCCCTGCCAATTGGATGAGGTGTCGAGTAACTTTTGTTTGAATACTCCCCACCTATCTTCGATACCCTGGCCGTGCTCCTCACCCGTCTCCGAAATCCTCAACCATCAGCTCTTTCCATATTTATCTTCCAAATGAATTTTTGTCCTCTATACGAAACCATTTTTTTTTTTGAAAAGGAACCGTATAAAGTCTTGCATATATTTTGTATGAAATAAAAAAAAATCCGCCATCTTGAATTTTTTTCCTATTCATCAAGTAGACCCTCGGGTCCTGATCATCTTTTCCCAAGAAACCACTCTTCTATCTTTTATACTCTCTGAGATAGACTCAAACAAAATTTGTATGGCCGCCATCTTGAATTCGCCATTTTGGAGTTTTTTTCGGCTCTTTGCCAATTGGATGAGGTTTCGAGTGACATTTGGTCGAACACCCCCTACCTATCTTCGATACCCTGGCCGGTGCTCCTCACCCGTCTTCGAAATCCTCAATCATCAGCTCTCTCCATATTTTTCCTCCGAATGAATTTTTGTCCTCTATACGAAACCGGGAGCGAAAAAATTTTTTTTCATACAAAATTTTACAGGAGAGGTGATCAATGAGTGAGTCAGTCAATCAGTGAATCAGCACGAGTAGCTATATATATATTAACTAGTAGGGCGCGTGGGTGCGCGGCCCGCTGCAGCGGACCGCGGTTTTTCTGCTCTTAGACTTTCAGGGCCTGATCATTTTCTACCACAAAACCACTATTCCATCTTATACACTCTTTAAGATAGACACCGACGAAATTTGTATGGCCGCCATCTTGAATCTGCCATTTTGGAGTTTTTTTTCGGCTCTCTGCCAATTGGATGAGGTTTCGAGTGACATTTGGTTGAACACCCCCCACCTATCTTCGATACCCTGGCCGTGCTCCTCACCCGTCTTCGAAATCCTCAACCATCAGGTCTCTCCATATTTTTTCTCCAAATGAACTTTTGTTCTCTATACGAAATCATAAGAAATTTTGAAAAAGAATCGTATTAAAGTCTTGCATATATTTTGTATGAAAAAATAAAATTCCGCCATCTTGAATTTTTTTCTATTCATCAAGTAGACCTTCGAGTCTTGATCATCCTTTTCCAAGAAACCACTCTTCCATCTTTTATAGTTTCCGAGATAGACACCGACGAAATTTGTATGGCCGCCATCTTGAATCTGCCATTTTGGAGTTTTTTTTCGGCTCTCTGCCAATTGGGTGAGGTTTCGAGTGACATTTGGTTGAACACCCCCCACCTATCTTCGATACCCTGGCCGTGCTCCTCATCCGTCTTCGAAATCCTCAACCATCAGGTCTCTCCATATTTTTTCTCCAAATGAATTTTTGTTCTCTATACGAAATCATCAGAAATTTTGAAAAAGAATCGTATTAAAGTCTTGCATATATTTTGTATGGAAAAAAATAAATTCCGCCATCTTGAATTTTTTTTCTGTTCATCAAGTGGAACTTCGGCTCCTGATCATCTTTTGCTAAAAAATCACTCTTCCATCTCTTATAGTCTCCGAGATAGACACCGACGAAATTTGTATGGCCGCCATCTTGAATCCGCCATTTTGAAGTTTTTTTTTGCTCTCTGCCAATTGGATGAGGTTTCGAGTGACATTTGGTCGAACACCCCCCACCTATCTTCGATAACCTGGCCGGTGCTTCTCACCCGTCTCCGAAATCCTCAATCATCAGCTCTCTCCATATTTTTCCTCCGAATGAATTTTTGTCCTCTATACGAAACCGTGAGTGAAAAAAATTTTTTTCATACAAAATTTTACAGGAGAGGTGATCAATGAGTCAGTGAGTGAGTGAGTGAATCAGTGAATCAGCACGAGTAGCTATATATATATTAATATTAGAAATTTTAAAAAAGAACCGTATTAAAGTCTTGTATATATTTTGTATGAAAAAATAAAAAATCCGCCATCTTGAATTTTTTTTCTTTTCATCAAGTAGACCTTCGGGTCTTGATCATCTTTTTCGAAGAAACCACTCTTCTATCTTTTATAGTCTCCGAGATAGGCACCGACGAAATTTATATGGCCGCCATCTTGAATCCGCCATTTTGAAAGTTTTTTTCGGCTCTCTGCCAATTGGATGAGGTTTCGAGTGACATTTGCTTGAACACTCCCCACCTATCTTTGATACCCTGGCCGTGCTCCTCACCCGTCTCCGAAATCCTCAACTATCAGCTCTCTCCATATTTTTCCTCCAAATGAATTATTGTCCTCTATACGAAACCATCAGAAATTTTGAAAAGGAACCTATTAAAGTCTTGCATATATTTTGTATGGAAAAATATAAATTCCGCCATCTTGAATTTTTTTTCTATTCATCAAGTAGACCTTCGAGTCTTGATCATCCTTTTCCAAGAAACCACTCTTCCATCTTTTATAGTTTCCGAGATGGACACCGACGAAATTTGTATGGCCGCCATCTTGAATCCGCCATTTTGGAGTTTTTTTTCGGCTCTCTGCCAATTGGATGAGGTTTCGAGTGACATTTGCTTGAACACCCCCCACCTATCTTCGATACCCTGGCCGGTGCTCCTCACCCGTCACCGAAATCCTCAATCATCAGCTCTCTCCATATTTTTGCTCCGAATGAATTTTTGTCCTCCATATGCATCCATGAGTGAAAAAAATTTTTTTCATACAAAATTTTACAGGAGAGGTGATCAATGAGTCAGTGAGTCAGTGAGTCAGTGAGTCAGTGAGTCAATCAGTGAATCAGCACGAGTAGCTATATATATAGTAATGCGAAAGTGTGTTTGTTTGTTGGTTTGTCCTTCAATCACATACCAGCAGAGCAACCGATCGACGACAAACTTTTTAAAAAGGTATCTCGCCGCCATGCTTAAAAATGTTTTTGTAGCTCGTAGTTTGCCTTTAAAAAAGTTTGACCGACTCAGAATTAGTTACTTACATTAGTTTAGGAGCTTAGTTAGTAAGACTAAAAAGATTTATATTTTATTTTCCCTTTTTAGTTGCTTCTACCGTCGGTACGGTTTTTGTAATAAGTATTGTATAAGATAATAAATAATTTATACTTTTTCGTAAGATAAAAATTTATGGACCTTTTCTATTACTCTACAATATAATTTACGAATAAGACAATAATTTTAAGTTGTAGAACTCCTCTCATAAAAAATATGAAAACATCTTGAGTGCAAACATAAAACTTTGTATTCCCAATCGCAAAGTAAAATACACTTACGAGAGGCCTACAAGGCGTATCCTAAACATGGGTGTTATCTTACTTATACATATTTACATCCGAGATTACCATAAAGGGTGCCTTTATCCGGGTAAGCATCGTAATACCCAGGAGACAACTAAAAACTTCAGTGGAACTCAAGTTTGTAGATATAAGAGCATACTCGTATTATTATTCAACACTATACCATAAAATAAAGTGTGTAATGCATACTTTGTCGACACTATTGAAGGTTTTGCTTAGTAGGTATAAATATTATTTTTCTTTTACTCCTCAAGTTTTCGCCAACTTCTTATCCATCCATTTGTATTGGAGTATGTCATAGCGATCTTTTATTGTTCTATAGAATATGATGCGAAGACGATAAAATATATTGATCGAAGATACAACTTTTTCAATAGAACGGTAACGAACTATACTTATAACGTCTAAAGTCGTCAGAAAACGTATAATTTCTTGCAATCCTTAACCCATGGATTGAACCCTAGACATGCTCTCGCAAGAATTGGCTAAGTACCGTGGTGTCAAAAGATCATCACTGAGCTGATTTCTGAAAGAAAATAAGGACTTTTGGCAACAAAAATTTCCGACGACCGTCGCATAATTAAGTGAAATTGTGATAAATGACCACCACAGTTTTTCCGTAATTTATTCGGCGATAGAAAGACTGATTAAATTAAAATCGCAAAGCTAAGATCGGCAATTAAAGTACTTACCTAAGTAAATTCGTCGAAAAATTTTTCTTCGAACAAAATCTCGCATTCGCATAGTATTGAAGTTTTCTAATTTGAACTCAGGTGGCCAAATCTTTTTTTACGTTCTGCATGAATTGACTTAAATATATTACGTTTCTTTCTGGTCAAGGAATCTGTGGTTTTTGAGGAATCCTTGTGATTTGGATGTCCTGTTTTGGAGATCGGCTTATGATTGATTTTTGTCTACTTCGATGGTCATTACCGTTAGAAGATTTCTTCATCAAGGTGGATTAACAATCTCAAACGATTACAGGCAGCCGCTGGATACATGCGGCACAAAATCGTGTTTTGCGGTATTTGTTTTTTGAAAAGGTAGAATTTTCCAGTACTGGAGGTCTATCGGTTGAGATAGTAGTGGACTGAATCTACTCATAGATCTATTAGGTTCCTCAGAATCTGGATAATTTTTTCAAGTCATCTAGTCCAGGTAGCTCTTTAATTATTATTATCCAAGTATCTACTCGTTATAGTTTAAAAATTCTTTTGTGACAAATGGTTAAAGATCGGCCTAAAGGAAAAAGACGTTATTACGCAGTGGGACATCTGGGGGAGGGGAGACAAGTTCGGTGATCCATCACGCCTAATTGCTCCAGTCCTCACAATGTCCATCTCTGTTATTTGATTATTACTTATCCATTTCTTTTGCCGACCCAGTTCATACTTCATTCTTAAGCCTACAGAAGTTAAATGAAGTGGAAACGACGGGAAGAGCTGTTATTTCGTGTTGTATTTTGCTGATTAGGTACCGTACAGAGGATTAATTTTATATAGAAATACAAAGTCTGTTTGTGACAATATTCATTTATGTCCACAGCACATTATTTTGTTTTGTTTTCTGTAAAATTAACATAATATCACACAGATCCGAATTCCGATAAACATTAAGGGTATGTAAATAATATACTACTCAATAATTATTATTAAAAATAGTATCTGTATGAAATATCATTATGTACCTATCTATCTGTTTTTTCCCTGTGATTCCCTTCATGTGATTAATAATCCAAAAGGACTCGAGTCAAAATACATAGAATCGAAATAGGTTAAAATGGTTTGCTAAAACTTTGACCGGTCATCAGTAACCAAATTCACTAACGAGGCGAACGAACGGGCTCCGGTAACGAGGTTTCTCGCCTTTCTGAATATTTTTCATGTTTTATAGTACATAAATGTTTCAGTAAAGTAACATCGTTTTCAGTTGACCGATGCTGCATTGCGTATAATGCTATCAAGATAAGAAGAGGAATATCTAGCTAATCCGCCATTTTTTATTTCTGTTTAGTTCACGTGTGACTTATAATGTACTGAGCATGGCAGACATAAAAATGGCTGCTTCTTATTCATCGATGTTCTTATCACATTATGGGACTATTTCAACACATTCATCCATTGTTTAACCAAGGAGTGGCTGACGTTCTGACAGGTTTTTATATTGAAAATCTGTAAAACGTCCAATATATTCGTCGGTAAAAACTTGCTTGAAGATGGTAAAATAGGCCGGTAAGTATGTTGAATAATATATCATAACTACACGTAACTTTGTTCACGTAGGATTAAATTCGATTGCAAAATGTACCTAGTAACCAACCACAGAGGTTTATCCCTTGTCTAATTACGTTTGTGAGCGTTGATTAACGAGTTAGTATAATTTCTTGTAAATCATATTAAATGTTACGACGTTTAGTATAATAAAATGTGACAATGTTGTAAAACCTTAAAGTCTTCATTATTTACTGCAATTAAGATAAGAATTGGGAATTTAAACTGCCATATTCTATTTCAGTCTTGCTCACGTGGTGAGTCTTACACTGTAGGAAGAAATATAAAATGGCGGTTTAACATTTGTATTCTTAAGTTGGTCGCATTAAACGATACTACCTACAAGAGCGACCAATGTCCTTCAAAATGGTCGCAACAAGTTTGGTGTAGTACTATTTAATATTTGGTTCATATTTTTTTTTAAAACTAAATACACACGGAGTGCTGCGGACATCAGCTAGTATTATGAATATCTCTTAGAGTTTATAAATATATTCTCTTTGATAATACTCGTTCAATCAACAATTTTCACAATCCATCATCCGCACAGAATCCGCTTTCGCGTAGTTGTACTGAAACAATAGCTCGAAAATGGAAATTCGCAAACTGCAATGAAACAAAAATAGACAATGTTACAAATTGCAAATTGTTGGTAACACAGAAAAAAAATATATAAAAATCATTATGATTTGCCTTTTGCAGCCGTAGTAAATGATAGTAGGTACCACAAACATATAAGAGTAAGCAGACCTAACATAAGAAAAAATTGGCGTTCCAATTACGCCTACATACAAATCTCACGCACACATTGACAGTAAACAGAGCCGGACTTCGAAAAGCGAGGTTCAGCGAGGTTGAAGGGACTGGAGAGTATTTAATATCTGTAATTTGAAATAATATGGAAACTACGGAAAGTTGCCATCAAATTGTAGGTTAAACCCTTATTTTACATTCTGTAAACTTAATTCTATAAATTAATTCTTAATTATGAAAATGGATTCTAATGTGCTAAGTTTCGCGGTTTTGTAATCAAACAAGTAATAATGTTACAAAATAATATTTAATAAAATCAAAACAAAACATGATTTACAAAATCTACCCAAAAGATATATCTATTAGATAAATAAAACAAAATCAAAAAGCAACTTTTTCTCTAATATCTTTTAGAAATACAAACATTGACAATACGATAACATCAACAGTAGTTTAATTAACTCTTACATTCTATTCAGCCTGTATCACTCATTTCAATAACCTTATTAGAATAGTATTACACATTTTAAACTTATAAAAATAACAAAATAAACCATATGTCTCAGTCTTTTCAATAACGTAATAAGGAATAGTATTACTCTATACTCTTTATTAATAGTATTACTAGGCTGTAAATTTTGCAAGTCCATCAAAACTTGATCTCCAGCAGCTTTTCTTTCTACTGGACCTTTTACTGATGATGTAGACATATGCTGAAAACAAGAGTAATAAATTATCAGTTGTCTAGTATTAACAATTTAATAGGTAATACAAATAGGTACACAGCTATATATATATATGGGTATAGCTGTCAATATTTACGTTTAAATGGCAAGATGTTTTGGGTTGGTACCTAAATATAAGAACAACTAGAAACTTACTTGTAATGATGAATCAAAAATCATTGGGATTGCATTAGAAGTAAGGACGGTACGAAAACCACTGCAATCCACTAAATGTGCTTCAAAATGTTCAGAACATAGCACACTCGATGTTTTGTGCTGCCAATTTTTTTTATTCGTCTGCATCAACCAGGAATTTTTTATATTTTCATCCTTTGGAAAGCTAAAAAATGATTTAATTTTATAATTTATCCTTACTTTTATAGAAATAGAAATATTTTATTTCAAATAAACTTTCACAAGCACTTTTGAATCGTCAATGAATCTACCACTGGTTCGGAATGCCTTTCCCGCCGAGAAGAGCCAGCAAGAAACTCGGCGGTCGCTCTTTTCAAAAAAAAGTAAAAATTTTACAATATTTAATGAAACTATGCTATGTATTGCTTCCACGATTAATTTTCCTAAGTCCAATACAATACAAATAAAAATTAATACAATCCAATACATCTTAAAACAGGCAGGCAAAAACAGACTAATTATTTAATCAAAATATACCCACTAAACAAAACTTGCGCCTGAATACGGCCCTGTCAAATTGTACAAGTATATGAAACGACAAACAAGATCCTGATATTAATTAATTGATAAATATTGCAACAGGAATATACTAGAACCAAAATTACTATAACTGTCTACGAGTTTTGCGTATATAATAATTAGGGACTGCTTCTAAAATGCCGAGTAAGCATATAACCAAATTACGAGTCTATAGCACATCAAAACTTACCGATGAAAAGTAATTGCAGGTGTTTTCCTATACGGAGAATTGCCACACAGAGGTGCACAACACTTCACCATTTTATTTCAGAATTTTTGATTCTTTAGACTCGATTTTAAAGCAAATTTAAAAGAATAAACAACTCGCAGGTTATGTTGTTGTTTTTGACAAATTGACATATTCCACCATACTTCTCTTATTTGTAGCTTACGAATTGCCTCAAGCTCAATTATGTCTATGAGTGCGTAAGTGTTGCAACAACAGAAGTAAAAGAGATAGAATCATATATTTTTTGTTGGAGAGAAGCAAGCGAAGATATTATTTATTCGTTTAGATGTAGTTGTGAAAATTATGTTAGGTCTGCTTACTCTTATATGTTTGTGGTAGGTACCCACCATAAATAAAGAAAATGAAAATACAAGCGGTGACGGTGATGGCCTTGTGGTAACTCCATTTTGGAACGCCGGGATTCAATCCCAGATTTTTCATATCCCTAAGTGATAAGGGTGGTACAACCCAAAAATTGTTAATGGCAAAACAACTTTTGCTGAGTCAGCTAGTAATAAATAAATATTTATTTACCAGAACGTTGTAGAAGTAATTTTTAAAAGTACCTGTATTAATGCAAATTGTACTTAAATGTACAAATTCTAAAAACGACTAATTTTACTTACCAAAAGATGTTCTTCGAGCCGGAATAAATAAATAACAAATGTATGTAAGTGCTTTCAAATGAAAAAGGCCCCGAGCAAAACCGTGATGTTCAATTTGCAAAATTACATTTCTGTGCAAGTTCCTCCATTTTAACGTCAGCTAAAACGTGGAGACGTGGCTCGTGATAAAGACAGATTAGAAATATCTTGAATATGACATGTAATTCTGTAGAAACTTGGCTCTTATAGCAAAATCCGTGAAAACATACAGAGAAGTGAGAAAAGATTCGAATCACCTTGAGTTTATTTACCTACTTATTCGTCATAGCATTATAATTTTTAGGGTGCCGTAGTAAAACCAGGAACCTTTATAATTTTGTGCAGTCTATCACAGATATTTTATTCTGAAACTATTAATGTTGTAACATAGGTAATATACATACGCATTTCCGAGCTCTACCGGGCAGATATAGTTCTTTCATTGCACGAGGGCTCGTGGCTCATGGTTGTGTGTGTGTTGTATCCGTATAAGTGTGAGCGAGAGCTTACTCGCGCCTGACTGCTCGCACCTAGGCTCCTGAGAGGCACGCACACGTGCGCAATGTGCATGTATACGACGTAACCACAAGTAAAGCGTCCGTAACTTCGTGAGATAAACGTACTATACTAAGCTACTATTGAAACTGACGTTTTTTTAAAGTGATTCTCATTAATCAGTTTTTGGCCTGAGTTTAAACACCGTTTGTAGGTATAAAGCATTTTGTCTAAAATGTCTAAGAATCGCAAGATTTTTATTTAATCAAAATATATTTTACAAAAAGGACGAGGTTAAGTACCTGCTCAAAATGAAAAATGGTCCTGTTTATCTAGAACAAAATAAATTTCAAAATGGTTCAGATAAGTTTTAGGCATTTTACCAAGATTTATTACAGCTAGTAATGACTAATGGCCCTTTGTCATTTTTTTTTATTAATTTAAGAAATTATATTAGTTTCGATTCCTGGCGTGACTTTCTTAATTTATTCGATGACAAGTCCTTGACTGCGAGGCATCTGATGGCAAGGAACATACTATTCTCTACCGAAACTGACGATGCAGTTCAAGATATTACTATATATGGATCTTACTTATACTGTATACATATACTTTACTTTGTGAATTTTTAAATAGACATTGTTTATTCCTACTGTATTTTGTTCTAGAGAAAATTTTGTAGGCACTGTGCGAGGGAAAGAGTCAAGCGAGACATTTGCGAAACCACAGACTATCGTAAAAGGGAAAATAAATTAAATATACAGTAGTGCCGCTTTTTAATAAAAGTTCTGCAAGAATTTGTAAATTAAACGTCACATACTTGTACTACAAACTTTTTTAAAGTTAAATATACTACAACTTTGAATAAATAACCTTTTTAGTGAAAACGTAGAGATACAGAATGAGTTCCAATGAACTTTTTAAACTGCTTTCAAAACTTCTAAAGGTGTAACTACGTTAACTTTTTTTGTGAGATACATAATATATTATGAGGACTTTAAAAATTTTAATTATAGTTCTATTTAACTATAACTTAAATCTACAAAATAATGTTGTATGTTTTATAAATACAATAAAAATTTTATGAAAGCATGATTGGTCCATTAATCACATTTTGGTTGGATGGAAAAGTGGAGTATTAGTGATATTACTCGTATTCAGTAATGTAAATATAAATACTGTTAAAAAAAAAAAAAAATAATAATAGTAAATTAAAAACTATATGAGCATCTAAATCTATACATGCTGAATTCCAGGACCCAACTTCTCAATCCTGATGCTTCAGGGGTACTGCCCCCCTAGACTGTGGGGATTTGGGAACTGTCAATTATGAACAGTTTTTGTAGGTAGGTACCAAGCAAAGACTACATCGTGGAATTCCAGGACCCAACTCCTCTATGTTGATGCTACAGGGGTTCTACTCATCTAAACTGTGGGGATTTAGGAACTGTTGATTGTGAATTGAAGAAACGGACGAAGTCGCGGGCGTCCGCTAGTTATAACTAAAGATAAAAACTTTCATCTTTTTTTAGTTCCGTAGTCCGCATGACATCGTGAACTATGATAGGAGCAGCAATTACTTGTGATAGATAGTCCGGGTCGGAAGCCGCCGAAATACGAAAAGGCCCGTCCGACATAAGAGTAACTTCTTATCTAGTATCTACAAGCACAACTTTATGACCTCTTTAGGGGAATAAAAATTTAGGACGACCCTTGAAAATAAACGTTTGTGAAATGTTTATGTCCCGAAATATCCTTCGTGTGCGAAGAAATGTCTATTCCGTTGTACCCGTTGACTTATATATTACCAAATGGTTTTACCTGAATTTTGGGGATCCTTACCAATATTACTAGCTAATGTCCGCAGTTTCGTCCGCGCGGATTACCTAAGGGTTTTCTTTCCTGAGAGTATTCTTTAATTTTCCGAAATATTGTGAATATTCATCAAAATCTTTTTTCTTAACTGTCTTAAAAGATAAACGATTCACAGGAAACATTTCGGCGAACCGCGTAACCGACGACCTTTACCGGGCGCTTACGACGTTTTAAGGTATGTTTTTTACTTGTAGCACGGTTTCATTATCTGTGCAGTAAGAACGTCCTGTATGTGCTGTCATACTGTGCATAGCGCGGCGCATACGCACTTGTTCACCGTTTAAGATAATAAAGAAAAATAGACTGTACATACATTATGTGAGTAAACAAGTGTAAATGGAAAATTTAAAAATCCCCCAACATGTGAAGTTAAAAAAAATATATATGTAAACCGCCATTTTGTGGCGGCGGCCATCTTGGACCGATTTTCATCAAACATAGTTTCCGACTAATTCATATTTCAAACAAAAAAAAACAAAATCAAAATCGGTTCATACGTTCGGCTGCTACGGTCACACACACACGTCACGTCAAAATAACACTCCGTCATTTTGCGTCGGGGGTTAAAAATGGATAATTTTGTTTATCTAACAAAGTTTCAGTGTCGGAAATAGAGGTAACTGCGGCCATCGTACTGGCGGGATGTAGCCGCTGGAACTATTTTTTGGAGTATTTGACAGACACACATATCTGTACCTAGATACAGAACAATGTTAGGTAATCAAACAAAACAAACAAAACATTTTTTGGTATAGTTTATTCGAAGCGAAAGCTTTCTGTTATCGTAACTCGATTTGAATAACATTTTGTTACCATGACTTGATTTGAATAAAATTTTAGAACACAGACAAGCAAATCCATAGTTTTAAACAACTTCGTCCTAACTTTATTGATCTAAATAAATAATACAACACCCAGCGTAGCACAACTTTTTCGTCTGCCAAAGACAACGGCGTTCTGTAGACAATGGTAATATCTAAGTCAGCCAGAGAGACGCATTGGAAGAATTTTTTTTTATTCGGTAAGTGGATCAGGGTGAACCCATATCACTTGAAATATTATCTAGTGTTTCTTAGTTTGTTTAAAGCCCTTAAAAAATTTCAAGCTTAAAAATAGGGAAAAGTGGGTAGTTCGAGCTTGTTGATACAATTATCGGATTTTTCGCTTCGCACCCAAATGCCTTTGGCTAAAATCTAGCTAGCGCGTTGCTTGTAAAGTACACAGAAAATAGAGAAAATAAAAACAAAAACAAAATCCTAACACTCGTCAAATACAAAATGCCCGAATCTATAACCAAATTCGTATACCTACTCGCATATTCGGTATAACTTTATTCGTATACCTATAAAGGCCAAATATTCAATATTGACTGAATATTTCGCAGCCTATCGAAAACAGTAAAAAAATATTGAACACTTCTTACGAATATTAAATTCCATATACTGCTTCGACAGTAATATAATTTTGTGGTAGTATCTTGACGATTTACCTACTTAAACGTAAGAAGGTATAGCTAAATATATCAGTTTGCTGCGCGTGTCTTTATATAACGCGTTAGTTGTTGGCCAATAACAAAATAAAAATTGTTTAATTCTACAGTGCTTGTTGCAAATGGTTCAAATAATAATTGTGTCGCGTGAAACCGATTTAGATATAAATGAAAAAAAATCTCTAAATAATAACCAAAAATTGAACGAAAATTGGACTATTCATCCTAACAACACAATTACACAAAAAACAAAATCAACTCTTGTTCCGAATAAAATTTAAACCTCAATTAATTGGTAACGAACCACCAATCGGATTAAAATATTTATCGCGAGGAAAAGCAATTTGCAGAGTTGACCGCAGCACAACATGCGTCAGGAGCAGACTGAAAATGCAATATCTAGCCGAGGCCGAGGTGGGAAAATGCGCATCTGCAAAATAATATACCTATGGCACCGAGGTGATGTTATTAACTGTGGAGGAGCAAATCTCGTATCTAACGTCTAATTTGACAATTGCGCAAAACCTGTACAATAACGGTTGGCTTTGTGGCAGGTACGCGACAGCGACGCCTGGCAGTAACTTCATTTTGATAAAAAAAAAATATTAAAAATTTTCATAAGTTTTTTTACAACTTGAAGCTTTCTTACAACTTAAAAGCGACGGTTTCATATTCTTCTGGCATATTTTAATTTAAGGTATTACTATTTTATTAATTAAACCTGACAAGTAAAACTGTACCTAACTGGTTCAGAATACCATTCTAACCGAGAAGAACTATAAAGAAACCAGGCTGTTGGTTTAAAAAAAATAACAATCTCATGTGTGTACCTATGTCACCACGTTGTCGTCACGTTTTTTGGCTAGCTTTACCCACAGCTTCGCTCCCATCATATTTTAAAAAATTAATTGGAAGTGGTGAAAATAAATATCTACATACCTATCTTCATAAAAATCTTAATTATTGTATAATTTGTGTAATTTCTCTATAAATACAATTCTAAAAAGTCTTGACCATCCTAAAAAATATAAGAATTTATTTTTTTCAATGATTTTTAAATGCGCAACTAGTGTGACTGGACATTGTACTCTCTAGTAATATAACATCTCTCTGAAGTAGGTACGATGTTTTCACGAAACGAGTATTGCCTGGAAAGTCATTACGTAGCAGTTTATAACAGGGAAACGATAGTGAATAATAGTTTTCAACCGCTTTCAAAATACCACTAAATCCAATAAATGAAGCGCCACGGAATACTCGATTATATCTTAATATGTATATCAATTATCATCGCAGGCATTATTACTGTTATCGATAAAAAATCAGTCAAGTGTGAGTTAGCATTGCGTACCTACGAATTTTAGTGAGTGTTGCTTAACCAGTTCATCAAACGTTAGATATGCATGACTGGAACTTTTTTTTTTTTTTTTATTTTTTTTTTTTTTTTTATGTATGTCTGTTGAAATGGTTTTGCAGTCTTGGCTTTGTCCAACCAGAAACACCTGAATCATCCAACTGGGCGTTTTCCAATTAGACGACCCAAATATTATACGCTCTCCGAATATCACTAGCCAGCGGAGCCTAGCTGATTTAGTTTCTCCAATGATATTGGGTTCGGCCACTATAGATCTTCGATCTCCTAATTCTTTATCTGTATCAGCCAGCCAGAAAACTGTTTGACGCAGGCGTAGGTTGCATTAATAATTATATTCAAGCAAAAACATTTTTAAAATACACCACAAAATAATACATTGAATATAAAAACATCTTAAATGTTAATTCATTTTAAGCACAAAAAAATAAATTGGATCCGAAATTATCTTAACTTTTAATTCAGTAACTAAGTCCTTTTTATGAGTAATGCCTACCTACTTGTTTCCCCATCACTTTTTCTAATTTCGGTCCACATTGAAATATTACAGCGCATTTCTTTCTTCGAAATCTCATAATTAATTTTGGTAAAAAATTAAATTACTTTTATGAGGAAAGCTTTGACAATCGAAAGAATTTCATCATTGGATTGCTCTTAAATTACGATTGTAATGGCCACCTATTACTATAATGAGTTTTTGTAATTGGGATTGGGATCATAAACAGTGCTTTGCGGCGTCGCAACATAGTGATTTTGTTACATCACAAAATAAAGAATGCTGTATGAGAAAAGCGTATTATACAACTGAAGTTTATAATAACTATTGCCCGCAATTTCTTCAGCGTGGAGTTAGCTTTTTTAAATCCCGCGGGAATTTTGTGTTTTTCCTTGATAAGAGGTAGCCTATGAGTGACTCTACAAGAGAAAAATATCGAGCGTTTGCATCGTTGCTGATTAAAAATTATATTATCCATTTATAGTACTTTTCGGATCCGAAACCCCAGACGAAGGTTTTGAGTGTTTATAGTAAGTATCTACTATATACAGCAGGTCTGAAATGCTACGATTTGATTTGAGTCAACACGCATCGCGTGGCGTTAGATCCACTAACATATAAAAAGTTCCGGCATTTGTGAAATATTTTATTAATGTCTATGAAACAGAGAAGCCAATCCGTTCGAAGCCGGGGCGTGCCAGCTATTACGATTTATATCTAGTAGCTTTTGTTTGGGAACATTTTATAGATAGAAAAACTTATATAGCTTGAAAACATTTTGTTGCACACAAAAACGAAAACAATACAATACAGTATAATACTACGCATGCAAAGGTGGCTTTATCGGACTAATTTAATTTTTATTTATAAATGGATAGATATAGTTCATCTCACTCTCACTTTTGTCCAGCGTCCAAATGGCCCTTTATTAACTAAAGTCGCTTCATTTTGACGTCAGTTACGGACTATCCAGCGTACCAGTATCACACGGGTCAGCTTTTTAGTCTCCTTATCGCGTCTCCCCAATTTTCCCCTTGATTTGAGATTCCACTGAAATATTACTTACTTTTCTTTTAATATCTTGTGATTGATTGTTCTTGCAAAAAATTATTCGGCAAAGCTAGAAATAAGCGGTTTTGACAAATGAGAGTTCTTCATAACAAACTTCAAGACAATTCGAAGCTTTTAAAAATTTCTCGGTGTACAATTTGAATCAAAAAATTAGCCTAGGCTGCTAGCTAACTTTAGTAATCCCAAAAAAATTTAGGCAGACACTTTTACATAATTTTTCAGTCCAACTTGGAAACTTGCCCCAATTCATAAAAAAGACTTGTTGACTTATTCGGGTGACCTAAAAATCAGTACTATACTTTTGTTTTTTAAATAAAAAAGAATATACAGTAGAATCCGTTTATTATGACTCCGCCTATATTGACCAACCGGTTATCATGACGTAATTACACTACGAAGTTTGTAATACTATTCAAGCTGAACTTGACTCGACTTAATATTTTTTTGTGCCCTCCAAATAAGCAGAAAGCTTGAGTTAAGGAATCGGTAAGACAATAGTGCATCGGGTGGGGATCGAATCGTCGAGTTTTCGATTTTCAGTACGGTCACAGATTCAATCCTTGGCACGCCTCCACCTCTGACTTTTCGGAGTTATATGCGTTTAAGCAATTAAATATTATGTATCACATGGTTCAACGGTGAAAAAATATTGTGAGGAAACCTGTATGCCTGAGAGTTCTCCATAATGTTCTCAAAGGTGTGCCAAGTTTGCTAATTCCCATTGGGCCAGCGAGGTGGACTATGGCCTATACCTATTATCCAAGAGACCTGCGCTCAGTAGTGAGACGTTCATGGGTTGCTCATGATCAGAGGCGGATCTAGCCCATGTAGCGCCCGTGTGCAATCAATATCTTGGCACCCTCTAGAAGACGCGCGGCCAAAATGGAATATTTACAACTAGCTGATGCCCGCGACTTCGTCCGCGTGAAATTAGTTTTTAAAATCCCGCGGGAACTCTTTGATTTTCCGGGATAAAATGTAGCCTATGTTTTAATCCAAGGTATAATCTATCTCCATTTTAAATTTCAGCCAAATCAGTCCAGTAGTTTTTGCGTGAAAGAGTAACAAACATACACACACACACACACATACAACGTTTCGGCTTTATAATATTACTAGACTAGACTAGACGATGCCCGCGACTTCGTCCGCGTGGATCAAGGTTTTTCAATTCCCATGGGAACTCTGTAATTTTCCGGGATAAAATATAGCCTATGTTTTAATCCTGGGTATGAACTATCTCCATTCCAAATTTCAGCCAAATCGGTTCATTCGTTGAGGCGTGAAGGAGTAACAAACATACACACACACATACAAACTTTCAGCTTTATAATATTAGTGTGATAGTGTGATGTGATGTGATGTGATTAGTGTGATAGTGTGATGTGATGTGATAGTGTGATACAAAAATACCATTTGAATAACAGTTGTATTTTCACCGTGAAAGGAAATTTAGATGCAAAAAATGGTGCAATTTTAAATGATGTCGGGAAGCCAGCAAGCGTAGCTCGGCGCGGCGCCCCTTAAAACCCTGCGCCCATGTGCGTTGCACACCCTGCACCATAGATAAAGCCGGCACTGCTCATGATGACGGTTATCCTACTAGCAGTAGAAAAAACTTTTCTAGACTCCCAAGCCAATAATCAGAAAAAGAAATTAAGACACCGTTCTGAATTATCCCTACTGACCAATTGTACCCTCTCCTAGCATATAAAGTTGTAACAAAAATACCTAATCTGAACGTGGTCTAGTGTCTAGCGAAATAAGCACGTGACGGCTTGTGTATGTATACGAGCCATTTTCTCACTTCCACAATTTTCCTCCTTACAAAGACTCCGAATTAGAATGATGTTAGTAATCTATTTTCCCGTGAGCGCACCAAAGACCCACAATTTTATGGTTTTATTGGGTTAATAAAAACATTTACGTTTTATTATTACATACAACTCACTATTATTTTTGCACAGTTATTGCACTTTTCGTAAGGACGGCAGAGCTTTTGGAGTAAGGTTTTTTAAAAACCATGGGGGAACCCTTTTTGTTTTTCCAGGAGAAAAAGTAGCTTATGTTGTATGAACGATTCCAGTTCCTAAATTGTACCCATGGAAAAAATCACGTCGATCCTAGCTCTGCTGCAGCATGATTCAAAGACAAATCAACTGACAGACATACCTACTTGCATTTATAATATTTTTAGGGATAAAGATGGTAGATACATAGAGTTCTCTTTTGTATTCTGGTGAAGCTTATGCGGATATAATTTAGTAAGTATAACGATAACAAAGGGCTTCTACCTAAATCAGAACCTTTTAGTTCTAAAAATATTTAAATGAGGTTCATTCAATGGTCGCGATTTCAAATTGAACGGGGATGGAATTTCCAACAAGCAAATTCCAGCAAAAGTTTTTCACGAGGCGATCCGTGCGAGGCCACATGAGCTGCCAAAGCTACTAGGGGCGCAAGGGCCGTAACACATAAGTGCCGCCTGTAGCGTATGGAACGCCTTGTCGAAATTTTATGTGACGACAGGAACAAGATTCAGCCACATCAATCCCGATGACAACTGACATGGGATTAACAAGCTGCTTAAAGTAAGTACTTGTATTTTCATTGCGTAACAAGAAAATAGTTCAAAAACTGTAACCCGACATCTAAAAATTGAATTTATTAATGATTTTGTTCGTATAAAATGTAGCTTATGTCATCCAGACAATAATGCGTTAGTTGACAGCTCATTCTTTAAAACCGGCTCTGAAGCGCTAGTATGAATACATATACAGACTCGTACGAGTACATGGGCGGCTAATCATAATATAGCCTGGAAATACACGTCCGATTTTGTTTCCGATTGTCTGATCAGGCTACCGGATCGTATTTACTCGATACACATCCGATTTTTCCGTCAGGCTTTTTCTGAACTCAGTCGTTCCCGAGCTATCATCCCGAGTGCTTGCGTTTGGAGCAAAGCAGAAGAAAAGAAGATGGATGACGAGTTAATAGAAATAGAAATATTTTTTATTCAAATAAACTTTTACAAGTATGTACTTTTGAATCGTCAATGAATCTACCACTGGTTCGGAATGCTGTTCCTGCCGAGAAGAGCCAGCAATAAACTCGGCGGTCGCTCTTTTCAAAAAAAATTTTTTTTACAATAGGTAACAAAACTATGCTATGTATACAGTGTTTCCACAATAAAGTTTCAAAAATGCAAAACAATCCAATGCATGTTAAGACAGGCAGGCAAAAGCAGACCCATTCCCGTTGGTGGCACCCGTTCACGAGCATGACGCAGGATCCAGCCATTGCTTCGCTCAACCATATTTGAGGGAACGTAACAACCCGCACCACACGACACCACCACAGAAATTTTAAAGAGAGGAAAGAGAAAGAAGAAAAAACGTCGCTATTGGATTCATCCAATCAATTTGACAAGACTTACTGAGAGTCATTTCTATTTAAAACATCCAAAATAATTCATAATAATAATAATTTTATTATTATGAATTTTTTTTTTTCATAATTTTCGCCCATTACTCGAACCACAACGATGCGTCCACACAGTGTCAGCGCTAGATTTTTTGGGCCCTAAAAATCCCAATAAGCAAAATTCCGCCCTAAATTTGGGGCTAAAAGCCCTAAGTTGGGAACCCTGACTGGCAAAATCGGAAGGAGTAACCGGATGTCTATTTTGTCTCATACTAGAAGTATGTAGACCGCGCCTTCAGACAATCGGACCGACAGTAAAATCGGAAACGCCTCGCGCCCGTTTCCGACTCGGACGTCCGATCCGGCCACCGGATCGGACGTGTATTGACTGTTCATACAAAGTAATGGCTTCAACGCCTTCCGGTAGCCTGATCAGGCTACCGGATCAGACAATCGGATGAAAAAACCTGACGTGTATTGCCTGGCATAGTCCTTCCTATTCATTTTTCCATAGTGGGATATACAAGTGACGTTTGCAGCATGATTCAGCCGTATCTAACAAAAATTGAAGACAACAGAGGTGAGGCAAACATGACATGTTTACTTACTTTTACAGCGCATCCGATAATGCTTGAATCACTTATATTTTATTATTGTATTTTCATTATTTAAAATGCGTCTCTTGTCTCGGCCGTGGCGGCTCTTTTTTGTTTCCGGCTCTCGCGGATTTTGTGGATGTTGCGGCTCTGTGTGATGTCGTTAACGTCACCCTAAAATGAGTATTAATAAAATTGTTTAAATTCGTTCCTATACTTCAGAATCCTCAGAAATTGTTTTTAATGACTGCAAATTTTTCTATATTATATTTTTTAATTACCGCCGGATTTGATATATGGCTACCTTCATTCGAATGAAATTAAAAATTCTTAACGCTACCTATCCCATAATGTGTTGAAAAATGTTAGCGGACTTTGGTATTTTCCTGAAAAGCAATCTTGGTTTTGGTGTATGAAAAGCTTATACCGCCGCCGCGCCGGCTTTGCCAGTCTGGGGTGGAGTTCCTAATTATTTTACTCAACTAATTTTGATCAGACTTAGTGCAGTAGGTTCAGTTTTGATGTGTATATTCCAGCATTTGTTCCGATACATCGATGTATCGAGGTCACTCTCTACTATCATAGTACCATGGATGCGAAAGTATTCTTGTTGGTTTGTCCGTTTACGCGGCAGCGGAGCAACATATAGAATAGAATAATTTTCTTATTCAAGTAAAGTTTTGCCAAGTGCTTTTGAATCGTCAGGTGAATCTACCTGTACTTTGAAGCATGGCTACCATATAGTACCTTTTAAAAGTTTGACGTTGACTCAAAATTAGTTTAGGGGCATAGTTATTAAGACTAAATGATTTATATATTATTTTTCCCTTTTTAGTTTCTACTATCGTCGGTTCAATTTTTTGTAAAATGTGTAAAACATGTGTTGTGATTTTAGATTGAAAATACGAGTTTACAAAAAATTATATTTAAGCTTATTTACGATTCTTTCTACACGCATTCTAAGCTCTGCTATCTCTTTATACATAAACTAAAAAAGAACCCATAAATTATAATAATAAATTACTCCGTGACTTATCTAGGTCAGCAATACTGGAAGTTTGGCAGTTTTGTTGCACGAAAAGAGATAAGGATAAAATTATAGATATGCTTTGAGGTTAACGAAGGCTTTCGTGATGAACGGTAATGGTAGAAGTTTAAGTGCAATCAATTTTATTTTATCACTAGCTTACGCCCGCGCGACTTCGTCCGCGTAGACTTAGTTTTAAAATCCCGCGAGAACTCTTTGATTTTCCGGGATAAAAAGTAGCCTATAGATGTCACTCTCGAGGTTCTAATACAAAAAATTACGTCGATTCGTTGCTCCGTTGTGTCATGATTGAAGGACAAACCAAACACTTTCGCATTTATAGTAATATTAGTAAGGATATTAGGGATACTAAGGTTATGCCAGCTAGAGATTTTGTTTGATAAATTGTGTGTAGGTACTTACCTACTTTGTGGAACTTTGCAAGGATTCAGAACTTTTGAAAAGTTTATAAGATACTTAGCCAAAGAAAGGAAAAACAGAGTAATTTTAACCTTAAGAGTCTTGCTACATTTCCGCCCGAAGAAGAATCCGGTAGAGTTTATAGACTCTTGAAACTTGATTCTTTGAGTCGGTAAAATAATGTCCTTCATTCGAAGCAAGAGCGTTTTGCCTATATTTCACCATCCTTAACTTTGTTTTTTTATATGAAAAGACTAGCTCTCGCCCGCGGCTTCGCTCACGTAAAGTTTGATTTTTCAATTCCCTATTTTACCCCCTTGGGGGTTGAATTTTCAAAAATCCTTTCTTAGCGGATGCCTACGTCATAATAGCTATCTGTATGGCGAATTTCAGCCCGATGCGTCCAGGTGGTTTGAGCTGTGCGTTGATAGATCAGTCAGTCAGTCACCTTTGCCTTTTATATATTGAGAAGATAACCCATCATGACTGCGATATTATCTGATGATAAGTGACCCATACCTGCCCGTAATCGGTTTCTACAGATAATCGTGCTGGAACGCTAAATCACTAGGTTGCATGTATTTGACGGTTTGTTTGTTAGTTTGTCCTCCAATCACGCCGCAATGGAGCTACGGAATACGGATCGACATGATTTTTTGCATGGGCATAGTTGAAAACCTGGAGAGTGACATAGGCTTTTGTCCTTGAAAAATAAAGGAGTCCCAAGGGATTATCAAAACTAAATCCACGCGAACGAAGTCGCGGGCATCAACTAGTTGCATAATAATATAGCTTCTTGCTAGAGTGTGAGCATCAATTATTATTGTTCTAGATTACGCAGCAGTAATAAATTCCTACAATAATGTCTTGTGAATGGTAAAGCTTTAGAACAATGGAAATTATAGACGACTAGCTTTTAGAGAAGAGAAGGGAAGAAGAAGAAGCGATGCTTATTTCTATTAGTACATTACAGATTAAGCAGCGAGTAATATTCATGTCCGCTTATTCCAATGAAAAACTGGTAAAAACATTAGTTATTTACGGTACGTGCTGAATTGAACAATCGGCTTATTTAGAAGCTGACCCCACATTTCACACGTATTGTGCGACGTAAATGCCCCATTTAAGAATTTTTTTAACGCTGGTTGAACTCTGATTGAGTCTGATGGTATGCGAAGTTATAATATAATAATGATTGAACATATCCACTAGGATTAAAACATAGGCTACTTTTTATTCCGGAAAATTAAAGAGTTCCTGTGGAAATCAAAAAAAATTTAATGCAAGCGGGCGAAGTCGCGGGCATCGTCTAGTTGTATATCTATATTTTAACCTACTGAGCCAATTTTGATGAATGAGGTCACATTTTATACGAACACAGATTACCCTTTATAGAAAAAAATCAATATGACGGATGTTACAATATCTAATGTTTTTAAACTTTTAGCCTTGTTCTTGAAATTGCTTGTTCTGTATTTTTCTATTAGTCTATCGGTGAAGCCAAGAAGTTGTGTGGGAGTAAACTAGAGAGCACAAAGACATCCATTATCGCGAACTGATTTGTCACTGAAGCTGATTCATTAGGCGAGCATTAATCTTGGGACGCGGTTTCACTGTAATGTGAATGATGCTGCATTGTTTTTGCTTGACGTCTTCTAAGTGCCTGTAGCACATCTCTGCCGCAAAATTGCCATCTAGCGGTGAGAGGAGTCCCGTGTCAGGTTATTTTCGTTACGGAATTTCTGGATTCGGTCTCCACGCTCAAGGCCCGCGATAGAAGCTATGCAATCTATACTATTATAATAAAGAGGGAGCGCGAATTTTGTGAGTTTGTATGTATGTCCGGAGCAAACTTTGGAACCACCGCACCTATTTCAAAAATTCTTTTACCAATTCAAAGGTACATTATTCCAGATGGTTATAGGCTATATATTATGCACATAAAGTATTATGGCTAGATATTATGTGCAAATTTGTTAAGGAAGTCGGAAATTTTTTTGACTCTTAAACGTTTTCAAGGCGTGCGCTGGGTTATATACTGTTATTGGATGAAAATGATGTATGGGTGAAGTGTTCCTCTTAAAGAGTTCTAAAAAAAAGTCCGCGATAGCATATGTATATCTTCTAAGAATAACTTACAATAACCATTTCTATTGTTCAAATTTTGATTAAAAATAATGAGTTATTTTCGAAGCTTCTTTAACCGATGTGATGTCAATATATATCTAAATAAATATGTTTATTATCGTAAGTATTTAATTTAGAACATATTTGCCCTTTACACTATACAATTTAAATAAATATCACAGAAGTTATCGGAAAATTATTATTTCCGCGCGACAAAATAATAAAATCATGTCGGCCGGCGGGCGGGGCGGTGCACGGGGGCGGGTTTCGGCGCGGGAGATTCTCTGGTTCCTGTGGTGATCTTATTTACAATCGTCGCCTATAAGAAGCTCTGTGCGATCAGTCCCGTAAAAACAAATATTTAAATTTTCAACCCGGACGAAGTCGGCGCGGGCTTCTAGTAGCTTAATAAAGCTAACAACCTTCAGGAAACATGAATGAATATGATTATGACATGGATATAAACATGGTTATCATTAAATTCGTGATTTGAATAGTGGTTAATAAAAGCCGACATTTTGTTGTGGCATTGAGATTTTAATTGATATTTTGTTAAAATGACATTTACCTAGTACAAGTTTAAATAGTATCCGATTTGTACGTATTGTTTTAAGCGCTGCACTTTTGAATGGTTGTCACGAACACGGTGTGACGTGACGCGTTGTGGCAAATATTGCCCGAAATATTTGATAAACCTACAGCTTCTATTTGTAGGTATGAACCTATTTATAAGTGTGTGTGTGTTCCCTACTGGAAGTAGTTGTTATATTTTAATTAACGACTGGCGAATCGAGATGTGAACGCTAAGTGACGAGAAGTACCTAAAAGAGGAAGATAAGGAGTCAGATTTTCATTAAAAACTTTTTCCTAGCTTAGAATCAACACCAATTCCCAATTCTGTTGCACACAACTCTATACGAAACTAAATTGACAGGTCTAAATGTAGTGCTATCTTTTTCCGCAGCTATCAGTCAGTGTTTCATATCCATCGAAAGCAACCGCGTATTGTGCAGTCTAGTAAAATCGCTGACTCGGCCAGCGTCGCCTGCGCCGGCCGAACCGCGTGCGTCATTATGACCCAGTTACCGTGAGTCACAGTGAACTAGGTCGATTTTATTAAATAAAATATTAAAAGGCGTCTATACTAGCCGTATATCGCAACTATGGCTTCCCAAGAAATTAAAATAAAAACTGAAACCGAACGACTTCTTTTTAAAGCGTTTAATGAACAGAAGTCAGAAAACCAAGAGCTTCATCTCGTTATAAATCATTTGAAGAAAGAAATTTCGAACCTCCAAGAAAAGATCAAACAATTATCGGTTTCAAAACCCTCTGAAGCCTCTGGCTCTACTCAAAAGAGCTCATCTGAAAAGGATGACTACTGCACTGATGAGGAAGAGCTCGCTAAAGAAACGGAGTGGATAAGAGTGAAAAGTAGAAAAAAAAGGAAAATGAGCACTTCACCCACTCAAACTCAAGAATCTGACACTGAAAATAGTCAGGAAGACAGAAAAACCAAGAAAAAGAATTTGCAGCCTCCACCAATCATTGTATCGGGTGTGTCAAACTATCAATCGTTTTACGATTTATTAACTGCAAGTCAGCCTAATGTCAACCAATCTGACGATACATTCACCATTAAGATGATGGGTAAGGAGACAGTTAAAATTAACGCAAGAACTGAGGATACCTACCGAACAGTTAGTAAGTTCTTAACACAAAATAACTGTATTTGGCATTCCTACGAAAATAAGCAGGTAAGACCAATAAGAGTCATGGCAAAAAAATTGCATCATACATGTCAACCGAACAGAATCAAAGAAGACCTCATACATAAAGGCTTTAAAATAGAAGATGTAGCAAATAAATTGAAATGGCAGACCAAGGAGCCTCTTAATATGTTCATGCTGACATTTAACCATGATGAAGATATTAATAAGATCCATAACATCCAGTCTATCCTAGGATGCAAGGTAGAAATACAGCCAATAAAAACATCAAAGTTAATACCTCAATGTAAAAGGTGCCAAGCTTACGGGCATACACAAAAATATTGCTCTCGAGAAGCAAGGTGTGTAAAATGCACCGGAAAACATTACACTAAAGACTGCAAAAAACCAGCAAATGAGAAACCAAAATGCGTTCATTGCGGTGGACCACACCCAGCAAATTATAGAGGATGTATGATAGCGAAGGAAATGCAGAACATAAAGAATAACAACACTAAACGACTTGCTGTCCCACATCGACAGCAACAAACACTTGGAGATAAATCAGAAAGTCATCTTAATATGGGGAAGAGTAAGAGTCAAGAAAACTTAAGCAATCCAACAAAAAAGATGTCTTATGCTCAAACTGCAGCAAAATCTAAAATTAACGATGAAAAACAAAAAGATGGTAGCCTCGAAAATAAATTAGATGCCATCTTGAAATACATGTCTTCTTTTGATGAACGACTAAAAAAACTTGAGAGTTGCACCAAAAAAGCTACGATAAAATCAAACCAATGAATAATATCATTAAAATTATGGCTTGGAATTCTAATGGACTACTCCAGCATAAACACGAACTAGAAGTAGTCCTAAATATGGAAAACATTGATGTGTGTTTAATATCAGAGACCCACTTCACTAAAGAAACATATATTAGAATTAAAGGATACAAAGTATACCATGCATTGCATCCTAATAATACAGCTAGGGGTGGCAGTGCTATCATTATTAAAGAAAACTTGTACCACATCCAGGAAAGCAAGTATGAAGAACACGAAATTCAAGCTGTGGCTATATGTGTTAAAACAAAGCTATACCCAATCATAGTAGCAGCTGTATATTGTCCCCCAAGACATTCTTTAAAGAAAGAAAAATACATAAGCTTCTTAGAACAGTATGGAAATAGATTCATCGTTGGAGGTGACTTTAATGCTAAAAACATCTACTGGGGATCGAGACTAACCACAACTAAGGGAAAAGAACTGCTGGAAGCAGTTAAAGAATTAAAATGTAATGTAGCTAGCACTGGAAAGCCTACATATTGGCCGACCGACCCAAATAAAGTTCCAGATCTTATAGACTTCTTCATTTACAAAAATATATCCCCAAAATATCTGAAAATTGAGGATCGATATGATATGAGCTCGGATCATTCTCCAATACTATTAACAATAAGCGAACAAATCTTGTATAAAGAATCTACTCTGACCTTAGTTAATAGAAACACCGACTGGGAGAGCTTTAAACAAGAACTGAATGATAGAATAAAACTAAACGTCCCATTAAAATGTCCAGAACAGCTTAATGAAGAAGTCGATCAATTTGTTGTAGACATACAACAGACAGCCTGGAAAAATACTCCACCATCGAAAAATAGAATTAGAGGAACAACATACCCTAAACATATTCTCAACCTGATAACTGAAAAGAGAAGGAAAAGAAACAGATGGCATCAAACTAGATCCCCACTAGATAAAAGAATATTGAATACTCTAACAAAAAAAATCAAGCGCGAAATCAAAAAATATGAGGAATTGACCACAAATAAGTACCTTGAAGCATTGACGAATGACCGCAGCACGGACTACTCACTCTGGAAAGCAACAAAGTATATGGATAAATCAGTCGTGCATATTCCCCCAATAAAGAAAGGAAATGGCGATTGGGCGATAAGTAATATTCAAAAAGCAAAAAGATTTGCAGATCACTTAGAGGATATATTTCAGCCACACGAGGGACAAATAATAAACATCGAAACTATTACGGATATCGAAGAAGATGTAGATATCAAGCTTGCAACACCCAAAGAAATTATCAGAGAAATTAACCTTAAGTTGGGTCCTAAGAAAGCTCCAGGATACGACTTAATCACGAGAGAAATTTTACTTCATCTCCCACGTAAAGCCATAGTTAAGCTTACCACATTGATTAATGCTGCATTTAGACTTAAGCACGTGCCTGACTTGTGGAAAGTTGCAGAAGTTATTATGATAGCTAAACCGGGAAAGCCTCCACATGAAGCAACATCATATAGGCCTATTTCCTTGCTGCCCATTATGTCAAAGCTGTTTGAAAAGCTCTTACTTAAGAGAATGAAACCAATTCTAGATACTAGAAACCTGATACCAGATCATCAATTTGGCTTCAGAGAGAAACATTCAACAATTGATCAAGTGCATAGGATTGTCAATATTATAGAGAAAACAATGGAAGAAAAGAAAGTGTGCTCGACTGTGTTTCTTGATATTGAAAAAGCGTTTGACAAAGTCTGGCATGAAGGTCTCATTTATAAAATTAGAAATATGCTTCCCAAGGCATTCGCAGATATTCTGGAATCATATATTACAAATAGAGCATTTAGAGTAAGACAAGAAGAAGCCTACTCTGAACTAAAACCTATAAAAGCTGGAGTCCCGCAAGGAAGTGTTTTAGGTCCGGTCCTGTACCTATTATATACCTACGATATCCCAGAACTCGAAAATAATACCATTGCCACTTTTGCTGATGATACAGCTATTATGGCTGTAGGAGAAACACACAAAGAGGCAGTGGAAAAAGTACAAACATCACTAAATAAAGTGTACGACTGGACCAAAAGATGGAGAATTAAGTTGAACGAAACAAAATCAGTTCATATTGATTTTACAAATAAAACAGGACGGTATCACGCTGTTTTTATCAATGATCAAAAAATTACCTACGCGGATACAGCTAAATATCTAGGTATGACACTTGATGTGAAGTTACGCTGGAGGGCTCATGTCAAGACAAAAAGAAAAGCGCTTGATTTAAAGTATAAAAAGATGTATTGGTTACTTGGTAGACATTCCTCGCTATCAATACACAACAAGATCATTTTATATAAGCAAGTCCTGATGCCAATGTGGACTTATGGAATACAGTTATGGGGCTGTACCAAAAAGACCAACGTTCAAGTCATACAACGGTTCCAAAACAAAGTACTGAGGAACATTGTTAAAGCTCCTTGGTACATCAGAAATGACGACATTCATCGGGACCTAAAAATTGAATTCGTCGATAAAGTGATATCAAAATTTGCCGAAGCCCACGAACAACGGCTTCACCGCCACGTTAACGTTGAGGCAATCCAGCTGCTTGACGTAACGGAGCTAGTGAGAAGATTAAAACGGACAAAACCATTTGAGTTGGTGTATAGTGTACTATAGTGATAGTGTAGTGAAAGTGCTGCCTAAAAGAACACATGAACAAAGTGTATCTAAAGACAAAGAAAGACTAAGATGCGTCATTGGACAATCTCTTAGTATATAAGATAGTAATTTAGAAGTTTAGGTTAAATTAAAATTACTCATTAGTCAACTAAGTTAGGCTAGATTGTAATTGTACTGAGCACCACTTTGGTACTCAGAATCAACAGAAAAAAAAAAAAAAAAAAATCTTTTTCCGCGGTAAGCATTATGAAAGGGATAGTATCATAGTACAGTATAATAATAGACGTGTCAATCTAGCCACAGTGGCTGATGCAACATAGAATTATGGTAGTAATATTCGAGGAGCCTCTTACCCGTATAATTATATTAGTATTTAGGGCAGTCATAATCCAACCCAACGAGAGATCCGTATTTGCTCCAATAACCAATTGGCGTAATCTTGCGCGATGAAAATCGAATAATAATATTATTTTGTAATGTCTGGCCAAGGATTTTGGGTGAGGATTTCAATTAAAACCCTGAAGTTTTTAGCCCTAAAACATTTTATCTGGAATCCGACGATCGCCATTTCGACAGATTGAACGAGGTTGGAATTATGGAATTTTTCGCAAGGAAATGCCTGTAAAAGCTGTGGTTCGTTAGATCATACAAATTAATTGCGGCCTGCCCCTCATATTAATGCATAGGGCACTCAGAAAGTTTTGTTTCTGCTCAAAATAAATTTGAATTCGTTAATTTTTATCCAAGATGAAACGAAAGCGGTACCTACTTATAAGTATACGTTTGGCGTTAGAGGTTTTATTTTGTTACTATTATTTTGGAAAACGTTAGTCCTCTTTTGGACAGCAGTGGACGTCTACGTCCACTGTTGGACATAAATCATCTTGAGCTGTCTGTATTCGACAAACCGATAGTCGTTGGGATCCCAAGATATTAGATTAGCGACCTCACACCGGATTAGAGCAGCATTGGACTTATAAAAATACAAATGGATTCTTACCGTACTTGAAAACTAGAATTTTAAAATTCCAAGAAGTTACATTGGTAAATACGAGAACCTCTAGGTAATATATAGTTATTGCAATTTACGAGGGCGCGTGGTTCATGGTTGTGTGCGTGTCGTATCTCTAAAGTGTGAGCGAGAGCTTGCTCGTGCCTGACCGCTCCCACCTAGGCTCCTGACAGACACGCACACTTACGCAATGTGCATGTACACGACGTAAGCACAAGTAAAGCTCACGTGCCCTCGTAAATTGCAAGAACTCTATTTATATACCGGTTTAAAATGAAAATCAGCATTAGGTATAAATTCGTTTGATTTAATATTTGAATCTCTCAGAATGTTAATGTTGGTGCCGCGGAAACCACTCAAATCTAAACTTGATAATTTATTCATTCATCCCGTCCGAAATTAAGTTCTATTCGTTTACAAAGCCCTATTTTAAATAACATCAAAAGCATTGGAGGAGTATTAATTGGGCTAATTGCCGATTTACAATGTTTAACTCGTTAACAGTTCAAACACACTAAAGTACTCATAATAAGGCTGAGTCTGAACATCCGAAATCCAGATAGACAGGATTACCAACTCCACAAAAAGTAGGTGGAATACCTACTTTTTGTGGAGAACAAGAGAGTTCTGGGAATAAAAAACCTCAATCCACGCAAACGCAGTCTTGGACATCAGCTAGTTATATATTAAACTAGACGATGCCCGCGACTTCGTCCGCGTGGATCAAGGTTTTTCAATTTCCGTGGGAACTCTGTAATTATGCGGCATAAAATGTAGCCTATGTTTTAATCCTGGGTATGAACTATCTCCATTCTAAATTTCAGCCAAATCGGTTCATTCGTTGTGGCGTGAAGGAGTAACAAACATACACACAAATACAAATTTTCGGCTTTATCTAAAAAATATATATATAAAAGGCAAAGATGACTGACTGACTGATCTATCAACGCACAGCTCAAATCACTGGACGGATCAGGCTGAAATGTTGCATGTAGATAGCTATTAGATATAACGTAGGTGTCCGCTAAGAAAGGATTTTTGAAAATTCAACCCCTAAAGGGATAAAATAGGGGTTTGAAAAATCGAACTCAACGTGAGCGAAGCCGCGGGGAAAAGCTAGTAATATTATATTAGTGTGATTCTATGGTGTTGGAATACTGCGCCGGTCGTAAATTATGCTTATCTGTCAAGTGACACCTGTGGACAAGCGGAACTTAATCTCCATGACACTGTCGCGAACTTGGAACATTTCGTTATGAATAATGACTACGGGACTAGGCACAATCTCGAAACAGTACCTGTTGTATATCAGCCATTCCTTTAATCTTGGTTATTTCTAAAATTCCCATCAGGTAACAAGTATAGGCCACCAGAAGGCGATGCAGTTCTGTGTGGATTTTAATTTTTTTCCTTTATGATATATAACATCAATGGTGCTTACTTAAATAGTCTATACTTATAATAAGACTTGTCCTAACTGAATGACTGACTGACTGATCTATCAATGCACAGCCTAAGTTGAAAGCTTCAAATTTTATGTATTTTCCATTTGTCCTTACAAATATTCCTACCAGTAGAGATACCTACCAGTAGAGATAGGTGGAAAAATATTCCACTCTTGCCCAACAGGGTGGATACGTTGGTAGGAACAAGTGCAATAGGTCAAAATAGGAAGTGAATTTTATAGATGTTCCTAATGATCATTCATTATCATAAATATCCTTCACGAAACGCAGGTCTCCTCATAGAAGAGTTACAGGCCATAGTCCACACAGACACACCCACCCTCACACACACACACACCCTCGAGAACATAATGCATAACTCTCGGGTGTGCAGGTTTCCCCCTTCAACATTGAAGCATGTGGTAATTAATGATTTGAACACACATAACTCAATAAAGTCAGTGGTGCGTCTGGGATCGAACCCGCGACCTTCTGAATTGCATACCGCAATCCTAACCACGAGGCTACAATGTATCTAATCTAAATATGTAAAAGGAAAAGGTGACTGACTGACTGATTGACTGACTGATCCATCAACCCACAGCTGATACCACTAGATGGATCGGGCTGTTCAGCGTACAGATAGCTTTTATGACGTAGGTATCCGCAAAGAAAGAATTTTTAAAAATTCAACCCTTAAAAGGGTAAATGGGGTTTGAAAAGTCGTACTTAACGTGAGTGAAACTGCGGGCAAAAGCTAGTAGAATATATTATTTTACAATTATAATATTGTAGACAGCATTGCGGCTGAAAAATATCTGCACTGATGTTAATATGGATACGTAATATGCTATTATAATATTCCGTATACGTATGAGTAACGTATTAAAACAGCGCACTATCGGTAAATATAATTCACTTCATTACGGTATCGCAGTTCGACAACATTTTACAAATATTAATGACATTAAAATAAGGAGAGCCTCGTGGGAAATTTATTTGTTTTCTGAATATTTCTCGTAATTACGTGGCGTGGATAATAAACATTTCTGGGACTTTCAAGTCCCTATTGTAGTTTTGTTTGCGATTACAATATTTTCGTTTTAGTAGCTTTTTGTACGACTAGAACTATCTTTAGTTGACGTTAATATAATATTTACATCTCTCTTGTATCTATTCAACATACTAACTCAACTATAGGAAATAGATAATGAATATTTTCCTTCAACGTCGATGCCAAAGACACACACACAGATACTCGTACGTCAAACTTATAAAACTGTTTATTCTTTATTAACCGACTTCCAAAAAGGAGGAGGTTATCAATTCGGCCGGTATATTTTTTTTTTTTTTTCTATGTATGCCCGCCGATTACTCCGAGGTTTCTGGACCGATTCACGAGATTTTTTTTTTAATCGACAGAGGAAGCTCGCGAAATGGTCCCATAAAAATTTTTACCTTCAACTCTTCAAGCCTGATGCTGCAGGGGTATTTCTCCCCTAAATTATGGGACTTTAGGAACCGTCATTTACGAATTGGTATGCTTGGCCTAAGCATATACTAGATCATAGAGCTCCAGATCCTACTCTTCAATCCTGATGCTGCAGGGTACTGCCCACCTAAATTATAGGGATGTAGGAACTGCTAATCATGAATTGTTATTGTATGTAATAAGCATATACTACACCATCGAGGTCTAGGTTCTAGCTCCTCAATCCTGATGCTGCAGGGTACTGCCCACCTAAATTGTAGAGATTTAGGAACTGCTCATCATGAATTGTTATTATATGTAATAAACATATACTACTCCATCGAGGTCGAGGTTCTAGCTCCTCAATCCTGATGCTGCAGGGTACTGCCCACTTAAACTGTGAGGATTTAGGAACTTTCGCTTGCGAATTGATATTGTTAGTATCAAGCATATTCTACATCGTGGAATTCAAGGTCCTCGCTCTTTAATACTGATGCTGCAGGGGTACTGCCTACCTAAACTGTGAGGATTTAGGAACTGTCGTTTACGAATTGATATTGTTGGTACCAAGCATATACTACATCATAATGCTCAAGGTTCTAGCTCCTCAATCCTGATGCTGCAGAGTTGGAGTAATTACGAACTGACGCTTTCGATTTGATATTGTGGGTACCAACCATGGACTACATCATGGAGCTCCTAGTCCTAGCTCTTGTGTATTGTTAATAAGTACTGTAGGTACCAAGTGTAGAACTAATGTAGTTCTACACGGAAAAAGAAACAGGAACAAGCTACACTAAAAAGCTTAAAATAAAAATTCTTTTCAAAAAACCGACTTCAAACGCCACTACAAAGTATAAAAATAATTTTATTTTGTACACGTTTGTTGAAGTCGGGCGGGCTTAACTAGAAACGATGAAATCGATGCGCGACGCTTATCTTATGGTGACATATAAGAGACATGTTTATTGACATCGGGCGAGCATCGCGTATCGGTTTCATCGTTTCTATTTAAGCCGCCCGACTTCAACAAACGTGTACAAAATAAAATTATTTTTATACTTTGTAGTGGCGTTTGAAGTCGGTTTTTTGAAAAGAATTTTTATATATTTTCTAGCTGCCTACTGGTAAGCATGTGAAGTAGGTACTAACCTATAGAATAAAGGTAAACGGTTTCGATTTTTGCGATCATTATCAAGACATTCCACATCACCGTGGCAAATTACTGTAACATGTTATATTTATTTCCATATAATTTAATGTAATGGATGTTGGCACACCGGTAATGTGTGCCATGTTTTGGTTGGTAAGCCTTACATTGCTGATAAATTGCTTAGCCGTTACTCAGCGGTTGTGAACTAATAAGATCGAATTAAGCTCTCCTGATTGTGATTTTTTTTACATAGCGTTTACCCACGGCTTCGTCCGCGTGAAGTTAGATTTTAAAAGCCCTTTGATTTTCCGGAATAAATTAGCCTAGGTCACTCTTCAGGATATTTATATAAATGCCGATCCATTACTCATGATTCGTAGCCCGTTGCTGCGCGATTGAAAGATAAGCTAGTCAACAAACACACTTTCGCATTTATAAAATCATTAAGGATATGTACAAAAAGAATAGAAGCATACAGACCTTTTTAGATATAGACTGATTAATGCGGCTTATTAATTGAACGAGCTTTGATGTTTGATACGCTTTCTCTCGTAGGTTCGTTTTGCTTTAGCTTTGAATTCAAATAATATATTTTATTTTTTGTAAAAGATTAACGTTCATAATGGTCCTGTGCTTTCAAAGGTTTTAATGGTTGCTTTTATATTATATTTTGTTTTACAGTTAAAACGGTTTTATAGTTAAGTAATACTAGAGGTCAAATTAAATTAGACTGGTGGGTGGCTTTGGCCATAGTTAGTTATCACCCTAACGTAGAGATCCGTTAACCTTTGGGTCCTAATAAAGATTTATAGATTAGAGATTTATATTTATTTATTTGGTCTGGTGGGAGGCTTTAGCCGTGGCTTATTACCACCATATATCGTCAAAGAAGTGCCACCAAGCGATTTAGTGTTCCGGCACGATGGTGCATAGACACAGATTAGGCGTATGGGTTGAACACTGCCAAACCCCTTCCAAGTTAGTCCGCTACCGTCTAACTGCATCGTCACTTACCATCAGGTTAGATGACAGTCAAGGACAATCTTGTCATTTAATAAAAAAAAAGACTTGCCTTTACCCAACTTTTAGGAAATTACAAACATAATATAGTACATAGTTTCAACCGAAAACAACTAGCAAGAAACTCGGCGGTTGCTATTTAAAAATAAAATAATACTATGTTGTGTACAATTTACGGGTTAATTATGCTCATGTATTGCTGGAGCGAGTTTTTGTTTCAGCTTCTCGACTACGTTACGCATTCTTCAACGAATTTCTTCATTCATCATCATGACGTAGGGATAGTATTATAAAGATTTGGCAGACATTATCTAAATGTGTCGCAGGGAGTCACTGGATTTAAGCGGCACAAGACCAAGATTTGTGAAATCCCTACATGAGACCAGTCTTCAATTTCAATAACGAAAAAGGAGATTTTAAAATAGAAATAGAAAGGATTTATTTGCACGATTGTAAATACAGTGTACGATATTATAAATTATCCGTAGTAAATTCACAATCAGCCATATAACTGGTATATAACTGGCATTAAGGAAATAGATAAAGATACCTACTTAGATATTTTATTGTAACGTCGATTGGCGAAATAACTTGGAATTGATAGACGTCGTCGCAATAAATAAAATGCTCACACGTATTGTCCCCTCATCGCTGTATTTGTCTCAAAGGGAAAAAATTCGTGGCTGATAAAACATGTCCTCTTTGCTTATTTCATAGATTTCCGGTGCTGCTGCCGAAATACTGTCCATTTTGAACTTTTTTTATCTTTAATAGATAAGGTTTTACTTGATAAGGTTTTGTTTTGTATTTTTATCATTGTTATCGCTATTTATCCCGATTTTTCACCACTTGGATAATAAATATATAGGTATATTAGCTACATATATTTACCTACATATTTGTAGGTAAATCAAATAGATTATATTATATTAAGTCAAGTAAAAAGTTAAGATTTATTTTGAAAAAGTTATGAAACAATATACTCCTTTTTTCAGGCAGTTGTATAAAAGAAATCAAAAACCCGACTGCGTAAATATAAACTGTAAAGGAACTTTACACTTTTTAGTTAACATTATAAGATGGTAAACGCAATCTTAAAACAACTTAACTCAATTGTCGTAAACGGTCATTCAAACAGAAAAATTATAAGAGAAACCTAACAATGATTTTCAAATACTTATTCAATGATACTCCACGTAACACAGTTCATCGACTTTCATTTTTTTTTCATAATATGTCGTCTGGTGGTCGCCATATTGAATTTTGATTACTGTCATGTCTTTAGTGATCCTTCCAACACTAATACAAATGGATTGACGTAAGAATTATCGAAATGGGCAGACGCGTTTTGTCTTCAGAGCGCCACATACATACATACGTACATACACAAACTGATAAACACGTTACCCTCCTTTGCGTCGCGAAGTAGGGTAAAAAGGGACGAAACAATTATTACATGACATGGCAAACCATAATTGTTTCGTCCCTTTTTCATATTTTTTTTCAAACCCATAGGCAAATCTGAAGGTTTTTCGTGCGCGAAAATCCACGTACGGGGTTGTGATAAAACGTGACTTGTGACATTAAAATGTGAGGGTAGATCGAAAACATCAACTCGGACAAAACGCCGGAGAAAACTTCCGCACACGAATCTTTGACGTATACAGACCCGTGGCGACTCTATAGTTTATGGCGTACAAGAATCTCTACGCTAATGGAATATAAAAACAGCGTGAAGCTTAAACGGGGCGTACATGACAAAATAAAATCGTGTACAAAATTTTCACATGTTTTAATATAATATTTTTCCCCTATAGCTTTTTATTACGCCGGAGTTTTATAACCTTGTAAAATCGTTTATTAAAAAAATGTTTTCCGGACATTAAAATAATAATGTTCTCCACTCTACAGTAAATTATGCATAAAACCATAGGAAATAAGATAGAGAAGTAAAGCGATAAACGATTTTAAATAAACTCTATTTTAGCGATGAAACTAATAAAAATCATACTACTGCAGTGGTAGCAAAGGTAATCCGATTATAACAATATACCTACTAGTAGTAGGATTGGTAGTACGTATAATATGGGAAATAAACAAAGATAATGCCTACTTCAAATCACATCACACTATCACACTAATAATAATATTAGGCGAAAGTTTGAATGTGTGTGTGTATGTTTGTTACTCCTCACGCCAGTTCACGCCACAACGAATAAACCTAAATATAAATATTATAAAATGTGAAGGATATATCTCGTAGCAATAGAGCTACGCACGGATCGATTTTTTGCAAGAGTAGGTATAGTTGAGCACCTATAGAGAGGGACTTTAAAAACCTAACTCCAGGCGGACTAAGTCGCGTACAAAAGCTAATAGAGAAAAAATTATCTTACTTTGTAATTAAAAAAAAACAGCCTCTACGAATCTGGTGGGAGGCTTTGGCCGTGGCTAGTTACCACCCTACCGTCAAAGACGTGCCGCCAAGCGATTTAGCGTTCCGGCACGATGGCGTGTAGAAACCGATTAGGGGTATGGGTTGAATTTACACTGCTATACCCCTTCCAAGTTAGCCCGCTACCATCTTAGACTGCATCGTCATTTACCATCAGGTGAGATCGCAGTCAAGGGCTATCTTGTCATCGAATAAAAAAAAAAAAAAGAATCCCTCAATTTTGTGACGAATAGCTTTATATTATTACAGATAGCAAAACTGAATGTGCACCTTTTGTTCGTGGCAACTGGCAATTCACGTGAACGGCGGTCAGCGGTTACTGCAGTCGAGAGCAGGTGTGAGGTTTTTACTAGTTTTTTGTTCGACTTTTTGTTCGAGAGGTGAGGTTCGCTACGGGAAATTTTAATTTACTGGCTATACCTACTTAACAATGTTTGAAAAGAAAAATACTACTTAGTGCGAGTTTTACCATCGCCGGGTACCTAACGTTTAATCAAGGACTTAACTTCATGTTTTGACAGATTTTAAATACAAGAACTGATCATCCTTTTTTTTCGGTTAAACTTTACTCAAAGTCGTAATTGTGCGGTAGTAAGTAGGTACATATGTTATGGTTTGAACAGTCACTTTCACATCCTACTTCCTACTAATATTATTAATAAATAATAATTTAAAGTCTGTAGTCCAACCATTACAGATGCGGACTGAAATCTGAAAGGTCGCAGGTTCGATTTCCACCCATTGCACTATTGTCGTACCCACTCCTAACACAAGCTTTCCGCTTATTTGGAGGGGAGAGGAGAATATAAGGCCAGTTCAGCTTGACTGATATTCTTTTAAAAAAGTGGCCATGAATATATGAATGGATCTTTGTTACTTCTTTACACAACAACAAATGAACCGATTTGTTTGGGAATGGAGATAACTCCAATTATATAATAGGACTAGCTTTTGCTCGCGGCTTTGCTCACGTTAAGTTCGATTTTTCAAACCCCTATTTTACCACCTTAGGGGTTGAATTTTCAAAAATCCTTCCTTAGTGAGCGCCTACGTCATAAAAGGAACCAACTGTAAAAATTTCAAGTTTCTAACTTCAGTAGTTTAGGCTGTGCGTTAATATCTCAGTCAGTCAGTCAGGACTTTGAATTTTATATATATAGATTAACACATAGGCTATATTTTATCCCGGAAAATTAAAGAGTTTCCGCGGGAATTAAAAACCTGTACCCACGCAGAGGAAGTCGCGGGCATCATCTAGTAATATCATAGGACGAAAAAATCACGGCGGAAATAAGGCCTAAGATAAACTAATTCAAAAGCAAAAGTATGACACGTAATATTTTAGTCACCTGGCGCTTCCAAACCTCAAACAGAGAAGCCAGTCTCTTATGAACAAGCAAAACTTATACAGTGGGTAGCTTGGAGGCGCTTAGTTAAAGTTTCCTTTGTATTCAACTTACGAAGGTTCCCGCTAATGAACAGTGTTTGCATGGAGCGCCTTAATTCCTAAATGTCTGTACGCTAATATAGACTTATAGTTAGGTAAGTTGCTATCCAAATTTTAGTTGCTAGCTGTTACTGTCATGATAATAAATAAGTAACTACATGTACTAGTACTAAGGTTGCCTGGTACCCTGGTAGAGATCGCTACTAAGCGATAAGGTCGCCTTTTGTGTCATATACCTTTTGTCTCTTTTAATATATATTGTTTCGTTGTTGTTGTTTTGGTGCAAATAAAGAGTAAAATAAATAAATACATGGTTATCTAATATAGGTATTTTGGGAGTTATGCAGAGAAAAATGTGTGCTTTCATTACAACGAATAATGCATGATAGCCATGAAATAAAAGAAATGTGCCTTTCAGGTATAAAAGCCTAAAATTTCGTTAATTAAATCCAACCCCCGAAGTTTGGCGGCTTATTAAAGTCTTCAAGATTTCTTAAGCGAAATAAAGTGCAAAATCTTGTAATCCGCGGCGTTCTTTAAATTTTGATGGCCTTGATTATAATAAAGTACTTATGTGCTATTGTACAGCCGACCGCTAAGTAATGGGTGGTAAAGTGGCAATTTGCTAATTTAAAGTTTATTTTAGGGGTTTTAACCTCAGTAGACATGAAGAACAAAGAAATTGATATGAAAATAAAAAGAAATTATCTATATGAAATCGCAATAATGCTATGTTTGACATACGGATGTCAAACATGGTCATTAGGGAAGGAAGAGTAGGATAGATTTTCCATCTGCCAAAAAAAAAATGCAGAGAAATTGGTTATACCTATCCTTCAAGGGAGAGAAGCATGTTGGGCTTCAGTTGAAAGATAAAGCAAGCATCTGAAAGAGAACGAAACTAGTATATATATAATATATATACTAATATATATAACTATTTTTTATCCCAGAAAATCAAAAAGTTCCGGCGGGATTTTAAAAACTAATTCCACGCAAACAAAGTCGAGGACATCACCTAAAAATTTATATTTCTACTAGAATGCATATAGGATGTGTGTGAAGGAATGCTTACTTCTTTTTATTTTATTATTGGGTTAAGTCATTTGTGTTTAAAATTTTATTGGTTTGGTTTGAAATTCCAAAATATGGACGTACGAATATGTGAAGGTTGTCTCTGATCTACTTTACTTTTACGTTCATGACACAAAGCACTGCAGAAGAAAATAGCGATGGATCTCGGCAAAGTATCATCAATCATGTTCCATAAAAGCCAATAATGCAGCCAATATACAGCTTAGCTTGTCTTCAAGGAACTGATTAGCCTTTGATGTTGATCTTATGACAGAAGTCAACTTGAGATTAAAATTCCTGATGTTTGAACTTGCTGATTGGGGGCTAGAACGATCATGTTTTTGGCGAAAATGTGAGGATAATTCACTGTCGAGGGCTGAGGTAAATGGCACTTATGTAAGTTGGCCACGAAATGAGAAAAAATCTTACTATGTACCTATATCGTTTTAAGAAACAAGGATGATATTTAAAAAATCAAGAATACGACGATTTAGGAAACTGTACTTTTTAATGATTTTGAAACTCACGAGGACAAAACAAAAACGAATAACCTAACACGTTACGTACGTATAATTCATGTACAATTATATAATTAATCTTTAAATAACAAAGAGCTCCCACAACATTTTTAAAAAAACATAGTCCGAAATTAGTGAAAGATAAAGGGAGCATTAATATTAAAAACATCAATCAATTTCCACTTCAGTTACAAAGTTATAATAGGCATTGTTTCTTAAATCTAGCTAGCTTAAGTTTGCAAAGAATGGTTTAAGTTTATAAACTTTTCGCCCATTTGTCTAATAAGCCGTATACAATAAACGGCAAAGGAAATGGCAATTTTCCTCGGTCGGTAATTTGTTCGTGGCACGCCATTTTTCGATTACACAATATAAATATTGTTTCGTCTTCAAAGTAGACAAAATGAAACAGTAAGAGCTAACTAATGATAGCATTGCATGATCTGATATATAAGTGACTACATGTAACATCTAGAGTAGCTTCATACATAACGACTTCCCTGACGCAGAGGTGAGCGCTGTATGAGCATGAATTTCATACCATGAACTTTATACCATATATATTATTTTATGAATATATATGGTATAATGATAAATAAAAATATATGAATTTTATACCATATATAAGTATAGCCTTATACGAAAATATTGAAAGATTATATTGATACGGCAAATGAGTGGCAATATAGGAAGCGCTACAAACTTTTAACGGCGTAGTAAACACGAGATGAAATTATATCCTTACGGCTCGATATGAACAGGATCTCTTATATAGGTACACCGCCTCATAAATAAAAGTTTGTTTTATAGAATATTATTTTCTTGTCTTCTTCAAAATGAACAGCAATTGATTTTTATTTATACCTACTGTAGATAGATAAATAATAATCAAGTAACATCATTGAGACACATACGACAATTCCCTAAAAATAATGATAACGTGCTTTATCTAAGCGATTAAAGTAGCTACATAATCGTTTTGGAAATAAACCAAATAACCGATCAAATGCAAGTCAGACTTGCATACGAAAGGTGCCGAACCAAAAAACGCCGAAAAAACACGTTTTTCCCCTCAAGGAAGGAGTTCCTTTCAATTTTTAATTTATTTTCATTTTGAGTATTTGTTACAGCGGCAACAGAAATACACATTCTTTGAAAATTGCAACTCTCTACCTATTACGGACGGACGTACGGACAGGAGAGGCTTAGTAATAGGGTCCCTTGGCAACCCTCCGGGTACGGAACCCTAAAAATGAGCCTCAGGTAGCTTAGAATCATTTACCGTGTCACCGTTTTGTGTATATAGAATCCATTAACCATAATTCTATTACCGGATTTCCTCACTCCGCCCGTTCACGCATTTTTGTTCCGAAACACTTTTACGCGTCTACGAGACACGCAACATCGCTTATTGTGCATAATAAAATATTGCTGCGCGCTTTTCTGAGGAGGAAAAAGCGCTTTATTAAGCAATTTTGCTCCTATCCACAATGTAAGACATACATAAGTTTACATGTAGTTAAGGTGAGCGTATAACATGAGTGATGAGACGGGGGGGGGATCGAACACGGCATTTAAAACCACCGCTCTCATCACTGTACCAGAGAGGTCATCGACAGTTATCACCCGATGTTAGCTTAAGTATATACTTATATACGTATACTACGCTGGACAAATTGATTCATTTATACGAAAAAGTACGAAAAGAGCTGCTAGATTTCAAATCCTTACAGATAAAGGTAATTGCTGTGACTTAAGTTTATTTTACTTTACAACCTTAATTAATATAATTTTAGCTTAGTCCAAGTTAGAAACATTCTTAAGCTATTTTAGCTAATAGGTACTCGGCTCCGACATTTAGTCAAGGTCTTGAGGCTGACGGATATTGGGTTAATTAAATTCCCTTGTCGGTGGAAGCTATTGTAGATTAAAGCTCACAGCTGAGGTTAAGGAATGTAAGGGCATAAACATATAATATGTATTATTATTATATTACCAGCAATAATTATACAGAGCTTAGAAAACGACGCTAAGGTGTGGAACGCACTTCTGGCTTCTGTATTTCCGGCAACATATAGAGCCTACTCTAATATATGTAAGGTACCTTCAAGGCAGGAATGAATAGGCCTTTTCTAGGCAAGCGCGTTCCAACCTAAGTATTTGTGTGTAGTGTTTTTCAAGTTTTCCAAGTTTTTCTTAAACTACAGTAAAATGCTTCTTACTCGTAACAGTAATAAATAAGAATTAATTCGTATTTCTAATCCCTACATTAGTACGGATATTAATCCGTACTAATATCCCTACTATCCCTATTAATATTCTAATCCGAAAGTGTATTTGTTTGTTGGTTGGTCCTTCTATCACGCCGGAGACGTGATTTTTTGCATGGGTATAGCTGTTGAGGACCGGAAGAGTGACATAGACTATTTTTATCCCAGAAAATCGATGAGCTCCCTCGGGATTTCTTAAACTAAATCCACGCGAAAGAAGTCGCCGGCATCAGCTAGTATTTTAATAAATGTTCGCGGAAGCGGTATAATTTTTTTTTTTATAGAAAACTTGATCTAAAATAAATTGCTAAAAACTCTCCCGATAAAAAGAGCAAGAGACGGCGACTGTAATATTTATAAGCTTGGGAATATATTGCGATTACGTGAGACGAATGGATGATGTGATTGAGGATCTTCGCGAGTCTATTCTGTTACGAACTACTTTATAAGCTCGATAATGGCATAGCGAAAAGAGGTTCCTTGTGGGATACCTAATGAATCCCTATCCTGGAGGGTTTTTTAACCCCCGACTGAAAAAAAAGAGTGTTCTAGGTTTGATGTGAGTCTTTGTATGTCTGTGTATCTGTGTGTATCTGTTACCGGCCAAACCCGACTTCAGGACAAACTAGTTTTGCCTAGGCTAAACTAGTTCTTCCTATACGCGATAGGATGAACCATTTTTTAAATAGTAATTAACAAAGCAAATGGGCTACGACAGAAGACTCGCTCCGTCGCCCCTTCGTTCGCGAGCTTATGTCTACGCGCTTAAAAAAACACACTAGGGGCAGGGCAGACAGGACTGCTTGGAGTCGGGGCGTTTGCATTTCGTTTTTAGGTAATGTTCGGGCTAATGCCTAGGCAAACCTAGTTTGTCCTGAAAATCGGGTTTGGCCGGTAACATATCTATGTATCTGTGTATCAATATACTCGTAGATTCACATACTTATCATGTTATTTTTATCTATGGACGTGAACCGGTAAGATGTGGAACACTCTTCCAGCATCCGTGTTTCCTGCCACGTATAATTTGAGTACCTTCAAAGCAAGAGTGAATGGACATCTAAGCAAGCGCTCTCCAACCTAGACCTCATCAGTAATTGTCGTCAAGCGCAAGCCTATTTAATACAAAAAAAAGACGTGTGGCACTCGGGGCACTGCCGCGGTAAAGCTATTGCATAGCATTTTTTATCAACGCCATCTAGCGGCTCACCGTAGAGAGGAGTCCCGTGTCAGGTTATTTTCGTTACGGAATTTCTGGATTCGGTCTCCACGCTGGCCCGCGATAGAAGCTATGCAATAGCTTAAATAATATTTATTCTTACGAGTAGGTACATTTACTACGTGTAAACGACGTTAAGCAAACGTGGGCATTGAAATTCGTACCAGTTGAGTTTAAGTAATTAGAATTTCAGTCTGCCTTTTAGCTTTCACACTCAAGTTAGAATTCACCTTGGTCTTTTATACGACTGCCGCCCTTACACAGAGCCGCGAACTTAAAAAGAAACGCTGAAAAAAAATGTAAGGGAGATTTTCTTTTCGAACTTGATTCTTTGAAATACCAGGTCTCACTTAAATAAAGGTTATAAAGGCAAGTACTGACCTAATGGTTATTTTGTGCTAATAACCTGGGTAGGTATTGTTATGTATGTTCTAGTCCACGACTCCGTACGATTTAGGCAAGTATAAAATTTTTTTTTTTTTCACTTTACTATCGCTATAAAAATGGAATTAAAAAACCTTGAGTTTTATGCCTTGATCATTGAGTACACCATATCTATCATATATCATTTCATCTGTGTGTTGATTGTCAATCAGTCACTATTTATTTCATACTAGACGTTGCCCGCGACTTCGTCCGCGTTGATTGTTTTTTTATTTCCCGCAGGATCTCTTTAATTTTTCGGGATAAAAATATATATAACTTTCAGATGTCTACTTACTACGGTTCATGGATATGGATACACCCCGCTGACAGACAGACGGACGGACGTACGGACAGCAAAAGCTTAGTAATAGGGTCCCGTTACAACTACAACACCCACCCATCGGAAGATGACTGGGATCTAGCGAACAAAATAATCACATTAGATAGAATAACATGGGCAATTGATACCTTCCACCCATTTAAATCAAGTGGGATAGATGGTATTTTCCCCGCGCTTCTACAATGGGGAATAACCCAACTAACACCATGGCTAGAACCGATATACAAGGCCTGTATTGCACATAAATATATCCCAAAAGCCTGGAGGGAAGTCAAAGTCGTTTTCCTACCGAAACCAGGCAAAAGTGACTACACTTCACCGAAATCCTTTAGACCAATTAGCCTCACATCCTTCCTTCTGAAGTCGCTCGAAAGATTGGCCGACCGATTTCTAAGGGACGGATGTTTAAAACACATACCTCTACACCCAAACCAACATGCTTACAACACAGGAAAATCAACGGAAACAGCTTTGCACTCTGTTGTAGCAAAGATCGAACATGGTCTTGAAAACAGCACATCAACTTTAGGCATTTTCATTGACATTGAAGGCGCCTTTGATAAAACAACATTTGATAGCATAGACAAAGCCCTAGATCGATACAACGTACCGGGTACACTACGCAGCTGGATAAGAGCACTTCTAGAGCATAGAATAATACACATTGATTTAAATGGAACTACAAAAGGTATAGTGGCAAGAGGATGTCCACAGGGAGGTGTGCTATCACCGATCCTGTGGAATCTCGTAGTCGATGACCTAATAAAGAAACTAAACAAAGCCGGATTTTACACAATTGGCTATGCTGATGATATCACAATTCTCATCAGTGGCAAAATAGAACGGACACTTTATGAAATCGTACAACGAGCTTTGCAACTAATCGAGAGATGGTGCAAAGAAAATGAATTAACGGTCAATCCAAAGAAAACAGAGATGGTCCTTTTTACAAACAAAAGGAAAACCGATCTTGGCAAACCACCAATTTTAGCTAACACAAAACTTACACTGTCTACCGAAGTAAAGTACCTCGGTGTAATCCTAGACAGTAAGCTCAACTGGAAAAGACACCTAGAAGATAAGATAAAAAAGTCGACCATTATTCTAAACCAATGCAAACGCATGCTGGGGAAAACCTGGGGTATAAAACCAAAGATCATGAAATGGTTATACCTAGCAGTAGTAAGAAGCTCATTTACGTATGCCGCTTTGGTCTGGTGGCCGAGAACGCTTCTTATAACTGCCCAGCAAGAACTACAGAAATTTCAGAGACAAGCATGTCTAGCCATTACTGGTTGCATGAACACAACACCTACGCAAGCCCTAGAAGTAATACTAGGAATTCCGCCCCTACACTTATACATTAAAGAAGAAGCAACACTTTCTGCCCTGAGGCTGAAAACCTCGGGCGTGTGGAAAGGGCACAACACATCACATACCAAAATACTAGTACAAGGGTTCAAAAAAGAACCACGACTGGAATGGAATTGCGACAAAGCCAGCAAACAATATACACTGGAGAGAAACTACAAAATAAACGCAAAAGGAGGCAAGAATCCGAAAGCAGACCAGAACACAATAGAAGTATACACGGATGGATCGAAAACTAAATCTGGCACAGGCGCTGGAGCCTACTGCCAAGAACTCAACATGAGGATAAGTTACACACTTGGTAAGGATAACTCTGTTTTCCAAGCAGAGTGTGTCGGCATCACAACTGCAGCGATAGCTATAATCAACAGAAAGGTAACAAACTTTAAAATAAACATTAACTCAGACAGCCAAGCCGTCCTCAAAGCTTTGGCCAGTCCCTCGACAACTTCCAAACTCATACTAGACTGTCACAAGGCGCTGGAGACACTCTCTACCTTCAATGATATCACCTTAAGGTGGATCAGGGGGCATGAGGGTGACCCAGGAAACGAGGCAGCAGATGAACTAGCACGCAAGGCTACAACACTGAAGGTAGCAGGGCCGGAACCTATTGTTCCAATCCCCTTCAGTGAGTATAAAACCTGGGTGCATGAACTAACATTCAAAGAACAGTCCCTATTATGGTCGACTGCGACAGACTGCAGACAGACCAGGGAGGCCTTTCCTAATCTAGACAAACACCTAACTAACAAACTACTCCGCCTGGATAGAGGTAAACTCAGGAAGGTGGTGGGAATTATAACAGGGCACAGCCCACTAAACAAACACCTCTTCATTATAGGTGTCACCGACAGTCCTCTATGCAGGGCCTGCATGGAGGCAGATGAAACACCGGCGCACGTGCTCCTAGGATGCACGGGCGTAGCAGAGCAACGCAAAAACCATCTCGGATCCCCAGCATCACTTCAAGAGGTCCTTGGCAACCTGGGCGGCCTGCTAGACTTCTGGAGAGAGCTGGGATGGTTGGAGTAAAAACATCGGAAGGATTGGTGTATCACACACAACAAACCAATGACTGGTCTAAGTGTGGAAACCAGCCCAGTACGAAGAAAGAAAGAAAGAAAGGGTCCCGTTGGCACCCTTTGGATGCGGAACCCTAAAAAATGTGCAATTCATTCATTCATAAAAGACTTCAAAATTGCAATTCATTCAGATAATTCTTGTATTCGAATTGACGGCAACAATGGTTTCATTTCGAAAAGCATTCGACGGATTTTCTTTTGAAACTCAGTTTTAGGTCTGAAATTAAAAATTGAAGTGTAGGAGCGATTGCGCTATAGACTCGTAACCACTAGAAGCGACTCGACCTGGGATAGCTACATTGGAGACGGTGCCATAACTAGTCACAACCATGAATTATGGTCTATGCGCTTCAGCCTGAGACACGTTATGTCATTAGGCAGGTTTCTCCGACTTTACGTATCCATTAGAGCGGGCTCATTTTGTCTCAAGTAGAGTGTACTCAGTTTATTGCTGCTTATGATGAAATACCAGTGAAATGAACAGTTAATTAATAACTTATAATTCTTATACTAGACGATGCCCGCAACTTCGTCGGCATCACACACACACATTCACATACGCAAGCATGCACGCACGCACGCACTAAAACACTAACACACACACACATACAAACTTTCACCTCTATAATATTAGCCGTACAAATAACGTGTAAGTAACGTACATAAGAATATGAAGTACGTCATCCTTCAATCACGTAGAAACAAAGCTCGACGTGGTTTTTCGATGGGTATAGTTAGGGACCCAAAGTGACATAAGCTACATTTAATCTCGGAAAAACAAAGGGACGAAGTCGCGGCAAAAGCTAACGTTAGATAGCAAACTTAAATAACTTGGACTGAAAGTTTTATAAGACGTCACATGATCTACAATCCTAGACGCAGCTTTTAAAATATATTACAAAGGCTGACAAGAAATCAATTTTCTCAACAAAGGTTAATCACGGTAAGAAAATATTGAAGGGAAAAATGAAATGCAGTCTGAAATTGAAGGTAAAATTTGAACGAGGCGTCTCGAAGAGGTTACAGTCGGTGATTGGCAGCGGTTGTTTAGTCCCAAAGCTGGTAAGAGATTTATTTATAGCCAATATTTGTCCACAAAATAGAGGTATAACCTTGTAACAATAACCGCCTATTTGCTAGGCAGTATCTACACTACTATTATAAAGAGGAAAAATTTGTATTTTTGTGTGTATGTTTGTAATGCATAAACTCAAAAACTACTGGATCGATTTGGCTAAAATTTAAAATGAAGATAGATTATACCTTGGATTAAAACATAGGCTTCTTTTTATCCCGAAAAAAATTATAGTTCCCGCGGGATCTTAAGAACTAATTCCACGCGAACGAAGTTGCGAGCATCAGCTAGTTTGTTATAAGGTTATAGGGAGATTGCGTAAACTATATTTACATCTTTCAGACAAACTTTTTCCCAGTGATGTTTGAAACCTACTTATCTTAATTTTTTTGGCTTATCTCCGTTCTGGTTGAAATGGTTACGAAGAACCGATACGATTTAGCCGATTATTATTAATTTTATGAATTTTAGTATAGCTGATGCTCGTAATTGTATAAGAGTGGATGTTGGTTTTATAAAATCCAAAGGGATCTTTTTTGAGTTGACTTTAATATGGCTTAGCTATTTACGACACAGAAATTAGGTTAAATTATGGCATCAGAATTTTAAAACTATCGACTCCTTACAAAGTTTTAATAGGACCCTTTTGAGCTGTGGAAAACATTTAAAAGCCGTTAAGAACAGTACCAAAAATAAATACCACGATATCCCTGCTCTACAATTTCATGCTTGTGTTGTTGCAAACTTTTAATAGAAGCCAGTTTCGCAAACTACCCGCAGCTAAGTAATTTTCGTGCACGTCCCGTTAAACCGCGTCGCGTACTGTTTTTATTCTCCATTAGCATAGTTGGCTTGTTTATAATAATAAACGCCGTCAGTGCTCGGTACCAGCCCAGCGGTTTATGAAATTACTACGCTTGCCAACATGATGTATGGTTACGCCAACACGAATCAATATGGGGTTTACTAAATGGAAGTTATTAGGTTTAGTGAATACGAGTATATTATGCGCGCTTTGGTTTATGCGTTTATTTTAATATCAATTCGATTAACACCTTTGATGATTTATATCTTAATAAAATTACCAAATGCCATTGCCTGGAAGGCAACTGATAAATAATTTAAAGCCTCATTAGCCCAACGGTTAAAACGGACTGAAAACTGAAAGGTCGCAGGTTCGAACCCCATCCATTGCACTATTGTCGTACCCACTCCTAGTACAAGCTTGCAGCTTATTTGGGGGGGAGAGGAGAACATTACTCAAGTTCAGCTTGGCTGATATTCTTTTTAAAAAAAAGAAGAAATATATTGACGGCTTCATCTACATTGATTTAAGTTTTTTAAGATCTCCGTGGGAACTCTTCTATTCCGTGAGATAAAAAGTATCATAATTGAACGAGCGAAGCGAGTTCTCTGAGTCAACTAGGGCGCTTGCCTACTAGACAGAGAAGTGTGTCCGTCGAAATGTCTGTCAGAGCCCTATAACTTCTGAACTACTGAATATTAGAACGTGAAACTTGGTTGAAAATTCAGTTATATCCTGTACTTGAACAACAAATACTAAAATTAGATAAATGTTATAAAGAAACGAAATTATTTAATTTTAATGCGCCATCTATTAGCATTATTGTGAAGCTAATAGCTTCACTATAATGCTAATAGATGGCGCTGTGTCAGTAAAACAGTTTTATGTCAACTATTATTTTTTTTTCAACACACTTGCTCATAAAATGGCTCCCGGTTCACCCCAATTAGGCACACAATGACACCTTTAACTCAAACTGTGACTTTTGATTACTATTATTCACAATGTGAGTTATAGAATTATTTTTTTTAATTTTATTGGTTGAGTTGCTTTGTTCTTAAAAAAGTTTCTATTACAAAAAAGATCCTACCTATTGCCAAGATACCTATTGCTTGCTCATTTCATACAACTTCATATTTAAATAGATAATTTCAACTTGTACGTGTTTAATAAATAAAACTGTCACTCAAATATAACTTTTGTTTTTTCTGTAATAAAGAAAACTTGAAATTCCCCATTTTGTACGAGGCTATCCGAGAAAAGCAAAAAAAAAAAAAGAAACCTCATTCTTTTAGTCTATGGTCATTAAAGGCGCATCTGGAAAACTGATTAATTTTTCCCGCCATTGCGAAAAAATTTTCACAACTCGTTTTTACTGTTTTGTACCATAATGTCCTGTTTTAGTATTATTTTCTTCACAAGTGTGTTGAAAAACGTCGTATGATACACGTGTGTATTGATGATTACCGTCCTCGGCTTTCTTAAGACCCTCACCTGACGGCTCGGGTCTCAATAGTGCCTCGGCGGTAATCATCAATGTACCACACTTGTACCATAATGTACTATTATTGCGTCTAATGTTAAAAGTTAATTATTACAATATATAATTAAAACTTTTGGGAATTATGGGATATCGCGAGGTCTCAGTTCGGGGCGAACCACTAGTATTATGTACTTATACAGGATGTACCTAAACTATCTCTGCGGTAAGTGTAGTGTCAATCAGCTTAAGGCACCATGCATCCCGAGCACGGTTTAAGCCTGTATGAACCTTACATACCTACTGCATGTTGTTAGCCGACTTTAGCGATCACTCACACAAACGTAAAGCTGAGGTTACATATCACATACATTAAACGATCTATTTATAATTATTATTTGAAAAGATTTTTCTTTGTAGGTAAGTAGAGAACGTTGCTCTTCTTGATGTGCAATTGCTGTTAACAATTCGTAACTCCTCAACTACCCTTTATGTAAATCTCTTTGAGTAACATAAAACGTAATGTTTGAATACTAAATCAATATTAAAGTACGAAATACGGCAACCTCAAACAAGCGAGGGTGTGAGTTACGTCGAAACAGAGTTCCAAGATTAAAGCCCTCCTAATGAATCAAGCTCCAGTGACAAATAAGTTCACGGTAATGGATAAAGCTGTGCTTGTTCATGTATTACGCACTCACTGATGTGGTGGCTTTGTCCACGTGGAATCTGATTTTCGTGGAAACTCCTTGATTTTCCGGGATAATAGTACATTATGGTACAAGTGTAAAAGTTGGTGATTACCGCTGAGGCGCTATTGAGACCCGAGCCGTTAGGTGAGGGTCTTAAGGTAGCCAAGGACGGTAATCATCAATATACACGTGTATCATACGACGTTTTTCAACACACTTCTGAAGAAAATAATACTAAAATAGTACATTATGGTACAAAACAGTGAAAACGAGTTGTGAAAATTTTTTCGCAATGGCGGGAAAAATTAATGCTGTTTTTTTGTTCGCCCTCTTGAGGGCAGGCAAAGATCGACGACCATACAGCCTATTCAGGTGTTTATTTGATTTAATCAGTTTTCCGGAATGCGCGCGCACCTTTAATGACCATAGACTTAACGAATGAGGTTTCTTTTTTTTTGGCTTTTCTCTTATAGCCACGTACAAAATGGGGAATTTCCAGTTTTCTTTATTACAGAAAATACAAAAGTTATATTTGAGTGACAGTTTTATTTATTAAACACGTACAAGTTGAAATTATCTATTTAAATACGAAGTTGTATGAAATGAGCAAGCAATAGGTATCTTGGCAATAGGTAGGATTTTTTTGAAATAGAAACTTTTTTAAGAACAAAGCAACTCAACCAATAAAATTAAAAAAAAAATTCTATAACTCACATTGTGAATAATGGTAATAAAAAGTCACAGTTTGAGTTAAAGGTGTCATTGTGTGCCTAATTGCGGTGAAGCGGGAGCCATTTTATGAGCAAGTGTGTTGAAAAGATATTTTCAGGTTGCATAATTCCGTTTAATATTAGATTAAGTAAATAGTTTTTTTTAATATTCTCCTCTCTTCTCCAAATGAGCGAAAAGCTTGTGCTAGAAGTGCTTACGACAATAGTGCAACGGGTGGGGTTCGAACCTGCAACCTATCAGTTTCCAATCACGATGTCGTGGCACGATGGCGTATAGAAACCAACTAGGGGTATGGTTTGAATGTACACTGCCATACCCTTTCCAAGTTAGCCCGCTACCATCTTAGACTGCATCGTCACTTACCATCAGGCACGGAGATCGCAGTCAAGGGCTATCTTTTCATCGAATAAAAAAAACCTTTAATCGTTGGGCTATTGAGGCTCTTAAAAAAAGTTTGCAAAATTTTTGTGCTAAATTGTGTGAAAGTTTCAGGAAGTTCATGTAACGTGTATGGAATGGAATTATGACGGGACCTCAGCAGGTAGGTTTTTGTCCAAGAGCACTTTGCTTTGAAGTCTTTAAAGGTCCCACAGAAATAGATTCCTGTTAGAAGATTAATACGGTAAAACAAAGTGATGAGCATATCGATTGGAGGTAGTCCACTTTGCGGGTCAAGTGCTGATTGGCAGACGTTCCCAAACCTTTGTGAACATTATAGAGAACCTAGGCATACAGGTTCTTTTTTCCCTTGACCTTTTTACCATCGTACTGCGAGATATAGTGAGAGCTTCCATCCCTACGTCGTTGATATTCCATCTACGCGCACCAAGCACTTTAAGTTTTCATTCCTGATCCGCACGGCTAGGATCTGGAACGCTCTTCCAAGATCTGTGTTTCCTAACACGTACAATTTGGATATCTTTAAAACAAGAGTGAATATGCATCTTCTAGGCAAACGCGTTACACCATAGACCACATCATCACTTAAAAATACTGGTCTTTTCACAATGTTTTCAAGCTATATTTAATTAAATAATCTAATCTGTAGCGATAGTAGAAATTCCTGTCCTTTTTATGTCCGTCTATTGAGCTCCTTGCTGAGTTGTCGACGTTTCAACCATCGAAACGATACTTCAATCGTTTTTACCGTTATCTTTATTCTCCTTTATAGTATTAACTAAGATCTAATTAATGAGAGAAATAAAGGAATCCTGTCCGAGTTCTTAGATAAGGTCAACCGTCCACAGAAATGTAAGGAACGTCTCCACTGGTAAAAGAAATAAAGCTAATTAAATTCTCACATTGATCAAAGTCTTTGATTAATTTGCGGCATAGTCAAAGAAATGCGAAAATTCCCTTTTGTATTTTTTGTTAATTGCCCTTTCCTTTCCCTTCCAATTTCAAATACTAATACAATTATGACAGCGATACGTTGTTTTTCGTTAAGACTAAAATTGTTTAATTCTTAATGCTTGCTTCTGTGTTATTTCTATATACTCTTTGAATGGTTCAAACCACAATTATTAGATAATAATTCCTTTAAAATCTTTAAAGGAATTGATTTATTCACATAAGGATTTATTTGGTAACTTTCGACTATTTTCTGGGCACATTACCGTAGACTTACGTAGAGTATGTAGTAAACTTTATTCGAGTTAAATTTGTCTTATTCAGCATTAAGAATGCCCTTTCCTGTAGTTAAACCACTCACATCTCTTATTTTTACTTACTACGAAAATGTCGACAAAGTAACTAAAGATTGGATAACTATTACGTTAACTTGGCACTCGAGACACGCACTTGAATATAATGCAATTACGTGCGATGGATTTTGAATGAAGACGCGAGGAAGTACTTCTTATAGCCTCTTCTTATCTTTAAAGTATTTTATGAAAATATCGAATATAGAATTTTATTTTCTAGATAATAGTTTTGTATCGCAATTTTATACGTGTTTTAGAACAAAAGGGTGGACGATAACAGCTGGATTTAATTTTGTTTTTGTTTTTTTGGTATACCTAGTAGAGTACGAGGCAGTGTGATGGGCCCGTTTTTTATTTTTTAAATTGATCTCTTAAAGAATAAACTTTTATTTACACAATGTAAAATACTAATGAAAGTGACACTAATAAAATTGGAACTGTGGATATTTATGCTCTCCCATCAGTTAACAGTAGGTACGTAACTTTCAGTACGAAATTACAAGCAATTGAAAATTAATTAGATATAATTCCGCTGCAATAGTAAAATATTCGTTTCATTTCGTAGTTAATTAAAGTTTTTCGCAAATAAGCGGTTGTATAATAACGAAGAATGATAAGTAGCCACGCTTTTAAAACCAGCTACATTTTAATTTTTAATAAGTACAATATTCTTCTGTTTTCTAGTTTACGAGTACTTTTTAAAGCGCTTTCGAAACAAAGTCTGTTTGTTTCCTACTTTTAAAACATTGCTGTGTTGAATTGTATCTACTGTTGTGTTGAATCACAGCGTCTGTTCATAGCGATATTTGAAAAAGCAATTTAGCAACCACCACTGACCAATGCCTACCTAAATCTCTGTCACAGTAAAATTAATGCTGAAGATTTCATAATGATATTTGGCGATGTAGTACTAATTTTGTAGACTATGTCTTTGATAGTTTTTTTTTCGATCTTTTTATTCAAAGTCACCTTTGCTTTGGTTATAACCTTTGCCTTTTATACATCGAACTATAAGATTGTACTTAAAGATATTTTGGCAGATTTTGAAAACAGCAACTGTCAAATTATCTTGGCGCACGTATAAAACTTATTTTAACTAATTCTTGTTGTTGAAATTAGTTCTGATGCTGAGATCCATAAAGCGTGCTCTGACTTTGCTCGGACTCAAGATAAGAGTTAAAACGAGACACAAATATGCTCCGACATACATCTGTCCCGTTTTATCTCTGTCTTGAGTCTGAGCTAAGTCAAAGCGTTGGTTAAGGTCAAAGCACGCTCTATAAATCTCAGCATTAGAAACGCAATAGTCGACGCGGTGATAAGTTATCTGTAGTAAGCCTTTAAAGGCCGCCTCCGTAGTATCGTCGCGTTAGTACGACGAGCTCGCCGAAACTTATTAAAAAATGACTGTGCTGTGAAAGGGTGTCGTAATACATCACAATAACTATCAAAAACGTAATTATCAGTAGTAGTAGAAAATAATTGCGCTCATACATTCTTTGGTTGTTTTGAATCCACGTTTTTAGCGGAACTTTGTTAAATTAGTAGAAACTTCCATTCTAAGGATTATAGTTCAATGCCTTCATATAGTTTTTTTGTTAGAAAATGTAAAAATTGATCTCCTTTATTGTGAATCACTACATATTTACATGGAAATAATGCCAGTAATTAAATTGTATGAAATCAAGTCTGTTATATTATAACCGTCCACAGATGATGTATGACCATTAGTAATTAATTCTGAATTTACCAACTTTGACTAATTGCTGTGTAATTGGTATGGAAATGCTTCTAAAATTTGGTCCCTGTTTATCCACCTAAAATGGCGTATATGCCCGACTGATTGGATATTTGATTGGTTATTTTGCTACGACATTAATATGATAATGTTCTGTTTATTTATTGATTTATATTTGAAACACGCACATAAATAGTGCGTACTGATCTTGTACTGATAAATAAACCTTGTCACTGAAAATCAACAGAACTAGGAAATCAATTAACTAGTTAATTAACATAAAGTATAGTAGACAGTTTATTCTCATCATTAGAAATGTAAACACATTACAAAATATGTCCAACTCCACGTAAAGTGATATAGAATAGAATAGAATAATTTTTTATTCAAATAAACTTTTAAAATCGAATCATCAAATGAATTTTAAAGTTTAATGGTGGTGAATAGTTAAATGGTTCGGAATGCAGTATATGTCGTAGAAAATGTAACGATTTGATTTTTTAACATGCATTACGTCGGTACACGACTTATTAACACTGTTAATAAGTCGTGTACCGACACAAATCTATTTTTTGTTGTTCTACTTAGATCTTTAACTTAGCTGGATATCGATTTATCTTTTTATTATCTATGCCTTAAAGTGAAGAAAAAAGTTAAAGTTTTGTTTTGGAAGTTATGAGTTATTACCTTTCAAACATCTCTATTTTATCGCAAGGAAACTTATTTCGTTCGTGAACTATAACAAAATATTTTACAAAACTAAAGACGAGGAGGCATACTTTACTTCACAAAAATTTCAAATGTTGTTGGTTTAAAAATATTGATTAGTTTTAGAATAATAATATAAACGTAGAAATTCTTTTCACAAAACCGACTTCAAACGCCACTACAAAGTAAGTAATTTGAAGGGTTCCATCGATTTCTCCAGGATCCCGTCAAATAAAAATTCAAATAAAAGAAATCTTTTCCAAATCGGTCCTGGCATCTTGGAGTAATCGGGGAACATACATAAAAAAAAAGATTCCAACAGATTCGAGTCGACATGAGGCTGATCAAACGGAAGCTGTATACAACACGATATACGTTTATACAAATAAACTAAATATGATAATATTGACAAAACTGAATATATTTCCTGACTGACCAATAAAAGTCCGTAACAATAAATAAACAATAAATGAAGTCAAGATAAATATTTTTTATTCTACGCTTATACCACGAGTTATTGTTTCATTTGCATACAGAGTGTTTTTATCCTATTGCTAATTCATCGTCAAACGCTTCAGCGGACAGTGTTCAACGGTAGATTTTTCAAATATCCCCTTTTTTGGGTTAAATTCCCCCTGGAATTAATAAATCCTGGGTTGAATATAAATTATGGGATTGTACTTTTATTTTCATTACATTCATTTGATGGTAAAATAGAATTTGATTGTATAAAGCTAACGATTGTTGCTGCATTTCTTTATTCTTAGGTTAAATTCTATGTTCAAAAAAAGATCAGGTGCAGGACCAACGCTTTTACATGCTTTTCCGAGGTTAGGTACGTGGGTGTAACATCAGCTTCTGTACTCCAGGATATTACTGAGACTGTCACTGTACTGTCAGATGCGGGATTTTGATACAGTGTAATAGCAATTATTTCTTATGGGCCAATTCTCTTTCGCTATTGGCTAAAATGCATTGTTATAGCAAGATCACCCTTTTTTTTTCACCATTGATACTTTGATGTTGCAACATTGATACAGGTTTTCCGCCATAGACCACCTAATCTGGGACTAAAAGCCAAGATCCGGAGGCGAAAAGCAAGCCTCTAGACTAATGAATACAATAAATTAACTAACCAGTCAGTTAATATTGTAATACTAGCCTTTGTCCGCGGCTTCGCTCACGTTAAGTTCGATTTTTCAAATCTCTATTTCATCCCTTTAGGGGTTTGGAAAATCCTTTCCTTTTTTATCTATGTGCCAAACAGCCCGATTCGTCCAGTGATTTGAGCTGTGCGTTGATAGATCAGTTAATCAGTCAGTCAGTCACCTTTTTCTTTTATATATTTAGAAAAGGAGTCGTTATTCCAGTTAGAATACTATGATATTTATATTCCGTCAACAATAAGCGCGGCTGGAAGTTATGTTATCAAGTACATTGAGTGCACGGCGCTCGCGAGACAATCGCCTCTCGCTTGAATACACGCCACATTGGCTAGAGCTGCGATTCACACTGAACACTTGCCTATACAAAGCGGAAAGTTTACTTTCAACTTTCAAGCGAATGCATAGGTACTCGCTATCACACTTGTTCCTGTTCAGCCTTTACATTTAAAAGTTGAAGTTTTCCAGTGGACTAGTATTTGAATTTACGATAACTTCAGTTTGGTAGTTGCTTTTGTCTTGCGTCCTGGAAGTTGTGTTACAAGGGATTGTATAAAACGTAGTGGAGAAATTCGATAGTGGAGAGTCACCAATGGGCAACCGTATGAAAATCTCTCCTATCACGCACCATAACACCATAACAAATCGCTTCGCCAAGCGATTTAGTGTTCTAGCACGATGGCATGTAGAAACAGATTAGCGGTATGGGTTACACTGCTATACCCCTTCCAAGTTAGCCCGCTACCATCTTAGGCTGCATCGGCACGTACCATCAGGTGAGATCGCAGTCAAGGACTATCTTGTCATCGAATAAAAAAAGACGTGTGGCACTCGGGGACTGCCGCGGTAAAGCTATTGCATAGCATTTTTTATCAACGGTGAGATGAGTCCCGTGTCAGGTTATTTTCGTTACGGAATTTTTGGATTCGGTCTCCACTCTGGCCCGCGTTAGAAGCTATGTAATAGCTTAAAAAAATTTAATACAGTTAGTTGGCATTTTTACTTACTCATTATCTATAGGCGCCTAATTTGCTTTTTAATAAGAAATTCAATACAAGACAAGCCCTCCCCAATCATCATAATAAAAGGCAAAATGGCTGTAGTTATAAAGAAACTTTTCCCATCTATTGGATCGTTAAAATATGATTTCATTTTGTGTTTACGACGCAGTAAAACTTGCAGCACCATTCGACAGCTGCCAACGGACGGCCTTAGAATCTTCCAACTTGATATCAATTTTACTTTACTGTTATTTTTGATCAACTTAAAAATGGAGAAGTTTCCTAAATCAACGTGAATTCTTTTGTATTATACCTGCCTGAAAAAAGGAGTATATTGTTTTCAAGGTTCATGTATGTATGTCTGTATGTATGTGAGTTCCTATATTCCACCATAACTTCAATACGCCTGAACCGATTTTGATGAATGATGTATCGTTAGAATCCTTAGCTTATTCCGGGTGATATACGCTAGTAAAATTAAAAAAAAATTGATGCGGTGAGCGTGGTCCTGCATTAAAGACTAAAGTTTGAAAAAATTTCGAAAATAAGATTAAGTATAATTATAATCATCATCAAGAAAATGATGAGTAGATTCCAAAAATATAAAACACAATAGTTCAATATCCAGTGATTCACAAAAAATACCATTTAAGAATGTGGATAAGATTTCAAAGGGCTGTGGTATTTAACTTTTTACTTCGTTATGTTGTGTCGTATTTTTGTCCTATTTAGGAATGCCTTTCCGACCGGGAAGAATTAGAAACTCGGGTGTCGCAGTCGGGTGAAAAAGGAGCAATTTTCCCGGGCGACTAAACCACGGTATAAAATTCTGCCTAAAATAGCGTTCCCGACAAGGAATATTTGTTCAGGGAATAACACTTCTGAATAGTATAGACGAAGCAATATTTATATTAGGGAATAGCAAAATAGCGTGGACTCACGCTGAGGAAAATTGCTATTTTATTGCAATTCCCTTTCTGGAGCTTGTTATTTTAAATATGTACCTACTTTCAAGTTATTTTGGGACGCATAAAAGATTTTCTTAGAACGTACTTGAAAGCGAAATGTCTGATATTCCCGGGATACTTACTTCTGTGTTTTATAAAAATTACTCATTCATTTATTTGATAAGTTAGATTAGAATTTTCTCGAACTGCCACGTATTCAGAGAAAATCTTACCTGAAATATCAGGCGAATAACCGATCTAATTATTGTAATGTTTAATTTGTGTAGGCATTACTAAATTTTCAGCGTTGTTGAATTTTATTATTCTAATGTCTGGCTTAGAATAAAAATAGTTATTTCAAGATAAAAAATTAGGTACATCTTAGCAAACTGAAAAGTAAAAACTTTAATAGCTCTAAGGATATAACGTGTGAGATTGAACTAAACTGAATTATTTAATTACTGAATTCCCCATTGCAGAAATTTAAACAATGCGTAAAAATACGTTCATGATAAAGTTGCATGGAAACAATTTGCTTGACATCCGGTTGTCCAGAAGAGAGTGTAATAACTAATTATTACATTGTAATAATATTATGTAACATTAATATTGTAATATTTTGTTATGAAAAATGTATGCGGCTATATAATATACGCCGTAACAGTACCTAAGTATCTAAGCGATCAGGGCACCTCATCCACACTAAGTTCGCCTGAAAATGTTGTGATCATTCCTCTGGCAGTTAGCTAGTATAGTGTGCATAAATCCCCCAGAGCATACCGCAATCGCTTACTGATGTTGCACTGTAGCTGACTCATTACGCGAACATTAATCTTAGGGCCGATCTCTTCCGTGAAGTCAGGAAGCTAATCTTTGTTTATATAGTTTCAAAGTAAATTATTTACCCTTTAATATGTTGCGAATACGCCTTCCTGTTTAGGGTTTCCAAAGCAACATGCACACAAGCCATTGCTTCACCATACGCTTGTAAAATTATTTCGAGTAAGAACCATAGTATTAAATCATGTTTATTGTACATTAACTAATATGAAGAAATGAATCACATTTTCTATGGGAAATTTTCTATTCGCTTGCGACAGCATGATATAGTAGCGCTCTCTTTGTCTAACAGGAAACTTAAAAGCTTTATATTTTCGAGACTAGTTAAGGTATTAAAAAAAGAAAAATGGCATTGTGTTATAATATTAAAAACCTTTAACTATATAATTTTTTTTTAGTCAATTACCCGATTGCTTAAAGTGCACTTAACTCCGAAAAGTTAGAGGTACCGAGGTGCCAGGGATTCGAATCACGTACCCTTCAAATAGCAAGCTGAAGTCTTAACCTCTGGGTTATAAACGCTGTAATTTTAAAATGCAACGTTTTATAATGTCAGTATGAATAAAATACTCTGTATTTTTACTCGGCATTAATCACTTACGTTTCAAAGAGTTTGAAGTGACTGCTATATAAATATAGTGGCAGGTACACATAGTTGCAGCTTGCAGAAAGCGCTACCTGTCTGCATTTGTAGCAAAGATAAATGGTTTTCTAATGGGTTGCTTGTTGAAGCGCAAACGCGAAAGGTTTCCTACATTCTTAATAAATAAAAACCTTACATTACTGTCAAAAAACACAATATAAATTCATATTATTTTTCGTCAAAAATGTTACTTAAATGTATTAAGTTTGAATAAGGTTTTAAGAAAAGCAAGGCGCCCAGTCAGGTGGTTAATGTATGGGGTTTACTGCATTAAATAATATTGTCATTGTTACTATTTGCTGTCTTACTGTACCTATATACATACTCGTACTTATAGACTACTAACTTTTGTTTAAAACTTCATTCTCAAGGAGTTAGGGTTTTGTAAAATTCCACCGGAACTCTGTTTTTCGGGTAAAAAGTAGCAAAACACACGTTGTTGGTCCGTTGCAGCGTGATTGAATGACAAACTATCTTAAACTTTCGCGTTTATATAATAATTATATCAGAGACTAGCCATCTACGTGGAAGATATTATAGTGCACAAGTGTGTGCGCAAACGCAGGACTGTGAGAGTGAGGGAATAGAGAGTGAACTCTCTATACCTTTACAAAGACCGGAGAGATCAGTCGCAGGACCAACGGTTTCCGTGCTCTCATTCCTACTTCTAGCTTCCTAACTCCAGGCTAGTATTGTGAGAATTTCTTGACAAAAGCACCCAATACATTTTTTAGCCTGACCCGGGAATCGAACCTGGGACCTCCTTATCCGTAGTCAAATATGCTAACCACTAGACCAACGAGGCAGTTCGCTTTTATCATTATTTTAGTAAGGATAAGGATTATATAATTATTAAGGATTTCAGTAAGTACAATTTCACTTCCAAAGAAACTGATTTGAAATTTTCATACAATCTTGAAACCGTGTTGGATTTCTTGAGTCGACTTTTAGAATTAAATCCTTATAACTTTTCAGTTACTATTCAAGTTTTATTTTAACCACTTTAAACTCACGATATGTATGGGATGTAGGAAACAGTAAGTTGGCGAAATGCTGGCCAAGTTATCGGGGTTAATTACATTGTTGAAAAACTTGCGAATCAAAAGTTTTCTTATTATGATTCTTTAATTTCTTTTTCACTTGAAACATTTTCTATTCATGTAGATAGCGCCCACCAAGTTTTATGAGAATTCACGCTATTATTTAATTTATTTCTTTAAAATATTAAAATAAAATAATTTTAAAATGTATACTCACCTACGTGGTTACGTAGTGGTTCTAGTACTTGGTTAAAATTTCACGATCTCCCACTGAGCTTTGCTTCCTCGTTTGTAATACGCATCGCCAAAATTTTGAATGCCCTTTCTTGTATGGCTTTCGTTTTTTCACCTAACTATAAGTCGAATAGGTATAGGCATCTTCTAGGCAAGCGCGCTCTATCTTAGGCTTCATAATATATCTTTACTTATATTTCAAGAAAATGTAAGTAGAATAAAAATCAGTGTCTCATTTCATGGACTTATCTACTAGATACCTACTAAATTCGCCGTAAATAACATAAAGATTGCATACACCGAACGAAATGATTTTTTCGGTAACAAACTTGAAAAAATAAAATAAATATGTAATATTATTACTTTATTTACAATACACACAACAGTTGTTCCTAAATATCGTTCCTCATTATCGTTAGTGTGTTATTGTGTATTCGATACGCACTAACAGAGAATAGGTACCTATTGGTTTCCCAGTAAATTATAATATAGTGGTAATAATTTTACCAATGCAGCTGCGTTCTATTGTTATATTGAAGTTACTGTATTGCTATTGAAAATTCACGTCAGCCGTATGCAGTCCATGGGAATTTCTGTTCCTATTTCGAATCATTTTATTGTTATTATTTTTGGGTAACAGACACGCTGAGGTTGGTGAATACTCATTTAAAAGAGCAAGTGTCCATACCATACAAATTCTTCGTTTTGAGCGTTCCGTACCCGAAGGGTAACCAACGGGACTCTATTACTAAGCCTCCGCTGTCCGTCCGTTCGTCCGTCTGTCCGTCCGTGGGCATGATCCGTAATAGGTCTACCTATTACGGATCATGAGAAATTTTCAGAGAATGTGTACTTCTGTTGTAAAATAAATTAAAAATTAGAGCAGATACCTTAATTATTTTTTATAATTTCTTTACACCAACAACTTCCATACAAAAAAAGTCAAACATATTCTATTACATTATATATCAGCATGGTTATCAGTAAAAGAAAGGAAATTATCAACTAAACGTGCACTACTTTAAATAAAAAAATGACAAGAAAAGAAGAAAGATCGTAAAAATTAAATTTTGAGTCAGAAATTGAGTTGCATCGGAATTTCCGGCTTGGCGTAAGTCTATTTTCTCGGCGTAACCGCGACCCTTTCTGGCTCAATGGAATCAAGATTTTCAACGGCAGGAAGAGCCCTTTTCATCCCTAAATCTAAGCTAAAATTATAGTCCATAGGTATCACTTTCTGCAATCTTTCGGCTCTTAACATGGAAAGAGCGTTAGCCTTAATAAAATATATCTTCTTGCCACATTAAAGTCCAAATTTATAGATGGCTCCCACCCTCTCCACTTTATTATCGCTATACAATATATTTCGTAAGAGAACGGGCGAATATGGATATTCACTATGTTTAAGTAAGATGTATTCGAGGCCCGATATTCATATTAAACGTATGATCGACGCTCGCGAATTACTGATTTAATGCGAAAAGATTTCTGGCTCTTATTTTTCTCGAGATCTTTCCGTAGCTACAGAAATTTTATTTATTACTTTTATTGAAATTTCAAATTTAAATTTAAATTCAAATTCAAAATTATTTATTTCATGTAGGCCAACCCCTGGCTCCTATGACACGTCGAGACTCTACCATCGGTTCGGAATGCAGATTCTGCTGAGAAGAGCCGGCCAGGAACTCAACAGTTGCTCTTTTTATAAAAATTCTTTTCAAAAAACTAACTTCTTACGCCACTACAAAGTATAAAAATAATATCTGGCTAATAATTGGCTGTAGAATGGAGATGGCTCATACCCAGGATTAACACAAAGGCTATATTTTTTCTCGGAAAATTAAAGAGTTCCCGCGGGAATTAAAAAACCTTAATCCACGCGGACGAAGTCGCGGGTATCATTTAGTGATAGATAATGTGAGGGAATGGCATGATTTTATTATACCTACGCAACATCACTGTGTAGTTCACGAAACGATTCTATGAGGAACGAACGTCATATCGAAATTTCGTCGTGGCAGCCTATAAAAAACGCTTTGAAATGCATGTGTTCAATAGCTCAATAGCTCAAATAGCATCAAGAGGTTGTCTTCCATTCAAGCTTTTAAAATCGAATTAAGTTTAGTTTGGGAGACAAGAGAGAGTTAAGTATACAACACAATAAAAGAAGTACTGATGTATGTTCGTTACTTACGTAAGAGCAATTTATATTTATAAGGCCCCAAATATCTATCAAGTAAATATTCGATGTTATTTTCATCAATTTAGTTGGTTAGACCCAATCCGTATAATGGAAGTCAAAGTAATTGCGTGGATATCGACAACCCTGTACTCTGATAAATAGTTTAGCTTCTGTTCTTGACAGGCTGTTCAAAGCCCTGAACTTTGGCACCTAATTGCCAACGATTAGGGGGGTATTATTTAAATTAAATTTAACGGGCGAATCATCGATGAATTAAGTTTTTAGGCCAGGTGTACGTCAGGTGGTTAAAGTTAGCTTTAAAATTGAACTTGCCCACCAATCAGTGCTTTCCGAATCAGTGATAGATTCTGGACGTGTCATAAAAGCCACAAGTTGTCCTAGGTACGCAAAATAAATACTTTTGAATAATTTTCAAGGAAAAAGCAAATAAATTCAAAGAACCCTGACTATTGGCATTGGCTTTAGATTGGTGTCCAAAAACTTACTTAAACCACCTCATCTGTTTTCATTTAACTGGACTTTTTATTGCTAATTTTAGCGCACTCACTAAATCTGTTAACCTGCCGTCTACTGGCATTATTGATGTTTGCATGTCCAATATCTAGAAAATTATCAGCTCCATCAGTCATTTATCACGCATGATAGACAAAATCTTCTGATACATAGCCTATCTATTAAACTCATTATGATTATCACACAATTATAACACACAATATTTTGCTCTGATAACGAAGATAAATCTTATAAAAGTTTAGTTCCAAATTGGATACCTCTGAAACATCTTATGTTTGAATTTAAAAAACTACACCTAAACCTACCAGAGCGTGTCCTAACAACGTAACTCGACAGTTTAGGACACTGAACATTGTGAGACTGGACGTAACAGAACACTGAACACTAGAGAATACTACACATTCTGGGAAACTAGACATTGTCAGCTAAAACGGTCTGATTGAGTTTGATTGGTTAGTGTTAAAACAACAAACAAACTTCATTTGTGTAGCCCTCTAGATTTATGAAGCCCACATTCTATGAGCTCCATTACATACCATTGAAAAATTGAAGCTAGGATGACAGGCTATGTTGAATATTAACAAGTTGTTCCCCAACTATGGAAAGAAGCTTTGGTATACTTCTCAATGAACTAAACGAAGGAAACTCTCTAGGGCATCCTACCATCATTGGAACCGACCATCGTTATTAACCCCTATTTACATTAACTTTAAACCTGTGCTTATATTAACATTATTATAATGCGCGACTTCGTTCGTGATGGTGAGGTTGTTTAATGCCTGCGAGAACTCAGAATAAAATGTAGCCTATGTGTTAATTCTCAATTGAAGCTTCAATAGCCCAACGGTCAAAGGGGCGGACTGAAAACTGAATGGTCGCAGGTTCGAATCCCACCCTTTGCATTATTGTCGTACCCACTCCTAACACATGTATTCACTTATTTGGAGGGAGAGGAGAACATGAGTCAAGTTCAGCTTGGCTGATATTCTTTTAAAAAATATCCTTCGTATGAGCCATCTTCATTCCAAACAGTTAAAAACGGTTCTTTCTTTATCGTGTATAGGAGTAACAAATATGAATCCATTCATTCATACATCCATTCATTCATCAATCCATCAATCCTCACAAACTTTCGCATTTTTAATATTAGTTAGATCAAGATTTTATCTTATTAAGTTTTGATTAAAGCGATTCTTACCTGTTATACAAAATTTGCTTTCAGATTTCAAAATTTTTGAAATTTGAAAGAAATTTGATTTCAGGGCTTCTACATCAATGGCTAGGCATATAATAGCTTATAGCTAGGTTTATAGATATTCTTTATAAAAAGTAGGTATATAAACTCAGATTACATAACCCGTAACTTTAAATTGATTAGCTCATAAAGGTTATAAAATAAAACGGACCGCTTGGGATCCCTTTTAAAATTAATTGGACTTTTAGGGATGTTTCACATGAAATGTTTATGTGAAGTACAACGGAAGACCAACTCGCCTATATCACCGTTCTATTTATTCATTAATGTATACCACTTAAGTTTTGTTTAATGGGAGCTTTATTTGTTTTTGTCAGATTATGGTATCCTGAAACCTGACATAATCCTGACAGCCCTTGACTGCGATCTAACCTGATGCGGTAAGGGAAGCTGCAGCCTAATGGGTGATGGCTAACTTGGAAGGGGTATGATGTCTTCTTCTTCTTGTTAAAAATATAAAAAAGAAAGGTGACTGACTGACGTGATATATCAACGTACAGCTTAAACCACTAGATGAACCATTATGACGTAGAATGAATTTTCAAAAATTACTAAGAATGGATTTTGATAATTCAACCCATATAAAAGGGTTTGAAAAATCGAACATAACGTGAGCGAAGCAAAAGCTAGTTATTAATAAAACCCACATGATTTCTACATGCCATCGTATTCGCGCCTTGGCGCTGGCGTGCCTTTGACGGCGTCAGAAATCTTGAACAAAAGTCTTATACCTAAATAATTAGTATTTTAGCTAGAACTGCGAATGAAGCTAGGGATAGCGAGAGAGTAAGTATCTTTGAACACAAAGGCAGACGTTAAAATATGCACCTTGCCCTTTTAACAACTTGCACTCCGCATTACTCGTAATATTAAAAAACTTTGATTCAATCGAAGCATTCTTGGCTTGGGTTTTAAGTAGGTAGCTATGCTGAATTTTCTTCGAAATCTAATAAAGATTTAGTTTTAAGTGAACGATAACTTAGCGGAAGTAGGAATATGCAAGCTGCGAGCTGGCAGGGTTCTCCAGGCTAATTACATTGTTAGAAAACTTTTGCGAACTTTACTTTATGCCTCTTATTCCGGCTTAAATATTTAAGTAGATTAGTTAAAAGCAATTTTTCTTTGCCGCAAAGTATATTATTCAAAGGATAACATACTTGTAGAGTATAGTTTTAAATAAATGATATTTAAAATAAGAGCCGTATTCTTGCATATTAAAGAAGAAAATTTCAATTTGGTAATACATTCCATTTTTTAGTTGGGATACAAAATGTGAATTTTTGTGATCAAAGTTTTCATAATTCTAATACTAAAATATTTGTTGCGATCCCCGTCCCTCACTTACCTACATTAAGTTCTCTCGTAGAGGTTGCCTGGAAGTTCACCTTTTGTGTTATACTGTTTATTTACTTATGTATTTTGTTCTTGTTTTTTAACCGACTTCAAAAAAAAGAGGAGGTTCTCAATTCGACGCGTATGTTTTTTTTTTTTATTTTTATTTTTATTTTTATTTTTTGGCGATGTTACTCCATAACTCCGTCAAATCTGAACCGATTTTAATAATTTTTTTTTTATTTGAAAGGGTATATCGTCAGGTTGGTCCCATTTAAGTTTGGTGAAGATTTGATGAATATCTTCGGAGATGGAGGACGGAACTCCTCAATAAATAAGAGCAAATCGCTCGTGATCAGAGTATGTGTAGGATTTTAACCATGCATTCTTCATAGCATACATACATAATGCTTTTCTATTCGGCATTTCAATATAATTTTTTTTTCTAACCGAATTTTTGACGATGTTACTCTATAACTCTGTCAAATCTGAACCGATTTCAATAATTTTTTTTATATTTAAAAGGGCATATCGTCAGGTTGGTTCCATTTAAGTTTGGTGAAGATCTGATGAATATCTTCGGAGATATAGGATGGAACTCCTCATTGAATAAGAGCAAATCGCTCGTGATCAGAGTGTGTGTAGGATTTTAACCATGCAAACTTCATAGCATACATACATATGCTAAATTTCTATTTGGAATAATATATTTCAATACTTTTTTTAAGGAGCAAAACAAAGGGCCTAGTGAATTGGTCCCATGAAGCTACACTAAAAAGCTTAAAATAATAATATAAAAAAAATATTTAAAAAAAACCGACTTCAAACGCCACTTAAAAGTATAAAATAATTTTAGTTTGTACACGTATGTTGAAGTCGGGCCAGCGTTGCGCAACGGTATGATCGTTTCTATATTTTAAGCCCGTCCGACTTCAATATACGTGTACAAACTAAAATTATTAAATCGTAAATACTATTAAGCCGGTATACTTGTTGAATTAGCCCGTGAGACGGACCGGCCTAAATAGAAATGATGAAACCGATGCGCGACGCTGGCCCGACTTCAACATACGTGTACAAACTAAAATTATTTTATACTTTTAAGTGGCGTTTGAAGTCGGTTTTTTTTAAATATTTTTTTTATATTATTATCATGCAATAAAGTTGTATAAATAAATAAATAAAATAAAATATCTACACAGAGAAGTCGCGAGTGTGAAATAAAAAAAAGAACTTTTAAGGTAAGTTAAAATGGTTAGTCTAGACGTACGTTACTTTGTACATTAGGATAGATCTCCTAACGTACATGGCAGCTTAACTTAGTTGTATAAAGTAATTCAATATAACGGCGGTGTTATACAAAGAGTCGCAATCAAAGAGAAAACAGTTTTATCGCTCCCAATAGAAACACTAAGCCGGCATAAGGATCGTGAACAAACTTTACCCAAAAGTTTTATCGTGCAACGATGTAATTAGCCGCTAAGTCTTCGCTGTTTCCCAACTTATAAGATTTTCTGTCCTCCAAGTTTTATTCTATTTGTAACATACCTCCTCGAAACTTAATCGAGTCAGTAAATACAATGGTAACAGAAATATAGACAGGAATAAAATTTGATGCGATTATCCACTGATAGAAAGAGTCTTAAGCTTTTAGCACATCTTTGAAGTGAAATCGTACCGTTTATGCTGAGATCTATAATAATCTATACTAATATTATAAAGCTAAAGAGTTTGTTTGTTTGAACGCACTAATCTCAGAAACTACTGATTCGAATTGAAAAATTATTTTTGTGTTAGATAGTCCATTTATCGAGGAAGGCTTTAGGCTATATAACATCACGCTGCGACCAATAGGAGCGAAGCATCAGTGAAAAATCGCGATCATAATAACAGAAATTGACGCGGACGAAGTCGCGGGCAACAGCTAGTAAACAATAAACAGACGATCTTAAGCATAGTTAAATAGGTATGCCCTGGATTATTATCTATACGAGTATAGTCTATGATATCGATCCGCCTGAAACAGAGTAGAAATTGGGTTAACTTAATTCCAGTATCGAGCTTATATTAGTATTATCTTGTTACCCTCAATTTTATCTTCTTAAGCTATGTAAAGCCTTATCTAATTTAAGTTGGGCATTTTCTTTCTAGCTCTTGGTGAGATGGTTTTAAAAATTTTAGGAATTTTACAATTTTATAGCATATTCTGATAGTTTTCCCGCTTGAAAATATTTCTTTTAATCGACGAATTTAAATTCAAAATTTTACTTGCACATAGAGCTGAGATTTTTGCATGGTTTTACATACATAAGCACTTGGAGAATGCAATAGACTACTTTTAACTCCCAAAAAAAAAACCTAACTTCACGCGGACGTAGTCGCAGGCAAAGGCTAGTTCTGAATAATTATGTTCCCTTAACCCTTAATAATTTTCAGCGGTGTTTGAAAAAATCCAAAGTTGTGAATTCGGGGTTTTCTCTACTTATCTTCGCCGGGGATTAATGCCTAATGAATCAGTCAACCTGACAAATCAGGGGTCGGTAATGGGTTGGGTTTCCTTGTTTTTGCGGCCGCTATAAATTAGCTGATCCCTGAATTTTTGATTTTGCTCATAGTGGTCCTTTATTTAAAGGTTTGTAAAACACGAGTACTAACTCCAATAGGTATGAACAAATACGCAGGTTGTTATCGTAGGTTTTTTTTTAATGTATGTTCCGCTGATAATCCTCCGACATGGTTATCAGAGACTTTATATAGCTTAACACGGCCTTCCTCTTTTTTTATTTCTCTATTAGTTTTTCATGAAACAGGTTCTTTTTTTCTAAAAATAATCATGATTACTTTGTTATCCAAGTTTACAGGGAATGTCTTTTTTTCGATCAATTATTGAAAACAAAATCTTTATAGCAGTAATATAAAAATCAATTGTTGTTCGTTAGCTGGTTAAATCTCAAAAACGGCTAGACCGATTTGAATTTTTTTTTGTTTAATTTGCTCTAATACGGGGGAACAGCTGAAAAATCGAAAAAATCAAAAGTGATAAAGTATGGGAATCATCAGTTCGGATCACTTGTAATAGAAATAAAAGCTAGTTAAAAATAATGAAACAAACAAATAACATCAGGCGGACCGGTTAATAGCTATCAGAAACGTTGGTATAGAATATAGATAAGTATTACACATTTCATATGGTAACGAATCCGCAAGGGATAATGCGTACAAATGAAGAATAGAGATTTCAGATTGTTTTCTATTTCTGTCTTCCTCGCGTGAGTCTCACATTGAGCAAAAAGAAATTGAAATAGGGATTCTTATTTCTATTCTCATTTTGATCGACTAATATACTTGCTTTTATGACAGCATGTATCCATCTGCTAGAGCCGTTAATTTTGTAAAGGTTTGCTAATAGTTTGCGAGCATCTATCAGGTCCTGAAACCGGTTTCAATTAAATACTATTTAAAATACAGTTCTTCATTTTATCAATTAATTGATTAAACAAATATTGATTACCGGTATTTTTAAAGGACGATTCTATAACGTTAAATAACCTACCTAACCTATCGGTTATGTGACCTAATCTTGACCTAAATGTTTGTCTTGTGGGAGGCTTTGGCCGTTGCTAGTTACCACCCTACCGTCAAAGACCTGCCACCAAGCGATTTAGTGTTTCGGCACGATGGCGTGTAGAAACAGATTAGGGGTCTGGGTTGAATGTACACTGCCATACCCCTTCCAAGTTAGCCCGCTAACATCTTAGACTGCTTCGTCATTTACCATCAGGTGAGATCGCAGTCAAGGACTTACTTGTCATCGAATAAAATAAAAAGAATGACAATGTAATACACTTGACGAAGTCTCGTTAGATTTATGTGAAAAAATTGATTTAACGTGAACTGCGTATTCGATGTAACAAGCCCTAGATAGTGAGTTGCAAGAAAATAGCAATTTTCCTCGGCAGTAAGCACGCCATTTTTCAATTACCCAGCATCAATATTGTTCCATCTTCATTGTTCAGAAATAGAAGTCTCTGAGCAAACAAATGTTAGCATTGCATGTAGCCAATATGGGTTTATTGGAAATGATTTTACTTTATTTTTCCTTTAAAAGGGCTGTTCTATTAGCTAACAATTTGAAACTTCAATCTTCGTGACGCCAGAGCGCTATCGTCTTGCGAGCAATTGAGTCCCTCTGGGAAATGATATTTTCTAAAGTGGCTTAGGTCAGGTTGGAGTCGAGGACAGTCACGTCCAATCACCCGGGAAGATCGTGTCGCAGAGCGTCTAAACTTAAGCCGTTTAGTGCGCTGCTACGGTTTCGCGAGGAATTTGACCAATCCAAAATCTCTCCAAAAAACGTAAGGCATCGAATAGTTCTGCACCGATTCCACGGTCGTGCACTAAGCGCTTTGCTTCCTCTTTCCAGGTACGTACTGCAAAAATTTGGAATGCCCTTCCGGCTTCCGTTTTACCAAGTAACTTCAATTTATATACCTACCTTTAAATCAAGAGTGAAAATATGTAATGATAAAACTAAATTCTAAGTTAAAACTAAAACATAAATATAAAAAATATCATCTAAACCACTGGAACGAGGAATAGTGCCCAGAACGCTGGCTGCGTTACCCTGCTGAATGGCCAAACTAATATGCTGGCTGAGGTAACTTCCAGCCATCTGGTCACCAGTGGACACTATGAGACGGGATGACAGATCTTTAAATAAAAAAGGATCTAGTATCCTCACCCCATGACCCCAGAGTATAGAGTAAAAGTGAATTGGCATCTTTGAGGCAAGTGCGCTCCATCTTAGGCTGTATCTTCACTTACCATCAGATGAGATTACAGTCAAGATATATGTATTAAAAAGAACGTAACGATTGTGTTAGGAATGGGTGCGGCAATAATGCAACGGATGGGGATTGAACCGTCAAACTTTCTGTTTTCAGTTCTTCCAGAACTTTAATCGTTGGGCTATTGAGGCTTAAAACATTCTATTGAACAGTTACTATTTCATAGCGATGCGTTTTCAGTGTGTACTTTAGACTTTAAACATAATAATTATAATAAGGGTACCAGACACTTAAAAAGAAGAAAGAAAATAAATGGCCTTTTTAAGATTTATTTCGGGACAATAGACTTATTTGCTGACAATGGGGTTAGGAAGGATCCCTGCGGTTTGAAAAAAGAAAACATTTCTTTCTATATTTTTTGTATTCTGGGTAACCTGAATTAATTTAACCAACCAATGTATGAAATTTATGTAACTATCAAATAGTTATTTATTTTTAACCGAATTCAAAAAAGGAGGAGGTTCAAATTCCACTTGTATCGATGTTACTCCATAACTCCGATTTGCTTTACTTCTCTTTTTGTCGCTATGTGCTCTAGCTTACTTCTAAGAATAAACTTTCTAAGGATTATTTAAAAACCTACTTCTTTTGAAAACTAATTCCATAAATAGTTCATGTTAAACTGGATTTTTGAAACGTTTGGAAATAAAATATGATCATTTAGAAGTAAGCACAAAAATACGAGGATTTCGGAATAAAATGGGAAATTTTGTGCATTACAGTTTTTAAAATAGTCTAGGTTTAATTTTTTTTTTAAATTTTGAAAGGACGTATCGTCTGGTTGGTTTTTCGTACTCGTTTTGAAGTTCCGGCGATTCAGTTCCCGCGGACTTATTCCTGAAGCCACCAGTTCAAAGCTGGATTGAATCAGCTTGTGTAGATAGGTATAAAATAATCGAGCTACCTTTCAATTAAAGTAAAAAGATCCGTAGCTGAAAATTAAAGTACTTCAGCAGCGGTTAGGGCAAACTTTGTGAGTGCCTCGAATATTAATATGCAGTCAGAGCGAAATTAATTTACACAAACGGCAAACCCACTGTCTATACTACCAGAGTTCTTATATTTCTACCTTATATTTTTAATATTTATTTTTTACTTACTTTCTTCCCTTAATATAGAGGTTATTGTTTTGTGGGTTTGTCCTTAAATCACGCTGCAACAGAGCTACGGATCGACGTGACTTTTTACATAGGTAGGTATAGTTGAGGACCTGGAGAGTGACATAGGCTACTTTTTATTCCAGAAAATTAGAAAGAAAAAAGAAAAAGCATTTATTTAACAGTTGTGCAATTTTACACATCACTATACCCTAAAGTAGATATATTACCTCTACCCTGCGCCTAAATTCTCGGGAGTTGGAAGGTAGGCTCTTCCATCTACCGAGCATTTAGATGCAGGGTTAACATAATATTATTATGTCATGTGTGGCACAACCCGAAAAATGCTCCAAACCTAGTTATGTCATAATTATTCAACTATTCATTTTCTTTAAGAAATTGAAATTCCTATTTATATTTATCCATCTAGATATTACCCAAGTCTGGGAGGTAAGCTTAATTGTAAATAACGCTGATTTTCCCGTTTCAAACGAATTTTAAATATAGTTTTAGTTTTATTTTATTTAACATTGGTCGATATTTGCTGTTAACAATAAATTAATTTTTAATCAAGCTTTTAAACCCACTCTATCCTCACTCAATCCTCTTTGGCTATTTTGTACTTGTAGTTCTTTCGTGCTCGTGCACCAAATAGCCAGAGAGATCTGGGAGATCTCGGATTCCCGACGGAGACAATTTGGGAATTTATAATTGTCTCTGGTCTGGTCTGGTGGAAGGCTTTGGTCGTGGCTAGTTACCAGCGTAGCACCTCTTCTTCGCCAATGAATTCAGCCAATCATCAAAATTGAAACTGTAGCAATAATTGATTATTACTGAAGCAGTTCTTCTATTGACTTGAGTTAGGTTTAATGAGTGTTTCAAAAGATGTCTCAATGATATAAAATGAAATAATAATGAAATAAATTAAAAGCACACGCACACACACAAACCTTACACTCACACATTACACACATACACCCACACGCACAAATGCTCAAAACTCTCCGGTTTAGCCTGGAAATAGACGTCAGGTTTTTTCATCCGATAGTCTGATCCGGTAGCCTGATCAGGCTACCGGAAGGCATTGAAGCCATTACTTTGTATGAACAGTCAATACACGTCCGATCCGGTGGCCGGATCGGACGTCCGAGTCGGAAACGGGCGCGAGGCGTTTCCGATTTTACTGTCGGTCCGATTGTCTGAAGGCGCGGTCTACATACTTCTAGTATGAGACAAAATAGACATCCGGTTACTCCTTCCGATTTTGCCAGTCAGGGTTCCCAACTAAGGGCTTTTAGCCCCAAATTTAGGGCGGAATTTTGCTTATTGGGATTTTTTAGGGCCCAAAAAATCTAGCGCTGACACTGTGTGGACGCATCGTTGTGGTTCGAATAATGGGCGAAAATTATGAAAAAAAATAAAAAAAAAAATAATAAAATAAAATAATTCATAATAATAAAATTATGTCTATCATTTATTTTTAAACACATTTATCTTATTATTTTTAAAAATGATTACAAATATACATTATACAAATATAAATATAAAAATAAAAACATCATTAAAAACAATAAAATAAATGGGTCCCACTTGCTGCGGGATAGGGACCCAAGCAGCCACTGGTCAGGGCTCCAGAGTGAGGAACCTCCTCACAATGCGTGCCGTCTCAAGGAGTACCGCCTTCTGTATCCTGCTCTTGATCCAAGTATTAAGCGAAAGTTTCTTAAGATGTTGATCGAAACTTTTCGCTATGAGACCATTGACCGAAACGACCACTATAATCGTTGAATGAACATTCCACATGGCGGTAATCTCGTGGGCAAGGTCTAAATATTCATAATAAAATTATTATTATTATGAATTATTTTGGATGTTTTAAATAGAAATGACTCTCAGTAAGTCTTGTCAAATTGATTGGATGAATCCAATAGCGACGTTTTTTCTTCTTTCTCTTTCCTCTCTTTAAAATTTCTGTGGTGGTGTCGTGTGGTGCGGGTTGTTACGTTCCCTCAAATATAGTTGAGCGAAGCAATGGCTGGATCCTGCGTCATGCTCGTGAACGGGTGCCACCAACGGGAATGGGTCTGCTTTTGCCTGCCTGTCTTAACATGCATTGGATTGTTTTGCATTTTTGAAACTTTATTGTGGAAACACTGTATACATAACACAGTTTTGTTACCTATTGTAAAAAAATTTTTTTTTTTTGAAAAGAGCGACCGCCGAGTTTATTGCTGGCTCTTCTGGCAGGAACGGCATTCCGAACCAGTGGTAGATTCATTGACGATTCAAAAGTACTTGTAAAAGTTTATTTGAATAAAAAATATTTCTATTTCTATTAACTCGTCATCCATCTTCTTTTCTTCTGCTTTGCTCCAAACGCAAGCACTCGGGATGATAGCTCGGGAACGACTGAGTTCAGAAAAAGCCTGACGGAAAAATCGGATGTGTATCGAGTAAATACGATCCGGTTGCCTGATCAGACAATCGGAAACAAAATCGGACGTGTATTGCCAGGCTTACTGATTAATATTATTTGTACATTTATATTTCATTTTGTTTATTTAATAATTATTGTTATTTTATTAATTACTTTTGTTAATTTAATTTTGTGTTAATATTTATTATTATTTTAGAATATGGATTGATCGAAATTGTTAGTTAAATACGTGTTCATGGTTTTGTCAAATTGTGTATACTTACTAGGGTTGGGTGATAAAACTGCGACACAGTGTTACACTAATGCAGTTTTATCGACACTTGTTTATGTATGATGTATCTTTTTGTATTAAATAAATAAATAAATAAATAAATAAAATATCGATCGATCCTCTGGCACAGCATCTCTTTGTATCTAAATGTAAACAACTTCTTTTTAGCATTAATTTAAACACTTTTTCAGTTTGAATGTTTTAATATTTGAGAATAATTTCAAGAAAGAGCATTAATCACGAAACTTAAAGATTACATTGCCTGAGGCTCAGCACTGAAACCACGTCTAAGCTCAGATAATACCGAGCTCTGCTATTTTTCGTTCGAGAGTTCATGGTAAAATTTCAGGCGGTGCTTGAAGTGACAGTTCGTATAAAGGCGTTCTCCTTTAATATCCATATGACAAATTAGACCATCTAACTGGCCCTCGATGGGTACAGGCTTTGTCAATTTCGAAACGGTAATTAGTTGCTGTGAAAGTCTGACTTTTAGGTTTTAAGCTACATTCTTTGACGTTTCCGAGAATAACTTCACATGCTTTTGCTTTCAGCTAGCCAAATCCAAATAATCACTTACTTCAGTTAGATAATATAGTTATTATGTGCAAAAATAAACGTTTTACGTAATGTTCACCTACTACTTTACTCGTCCTAGTTATCCATAGCCAAGGTAGAAATCTACATTACCTACATACACTAAACTTTAGAAAGCACCTGCTTAAAAAGATCCACTGACTCTCGGAAGATTTAATATTATTTGAACATTTATTGCCTCAGGTAATAAAAGGTATGAGTTTATGTTACGAGAATGAGCAAGATGGTAACTTATATATATCGGTATTACGTTTTCTTTATGTTATATCCATTATGTTTGCGGAATTACCCGTATTACAGGATGATTTGAAATAGTGTAGGTTATTTTTCAAATGAAATCATCACCATTAAATTGTTATACGATCTAATACAAACAAAATCAGCTTACACGGAGGCAATATTCAAATATACTGGGAGCTTCATATTTTCATGCATATTAACTCACGCTAATAGAGGGAACGCGGGAGGGAACAGACCGTGCCGTTCCGCGAAACACCTATTACTTCCTCATTTACATAGTGCCCCGCCCGCCTCGCACTACCCACTGGTTGATGACGCTATAATTTGCAACGAAAATGTGTAATTTTATCGCCGGGATAGTGTCAATGTTAGCCTCATATCCTCAGTATAGCCTCTGTAGCGCATCGGTAAGGCCTGAAACCCGAAAGAAAATCTCGCAAAAACGACGGGGAGTTATAAGTTTGAAGTGTCTGTGTGTAGCTTATACATGAGAATAGCACATAAATGCTATATTTTATCTCAGAAAATTAAAGTATAGTAAGAATCAAAACCCCATAAAATCTGCGCGGACGAAGTCATTGGCATCAGCATAGATAAAGTTGTCAGTATCTGCATCAATACCGTTAATTACTGTGCACAAGTTTACCAAAACTCGTTTGTGTCAGTTTGTTAACGAATACGTCTGACAATAATTAATACAATAGTTTGGCTAGTTTCTCTTGTTAGCGGAGAATTTAGTTTACACTAGCAGATGCCTGCGGGAACAATGAAACAATGAAACTTGACCTAATACATACTGTACAGTGTAACCTTATATTTACACTAATTACGTCCATACGATGCAAAATGTAGCCCACGTAGTTAAATTTAGTTTTTTGATGATAGGAGTAGAGTTGCCAACATATTTTCTCCTCCTGCTTTAGTATTTTTCAGAATAAGCTACAAAAAAATATTACAATATAGTTACACGTAAATGAAATGTAGTATTTTACGGTAAGAGCAAAAGATAGACAAAGGTAAGTTTATGAAATTTTTAGGCGTGTTCATAAATTTTTAACCGACTTCCAAAAAGGAGGAGGTTATCAATTCAGCCGGTATCTTTTTTTTCTATGTATGACCATTGACCACCGATTACTAGGGTTATTTATTTATTTATTTATCTTCATATGTACACTTTGAGTATATAGTTGGTTATTTACTTAAAGTGTGTACACAATCCTTACAGGTTAACCTAATGCGATATTATACAATCATCAGGTGTTTGATTATTATTATATCTAATAATGAAATTGCAGTCAAGGGATGTCTTGTCGTCGAATTAAAAACAAAAAACGAGAATTAAGAGGCGTCACACGAAATCTTATTCAAGTGACACAAACACACAAAAAAGGGTAAATTGTACTTATTTCACTTAACAAATCCTCCTTGACGAAGGTTCGTTTTATGGAAATGAACAAAAAGTTACCTGTACGAATATACAGTGGACCTACGTATAGAATATCCTCTAAGATTGTTCACCTTGATTAAGATATTTTGGCTTTCACACATAAAATCTGTTGTATCCCGAAACGATAGTTAAATTACGGTCCGAAAATATGTTTGACCGTAATTTAGCTTAGATATCGTAATGTCCTAATTTGGTATAGCGTGGGTCAAAAGCTTAGCACAGGATATGATCCTATTTCAGATCTCATAATAATATTATTAAGTTAGCATAATATGTACGAGATAGTACTTACGAGACGAGATTTAAACGTACGTGAGCTACTAAATACCTACTGGAGATTGGAGATACAAATCGATTAATTTTAATTAATCCCCAACGAAAAAAGAAGGGTGTTATAAGTTTTACGTGTGTATCTGTGTGTGTGTGTGTGTGTGTGTGTGTGTGTGTGTGTGTGTGTGTGTGTGTGTGTGTGTGTGTGTGTGTGTGTGTGTGTGTGTGTGTATCTGCGTGCGTGTGTATATGTGTGTGTGTGTAGATGCGGTTTTCTCTATTTTAAAGCGGTTTTCTCTATTTTCTCTATTTTAAATTTAATCAAGGTGGGTTTTATTTATAATTTGTGAAGATCTGCTCAGACGTTTGAAGATCATTAGCTCATTTCCTATACTGATTTAAAATTAGGTGTACTGATACTTCGGATTATTTCCAAGGCACCGGTAACCTTGAGCTGATGCATCAAGTAGTCTGTGGGTATCCAACTCCTCGGCGCCTGCAGCAGATATACTGTGTGTGGGCTCATTAGAATGGTACACAATGAGTAGGTGTTAGGTAAATGAACAGAAAACTGGGTAACATAATGTCAGGTATATCGTACACAGTCCTGCTATACCTAGATTCACATGTTGGGGGTGTTTTGGTTTTTCAATTTATACTTGCTTTAATTAATTCTAATTATGGTTGTGTACAAAATGAGTTAGATAATTTTCAGTTTAATTTTTGGCAGGCCGGTACACCATTTGCCCAAGTGCCGACAGTTAGGCCGCTAATATACATAAATTTGGCCTAATTGGGTAATAATAATGGATTACCCACCTCAGCCATACGTTCCTCCCTAATGAGCAGGTGTAGCTAAATGATAACAATTATTATAATAATTACTGTGGTTCAGAGAGCAAATAGGACGATAGGCAACACCTGTGACTTTTCACATATTTGCGAAGTTCACCTATACACTTTGCGTACATACCTAGTCGGAGACTATATTTGGACTGGGAGCTGATAGCGCATTCCTTATTGCCATTGAATTCGAAAATACTGGCCTGGTGCCTACAGACCACAGTCCACTGAGTATATAATAATAATTGGACCCATGACTGCCGACTTATCGTAAGCGACATTTTTACCCAAATTGAGTTTTTTTAGTACAGACGATATTTTAAACTTTAAAGGAGGACTTTTACTGCGGAGTGCGCCAGGCCTGGTTCTACTAAGGAGCCCTAAAAAGTTTACAATGCTACCTAATTTTATTCAAAAATTTACGATCTCCATTGAGTCTCTGGCAGCTGCTAGAAACAGACTGCACAACGTCCTGTTTTGTGAAATTCTTTCAAAAGACCTACTCGCATGTCAGCAGTGGACGCCTATCGGTCGAGATAATGATAAACATAAAATATTGAATGCATTCGTAAAATATTGGAGTTTGAATACAGTATCTCCGTCACTGCGGACAGTAGTAAAACGTAGTGATTACATCGAGCTGACCGCCGACTTTTCATACCTAAATTGCTCTTTATTAAATGCAATATCACTATCACTACATAGTATAAAACAAAGTAGCTTTCTCTGTCCCTATGTGCCTATGCTTAAATCTTTAAAACTACGCAACGGATTTTGATGCGGTTTTTTTTAATACATAGAGTGATTGAAGAGGAAGGTTTATATGTATAATAACATCCATTAACAGTGAATGACATAGGCTATATATTTTATACCCGTGCGAAGCGGAGCGGGCCGCTAGTTTTAAATCATAAAAGACTAGGCACGCCGACATTTCCCGGTCGGTCGGAATATGTATATTAACTTCAATTAATATACATGTTATTTTTCTAGGAAAAGTCGACGTGCCTATGAAATTTAATTAATATTAATTGTTTAGAGGGACTCAAACGCGCCCGTCTGAAGGAGAGCCCACAACAATTAATGATGTCGATGATGATTCCTGTTGTCTATATATTTTTTCACGCCAAAGGCCTCAGTGGTCACGCAAAGGAATCTATTTGCCTCAAGTTGAAGCTACTAGGCTTAGAAAATGTATTACTTAGTGAGTAAAGTACATTCCGTAGAAAATGTTCCAAAGTGCAATATTTCGCAAGCCGTTAAACAAACAATGCCTTCCCAGCGCCAGAACATTACAACATATTTCTGAAGGATTTTATTTTGGCGATATTTCTTTTAAAGCCGAAACGCATGAACAAGCGCCCATTGTTACTGGGAGCAGCAGTGCGCGAACGCGCGCAGAGCTACAATTTATTTTTCAACACACTTGCTCATAAAATGGCTCCCGGTTCACCGCAATTAGGCACACAATGACACCTTTAACTCAAACTGTGACTTTTGATTACTATTATTCACAATGTGAGTTATAGAATTTTTTTTTTAAATTTTATTGGTTGAGTTGCTTTGTTCTTAAAATAGTTTCTATTACAAAAAAAATCCTACCTATTGCTAAGATACCTATTGCTTGCTCATTTCATACAACTTTGTATTTAAATAGATAATTTCAACTTGTACGTGTTTAATAAATAATACTATCACTCAAATATAACTTTTGTTTTTTCTGTAATAAAGAAAACTTGAAATTCCCCATTTTGTACGAGGCTATCCTAGAAAAGCAAAAAAAAAAGAAACCTCATTCTTTTAGTCTATGGTCATTAAAGGCGCATTCCGGAAAACTGATTAATTTTTCCCGCCATTGCAAAAAAATTTTCACAACTCGTTTTCACTCTTTTGTACCATAATGTCCTATTTTAGTATTATTTTCTTCACAAGTGTGTTGAAAAACGTCGTATGATACACGTGTGTATTGATGATTACCGTCCTCGGCTTTCTTAAGACCCTCACCTGACGGCTCGGGTCTCAATAGTGCCTCGGCGGTAATCATCAATGTACCACACTTGTACCATAATATACTATTATTTCTGCTGTTATGGCATTTGAAAATGTATTACAGGAGAATATCTCTGTAATATAAAATGAAGCGGAGTCAAAAATTATTGTCGCGTCCATGTTTAATATTTAAATACCTATCATGAACTGTTCTGTTAAAATATTTTACACAGTTATTTTAAACTTTGGTCCGCCAGTTACTTAGGTAGGTTTTGAAAAATCCCTCGGGAACCCGCTGTTTTACCGGACTTGATGAGTGACATAAGTCTAGGTTGTAATTTTTTTTATTTTTGTCTTCTTTTAATAAAAAAAAAACCACGCGGATGAAGTCGCGGGAAATACTTTTAAAGGTTTAAAACAAATTTCAATTAATATTAATAATTCAGGAATAATTATTGCTATCATAAAGTAAAACTAGGACACAAATCTATAAATTATTTATTAAAATTCGAAATCGGTGTTCAGTCGAAAGCGTGATAACATTGATAAAATTAATGATTTTGAATTAGCTTTGATGGAAAAGAGACTTAATTCCGCGCTAACGCTATTAACTGGTAAATAAATAATGAAACAATTATCTCCCCATGCAACAATGGAGAGATAAACGGTAACGCAACCTGAGGGGTGAGCATGGGCAGGAGACAAGAATTTCATCCCCGATTTTATCCACTGACAAGAGACAAAACTATCTTCTCCCTATGCTAAAGCATGGCGACTGGGGAAAGAAGCATTATATTCCTATAAGTATATCCACCCTTTAGCCCATGCTCGACAGGTGGATAAAACTGAGCGAGGGGATAAATATTTACATGAGGGGATATAGATAAGTTGCTATAAGCCACATGGTTTTACAATAAAATGATTTGGAAAGATGAATGAATGTTTAGACCTGCGCCACATTACATAAAAAGAAGAACAAGACAATAAAAACACACTTTCACATTGATAATATCAATAAAAAAAAAGATACCAACCGAATTGATAACCTCCTCCTTTTTGGAAGTCGGTTAAAAATGAGTGATGAACTTTGAGGTGATGAAGTCCGGATGAGATTTATGAATTATTATAAAGAGAAAATTTTTAAGAATTACAATCTGCAATTATGTCTAAGAGCTCTTCCTAATCTATACTAATATTATAAAGCTGAAGAGATTGTTTGTTTGAACGTGCTAATCTCAGGAACTACTGGTTCGAATTAAAAAAATATTTTTGTTTTGGATAGTCCATTTATCGAGGAAGGTTTTAGGCTATATAACATCACGCTGATTATAATAACAGAAATTGACGCGGACGAAGTCGCAGGCAACAGCTAGTTACTAGTTATAACCTGAGTTTCGATTAGATACGAGTATGTTATTCAAGGAGCAATTTCAGAAGCGGCGGGTGACGCTGTCGCTCAAAGTGCATGGCGAATTAATTTGAAACTGCAAGCTTTCAACTAAAACTACGACCTCCTATTCGGTTAAGGAAATATTTTGTCCTACAGCAGTCGTAGCATACAAGTTCGTAGCTGGATAATATTATGCTGCGCCTAGCTTCTTCAATTCATAATCGACAATTTCGAAATCCCCTACAGTTTAGGTGGGCAGAAATCCTGCAGCATCAGGATTGAGGACTTGGGTCCTCAAATCTAAATTAAGTATAATATATATACTAAGTATAGTATACAACGTGTATTGAAACTCCGAAATAATACTGAAGGAAGTGAATGTGCTCATAAAACTGAACAACTTTCCCCAAGAAACATAGGTCGAAATGTGAAAAAAAAAAAATTGGACCTCCCATACAAAATTGACGATCAGCTGATTGATTTACTATGGGAGGTAAAAATTTTTTTTTCATATTTCGACCTAGGTTCCTTGGGATAAGTTGTTCAGTTTTATGAGCACATTCACCTCCTTCAGTATTATTTCGGAGTTTCAATACACTTTGTATATTAAGTATAGTATAAAGTAAAACTGTGCAAGAGTTTTCATAAATCACAAGTCCCCATGAATGCGAAAGTACCTCCGCTAGTAAGCTCAACAGATAGTAACAGTAATGTGTGTCAAGGTGGCGGTATATAAATCATTGTTGCTGCAATTAACCCGCACTCAGAGCTCAGCCTCGCCTTAGATACGAGCTTCCTCAACACGATTCTGTTACTGCCAACTTAATTAAAACCGCGCAGATACTGCGGCAGTCTAATAGCTATTCCAATCCGAACAATGCGACAATGCTAAATAAAGGCAGCTTGCATATCAGTTAGTGTTCTAGTTGTGATTGTATTTGTCAGTTAACCTGGATTGAATTTAAGTTAACTTGCTATTGGGTCGGATTGTTGTGGACCTCTTTGGTGTATTGTTTAAAGTTTAGACCATTTTTAAGTAGGTTATAAATTCGACACGAATGTATGCAATATTATTGGAACTACAAAATAAACACAAAGGGCTTCCAAATGAAATTAAATATGGAAGTATATGTATGTATGTTTATTTAGGCATCTTTCCGAAACAACTAATCGAATTATGATCATTCTTTTTTATTTGCTTACATTTACTTTAATTTAGGGAACAGTAAAGATTTCATCAAAACAGTAAAGATTTTTGGTATGGGTATAGTTGAGGACAAGTTATCTTTTATAGGTACCTAAAAATCTCTTTTTACTAGATTTTTAAAAATCTTATAAAAAATGCCAGTAAATAAATAAAATAAGTGGCGGTAATAGTTAGTATTCTGTGCCTATACGAAACCGAGTGAATTGAAATTCTTATAGTGAATTTATACGACTCCTTTTCATAGAAAAAACGGTCCGTGTGTTCCAGAAAGGACGTGTCTGCGCCTCGCACGCTTGTGATACAATTTATTACCCAACGTTAATGCAACTTAGAAACTAAAACAATCCTGCTGATCTACGGTAGCTCGCTCGTTCAATGAGTTACGGCTAAGTTGATATTTGTTTCATAGATTTATTGCTTTTTCCTCCGTAGTATAACGCCCATGTCTCTTTCGCGTGAGAAAAATAACGCCTAAGGTATTCGTGGCACGGAAGGTAGATTGATGAAAGCGCGCGTTACGGTGCAAAATTTCTCGACGTACCTACAAGGAACAATAAAGTTTTAGAGGATATTGTTAACTTTAAAGAAATCGGATTTTGATGTCGCCGTGTATATTATTATGATTGCTTTTAGGTAATATCGTTAGATTTATATTCTGCTATCTTTTGACCGTGCCTTCGACCATATCGCACCTTGAAAACAAAAGTGGCGTTTTACAAAAATTTTAATTTTCAGTGTGACCATTTAAAGTTTTGACGCAGCATTTTTGTTCAATATCTTAGCAAATAACTGGAAGAAAAGAATGCAATTAATTTCATTTATCAGTTTGACTATCTAATTTAAGCTGTGCACTTACTGAAAACATACCAGTAAATTATGGAGTTAATTTAGAAAACATGGTTTTAAAGAAAAGTTCCACATAGTGCCACTTTTGTTTTCAAGGTGCGATATGTTGTTAGGTTTAAAAAAAAACTCACAGGAATTCTCTGTTTTTCCGGAATAAAAAGCAGTAGGTATAGTTCAATTTACGACATGGTTGTGTGTGTGTCGTCTCTGTGTAAGTGTGAGCGAGAGCTTGCTCGCGAATGACCGCTCCCACCTAGGCTCCTGACAGGCACGCACACTTACGCAGTGTGCATGTGCACGACGTAACCACAAGAAAAACGCCCGTAACTTTGTAAGATAAACGTACTATAGGCTACGTCACTATTCAGGTGCTCAACTGTATTTATGTTAACACTACGTCAATTTGTTGTTCCGTTGTTGAGCGATTCAAGGACAGTCAATCAACTAATTTTTATCCCGGAAAAACATAGGATTCCCGAGGGATTTTGAAAACCTAACTCCACGAGGATGAAGTTGCGGGCAAAATCGAATAAGTATCTATCTAATAAATACATCGTGCGTAGGTGATTGCACACGCGCATGTTTATGTGTGTGTACTTAAACATACACTTATATATATATTCTATGGTCAAGTTCGATTGCAGATGACGACGTCCCGGGTTCGATTCCCGAGTCGGGCCATAAAATGTATTGGGTTTTGCTGTCGGTGAGCCCGTGCCTCGGAGAGCACGTAAAGCCGACATTCCTACGCCTGATCTCTCTCTGGTCGTATTGGATTTTCCATCCCATCTGACTGTGAGAGTAAGGGAATAGAGAGCACCTGTGTTTGCACACACACTTGTGCACTATAATATCTCCTGCACAGATGGCTAATCTCTGTGGATATTGGCCGCCGTGGCCGGATTCAGTTCAGGATATTATTGTGTGAGTTGATTATATTGTTACCTACCTATGTGTTTTGTATACAGTTCTTATAGTACCTTCTCTATACCTTCTTAAGATCTACGTGTAACATATTGGGTAGGCAACAAAGGGTCTCCTTTCTAACCCTCCACTTTGAAAGTCACATTGTCACATCGATGAATATCGGTCGGGTATAAGCCGGCGTCATTTATAAGTATGACTTGCATGTTGTTATTATGATTAATAGTTAGTAGGCTTCGTGTTTGCCTTTTGCAGCATATTATTATTGATTTCACGTCTTCTAGCATTTTTCACGTCATAGAGGTCTATACAGGACTTCCTAAATTTTTTTTAAATACATAGACTAGCGCTTGACTGCAATCTCACGTGATTGTAAATGAAGGTGCAATGAGATGGAGCGCGCTTGCCTAGAAGAGGCCATTGCGATCGTTACACTGATGCAATCATTTTAGAGAATCGACACACTGCTTCGTTATAATTTTTTTTATCCGAAATAGGCTTACGCTTGACGACAATCGGTATTGGATAGCACTGATGAGGTCTAGGTTAGAGCGCACTTGCCTACAAGATGCCTATTCACTCTTGCCTTGAAGGTACTCAAAGTATGGGGGCTGCTCGAGAGTAATTTATAATTATCAAAAGAGATAATGAATATACCTAAAAAATTAAAACAATCTTTTGTTTTGCTAGGTTGTAATTATGATGAATTCACGGCGTGATTGAGATAAAATGTTTTATTTAAACCAATAAGAGTGTGTACATTTCATAACAAAACTATCAAAATTTTAAAACCCAATCACTCAATTTCAGCAGAGGAGGGACGACATTTTATATAGTACCTACTCTACTATCTACCCTATATTTTATTGCTTTTGAATTTTACGACCGTGAATTTATTTGCAAGTTATGTTATTGCTATGGTAGGTTTCAAATTTGTATTTTAATCAATCAAATAAAATTTACTAGCTCAGTAGTAAAATCTATGTATTGATTTATTTTAAATTTAAATGTCGGTTCGTGGCGCGGCATTGGCTTAATGATTATTTACATTAAACCACCATTCCATGAATCAACTCTAAATAATTACATAATAGTTACTATATCCCCTACAAAAATTATTTATCTTACCTAATTTTTTTGAATAAAAAAAAAATAATTAAAGGCCTTTTTCAAAATGACTAAGTAAACTTGCCAATACTAAAACTTTCGAAACATTAATTTAATAATTCGTTGGTTTAACACTGTTTGGTGGTTGTGAATAGGCGTTAGCTAAACTCTCATTTAAGTAACGATAAGCGTTACTTGAATGCGTATAACTCTGACTGTTACTTATGGTACTTTCCCAATTTCTCGACACTTTGTCTCATCACACTTCACTAATGACTACAATAATGACGCCGCGATAGTATGAAATACTACATTACATGGGTAGGAAATGTTAGTGGTATAGCATGAAAGAATAGAATATAACTAAACAATAAACAAATAGGACAATAATAACACACAAAAAAGCATAAACAAAAATCATGTAGCCAAGGTCTCCGTCTCCTGTCGGAGGGGCTTTAAAGTTATTTAAAAAAAAAAAAAAAAATTTCACACAATTTACGTAGAAATTATATTGGTTCAGACTTCAGCGCATTATTGTCAGATACCCCTCCATCTATCTGTCGTCACTGTCTGATTGATCCGTCCATGCCAGCGCGTGGATCAACTCAGAACAAATGACTGTCATACGTCTCTGCCATGATAAAACGTTCTCCTGTATACCGTGTGTAGGTACCAGGTAACACAATCAAGAGTTTTACTTTTTTTTTTTTTCAGAAAAAGTTGTTGGAAGGTTTTTATAAGAGCGTTATTTTTATGCTTGTCTCTTTAGGGTTTTTTAATGTGTAAAATATTTATTTTCTTTTTGCTTATGAAATAGGCCAAATTAGGATTGGAATGTATAGATACCTCTACCTTACTACTCTACCACTCTCTGCATTTGACGTAAGAGGTTGATTGCACCATATGTGCGTGTTCACATTTTTATAAAAGCTACAGGATTAACCTTAATGCAGTATTTATATTTTTATAAAATTAGTAAGTATTAATTAAGTTTAGGTTTATAGTTCATTAAAACTTCCATTAAAATTGTTCTGAACTTTATAGTAAAAAAAAAAGTAATGCATCTTCTAACGACAGTTTCTCACTGGACCATAAACTGAGTTCTATTTTCAGTATTGACTCGCACTGTCTCAATATTGTTCATATTAATGCCCAAAGCATTCCGGCACATTATTCAGATTTTCTGGCATCTTTTAGTGGCGTTGCAGTCGACTGTATCCTCATCTCCGAGTCTTGGCTTAAACCTTCTCTTTCTTCTGAACTTTTCAGACTACCAGATTTCACACTTATTCGTAATGACCGTACGGATAAAGGCGGTGGTGGCGTATGCATCTATTTGCGCAATAACCTTACTTTTAAAATTGTAAGTCAGTCCCCTGCTACTTACTCTGGTAGTCTGGAATATCTCTTCCTTGAAATCTATACCCACCACTCCAAATTCCTTGTTGGCGTTGTGTACAGTCCATCATCTTCTATCAACTACTTTGACTCATTTGAAAAACTCCTCGAAAATTTAACACCTTCTTATTCGGACGTTATTATAATGGGAGATTTCAATACGTGCCTTATAAAAAATGATAATAGATCTCAAAAATTAAGGTCACTAGTATCTTCTATTAATATGACCCTACTCCCTCTCTCTGAAACCCACTTTCCCCCACACTTTGATCCTTCTCTACTTGATTTAATAATTTGCTCCAATCCTCTTAACGTTCTTGATCACGGTCAGCTCACTGCTCCTTTTTCTTATCATGACCTTCTATTTCTGCGCTATAAAGCTCGTTCTTCTAAACGTAAGCGTAAGGTTATTCTGCAGCGTAATCTCAAGAATATTAATGTGGACCGCCTTAGAGAGGATACAATGAATATAGATTGGACTTCTGTGTTTAATGCATCAGTGATTGATGAAAAAGTTAAGTTATTCACTAGCCTTCTTACTGATTTATATGATTTGCATGCTCCAATTAGACCTGTCAGGATCAAACATTTTCCAGCACCTTGGCTCACTGACTCAATCAAAAAAATTATGGCTAAACGAAATAAAGCCAAGAGTAAATGCAAAAAATTTCCGACTGATGAGAACGTTGTAGCCTATAAGAGTTTGCGCAATCTCTGCAATAGGATGTGTAGAAATGCTAAGCGCCTCTATATTCACTCTTCATTGGATAAATATTCCATTTCTGAAAAGTGGAGATTTCTTAAGTCCCTAGGTGTGGGTAAATTCCTTAATACCTCTACTAATACAACAGACTTAAATGCATTGAATAATCATTTTTCCACTCCTCCTGTTCTAGTTTCTAATTCTATAAAGTCTTTGACTCTTCAAAAATTAGCAGAAGCAACCCAACCTATGGGCGAATCTTTCGTTTTTCAAGAAATCGCAGAAGAGGACGTTAAGAAGAGTATCCTTTCCATCACAACTAAAGCTACGGGCAGTGATGGCTTGAGCCGTGACATGTTAGCACTCGTGATTGATCTTATCGTGCCTATTATTACCCACATTATAAATTTCTCCCTGGCAAATAAGGTCTTTCCAACTGACTGGAAAATGGCTCATGTCATCCCGTTACCGAAATCCCCCAATCCCAATTCTTTTTCACAGTTTCGGCCTATTTCAATCTTACCTATCCTTTCAAAAGTTATAGAAAATGCAGTTTTCAAACAGTTATCGTCTTTTCTTTATAAGAACAATCTTCTGAGTCCTTTCCAATCCGGTTTCCGCCCCTCCCATAGTACCGTTACAGCCCTGCTCAAAGTCACTGATGACATTCGTTATGCTATGGATAACAAACAGCTTACTATTCTTATCTTACTGGATTTTAGTAACGCTTTTAACTCAGTTGACTTTGACATACTCCTTGGTATCCTAAGCTCCCTTAACATATCTTCTTCTGCGATTACTTGGTTCCACTCTTATCTTCATGGTCGCCGGCAGAGAATCCGCACAGATGAGGTTTACTCAGACTGGGCTAACCTCTCTGCTGGTGTTCCTCAAGGTGGCGTGCTTTCCCCTCTTCTTTTTTCAGTCTTCATTAATGAAATTACAAAAGTTCTTTCTTCTCACTACCATCTTTATGCAGACGATTTGCAGCTCTATAGGCATGCTCCGTTATTGGAACTTGACTCTGCAATTACTTCCATTAACGATGATCTTGCTGCCATTAAAGAGTGGGCTGATTCTCACGGACTTGTGGTCAACCCAAGTAAATCTCAAGCGATGATTATTGGCAGCAGACCGCTAAGAAATCGTATTAATTTCAATAATATTCCCCAGGTTGTTTATGCTGGAATACCTATAATTTATACATGCACTAGTAAAAATCTAGGCCTCATTATGGACGGGAACCTGGCTTGGTCGGCACACGTCAACCAAGTCAGTAAAAGAATGCACTATGCTATCCATTCGTTGAGGAGGCTGCAGAATTTCCTTCCGCTACGTACTAAAATTATGTTGGCACAATCCCTGTTACTACCTATCCTTGATTACGCTGACGTCTGCTACCTAGATGCCACTGAAGAGCTACTTGACAAACTCGAACGACTTCAGAATTTGTGCATTCGCTTTATATACGGCCTGCGCAAATTCGATCACGTTTCCAATTTTCGTCATCAATTAAAGTGGCTCCCAATTCGTTTTCGCCGGAACTTGCACATTGTTACTGTCCTCTATAATATCCTTCATAACAGTTCTTCCCCTGATTACTTACGTGAGCGTTTTAAGGTATCACTCCCATCTGCAAGGCCTTTGCGGGCGTGCGTTACCAGAAAAGCTCTTGATTATCCCCCTTGTAACACTATTTTCTATAAATATTCTTTTTCGTCCGAAGCTACTCTGCTATGGAACTCACTTCCTGAACATATTAGAGACAGTCGGTCAATACACACATTCAAATTTAGAGTGAAGCAGCATTATCTCTCGTTATGTGTTAATTAGTTATGTATATTTACGTATGTATTATATTATTTATGTATTATATGTATTTATGTATCCATGTATGTATTTATGTACCTATTTATGTATCTTCGTGTCTATGTAGTTTATTTTATACTTATATTATATATATTATTTAAGTATATTATATAGTAGGTATTATAGTATATGTAGTGATGTACATTTTTGACCTATACCACTTTATAATTTCACCTTACTCACTTTCAAGGGAAGCTGGAAGAAATTTCTGTTTTTTAGAGATAAGCTTCACCTATGTCTACTTCTTCTAATATGTGTTGTCCTGAAAATTCTATATGTACATGAAAAATAAAAATAAAATAAATAAAAATAAAATTATGTAAATTATTAGGCATATTTCACTATCATGATGTAGCTTTTACACGGATGAATAAACTCTAACTTTATTGCCTTTCGGCTAAAGGTATAGTTCTTGCTATTCACGAGGGCACGTGAGCTTTACTTGTGGTTACGTTGTGTACATGCACATAGCGTAAGGGTGCGTGCCTGTCAGGAGCCTAGGTAGGAGTGGTCAAGCGCGAGTAAGCTCTCGCTCACACTTATACAGATACGACACGCACACAACCATGAGCCATGTGCCCTCGTGAGATGAAAGAACCCTGCTTTGATAACATCCAACGTGAAGTGTCTTCCAGGCAAAAGTCATTCTGATAGGCATTGAATCAGTCTCCGATCGCCATGTCGAAGGAAAAAGGAGGAATACATTAAAAAAATACCGTCTGTTCCATCCAGCACTTAAATGTTTATGAAAAGGAAAGTTCTGAATAAATTAAAATATTCCCAGAGATTGTAAACAAACTTTATTTACAGCGAGAACTCATTTACTCTGTCTAAATTAATGGTTCAAGTTAGATAAAGTTCGAAACTAGCTTCTCCTTTCAGTGGCTTTAGTGCTCAAATATTTTAATATTGAAAGTTCAATTTTCAAAGTTATATCGAAACATCCCGACATCAAGCTTCAAGCTTTTCTAAACTTTTTATTGCGGCCATTAAAATGTTCAGACATAGCGTCTTTCTCGTCACAGTCGTTTTCTTTCAACAAATAAGTAAGCAAGTAAGTCACTTAGACGTAATTAAGTGACTCGTGAAATTACCTTGATAACGGCGAGTAACAGCCGAGCAGTTGCAAACAAGTGATGCAGAAATGGCGCGTAATTAAACATCAGTGACTTTCATTTTCTATTTTTGCTTTTGTATTGAAAAAAGAAAATAGTAGCTAGTTTCTTTAGATGAATAGATACTAAAACTTATTTTTATATGTGGTTTATTAAGATGTCTTAGACCATTTTTTTTAATGTTTTCGTCCTTTTTTCCTCCGACATGGTTATTGGAGACTGTTCTAGGTTGGGATTTTTAACGGCTTTTTTTGCCTTTTTCATGTTTGCTCTTTGTTCATTGCTACTTGCTACACATAAGTGCAGTTAGTCAGGGATACATAAATCTAAAGCTGAAATGTATAGACCGCACTCTCACTCAGCTCGGACTTAAGACAGAGTTAAAACGGGACAGATTTATGTCGTAGCATATTTGTGTCTCGGTTTAACTTCTTTCTTGAGTCTTAGCTGATGTCAGAGCACGCTCTATAGATCTCAACATAAGAATCTAAGGACTCTTTTATTTATACCTATTGCCTACTTATAGCTCAACGGTTAAAAGTGCGGACTGAAAACTGAAAGGTCGCAGGTTCGAGCCTCACCCGTTGCACTATTGTCGTACCCACTCTTAGCACAAGCTTTTCGCTTATTTGGAGGAGAGAGGAGAATATAAGTCAATGGTAAATATTCTTTATTAAAAAAAAAAAAGTATATTTATTTTAGAGCATTTAACCAACTGTTACTACGTCTAAATGTTGTATTACTGGGAAAAAAGTCCCACTAGTTCAGCGGTTGAATGAATAAGTCGTACTGGTGAGACTGACCCAAATCAACAAGCTGTTGTATTATTAAACATATTTTGTTCGTACGCGGCAAGTGTCTACGCGGTCTACGCGGCTTGGATTAGAGACGTCGCTTACGAGCACCTGCCGGCGCATTTCGAGACGAGAGCGACACCTGTCTGACACAAGATAATACGCTACTTATACCTACTGAAATATGAGAGTCTTTGCGCCGGATTATCCAACATTTTCCACCCTTATGACACGTCTCAAATATATTGTTAATGTACCGTGAAACCTTTCGCTGCCGTTAAGTACAGTGGGCTCTGCCAAATCTGGCGTGGTCTATGTTTTGTGCCAAATCCTTTTGTGGACTCCCGCCAAAACCTATTTAGGTTTTATTCGATAACAATGAGAATTGAATTTCAAAATACAATAGTGGCTAGCAAGAGCCAACCTGTACGCAACAAATAAGTTTTCTATGAAGAACTAAGATCCCGCTCGCCGTTTTGGACGATTTTAAAGCTGAAGTTAAGCTAACATTTAGAAAGCTAAAGCTTTTATAACCCTTATATTTATAGGGAATATACAAACGTCTTAAATCTTCTAAGCTCTTCTATTAGTTATAAGTACTAAAATCCTACTAATATAAATTTTATATATATATGGCTGGCCGGATTTACTGATGGACGGACAGACTGATGGACCCATGGATAGATGGATGTTTGTTACTCAATCACGCAGCAACGATTGAATCGATTTCCCTGGGCACAGAGATAGATTATAATCCGGAATAACACATATACTACTTTTATCCAGGAAAATAAGAGAGTTGCCGCGGGATTTTCAAAACTAAATATACGCGGACCAAATTGCGTATCCGCGATTTGGTCTGCTAGTTTATTAATGTATACAAAATAATCCCACCGATATTTTTGTTTAGGATCGAACCCGAGACCACCAAAAAAGGCTGAACGCTTGTCCACCAGGCTATCAGCGCTTTAAAAGATATTATGTATATTCTATTATTTCCGCGGGTCTGACCCCTATCGAACTTTAACGCGTCGAAATTTCGTTTGTCATATTTTATGATCCACCCCTTGCACTGTCAGTGCCAATCCATTGATATTGACATGGGCACAAAGAACGTTACAAAACAAAATAACGTTCATTCATAATAATATGTTCCTGTCAGAAACTGCTGTTCTCAGGTGCGTGATTCCGGGTTTCTGTTTTATCCGGTGCAAAGGCATAGCGAATTAACTGAGTATTTACACACATTTTTTGCCCGACTACAAAGCCTGAAGGAAGGGTTATGATTGTAGCAGTCTATGATTGTATGCGTGTATGTGATTATTTACGTATGTACTGTAGAGCCTAAACGGCTAAGGCAATTTTGATGAATGAGGTGTTAATCGATTCATTCTTACGGTCCGAGTGATGTAGGCTACATTTTTTAATAACGGCACTATGACCTATATTACATCCAATTTTCCGATAGCCTGAGTATCGCGCACCTTCTCTGATCGAATTATTGAAAATGCCTGTATTTCGTTCTACCTACCCGATGCAAGCCGTTACATCGAACGTCGCTCTGTCCCTAAAGCACAATACAAACTATCTCGGTATCAAACGTCGAAGTTGGTTCAGTTCAGCGGTTAAGCCTTGAGTAGGTAACTGATAGACAGTTACTTCTTGCATTTATTATAGTACTAGGTTTTTTCGTTAAGTTATGGTTAAGTTAGATTTTTGAACCTCTTAGAGGTTGAATTTTCAAAAATCCTTTCTTATAAAAGCTATCTGTATTCCAACTTTCAACTCGATCCATCCAGTCAGTGGTTTAAGCTGTGCGTTGATAAATCAGTCAGTCGGTCAGTCAGGCGCCTTTTCCTTTTAGGTATGTATTTAGATGATGTATGATGATTATTTGCTAAAAAGAGAACTCAGTATGCATTTTAATTGACGATATATCTAATCTGCACAAAATATTACACATAATTTTGGCGTCTGTCTGAAACTTAGTATAGTTCTTTCAACTCACAGGGCCCGTGGCTTATGGTTATTGCGTATTTGTATAAGTGTTAGCGAGAGCTCGCGCCTGACCGCTCCCACCTAGGCTCCTGACAGGCACGCACACTTATCGACGTAACCACAAGAAAAGCTCAAGCGCGCTCGTGAATTGCAAGAACTACTTATTACACCGAAAACCTACGCCAAACCGAATATCAATGGCGATTATTATCAATGGCGTTGAAAAACCAATGTTTACCCTTTCTCAACTAGGTCACACCACCTCCATATTTTCCTAGCGTGTGTTGACCCTTAAAATCGTACCGCCGCGCTATTATAAATTTTACCTGGAGGCGCCTACAAGCTCGCAGCATTGTGTACAAATAAAAGTATTCATACACATTTCTTTTCTCGCAGGCTCCTGAAAGCATGAGCTGTTTGCATTATTCAGGGTTACTTTTCATACGTTACGCGTTAGGGCTGATAGACAATGTACATGTATTGTGCACAGATACTGTGGCATTATGTTGTATGTAAAAATTGTTAGGTACTAAAAAATAGTCACTGTTTGATGTAACTCGCCAAAGATACAAGATTCGAAACAAATGAGTCGAAATTTCAGCGTCAAGTTTCTTAAAAATCTTCCGGTATCAAAAATAGCCCCTGTTAATCTCCAGGTCCTCAACTATACCCATTGTAGCGTGATTAAAGGACAAACCCACACACACATACATACAAACATTCGCCTTTTTAATATTAGTGTGATATATGTGTAGATTCTAGGATTCGAACATGGACCGCTGTTGTCGGTCTTTCCACTACTGGAGCTGACGAGCCAATATCGGCTATGATACCTACCTATTCCAAAATTATTTCACTCGTTTTTATTAAGGCGAATCTAAATGCAACGTAAAATCCATATCAAAAATACTACCGCACCGTTTAGATGTGAAAGTAAATAGGTACGAGTATAATGTCCGGAACCCTTTTATTCTATTAAGAATAATCGCCGGCTAAACTCTGCCAAATCTGGTAAAGCGCGTGTTTCGTGCCAAAAACTTTTGTGGATTTCAGCCAAGAGAACAGTGGGGTTGTTTAATTAAAATTGAATTTAGGAATACCTAATGTAATGTTAGTGAAAATTTCGTTTTTAATTCTACTAATGCGTATTTAATCGATACAAAAACTTTGCGAGATGATCCCATAAAAAATTGGGGTTCCAACTCCTCAATCCTAATGCTGTAGGGGTATTGCCCGCCTAAACTGTGAGGATTTAGGAATTGTTGATTATTAATAGTATATTTAATACGATTGCACAGGATACGGTGGTTGCAGTAACCCTGTTAATATTTTAAATGCGAAATTTTGGATGGATGGATGTTTGTTACTCAATCACGCCGCAACGACTGAATCGATTTTGGCTAAAATTTGGCATAAAAATAAATATAGTCTGGAAGAAAACATAGACTTCTTATTCTGGAAGATAAAAGAGTTCCCGCAGAAATCAAAAAACCTTAATCCACGCGGATGAAATCGCGTATGGATTAAAGCGCCCTTTGGTGTATCATACCAAGACGTGCCCTCATTGTAAAGTATTCTTCCCCGTGGTCTTCGAGTGCATATAGCTCATATGCACAAGGATGCTACATATTTTGCTGAAATAATAAGAATTACAAAAAGGAAGTTTTTATGAATTCCCCCTTTTTAATAACGAAACAAAAAGCTTCATTTTGTACAAGTAAAATTAGCGTAATTAAAAATTATTTTCTACAATACAGTTTCGCAAAAGTTTCAAATAATGTAAACAGCGATTTCGCTTGCGGAATCTGAAGTTTTAATGCCTTATTTTGAATGTAGTTTGTGCATCAGACTCAATGAAAATAAGTTTGCCTGTCCGTTTATTACGAGAAGGTACTTATCTATTCGTAGTTTGTAAGTCCTAAGTCTAACCAACTAACCAACAAACATATTTACGGTACATTCACATTTACAATTTTAGGCAGGATTTAATTATTTATTTAAATATTCTTTACTTAATGCTGTACTTAATTTTATTCAGGAGAATTATCAACTGTATTGGTCTGTTGTAGATTGCAGTCTTGCAGTAACTATTCAAATAGAGAATTTTGCGCCAAACTCTGTTTTTCAACAGAGGCTTTATGAAATCGGTTCCTACTTGTACCAACGTGGAAAACTCTATTTGTGTTCAAAATGAACTTTTAGTTGGAACTGCGGGCTGACATGCAAGTATGAAAACTAAATTGCTTTGTAGCAGCAATCCGCTTAACTAGTTAAATAACTTTGCGATATCTATATTGTATCAGAATTTTAGTTAAATATTCTAAGTAGACTTTATGAGTGACTTTTCGGTGTTATAATATCACTAGTTTTAACGCTGAAGGAAAACATCGTGAGATGGCAATATAAAAAAATCTTTTTAAAAACCGATTTCAAACACCACTATAAAGTATCTTTAAGTATACAAATTCTAACACAAGGTTACTTACCGTTTCCTTCGCTTATTTATTGCTTGTTGTGAGGTCGTTATTGTTCAGAGAGCTGTATTAGAAATAAAAGTACACTTAGTATAGGTTTCCAAATCTTAACAATGACAAAAAGAAGTTCAAAAAAGTGATCTTTGACCTTATGGAAACAGACGTGAATAAGAAGTCAATAAATATCACTTGTGAAAAAAAAACATCGTGAGGGAACCTGCAACTTAATCCTTACTAATATTATAAATACGAAAGTGTGTTTGTTTGTTGGTTTATCCTTCAATCACGCCACAGCGAAGCAACGGATCGTATTAATAGATAGTTGAGGACCGGGAGAGTGACATACTTTTTATCCTGCAAAATCAAAGTGATCCCGCGGAATTTTTGAAAACTAAATCCACGCGAGCGAAGCCGTGGGCATCAACTAGTAATACATTATGTTCTCAGAGTTGTGTGAAACCGGCAGGCTTGAATTTAGCCGGCAGACAGACGGACGTACGGACAGACAGCGGTGGTTTAGTAACAGGGTCCTGTTCGCACCCTTTGGGTACGGAATCCTAAAAACCAGAGTAATGGTAATAAGAAAAGTATAACAAAATGCACATTAATTTGAGAACACGGCTGGCAGTGGCTGTTATCCATTACGGTAACGAGGTTTGCACTCCCGAGTGCCGCAGACGATTCATTAGAAAGCCATTCATTTACTGCAAAAAAGACGAAGTACGATTGCTAAAGTAACTTACTATATTTTATTTATGTGAGCAGCTTTTCCGACAACTTTACCGGGGAATTTTATTTGAAAACTAATGAGTGAGTCGTTGTTGTTTCATTCATTCATTCATCTCGACTCATCGCCGGACCACTAAAGGGTACAGTAGGGCTAACATGCGCGTCACGAGAAAATTTTATCTACACTTTACTCGTGAATCTCCATAGAGATTCACCTAGAGTTTACGAGTAAACGCGTAGACAAAATTTTCTCGTGGCGCCCTACAGGTCTCCTCTTGAATGAGCCATAACCGTGTCCTCCACGCTGGTGAAATGCGATATTACACACTAGGGACTTGTGTAGGGACACATGCATAACGCAACACGACTCCAAGTGTCTTACACAACGTGTCGGAGCGCCGCGGTTTAGTAATAGTAGAATAAGGTCATAATTTCCTGTCAAACTTAATGGTGTAGCTCTTCAAAGGGTATACAAATTTAAATACCTTGGGCATTTGGTAACTGAAGACCTGAGGAATGATGCAGATATGGAAAGGGAACGCAGGGCGTTGTCAGTCCGCGCAAATATGCTGGTAAGTGACGATACAGCCTAAGATTGTAGCGAGCTAACTTGGAAGGGGAATCCCGTATCTGTTTTATACGCCATCGTGCTGAAACGCTAAATGGCTTGGCGGCATGACTGACGGTAAAGTGGTAACTAGCCACGGCCAAAGCCTCCCACAAGATATTTCGGCACTATTTTAATTTAATAAGTAAAAGGAATATAAAGCAGCGAGATGTAAAATGTTTACTTACTTTCTATGATACAAAGCAATCACGAGAAGCAAACGTTAGTTAGCTATATTATAGTTTCCCTTCAAAGCCAGAACCACGTTAATAAGGGTTAATAGCTGAAGGCGGAGTAGTTTACGGAAGCTACGGTTGATTTTAGATAACAGATTTTACGGAGCTATTTCATGTTATCTTGGCATTGGCTGCCTCGGGTTATCGGAGAATGCGTTTATCATACTAATTTTAAACAGGGAAGCGCGACCTGAAACTTAAGTTATTCATTGTTAAGCTTTTGAAAGCTTTCCTTTAGCTATACAGTACTACTATTTTTATTGTCATATATCTATATAACTATCTGGTGCACGCGACTTCCTCCGCGTTTAAATCCCGCCGCAACTTTTTGATTTTCCGGAATTAGGTATTTGAGTGTTTTGTCAAAATGTAGATATTCATTAATTACACTTGAAAATGTAACATGTAAAAATAACATTTGTAAAAACGGAGAATAAATCGGTCACAAAACAGATAAGTTATATAAGCTATTTTACTACGACTGTATTCGTCTCTTTCTAAAACGAAATTTTGTATGGAGAGTTTATTGAGCTACTGAATCGTGACGTCATGTTGCAATAGCGCTCTCTTTTTCTAACAGGAAACTTAAAAAGCTTAAAAGCTTAAGTTAAACTAATATCTATTTTAATTTTTGGTTTATAAAGTAGATTAAAGAACCAATTAAAAGCAGGCTATGTCACTCTCAAAATCCTCAACTATACCCATGCAAAAATCATGTTGATCCGTAGCCTGATTGAAGGACAAACAAAAAACAAACTTTCCCATGTATAATATTAGTAAGATAAAAAAAATATTTAACCAATGGTTAAGCTCAAGATCCTCATAAAATGGTAAGTATGTACTGAGATCATTAAATCTTATGTGAGTGACTTATTGCTGCTATCGGTGAGGAGTTCTGTCGCTAGATGTTCATGAAAATTGGGCAAAGCCTGGTGGTACACACTTTCTAATAAAGAAAAAATTCTTTCTCATAAACAAATTCAAAATTCCCACATGATATTTTAAACCATTCGGACATAAAAGCGGGCATAAAATGTTTTTTAAAGATCCTTCCGACAGTTTAACTCGTTTAACTTCTAAAAATCCCTTTTACAACTCTTTTGTAAAAAAAAATCTACTTAATATAAATGGACTTTCCATCGGTAACTAAATAAAATTGCTTTGGAATTTGAATGTTTCAAAAAGGTATCCCTTTGTTGCCAAAACGTAAACGAATAAAAGCTCTGAGTCTTACTCGTATATAGCAAATTAAATATTTTATCGGATCTACTTGGAAGCTACTTTCAAGTTCCAATATTGATTCAATGTCGGGGCTGATTGAACGAGAGTAGCTGCCTGGGATGGTAAAGTTAAATATTTTGTTAGTGTATTATAAACTTTTAGCCTTAAATCTTATAAATTAAATATCTATTATATTCTTTCTACGCTATTCTTGTTTTGATATTTTGTCAATTGCCCACGGATTAAAGGTGAAAACTGAAAAATTAAAGGTCGATGAATCGATTTCTACCCAGTGCACTACTGTCGTACCCACTCCTGAAACAAGCTTTTTACTTAACTGGAGGGTAGGGAGAAAATTAATCAAGTCCAGATTTTAGTTCAATTTAGTTCAGTTAGTTTTTAAATGAAGGGGTGTTATAAAATTGGCGTATAATTTTTATATGTTTACCATGCAAAGATGCCATGTCGAAATAACTTCTTCATTTATAATCTTATTCATATTATTTTGACAGATGGCTAATGGTTTGGCCTCATTTTCGGGGGTTGAGTCCAAATTGAAACTTAAACTTTTTGGAGTTACCACGCGTGTAACTTGGAAAGTATGAGTATATAGTCTAAAGAAGCTGAAATGTATAAAAAGTAGTGCTAAGATATTATTTTAAAAGATTGCGACTCGCCGTCTTAAAAAAAACGAACTGAACTCTAGTTCGTTCAAGATTTATGTCGGAACAATGGACCAGTCGCTGGCGATGGGTTCGCGAAGGACACCTGCTGCTCTGCAAATGGAACCTGTCTCCCAGACGATAATATACTTTTATGTTGGAATTCCTGAAAGTTTCACTCAGGTAAAACGTTTCAGATAAGTGTCACATGTGTCACACACCGTTCAAAATTTGTCACTGATAAGTTCCATAATTATTACCTCGGCGAAATAAAACACCTATGACAAATGACCCGGATAACTTAAATATTCATAGGGTATAGTGTAAATTTTCAAGTGAACATTAACTGCACGAGAATCTGTCATTTGGTATCGTCCATATCAAATGAAAATATAAACACAATGGGAAAATAATATATTCGTTCCTGTCCATACTTATAGATTTACGCCCAGTTGAGTTTAACGTAAAAACTTACACTATGCCTACATAATGTAGCTATAGTAATTTTTTTGTCAGGATTTTTAATTTTTAGGTCATAAGTAGACATACATAGCTGCTCTACCTCAAGCTTTAAATGCAGAAAAAAGCGTTTGCGTAATATATTCAAATATTTCCGCAGCAGTTAGAGCGAACTTTGTGAGTGCCCTGAATATTAATATGCGGTCAGAGCGAAATTAATTTATACGAACCGACCGTCTACATTACTGGAGTTTCGCTTTTAAAAATTCCGCTCGCGTTCCGTCAGAGTCACGAGTATTGGATGAGATTAATAACTAAATAACGTTTCTATTTAGCTGACTTTTATTTATATTTCATGAAATGAACATTTAGTAGGTAACAGTTCCAAATAAATAAACATTTATTCGTTTTAACACAATAAAGATAGCAATAAAGATAGCAAGAAGGCATGATTAACACTGTGTCATATTGAACTTAACTATATTACAAAAAAGCATGTAAATATTGTAAGTTAGGTATAGCCGAAAAGGCTGCTGCCTCAGCAGATTCAGGCAGTCTTTAGCGACGTCGTGACCGCGAGATAATATATACTTACTAGATAAATAATATAACAAGATATAAAAAAATAGAGATATTAACATATTGTATTAAGGCTGAAACAAACAGAACGCGAAGCGGCACTGCGGCGTGATTGCGTGAAGTAACTCGTAGAAGCTCCCACTTCCACATTGAACTAAGCTTGCCAAAAAGTTACAGCATTACGAAAAACTAAACATGACTAAGCAAATTGGTGTAAGACGGCCTAAGAGTAGATATGGAGAAAATCGACAATCTCGAGTGTCAATACAAACACACACACACACGTTACAGAAGGAGAATGTGTAGGTATGTCCTTTGTTGTTAACTAAGTGTTGACCCTCGTAAACACTTGAAAGGCCGCAGGTGTTCTCGTATTTGGTCTGTTGACCGCAGTAATGGTACTTCCGAGAACTTTGAATATTTGGGGCAAGTGCTAAAAGACAAAATGTCTGCTACTGCAATACTCCGAACTGAAACGCTTTCTATGTATCGTTTTTGACAAACCGGCCGAATTGATAACCTCCTCCTTTTTGGAAGTCGGTTAAAAAAGAACTGATACTTCCATATTTATACAATACTAGCTTATGCCCGCGGCTTCTCTTACGTTAAGTTGGATTCTCCAAACCTTTATTTTATCTCCTTAGGGGTCGAACTTTCTAAAATCTTTTCTGAACGGATGCCTATTGCCTACGTCATAATGGCTATTTGTATGCCAAATCTCAGCCCGATCCGTGCAGTGGTTTGAGCTTGTCATTGATAGATTAGTCATTCAGACAGTCAGTCAGTCAATCAGTCATTCAGTCACCTTTTTCTTTTATATAGTTATATAGAGATTACAATTGCTTTTATTTTCGAGACTTCTATAGCTTTTGCTTCTACATTAAAATAATCTGCTTAAAAAAATAAGAAACTTTTCAAGGAAAAATCAATGACATTTGAAAAGAAGCTAAAAATTCACTGCAAAAGTACTCGTACCGCATTACTTCTCTTTAAGTGAGCAAATTATTCTTTTGAGAATAAATTCTTCCTTAAACCTTATTGTAATAGAATTTGGCCTAAATCCCCGATTTATTTATACCTGTTTTTGTAATACCCTCGGTTCAATATCGAGAAAATCCTCAGTCGACGAAACCACATATTAGTTTCAGAAAATCGAATCTTAATAATAAAATAGGTCCAGATAAACAATCTCACCGTGTTTTCTGTTGTACTTTTTGTTTATGTGTCCTAAAAGAAACCCTCGTCAAGGAGGATTTGTTAACTGAAAAAAGTACGATTCGCCCTTTTATGTGTGCTTGTGTCACATGATCAAGATATGCGGTGGCGTTTTGGCGGCACGTTCTGTGTGATGTTTTGTTAGGTAAATTGGGCTGGATGTACTCGTATCTACAAATAGAACATACGAATTTCGTTCATAATATTATTTGAAACGAGCTGATGCCCGCGACTTCGTCCGCGTGGATTTAGTTTTTAAATTCCCGCGGGAACTCTTTGTTTTTCTAGGATAAAAAGTAGCCTATGTCACTCTCCGCAGGTCCTCAACTATACCCATGCAAAAAATCACGTCAATACGGAGCTCTTTTGTAGCGTAATTGAAGGACAAACTAAAAAGAAACGATGAAACCGATACGCGATGCTCGCCCAACTTCAACAAACGTGTCTCTCATGTGCCATCAGAAGGCGAATTATTTTTATTTGAAACTATCTTTTGCCCGCGGTTTCGCTTACGATCGATTTTTCAAACCCTTATTTTACCCCCTTAGGGATTTAATATTAAAAAATTCTTTCTTAGCGGATGTCTACGTCATAATAGCTATCTGTACCTATGCCAAATTTCAGCCCGATCCGTCCAGCGGTTAGAGTTGTGCGTTGATAGATCAGTCAGTCAGTCACCTTTGCCTTTTATAAATTTAGATTAAATAATAAAGAAGATGAAGTTTGAAATTTTTTATGTAAATAAGGAGATTAAAATATCCTTGTAGAACTTAGCTCCCTAATGAAAAATTACTTATTCAAAAATACAAAATAATTACCTGCCAAATGCGAGTCGGACTCGCATACGAAGGGTTCCGTACCAAAAGACGCCGATAAAAACACCTTTCTAGAAGGGGAGCCCATTTTAATTTTTAATTTATTTTTATTTGTTGTTATAACACATATTCGGCGGAAATATACATTTTCTGAAAATTTCAGCTATCTATCTATTACGGATCATGAGATACAGCTCACTGACAGACAGACGGATGGACGCACGGACGGACAGCGGAGCCTTTGTAATAGGGTCCCGTTCGGGTACGGAACCCTAATTGAGTTGAGGATCAGGCTAAAACAACGGTCTAATACTAGTAACTTTATTATAAAAATATGTCAACCTGATTTTCAGCTGAACAAAATCTTAAGCTAATTATTTATTAAACAAAGTTTTACCCTCACTATATGAAATTATTTCTAAGAAAACAAGCACAAACAAGTCTGAAGTTTTCTGATCCCTAGTAATTAGATCAAACCTTGAATAACGTGATATCGAGAGCTCTTATCTAAATATTGAGATGACATAAAAACAGAAAGCTAAATTAAGAGATTTTTTCCTTTACAAATCTTCTTTGAGGAGGGTCGCCCGCCGGAAATTGGGAGCCTAGTGTAGGCCGTTACTTAGATGTAATTTTGTAAGGACCAAAATACGTCATACGTACAATCTTATTGAATCGTTTGAATTACTTATACTATAGCGACATTGTAGGCGGCTGACCTTTACATAAAGAACCTTTTAGGGAAAACTAGTGAAAAGTTAGTGGATCATGGCGTTTCAAATGTCCACTGCTGGACATAGGTTTCTTGTAAAGACCGCCACAGAAAAATTAAAAAAAAAAATTCAGCGTTTCCCTTGAGATCCTTCGTCCACCTAGTAGGCGTCTTTAACCGCAGACGTCTCTTGGTGCGGGGTCGCCGCTCCAGCATCTATACAGTTGGGATCCTATCGTCCATGGGTTCTTCAAGCCACTTACCCCGCTTCAGCTTTGCCAGTTGAAAGTTTCGACTTTGGCTTGTTTGAAGCCCTCAAAATAGTCCGTCTTAGTCCGTTTTAACTTTTTAGTTCCAGCAAATCGGTACAGCTTTAAAGAAAAAAAATGCTTTTCTTTTTAGGGTTCCGTACCCCAAGGGTAACCAATGGGATCCTATTACTAAGCCACCGTTGTCTGTCCGTCCGTCCGTCCGTCCGTCTGTCTGTCAGCGGGCATGATATACACATCATGATCCGTAATAAGTAGAGAGTTGAAATTTTCAGAGAACATCTCTTTCCATTGTCACTATAACAACAAATAATAAAAATAAAATAACAATAAAAGTGGAACCCCTACTAGAAAAATGTTTTTTTCGGCGTTTTTTTGGTACGGAACCCTTCGTATACAAGTCCAACTCCCATTTGACCAGTTATTCGAGCTTACTATTTTTACACAGTTTTTCACAATGGAGGAAAGGAGAGGCAGCTTGTGATTTTATCCATAGGTTACTTATATACACATTCTAGGAAACAATTTTCTCAACGGCCTATTGGGACAAAGACGTCGCATTAGTGAACTTTTTATTTATGAAAACATTTCTTGTACATTTCAAACATAAATATTTAATACGCAAGTTGGTTAAAGCTTGTAACATACGTACATAATGTGCGATGGAAGTTGTAGAGCAGGACATCACATTCAATGCGCGCATAAGCATGTAAGGTTTCTAAGACAATAAACAGTATGAACTATGAACCAACACAAACTGCAGTGCTGACGGCGCGGCGATATCCAGGCTGATATCCAGGGAGTAGGTAAATGGCTGAAAAAAAATTACCCTTAGCTCCTGAATCTCTATTATAGTTCTTGCAATTCACGACGGCGCGTCAACTTCACTTGTGGCTACGTCGTGTACATGCACAGTGCGTAAGTGTGTGTGCCTATCAGGAGCCTAGATGAACATAGTTCTTTCAATTCGCGAGGGTACGCGACTCATGGTTGTGTGTGTGTCGTATCTATATAAGTGGGAGCGAGAGCTTACTCGCGCCTGACCGCTCCCACCTATGCTCCTGACAGGCACGCACACTTACGCAATGTGCATGTACACGACGTAACCACAAGTAAAGCGGCAGTACCTTCGCGAGATAAACGTACTATAAGATAACTTTTTGCCGCGCGTTTTGTTTGTTTCAGTCTTAAAATAATGCTCTTCAAAGGATGTCCATAAAACACAGCATTTTGTCCATTATGTCACAGTTGAACCCCTGGGATCGAACTTGACATGAAACTATGCCAAATTAATAATTAATTCATCGCTGTAGTAGGCAATGTGACATAGTTGATTTCCCACGAGGGTAATGTTGTAGGCGGGGTGTATAATATTACAGTTCTTTATGTATTCGTAGAAATTTTTAGGCCTAATTTAAACCTCTATAGTTGATGAGTAGAAAGGAAGAATGGAGTTTAAAAGAGCTCGATTCATATTTGATTAGTTAGGGTTCTTTCTTTCCACCACTTGAAAAATATACACATAAAGGATTTTGTATAATCATATTGAAATATGAATCCTTCGTAATCGTATTTAATTGGACTAATTGATCAAGGATTTTGTATAAATGTATTCGTAAAGCTACAAATGTACTTAATGTGAACGTAAAGCTAAAATGGGGTAGGGTAACCTTACTTAGTTAGTTTTACAAAAGAAGTAAGTACCTAGTAGAAATGTAAATTATATTGAAAAATAAAAATATACATATATATGCATTATAATAAGCATGTAGGTTCTCAAATTTCAGAGATGATAATGAAATGTACATTCGAAATTAAGGTTTGCGCTTCAACGTTATTTTACAAAAAAAAAAAAAATATTCCAACGAATTGAGAATCTCTTTCTTTTTAGAGAGTCGGTTAAAAATACCCTCGTAGGAGTATTTGGGCATCGTGCCTTAAATTTTTTTATTGTATTGAGCTTTGAATGAAGTAGTAGAGAACGATTTTTTTTTATTTATATGCGTTTCATTTTAACTATACAGCTTTAATAGTTTCTGACTAAAATCGCTGTGGAACACAGCTGTCCATCTATCGGGCTGGAACTACGAGGGTTCCTTGTTGTTGTTCCTACGGAACTCTAAAAAAACCGGACAATCGAATATTGTCCTCACGGAAAAGTCCAAGTTGAGAGGTTTTTCCTCTAGGGACGTTCCTCATTTACCTCGGTCAAGTGCTACGACCCGCGCGACTAAGGTTGAGGTTTTATAATAATCACTGAAGTGTTATACCAAACGACCGACCATTAAATCTTAGGAAGGCTATTAAAATATACTTAAGGCAACGGCTTCAGCGAGCTTAATCTCAACGACGTGTTACCAAATCATTAGTTTACACGGCTTAGTGGTCACGAACACTAACTCCAGTAGCAAGTCATGCATAGTACCTACCTATACATAGATAAAACATAGGTTGTCTCGTTTAATCCCCGACACAAACATAGGGTTGTTCGTGACTGTCTATATTGTTCTACGTCTAGAGATAATCTTTACTAATATTATAAACGCGAAAGTGACTTGGTTTGTTATTTCAATTCCAATTCAATTCAATTTATTTGCATAAAACATTTGAGATACAGGTGATACAATTTGTTATAAATTTTGTTCTTTAATCACGGAGCAACGAATCAACATGAATTTTTGCACCTATAGTTGAAGACTGGAGAGTAACATAGGCTTATATACTTTTATCTTGGAAAATCAAAGAGAAAGTAGCCTACGGATAATTAAACATACAAATAGGAATGTAAAGTGCTTATAGGTTATGCTGCCATAGCTCGCTATCATCTAAGGCTGTAAAAAAATCTTATTAAAGATTTGAAAAGAAGGTAAAAAAAAGGTTGTTGTTGAAAAGGTATTATAATATTGGGAGCTGGATATTATAGTGCGGCATTTTCACTTTTTCTAAGCTTATGTTCGGTAAAAGCTAGCGAGATGGCTCGTAAACATATCGTCAGCAATATCGTGATATTGTATCCCGCTCAAGGATCGCCGATTTTATAAATAGATCGCTGACACGAAGGTCTCCGACCTCCCAAGATAGTATGACAATAGGCACGTAATGCCAAAACTAACTAGGCTATGTATTTAGGTAAATTCAGTATCTGGCAGTAAATATTGTAACGTCTAATACCAGAAAATTGCAAATGAAGTAACAAATTAAGAAATTAAATATTTATTTATTTATTTATTCTGTGTATAATAAACTTAAAAACTAAACTTATAGGTTTTAATTCTCAACTGTACCTGATACGAAACAATAATATGATTACGATCGTTTATTTGTACTATCTCTGTCCAAACAGTACAGTTTTAGGTTTTGTTTATATAAAGAGCATTTTTCATGAAACACTTTAATGAAACCAGTGATAGGTACGTGCGAGTGATATAGATAAAGCTGAAAACTGCGCGCCTGTACAAAATAACTATTTCAGTTATTTTTACTGATATGACGTTCAGTTATGGGCGATTTTACGAAACGGCCTTTTTTCGAAAATTCGCGATCGAAATCTCTGAAACATCATATGAGTGAAATACACGTAAACCTAATATTATTTTTTATGGATCCGATGTATATTATGAGTGTAAACGAAACAAATTCTAACCCGTTTGCGTTCACGATCAATAACGGAAATCCGGAAATCCGCGGTGGGGACTAGGGGGCTTTCTACTGCGAGCGAAGCGAGCTCCGTTCTCCGTTTAACTCACAGAGGCAAACTGCATAGTAGAATTTTTACCAACAAAGAGTCTAGCTCAGAAGGGACTCAACGAGCAAGAAGAAATCTAAAAGAGTTAAAATGAGAGAAGTGAAAGTGGCGTTAAGGCAACTGTCAAAATTTAGTGGAAGTATTCAGAGCAGACCCCGTCCCGCTGAGCCATTTCCTTCTCATTACTCTTTTGCAGTGGAAACCCCCTTAGCATCACACTTCCTACTAATATTATAAATGTGAAAGTTCGGATGTATGGATGGATGGATGGCCGGAAAATAAGGGGGTTCCCGCGGAAATTAAAAAACGTTAATCCACGCGTACAAAGTCGCGGGAATTAGCTTATGAGTTATTATTATTAATATTATAAAGGCGAAAGTTTGTATGTGTGTGTATGTTTGTTATTCTTTCACGCAAAAACTACTGGATGGATTTGGCTGAAATTTGGAACAGAGATAGTTCATACCAAGGATTAACACATATACTACGTTTTATCCCAAAAAAATTAAAGAGTTCTGGTGGGAATTAAAAACCTTAATCCACGTTACCAAATCGCGGGCATTAGCTAGTAATATATTACCTATTTAAACTACATTCGATGGCGCAAGGCGCCATGTGATAATAACAGCTCTAAAGCTAGAATCTATAGACCGCGCTTTCACTCAGCTCAAACTCAAGACAGAATTAAAACGAGACAGATTTATGTCAAAGCATATTTGTGTCTCGTTTTAACCTCTATCTTGAGTCTGAGCACGCTCTATAGATCTCAGTACAAGTCATGGGCAAAAGCTAGTAATAATTCAACAATCATTTTCCAAGAGCAATTTGATAAAATACAGTCTGCATGATTTATATTGAAAGCTCTTATCTGAATCTTGAGACGACATGAAACAGGGCCCCAAATTAGAAGCTTTTTCGTTTACAAATCCCACTTGACAGGGGTCGCTTGCGGGACACTGCGGGATCATATTATATTACATGGTGTAAGTACACAGGATTACATGTATAAAGAAAATTCTTTTAGATGGCTAAGTTGAGTATGCTTTAATCTCCTTTAATATAGTAAATGAGCGTAAATATTATTGATCTATGAGGAATACGTACTGCTCAGGAAAGCCCACAAAATGAAAACAATCAATCAAACTGAATAAATAAACACAACAACGCCCAAGTAAATAAATGTTTCGTTAGAAAATTTCGAGCTTTGACATATGATTTCAATATTATACCTACTATGGCAATATAACTATCAAATTCCAAGAAAAGTGTAAAGTTGAAAGACTCCACTTGAGGATAGGTAGACGATATCAGACGTGTGGCAGGGACGATTAGATACAAGTGACACAAGACCCTTAATGGTTAGTTTGCCTCAATAGCCTGTCGGTTAAACGTGCAGACTGAAAACTGAAAGGTCGCAGGTTCGAACCCCACCCGTTGCACTATTGTCGTATCCACTCCTATCACAAGCTTTCCGCTTAAAAGAAGACCGCGTAGAAGTATAGAGTAAAAAGTAAGAAGTAAGACTCCTTCGATGACATCCGCCGAGTCGCTGGGAGCCGATACAAGCGGCGTAAGACCGCGGCCTGTGAAAGTTTGTGCGAGAAACCAGACGTCTGTCGGTCGATAAAGAAAAAGAAGATGAAGATTTGATACCTACCAATGCTTCTGGAGTCTGACTAGAATACGCCAAATATGTGACTTCGTTATTGACGTAAGTGTGCAAATAGAAAGGCGTGTGCGGTGGCGCGGAAATGCCAATCGCAAAATGTGTCCTTGTAAGTAATCCGCTCGGGAGCACGGATCATTTTTCGGAATTACATATTAAAATGAATAGAATAGAATAGTTTTTTATTCAAACTTTTACAAAGGCTACTTTTTATTCAAATTCAAAATTTATTTATTTCATGTAGGCTACCTTGTGGCACTTATGACACGTCATAAATCTACCACCGGTTCGGAATGCAGATTCTGCTGAGAAGAACCGGCAAGAAACTCAGCAGTTGCTCTTTTCAAAAAATAAAATAAACTAATTTTACAATAAGTAATAAAACTAAGCTAAGTATACAGTGCTTCCACAGTGAAGCTTCAAAAATACAATACATATAATCTAACACATGCCAACATGGGAAGTCAAAGCAGACCCATTCCCGTTGGTGGCACCCGTTCACGAGCACGACTCATGATCCAGCCATTGCTTCGCTCAACCATATTTGAGGGAACGTAACAACCTGCACCACACTCAATCGGAAAATCAAAGATTCCCACGGGATTTTAAAAACTAAGTCTACGCGGACGAAGTCGAGGCCTCAGTTGGTAATATTATAAATGCGAAAGTGTGTTTGCTTGTTGGTTCCTTCCTGTCCTTCAATCAAGCAGCAACGGAGCAACGTATTAACGTGATTTTTTGCGAGTATAGTTCAGGACCTGAAGAGTGACATGGCCTCCTTTTTATCCTGGAAAATCAAAGAGTTCCCACGGGATTTTTGAAACCTAAATCCGCTCGATCGAAGTCGCGGGTATCCGTTAGTTACCAATAAATAATAAATTTATTCTGTGGTTCGATACGATGTCAAATGATAGGAACCGTGAAACAATCAATTTTCCATTTGTCCAGTAGGTGGGTATCATAAAATAACATACCTGAAGAGCATCGCAGTAACAGAAACATACGATCGTTATTTGGTCTCGTAAATGGTGAAATATGTGTATGATAGTATGAATCAATAGCCTACGACAGTCCACATTCAATATAAAAAATATATTAAATGATTTCTCTCCAAATCTATGCCTTCCTACTATTGATACGCGGTTACAGTAATGAGTATGGTGGAAAAGACTATTTATTGTGTTATACCTGACTAATAGGACTTTAATTTTATTTTTAATTAAAATTTATTATTTCACCAGCCTTCACTACAAAAAATTCGACACAATACAAGGCACTCATCTCCCTTCAGAATAATAGAAGGCTTAGGCTTCTTCATCATGTGAATGTGAAGGAGGAGGAAGCTTCTCGATAAAACCTGTTGTGATATTTTGTTAAATTGTAATAAGTAATATGTAGGTATCTTTGAATAAAGTCAGTTCTCGGCGAGCGGGTGTTTGATTCACAACATGGTGACAGCGGCGCACATTGTGTTATTTTATTTCAAAATCGGACATCCCTTTTTTATGATACTAATCGAAACTATAAGCTTTTTTTAATGCTAGAGTAGAACACCCAGAAGTTAATTCTGTTTAGAATCGGAGTTATAAATTTTTTTATGGTTACCAGAAAAAAACTAAGAAATGCTGTAACTTTCTATGTAACGAAAGTTTTTAAGTTTCAATTATAGCATGCTATAAAATCAATTAAGTGCTATTTTTGGAAACATATAATTAATTTCTAAGTGAACAATAAAGGAAGATATGTTTTTTTTAACTAATTTTGAAATTAATTTTTTTCTCATCTTTGTATAGATATTAGCATCTAATTTTCACATATTGTATTTATTAGTGCTATGTTAACCCGCCTGTATAATATCAGATACGTAACACTTAGGACTTCGGAGTAATTGAATTTTAAAAATTTCATTTTATGCAACTCAATAATAATCCCTGAAAAACATAACCCTCCGTTTCCACAGTCGGATAAAAATTCTTTCTTTTAGCCACTTTTTTAGAATTTTCTCTCGTACATTTGTAATTAAGATCTTTGTGACAACCCTAATATCATTGAAATTGTAAAATCTCATATCTCCAATGTCCTCATAGATTTCTGTGTGATTTTTTTTACTAGTAACAATACAGTTATGAGGTATGTTTTCAGATAGATATCTACTGCTAATCGTAAATAGTTTATGAGAAAAAAATTAAAATGTAAAAATCACAAAATTAAGAATATTAACTTTATTATTAATACTAAAATTATTTTGTTTAGCTTATAAAATGCCCTGTATATAATGCCACTTTGACCTATAAATAATTGTATAAATATCATATGCAATTCTTTTATTTCGCCTTTTTCTGAAAATACAGAATTTTCTAAAAAAAAATATTACTCCGAAGTCCTAAGTGTTACGTATCTGATATTATACAGGCGGGTTAACATAGCACTAATAAATACAATATGTGAAAATTAGATGCTAATATCTATACAAAGATGAGAAAAAAATTAATTTCAAAATTAGTTAAAAAAAACATATCTTCCTTTATTGTTCACTTAGAAATTAATTATATGTTTCCAAAAATAGCACTTAATTGATTTTATAGCATGCTATAATTGAAACTTAAAAACTTTCGTTACATAGAAAGTTACAGCATTTCTTAGTTTTTTTCTGGTAACCATAAAAAAATTTATAACTCCGGTTCTAAACAGAATTAACTTCTGGGTGTTCTACTCTAGCATTAAAAAAAGCTTAAAGTTTCGATTGGTATCATAAAAAAGGGATGTCCGATTTTGAGGGAAAATAACACAATGTGCGGCGGAGAGAAATAATTTTTAATACACAGAAAAAGGAAGTTAGCCAGTGAAGTTCGTTTTTTTTTTTTAGAGTTAGTGTGTATACAGGTGCAAAAAAAAAAAATAATGGAACACGCGAGACCACCGTTGGAGTTAAGCCTAGAAGGAGGGCCGGCGCAACGCGCAACTGCGTGGCGAAAATGGCGGCAGCAGTTCTATGTGTTTTTAAAAGCGGCTGGTGTGCACAAAGAAACAACTGATGTGCAAGCCAGTCTGCTGGTTAATCTGATAGGGCCGGAGGGCTACGACATTTATACCACTTTTAAGTACACCAAGGATGAAAATCGGGAGGATATTGACACATTAGTAAAAAAATTCAATGATCATTTCGGCACGAAGCAAAACACCACTATGGTTCGCTTCAAGTTTTTTACTCGCCATCAAGAATCTGGCGAATCAATTGATGAATACGTGACGGCCTTGAAAATTTTGTCCGAGCATTGTGAGTTCGAGCACTTAGAGGAAGGGCTTATTCGGGATCGCATCGTGTGCGGAGTGTTGGATAGCAAAGTCCGAGACAGGCTATTGCGATCAGAAGAACTAACCTTGCAAAGTGCTCTGAAAATATGCCGAGCTAGTGAGATGTCAAATGAGGAGAAACAACACATCGAAACCGCCAAATCGAGGGGTGACGAGGCGATCCCGTCAACGTCTACGGCAGTGGACATCATCCGCGGCGCGCGGGCAGGCGGCCGGTCTGGCGGCTGGGCGACGCGGGCTCGGCGCGGGCGCGGCTGGCCCGCCGGCGGCGGCGGCCGCGGCTCAGCGGCTCGCGGCCCGCCGCGCGGAGCGGCAACGGCGAAGCGGCGGTCGTGTGATAAATGTGGTGGATCTTGGTGTGATAGTGGTTACAAATGCCCTGCGAGAACTGCTGTGTGTTTTTTTTGTAATACCATAGGGCATTTTAAAAATCTCTGTGTATTAAATTCACGTAAAAATGTGTATGAAATAGTAGAAAACAGTGACACGGATGAAGAGTTATATATCTCGGTGATCGACGGCACGGTACTTTACGGTGATTCACAGTGTGAGGACGTAAACAGATGGTATGAAACTTTACAATTATATAATAGTGTTCAAACAGAAAAATTTAAGCTCGATACCGGATCGGACCTTAACGTTATGTCTTTGGAAAAGTTTAAACAACTAGGATGTCTCGTATCATCTATAACTCAAAAAAATATTAGGGCCCGATCCTTCTGTGGTAATAACATTCCCATATTAGGTACGTGCTACATTACTTGGATGTATAAGAATAATGTATATAACCTTAATTTTTGTATTTGTAAAAATGAATGTCAAAGTGTATTGGGTAAATATGCCTGTGAGGAACTAGGTATTATCAAACGGGTGTTCACTATAGATATAGATAGGTAAGTATTCTGAATTGTTTCGAGGGTTAGGTAAATTACCAGGCGAGTACAAGATCATTGTCGATCCAGCGGTACAGCCGTCGGTCTGTCCGGTCAGAAAAATACCTATCGGTGTTCGTGATAAGCTACAAGTGGAATTAAAACGTATGGAAGATATGGGTGTTATAAGGAAGGTATCGCATCCTACAGAATGGGTGAACGCGATAGTAGTAGTAGCCAAGAAAAACGGTACCATTCGAGTGTGTCTCGATCCGCGACCGCTGAACCGAGCGGTGCGGCGCGCGCACTACCCACTGCCGACCCTTACGGAAATAGCAGCGAAGTTGCAGGGTGCGCGGTACTTCAGCAAGCTGGACGCTCGCTCAGGGTTCTGGATGATCCAGATTGACAATGAAAGCGCAGATCTGTGTACGTTTGGAACGCCCTTCGGGCGATATCAATTTTTACGTTTACCTTACGGAATCAATTGCGCCTCTGAAGTATTCCACGCTAGGGTGCGGCAACTATTGGAGGATCTAGAAGGCGTAGACTCGTTCGTAGACGATATCATTGTATGGGGAGCGACTGTGACGCAGCACGATGAAAGATTAAAATGTTTATTAGAAAGGGCGAGGCAGGTAGGTATTAGATTTAATAGAGAAAAGTGTGAGTTTAGAGTTCAGGAAGTGACTTATTTGGGGCATACGTTCAGTGCGCGAGGCATGGCGATCGACAAAGGAAAGCTTAAGGCTATCGAAGAGATGCCTATTCCCCGGAATAGGTCCGATTTAGAAAGATTTTTGGGAATGGTTAATTATTTATCTAAATTTATTACGAATTATTCTGAATTAGCGTCACCTCTGCGTAGCCTATTGAAAAAAGACGTAGTTTGGTGTTGGCAAGAAGCGCACGATAATGCTGTGCGCGAGCTCAAACAGAAGTTGTGCGCAGCACCCGTGCTGGCGCTGTACTCGCCGCGCGAGCCCGTGCTGCTGTCGGTGGACGAGAGCGCGCGCGCGCTGGGCGCGGTGTTGCTGCAGGCGGGCCGTCCGGTCGAGTTCGCGTCGCTCACGCTCACCGAAACGCAGACAAGGTACGCGCAAATAGAAAAGGAGCTGCTCGCCATTGTTTTCGCCCTAGAGCGATTCCATCAATATGTTTTTGGCCGGAGTGACGTAACGGTGGAAACTGATCACAAGCCTCTGGAAAGCCTATTTAATAAGCCGTTAGATGCGGTGCCTGCGCGACTGCAGCGCATGATGCTGAGAGTTCAAGGGTACGACTTTAAAGTTGTATATAAGCCAGGAAAATATATGTTCGTTGCGGACACTCTCTCGCGTGCTCCGCTACCTGAGCTGATGAAGAGTGATATATCGATCGGAGTCGAGGAGCAATCTTGTTTTGTAATCGAGAACGTTCGATTTAGCAGTGAAAAGCTTGACTCGGTTAGAGCAGGCGTCGATACGGATAAAGAATGTCAAACTATTATCAAATACATTAAAAATGGTTGGCCAGTGAATAAATATGATGCTGATCCGTGCGTGCGGCACGTATGGTCTTACAGGGAATGCTTCGAATACATAGATAATATTATTTTGAAAGATAATTTGGTTTATATACCTCGAAGCCTTCGTTCAGAAATGATAAACAGAATCCACGAGGGGCACATGGGCATAGACCGCTGCAAGCGACGCGCACGCGAGGTGATGTTCTGGCCGGGCATGTCGCGCGACGTGGAGCGCGCCGTGCGCCGATGTGCGACGTGCGCACAGCTCGCGCCGCGCCCGCCGCGCGAACCCATGATACCGCACGAGATCCCGAGCCTCCCGTGGTCAAAGGTAGGCTCAGATATTTTCCATTATCGCAATAGAAATTTTTTAATTCTAGTAGATTACTTTTCAAATTTTATCGAAGTCAGTTCGCTGAGTACTATAGGGAGTAAGGCGGTCATAGCGGCGATGAAAGATCACTTCGCCAGGCATGGAATTCCAGCTCAACTCCTGACGGACAACGGTCCGGCCTACAGCTCGAAAGAATTTGCCGATTTTCGGGCAAAATGGGGTTTTTCGCATATCACTACATCACCTAACTATCCTCAGGCTAACGGCCGAAGTGAAAAAAGCGTACAAACTGTAAAGAACATGTTAATTAAAGCGACTAACTCGGGTTCAGATTTTTATTTAGGTTTGTTGAACTTTAGAGCGTGCCCTCGTGACGGTTTAAGCTCACCGGCTGAATTGCTCATGGGACGCAAATTAAATACTAGGCTTCCGGCGCACGAGCGGATGCTCAGACCATACCGCGATAACACTTCAGATTACCAGACAATGTTAAGTAAGCAGGTCAAGAGTAAAGATTATTACGATCGACACTCGCGAGCGTTGCCCGAACTGACACCGGGGCAGAGTGTGGTTATGGTCGACGAAGGCAGACGCAAGCATGCTAGAGTGCAAAGTTCAGCGCCTCAACCGCGCTCGTACTTCGTCGAAGACTCCTCCGGGAGACGATATAGGCGAAATAGACGTCACCTACTTCGCATGCCTCCACTGGAAACTTCTACAATGCCCGAGGAGGAGGATAGGTGGGCTAGCGCAGATAGTGACGGCTCAACGACGCCTCAGGATATTCCTACTACTTCTACAGCTTCCGCGGACACCCTTCCGGTATATGAATATGTGGATGTACAAAACACTGTTCAACAAGATGATAATAACACAAAGACGGACAGACTGGCAGCTGTCAAAGCTCGTCATAAAATAAAAAATAAAAAATAATGATAAGTAAATATAAATATTATAAAGCATATATACATACATAAAATTAAATTGTTAATATAAAAATGGAATGATGAAGTTTAAAAATATTGTTTAAAAGTGCATCGGTAGATGATAAAATTAATTAAAATTAACATTTAGCAGCTATATGGAATACTAATAAAGCATGAATAAATAAATAATAATATTATAATAAATGGAATTTTTGTAATGCAATACTAACAGTAATTATAATATTGTATATGTATAATAATAATAATATGATCTAAAACTAGCAAGTTAATAAAATGTTAAAATTGGATTACGTATATTATGACGTATACATAATTCCAGTTAGTTGGTTATTTTAAAATGTACTTTATATGAAACTAGTAGGGCGCGTGGGTGCGCGGCTCGCTAAAGCGAACCGCGTGTTTTCTGTTCACTAAGTAGATCTTCGGGTCTTGATCATCTTTTTCCAAGAAACCACTCTTCCATCTTTTATAGTCTCCGAGATAGACACCGATGACATTTGTATGGCCGCCATCTTGAATCCGCCATTTTGGTATCTTTTTTCAGCTCATTGCCAATTGGATGATGTTTCGAGTGATTTTTGTTTGGGCACCCTTAACCTATCTTCAATACCCTGACCGTGCTCCTCACCCGTCTCCGAAATCCTCAATCATCAGCTCCATATTTTTCATCCAGATGAATTTTTGTCCTCTATACGAAACCATCAGAAATTTTGGAAAGGAACGTATCCAAAGTCTTGCATACATTTTCTATGAAAACAATAAATTCCGCCATCTTGATTTTTTTCTATTCATCAAGTAGACCTTCAAGTCTTGATCATCTTTTTCCAAGAAACCACTCTTCCACCTTGTATAGTCTCCGAGATAGACACCGACAAAATCTGTATAGCCGCCATCTTGAATCCGCCATTTTGGATTTTTTTTCAGCTCCCTGCCAATTGGATGAGGTTACGAATGACTTTTGTTTGAACACTCCCCACCTATCTTCGATATCCTGGTCGTGCTCCTCACCCGTCTCCGAAATCCTCAACCATCAGCTCTCTCCATATTTTTCCTCGAAATAAATTTTTGTCCTCTATACGAAACCATCAAAAATTTTGAAAAGGCGCCGCATAAAGTCTTGCATATATTTTGTATGGAAAAAAAATAATTCCGCCATCTTGAATTTTTTTTCTATTCATCAAGTAGATCTTCGATTCCTGATCATCTTTTTCCAAGAAACCACTCTTCCATCTTTTATAGTTTCCGAGATAGACACCGACGAAATTTGTATGGCCGCCATCTTGAATCCGCCATTTTGGAGTTTTTTTTCGGCTCTCTGCCAATTGGATGAGGTTTCGAGTGACATTTGGTTGGACACCCCCCACCTATCTTCGATACCCTGGCCGGTGCTCCTCAGCCGTCTCCGAAATCCTCAATCATCAGCTCTCTCCATATTTTTCCTCCGAATGAATTTTTGTCCTCTATACGAAACCATGCGTGAAAAAATTTTTTTCCATACAAAATTTTACAGGAGAGGTGATCAATGAGTCAGTGAGTGAGTGAGTGAGTGAATCAGTGAATCAGCACGAGTAGCTATATATATATTAACTAGTAGGGCGCGTGGGTGCGCGGCTCGCTAAAGCGAACCGCGGTTTTTCTGTCCACCAAGTAGACCTTCGGGTCTCGATCATCTTTGTCCAAAAAATTACTCTTCCATCTTTCATAGTCTCTGAGATATACACCGACGAAATTTGTATGACCGCCTCCTTGAATCCGCCATTTTGGTGTTTTTTTTTTCAGCATTGCCAATTGGATGAGGTTTCGAGTGATTTTTGTTTGGGCACCCTCAACCTATCTTCAATACCCTGACCGTGCTCCTCATACGTCTCCGAAATCCTCAATCATCAGCTCCCTCTATATTTTTCATCCAAATGAATTTTTGTCCTCTATACAAAACCATCAGCGAAAAAGAACGCATCAAAGTCTTGATTTTATATGAAAAAAAAAATCCGCCATCTTGAATTTTTTTCTATTCATCACGTGGACCATCGGGTCCTGATTATCTTTTCCCAAGAAACCACTCTTCCATCTTTCATAGTCTCCGAGATAGACATCGACGAAATTTGTATCGGCGCCATCTTGAATCCGCCATTTTGAATTTTTTTTCGGCTCTCTGCCAATTGGATGAGGTTTTGAGTGACTTTTGTTTGAACACCCCCCACCTATCTTGGTTATCCTAGCCGTGCTCCTCACCCGTCTCTGAAATCCTCAATCATCAGCTCTCTCCATATTTTTTCTCCAAATAAATTTTTGTCCTCTCTACGAAACCATCAGAAATTTTGAAAAGGAACCGTATCAAAGTCTTGCATATATTTTGTATGAAAAAAATAAATTCCGCCATCTTGAATATTTTTCTATTCATCAAGTAGACTTGCAAGTACTGATCATCTTATTCTAAAAAACCAATCTTCCATCTTTTATAGTCTCCGAGATAGACACCGACGAAAATTGTATGGCCGCCATCTTGAATCCGCCATTTTGGAGATTTTTTTCAGCTCCCTGCCAATTGGATGAGGTTTCGAGTGACTTTTGTTTGAACACTCCCCACTTATCTTCGATACCCTGGCCGTGCTCCTCACCCGTCTCCGAAATCCTCAACCATCAGCTCTCTCCATATTTTTCCTCCAAATGAATTTTTGTCCTCTCTACGAAACCATCAGAAATTTTGAAAAAGAGCCGCATATAGTCTTGCATATATTTTGTATGGAAAAAAAAAATTCCGCCATCTTGAATTTTTTTTTAATACATCAAGTAGACTTTCGGGTCCTGATCACCTTTTTCCAAGAAACCACTCTTCCATCTCTTATAGTCTCCGAGATAGACACCGGCGAAATTTGTATGGCCGCCATCTTGAATCCGCCATTTTGGAATTTTTTTTCGGCTCTCTGCCAATTGGATGAGGTTTCGAGTGACATTTGGTTGAACACCCCCCACCTATCTTCGATACCCTGGCCGGTGCTCCTCAGCCGTCTCCGAAATCCTCAATCATCAGCTCTCTCCATATTTTTCCTCCGAATGAATTTTTGTCCTCTATACGAAACCATGCGTGAAAAAATTTTTTTTCATACAAAATTTTACAGGAGAGGTGATCAATGAGTCAGTGAGTGAGTGAGTGAGTGAATCAGTGAATCAGCACGAGTAGCTATATATATATTAATGCTCTTAACTTATAAAAATAAGGGAAAAGATGTTGTGATATTTTGTTAAATTGTAATAAGTAATATGTAGGTATCTTTGAATAATAGTACATTATTGCAAAGGCAGGGAAGTAGGCAATTGCAGGTCGAGTATGAGTTTGAAGGCCGAGCCGTAGGCGAGGACTTCACTAAATACGAGACAGGCAATTGCCATTTCCCGCCGAGGCATATATAGTGCTTTTCTCAAAAGAATGCAGGGAAATACAACACTTTTTATATTATACATCCAAATCCATCCGCCATTTTGGTTTAAATCTGGTGGAGTAGGTACAATCAATCTCCATTTCACTCTCTGAACCGTTGGAACTCATTTTGATTATTATTAAATTTATATTTATTAAGTAGGTATGTAAATAACAAATCAAGACGAATTTTCAGCTTTACCGCCAATTTTTTTTTATTATCTGTGCCGACAGGCAAAAGCATTTATGGCTATACAGCCACGTAAACGCAATTTGTACTAAGCTAAGAGACTATGGTATGCCAAGAATGACAAAAGAGATCCGATCATGGAGTATTTAGTAAACCCAGCACGCCATTTCATACTGATGAAACGGCATTACATTACAAAGCTCCTGCAATATTTAAAAAAAAAAACGCTCCGCGAAATAACTGTTTCGCGGAGCGTTGTAATGTTCCAAATTCAAAAAACGCTCTTGCAATGGATTTCATTTTCTTTGTCCGACAATTCGATACTTCGCGTGTTCTTTTTTCGAAAATAATGACAATATTTCCATGCATGTTTGAGAAAAGTCAGTTCTCGGCGAGCGGGTGTTTGATTCACAACAAAACCAACATTAAAAGAAGGCTCAAATAAAAATAAATGATTATGAAGGGTCTATCCTCTATGTGCGTATGTTACTTTAAGCAATAAAATGATAGCGTCGATCGCTATGATTTCATCAAAGTCGATTAATTTTCCCCGGATATATTGTGTTACTCGTAAAAAGTTTCTGTCATAAAAAAAGAAAGATAGATCGAGAATAAAATGCGTAGCGCGACGCGCCTCTTATGTCGGAGCAAAACTTTTTTGTTATCTTTACTGAAATAAAAAGGCTCACAGCGACGGAAGACAAATATCTGCTGTATGTTTAGATGTTGGTTATATCCTCCAAGGTTTAGATACATTAGGTTTGTGTGTTTTGCACACACAACAAATAGTGCAGCCTTATAAGATCGTTGATACCTTTTTTTTTGAATTCGATGACAAGATAGTCCTTGACTGCGATCTCATCTGATGGTAAGACGATGCAGTCTAAGATGGTAGCGGGCTAACTTAGAAGGAATATAGCATTCAAAACAATCCTCTAATCTGTTCCTACACACCATCGTGCCGGAACGCTAAATCGCTTGGTGGCACGTGTTTGATGGAAGGGTGGTAACTAGTCACGGCCAAAGCCTTCCACCAGACCAGACCAGAGACAATTCAGAAATTATAAATACCCGGATTGCCCCCGCCAGGAATCGAACCCGAGACGTCCCTGTTATGGATAAGACTACTGCGACAAAAATTATTCAAGACCATAACTCCAACTATGTTCAAGTATTCAGTGTGTTATAAATTATGGGCGTCAATCTTCAATGTCCTATACATTTTGTCGTGTACATTTATCTACATAGGCAGAACATTTACTAAGAATATCGTTAATGCTATCACTACATTGAAATTAAAATGCTGTAGTGTAGACTATGCATAACAATGTTCTATCCAATCAATAAACATACATTTACTAGAAGAAAGCAATTATGAGAAAGATTTTAGATTTCATAAAATTAAGAGGCGTATTCATGAACTTAATGGAAATTAGCAGTGAAACTTAGCGGTTTCCTCAAAACTTGAGCGACTTTCCACTAACTCAATTACTACAGATGAACTGTGATTAAGATCTGAGTGTCAATGAGCACCGAACGAATTGAGACTTTTACTTTCTAGAGAAAATTTCATGGATTGTTTTCCTGATGCCCTAAAGACACAATATTGAGACACGCTGTTTTGAAAAACTACACTGGTGTTAATCTGGTTGCACACAATCTCTTTAAAAAAACTGTTACTTGCATTTGGCCAGTTATAATTGATCAAATGCAAGTCGAACTCACATACGAAGGTTTGCGTATCAAAAACGCCGAAAAAAAAAAACCGTTTCTGGTGGGGTAGGTCCCCTTTAATTTTTGATTTATTTTTATTCTTATTATTTGTTGCGGAAACAGAAATACATATTTTCTGAAAATTTCAACTATCTACGTTCCGTTCCGTTCCGGCACGATGGCGTGTAGAAACCGATAAGGGGTATGGGTTGAATTTAAACTGCTATACCCCTTCCAAGTTAGCCCGCTACCATCTTAGACTGCATCGTCACTTACCACCAGGTGAGATCGCAGTCAAGGGCTATCTTGTCATCGAATAAAAAAAAAAAAAAAATCTACCTATTACGGATCATGAGATACAGCCTACTGACAGATGGACGGACAGCGAAGGCTTAGTAATAGGGTCCCGTTGGTTACCCTACCCTTACTGATATATATTGTGTACAATGAAAAGAAACCAAGTACGTACATGTATGTAACCCGCGCGATCGCCAACATACGCCAAGTGGTCGCCAAGAGCGTTGAGCCAACATATAGGCTTAATGTACACTGAAATAGCGTGGCAATGTATTATGCACATTTCGGAGGAATATGTGAACAGTGGCGCTGTTAACGAGCGGGATAGGACGTAACTGCGCTGGCATTAATGAAAATGTAATATTTGGATATTTGGTACAGAGCTTCCTGTTACTTTAATCTACTAGGTATTCTGCTCCTCTGTCACACATAGTGAGGTTTCTGGTAAAGGCAGGTATTGTTTTGATTACATGATAAGACATCTATGGCTGTGTAGGACCTAACTGCCTTCTTATTAATGAGAATTTCTCCATTTCACTAGCGTGGTGGAACAGGGCAGGCCAAAGTGGAGGGCACCAGAGGGCGAGGAAGGTCGGTCATGTGATGGACCGACCAAATTAAGTCGGCTGTGAATGGTCCATTGTATGAGTGTACCAGGCTGTCAGCAGAGAGATGTGACGAATGTTCGGTAGGTAAATCATATCTCCCGCTAACAACATCATTTCGTGATGACCACGATTACTCTGTCAAACATGTTATGAAAAGGAAGAAACGTGGTGGACTCTACTCGAATAACGAAGGCTCATACGAGAAAAGACGCATGCGCAGTAATGGATTTGGATGACGATGACGAGCTTTTTCACTGAAAATTTCAGGATATTATGCCTATTATCTTCTAAGTACTAAGTCCTGGTGCTTCTCAAAGATACTTGTGCCTATTCAAACAGCAGAGACATTAGAAAGCGTACGTTATATGAACATTTCAGAGAGCTACACATTACACGAGCAGGCAACAGCGGCATTGTTAACGAGAGTGTAAAACGTAAGTATGGCCGTGTTAATGAAAATGTAATGTTCCCGCCCGTATTGTACTCTACCTACTCTGGGCTCACATATTCATTTCTCTACCTATGTATGCGATGTTTGCTAAACTATATCGGGGAAATGGGATGTTGGAGAATTCGGGTTTGTAAATTGTAACTGACTTGAATCAAAGCTTGTTATCTGTTCCTCAGAGTTACATATGTGCGCTTTAATTAATAAAATATCTCTTGCTTTACTTTAACGGTGAAGCTAAACATTGAGGATACTTGCATGCCTTAGAGTTCAAAATTATGCTCTCAAAGGCGTGTGAAGTCTATCAATGTGCAGTTGGCCAGCTTGGTGAAATATGGCTTAAGATTTACTTACTCTGAGAGGAGAAGAACTCCACGTGGATGAAGTCTCGGGAAAAAGCTAGATTAAAATAAGCAATTAGTATGAAAACGAAACTTCCACAGTGGAAAATCGTTGAAACTAGCATAAACACGTTGTAAGGGTAAGAGGTAGAAGAAACTGAACCTAAAAGTTTTATAACAATGTAATTAGTCCGTCTTCAAAAGTTTTCTAATTTAAAATAATTTGGCACCCTCAAAGTCTTCCACTGGAAATAAAACGATTAAGTAGTAGTACGAGTAAATTAAAAGAGTTTCCAAACAAGTTTAGGGGTTTATTGGTATTTTTATATCAATTAATTTTATTTACATATATAACATGACGATCTGGGGTGCAATGGCGTTGCACTCATTAATCGGTAGTCCAGATACTAATGGAATTTTACACAAGAATTACATAATAGGTGTAGGTATGAGTATTATGTGATATGTCCCTCGAAACAGAAAGGAATGAGTCGAATGAGGGTCAAATAGCTCAAGGCAAAGGCATTGCGTACAAAACTAAGCTACGTCTAATTTCAGATAACAGACTTCATGTAGTTGCTTCAAATGTTATCTAGAAATTCAGCCCGAGGTTATATGAGTACACGTCGTAGGGGTAGGTGGATTGAAATAAATACAATTTCAAATTAAATTTAACCTAAATAAAGCTATTAAAATTAAGACTGTATAGGCATCTTGTCATCGAATAAAAAAAAAAAAAAACATAAATGGTTTAATTATTCTTAAATTATACAGAGTTTTTTGATTTGTTAAGCTCACAATATAACTCTATCTTTAAGGTTATAGAGAAAAGACTGTCTAAAAATCTTAAGTTTAGTGACTGGGCAACTGCAGGCATCTATAAAAGTAGAAATAAGCTGTTTGACTTGTATGCAGAAAAACAATATAATTATTCCCCCGCGTTTATTGAATATGTAAGAAATTATTCTAAATTGTTTAGAAATGTATGCATACAAGCAAAGTCACTTCACATAAAACGAAAAATTGTCAATTCTGATAATAAAATTAAAACAGCATGGGACATCATTAGCGATGAAACGAGTAAACATAAGGTGCATAATAATAATAAATTGGAGCTTAAAATAGATAATCATGTAATTAACTCCGATATAGAAATTGTAAATACATTTGAGAACTTTTTCAAAAATATTCCAATTACCACAACCAGTTCTCTGAATTCCTCGTCAGCAGAAGCCTATCGTCTTCTAAGGAGCAATGTCTCTGAGTGCAATAAGTTATTTAGGTTTGAACACGTTACCCCATATGACATAATCAAAACATTTAAATCATTACAAAATAAGAAAACAGCAGACCTATGGGGGATATCAGTTAAAATAATTCATAACATAATTGATATTATTGCGCCGTATCTTGCTCTAATTTTTAATAAATCAATAGATTCTGGATCTTTTCCAGACCTTATGAAATGTAGTAAACTAATACCGCTTTTTAAATCGGGAAGCAAAAGTGACCCGAATAACTATAGGCCTATTTCAATTTTGCCAACTCTCAGCAAGATATTCGAAAAAATAATGCTCAAACAACTGCTTTTACACTTTAATCTAAATAAACTTCTCCACTCTGAGCAGTATGGATTTACAAAGGGTCGATCAACAACCGATGCAGCCGCAAGGCTGTTACAACACATATTCGATGCATGGGAGAACTCACAGAATGCCATTGGTATTTTCTGTGATTTGTCAAAGGCATTCGACTGCGTTGATCACGAGACTCTTTTGTTTAAACTAAGCCACTATGGCATTAAAGATTGTGCACTCAGTCTCATTGCGTCTTATCTCAGTGACCGAGTCCAAAGAGTATGTGTCAATGATGTAAAATCATCCGGATCAGCCTCAATAATGGGTGTACCCCAGGGTTCTATTCTAGGTCCATTCATGTTTTTAGTCTACATAAATGATTTACCACATTTTGTCCAAAATACTTGCGATATTGTACTATTCGCTGATGATACGTCTTTGATTTTTAAAGTCGATAGGACGAAAGACAATTTTGACGATGTAAATAGTGCATTATCTCAAATTTCTGAATGGTTTACGGTAAATAATCTACTTTTAAATGCCAAAAAAACCAAGTGTGTTGAGTTTTTATTACCTAACACGAGAACGGTCAGTAAGAATTTAAAGATAAATAATGAACCTTTGAAAACTGAGGAATCCACAGTATTCTTGGGATTAACCCTGGACTCAAAGCTACAATGGGGCACCCATATAGCAACGCTTGCTGGCAAACTTAGCTCTGCTGCCTACGCTGTTAGGAAGATTCGACAGTTGACTGACATAGAAACTGCAAAAATTGTTTATTTTGCATATTTCCATAGTATTATGTCATACGGAATCTTACTGTGGGGTAAGGCAGCCGATATTGGAAAAATTTTTGTATTGCAGAAGAGGGCAATCCGCGCAATCTATAATTTGAGACCGCGGGATTCCCTTCGAGAAAGATTTAAAGAGATAGGCATTCTTACAGTAGCTTCACAATATATTTACAACAACATAATATTTGTCAGACAAAACATTTTGAGTTACAAAAAAAAGTGTGATTTATCCCATAGACCAAGTAGAAATCCAAATAAGCTCATGTATCCTGGGCTGCGCCTCAAGAGGGTCCAAAAGTCATTTGTGAGAATGGGCGTGACGTTTTACAATAAAATTCCACAGTCAATCTTAAACTTGCCTCTACACAAGTTTAAGAAATCAATTAAATCTGCTCTCATGAAAAAAGCATATTATACAATTGAAGACTATGTAAATGATAAAAAAGCGTGGATATAATTCGCTCCAGTGATTCATAAGACAGTATAACTATCCTGTGTAACATGATTTTATTGTATTCTGTTCCACGGTGTTTCCACTATATTTGTCTCAGTCATGTCTTAAAATGAGTAGTTTAATATTGGTATTCAATTCGATGCCTTAACATGGGTAGCCTAAGTATGTCATGCTCTCTTTAAAGTTTCTGTGGTGGTGTCGTGTGGTGCGGGTTGTTACGTTCCCTCAAATATGGTTGAGCGAAGCAATGGCTGGATCATGCGTCATGCTCGTGAACGGGTGCCACCAACGGGAATGGGTCTGCTTTTGCCTGCCTGTGTTGACATGTATTGAATTGTATTTATTTGTATTTGTATTGTATTTATTTTTACTTGTATTGTACTCAGGAAAATTCATCGTGGAAGCACTGAATACATAGCATAGTTTCAATAACAATTGTAAAAAATTTTATTTTTTTGAAAAGAGCAACCGCCGAGTTTCTTGCTGGCTCTTCTCGGCAGGAAAGGCATTCCGAACCAGTGGTAGATTCATTGACGATTCAAAAGTGCTTGTAAAAAGTTTATTTGAATAAAAAATATTTCTATTTCTATTTCTATTTCTATTTCTTAAACAGGCTATTGGATATGTTACAAGCGTGTGGTAGGTAAATGAAGCGCAGATATTTGTCGTAATTTGTCATGTCATTTAACAATGAAGTACTCTTCGTCATCATCATCATCATCATCATCAACTTATGGACGTCCACTGCTGGACTTTAGTCTCTTGCATGGACTTCCACAGATCTCGGTCTTGCGCCGCCTGAATCCAGCGACTCCCTGCGACTCGTTTGATGTCGTCGGTCCACCTAGTGGGGGGTCTGCCAAACACTGCGCTTCCCGGTGCGGGGTCGCCACTCCAGCACCTTGGGACCCCAACGACCATCAGCTCTTCGAACTATGTGCCCCGCCCATTTCCACTTCAGTTTCGCGACTCGCTGAGCTATGTCGGTGACTTTGGTTCTCCTACGGATCTCTTCATTTCTGATTTGATCTCGCAGGGATACTCCGAGCATAGCTCTCTCCATCGCCCGCTGAGTGATCCTGAGCCTTCTTATGAGGCCCATAGTTAGCGACCATGTTTCGGATCCATAGGTCATCACTGGCAACACGCACTGTTCGAAGACTTTAGTCTTCAGGCACTGAGGAATTTTGGACGAGAAGACATCTCTGAGCTTCCCGAATGCTGCCCAGCCGAGTTGGATTCGGCGGTTGATCTCTTTCTCGAAATTGGACCTACCTAGCTGGACTGTGTGTCCCAGGTATATATACTCGTCTACAATTTCGAGTGCAGAGTTCTCAACAATTACTGGGTGGAGCGAAGCATGAGCATTGGACATGATCTTCGTCTTGCTCATGTTCATTTTAAGGCCCACCTGTTGAGAAACCCTGCTGAGGTCATTGAGCATTGTATTGAGGTCTCCGAGAGTCTCTGCCATAATGACTATGTCGTCGGCAAATCGAAGGTGAGTGATGTACTCGCCGTTTATGTTGATGTCAAGTCCGTTCCAATCCAGAAGCTTAAAGACGTCCTCCAACGCAGCGGTAAAGAGCTTCGGGGAGATAACGTCTCCCTGTCGCACTCCACGCTGCAATTGAATTGGCCTTGTAGTCTGGTCCTGTATACGTACTGACATAGTGACTTCTGGTAACTTGTTTTACTACCGGGAGGGCGACCAACAGTCCCAGGGCGGTGTCGGGTTCATCGTCCACAAATCCCTCGTCAACAACATTGTCGAAGTCAAAAGTGTGTCGAGTAGGGTAGCGTACCTTATACTCAGAATCACCAAACGGTATTCGCTGAAGGTTATACAGGTTTACGCACCGACAACGGCACATCCTGACGAGGAGGTGGAGGTCATGTATGAGGATATCTCAAAAGCCATACATGCCTCCACCACTCACTACAATGTTGTGATGGGGGATTTCAACGCAAGGTTGGGCAAACGAAGCGGTGTAGAGACGAGGTTGGGGCAATTTGGGCATGGGCGAAGGAACCATAGGGGCCAAATGCTGGCCGACTTCATGGAGAAGGAGGGCCTCTTTATGATGAACTCCTTCTTCAAGAAGCGGCCACACCGAAAATGGACATGGATGAGCCCCGATGGTTCCACGAGAAATGAGATAGACTTCATCATGTCGACCGAGCGGCATATATTCAATGATGTCTCTGTGATCAATGGGGTGAAAACCGGCAGTGATCACCGTATGGTAAGAGGCACATTGAATATCAACGTACGGCTGGAACGGGCTAGACTGGTGAAGTCAACTCTCCGACCTACTCGTGCCCATATCCAAAACCCCGAAAACTTCCAACTCGAACTCCAGAACCGATTCGATTGCCTAGCAGATTGCGATTCTGTGGACGATCTCAACAACACGTTTGTGGAAACTGTCCATACTGTGGGGTCTAAGTTCTTCAAGACCCATCGCAGTAAAAGAACCAAAAAGTTCTCTGACCATACTCTCAAACTGATGGAAGAGAGACATGAGATGAGGCTTCAGTCGTCAGCAGACGCGGATGCATACCGGCATATTAATAGGCAGATCTCTAAATCACAAACTCGCGACCTTCGTATCTTTAATACCGAGTGTATTAAGTATACTATTGAGTGGAACCGAGGCTCCAAAGTGTTCGCGAGAGATCTGTCTATCGGACAGAGCCAGCTGACGCGGCTGAAAACTGACGACGGTCGTCTCGTTTCTTCTCGACCTGAGGTCTTGGGAGAGGTCGAGAAGTTCTATGGGCAGTTATATACCACGACACAGAAACCTGTTGATGATTTGGCCAAAGACCCCAGAGCCAAACTGACCCGACACTATACCGAAGATATCCCGGACGTCAGCCTATACGAGATTAGTATGGCTCTCAAACAACTTAAGAACAACAAGGCGCCTGGTGATGACGGAATCACGGCGGAACTCCTGAAAGCGGGTGGAAAACCGGTTTTAAAGATCTTTCAGCGATTGTTCAATTCCGTCATTCACGAGGGTACAACGCCGGAAGCATGGCACAGGAGCGTGGTGGTTCTGTTCTTCAAAAAAGGTGATAACACCTTGTTGAAGAATTATAGACCCATCTCACTGCTGAGTCATGTTTATAAGTTGTTCTCGAGAGTCATTACGAATCGTCTCGCCCGTAGGTTCGACGACTTCCAGCCTCCCGAACAAGCCGGATTCCGAAAAGGCTTTAGCACCATAGACCACATTCATACGCTGCGGCAGGTTATACAGAAGACAGAAGAGTATAACAGGCCACTTTGCTTAGCGTTTGTGGACTATGAGAAAGCCTTCGATTCGGTGGAAACTTGGGCTGTGTTGAGGTCTCTGCAGAGATGCCGTATCGACTATCGGTACATTCAAGTGTTGAAGTGCTTGTACTCTTCGTCATCCGGAACAAATTTTTCGCTTGTTTTGTGAGAATATAACTCATCCCTAGTAGAATATCATAGTATACAGGCTGTTTTTTTATATTATTATGTGTGTTTTCAAAAATCCTGCGGGAACTCTTTGATTTTCCGGGATTAAAAGAAGCCTATGCCACTCTCCAGATATTCAACTATACCTACCCTGCATGCAAAAAAATTACGCCGCAGTAAGTGTAACTAATATATAAAGCATAGGTAATTTTTACCAGTTTCTCCAGTTCTCTGTTTCAAACGTCGCATCCGTCAGACTTCCAACTATCTCACGAACATTCGCAATATAAGCCTGTCACTCTACCTTATTACAAATGAACTGCTTCCCTCGGAAATGTATAAACGTGGGTTGCGTGTCATTTTCGAGCATCTGTCAACGAACACCGGGATGAATTTTACTCTTACCTGTGTTGATAAAGGTGTGATGCCAAACAGATATTAATATATTATGGCTCTTTTATTTACAGGTAATTAAACTAGTTGGCAATAAAGCTTTCAAAATCTATTGTTTGGCAGTTTTATTTGGAACGTTTAAGACACTTAAAAGACATAATATTACCAAAGTTTTTAGAGCAACTGGTGTTTAAGGTATTTTTATAAAACATTTTTTTTTAATATGAATAAAAAAATATTTATGTTGTTTTTTAAGCTATTGCATAGCGTGGAGACCGAATCCAGAAATTCCGTAACGAAAATAACCTGACACGGGACTCCTCTCACCGCTAGATAGCGTTGATAAAAAATGCTATGCAATAGCTTTACCGCGGCAGTCCCCGAGTGCCACACGTCTTTTTTTTTAACTTAGAACTCATCCAGATACTCACTAAAATGTAAATCGGTAACAAGACAATATTAATCATATTATTATATTCTTGAATACGTCTACCAAGACAAGCACATAGACAACCGCAGTAACAATATTATGCGACTAAGAATAGGGCGATTGTCAGACTATGCTTTAATAGGATTTGGTTATTGAATTCCAATCACGAGTTTCCCCTAATTGAGTTAACTTGGTTAGATCGGGTTATACAAAGCGTAATCAATGTATTATGCTGAGTTAGTACGATTATTTGAATTGGAATAGGCGCCTAAGTTAGTATCTACTTAATATGGTTGACTAAATCAGTAAGACTCGCTCGAATTTTAGTAAAGGCACTTTCATAACTTAATATATTCACTAATAAGCTTTTGCTCGTGACTTTGTCCGGACGCAGTTAGTCTTCATCTGCTCCCATGCTCCGTTGCTGCGTAATTGAAGGATATAATGTCAATAAATCAATATTTCAATAAACATAGTTTGCTTTAACATATATTTATTTATTCTTTATTGCATCACAAAAAGAAAAAAAGTAAACTTAACTAAATATATATAATGTCAATACAAAAAAGCGGTCTTATCGCTAAAAATAATGTTATTAGAATAGGATTGGATGCTTCTTTACCACCCGATAGACGTCCACTGGTGGACATACACAGGTCTCTCATATCGACTTCCACTTGCCTCGATCTTGTGCGCGCCTCGTCGCGTCGCGTCGCCCCTCGGTGTGAGCTGACCTTTAATCAACAAAATAAAATCCTGTGTCGGGGGACTGACTACAGTGCATCAATATATCTGATTAACTTGTTTGCTTGGAGAGTTCAAAATAAGTTTATTTAATTAACCTAGAAAGAGAGTACCTATTGTCACATACCATGATATTATGAAACTCTTGAAACAACAGACGTAAGTTACACAATACCAAAATATTTCACAGAGCGAGTTTCGGAACAGTTCCACTAAATAAGCGGAGTTGCCACCACCGAGTGTTCTCACGGTGCTAGAGGGCTGGCGAAAACTATTGGACTCCCAACTTTAATAACAAGAGTCGGGCATAATATTTACACACCTAGCGACTGCGCCACTCTTGGTTCGTTTTACTGAAAAACTTTGTTTTTCTTTGTTCGTAACTGGCAGGAATGCTGAAACCTCCGCATTCGACATAAAAAATACCTATATGCCTAACCGAATTACATATAAATAACCGCTAGAACGTGGTGGTTCAATTTCTAAATAGGACATTGAGGATGTTGGAGTTGAACATGCGTAGAGTGTACAGATGGTGCAAAGCGTGCTACGTTGTGCCATACTGGTTTTGGTAGATAATATAATTTTTAAGCTATTGCATAGCTTTTATCGCGGGCCTTGAGCGTGGAGACCGAATCCAGAAATTCCGTAACGAAAATAACATGACACGGGACTCCTCTACGGTGAGCCGCTAGATGGCGTTGATAAAAAATGCTATGCAATAGCTTTACCGCGGCAGTCCCCGAGTGCCACACGTCTTTTTTTTTATTGTTCTTTGTGTATCATGGATATCCGCAAAGTAACGCCTGTTCCTATCCAATATTAGGAATTAACTGATGCGGAACTTAAGCTCCCATAGTCAACATTAGTTTGTTATTACAAACTTAACTATTATCTTTTATTAAAGAGCTATTTTTATATTTATATAAGAGTTTTATATAAGAGTTTTAGCTATTTTACTACAGGAATATTTAATGACTGTAAACATTATTCATGGAGATAAATCGGAAATAGATACCAAAGTTAATACCTGATCTGATTAACAATGGTAAATTGTAAATTACATAATCATTGCGCCGAATAATTAACTAATTCAAGCTGGTTCACGTAATTACCAGCTAACCGTTAATCCGAAATTATGTTATGTCTCTTTGTCACATGTTGCTTAGTAATATATACCCAATTATGGCTATAAGTATGGCTTTCTATGGCACTGGTTGAAATTCCACAAAGTCAAATCATTTGGAGTCCCGTTTACTTTATAAACACAGAAATAAACAGGAACAACTATAGGTAAACAATATTTTTTGATGTCATATAGTATATTATGTAGTGATGTACATATTTGACTTATACCACTCTATAATTTCACCTTACTCACTTTCAAGGGAAGCTGGAAGAATTTTTTTTTTTAGTGGTAAGCTTCACCTATGTCCACTTCTTCTAATAATATTTTCCTGTAACTGTTTTTTATACGTACATAAAAAATAAATAAACAAATTGATCCAATATATATGAACTGTAGAGCTTTTACCAGCGCTCCAAGGGAGAGGGCAGACTGGATACTTTAAGCGACAGCGATTGGCGTTTTTATATGGCTTTTCAAACACATAACTTCAAATCAATCGCATCTGTAAAAGTTTCTAAAACCATCAGCTCATTTCTTACTTGATTCTTTGATCTAATATTTCTAATATTCAAACGACTGAACAGATCTTCATTTATAGCTAAAAATCATCTCAATTACATTAGCTTTTAAACAGAAGAAACCGCATCAAAATCGGTCCATTCGTTGGAGAGTTATGAGAGAACAGACAAACACAACACAGGTCAAACTTGTAACACCCCTCCTGTTTATATTGTCGGGGGTTAAAAAAATGTTATTAAAGATAAAATAAATATTATTATGGTGTAATCTAGGTGTAATAATATACTTCAGTAGCAATAAGCAGAGTATTATCTAGGTATTAGGCAGGTGTCACTAACATTGTGCCTCTCCTAAATTCACCTGTGCACGTGTCTAATCCAGCTTCACGCGTCTCGTTTGAATAGCAGCATTTAATATTACAACTGGCTTATGTCTTCTCATGAGCATATTAAAAGCTTTTGCACCCAGCGACATTTTGGCAGTTGATGTTGGATGAAAGCAGGCGTTACGTTGCTGAATTCCATGATATACAAGGAAAATAAAATTGAGTCGGTCATTTCAAATACCTTACCATACTATTACATTATACTATTATATGTATGTCCTTATTAATATATGCAAAAGTGTGTTTGTTTATTGGTTTGTCCTTCAATAACGCTGCAACAAAGCTACAGTTCGTCGTGATTTTTTGCATGGATATAGTTGAGGACCTGAAGAGTGACATAGGACTACTTTTTATCCCGGAAAATCAAAGAGTTCCCACGGGATTTTAAAAACTATCTAATAGATTATTATTATCATATATGTGAATATGTTGCAGTTCCAATAATAATATTACATAGAATTGGTAACCTTTTTTTTTCGGTTAAAAATAACATATTTTAACTGTATCGTTTTAGTTACAAATGGCTGTAACAATTTCTTGTATGCAAAGGTTCTTAACGTATCATCTTATTTGTGAAATATCGTAAAAAATATGGATAAAGGTATTCGCTCGAAGAGATCGAAGACAACCAAATTTCAGTAGCAATAAATAGCATATATCGGATAACGTATTATCCCTTTTCATAGGACAGGTGTTTTTTGTTGTAATTTATTATACTGACAGCCAGTTTTCCCCAATAACATTTCAAATATATAATACCTATCATATTTGAACACCTGAAGCAAAACATGAGTTCTATTAGTTTCACGCCCTTGACTATATTTCTATACTATTATAAATAGCTCTCAACCAATAGATCGATTTTGCAGTTTATATAAATAAAGATTTCATTTACTCACGATAGCTTAGGTTTTTAAGAGGAAATACGGTCGGAGAGACTTTTGAAAAATAGGTATTTGAATAAAGTAGTGCCGTCGCTTTACGAAAGTTCGGACGGCGCCCGGGCGCGATAGGGACAAAATCCTATGTGACTAGGATAATCACATCGGAGTCACCACTTTAGGAACATAATGTCGCAAGAATGATATAAATGAAGCCGATTATTCTCCTGCTGTAACTTCCTTTAGTATGTTTTTAGGAATGCGTGTTCGCACGCGTTTAAATAATCAGAATAATCAGAAGAGCGTTTAATCAGAGAACACTCTACACAAAAACATAATCAAAAATCAAAATTTATTTATTTCATGTAGCCCAACTTGTAGCTCTTATGACACGTCATAAATCTACCATCGGTTCGGAATGCAGATTCCTCGAAGAGCCGCCAAGAAACTCAGCAGTTGCTCTTTTCATTTCATAAAATTTTCTTAATATTATACTAAAACCTCAGGGCTCTCTGTATCAGCAACTGGAGTCGTTTTGCGTTATGCATGTGTCGCAATATAACAAATCATAATATTAGGTAAGTTATCAAACATGTTACATGATGTAGGGAAGCAATGTATGTGCCAAAGGTTATGTTATACCCTTTAGCAACTATATTGCGTACGCAGCAATGCTGTTGCGTACGGCGCTAGCAATTTGCATGGTGATTAGCGTGATGTATGAACGCGTTGGAACAATGGTTAGAGCACTGTCCAACACGGTATGCCAGCTTTCACAATTGTCGCCTAAAATAAACGTTTTTGAAATTGTAATCTATGTATCATGCCGCCATGGTGTGAGCAAGTTGCGTGGGTTCAAAATACAAATGGTTGTATGGAAATAAAATTAGACTAGCTTATATTTGGCCGTTTTACTTAGTAATACTATTTTTATTTATTATGTAATATGTACCTGCTACCTAATCCTATTTTTTAAATAATTATAATAATAATAGTCCCTTGCCCACGAGATTACCGCCATGTGGAATGTTGATTCAACGATTGTAGTGCCGATGGTCGTTTCGGTTAATGGTCTCATAGCGAAAAGTTTCGATCAACATCTTAATAAACTTTCGCTTAATACTTGGATCAAGAGCAGGATACAGAAGGCGGTACTCCTTGAGACGGCACGCATTGTGAGGAGGTTCCTCACTCTGGAGCCCTGACCACTGGCTGCTTGGGTCCCTATCCCGCAGCAAGTGGGACCCATTTATTTTATTGTTTTTAATAATGTTTTTATATTTATATTTGTAAAATGTATATTTGTAAACATTTTTAGAAACAATGGGGTAAATGTGTACATAAATAAATCATAGAAAATAACAGTCTTCTAGTATTCTTTTAAAATAGTTTTATATTTTTCTGCTATAAGGTTTTAATATAAGTTGATATTAGATATGTACCTAATACATTTGCATGTGTTAGCGTTCTCAAAACTCGATTTTGCTATCCTGATATAACTTCGGTTTTTTCCTTTTCAGACAAGGTTGCATGGAACAGATTACTTCTGCAAAAAGACCGCCATTGCTACAAGCTTAAATACTTTTTTGTTTTGTTTATTTTATTCTTATTTCTTTTTTTTGTGATATCTGATGTCATGTGAGGTCTAGTGGTAAGTTTGCCAAAAATAGTTTGGTCCGGGCTAAGAAAAGTACAACTTACTAAAATGAAGACGTCGAGGATAACAGTCTTCATGGTTATCCCAAGCTATGGATCTATTTTGCAATTTAACGGGAGAGCTATTTTAAGTTTTTTTTTTGGATTCAGAATGGTCTGGCCCCGCTGAGTTTAATCTAAACTAATTTAATTTAAAAAGAAATTCCTTTGCATAAAATAGACTATACTTACACGATAATTAATTATTTTAGGCAAGAATAAAAAACGTTAACTTTTTTTAAAATAATTTATTAATTAAGGGAGGGGTACAATTTTATTGTGCCCTTATTCTACTAGAGGTGCGATATTATTCAGTCTCAATAAGTGTGTATTCAAGAAAATAGGTACGTCGAAAACACTGTAATGTTGTCAGAGACGTGTGACAGTCATTTGTTCAGAATTGATCTACGCGGCGGCATTTATCAATCAGCCGTGACGACAGATGGGCTGAACGGCGCCTGACAATGAACGAGCGGGACCAAATTACAATGATTAGCAAAAGTAGGTAAATGATTCACGACTCGTACGTACTAGGTATATGAACATTTCTACTCAAAATGCTCAATTTAGTGATCAAGATCTTGAGATCGTGAAGCTGAGACCCGTAGAAGATACTTAGGCTGAAATCTATAGACCGTGCTCTAGAGTTAAAACGAGATAGATTTATGTCAGAGCATATTTATGTCTCGTTTTAACCTCTATCTTGAGTCTGACCTGAGTCAGAGCACTCTCTATAGATCTCAACGTCAGTAGGTTTCTTACTAACATTTAAATGTGGAAATCTGTTTATTTGTTGGATTGTCCTTCAATCACGCAGCAACGGAGCGGTTGATGGATGTGATTTATACCTACACCTGCTTTTGCTCGCGGCTTTGCTCACGTTAAGTTCGATTTTTCAAATCCCTATTTTACCCCCTTAGGTGTTGAATTTTCAAAAATCCATCCTTAGTGTGCGCCTACGTCATAAAAGGAACCAACTGTAAAAATTTCAAGTTTCTAACTTCAGTAGTTTAGGCTATGCGTTGATATCTCAGTCAGTCGGTCAGTTAGTCAGGACTGTGAATTTTATATATATAGACAGTGGATATCCTATAGAGTTAATCAATATAATATGTGATCAAACGTTCTTCCGAATGAAGCTCATACATCATGATGAATATTTTAATTTTTAGTACTCTTTTGAACTTCTTCTTTTCTATTTTTAGATAATAACATATTTTTTGCCTTATATAGAATCTACAGAAAACCTATTTTAAATTAAAATCCACGCAAGTGAAGTCACAAGCAAGAGCCAGTTTTAGATTCTTTAATCCATATTTTACTTTACAGACAGAAAAATATCATTAGAAAAGTTGCCAGGAATAGGAAACCCAAATAATAATGGCTATATACTGGTGGATGAAAAAATTAGGCCACCTCTGTTTTTCGACTTAATAAAATTATTTTTTTAATTTAAAATTCAATTATACGTTTCTGCCCACCGAATTGAGGAATTGTCGATTGTGAATTCTGGCATTGAGGAATTGTCGATTGTAAATTCATATTATAGATACCAATTGGTATAGACTAATAGATAATGTCGCAGTGTTCCCGTAAAAAGAGTTTCGGCTTTTAATCTTGATGGTGCTGGATACTATCCACCTAAACTGATGGGAGTTAGAGACTTGATTATTAATTAATTGATATCGCCAAATATATCATGAACTCCAGGCTCACGCTGTTTGTGTACCGTTAGGTTTGTTTTGTATCTTACTCGTGCGAAGCCGGGGCGGGTCAACTAGTAGCTTATGTTGATAATGAATAAAAATATATTCTAAAAGTCATTAACTGCAAAGACACCTATAGTTCTTTCAATTCACGAGGGCGCGTGGCTCATGGTTGTGTGTGTGTCGTATCTGTATAAGTGTGAGCGAGGGCTTGCTCGCGCCTGACCGCTCCACCTAGGCTCCTGACAGGCACGCACACTCACGCAATGTGCATGTACACGACGTAACCACGAGTAAAGCTAACATGCCCTCGTGAAATGCAAGAACTATACATATTTTGAAGGTGGCCTAATTTTCTTGTCCGCCATTATAGTTCGCATTAAACCAGTGCGACTAATTTCAGCTCCATGTTCAGCATACTTTATGATTTAACCCTCTTCTTTTAAGAGAAAAAGCGGTACGCTAGTGACGATTGTACAAAAAACTGGGTTAAAAGCAACGCAGGGCAAAACAACAAAGCAAATAAAAGTGAGAGACTGTTAATATGAAAACACAAAGACCGTAGTAACGAACGAATTCAGAAAGCTTTGAAAATACGAACTGACAAACAAAAAAATCTAATCAAACCGAACTTTAACATGCACCTACGAGTACGAATGCGTAAATAGGTAGGTGTTTGGTTCAATTTTATTTTATGTGAAACCGCATAAGATAACATAAGTTTTTTTGTCGCGGATATTATTGTTGAAGTATGCCCTTATCAGTACGTTGCCCTATCAGTAGTAAACTTATATTATTATCTATTTCTATTTTTCCTGGGATGTCTTAAAAGGTAAACAAATCGATAAATGACTGGTTCCTAACAATTTTCTTGACCCTTGTACGGATAAGACTAATTTTATTATAGTTTAGAATATTACTTAATCTGTTTTAGGGTACCGTCCACGAAGGGTAACCAACGGAACCTCTATTATAGTATTGGTTGTGGCCGTCTGTCTGTCTGTCAGCAGGCTGTATCTGATGATCCGTAATAAGTAGAGAGTTGAAATTTTCAGAGAATGTGTATTTCTGTTGCCGCTATAACAACAAGTAATAAAAATAAATTAAAAATAAAAGCCTCCTCTACTAGAAACGTGTTTTTTTTTAAATATTTTTAGCGAGCCAACGAGCAGATGTTAAGTGATTACCGCCGCCCATGAACATGATTTTCGGAGTTTTTTGGTACGGAACCCTTCGTATGCGAGTCTGACTCGCATTTGACTGGTTATTTTGGTTTTGTTTCATTGTTTTACGAAGTTTCTTTATACTTAATTTCACTTTCAGGCATCTGACAAATTCCCACGGGTACCTACTCACCGTTGGAACATTATGTTATTATAATTTGTAATGAGACTTTAATGATCACTCCCACTTGAAATAGCTATTTGTAGCAACGGATAGGCGCCATTCAAAATTCAATCTATATACTACGCCAGGTAAACGTCAAATCAAACGAATGATTCATAATTAATCAGCGAATGAATATAACATCGATGTTCATAATCATTTTATAAGAATTGCAATTCAAGTTTATTTTGCTGAACTTAAACAGAAAAATAATAAGAAAAACAAAAGTCATGGGACTTTCATTTTGGTCCGTTTCTGCGCCATCAAGTACCTACACGCTGTAGGTGAAAATTAGAGCTATTACATGGATATCCACGCTGTTATTATTACGTTTAAAACCAAGCTAGACAATATTAACAGTAACTTTTGGTAAAGTATATCTGGAGAAACAATTTCGATTGAAGAAATATCAAGGAGATTTCTGATCATTTCATAAAATCACCTGTCAAATCAATAGCGAATTTTATGTACTTACTTAAATATTTATTTTTCGACTAACTCCTAGACCAGGCGTAAGCAAGATCTTTTTATCTCTCACAAGGAAGAAAGCAGCCAGTTTTACTTTTTTACCGTGAACTAGATGATGCCCGCCACTTCGTCCGCGTGGATAAAATTTATCCCTCGGGAACTCTTTAATTCTCTGGGATAAAATGTAGCCTATTTGTTAATCCCGGGTATGAGCTATTTTCATTTCTCATCGTCTAGAAGTTTTTGCGTGAAAGAGTAACAAACATACACACATACCTACACACACATCATATAAATGTGATGATTTGTATTGTAATACTCTAAATCTTCATTATAGAAATAAAAGGACACGAGTACATATTATACTGATTTGTCCAACCCAACATTAATAATAATCATTATTTTAAACATTAAAATATTTTCATTTTGTATACTTACTCTTGTAAACTCTTGTCTAAAGACTCGTCGGTTTACAGACGACGGTAATTTTTGTGCAAATATTGGCTTTTAGTTAGGACAAGGCTTACTGTTTGCCAGCGCATCCGGGTCGTCCTAAGCCAACACTCCGGGGACAACGACGTTTGTGAGATCGTTTTATGTACGGGAGTGATTTGAGATAAAAATTTATCAACTTAATTCTATATCGGCGATAAAAGAGGATTTAGGAAGACTTAACTTGACTCGTCGAACTCGTTATGGCCTTGCACAGTAATATGTATCAACTATAGTAATATGTATAAACTTACTGATAGCTGATATTGTAGTTATACAGTTGAAAAATCTTATCAAAGCAACAAGTTGTTGTTGTTTTGTCAAATAAATATTTTTTCATTAAAAAAAAAGTCGTGACTGGCCAAAGTGACCGATCAATCAACCGATACGATCAATCAGTCCATTTAGTAACTATTTAAAACCTTTACTTAAAAATGGCTTAAATAGGTACTTATTTGTAGAAGATCAATCTAATGCACCACCCCTGATGAGGTGTTCCTAAATTTTAATGAAAAAAGTTGGTATATATTATACTAGCGGACCGTTCCGGTTTCGCCCGTGGTACATATACTCGTATAGCCTATAGCGCTCAGGGATCACGTACATATCTAACGGTGAAAGAATTTTTGCAATCGGTCCAGTAGTTCCGGAGATTAGCGCGTTCAAACAAACAAACTCTTCAGCTTTATAATATTAGTATAGATAATAATTAATTTATATTCCGTATTTTACGATATTTATTGGAATTCATATAAAAAACATTTTCCATAAAATGTTACTCCAACAAACAATCCGTGCCATCGTATACTATTCCAATACCCATCCATAGAAGTGACATTGAGTGTCAGTCAACGTGGTTGAGCCTTTGTTACGGATTCAGGTAACGTACGTGGAATGTAATTGTTATAGAATCCCGGCCGAGCGGCTGGCTCGGACACCGCCGGGACTTCGACGTCTATACACGTAAGTGCAAAGGCCTGTTTGTGGAATATTATATTTCAATCGAATTAGGTGTCATAAGACTATGTTAGTTCAATACCGTTGTTAAATCTAAAATGTTATTAATATCGTGATTCAGCTGTTGGATTGTTTAGACAACCATATCATATCATATCATACCGACCATATTATGATGATCTTCACAGAGATTAGCCATCTGCGTGGGAGATATTATAGTGCACAAACACAGTACCCTCACCTCATAGTCCGATGGGACGGAAATCCGGAGAAAGGTCAGGCGCAGGACCAACAGATGTTGGTCCTGCGCCTGATCTTTCTTTACGTGCTCTCCGAGGCACAGGGGTGACTCACCGCCAACTTCCTAACTCTGGGCTAGCTAAGAATTTTTTGACAGAAAAAGCCAATACATTTTTTCCCTGACCCAGGCGTCGAACTCGGGACTTAGACCAACGAGGCAGTTAGTAAGTAATACCATGAGTATGCCTCTGATTGGCTCTCGTCCTTTCGGTTTTCATAACCTTTAGGGTTATTATAAGATTTAATTCGATTGATCGTATTTGTATTCGATGACATTAACATCAATGTAAAGTGAACCATAACGTCATTGAATTAGAGCTGAATTTCGTGGATGCATTCTTATACGTTTACGTATACGGATACTCTTTAAATTAAAATCGGTTGTACTGAATTTGAGGCTTTATATCAATACGATTAAGATTCATTTTACTGGAAAAGATCCATATTAAAACTGCAAGTTTGCAGTTGGCACGTAGTGTACTTGGGTACACAGTAACATAAGCAGATGCATAATATGCTAGCTCTAACACCAGTGTCTCTGGCCATAAAACAGAATTTGATCAAACTTTAGGGCTATTTAAATAAAACTATCTTTATTTCCATCATTTTACGATATTGGAGTTCACATAAAAAATGTAGCCTCGCTTCCTATCAGTTTCCATAAAAAGAGCGGGTCATGTGAATAAATGTATGTGCCGTTGTGTACAGTCGGTATGCCAATATCTGCCAATATCGAGCGAAGAGACGTTGTTGAGTGTCACTCTGTTGTTATAGCCCTAGATCTCACTGCACGATAATTTCCCCTATATTTAAATAAATTAAAATGCTGGATAGAGTCAGGCGTTACTTTGCGGAAGTTCATGATTAACAAAAAAATGTTAGAATTATTTTGCTGTAATCCGCCAACAGAAAAAATCTGTATGGTCAAACATGCAGTTATAAGCTAAGCACCGCCTAGTCACTAGACAATACAGCATTGTAAAGTCGATATCTCCTGAGGATGCTCCGGTGTCGGGGCGAAACGTGCTTCGAGAGTAGTATAAAAGTCTGGTGTGGTGCTTGGGAACTTTGCTTTATTGCTTGGTTGGGGAGGTAAGCGGTGCTTAGCTTATAACTGCATGTTTGACCATACAGATTTTTTCTGTTGGCGGATTACAGCAAAAAATAATTCTAACATTTTTTTGTTAAATTAAAATGCAATTAAGAGGAATAAAAAATCTTTTTATCTGGTTTCCAATCATTTGGCTCTTTGGCTCTAATAAAAAGAATGTAAACTCTGTTAACAAACAAATTCTTCACGTTTTAATCAAACGGTATCGTAAACAATCAAACCAAATATCAAACAAATGCTTGCCTGTCATCAACTCAACCGATAGACAACTACATAATTATATTATAAGATTATACAGGGCGTCCCACGGCTATGCCACATGGAGGGGAAGTACCTTAAATATTGTAGATGGAACATTTTAATGAAAGAAGACTTCATTTTAATTTAAAAAACAATTTAAACTGTATTCATAGATTTTTAAATAATTGCCTGGTTGAACCGGGACTCGAACCCGCTATACGAGAAAAAAAATTAACCTGTATCTTTATCATACCGATCGGAAGGCTTCATCATAAGGATTATTTTTTGTTAAATAACATAGCATGAGAAATAAAAGGAAGACCATGAATTTTAGCCTTTGATGTAAAATTTTGTTCAGAAAAATGAAAAGCTGCTGTTGCAGCGGGATTGAAGGACAAACCAATAAATCAACAAACAAACACACTTTCGCATTTATAGGTAATATAAGTAAGGATTAGTAAGGATAGTAAGGATCGGGAAATGATGCGTACTTCTCAAGTTGGTACTCATTAGTAATAGTTCATGTCAGTTGTATGTCGATACGCCAATGTCAGCTTTCCATTTTTCTGAACAAAATTTTACATCAAAGGCTAAAATTCATGGTCTTCCTTTTATTTCTCATGCTATATTATTTAACAAAAAATAATCCTTATGATGAAGCCTTCCGATCGGTATGATAAAAATACAGGTTAATTTTTTTTCTCGTATAGCGGGTTCGAGTCCCGGTTCAACCAGGCAATTATTTAAAAATCTATGAATGCAGTTTAAATTGTTTTTTAAATTAAAATGAAGTCTTCTTTCAGTAAAATGTTCCATCTACAATATTTAAGGTACTTCCCCTCCATGTGGCATAGCCGTGGGACACCCTGTATACTGCTACTATAGACAGATAGATACTTCTAGACAGAGATAGAAAGAAAAGATCGTTACAGGACACGATCTTATCAGGACACCGTCCATCCGTCATCTTAACTTACCTTTAGTTATTTCTGTAAAATAGACCAAGATTGTAATCAGTCAGAAAAAAGACACAGCTTTTATAAACAACGCTGCATTCTATGAAATACTTTAACAAACCCGTTCAGACAAAAAAAAACACTCATCGTTTACAGGGCGCTTAATTTTGCCAGTCTAGCATCTCAGGTTTGTTTTGTAATTTTGAATAAGTTTTCAGGTCAACGCGTCCGCCTTTAGCACAACGGCCAAGGAAAATTCTTTTGACTTTCAAGCATCTTTAATGCCGAAATGCCTTTGACTTGTTTATTCAATACTTTTAATATTTTATTATAAGACGTTCTATAACTCGACCTCTATGAAAAAAAATATAAACCGAAAGAAAAACAAGGGATTTAATTAAAATAATATTTATTTTATTTTAGCGCCGTAAATTGCGAGAGGTAGAGGTCACCACTCATCATTTTTTTTTTAATATATAGCTTGGCTGCGATCACCTGATGGTAAGTGAAGATGCGGCCTAAGATGGAATGCACTTGCCTAGCAGATTGCCATAAGATGAGATCGGCAGGCCGGTGAGGGCTAACTTACCATCGAATAATGTGTATACATCGTCGCTGGCGTCACCAGCATATCTTCGACTTTGATGTGGCCCTCGATAGGTTCGTTAGATGCCTCTGTTCCCCCGCGCGTCTCTCCCTGGTACATTGCCGTCGGGCCGTATAGTTCTTGCAATTGACGAGGGTACGTGGCTCATGGTTGTGTGTGTATCGTATCTGTATAAGTGTGAGCGAGAGCTTGCTCGCACCTGACCGCTCCCACTTAGGCTATAGACAGGCACGCACACTAACACAATGTACATGTACACGAGGTAACCACAAGTAAAGCTCACGCGCCCTCTTGACTTGCAAGAACTATAACAGTGTGTGTTCACCTTAATATTTGTAGATCAACTGGATATCTATAGTTGCTGACCTCAAAGTTCTGAACTAAAGTTCGAAACTGAACCGATCATTAAAAGCTGTTATTGAACCATATGGATATACTTTTTCTTTACCTTGTTAAAGTATTTAATATTATAATGGGAGCGTGTTAAAATAATCATGCATGCACATAATGACATACCTAAACTTATAAATTATAAAAAGTCTCAATCACGTAATTAAATATTTAGTTTCAAAAAATTGATAATTTGTGCGAAATTTTAATAGACTAACAGTACCTACCTACTTGGCCAATTTTTATCCGATGAGCTACTCGTATAATTGATGACTTCAGTTAGGAATGGAGAGAGATAGGTAACAGCAAAGTATTTAATAGTTAGGTAAAAACATGATCCCTGTTTCCATTGTTTTATTGAGGTTAAGTCGTAAATGTTGATACTCCACATTGTGCTCTGCTGTAGATAAAGCTGCGCTATCTCTCAATGTTAATTGGGTTGGTAGTTGCAGAAATGTGCCGAGTATGCTTAAATCTCAGAGTACCGAACTGTATAATAGATTTTAGAATCAGAATCAGAATCAGAATTTATTTATTGCATTATACACATTACTTGAAAGATGGTACAATACATTCTTAATGACTAGTGTATTACCAATATAATGGTGTGCAATATTAATTAATCAACATTATAATCAGTATTAACTTTACTTACAACCTTTTCGTTGGTTGACTTAAAATAGTTTCTTTTTTAGTCTTAATATGGAAATTACGATAGTCGTAGATTGGCTTATGTCCTTTTCAATAACAATTTTTTTTAGTATTTTTGTGAGCAAACGAGCAGACGGGTCACCTGATGTTAAGTGATTCCCGCCGCCCATGAACATTTGTAGCACCTGCGGCACTCCTGCGTTGCCGGCTTTTCAGGAATTTGTTGGTCCTCCCCTTGAATAACCCCATGTTGTAATTTAGTGGGAACACCGTCGCAGGAAGGTGGTTCTACAGTTTCAAAGTACGTGGAAAAAAGATCTGGCAAAACATTTACATTACATTTACATGCTAATCTTCAGAAAAAGAAAACAAACTTTTTTTTTTTTCTATGAAAAATATTTATTTTTTACATATTTACATGAATTTAGGTATTGACGTAGTGTACAAATTGACTAGGAGTTACAAAATTATTATAACAATTGTTAAAATATTAAAAGGAATCAATACAAAAACATTTATAGTCACGAATGAACGCAAGAGTTTCTTGTTTAAATGAAAATTGTGGTCAGTTCTTTTAAAAATATCAAGAAGGGACAGTGCTAATTTCATTTACAAAGAGTACAATAATTTTTCAAATTCGCAACGTATAAAAGTTACCCTACCAATTTACCATAACAACTATTTTTACATTTTACATCGTAATAATTTCCTAATTCAATTAAATTGCACCGCGTTGCAACATTCACTTCATATTCAAGTCCCACACGACTATCGATAGAGTCAGTTACACTAGTTTACTGTTACGTATTATCACCTAAGAAGAATAGTCCAGATGGTAATAATGAATATGTATATTATGTTCGTATAGTTTGGTTGCGCGTCACTAGACAATGCACTGGCATGGCACTCTGCCTCGTCAGCACGCAGTTGCAGTAATGGTATGCGCCGACCATGTAAATCCTTACAAGTGGCACTTCGTACGGCCCTTCTCAACTCGCCCGCTGCCTCGTTCTCCTGCAGCCATCGCCTCAGCCAAGCTCCAAGCCAAGCCAGCTCACATTCGCACCGCAGTGGATTCCCAGTCAGTATTAAACCGCCTAAATAATGACAACGAAACACATGATTTATAATTCAAGTGCAATTTTCGCAGCAGAAAATTTAGGAGGCTATTAAGAATTAAAACTCATTACAAAGATGGGGCCAAAGTAGGAGGTTGTTAGATGTTTATAAAGTATGTACGAGACATAATCCACGCGGAAGGAAAACCCTGGGAACACAGCCATTAATTCTTTATTTTATACATGACTTCAAACTTCTGTACTCGGAGTGATCTCGGAGATTGACATAAAAATTAACTTTTATAGAATTGAATATAAAATAATTAATTACAAACAAAAGCCAAATCTTAATAAAACTCTTTTTGAATCTACCACGTCATTGTTGTTTGTGGTTCACTTTGCAAATAATAAGTTAACTCTATAAAATATAGTCTTTATATTTTATTTAACCAAATACATGGAATAAGTTTTCTATTTATCCATCCTCCAATATATCTAAGTAAATAACATACCTGAAAGCAATTTTGTTGCTACGTGACTCCAGCTTGTGAAATTGGGGTAGAAGATCGCTGGATCAAGCCTCGATATTTGATTGTAGCTGACGTCGATGCCTAATTGAGGGACTTGCGAGAGATGTTTCATAAATGCCGCCGGTAGTTTAGATATCGACGTCTCACTAATTCTGATGAATATCTCTTGGCTATTAGTGAACGACTCAAACGCGTCGTCGGATATCCTCCGCAAATTGGCTCCTCTGATTTCCAGGTATCTAATCTTCCTCGCTTCGATCCCACGCAACTGATTGTCTATTACCTCGTCTGACCAATGTACCAACAGTTTGTATAAGGAGGGAAGACAGGATGTGATATTTGCAAGACGAAAAGTGGAATGATTTATAGTTGACCACGTCTGCACGTGCAAGGACCTCAAGGATATTAAGGGACGGAAAGACTCGTGATCGATTATGTCTAAGTATTTTAAGCCATTTAAATTTAAATAAGATAAATTATTTAACGTTCTAAAACTATTTGGCGTAATTCTTACGATAGGATTGTATGACAGGTCTAGCACATTTAAATTCTTCAGGTGAACCCACATCTTTGGCACTAAAGAGGTAAGTCGATTATGGCTTAAGTCTAAATGGCGCAGATTCACTAATCGCTTTACATCAGTCTCTTTGTAACTGGTAATGAAATTTGAAGTCAAATTGAGACTCGTCAAATTTGTTAATGGTAGATAAGGCACTGACTTTAAGCCTAAATTCGCAAGGTTCAAATGCCTCAAATTAGGAAGGTTGTGGAACAGCTCCTTGAAGTTTGCCTTAATAGAGTTAAAGCCTAAATCTAATCTCCGCAAACCTCCAAGACTTGAAAACGTATTATCGGATAGCACTGTCAATAAATTGTTTCCTAAGTTAAGATTCGATAAGAACTGAGTGTTGCGAAATATATTGCTGTCCAAATACTCTATTTTATTATTCGAAAGGTCGAGATACCGCAGCGTGAACCCAATATGCGAGAGCGCTGTGACGGGAAACAAAGAAATTTCATTAAAACTTAAGTCTAGGTGTTCTATAACAGTATTTTTAAATACATCTCTGGGCAGAAGTCTTAAATTATTGTGGTCCATTTTTAAATATCTCAACTTGCGTAAATTATAAAATTGTTCTACAGACATCTGATAAATTGCGTTATACGATAAATCTAATATTTGCAAAGATATAAGATCTGTAAAAGATTTTCTCTTTATAACACTTATACTATTTTTATGTAAATCTAATATTTCTAAATATAGAGACTGTGCAAACGCTTCGCTGGAAATATGAGTAATCTTATTATGTGATAATATAATTTGCCTTATTGCAGATTCAGCAGCAAGAAAGAAACTATTTGGCACTTCATGAAAATCGTTATGTGAGCCATCAAATATGTTTATGGTAACTATGTTATCCCCTACGATGTTTTTTATGTCATTTCTACTTACATTAAGGGTAAATGTAACGTAGGGACTGGAAACATTACATAACGAGTAAAGTGATAAATACGTTAAGTTATTTCCTTGGAGTTCCAATACCTCTAGTTTTGGTAAATTAACAAATGTTTCTGTTTCTATAGAATCGATTACGTTACCCGCAAGAGATAAATATCTTAAGTTGGGCAAGTTTGTAAAGCTGTTCTTAGTTAAGTTATTGATACGGTTGTAAGATAAATCTAAGTTTCTTAACTCGAGCAAATGTGAAAAGGTTTTAGCTGGAATTAAGCTCAGAAAGTTGTATGATATCCGCACGTTACTTAACGCTAAAGAAATATTATCAAAATCTTCATCTATATAAATTTCAACTATTCTGTTATAATCTAAATTTAAATACTTTAAATTTGGAAATAACGACATTTCAGCCAATTTCAAAATATGAAAGTCGTTGTTGTCAAACGATAACCAACTTAAATTTTCCAATGCGTCATCTATTTCAAAAGGAAAGTAGCCACTAAAAATAGTAGCAGATAATTCTAGCACATGTAAAGACCCAGTTAAATTAGAGAACGACTGAGGATGTATGTAATACAAATCATTAAAACTTAAATTAATTTCTTTAACAGGCATACTTGCCGGAAAAACGTTTTTATAAATATGTGCGATTCTGTTACCTTTTAAATTAAGCGTTCCTAGAGAAGAGGACCAATCTCTAAATTCATTCGGAACCAAATTAGAGATCCTATTGTAACTTAAATCAAGGTAACGAATGGAACCGGGTTCGAGAGTCTGAAGTGCAGAGGGTATCGAAGTTAAAAAGTTTCCAGCTAGTGAGAGTGTCTGAATGCGATTTGGAAGCAAAGGGGACTCTTCCAATTGATTGTAAGCTAGAGATAAATGTCTGAGTCGCACAACTTGAGCCAAACTGTCCGGCAAATAAGACAATTTGTTGTGCTCCACTTCCAAATGTTCGAGAGAGTTCTTAAGCGAAAGAAAAACATCACGATAAATAGAACTGAGTTTATTATACGATATGGATAATCTCTCTATTCGATTATTTATAAATAACAATCTGGGAACTACAGTCAATTCATTGAGATCTAGGATTATTTGTCTAATCTGGATTTCACGGAATATAAACATTTCCGATGTATCGTTTATACTATTGTTACTTAAATCTAATTTTTCTAATTTCTTAGTTTTGTTATTTAAAGTAGTAGAATTCATGTCAAACCTAATCCAATTGTGCCTCATGTGTAACATTTGTAATCTAGGAAGGTTAAAAAGTAAATTACAGGAGAGTTCTTGAAGGAAATTATTGGAGATTTTTAGGACCGTTATGGAGGTTGGTAAGGAATCAGTGTTGATACTGCGTAGATAATTTCCATCTAAATCAAGCTGTAGTAGATGGCTCAAAGATGTAAGCGCTTGAGATTTCAATTCTGTTAATTGATTGTTGCTTAGAGATAAACTCGTCAATGTATTTTCTAAGTGATGCCAGCGGATGCCAGGGCTGATTTCTGCAATGTAGTTACTGTAAATAAGATTTCCTGTTATCATATTTTGTTAACAGCATTTTATACCTCTAAACAGCTCCGTTGGCCTAGTAGTTAGGATGTTCAACTACGGATGACGAGGTCCTGGATTCGACATCTGGGTCGAGCCAAAAATGTATTGGGTTTTTCGGTCAAGAAATTGTCAGTAGCAGCCTGGAGTTGACGTTGTGTCCCTCCTGTGCTTCGGAGAGCACGTAAAGCAGTCAGTTCCACGCCTGATCTCTCTATCCCAACGGATTATGAGAGTGAGGGAATAGAGTGTACCTGGGCTTACGCAAACACTAATTGCGCACTATTATAATACCTACAATGCAGATGACTAGTCTCTATGACGATTAAGCCGTGGCTGTATTCAGTCGGGAGGACATTATTTTAAACTTCGTTTCAACCAAAAAAAAAAATAAAAAATAACTCACTTTTGCAAATTCAACCAGTTGAGTACTTTAAGGTCCTTCAGTCCTTGTTCAGGAACTTCTGTGAATTCGTTGTAACCGAGATCTAACGAGGCGAGACTATTTGACATTGAACTGAAAATAAATATATAGATTACATATTACTATATTTTGGAGGAAGATGAGAAATTCAACTGACTGTATCAGACTAAGAGTTACCTAAATGCATGAGATTCGATGTAATGCAACCTATTTGCAACTAGAACTAGAGTTTGTAGTTCTAGTCCGTCCAAAGCACTTTCCGATATTACTTCAAGATTGGACATACTTATATCCAGATGCTGCAGTTCTATTCGAGGCCACTCTGAAAAATAAACTGTCAGATATTATACGGTGAATTTAAAAATATAACCCTCTATATGCTATCTGACTGCATTGCTAAGACAACTTTTGACTTTTATTCGTTTGGGAAATATTTATTTCATTAGGACAGGAATTTCGATATTGATATTTTATTTTAGCCTTCTTACTACCAGAAATGTTATTGATACAACCTGTATTATGTAAAATGTGAAACCACGGCACTTGGATAAAATTATTAATAATATATTGCAGCAACTCAGCAACTCGTATAAGATAGCGTCTTCTTTCATTTGTCTACTGCGGAACAAAAGTCGCTTCTACTTTCACAGGTCTCGGTCTTGCACCGCCTGTATTTAGCGGCTCCTAGCGACTTGTCTGATATCGTCGGTACTAGTAGGGGATTTACCAATACTGCGGTTTCCAGTGCAAGGTCGCCACTCCAGCACTTTGGAACCCCAACGACCATCAGCTCTTCGAACTATGTGCTAAGCCTATTTCCACTTTAGCTTCACGAGCTGAGCTATGTAGGTAACTTCTTTTACGAATTTCCCCATAGCCGATCTGACAGCGACTTTTTTATCGATATCTTTAGCTGTATCTTTGTTTTTATTCTACCTGGAAAGCGATGCAATGGTACCGCAGTGCAAGACATGTGTGCGGCGCGGCAGGAGCACAGCGGGCTGCCCGCGCAGGGCTCGAGGCGCTCCGGGGCGAGTGCGCTGACCAGCAAGCACGCCAGCGCTGCCTGCAGCGCTCGCCGCGCGCTACCATCACCCAACACCATCACTGGAAAATATGTCTTATGTAATAGAGTAGGGTTCACTACCAGCTATGGGATGGGGTTGTCTGAAAATGACTTTTTTTAGTGCGAGAATGGCTTGCGCTTGACGACAATTAATAATAGAAAGCACTGATGGCACTTGCCTACAAGATGCCCATTCACTATTGACTTAAAGGTACTCAAAATATAGGTGGCAGAAAACAAGGTTGCCGGAAGGGCGTTCCACACCTTACCGGTGCGTTTCAGAAACGTTGAACTAAAGCGTTTTGGGAGAGTAGGTTGGATTTCGACAATGGAAGGATGAGGTTGTCGTTAAAAATAATCTTATAATGTAAAGCAGTTATTTGAAAATCACAGACAGACACTTCAATTTTATTTATTTGTATAGATAAACATTAGGAGGGAAAGCATATTTACATTATACTCTCTTATTTACATGGTAAATTATTGTAAAGATTCAGACTCCGCGCTTCGGTGAATTTGAAATTTCAAATTCTCTGCCGCCATGTTTCGAAATTTCAGCATAATTTATTAGTCCACATAGCATATTTTACGTTCATCGCTGCTATGCCAATTTATTTCTACAACAGGTCTGTCATCGATTATAATTATATTATTATCGTCATACCTAAATAGATAGTATTAAATTCATGTTACATAATATTATAAATGGGAAAGTAATTGTGTCTTTCGGTTTTGACAAAACTTTAGAAAACTTTAAAAAAGAAACCATAATTATTACGTTACTAGCTAATGGCCGCGACTTCGTCCGTGCGTGGATTTAGTTTCTAATCTCGCGGGAACTCGATTTTCCGGGATAAAAAGTAGCCTATGTCACTTTCCAGGTCCTCAACTATACCCATGCAAAAAATCACGTCGATCCGTAGCTCAGTTGCAGCCAATAAACCAACAAACAAACACACTTCCGCATTTATAATATTAGTAAGATTAGTAAGGATTAGTAAGGATGCTAATATTTACAATATTGATTATTTCGTAACGAAATTTTGTATCAGACGAGCTCTCATATAGAACGCCATCGTAATTTTTATGTAAACGCTCTTTTTATAAAGCTAATTTGAATATTTATGAACACTCTACAAAGATATTGAAATTGTCCGAGACGTACTTTGCACCAAAATCATTTTCAAGAAGCGCCCGGCGAATGATTATTCGAAAATTTAATATTCCACTACATTTCTTTTTTACAGATGAGCAGCGCTCTTTGAGTGACAAATTCTTTGGGTTCATTATGATGAATAATGTTAATAGCTGTATTAAAAATAATAATGGCTCTTTACAATTTTAATAGGGCTCAAATTAAGATTTAATAGCTTGGTTCTCATTATAGTAAAATGAAAAACCAATTATGTAATTATTTATAATCATTTGGTTTTTCCGTTTACTTTTCAGTAACAGTCCAAAGTTGGGGTGGCCGTGCCTCGGTAGTACTGACTACTGACAATCTTATGCCTCATCTCTCCCCAGTCTGGCTGGAATGCCGTTCTGTCGGACTATGAGAGTGAGGGAATAGAGAGTGCACTTGCTTTTGCGCAATGCCTAGTTGGAAAAACTTTCTAAAAAAAGTCAAAAATAAAAAGTGCCAAAATTCGGTCTTGAAGACTGTTAGTGTGTAGGTAATGAGCTAATAAGTGCCGATTTCACTAATGTTAAGTGACGTTTAATCGAGGATAACATTGGGCGTTATGACAGTTATTGTATTGAAAATCTGCGAAAATATCAAATTTATTCCACAGTTAAACATTACTAAATATTGGTGAAATTGTCACTTACGAGTACGATAGTAAATATTAGGTAGAGTAGTTTAGGTATTACGTTTATGGTATTTTAGTTTAGGTACGCAATATTGTCTGGTTCATAGACTTATGTATCTAAATAATGCATTCAATTTCTACCCGCCAGCAATCGCTACGTACTTTAATATCCAACGGACTCCAGACGTTGCTCTGCATCAAAAGCTTTCAATCAATATGGGAGATTAACTCCAATATTCAGGACCCAAGCGGAGATATATTTGCTTTTAATGGATACGATTGCCGTTCGTGTACGATTGGAAAATTATTAATATCTAATCAGAACTCGTAAATACATAATAAATAATTGATATCGACGAATGAAGTATTAACGATCATCCTACTTATAACATAATAAATGCGAAAGTTTGGATGTAACGATGGATGGATGGATGTTTGTTACTCAATTACGCCGCAACAATTGAACCGATTTGGCTGAAATTTGGAACAGACATAGATTATAGTCTGAAATAACTCATAGGCTACTTTGTATCCCGAAAAATAAGAGAGTGCTCGCGGAAATCAGAAATTTTTAATCCATGCGAACAAAGTCGCGGGCATTAGCTAGAATTATAATAATTTATTTACCTGCTGATTACTTTTGATGACATATATGTACATAAATTTAATGTCGATAATAATATGGTAAAGGCCACTTGCCAACGACCAAAAAATGCTAAAACATTCTTCATACAAAACAAATTACATACATACATAAAATTATGTAGATACCTCAGTAAAACAGTATGGTACAATTTTAAAAAGTATTTTTAAAACTCTTTTCATTGAAATAACCTGCAAATAAATACATTATAATATCTCCGGATTTAGTTATCTCAATCTAATTTATTGCAACTATCCAGGATTGACTGCAATATATGTGTTAGAATTGTGATATTATGATAATGTTATTCATGACTTTGGAATGGCCAACATAGTGTTATTACAGCGTATTTCAATCGAGTTTTACCTATCTGCTGTTTGATATTTATTTTTGTGATAATATTAGATATGGTTTTTTTTTTGTATCGTTTGTATCGAATAATGAATTCCAACTATAGTTAGAATTTTAACAAAACTAAACAACAATAATTTATTATTCGATGTCGTTACGCAAAAAGTGTTCAACTCAAAAAACTTGTCAATAGAAAAGTTAACTTTAGTTTTTTTTATAATGTTCTTTTGTATGAAGTACCTATCTGATTTGACTACCTTTTTCCTCCATAATCATAATTGTCGATAAAAAATATACCTACTAAACCATAGAATCAAAAATTCTAATCGTAAAGATAGCTTATAGTTTTTAGAGTACCATAAGGCTGACATACGCTAGGTAAAAAGCCTTGTAATAAAAGATAAAAAAGGATAGCTTGCATTTTGGAGATCTTCTTGAATTCCAGGTTCCATAGTAAGTAACAAAAATTTTCGCGGTCGCGAAGTCGCGAGCATCAGTTACTATTATTATAAAAATTTAACGAAATATATAACGAGGCTTGATCATATAAATAAATAAACACAACCAACACGGCCGTTATCAAGTTAAAAGTACTATTTGCAGTGCGCTAAAATATAATTCAATTTGAAAATCTACTTGAAAACTTATTTCAAAGCGTTAGAGCTGTGTCGCTATTGTCGACTTCGTATTATGCAAATACTAGCTAGAATCACATCGCAAAAGCACTCTGCCGCCATAACCTAGACTATTTTAAAAACTCTAATGCACAAACTTTCCCATTTTATTCCGAAATCCTTGTATTTTGGTGCTTACTTCTAAGCGATCTTATTTTATTTAGCACGTTATAAAATCCACTTTAACATGAACTATTTATGGAATTCGTTTTCACAGAAGTAGATTGTTAAATAATTCTTAGAATTTGTGCTACCGAAAAAAAGAGAAGTGATGCAAATCCCCACTTTGTAATATTATTTTGAATATTCACTACGGAGTGTAATGTAACATGAATTTACCTTTTATTTCATTTTTATTTGCCTTTATTATTTTGGCTTATACTTACATATACGAGTACTAAGGCACTATGTATTCAGCCCTCAATATGATACAAGTTAGTTTTTCATTAAACACTTTCAGCATGATGTTGATTTTTATGAAAACTATTCTGAATTTTGATGTTACTTTCATGAATATTATTATGCAAAGTCTAAATTACTCATTAGTGCCGTGAATAACATTATGTAACTAAATTAGGTACACTAATTTAATGCCACTATTTCTCCTATCTACCTAAATACTTCTACCTCGTTAAATTAGTATGAACTGGGTAATTATCTTGTCTAATATAATCGAGTTATAATAATCGAGTTGTAACAAAGATGCAATTTCCAAAAAAAAGTGTTGAGCAAAAGTTTTGAGTAAATTTTAAGTTACCTATGTAGATAGATGTATTTGTCAAGCGAAGACTATCTGATTAATGAATTACTGGTACTTTAACAATGAACCTTTATTTCACTGACTTCAAAAAAAAGAAGAAGTTACCAATTCAACGCGTTTTTTTTTGCGATGTTACTCTATAACTCTGTCAAGTTTGGACGAAAAATATTTTTTTATTCGAAAGGACATGTCGTCTGGTTGGTTCCATTTTTAAAGGTGATGATTTGATGAATATCTTTAGAAATGAAGGACGGAACTCTTCAATGAATAAGAGCAAATCACTCGCGATCAGAGAAAGTGTACCTACATTGATCCTATGAAGCTGTATTGAAAAGCTTAAAACAAATTTCTGTTGAAAAAACCGACTTCAAACGCCACTACAAAGTATAAAAATAATTTTAGTTTGTACACGTATGTGGAAGTCGGGCTAGCGTCACGCATCATTTTTAAGCTATTGCATAGCTTCTATCGCGGGCCAGCGTGGAGACCGAATCCAGAAATTCCGTAACAAAAATAACCTGACACGGGACGCCTCTACGGTGAGCCGCTAGATGGCGCATTTTTTATCAACGCCAACTAGCGGTGAGCCGCTAGATGGCGTTGATAAAAAATGCTATGCAATAGCTTTACCGCGGCAGTCCCCGAGTGCCACACGTCTTTTTTTTTATACTTTCTAGTAGCGCTTGAAGTCGGTTTTTTAAAAAGAATTTTTATCTATAAAGCGAAGACAGTGATCTGCATATTATTATTATACCGACGTTCAATTTCCTTTATCCAGCGCTATCTAGACGAGTTCATCGCCACAGTTACAACTTTCGCGGTGGTATTGCAAACAATCACTTTGATTACACGAAACCATGTGAACTTTTGAACAATAGCGATGCTCCGTCGTGTTTCGATTTAAACTTCAGCATGTTGCTCCTGCTCGTAAGTTTAATTAAGAGATCACTCGTTTGCGTATGGTTTACTTGTGTCTAAGTGATATTAATAAAGTTCTTGACTGAATTTCAACCACGGCAGACAATCTCTAGTAAGTAGAGAGGTTATCTACGTAGGCAAGAGACATTAACATAAGTGTAAAATCACCAAGGATTTTTTGTCCTTATTTTTATTCTTACTATCTCGCCACAAGAACTGAACCAATTTGGCTGAAAGTGGTAGAGATAGATTATAAATTATTATCCCAGAAAATAAGAGAGTTCCTGCGGGAATTAAAAAACCTTAATCCACGCGAAGGAAGCCGCGAAGATCAGCTATAGTAATATTATAAATGTGAAAGTGTGTCTGTTTGTCGGTTTGTCATTTAATCATCCCACAACACAGGTAGGTACTATCTATTAGCGTTCATGAGATACAGCCCGCTGTCAGACGGACGAACAAACAGCGGAGGCTTAATAATAGGGCCCCGTTGGCACTCTTTGGGTACGGGAGCCTCAAAAATCATTATCATGACCTAAAACGAAACTTGGTTTCTTTATATTTGCCAGCCAAAAAAGTTTCATGAGCTTAATCAAAACAATGCCTATTTTGGGACCAGCAGAAACAGGTCGGCAGCGTACTTGTAAGTTCTCCTTTGGGTACTTTATCAAAGGCAAATGCCGCATAGCGTTATTAAAAGGTTACCTAATTATAAATTCATTATTTATGAAAAAGTTTTCCACTTTTCCATATTGCTGCTTAACTTCTTTCCTACTTTAAAACTTACTGCCGGTAAATTACAACTTTGCGACCTGTTTGGTGCATAATAAATTGTTAATTATGTAGTTTCATAAAGGAAACTAAAAGAGGAAAATTGATCTTAATATCTTTTGAGTGCCACTTTTACAACTTGTGACATGAATTTTTTAAAAGATCTCTAATATTATCTAAAACCGATGGACGTCCTTAATCGGACATAGACTTTGAAGCCTAAATAGTTCAAACATGCTAGAGGTCGGACTGAAACCTAAAAGGTCAACGGTTCTAACCCCACCCTCTACTAATTCACTAACACACTAATCCTCTAACACAGTATAAAATAAAATATTTTCACTAAAATATTACATAAATAAGTAGGTACGTAATATCAGATGTACAACATGGTCGAAAAAATAACATCTTATTAAGGGAAGGAAATAACATCTTATCTTTTTAAGAGTGCTAAGATGTCAGTCTCCTAAAGAACTTGATTTAATCAAACCCTATGGATAAAGTTCCAGCCATTCTCGAGTGACAAATTAAAACAGATAATGACACTTTGACATTAAAGTTGTCGAAACTTTGTGTGAAAATTAGTTGGTAAGTTTTTCACAAAAATTATAGTACCTTTGAAAAGAATTTGGACGCTATAATCTTACTACTGATCAAAGGTTTAATGGTGATAAAGGATATTAGGTGGTAAGGGTCATCAAAAATTATATTTTGAGTTAAATAAATCAGGATTTTATATTTTTTCACCAAAAGACCCCGTAAAGACGAATACCGATTGAACCATCCCATAATATTGATTGTTTTTTTTTCTACGGGCACATAACCGGAGGGTACCTAACATAAACCACCTAACATGCAAAGCTTAGAAAATTGCTGGCACGTCTTTGGTGTCAGCTGACTAAATTATTATTAATTGCTTCATTAATTTACACCTACATACTAAGTATATTTTTACAGTAGATATTATTTGCGTTTATATTAATTATTACAAAAGTTTGGTTACTAAAATAATTCTTCTAGTACATGTTATTATTTTTTATTATTTTAGACTGTTAAATAGACACTTAAAGAGTTTTTGTTGAAGGTTAACTTTTAATATAATTTAAAATAAATAATTCAACTTGTTCTTCCATTTGAAAAATAAACCAAAAAATTGAAGGCCTCCTTAAGAAAGGAAGCTTAAGAAATAACCAGTCATGAAAAGAAATTGTGTCACTATACTCTATTCAGATGGTTAATTAAAATTTTCGGCTCAAAGAACGCGTACTGCAAAAAATGTATAAAAAATAATCCAGGCGGGCAAAATTAAAGGATGAACCCGACCGTAAGCGAGGTACTTACGATAAAAAAAAGTGAGAATTTTTATTACTCACCTGAAGCGTTAACGAGTTTTAGCGGGGATTTTATTCGGTTTTAGATTTCTGTGTACAAAGGTAAAGGTTTTCGAAATTAATTTAGCCACTCGTTTATGATGTACGTATGTTTTTATATCGCACTAAGTTGGCATAGGTTAACTAGATTCGATTTTATACATCAGGTACCTACTATAGCTTTTGCCCGCGACTTCGTCCACATGGCGTTAGGTTTTTTAAAAATCCCGCGGGAATTCTTTGTTTATCTAGGATTAAAAATAGCCTATGTGTCTCTCCAGGTTTTCAGTTTCTGATGAAAGAAAAAAGTCTAAAAAAAGTCACTCTTTGGCTTAATTGCTCAATGCTTGCTACGACAACTCTCCAGAAAATATTTCATAGATATAATGGTATCAGTAAGTGTAGATTCAAGCAATCAAAAATATTTTAACCCATGTTTGAAGACTTATTCATATAACGTTTTACGTCTAAGAAATAAAGTAATCGAATTATAAAGATTTAATTACTTTATTTTTTAGTTACAAAGAAAATAAGAATAGAGATAGAGCGACATTGTTCTAACATTTTAAAATTATTTCTTGTTTTCTCTAAATGGGTTATACCGACACGAGGCGATGCAACTTTATAATGCTTCGTAATTTATTAAATCCAGCTTAGGTTTAAAAGCATATGCTTCCCAGCCCGTAATTTATTAAATCTACCTGTTTATTAAATACAACAGAAAAGGAAAAGAGCTGAACATAAAAATCACCAAAATTTTATTATCAAGGTGTTTTGACTATACTTCTTTATCAACCAATACAAGTCTACTGCTGAAGAAAGGTCTTTTGCATGGACTTCTACAGGCTTCGGTCTTGCACCACCTGTATCCTGCAATTCGCTGCGACTCGTCTTAGGTCATCGATCTACTAAGGCCGAAATCTGTAGACCTCACTTTCACTCAGCTCAGACTCAGGACAGAGTTATAACGAGACAGATTTACGTCAGAGCATTTTTGTGCCTCGTTTCTGAGCTGAGTCTCTGAGATCTCAGCATGAGACTATAAAAAGTCTAAATTTTTATAAATTTTAAAAGACCCGAATATAAATTCTGGTTTTGAATACATAGCGTACCAAAATATGTAAATAGATATAAATATACTTACATACAAATAAATATAATATACTTATATAGGTACTTTAAACAGTAATCCACGCTATTTGTAAAATCAAGCGTGCACAACACCGCAAATTACATCGGAAGTTAAATACAAGTTTATTTCGCAATTAAAAGCACAAAGGATTTATTATTTGCTCGAAATTATGTCGTAATTGCAAATAATGCGTGGAGACGAAATTTCACGTTCGCTCTGTTGTTTATCTTTTATATTTGACTTTATTTAATACTGAGAGTGGAGCTTGATTTTGGAAATACCAATAACTTTGTGTCGTTCGAATCAGTGGCGGATTTACCAGCAGGTTGGAGCCTAGGGCGGCAGATTTTAGGGGCGGCAAAATTGCCAAATTTTTTTTATATGACATACGCACTATAAAAGTTTGGAATGCTTTCCGGCTTCCGTTTTTCCAACTGACTATAATGTGGGTGTCTTTAAATTAGGAGTGAATAGGCATCTTGAAATGAAATGAATACACTTTATTGTACACCACATTACTAGAAACAAAAACATCTTCTAGGCAAGCGCGCACCATCTTAGGCTGCATCTTCACTTACCATCAGGTATTGAAGTAAGCTCTAGTCTATATATATTTAAAAAAAAAAGGTTGCGGTGCAGGAACGTTCGACATGACCGACATGGAAAACGTTTATCCAAACTTGGATATATGTTCGGGATATGTACGGGATAGCAGTTCGCATGGCTCTATGTACACCAGCGACAAATTCTTCGGATGAAAGAAACTTTTCTTGGTAGGGGCGCTAAATTTGAATAGCCTACTGGCGGCAAAAGTATAAATCCGCCACTGGTTTGCATGTGTGGTCATGCTAATTGGCTATAGCATAATTAATTCACTAACTAAATTACTATACCTAGGTCTCAGAGCAGGGCTAAGTTAATATTCATTACTGCTATAACTATTCCTTACAACTAGTGAGTAAAAAAAATAAAATGAATATTATATTAAAAAACATGAACGTTTAATTCAAGATTTTTGAAAAAATACCTAGCCAAAAAAATTCAACAAAAAACAATGATCTATGTCCACATTATTTCGTCTATATAAACCTATTCCCTCCTCAAAGCTTTTTTTACTTTGGCTATACAAAATATAACCCGCTTTCACAATAATTTTATTTCCACGTCCCGAAAGTACTGATACAAAGGCATGGCTTTAATCGATCATGTGCTTTATCAAAAATATCTGACGTATAAAATAGAGAATAAAGCATGTATTGTGAAAACATAATCGGCGGGTGGTGACAAGTTGACCTTTTAACATTAGTTCAGCCTAAAGTTCTCGTGTTAGTCATTTGTGTGACGACAAATTTCCTCATTTATGTTATGTGATTGGCTTCGAAAAATAAATAAATATAATCAGTGTTAGAATATAATAGAAAGGTTTTATTCAAACAAAGTGGTTTTGGAATCTACCACTGATTTGGAATGCCATTCCAACCAAGTAAAACCAGTACCTACACGGTACTAACCAGCACTCGTAAAGATCTCAGTGGATATTACAAAGATATTCTCAAAGAACTACCATATTATTATGCTCATCAGAAAAAACATAATTCCTAACTAAAGTTAATACTGCGTAAGTATGTTGTATATCTGTCAGTATATTGCCTTTGTTCGGCGTAACCACTCAACCGCATATAACTTGATGGAATTTGGCACAGATATTGATATTTACTCGTACATAATTCGCTATATGAACAGGCTCCTCTTTAAGGAGAAATATCCCAATCTTCAAAATATCACACGAAAGAAGTAGCGTAAATCGAATAGTGGTGAAGTAATACGAAAGAAGGGAGGCGTTTGAAATTTTTTATCAATTGGAAAAAGGCGTATTTCATGCCTACACCGTGATATTAAATTCGTTTTATAACGTTGCGACCTATTTCCAACTCTTTTAGATTTCGTTACCAAAAAATAGTTCTTTATTAACTCTGCGCTCCAAATATGTTGCCTAGGCTGCAGAATCAGCTTTCCGAAACGGTGGTAGATTCTCGACTTGTCATACAACATTTGGCCTGCATGAAATAAATGATTTTGAAATTGAATTTAGGTATTTTAGACTCAATTCCAGTGCATATATTGAACTTGAGTTATTCCGTGGGCCATGCTATGATAAAATACTCTACTATAATTGTTCTATATATGGTGCACAGCTTAGATATAACATGAGTTTAAGATGTTATGTCTACGAATCAGAAACATTTGAATAGAAATAGAAATAGAAATAGAAATAGAAATATTTTTTATTCAAATAAACTTTTTACAAGCACTTTTGAATCGTCAATGAATCTACCACTGGTTCGGAATGCCTTTCCTGCCGAGAAGAGCCAGCAAGAAACTCGGCGGTTGCTCTTTTCAAAAAAATAAAATTTTTTACAATTGTTATTGAAACTATGCTATGTATTCAGTGCTTCCACGATGAATTTTCCTGAGTACAATACAAGTAAAAATAAATACAATACAAATACAAATAAATACAATTCAATACATGTCAACACAGGCAGGCAAAAGCAGACCCATTCCCGTTGGTGGCACCCGTTCACGAGCATGACGCATGATCCAGCCATTGCTTCGCTCAACCATAATAAAGGCTTAAGGCTTAAGGCCATCCCTTCAGCAATATTTTTGAGAGTAAACCTAGTATTGTTGACTATTTTATTTATAATAGTTATTTAGCTAATGATTTAAACTACTTATGTATTAATGAGTACTAAGTCTCTCAGGAAGGTCACGAGGTCATGAATGAAGTGAGATTAGAAGGCCGGCAGCGAGGAGATGGATGGCGAGCAAAATCAGTGGTCTATCTTGAAGAACCATCTTCACGAGCTTTATGATTTCTACAGCACGAATATTACGACAATGTTACTGCGCGAAGTTATATCAACAATAAAAATTTTTGCCGATTGCCATTTAGGAAATGCGATTTTATTTTTGAAAAATATGTGTATGGCAAAATTTATAACACAGGAACTGTACACATGTACACATTTCCTAGGAATTCTCTGTACATTGACGGATTTGACGCTTTTGCTACTGGTAACGTTCTTCGAGCATTTAACCAACAAATGCTGTGCTGAGAAAGCTGCCTATTGTTTCCTACGAGTATTAGTGGAACATGCTCAGGTAGGTTTAAGCTTTCATTCGAGTTTTATTGGCGGTTGGCACAGGTACTTATACTTTTGGGCATTTGGGTAGGTATGTCCCAGCAGCTGCTCTGCCGTAGAGAAGCTTGAGCTTCTTGCTTTGATGCTGTGGCTGGTTGACTCACTTTGCCTCAATGACTTATAACGCTTTTCACTGATTTGGGGACACTGAAATTATCGGTTTTGTTCGAAGTTTCCGTGCTCCAAATATAAATCCAGATTCAAAAGCATGGCATTTAAAATATCAGTCGTGTTGAGCATTTCAAATAACTGAATATATTGTTTTCAATTATTTGGAGCTGCGATAAAAATAATCGAGTGCCAAATACCATAAATATACAGGTTTAATTGTTTTTTTATTAGGAAAGTGATTTTACGTTTTCGTTATTATTTCAGGCTATTTACTCCATTGGTCTAGTCATCTAGTGGCTAGCTTATTCAGCTCTGAATCGTGGGTTTCATTCAATCAAAAATTTCATTGGGTTTTGCTGTCAATAAATTCTCAGTAGAAACTCTTATTTCAATTAACAGTTGATTGTATTAGGTACACCCGCGTTCTTCGGATAAGTAGCACATTCCTATAAGTTCCTGGGCGGTCTTGGGTTCGATTTCCAGCGGGGCAGTTTGGACACTTATAATTTATGCATTTTCTGGTCTAGTGTGGAGGCTTTGGTCGTGCCTAGTTACAATCCTACCTTCAAAGACGTACCGCTAAGTGACTTAGCGTTCCGGTAAGATCAGTTAAGCAATGCTCGAATATGAATGCTGAAAATTTCGGAGCGAAATTTTCGGCACACATGAACACTTTGGCTTAGTTACATAAGGAGAGTTTCTACTATCCTTGTGTAACTAAGACAAAGTGTTCGGGAAACGCTGAAAACTCAAGATAGTTGTCTATGTGGCTAACGCGTAAGAGAAATCCGTTTCACAAAGTGATTAATGCCCGTCTTAGAACATTTATAAGACGCTCGTTTTCACCGACAATCCATAAATTTTACGGAACAATTAACAACGAATTGGTTTTCACCAACTTGTTAGAGAGATACTTAAATGCTATGGATGATGTCTGTGGATTTAGGTGACATCTTAATCTTTACTTATTTTTAGGGAATTCAATTCAATAACTTTATTTTTCGATTTAGGCTTACGAACGTCATTTATATTGTAAAATGGTTTAGATATAACATCAACCTACTTTGTACTAGTTGTTATTTATTAATACATTTCTAAGAAAATTGAATCGTTTAGGTACCACTAGTGAAGTCGGGAATTAGTAATTAGTGAACCTATTGCAGGGTCGCAGCCGATAAACTCAGCGATACGTTTCGTTTTAAGTTGCGTTTTAAGTGAAGGGTCTATAATATAGTGGAAAAGAAATACAATTATCCAACTAAAGTAAAAGTGCAAAAGTCTGTTAGTTTGTCCTTCAATCACAACAAAGAGACAAATCGACGTGATTTTTTGTATGGGAATAGCTTAAGATCAGAAGAGTAACATGGGCTACTTTTAATTCCAAAAATACAATCTTTTCTGCAGGATTTTCAAAAACCAATTCCATGCGGACGAAGTCGCGGCAAAAAGAAGTACAAATGTAATCAGTAAACGCAGGACAATCTATTCGTTAAAATTATACTACAAAATCGTCTTCTCCATCACAATGTCATATTTAAATTAAAAAATAAAAGGTTTTTTAAATTGTTTTCTAAAAATTAATTTCTTCTGAGTTTTTTCTATTTTATCAAGATTATTGAGAGCCGATTTCAACTTAAAATAAGTCTTATCCGAGCGTAAAGTTATTTTGGAAGATTGGCTCGACGCGACGTTCGTGAAATCGGCACTAAGAGAATTTGACACAAAGGTCTTTTCGTATATTAAAAGTTAGAAATAAACTTTCTAATGTACATACCTTTATTTATTATTTAATTCTATTATAGCTGTTCTATCCCATATTTTAGATAAGTAGGTATTCAAAAATAAACTTTACAGACTACATAGTAGCAAAACTATGTACTTACGAATTGTTAGTAATTAATCACATCCCATAATCACAATACTGTACAAATCCATAATTTGAATAAATGAAACTGTCGTTCATTTTTCCCTGAACTTCATTATTCACTTCCAATTAACACTGTCATCAACGTATAGAAGATCATTTTATAAGTTGATTTGATTCCCGTCAGTCGTAGCGAGTAATGACGCAACCTCAGTCTACGAGAGCCAGCTACGGACTGAATGGCTAGGTGCTACGGAGCGCGCTGGGCCTACGCATTTTTCAGCTTACACCTTTCGAGTTTCACCTATACCTTTATTGTTTCACTGACTTATTTACTTATGAACTTTGGTTATGAATACAATTTTTCTTCGAGTACTATTTAATATTTAAATATTATTTTAGCCGGCCGTTGTTTCTTTCTTCTTTTGAGTTTTTCGTTGGTCAAGTTGCTTGCTTTCTTTACGGATCGTGAGGATCATCAGGTCTTCGGTTCGAGTCCCGGGTTGGATCAAAAACGTTAGGTAGATAAAAACTTTATTGCACGCAAGAAAGAAACAAAAATTAATACAACTTAAAACTACTCATGCTAAGGCAGCCTTATTGCTAACAGAGCAATCTACCAGGCAACCATCGGTAAGAGGAATGAAATTAAAGTTATTGAGCTTTTGGTTAAGCTATACTCAGTTATAGCAGCCCAGGTTTAAGAAGTTGGCGGCGTTACACTCTTTTGATATCTCTCCGGTAGAGTTGGGTTATCCTTTATCGTCCCATTAGGCTATGAGAGTGTGGAAATAGAGCAAGAGATTGCCTCTGTTTAGATACGACGTCGTAGCCAAAATTCGGTCATTTCGATTCGATCACATCATCATCATTTGGTTTTATAAGAATTTTGTTATAAAGCGCCTTTCTAGATTTATTTATAACTAGTTTTTGCTAGTGGCTTCGCTTACGTTAAGTTCGATTATTCAAACCCTATTATCCTCGAGGGTGCATTTTCAAAAATCCTTACTTAGCGGATGTCTACGTCATAACTCATAATATTATCTCCATCCCGATCAGTCCAGTAGTTTAGGTTGTGCGTTGATAGATCAGTCAGTCAATCAGTCACGTTTTCCTTTTATATATTTAAGAAAATAAATAAACATCGGTCTCGTACATTAACATACATTTTGTTAGTCAACTCATTAGCGTTCAGAATTCTTTTTCTATTGACATATTAATTATCCTAGCGAGGGTTGGCAACCAATAAGGGTATCTACTTAAACTTTATTCACGACTGCCCTGTAACGATCTAAAACTAGGTTATTTTTGTTATGTCAGGACTTCGTTTGCTACTTATTTTCCCTTCTACTTAATAATATCACGAATTACGTGTTTTATGTCTCAACTTATGTCTCAGTCCTAGCGTTTTGCACAACTTTGAGTAACTCTACGGACTTTCTCATTCTTTGCAAAACGCTCAGAAGGCATCTCCATGATATCAGCCTAACAGTTCCAATTCATCTTGTTTATTGTTAGGGCAGCACCAATATAATATCTAAAGTAAAGAAAGCCAGCGAAGTGAAGTACTCGGAAAGTGTACGTAATTGTTAAAGTGAGTGGGGTGCGGTGCTAACAATTATTTACCGGTGAGACAAAGAAATGGAGAGGTTTTGAGGCATCAACAAGAGCCTCGTCGTCTGTCGCCTGTGTCTTTCATTCACAAGTACTTATTGTATTCCTGCTGCTTTCTGTGCCCCTGGTATTTTGTTTGAGCTTTTAAAATAATGAAATTCATCGATGAATGAAAATAACTGGTAATAAAAGAAAGCTTTGTTTATTACCACAGTAAGTAACATTTCACACTGAAAGAGTCTATGATTTCATACAAATAATTCAAAACTTCGGTGAAAAAGTATGTATAGTCGAGTTGAGCTGATGCCCGCGACTTCGTTCGCGTTTGTTAGGTATACTAGTAAGGATGGTAGTTTTTGATCTATAAATAGAAGGCAATCATTATAATTGTTCAATTCAGATGACTAGAGAGAACACAAAATCCATCCTGTAGATTGCAAATAAAATGGGGTCAGATGTTGCGCTTATAATATAAGAAATCATCCTATTGTGTTCCAGCATTATCCACTGTGAGCTACGAATCAAGCATTCTCGGGAAAGAGGCTCAAGTATTTTTTGAGATAAGAAAATTTTCCTTGTAGGCTTTATAGGGGAACATTGAAGAAATTGTTTATTTTGCGGGGCGCAGATTGTACGTACGTTCAAAATCTTTTTTCTTAAACGCAATGAAGATTTTCTTGGTATTAAATGCCAACGGCTGTCTCTTAATTGTGTCCTACAATTTAATAAACATTTTATTTTTTGGATTATTTCACTTCTTATCTATTTTTTTCTATAATAGGTATTTTTATAAATAGAAGAGGATGATAAAATTTTGTGATTATATCAATATTTTATTTATGGAATAGGTAAATAAGGTAAACAGCTTGAAATATATTGCGATTCCAATATTTACGACGCTTTTAAATATTTTTAAATATCATCTCTTGTGTGTAGCACTAAAGAATTTTCTATCTATCTATCATTCAAAAAGCTCTAAATTTTCACATTAACGTGAATGATGCATAGATTTAGTTAAGTCTACTGACTTAACTTACGATCAATCTTATACTGAACCATAAAAACATTGCTTTACAACACAATCTCATGTATGCATTTTTATACGTTTACATATACAGATACGCTCCAAATTAAAATCGCTTGTACTGAATTTGTGACTTTAAAACAAAACAGGTATATATGGTATATGGTTTATTTTACTTTGACGCTAATGTCATCGAATACGAATACGATCATTCGAATTAAATTTTATATTATCCGACTGAAGATGTTAAAAAATTACATTTTATCGAAAGATTTTACCTAAGTTGAGTGACGTTTAACCGAGGAATAAATTGGGCGTTCTGACAGTTTTTGTATTGAAAAGCTGACAAAATATCTTTAAGCTCTAGTAAAGATATCTACACTACTATTATAAGGACGAAAGATTTTTATTTTTGTGTGTATGTTTGTATTGAATAAACTCAAAAACTACTGTGCCGATTTCAAAAATTCTTTCACCTTTGGAAAGCTACATTCACCCTGAGTAACATAGGTAGGCTTTTTATAATTGTACAAATTATAAAAAGCCTACCCTTAAGTTTTTATAACTCGTACTGGCGATTTTCTCCATTTTGTATAATTTTTACGCATTATGCCTACCCTGTGTGCACGCCACTGGCTATATTTAATCTTATGTCCACCCGTGCGAAGCCGGGACGGACCGCTAGTAAGCAATAAAATTACGTAAGATAAAATTAATACTTTCTAGCATTATAATCTGCAAACTGACGGGTCCCTCATATGTGGGTTCACTAGTCAACCCTTCTGGGTCTTTTGTACTCCAAGAAACAGATAAATTTCATTGTTCCGAATAACTTCGTAGTTATTTTGCTATATAAAATTGCCAATCTTATTTCAAAATCTGCATTCAGAACATCGAAAGATATTTTCTATGCAGAGAAAAGATATTATGATCATTATTGAAGCTATGGAAATAATAGTAGGTAGGTATCATAATATTCTGTGACGGCATTACTCGGGCTTCGTTTACGTAGCGGCTTGCTTGTTTGATTTAATAGGTACACAGTCCATGTTTTATTGCCTAAGCAAAGGAGGCTTGTACTCGTTCCAATAATGACGTCACCGTTACATGAAATTTGTGTTATGAGATGATGTTATGTAACAAGAAATAAGCTATATTTTAAGAAAAATAAAACCCACTTCTATATACCGAAATAAAGAATAACTGAAAAGTATAAAGTGTTCATTTGTTGAAAACTACTGCACTGATGTAATTTTTAAAATATTCATAATGAATGCTTTATTGATGTTTTCGATTTCTGAAAATTTTGATAGAGTGTAAATATAAACTTTTGAACGGAAGCTGCTCTACTTTTTTTTTTTTTTATTCGATGACAAGCTAGCCCTTGACTGCGATCTCACCTGATGGTAAGTGACGATGCAGTCTAAGATGGTAGCGGGCTAACTTGGAAGGGGTATAGCAGTGTAAATTCAACCCATACCCCTAATCGGTTTCTACACGCCATCGTGCCGGAACGCTAAATCGCTTGGCGGCACGTCTTTGACGGTAGGGTGGTAACTAGCCACGGCCAAAGCCTCCCACCAGACCAGACCGGAGACAATTTAGAAATTATAAATATTTTATCATGAAAAGTACTTCTTTACGCTACTATTCACGAAATTACCTACTATGAGGCACAATAGGTATACCTACCCAATATCACGAGTTACGATATTGCAAACTATTACAGCAACTGCGTCTGCACCGGTTTATGAAAGCGTGAAAATTTTTCAGTACAGTGCCTCTGTCAGTGGGTGTGCAAATATAACGCCTCGCTGCGAAAGTTGGGAATTCAATAGTTTCCTCGGCTCTCGACACAGTGAAAACTGAGAACACTTGGCAGTGGCAACTGCGCTTATTTAGTGCAACTCTGATGAAACTCACACGTAATACTTCGATGTGATATTATGAACTACCTAGCTGATGCCCGCGACTTCGTTCGCGTGGATTGAGGGTTTTTTATTCCCGCAGGAACTCTTTAATTTTCCGGGATAAAGTAGCCTTTGTGCTATTCCAGACTATAATCTATCTCTGTGCCAAATTTCAGCCAAATCACATTTATAATATTAGTAGGATGAATGAATGAATATACTTTTATTATACACCACAATGAGCTTAAAAAGTAAGTATACAATTTGGCGGTCTTATCGCTACATAGCGATCTCTGCCAGGCAACCAAGGGTGTAAAGGAACTGCTACAGATGCTAGACAGTATCGATATAATTGTACTACTTACTAGATATTATGGTGTGCACACTCACCTTGTTCAACTGACATGCACAGTCGACCGTGCATTAGTTGTGTGGCATGACGTACGAACGGGGCGTTATCTACGCGATAAAACTTTTTAAGCACCTACTTTTGAATTATAACAAATTACAAAAAAACAAAGTTGATTTAGCGAATAATTAGATAACGACATCATAACGCGATGTTACAAGTTTTGTGTTCTGATTTTCTTGTCTAGCTTTAACCAGTAAAGATAAATAAGCAGCCCTGTAGATGTAGAGGTCTTGTAAACAATAACATTTTATCTGAAATAACAGTTGTTGCCAATAACGAAAATAATACGTTTTCGGAATAAATTATTATTTTATTAAAAGCCTTATTCAACCAGATTATTTATACCGTATAGAAACATTAACATTCGGAATGGTATAAATTAACAATTGAAATCACAGTCTCGTTTTATTTGCCACGGCCGAAGTTAATTGAAATTGGCACGAAAAATAATTTAATAGATGAAAATAAAAGTTCTTTTTTAAATTGGAGCTTTGTATTACTTTAATACTTTTTCATTCGCTAAGTCTCAATGCCCGACGGTTAAAGGTGCGGACTGAAAAATGAAAGGTCGCCGATTCGAGCCCCGAGCGTTGCACTGTTGTCGTACCCGCTTCTAATAGTAAGCTTTCCGCTTTTTTTGGAGGAGAGAGGAGAATATTAGACAGGTTCAGCGTGGCTAATATTCTTCAAACATTTTTGTAGAAGCACCAACTAAGGCTCTCCCACTCGCAAAGGTAAATTCCTGGTCTTTCTAGCGTTTCAAGTATTATGTATTTTAGTACATTTTAACATAATAATAATAATGTCCTCTCGATAGATTTTGTTCACAGCGGCCAATCCCCACAGAGATAAGTGTTATAATACACAAGTGAGTGCGCAAACACTCGTGCTCTACTCTCTAATGCCTCACTCTCATAGTCTGGTGGAACAGAAATCCGTCACGACAGGAGAGAGATCAGGAGCAGAAATCAGGCTTTACGTTCTCTCCGAGGCACACGGGTGAAACACCGTCAATTTCCTAACTCCAGGCTACCTTCTGAGAATATCGTGTCAGAAAACCCAGATCTTTTTTTTGTTCGACCCGAGATTCAGACCTGGAACCTCGTCATCTGCAGTCGGACGTGCGAACCATTAGACATTAGTTTTTGGCGAGAAAATAATCAGATAGTGACAGTTGTTTAAATGCTGTACGAGCGAAAGCTTCAATTTATTTAGTGAGCTACCCTGCGCGATACCTACTTTCAAAATAAATTGCAGTCTCTTTTCTATATTTGAAGTGCATTTCTCTAATTGAATTAGGATTTGCTACGTTCTGCTTCTATAGGATTTGGCAATTATTTAGGGTTGTGGCTATTCAAGCTCTACACTGCACGTACCGGGAACTAATTTGACGTGATTTAGCGTTCCGGCACGATGGCATGTAGAAACCGATTAGGGGTATGGGTTGAATTTACACTGCTATACCCCTTCCAAGTTAGCCCGCTACCATCTTAGACTGCATCGTCACTTACCATCAGGTGAGATCTTGTCATCATATAAAAAAAAAAAACGTGCCCCAATAACATAAAATATATATCACAATTGACTGCCTCGTTGGTCTAGTGGTTAGCGTGTTTAACTGCAGATGACAAGGACCCGGGTTTGATTCCCGGAAAAAAAAATTGTATTGGGTTTTTCTGTCAAAGAAATTCTGAATAATTATTAGTCCGGAGTTAGGAAGTTGGCGGTGAATCACCCCCGTGCTTCGGAGAGCAAGTAAAGATCAGTCCTGCGCCTGATCTCTCTCCGGTCGTGTCGGATTTCCGTGACTATGACAGTGAAGGAATAGAGTGCACCTGTGTCTGCGCACGCACTTGTGCACTATAATATCTCCCGTACAGTTGGCTAATCATTGAGGAGGTAAGCCGCCGTGAATGGATTCGGTTGGGGGGACATTATTATTTTTTATTATATATAACAATTCACATTAGCTCCATCGACGTTCACTTTCATTTCCAAAATAGCGGTGGTCGTCGCTTTATTTTGATTTCACCTGTACTAATAATATCTAGAGGGCAGTGATATAATAGTATCCATTACAAGTACGTATTACCTAGTTGGAGGCTTTTGATTAAAGTTAAGTAGACTGTTCAATTTCTTATTACACTCTCCATAGCTTAAATTCTAAACTATCATAAAAGCTTTTTTAAAATATCTATTTCCTTCCTATTGCCTTCATACTTGAAGTGCTCTGTGCTTACGAGTAAGTAGTAGGTAAGTAATAGTAGTAGTAGTAGCGGAATCTGTTAGACTCGAGAGTCTAACAGATTTCAGTGCATTTCTTAGAATGGTGAAATTAATTTCGAGTTTCTATAGCGTAGGCTGTATTCGTAGAACTACTTTAAAACAAACTGCCAACCAAAACATTAAATTCAAGTCGATTAAAATAAAAACAATTAATATTAAATACCTTCTTATGTTCTCTTAAAATATTCAAGCATGATAGAGCCGCCACAGATCCATAAAAAAATAGACATTACTTTGCCTATTATAAAGAGGACTATAAAAGCATAAACTTATTATCACGATAAGCTTATTACAATACTATCATCATCATATTCGCAGTATACAAGTTCGCGTGACGAAACAATTAACGGCTCGCGTGTCGACGGTAATTACCGTGTTCATTCGGTGCAGAACACGGGATCGCGAAGCTATTGTAATAACCAAAATGTAAACAAAATTAGCACATGACCGCAAAGGCACAGAATACTAATTTTATTACTAGCAAAAAGCGAAACTCAGTGCTTTTCAAATTTAGAATTATTTATTTATTTATTGCAAAAATACACGCAATATGGTGTTACAAAAATGTGTTGGGAAACAGTGTATTGGTATTGCGATGTATGGCGTGCAATAGCTGGTAAAGATAAAATTAACTAAGAGTAAGTACCTACTTTAAATTATAACAATATGTGGGACTTAATAAAATTAACTGTGCAGTAGTTGAGCTGCATTTTAAATTTGATGAATTGGTTGTACAATTGGTTGTACAATTGTATTATGGCTAGATATTATGTGCAAATTTGTTAAAGAAGTCGGAAATTTTTTTGACTCTTAAACGTTTTCAAGACGTGCGCTGGGTCATATACTGTTATTGGATGAAAATGATGTATGGGTGAATTGTTCCTCTTAAAGAGTTCTAAAAAAAAGTCCGCGATAGCATATGTCTATATTCTAAGAATAACTTACAGTAACCATTTCTATCTTTCAAATTTTGATTAAAAATAATGAATTATTTTCGAAGCTTCTTTAACCGATGTGATGTCAATCTATATCTAAATAAATATGTTTATTATCTTAAGTATTTAATTTAGAACATATTTGCCCTTTACACTATGCAATTTAAATAAATATCTTAGGAGTTATCGGAAAATTAATATATCCGCGCGACAAAATAATAAAATGGTGCCGGCTGGCGCGGCGGGGCACGGTGGCGGGTATCGGTGTGGGATATTCGTGTGGTTCCTGTGGTGATCTTATTGACAATCGTCTCCTATAAGAAGCTCACAAGAACAAATATTTAATTTTCAACCCGGACGAAGTCGGCGCGGGCTTCTAGTAGCAAATACAAGAATTTATTATTTTGCGTCGATTGTAATAAAATTGCATTTAATTCTTTAATAATTTGACAATATTTAAATTATTATAAAGTCTTGTCTTACAAAGGTTACCACGCAGAACATGATTTTGTGCCCCCTTGTCTAGTGCGACACCCACTTGTTAGTTGGTCTAATTTGAGTACCTACCTTGCAACTCCAACTTTCTTGGACTTATGTGCCTCGCCCACTGCTACTTAGAGTTACGACTTCATGAGCTCATCTCAATTTAAATTGAGTTTTAGCAAAGTTAGTCCCACGGCTTAGCTAATTTCGATTTAGATTAGTTATAAAGGAGTAATAAAAGAAATCGCGTGAAATTGAGACAACCTCCTATTTCTTAGAGCTAGGTTACAAAATGGATACATTTCCTTGTACAACTATCAAAATAACCATCAAATAAACTCATTTACAGCGTTCCAAGAGGGTAACTGCTCTAGCTTCCATGTAATAAGACTCCCGAGTGCAAAGTAAACTCGTAGCAGATCTGAAATGTGCATCCGTTTGTACGTTAATTCCATCCTTTATCTTGTCGACGAACTGTTTCGTCCAGGCTTTGGTACGGAAATGCAGTTCACTGAGAGATGAACTCGCCTCATAAATTATTCAGACAGAGAGACACTTCAAATATAGAACAGCGACTGAGCGTTATTTTGAGAGCGTGTCGCGCAGAGCTCTGCTGTAGGAATCGCTTCAGTCAGGCTTGTTGTTTTTCCATTCTGTCACTTCATAATATTATTATGACATTGTTGCAGATGTTGCGGGGTTTTATGCACATAAATGTGATCATTTAAAAGATAAAGTTACAAGATTTTATGTTTAAGGCAGGTACTTATATGAATAGGACTGCGGGTTTTTTAAACTACATACCCATAATACCTCCCCTGAAACCACAGCGTTGGAAGACTCTCTACTAGGTGGACAGGCGATCTTAAGGGAGTCGCTGAGAGCCTCTAGACAGATGCAGACTGTCTCTACACGATCCTGGGAAGATGGCAGCTTGCTTTCCTCCGGGACGAGCCCAAAAAGCTTCGCTTAAGGGAGGCTCCCGATATATTCTTAAGAAATCTCGGAGTCTTACTATACGATCTGAGGGTGGCCCTGAACGAGTTCCAGTGGGTGAAAATCCTACATAATTCAAAATCTCCAAAAGGATTTTTGGGTATATTTATGATTTCCCCCTTGTCAATTAAAAAAAAGAAACGCAGACACATTAAGATCCAGTTCCGTGGTGACCTATTAACCCGGTTAAAATAACGACGACTTCAACAGGTGTTAACTTCTAACTTAAGAGATACCTATACTGTCTTAATTCGTCACTAACGAGAAGACAGCCAAAGCTACGAATCCCACCTTAACAAAACAATGTAACCGAATGTAACATGTGGTACGAATACCTGCTTTATTTAAAAAAAAAACTTTAATATAGGCTGGTTTTGATAGTACCAGTAACAATGAAATTGTGGTATCCACCTGGCAGAATGTTACGCGAATTTTGAGGTTTTAATGTCCACCACAATATAGTGAAGCCTTAAAATATAGCATTTACCTAAACTGGTGAGTATGCAGTAGGTACTCGTTTTATGTCCTAGTTCACTGCGCGCTGTTCTACTCGTATTGTGAAAAGCGCCCTACATTTACATTGTATTTTATACGTCAGTGATTACAATACTTGTACCTAATGTAGGTACAAATTCGCACACGTATTAACCTCCAACGCAAAAAGAGGGGTGTGTCAAGGCTTTGCTTGTCGATATGTACGTGTAATGGATTTAGCACTTGTTAGGTTTCCTAGATCATTTTTCATTTTGAATGACCATTTTGAATGACCATTTTGGCTCTATGACAATTTAAAGTTGGTAGCAAACATTCTGGCTTAATTTTTTTTTTCAGTTAAGTAACTTCTTCAATGAAATCATAAAATTGTGAAAAACATCGTCAATTATAACTAAAAAGTGAAAAAAAAAGTATTTTAAATTTAAAAAATCAAAAACTTAAACAGTCGGGACCCATTAAAAATCTAGATCGGTTCAAATCTTTCCAATATTGGATCCCGACTGTTTAAGTAGGGCTTGTTTATTCCATTTCAGTTTTTATTTAAAATTTTTACGCTGTCAGGTTTTTGATTTTTTAAATTTAATATTTTTATTAGCTTAGTATGTTTGATAAAAATCTGTCCTATCACCCATGGTTTATTGACTATCAGTTCTTTTTATAGCTGGTAGAAAGATCGTCATGTAAGTGATTATTTATATTCATCACTTCAAAGGTACACAAAGTAGATAGGTATACCTGATGACAGAGCTGTAATTATGGATTATTTTTAATTAATAGTACAGGAATGTGGTGGATAGCCGAATGTCGCGTATAGGTCTTATAGGTACATAGGCTATTAAAGCCATATGTGGGCGTGATTTAAATATTTAATTTAAAAATAATTGTATAAGTTTGACACGAATTATATAGTATGATCTGTGTCATCAAGTATTGGAAATCATCGCTTAAATCCATTTTGCTCTTATTGATAATCATGCGAAAAATAAAACTTTATTTATGTCGATTTAACTGTTTTTGTGGTTTTAATTAACAACGTCGATAGTACAAGTATAAGCGCAGTCAGCGATTTAAATTGTTAATTGAAAATATAAATGAATATAAACGATGCGATGCACTAAAAACAATTGGGTACGAAAGAAGCTTTTAAAGTTAAAATGGCTTTAAATTCCGATGGTTATTTTAAGGCGAATTGTGAAATACTGTTTGTTGTAACTCAATTAAAAATAGAGCTGGAAGTCAAAAGTTAAGCACGAGTGATTGTGCTGTAGTTAAGTATTTACAGCATTTTATTATTTAGGTATTTTCTTTTTGTTTCTGGTTCGATCTTCCAGCCTTTTATAAGGTATAATATAATAGGTAAAGGTAAAATATAAAAATGATAGTTATTTAGTTACAATAGTTTTTTTTTTACTTGTTGAGTATGAGTCATCTCTCAGGTGAGATTAAGGACGACATGTCGTCGAATAAAAAAAAAGTATTAGTAAAGGTTAAACTTATCACCTAAATACTCAAACTAATAAGAGAAATGGGTTAATGGTAAATGCACATATCTCAGCAGTATTTATACGTCATGACGGGGGGACGCATTTTAGTAAAAACTAAAAAGTTTTCGGATTAGATTAAATCTAATTTACACTCGTAATTCAGTACCTATATAGGTCTAGGTTTTAAACGAAATTATTCAAGGTCATAAGAATTTCACTTTTCAAGTTTTTTATGTTGGTATCACACTAATATTATAAAGCCGAAAGTTTGTATGTGTGTGTGTGTGTGTGTGTGTGTGTGTGTGTGTATGTTTGTTACTCCTTCACGCCACAACGAATGAACCGATTTGGCTGAAATTTGAAATGGAGATAGCTCATACCCAGGATTAAAACATAGGCTAATTTTTATCCCGGAATCACACTAATATTATAAAGCCGAAAGTTTGTATGTGTGTGTGTGTGTGTGTGTGTGTGTGTGTGTGTATGTTTGTTACTCCTTCACGCCACAACGAATGAACCGATTTGGCTGAAATTTGAAATGGAGATAGCTCATACCCAGGATTAAAACATAGGCTAATTTTTATCCCGGAAAATTACAGAGTTCCCGCGGGAATCAAAAAACCTTTATCTACGCGTACGAAGTCGCGGGCATCGTCTAGTAATTTATATTCTTCCCGTTAATGTTACAATCAAGGTTTTGAACACTACAACCGGTAAAAGACCGGAACGAGCACAAAGAACTTTAAACCTTTCAAAGCCAGCCGAGCTGTTATTATCTCAGTCATGCATGAAATATACAGGATTGCTTCCCACAATACCGCAGTAGTCGACGTACCGTCTATGCAGTAATTACTCTGCGAAAAACTCCGTGTAAAATATCTCCGTATAAGTTTTAATATCACAGAGTAGATCCATAAGTAAGTACCTACACAGTAGTTTTAAAGGAGTGAAATGGATACGTTATTTTTTCCATACGACCGCCGAATATTTTTGCTCCAGTTCCTACATAATTATTTCATGTTTTACTATAGTATTTGGATAATTATATATTTATATATTTATTATAGTATTTGTATAATTGTGTATTAATAATAATATACAATCCTGTGTGTTTATTGCAATCCCCGTCTCTCACTCACATTAAGTTCTCTCGTAGGTGATGAAAAAAAATGTTTTGGGTTCAATATCGATAATGAAGAGTCCTTGGATTAAAATTTTCAAAATATATTATTAATGTACGAATTTCGTACCGTTACAGTTTTATTACAAGTATAGATAGCAAGTTACCTAATACTTTCTCGCTATATTATATTGTATTGGAATGCATTGTTTCAGCAAGAATATCATAAATTCAGCAAACCAACACATTTCAGATTGTAGCAATGATTGATGCAACTTATCCGCAATCGACCAGCAGAGTGGGATACCTCACTATATGGGTAACATAGTTCTGAAGTCGTTATTGTCTTGAACTATTCTCGTTGTACTAATGTGACGTCATCTAAAGTACCATTTACGGCCACACGGAGTGTTCACAACTGCTATTATAATTGTGATGACGGTTCGAAATCATAGTTCGTTAATCATATAAATCGTATATAACAGAAGCTATTAAAGATATCAAAGTTTCATGACTTCTCTGGTGCAGCAGTGGTATTACAAGTGGGAATCACTGACCTATACATACGGACCGGCCCTATCCACAAAATGAGCGTGACTACCATGGCACTTAAGATGGCTATTTCTTTACCATAGACTTCACTTCCAGATAATATACTTTTGGCGATTGAAATGGCGTCCGCGCCGGTATAAATCCGCGCGGTTATTACGTATCTCGCGACAGGTTCGCGACAGGCGTCAATCGCGCGATCGTTGCTGTCAAACGTCACGTCACGCTCATGACGTCACACGTTGTGTTGTCATAAATAAGTACTCAGCAAACATATATTTGTCTTTCTTTGAATATGCAGGTGTCGCTTAGTTAAAAAGAGACAACATACTATTAATATATAAATGTATAACCTATTCTGCTATAGTAGAATAGGGCCTCTATTAGGCTTCCTATCTCGATGGTGGGAATTCCCGAGTTCGATTTCCGGACGAGGCAATTTGGGAATTTATAATTTAAAATTGTCTCGAGTCTGCTCTGGCGAGAGGCTTCGGCCATGGCTGGTGGAAAACCTACCGGAAGTTACGTGCTACGAAGCGATTACATAAGCATTCCAGCAGGATGCCAGGTTGGAGCGATTTGCAGCTGATAATAACAATTTGTATTAATCTGACAGCTCTTATAATATGGCTATCTGTCATATCAATGACGTCGCAATATGATTATAGTATTATAGTTATCAACTCGTAAAAATAATAATGTTATCTGCGGTTATCTGTCATTGTAATACTATGCTTATGATAATTACATTTAAATTACAAATATGTGTCAAACATTAGCTTCATCCATCTTTCTCTAGGCGGTCTCTCTCTACCTCCTTTTGAGTAGGTTTAGGGTTTTCAACATTCCCCTAGGAACCCATATTTACCCATGATAAAAAGTATCCTTTGTTGATAGTTGTACTTTAAGTAGAGTGACCCATTATTTATCCATGGTCCACGACCGAAGACCACGGGTAGTAAAAGAAATGATCCAATAATGAAATTGGCTTAGTAGTTAATTTGAGGTGTAAAGAAGAATCAATAAATAAATAAACAAAAATGAGATATTTTTAATTTAATATATTCTTTAAAAATAGATAGTTATTACAGAAATAGAATATTTCAAAAAAAAAAGAAATAAGCACAGCTCGTGAGGGACTTGAACCCCCGACCACCACTATTAAAGCATTAATTGGGCGCTCTAACCGCTGAGCTAACGAGCCTGTGACTAAGTGATGCAAAATATTTTTCTATACGTTATTATGAACAGCATTGTCTGACGTGATATCACAATCAACGCCCCTAAAAAAGGAGCTGGATATAAATTGATTCTGTATGTATGTTTGTATAAATACATATTTTGGTTACATGAACCGCTATACTTAAATGATTATTTGTTATTCTTTCAGTTTAGTTTACACGAAGATCACGCAACGGATAATGTTTAATCATTTTTATACATTACAGTAATTGTGTAAACAATGAAGATGTTTGGCTGAATTTAATGTGTTTTTATTACATCAATGCACTGCGGGAGACCACCAGCCAATCAGAGGTCATTACGATACGATCGTTACACTGACACTGATGCAATCAATTTTAGAGTATACTACACCTGGTTAGGGTTGCCAGCATACCAGGAACCTCCTATTTTTTTGGGATAAAAGGTAGCCTATGGCAGTCCCCAAGTCATCAAATATATCTATATAAAAATTGCTCTGTTGGTACCTAAGTAATTCAAGGACAAACCGACAAACAAACACATTTTCGCATTTATAATAATATTAGTAAGGATGATTCATAACAGAATAGTTACGTACAGCAAAGAACGCTATAGAAAACGGTACGTTGGAAGTAAAAACTTTAAAGCGCCCAATTTAAAAGTTGAAGCACGGCTACTAGGTACAAAGAAAGCTTTCCATAAAGCTTTCTTTAAATTGTTTCTCACTGGTAAAAGATTGTTTGAGTTTTTTTTTCATAAGTAGGTTGGTATTAGGTAATGGCCAGCAAATGAGCATGCGGCTGGCTACCTTTTATCTTCGAAAGACGAATGGTTCCTCCGGGATTTAACTCCACAAGGATGAAATCGCAAGCAAAGGCTATCATTACTAATCCTTATACTAACTTTACCTTACTATCCTTACTTCCTTGCTATCCTTATTGTACGGTGCAGGACCGCACAGAAATAAAACTGCTGAGTAGAAGTCTTAAGTTTATTACTACTACTCTACTTAGTCTAATTATAACCTACTAGCAGTGTGAGCGCGATGCGATGTTATGTGCACTGATTGTATGATTAAATGTAAAGCGTATTTATAATAAAGCGTGAATGATGACTGGGCGAATTGTACGGTTTCGACATAGACCTTACACTTATGTTGTTAACTTGTGTGTTGTTTATCCCTCTTGAAAGTGTGTTTGTTTGTTGATTTGTCCTTCAATCACGCTGCAACAAAACACTGTATCAACGTCATTTTATGCATGGGTATAGTTGACGACTGGGAGAGTAACGGCTACTTTTAATTTTGAGCAGAAAATCAAAGAGTTCCCGCAGGATTTTTGAAAACTTAATCCACGCGGACAAAGTCGCGGGCATCAGCTAGTAGTAAATAAATTTTAAGACTAGCTTCTTCCCGTGACTTGGTTCGGGAGAGTGACATAGGATACTTTTAATCCGGGAAAATCAAAGAGATCCCTTAGTATTTTTAAAAACTTAATCCACGCGGATGAAGCCACGGGCATCAGCTACTTAGTAGTAAATAAATTATACTAGCTGTTGCCGGTGACTTGGTGTATAGGTAGGTATGTGTAGTTATGTGGTGGGTATGCTTGAATTCCATATAATCATCATCACCATCATCATGAGCAACCCATTAACGTCTCACTACTGACGCAGATTTCCTCTTAGAGAAGGGTTATAAGGCCATAGTCGCTGGCCTAATGCGAATTGGTAGACTCCACACACCCTTGAGAACATTATGGATTTTCCATAGTCATAGTCATAATCATTTACTCATCAAAGAATATTCAAAAAAAAAAAAAGCACAGCTCGTGAGGGACTTGAACCCCCGACCACCACTATCAAAGCATTAATTGGGCGCTCTAACCGCTGAGCTAACGAGCCTGTGACTAAGTGATGCAAAGTATTTTTATATACGTTATCATGAACAGCATAGTCTATTACATGATGTCACAATCAACGCCCCTAAAAAAGGAGCTGGATATAAATTGATTCTGTATGTATGTTTGTATAAATACATATTTTGGTTACATGAACCGCTATACTTAAATGATTATTTGTTATTCTTTCAGTTTAGTTTACACGAAGATCACGCAACGGATAATGTTTAATCACTTTTATACATTACAGTAATCTAAATATATAAAAGGCAAAGGTGACTGACTGACTGACTGACTGACTGACTGACTGACTGACTGATCTATCAACGCACAGCTCTAACCACTGGACCGATCAAGCTGAAATTTGGTATACAGGTAACTGTTAGGACGAAGACATCCGCTAAGAAAGGGTTTTGGAAAATTTCAACCCCAAGAGGGTTAAATAGGTGGTTAAAAAATCGAACCTAACGTGAGCGAAGCCGCGGGTTAAAGCTAGTTGTGTATAAAAAGTGAAGATATTTGGCTGAATTTAATGTGTTTTTATTAAATCAATGCACTGCGGGAGACCACCAGCCAATCAGAGGTCATTACGATCGTAACACTGATGCAATCAATTTTAGAGTATACTACACTGGTTAGGGTTGCCAGCATACCAGGAACCTCCTATTTTTTTGGGATAAAAGGTAGCCTATGGCAGTCCCCAAGTCATCAAATATATCTATGTAAAAATTGCTCTGTTGGTACCTACGTAATTCAAGGACAAACCGACAAACAAACACATTTTCGCATTTATAATAATATTAGTAAGGATGATTCATAGCAGAATAGTTACGTACAGCAAAGAACGCTATAGAAAACGGTACGTTGGAAGTAAAAACTTTAAAGCACCCAATTTAAAAGTTGAAGCACGGCTGCTAGGTACAAAGAAAGCTTTCCATAAAGCTTTCTTTAAATTGTTTCTCACTGGTAAAAGATTGTTTGAGTTTTTTTTTCATAAGTAGGTTTTGGTATTAGGTAATGGCCAGCAAATGAGCATGCGGCTGGCTACCTTTTATCTTTGAAAGACGAATGGTTCCTCTGGGATTTAACTCCACGCGGATGAAATCGCAAGCAAAAGCTATCATTACTAATCCTTATACTAACCTTACCTTACTTCCTTGCTATTCTTATCCTTCCTGTTGTTTATCCCTATTGAAAGTGTGTTTGTTTGTTGATTTGTCCTCCAATAACGCTGCAACGAAACACTGTATCAACGTCGTTTTATGCATGGGTATAGTTGACGACTGGGAGAGCAACGGCTACTTTTAATTTTGAGCAGAAAATCAAAGAGTTCCCGCAGGATTTTTGAAAACTTAATCCACGCGGACAAAGTCGCGGGCATCAGCTAGTAGTAAATAAATTTTAAGACTAGCTTCTTCCCGTGACTTGGTTCGGGAGAGTGACATAGGATACTTTTAATCCGGGAAAATCAAAGAGATCCCTTAGTATTTTTAAAAACTTAATCCACGCGGATGAAGCCACGGGCATCAGCTATTTAGTAGTAAATAAATTATACTAGCTGTTGCCGGTGACTTGGTGTATAGGTAGGTATGTGTAGTTATGTGGTGGGTATGCTTGAATTCCATATAATCATCATCACCATCATCATGAGCAACCCATTAACGTCTCACTACTGACGCAGATTTCCTCTTAGAGAAGGGTTATAAGGCCATAATCGCTGGCCTAATGCGAATTGGTAGACTTCACACACCCTTGAGAACATTATGGATTTTCCATAGTCATAGTCATAATCATCTAAATATATAAAAGGCAAAGGTGACTGACTGACTGACTGACTGACTGACTGATCTATCAACGCACAGCTGAAACCACTGGATGGCTCAGGCTGAAATTTTGCATGTAGATAGCTATTACAACGTAGGTGTCCGCTAAGAAAGGATTTTTGAAAATTAAACCCCTAAAGGGATAAAATAGGGGTTGGAATAATCGAACCTAACGTGAGCGAAGCCGCGGGTTAAAGCTAGTTTATGCATAAAAGAATATTCCAAAAAAAAAAAGAACTAAAAGCACAGCTCGTGAGGGACTTGAACCCCCGACCACCACTATCAAAGCATTAATTGGGCGCTCTAACCGCTGAGCTAACGAGCCTGTGACTAAGTGATGCAAAATATTTTTCTATACGTTATCATGAACAGCATAGTCTATTACATGATGTCACAATCAACGCCCCTAAAAAAGGAGCTGGATATAAATTGATTCTGTATGTATGTTTGTATAAATACATATTTTGGTTACATGAACCGCTATACTTAAATGATTATTTGTTATTCTTTCAGTTTAGTTTATACGAAGATCATGCAACGGATAATGTTTAATCATTCTAATACATTACAGTAATTGTGTAAACAATGAAGATATTTGGCTGAATTTAATGTGTTTTTATTACATCAATGCACTGCGGGAGACCACCAGCCAATCAGAGGTCATTACGATCGTAACACGGATGCAATCAATTTTAGAGTATACTACACCTGGTTAGGGTTGCCAGCATACCAGGAACCTCCTATTTTTTTGGGATAAAAGGTAGCCTATGGCAGTCCCCAAGACATCAAATATATCTAAAAATTGCTCCGTTGGTACCAGGGGCGGATCTTGAATTTGTGGGGCCCTGGGCTAATACTGCTTAGGGGCCCTACCTAATTACTCAACTAATTGCCATTTTGACAAGAAACTTTTTTCTGTAGTGATGTAGGTATATGTAATGTAATATATGTTAAGTACAGGAGTTAAGTTCCGAACAATCATCTGTCAAATTCAAATTTTCGTTCGCAACATTTATGAATTAGAGTAGGTTTAGAAAATCTAAACCTCAAACATTTTCGTTTGAACGAAGTTGCGAAACGAAAACGAACCGTGGTAGGAAATACGCGAAATTTCGATCGATATTTCGTTTTTCGTTGAATTTTTTGTTTTGTGTGCCTCTTTAATAAATAAATAAATAAATTAGAGTAGACCCCCAGTTCGGTTGGGGGCCCTCTATATTCGCGGGGCCCTGGGCTGCAGCCCAAAAAGCCTTTAAGTAGATCCGCCCCTGGTTGGTACCTACGTAATTCAAGGTCAAACCGACAAACAAACACAGTTTCGCATTTATAATAATATTAGTAAGGATGATTCATAACAGAATAGTTACGTACAGCAAATAACGCTATAGAAAACGGTACGTTGGAAGTAAAAACTTTAAAGCACCCAATTTAAAAGTTGAAGCACGGCTACTAGGTACAAAGAAAGCTTTCCATAAAGCTTTCTTTAAATTGTTTCTCACTGGTAAAAGATTGTTTGGGTTTTTTTTTCATAAGTAGGTTGGTATTAGGTAATGGCCAGCAAATGAGCATGCGGCTGGCTACCTTTTATCTTCGAAAGACGAATGGTTCCTCCGGGATTTAACTCCACAAGGATGAAATTGCAAGCGAAGGCTATCATTACTAATCCTTACACTAACTTTACCTTACTATCCTTACATCCTTGCTATCCTTATGTTGTTAACTTGTGTGTTGTTTATCCCTCTTGAAAGTGTGTTTGTTTGTTTATTTGTCCTTCAATCACGCTGCAACAAAACACTGTATCAACGTCATTTTATGCATGGGTATAGTTGACGACTGGGAGAGTAATGGCTACTTTTAATTTTGAGCAGAAAATCAAAGAGTTCCCGCAGGATTTTTGAAAACTTAATCCACGCGGACAAAGTCGCGGGCATCAGCTAGTAGTAAATAAATTTTATGACTAACTTCTTCCCGTGACTTGGTTCGGGAGAGTGACATAGGATACTTTTAATCCGCGAAAATCAAAGAGATCCCTTAGTATTTTTAAAAACTTAATCCACACGGATGAAGCCACGGGCATCAGCTACTTAGTTGTAAATAAATTATACTATTCCATATAATCATCATCACCATCATCATGAGCAACCCATTAACGTCTCACTACTGACGCAGATTTCCTCTTAGAGAAGGGTTATAAGGCCATAGTCGCTGGCCTAATGCGAATTGGTAGACTTCACACACCCTTGAGAACATTATGGATTTTCCATAGTCATAGTCATAGTCATTTATTCATAAAAGAATATTCCAAAAAAAAAAGAAAAATAAGCACAGCTCGTGAGGGACTTGAACCCCCGACCACCACTATTAAAGCATTAATTGGGCGCTCTAACCGCTGAGCTAACGAGCCTGTGACTATGTGATGCAAAATATTTTTCTATACGTTATCATGAACAGCATAGTCTATTACATGATGTCACAATCAAGGCCCTTAAAAAAGGAGCTGGATATAAATTGATTCTGTATGTATGTTTGTATAAATACATAGTATTTAGATTCCGTAGTAGGTATTTTTAAAAACTTAATTCACGCGGATGAAGCATCAGCTACTTAGTAGTAAATAAATTATACTAGCTGTTGCCGGTGACTTGGTGTATGTGTAGATATATGGTGGGTATGCTTGAATTCCATATAACCATCATCATCATCATGAACAACCCATTAACGTCTCACTACTGACGCAGATTTCCTCTTAGAGAAGGGTTATAAGGCCATAGTCGCTGGCTTAATGCGAATTGGTAGACTTCACACACCCTTGAGAACATTATGGATTTTCCATATAAAAAAAAAAGTGGCTAGCGCAAAATGTTTTCTATTCGCTGAATGAATTTTTTGAATGCGATAGGTCTAAGATATACTTAAATAGTGTGTAATGACATTATACAAGATAAACTTTTTTTGTATGTCAGTTATTACCTGACTGAATATGCGGCACCTTCAAGTTTTAAGATCCTATATACCTATACCCATATTCTTGCAAATAAAATATTTCAATTCAATTCAATAATATATATTGTAGTATTCGTAATCAAACTTTTTATAAAGCGTCTTAGAGATAAAAGCTGCTATTCGTTGGTTTACAATAAAGAATATTTCATTCATTCATAAAAATCACTTAAGTAAGTCTTTAGTGATCAGCCTGCACGCTATTTATGTTAAAAAAAAAACTCACTGCAGTTTGTTTAAATAATAACTATTATCATTCCTTTAGTTTTCTATTAACTAAACGTAGTCCAACTTCCCAGTAACTACAGGAATACGGACCGCAAAGCAAATGAAGAGGAAACCGGTTCATTATTTAAACGGGTCTTCAACGGTATGCATATAAATTCAAAGATAACAGTAACTTTGCTCAAATGAGGAACAATTTTCTCGACGATTTACAGTCGGTCCACTGTAATAATAAAGGATGAACGGAATACAGTTTGAGAGATTGTTATTATTTAGGGAAAGCTTAAGCGTTTCATTTAAATAAGTGCCCCGGTGTTGTAACCGCGTTCTGGTTTACCTGTAGCCTTGGATTGTTTGAACTTAAGGCGTCAGTTAAACAAGAAGAGTTTCTCAAATGTCTCTCAAACATATTAAGACCAGTAGGGTTAGTAAAAGATTTAATTCGACTGACCGTATTTGTTTTCGAACACATTAGCGTCAAAGTAAAATGAAGTTTAACTGTATTAATCTAAAGTCACAAATTCGTATAATATACGTATAAATTCGTATAATATACACAATAGCGTATCCGCGTACGTGAACGTAAAAGAATGGATGCATGAAATTGGGCTCTAATTAATTGCTGTTATGGTTTATTTTACTGTGCCGCTAACATCATTGAATACGAATACGATCAATCGAACTAAATCTTATACCTACCTACTACAAATTGGCTTTTGCCCGCGACTACGTCCACGTCGAGTTAGATTTTTAAAAATCACACGGGTCCAAAATGCAATATGTAGAATATTGTTTACACTTTTTTGATTTCAGGAAGAACGCCGTCTGTCACTGTACTCTCAACAGAAAGTATGATATAAACTTACCAGGATTAAATCACTCCAAAGCTCTGGTGAGATCCTTCAATAAGAAGATTTTCTCTGAGGTGCTAGCGCTTGGTAGGAAAAACCTATGCATTCTAGTAAGAGCTTTGACGGGGCACTGTGTTCTAAACAGGCACATGTATTACCTCAAGCTCAAGGGCTCAGATGTGTGCAGGCTTTGCCAGTACTCGGTCAAAACACCATTGCACATCATCTGTTACTGCCCTCTATAATGCATAAACGCATCATCCATCTGGGGAAACATGTAGTACACCCTGAGGAGGCTATACTCATTCCAGTCAAGAAAGTGCTGCTGATCCTGGCGGCGACGAGTATCGGCGAGGAAATTTAAATAATGGCGAGCACAATAGATCGGCGACGGTCAACGTGCTACAGGGGCTTGTGACCTGAATAGCCGCAACACAAGAAAGAATAACTATGACATATAAATCGCGCGTTTTTATCGTCGCAGTTTGTTTGGCTAGAGCTTTAAGCTAAAATAACTGAACGGTACGATTTATTTACAAATATCTACTTCATTCCATTTTCGTTATTCAGAAGCTCTGATTGCAGTTCGAAAGTAGAGCGGAAATTAATTGTTTTGGTATTATCTATACTTAAGTTCATAACAAGTGTAAATTAAAAATTTAAAACACCCCCGACATGTTGCAACAATCGCTAGTCAGTAATCGTTAAAATAAAAATATGCTAACTCACCTTTCAAACAAAAAAATAAAATCAAAATCGGTTCATCTGTTTGGCTGCTACGATGAAAACACACTAGTAGGGAGTGCTAACTTCATGGTTATGACGTGGGCATCCGCTAAGAAAGGATTTTTGTAAACTCAACCCCTAAGAGGGTTTGAAAAATAGAAATTAACGTGAAGCCGTTGGCAAAAGCTAGTTACACATAAATTCAAGAAATCATAAAATGTAATACTAAACTTGAAGATTTAATAACCTCCCAGGATATCAAAAGTTTCGTAAATTAGGACTGCCATGCTACAATAAAGTTTAATATTACGCAAAAGCCTTGACTTGAAAGATAATAATAATATAAGTAGTAACAATTACGTTACAAATGGAGGTAGAATTTAATGATTCATTTAGATTTTTTGGGCCTGGGTTAGATTGTTTTTGATAAAGCTAAAAAGTATAATAACAAATAAATAATACAATGTCATTAAAATGATGTTCTACGAAAGAGTTGTTTTAATAAAACAAATATAATGATTAGTAAAATAATATATAGCTGTAAACCTTCCATATAAATCGGAGCGTCTTCGCTTATCTCTAGCCGCGCGCATTGACCAATGAGGTGCGAGTATTTTGTTCCCTAGGAGTTCAACTCGTGGAATGGGTTTCAGTAAAACCCCTCCATGGATCCCGAATGTATTCATCTTCGTCATCCATTATGAATCTACTGTCTAAATTGCCTATTTTATGTAGCGTCAACTTTGCCGCTCCAGAATTAAACAAAAAAAAAAAAAACAAATACTTAACACCAAATCCGACAAAAACTGAAATGATGGCAACTGTACCGTAGGCTAATGAACGTGTTTTGTTTCATCCGCCGTCGTCGCCATGGAAAGTGTGCGACGTAAAATCAACACTTTGGCCGGGCAGCGTCGCTCGTCGCTTTAATTTGTGCCAATTACGTTTTCTTTTCACTTCCAATAAAAATATAAACTACCGGCTACTGCCCTTTGCTAATTAAGTAACTCTACTTCGTTAAGAGTCTTCGTTTTCACCTTTAAATTTACGCCAGCTTTTTAGAGGTAGTTACTGTAATAAAAAAAATCTTGTTTCGGCTAGTCCGTCTAGGTCTGTCCTATCCATTTTGTTCGGAAACCATTAAGGATGCAAAGTTGATTTCTTTCTGTTCTCGTTATTTTAATGTCAGAATAGTATTATGTCAGCCTCAACAGTAAGTTTATACCTACACCCAATATTAAAAAAAAAACAACTTTCACAGGTGCGATTGATTTAAAAAGTGTCCCTTCTGTAAGTTTGAGCCCATGCTGCAGATATTGCGTGTTTGGGCTTATTAGAATGGTATTAATGAGTAGGTGTTAGACAGCTGATGATCGAGGATCGAGAAGGAGGATCTGGGGGCCTAGACAAAGTTACATTCCATTAGCGATATCGCTAGTAGAAATGTCGAAAAATGTATGGGATTGACATTAGCTATCGAAATGTCACGTGGTCTAATAAAAACGAATCGACAAGTGCTAGACAAGTGGCATTTTTCACAAGCGTTATCGATAGTTGTCGATTTTATTGATGGAAACCGTAGCGAACGCCAAGACCCTGTAGAAAACGAAACAAATAGCATTGTTTTGTTAATTTTAGTTGTTTTTTGAATTATTTTGAGATTGTTATTGGCTTCTTGCATTATTATTGAACAATAACAATGATAATTGAATTGATAAATATTGGTAAGAAACGAAATCATTTAATTTTTAATGCTAATAGCTTCACAATAATGCTTATAGATGGCGCTGTATCAATAAAACAGTTTTGCGTCAACTATTATTATTTTTTATTGCGTCTAATGTTAAAAGTTAATTATTACAATATATATAATTAAAACTATCTTTTGGGAATTATGGGATACCGCTAGGTCTTAGTTCGGGGCGAACCACGAGTATTTAATATAAACACAAATTAGCTTGGACTTCGCCGAAATAGTCACAAAGCTCCTATATACAACGATTAATATAAACAATCTTTGGCTATGCGCGACATGAACAAAGGCCCGTTGATAGTACCTATTTACTACTCAAGGTATCAATAACAAACATCCAGGGTATTAATGAGGCTCAGCAATAAGCACTACGAAAGAATTCTCTAACATTTTATTTGTCTAGCTGAAATCATAGGTACCTACTTACATATTTGTTTTTTAGTACACACAAAAGCACTTTGTTATTTACCAAGAAATATAATTAGTCTGAATATTACGAATCAATAGTTTTTAAGTAAATTAAACTCTACTTTCACACTTAAGAAAAACCACTCAAACCAACATTCAAAATTAGATGCACGAATTTGACGTTTCATTACGAAAGATCATAGACAAAAGTTACTATTTATCGAAAAGACGAATGGAATAGGCGATCGCTAATCACATGTAACTTTGTCTAGCAGTCGAACTTCGCTTTCGTTAAAGCGATTGCGAATTAGGAAATCGAATCGCTTCGAATCGAATGCCACTTGTCTAGCCCCTCAGGTAATGGAGCAGAAAAAGGGTATTGTATAGTCCAGTCACGGTCCAGTCGTAGATTCCACATATCTTTTCATTTACATTTGTTTTAACATTCATTACGTGGTTATATTATAAATAGGTAATAAATTTTTATTAATTTATAACGCACATATTTGCAGTTCTATAAATATTACATTTATAATTCGACAAAATATTAATTATATTCGGAATCGAACAGTTAAAAAAAGATGTGTGGCACTCGGGGACTGCCGCGGTAAAGCTATTGCATAGCATTTTTTATCAACGCCATCTAGCGGTGAGAGGAGTCCCGTGTCAGGTTATTTTCGTTACGGAATTTCTGGATTCGGTCTCCACGCTCAAGGCCCGCGATAGAAGCTATGCAATAGCTTAAAAACATTTTACCTTTTTGCATGACAGATTATGCTCCAAACCTCTCAAACATGCTCTGATATACTCTATATGCAGTGGGTACACTAAGATTACCAAAATCCGGCTTTAAAATGTTTTAAAAATTCATTCATCACGGCTCAGTGTAGGTTTCATATCCCCCTCGTTTGTATCCGTATATTTTTTTTTGCATTTTCACGAGAATAGGTATTCGGATATTCTGTTTTAGCACCCTCGACTTGGTCACTTTGATGAAGAAGGATGCTCTGACGCAGTGGATTCGTCGTCTTGAAACAGGAGATCTTTGTCGATTACCATTTGTGTAAGTGGAATTATCTCTGGTGGGAGATTTTGGTCATGGCTAGTTATCATCTTACCATCAAGACGTACCATACCCCCATGATTTTATTAATTTGAGATCTAAACTATAAAATATAAATTATAACAATATTAAAGTCCTCCTTTGAAAAATTTATATTAACCCTCTCGTAGTATATGTACCTATACGCAATTTAATCCCTTTAAACTAAAAGCTTTTGAAGGTTACAAGGTGAAAGTAATAGATTTATATTAAGTATAAAGTGATAACATAATAATGTTTAAGTTTAGAAACTGAAAAATTTGACTTTTGGAAAAAGTGGATATTAGATATATCCAGTGAACATAAGTATTTCTATTTGAGGTAACTTTCGGCACATAATATTGTTTTAGATTTTTACTATCTCGATTGTATAACAAAACCTTCCTTAGAAACACAAAATAGAAATATACCGTTGGAAGAAAACACAAGAAATCCTGCGATTGCCAATAAAAGTTAAGTTTAAATCCTGCACTCAATGAATTTCAATTCACTGTGCCAATATTCCGATTTCCCGACCACACCAACAAAACACGTTTCCAGTTTGTTTCACTCAAAACAAATAACAAAAAAAAACTATAATAAGAAAAACAACGTCGGTTTACCTATTTTGTTTCGAATTTAGATTGGTTCTGGCAGAGTTGTTTTAACAGAATTGAATCACTCACGTTTTTCCTAAGTTGTTCACTTGCTTATTAATTACCAATGACCAAACAAAGATGGTATTTGCGTTTGATAAGTTTGTGTATTTTTATGTTACCATTTTCTTTTAAAACTACAGGCCTTATTTTGATGCCATACAAGTAGGTATAACCTCAGTGTAGGTTCATAATTAGATGTGAAACAAGGTTATAGGCTACTAGAGAGCGATAATGTTCGTCAAAGTTTTTTTTTTAATGTCAAGATATCCCTTGACCACCCCTTGACTGCGATCTTACCCGATAATAAGTAGTGATGCAGTCAAAGGTGGTAGAGGGCTAACTTAGAAGGGGTATGGCAGTATATTAAATTAAACCCATAACCCTCATAATAATTATTTTAACTACCTAAAACCTCAACTGTTAAAAGCACTTCTTGGTGTGTGGGCTCTATCACTATACGATACGATAGTCTTACGATATCTCTAGTATGCAACTAGAGACATCGTAAGACTACATGTTCCAATACGATTTTTGCTCATATTTTTTTTAAGCTTTCTCCTACGAAATCAGTTATTGTTTCACTAACTCGTATCACGCAGACCTTACTTATTACGACAAATATATTATTATCTTGCAGCAAATACGGCTAAATCTTACGTGACTAATTACTAGCGTTGTCTCGGTGATAAATTGTACAGAATATTAGGCAATTTCATAATACACAGTACAGAGTCTGCTGGGATTTATCTGTACCTACACTGATAAAGGAAAATTATATGTAATATGGATTTTTATGAATTGCTATAATATACAACCGAATTGCTCAAGTGAAGCTCGAACGATATATTGTATGAGACGATGCAGGCAGTGTAAATTAAACCCATATCTCTAATCGGTTTCTATGCACCATCGTATCAGGAGCAGAACGCATGTCTTTGAAGGGTTAATATTGAGATGCGTAGTTATAAGGTACAAAACGTATAGATATTCAAACCAGACCAGAGACAATTTGGGATTTTTTTTCCTAAATTGTCCTTCCGAGCATAGAACCTGCTTAAAACAACAACAAGAATTTTCCGCCTGTCGTTTTTTTTTTTTTTTTTTTTTCAATGTAAATTAAATCAACAAGAAATACAGTTCACGCAGAACATTATGCAAACAAATTTTTAATGAAGGAAACTTAATTAAGCAGCTAAGAACGACAGTTTATATTTTAATTTAATGTGAAAAAAACACATTAATTGGTGCAAATTTGAAGCGAGGTCGAACTCCCTTCGGCTGAATGAAGTGTTGATTTTACATCACGTTTTCCGAACTGGCGACGGCAGACGAACAAAATATACGTTCATTAGCGTTCCACGAAAATTTTATTACTTTTACACTTGATTTTGAATTTTTAAATCACCCGACCCGGTATTTACCAGTGCGAGAGATTAATATTTAACTTTCCCAAAACTAGTGCTTGCAGGCAAGAGTCGCCAGAGACGCAAGTAGTTCACCTTCAAGGCAAGAGTGAATAGGCATTTTCTAGGCAAACCTCATCAGTGCTTTCCATCATTGATTGTTGTCAAGCGCAAGCCTATTCTATATCTATCTATTCTATATTTATAATAAGACTGTAACGGGACGAATTCTGTACATTAAATATATTTTGAAAATTTTAATCGGAGGATGCTTTTTATCGATACTGAGCCCAAAACAATCTTTTTTGAATTTTTTGTGTCTGTCTGTGCACGCATCACGCAAAAAGTACAGAACGGATTTGAATGAAATTTGGTATAGTGGTAGCTGATACCCCGGGTCAATATATAGGATTTTTTTATTTTTTTTTTATTCGATGACAAGATATAAAGGATACTTTTTATCTTGATAAACAATAAGGTTTATCCGGGATAAGGGATGAAAGTTTTTGTCGATTTTGCTCATAACTTCGTCAAATTTAAACCCAATTTGATAATTTATTCTTTATTATAAATTGTGTTCTATTAAAAATATTTTGTCAAATTTTAGTGAAGATCTACTAAAAATATTATCGGAGATAGAGGACATAACTTCTTGCGGATAGTAACAAGTCCGTATAACCTTTTTCCACGCGGACGAAGTCGCGGGAATCAGATAGTCTCGTAATAAAAAAATACAAATATATTCCAAAAGAATTACAACCTATACATTACAAATTCTTATTACTAAAGCGATCGATATCACATTAGGGATCGTCGTTCGCAAAATACTTAAATCTGACGAATAAACGCGTCAACCGTGTGATGAGGGGATCAGCCGCGACCCAGATGGCCATCAATATTGCAGCGGCGGCCATTTCTCAATATCGGTCAAGTGGAACTGCCCAATTTACGGCTGCATTTCACTTATGTGATTGGAATTCACGAAAAAAGCTACCTTGTTATTTAAACGTGGATTAACTGTAATCTGATGATGGAAGAGGTTAAGAGGAGGCCTATACCCATAGATAAAGGGTCCCATTTTTCGTAACGAACCGAATAATGGTAATAACCGTACTAATTTAGGATATAAAAAAATGTAATAGTAACTCCTCCTTGACGCATTTTGTCTTTAATGCTCAAGTGGTGGAGGCGCCGGTACAACCTAATCTACTCTATCTAATCTAACTCTACTCTATCTATCTAATCTAAATAATCTGATTAATATAATAATATTAATATATTAATATTGGGTGATGTGTGCCACAATTTATAAATAAACGTTTCTTTCTTTTTTCTATCTACTTTTTCTCTGACAAATGCAAAAATAACGGTTCTCCAACGTACCTTTGGAAAGCAGTACCTGTAAGTAACATGGTGACAATAGTTATTTTCTAATTGCCGTAACAATCTCTCTGTATAAATTCTCAAACAAATAGTGAACCGAGCACAAAGCAAATGAAGAGAGAACGGATTCATTATTTAAACGGCTGTTCAACGGTATGCATTTAATTCAAAGATAAAGTTAAATTCATGCAAATGAGGATCAATTTTCCGGAAGGATTTACAATTGGTCAACTGAATTGAAATAATATTAAAATGGATGTAACGAAGCTGTGACAGGCTAGTGGTCAAGAGTTCGCTTTCTTTTTCGAAGGGTCCAGGGTTAGATCCAAAGCACGCATCTTTGACTTTTTCTGAAAGGAAATCATCGTCAGGAAACCTAAAGGTATGGTCTGCCAATCCGTAGGTATTTGGTCAATGTGGTGAATTAGGACCTTACTTTACTGAATAAAACTTTAAACAACGCTTAACCCATTAACTGTTTTAAGCAGTATAAGTAAGTACACTTATCCAATGTAGGTAGTAGGAGTAATATTGTACCTACTATTTTTTTTTTATTCAATAACAAGATACCGCGATCTCACCTGATGATAAGACGATGCAGTCTAAGATAGTAGTTCCTAACTAGGAACATACCACTAATCGCTTTCTACACGCCATCGTGCCGGAACACTAAATCGCTTAGCAGACGTCTTTGACAGTGAGGTGGTAATTAGCCACAGCCAAAGCCGACCAGACCAGACCGGAGAAAATTCAGAAATTATAAATTACCAAATTGCCCCCGCCGGGAATCGAACACCAGACCTCCCAGTAATAAGACCACAGCACTCACCACTGCGCCAGGGAGATGCGTCAATGTATGTAAATTGTATAATACAGAGCTTACCTACTATGTAAGTGCTCTACATTTTAGTTATTTTCATGAAATATTTAATCCGTGCGCATTGGAGTGTTCGTAAATCAGGTTTCTCATAATCCGAAGTTAATTTCACTCCATATTTGCGGTAAATCCAGTTTTGCGGGCTTAATCTTTTTAGTAGTGGGCACAAAATGCTATATTTCATTAACTTTTACGATAAAGTTGTTCTGATTTTATCCACACTGTACTGTAGAAATTACTGTACTGTATTCATTAGAAATGGAATTAAAAGGCATATACTTTCATACCTTTATTCTAATAAGTAGGTATAAGCATAGGTAATAAAGTTTCGTACTCAAGGGTGCCAACGGGACCATATTACTAAGTCATAATGGCTATATCGACCTATACGCAGAATAGAGTTACTTCTGCAAAATCCCTACTTTACAGGAGAGCGATTTGAAGTTTGTCTTGCCTGTAACTTTTTTCGTTATTTTTCTAGAGAATTGATTCTCATAGTATACTTTTGGAACATTATTATGCATTGATTACTATAAATAAACTCAATGCAAAACCCATAATTTGGAATTTAGGAGGTTCTATATGCATATGAGACGATTTTTTGCGGATGTCTCCATGTTCTATATGTATATGTAACCTTATACTTGGGAAAAGTGTTCTTACCATGTCTGTATATAACTTTTTTTTATGGAAATACTAATCTTCAAACGGTCTTATTTGCTGTAAAGGATGAAATATAAATACAAAATAAACAGTGTTTCTTATTTCATAATAACACATTTATTAGTAAAAAAAATTCAACATAATTTGACTAATTTTTTAATTACTAAGCATGTACCTACTATAAAATTGTCTTACAAAAAAATGTAAAAATTAATAATAAAATAACTGAAAGTACTTTGTATTTTATATAGGTAATACTAGCTTTTGCCCGCAACTTTGCTCACATTAAGTTCGATTTTTCAATCCCCTATTTTACCCCCTTAGGGGTTGAATTTTCAAAAATTCTTTCTTAGCGGATGCCTACGTCATAATAGCTATCTGTATGTCTTTCAGCCCGATCCATCCTGTGTTTTGAGCAATGTGATGATGATGAGTCAGTCAGTCAATTAGTCACCTTATCCTTTTATATATTTAGGAAATTAAATTTAGGAACTATTATGTAAATATGTAAGTAGAATGTATTAATAATCCTACTATAGAAACCTCAAAATGAAACTAATAAATAATTAACATAAAACATAAACATAAATAACGTATTAGGAACTATTATTTAGCATTAATAATAATCCTATTATAGAAAACTCGAATAAAACCAACGAAATAAAATTGCTACAAGGACAATATAATATAAGTTCTTTCAGGAGTTTTAAAAATAGTACAACCGAATATTGGCAAACAAAAAGATTTAAAAACATTTTCTCTATTTTCCACAATTTTTCTGTGCGATTTATTATTGGCAATCAATAAGAAATCAATCATATCTAAGTTCTTCTTCGACTGAGCGTTATCCCACTAGGTGGGGTCCGCTTTCCGGCATGCTTTTGCCCACTTTGCCCGGTCTTGTGCATCCAATTTTCTTAATTTATTGGCTCTCATATCGGCGCCTACGAGGTCCAGCCAGCGCTTTCTTGGACGGTCGCGAGATTTAGCTCCAGGGACGGCGATGTTAAGACATCTATTACCGACGTAGCTTTGTAGTTTCCGTGCTACATGACCATACCATCTTAGACGGGCTTCTTGCAGCTTATCTCCGATGTCACGGACACTGAGCCTGCCGCGGATGTGATCGTTGCGTTGCCGATCGCAACGTGTAACATATCTAAGTTATTTATGTCCATATTATTAATGTTTGAATTGAATAGATATTTTAAATCACGAAGAAAATAATATTGTGGTGGCAGAGATCCACTGGGTACCGCGCAAAATGAAAATTTTAAATCAATCAAAATAATGAATTTGTAAAGAAGATGCGGCACATCATCATCTCTAGAGTCGTTAGGCGCACTGTAAGAGTTAGTTGTAGATGGTGATTGCGTCCAGTGATCATCATAGTGGTTAGAATAAAAGGCATCACGACAATTTATGCGTATTTAACGGAGAAGGCATGGGAGTCGGTACACATTTTGGTGATGATATTCAAGACAAATTCCCAAAGCTAACAGCAGGGGAATTTTCAAAGTTGGACCGAGTTAAAAGGGTTAGGTCTAGTTGTTGCAATTGCAGGCGACGGTAGACATTATTTATTATCTTTTATAGAATTTTCAGCAACATGGTGCAGCCTTATGGCTAGTTTTGCCAGTAGCAAAAACTGGTATTTATCATTATATGCCGGCTGCAGTATAGATAATCGACTGTCTCTTACAGTTCCATCTGATATATCAATCTTCCCATCATTATATCAGGGACCTCTTGCCTAATTTTTTCAGCTCCCTGTGGTAGTGCTGTTATTATACAAGCTCCACTATTGACACTGCCATTTTCTGAAAACAAAAATTAACATCATTAAAACGTTAAAGCAATTAACTACAGAAAACAGGTCTAAATAGTTTTATGTAGTTTTTTTATAAATACTTAACATAAAAAAAATATTAATTTTAGACTTTTATGGTAGTTTTCAGTTGAAAAAGGATATATATCTCAATGTCAAACCAAGAATAAAAGAACATTTACACATATACCTCATAATTTCAAAATAATTTCCCTCGAACAAAGTAACTTGTGCACATTGTCCCGATATATTTTACATGATTTCCGAATAATAAAGTAGCATGGTAAAATAATTAATATTATTGATTACTTATTAAAATGTATGAATTAATGTTTAATAGGTGTAATGAATTGATATTTCTTTTTTTTATTGGTTTTTGTAGTAAAATCTAACATTCCGAGGTATAATGTTCTATATGAATGTGGAACCGTTTAACTTAATTATTTAGCTTTAAAAATATATATATGTAAAAGTTATTATGTACAACTATCTAAGAGCAATCTATGTATTATAATTACAAAGCTGAAGAAAGAAAATTCCATTCACTTACCTGGAACATCCATTTTTCCATTTTTTTTATCTCCACGGCATTTGTCGTATTACTATATTCAATTTTTTTTGGCTTTAACGAAGGGAAGATCATATGTTTTGAGCGTGTATTTTTAATTTTGAGCACATATAGTAAAAAATAATAACAAAATTAACACGAAAATAGCAGATAAAAGTGCGAGCGTGTGCACACTATCATTTCGGAGAACATGAATACAACTGCAGATGTGACCCTCCGTTCGCGCTGATCAGGACAGTGAATACTGACACTTGTGCTGTCGGGCCCTTCTTCTTTGGGGAAAATAAACTACATGTACCTTTATTCGACTGGTATCTTTGGATCTACATAACTTTTTAAAATTTTGATTTCACTAGTAAATATTAGAGATCTTTTTAGGCTTAAAAATGCAATAAAAAAATTTTGTGCCATAATCATATATAACTCTATTCTACGTATAGGTCGATATGTATGCCTTTCAGCCGGATTCGTCCAGCGGTTAGAGCTGTGCGTTGATAGATCGGTCGGACCGTCCGACGGTCAGTCGGTCGGTCGGACGGTCGGTCGGTCGGTCGGTCGGTCGGTCGGTCGGTCGGTCGATCGGTCGGTCGATCGGTCGGTCGTTCAGTCGGTCGGTCGGTTGGTCGGTCGATCGGTCGGTCGTTCAGTCGGTCGGTCGGTTGGTCGGTCAGTCGGTCAGTCGGTGGGTCGGTCGGTCGTTCGGTCGGTCGGTCGGTCGGTCGGTCGGTCGGTCGGTCGGTCGGTCGTGTCACGCAGATGTAACAAGCAAAACCATACAGGGCTTTTATGTAGACATTTGACCTTTCGTTCCGCTTCTACGACTTTCAGGTTGGTTTTCAGCAGAGAAACCCCATTAACTTAGAAAGGCTTCAAACCTTCATTTTTATACCTATTGCTAAACTTTTTCTGGCTATTTATCACGTCAAAAACAAGCCTTGTAAGCTGTGTCACCAGAGAAGGTACTAAATTTTGTTCTGTGAGTGTCAGGGGAATTTGCATACTACAAAATCGAGGTGGCGCTTAAAGTTTCAAGAGCAGACACCGCGACCGAAATATCACGGGATCATATTCCGGTTACTTTACGAGATGAAAATCGCGCGGGCCATAGCAATGTGTCATACTATACACATTTTATGTATAGGATAAATATGCGAACACCTAGTACCATTTGTTCACAAACTTTACAATATAAAAGCCTCCTGTAGCTTAAAAAAATATTAGAAAGGTACTTGTGGCAGGCGGTCCCGCTCTTCCAACATTCAAAACATACATATTGATTATTTATTGAAATAAATAAGTACTTAATAGATTACTAAATATATTATACGTGTGGTGTGTGCGTGTGTGTGTGTGTGTGTGTGTGCGAGAATATTCTTAGAATATGACACTGAAATGTCAGTGGACAGAAAGCATGGCTTGGGGGACTCCCAATAAGTGGATAGGTGATCTCAATTATATCACTGGGAGTCAGTGGCTACAAGCAGTAGGTACAAGATCGATGTAGTAGTGTGATCCTTGAATGAGACCTATGTCCAGTAGTGGACATCTCATAGGTTAACGACGACTAAGCGAAGAGTCCAAAATCTATTTCAGTAAAGCATATTATTTTGCGTTTTTCCAAATGTGTACCACGAGAACGTTAAAAAGTAATAAACGTCACCTGCATGTTGGTCGCTGCATTCAAATGCCTTGAAAATAGCATTTTTGCTAGATCGCATTTAAGCTTGTGCTCCAGTTCAACAATGAGAGAGGAGGTTTTATACCTAGCGATTTTTATGAATGTATGCCAGCCAAGAGAATATAATCACCTCGTGAATTTATAATTCTCGATATTACTAGAAAGTCTAAAAATAGAACGTCTGTTTGTTGCCGCTAATCTCGGGAATGGCTGGACTTTCATTGATAGATGGCTGATGTTATCGGAAGTAACATAGGCTGCTTTTTTAACCGACTTTTGTAAAAGGAGGAGAAGGAATTGCGTATTTCTAGCCATGTATATCGATATCTCCGTGAATACTAAACCTAGAGCTAGATAATGATGATGTGTCTGCAGATACTTACTACAAACGCTTACTCGCTATTTAAATATAAAAGTGTAAATTCGATGCCATAATATAGCGATATCAAACCACTGGCACAAGATCTTAAAAACCTCGAGGTTCCTACTTGGCGAGGTCTGAACCTGCTAGCCTAGTATATTAGACAAGTCATATCCTGGCGGGGTTTCAAATATCCAGAGTTCCCGCGAGAAAAAGATAAAAGGTTTCATTTTAAGCTCACCGATTTGTATGGTTTGTTTCCATACATTTTTCATTTGCAATCTGTAACAAAACTATCTATAAGAAAAATAGTGAATTAACACATATTTTCAAGGATAAAAGTTTCAGTAAATAGGTACCTTCTGTAAACCGTGAATCACTTTAAAACATATTTTCACTATGAACCTGATAAGAAGCATTTTGCAAATAGCTTTTCCATGTGAGCTCCCGGCTGAGGTCCTCGTCAGGTGGTGTCATAACGGCGTAGTTGATCCGCCTAAATGACGTCTGAATCTCGCCTGTGACGTGTACGCCATTTTCCCACACTCTACCAGCAGTCTAAGAGACAGCTACTGTAACATGTCGTATAGCTTGAATAATAATGGATGGAAAAAGTTCATTTTATTTCTATAAACTACGTCATCCACGTCAAGATTTTGAAAGAAAGGACTTATTACCAGAATTTAGCAGTAGTAGGAGAATTAAAAATTGCTTGTGATACTACTTGTGATACTGCTAGTGACAGCTGTAATGCATGTGATGAAGTTGTTGAAAATATAATTGGTGGAGATATGCTGCAGCTATTTTCAGCAGCATTTCGAACCGCTGGTAGATTTTCGTCTTGTCATAAGAGCCAGAAGTTAGCCTACATGCAATAAACAATTTTGAACTTGAATTGAAATAGTATTGAGGGCAAACACACACGAGGACAGACGAGAGAGACAAACATGTACACAACATCGCCATAATAGCCAACAACAGAGCCTAATGCAAACAATTGATCTGTTTTAGGGCATTGGGCCAGGACCACAATCTTCAACAGTGAAGGCACAACGAAATAAAATCAACCATTATTCAGTACTAGTTTTTGCTTGCAACTCGCAGCGTTTATTTCGAGCCAATTATTATTTTTCGGTTTATTTTAATCAATTTTAATCAAAATAAGCGAATTTTAAGTGTAGATATCTAATGAATGAGTAAACGCAACGAACAGTATTGCTATGCTCTATTTGAAGTTTCAAAGTAGGTATATTAACTTCATTCAAGTAGGTGATTTCAAATATCTTGATTATCATCATTAGCAACCCATCGACGCCTCACTCCTGTAGGGCTAACATGCGCGCCACGAGAAAATTTTGTCTACACGATTACTCGTAATCTCTATGTGAATCTCTACAGAGATTCACGAGTAAAGTGTAGACAAAATTTACTCGTGGCGCGCATGTTAGCCCTACTGAACGCAGATCTCCTCTCAAAGAAGAAGAAGAGACGAGATCAGACAATCTACTGCGTTAGCCCAATCCAAATTGGCAGACTTCACACACCTTTGGGAACATTATGGAGAATTATTACCCGTGCATGTTTGCTCACGTTGTTTTCTTTACCACTGAAGCCGCAACTACTACTAGTAGCGATAACATTTTAGATACAACTGGGCATTGATTTTTCGTCGAGCATGTACTCGCATGCAGAACTGGCTATCACAACCTTGTGATTGTATCTTAGTCTATAAACAACGTCAAGACATTTCAATTGTTCCGTAATAGGGCATTGTTTGCGACGCGAATTTCACTGTTGAATATGCAAATTTCGTTTCACGTCGACCTTCTCTGAAAATATTGCGAAAGTTTACCCAAGAAATTAAAATCAGGAATCGGTTGCCGGTATTTTATGACGGTCCGAAGCGTTCGTAAATCATTTCGTACTTGCAAATGAAAATATTTATGCTGTACTTACGTCCGAAGGTTTGCGATTAAAAATTTCACGCGAATGGTATCGTGAAATTTGTGATGATTCAATTTTCCCTTCGATTATTGTTATAACACCAATTATATTTTTTTATTGTAAAGTCAAATACGAGTGAAAAATTTGCATAAAGTGCGCTTTGGTATAAAGTTTTTAATAACGTTTGTATTATTGCAGAATATTAGGTATTCCATAGCATTGTGTGCCTATTCCTAAGGTCATTTGAATTGCAATACCCGTGTGTCTGAGAATGCACGAGCGGAATGTCTTTGCTTTCCAGAAGATTTTAGATCACCAGCACGCTTCACATTTCAGTCGATTTCCACCGTCTGGTTTTAAGCCTCGGACGGCTCTTGCGGCTATTGCAATGAGGGTAGCACGTGTTAAACATCCATAATATGCGAACTGAAGCTGAAACATCCAAACAGCCCTCGTCGACTTAGCCGGTCTTCTAGAACCTAGAATGTTTTGGAGTAAGCTCCGATGCCTGGATTGAGCGAAAAGCTACACCAGCAGCTCGCAGCGCTCTGCCGTACTTCTTCTTCTTTATCAACTGACAGACGTCCACTGCTGGGCAAAGGTTTTTGCATGGACTTCCACAGGTTTCGGTCTTGCGCCGCCTGAATCCAGTAGCTCCCTGCGACTCGGTTGATGTCGTCGGTCCACCTAGTGGGGGGTCGCCACTCCAGCACCTTAGGACCCCACCGACCATTAACGCTTTTCGAACTATATGCGATACATAGTACATACGTAGTCTCTGACGTAAATTAGACGAAAAGAGATCCAGGATCCAGGGTACTCTGTTGGCCTGAAATAAAATATATTCATAAGTAAATTCATAATATACTCAGGCTATATATAAAATTTTAGTTACAGTCCACGTAATACATGCCCAAGGCGTCAACTGATTTATGGGTACAACAAACGGTTTCATTTTACCCATATCCGTTTTGAGCCTGGCCCGAATTTTGATTAACTGCTAACTCGTTTATGCTAAGGTCCAAGTAAGGTCGTTTTATACTACTAAACAGTTAATAGTGTTTGCCCGAAACTTTGAGTGACTTATTCGCTCGTTGACGCTGAGTAGAAACTTAGGGCAAATGCCAATAGTATTTAGTAGTAGCAGTTTCATATTAACTAATGCCAATAGTACGTTTCATTTTAATTATTGCCTTTAAAGTGAACAATCCTAGTCGATAATAATTATTTTAGTATGCATGGTCTAAGAAAAGGAACTAAATACTTCAATTCGGGAACTTATCAGATTTTAAAAATCTCACGAGAACCCTGTGTTTTTCAGTCAACTCAATTCTCTACTCCCATTCAAAAAATCACGTCGATCTGTTGCTCTGTAGCTGTGTTTGAAGGACAAACCAAAAACCAAACACTTTCGCATCTGTTTAATATTATTACAAAAGGATGTAGGATCGACCTTAACGACCGTGACCCTAGTGTAAACTGGTGAAAAAGTGGGTTAAAGAGTAGGTAAACATTTAATTAAAATTTTGGTCTGGTGGGACGCTTTGGCCGTGGCTAGTTACCACCCTACCGTCAAAGATGTGCCGTCAAGCGATTTAGCGTTCCGGAACGATTCCATGTAGAAACCGATTCGGACTATGATTTGAACGTAAAAGCGTAAAATGGTAGCAAGCCTGCTACCATCTTAGACTGCATTGCCACTTACCATCAGGTGAGATCGCAGTAAAGGACTATCTTGTTATCGAGTAAAACAAATATATAAAATTCTTTCACATTTACAAAATTAGTAAAGATTACATTCTTTTACATAATATACATATGTACAGTTCAATTTGCACTTAGGTATTCGTAAAATATTACTTCATAAAAATTCAACACACGGCCATTTACCTCGACGACCATAAATCCTGTACTTCCGAGCACGCTCTGAATTTCCGTGCACCGATATCATACCACGACTGTGACAATCGCCTTCGTCATTTATACACTGCACAGATACGCTGTTATTGTGTCCTTACCATATTTTTATTCAAATAAAGTAAGGAATCCGTGCTGTGAACGCTAGTTAGCGTTTGTGTAAATGTTGTGATTGGCGGCGAGCTAAACTGAACTACTAACAAATTGTCGTGGCTTTAAAACCTCCTAAGTGTTTTTTGGTCGAAAGGAGTTTTGTAAATAGATGAAAAGCATTTTCAAAGATTTATTGACTGAAAAACTCTCATATGAATAACTTTTCAATGACTTGTACGTGCCTACTAATAATTTTTTTTAAAGATACAAGTACATATTTTTTTCAGAAATTTGTTTTTCTATGATAATGATAGATGCTTTTATCACATATGCTTTTATCACATAGGAGATATTAAATTTTCAATGACGAAATAGAATTTTATAATTTAAAAGCTTTATCTAAGCTAATAACATTTAAACTTTTTTTTTTTGGAAATTGTAGGATTTTAATGTGACTAAAATTAATGCAATACAAAAGATAAAAATGAAATACAATCCTGCAATGTAAGGTAGCCACGTATGTAAAGTATAATAAAAAGGGATCATAATACATTATGTATACCAATGTTCCCCAAATTGTGGGTCGCCCCCTGGAGAATGATACAGGTGCAGATCTGAGACTGTTGTAGAGTATTAGGAACTACCTTAAGAAACAGGCCCTTTTGGACAACATAGATACTAGGTACTTAGTATCTACATACAAACCTCAAATAACATTGGTGGTTCGGAAACTACACAATGATTTTTTACTGCTATGAAACACAATATAAATGCTGATTTTGTAATTTGTACTAGCTTTGGCTCACAACTTCGTCCGCGTAAAATGAGGATTTTAAATATCTTCCTTAATTTTTCTGTGATAAAAAGTAGCCTATGTCAGTCTCTGTGCAAAAATCACGTCGATCTATTGTTACGGTGCAGCGTGATTGAAGGATAAAATAATTAACAAACACACTTTTGAATTAACTATTATTTTAACTTAGCAAGCATAGTAGGGAAGATGCTTTCGCAGAGATTTCTTGATTTATACTCCTTCATAGAATGCAATTCGCTCAATTTTACTCAGATTGCCAGCTACTTAGATTGCTGCGAAGCTTGAAAATATTATACAAATAAGCAAAGAAATAATGCAGTCGAGAAACGATTTGCTTGATTTGCTCTTCGCCTTCTTTGTAGCATATTTTTATCGGTATAAAGTATTTCTATTTCTACCAAGAAAGTACCTACGCGACAATTATTCCAATAAATCTAAGATAAAACGTCACGTAGGTACAATTTTTAAGAAGCGTCGCTTTTGTCTAGTGTCCCGAGAGAGCTTACTGCTTTGTTTTTCTATTTCTCTTCTGTTGAGCCCTATTTCTAATAACGTAAATGTTGAAAACGTATAGTCTTGACTTAATTGTATTGTTCTATTTGAACAAGTTTTAAACCAAAATCAATATGAATTCCACTGTTAAAAAAAATAGTTGACAGGTTGTCTTTGCATAGAATTGTGTAAGGTCTCTCTCATCAGTATCACAAAGTAATACGTCGCTCTGTTCTTAAGTTTCTGTACAAATTACATGTGATTAAATCCTTAATTTAAAATTGAATCCTTTTATAAACTGTCCTACCCATCAGTTAAGAAGATTTTAGAGGAAAGAAACTAAGTTCTACCACCATTGATTATGTAGGTATAAATAAAATAAAACTTACTTTACTTTAACTGCCTCATGTGTAGCCGAACCTTGGATTAATACGAGAAACTTGTTAGCAAGATAATTAATATTGTACCTTTTGTATCGTATTTTTCCGCCTCATTGGCATATTTTCCGTAGATTGCTCTGATTAAATGTGACAAGAACACAAAGACATCAACAAGAGTGAGTAATTACGAAGTCCAACTATTTGGCTACATACTAATATAAATGCTGGCATCATAGGCCACATAATTGCCCACATGCGTTTGATGCTGCGGATTTTTAAGCCCTGGTGGGTAATTTATTTTAAGCGTTAATATTTTCGCGTTGCTGCACTCTGTCGGTTTCACTTTGTGTGAACTTGTGACACTTTTGTCACTTTTGCCATTTTTGTTCGCTCAACCATATTTGAGGGAACGTAACAATCCGCACCACACGACACCATCACAGAAATTTTAAAGAGAGCATGACATACTTAGGCTACCCATGTTAAGGCATCGAATTGAATATTAATAATATTAAACTACTCATTTTAAGACATGACTGAGACACAAATAAAGTGGAAACACCGTAGAACAGAATACAATAAAACTTCTTAAAAAAATTATAAAATAGAAGCTTTTATATTTATATGACCTTTCAGCGTCGCGTTACGCCTGGGTCCAGTAGTATACGTTTATTTACATAAAAACTTTACGCAGAACCAGTCCTGTGGAGCTTTGCCCTCGAAAAGTAACAAAATTACGACCCCGTGATATTCCAGCGGAGGTAGGTAACCGGTCGCTCTTGAAAATTTAAGCACCTACACAGCAGCTCTGCACGTAGTGAATGTTTTAACACATGTAGAATACCTACTACATACAAAATATTACATCCTAGAATACTTATGATATTTTCATACACTTTTCAAATATTACATAAGTATCGTTCTTTCTTATTTTCTTTTTAATTTCTTATACCTACTTTAAGTTCTTGAGCTTTACAGTGTCTACCCAGATTTTGATCAAGTGTTTTGCCACTAAGTACGAATGCCCGAAGCTGCTCTAATGGCTTGAATTTTATTTTAATTAAAAAAAGTCCTGGTTTCCAAAACAAATAAATATTTATGTAATATGAATAAAGAATAAATAAATACAATAGGTACCTACAATATACATGGCTGTAGATTAAGTCTTTCTACAAAGAAAAGTCTGTTATTTCTTTTTGTTTTTATTTAGACGGTAAGTCGAGATAGCCTCGTGTTTTCTCTAAGATAGTAGCCATCATGCCCTCTCTGCCGATATTTCATGCTCTCCAGACGACTATAATTTGTCGGACTGTCGAAATACGTTGCAATATTGCTACAATATATCTAATCGGGTTTGTTGGGAACATTTGATATGATCAAATTTTTTTCGTGATCTTATATTCGATGATAGTAGCTTTTGATATTAAAGAAGATAAAGGTTTTGCATTTATAATATTAGAAAGAAGAAAGAAAAAAAGACAGTCCTTTATCATAAATAATCAATTATTATTTTGTCTCTCAAGAGATAACGCCCGGATCTTAAGCTTGCGCGGGGACAGGCCTAATGAAATAGAAATAGAAATAGAAATATTTTTTATTCAAATAAACTTATTTAAGTGTTTTTGAATCGTCGATGAATCTACCACTGGTTCGGAATGCCGTTCCTGCCGAGAAGAGCCAGCAATAAACTCGGCGGTTGCTCTTTTCAAAAAAAAATTTTTTTTTACAATAGGTAACAAAACTATGCTATGTGCACAGTGCTTGCGTAGAGGCTATTATGTGATCAAACGAACTTGCAAAGTGAAGTTCGATCGATATTATATGAGTACGCTTCATTCGAAGATGTATATATGTATAATTTTGTTTTACTTATTTGTTTATTATTGGTATTAGTATGAAGTTATTTGTATGTACGTATGTTATAGGAAATAACCACCTGCAACGCATTTCTTCCTTAAATTTTCCTATTCCTAACGTTGCCTGGTAGAGATCGCTACTAAGCGATAAGGCCGCCTTTTGTGTCATACCTTTTGTCTCGTCTTATATATATTTTTTCTTTGTTGTTGTTTTGGTGCAAATAAAGAATTAAATAATAATAATAATAATGTAGTCTTTTTACCCTGCAGGCAACATTTCGCACATTTATAAGTAGATAGTTTAAGATTTTTAATTCTTGTGGGTAGGCTCTGCGACAAGTCGTCGTTCTTTTTCCGTGCGAGGCAACAAGCGCACGCTTCTAAACGAAGTGCTGAGGAAAAATAAAATATTATAGTTGTACTAATTTGGGCGAATACACCAACTGGATTTTATTCTCCAACTAGCTGATACCCGCGACTTCATCCGCGTGGAATTAGTTTTTGAAATCCCGCGGGAACTCTTTAATTTTCCGGGATAAAAAGCCTATGTTACTCTCCAGGTACCCAACTATACTCATTGAAAAAATCACGTCGATCCGTAACTCTTTTGCAGCGTGATTGAAGGACAAACCAACAAACCAACAAACAAACATACTTGTGCATTTATAATACGAGTAATATCAATAAGTTGCGCTGAAAGATAAACCCCGTATTTGAACGTTAGTCTCTTCCAAAAGCGTAAAGTTGTTTGCAGTCCAGATAAAGTAGAGTGTTTCAAAATAGATTAAAGAAAGCCAGTGCGGGGCAAACGGCAGCCATCAAGGTATCAAGGACAAGCCAGCGTGGAAACTCATTTCCGGGCGAGAACCTGTGGCTTCAGTTTATATGAAAATTATACATTGAGCTAAGCCCGTGCGATGCTGCGACCTTCTCGGCTTGACTAATTCATAAACTCAAGAGGAGTTGAAATTTTTAACACAAAGCTTTAGCGTGTTCAAAATTTTTGGCTCACAATTTGGGTTATTTGTGCTTTATGTTTTCAACTAGTTTTTGTGGCTTCTCTTACGTTAAGTTGATTTTTCAAACCCCTGCTTTACCTCCTTTGGGGTTGAATTTTCAAAACTCCTTTCTTAGCGAATGCTTTCGTCATAATAGCTATCTGTATGCCACAGCCCAAACCGTCCAGTGATTTGAGTTGTGCGTTGATAGATCAGTCAGTCAGTGAATTTTTCATTTATATCTTCTTCTTGTTTTAAAATATAAAACAAAAGTCGGATTTGTTCGAACACTTATAACTCTAGAACGGCTGGACCGATTTTCATAGTTTTTGATTTGTTGTATTTGTCTCCGTCCCCAATAGCAGAATAACTATTAAAAACATTAGAAAATTGACGAAAAAAAAAATTAGAAAAAATTTCATTTTCTCATTTATTTTGTATTGAACGTGTTTTTTAATGGCTTTCAGCAATAGGAAAAACAGTGACCTAAGTAACGCGGACGCAGTCGCGGGCAAGTTAAATAAATTTTCGTTTTGTTTTGAGTTTAATTACTCTCTTAGTCATTAAGGCTTTTTTATTGAGAAATTCATAAATTATTGTCGACGATGATGAAGATTCTATATACTCGTAATTCCTTGCTCTTAGTAGAGCATTTAATAGTGTTTGCCAAAACTTACTAGTCGCTTGGTGAGTCGAAGCCTTTGGCTAGTTATTGCTGAAGTTTGCTCGTTTGGTCATTGCCTATATTATATTAGGTTCCTTGAGCTTTTGGACGAGAATATAATCTGAATATTATGGTAAAAACACATTATAGTAAATTGTGATTAGCTTATCCAATTTCATAATCCCATACATTTGAGGTAACTAGATGAAATAGCTAACATCAAAGAAAAACATCGACAAACACTCAGAATAACACAGAAAACTGTTACAAGTACATATTACATTATTTAATAACTTCCAAGAACACTATTTGCTATTATACAATAATATCTACACAGAAAATCTATATAAATCCGCTTACACTAAATAGTCTCGTAGTTATAAATGTTTAAAGAATTGGCATAATCATATTTTGAAGTGGATACATACGTACTGGTGACTGGTGTATGCGGCAACTAGATTTCTACAGTATTATTATACCTACTACCTACTAGAAAATTGGGAGAACGTCATGAATCCCGCAAATTCCACCTTTACACGAATTCAGAATACATTTAACTACTATAATTATTAAAATACGGGAATTAATGAAAGAACTGTGAGATTCGTAATATTAGTATTAACTATAGGTAGAACACATGTACCTACATTGTAGAGTTTTAACCACAAGTAAAGCGCCCGTAACTTCGTGAGGTAAACGTACCTACTACAACAATGAAGTTTAAAATCTATCGGCCCCTCCATGATTCGTTATTTATGAGTACGGAAAATTGAAAATACAATCGAGGTCAAATTTTATTACTCTAATTAACACTAACACAAATTACCTACGATAAAATTTCCCTAAATTAAATATAAATAAAACCTATCTACTTCAGGCTAACAAATAGAAATATTACATCTGTATTATTATTATATTATATCCTGTATTCACGAAGTAATTTCAAGATTTTCATATGGTCTTTTTTTTCTATAATATTGTTATATTGCATTTGTATAAACGGAAAAGCTTACTGGCCTTTCAATTTTGTGTTTGCTTCGCGATCTTTTCGAGCGGGTACGTCAGTAGATTTTCTCTTAAGGAAAATATGAATGATTTTGCATTTTAAGAGAGAAATTTTATATTCATGTATTTTATCTTCATAAACTTCTGTTGGTTGGCACTGAAGTTTTTTATGTTACTGGTAATATTTACTGTAGCTACTTAAAAACTTTGAACGCTCAGCAAGTTGAACGAGCGAGGCCCACATAGAGCGATGACGATGATAAAAATGAGATTACTTTAGATATTATAAGTTTGATGATAATCACAAGGTGGTTGGTTGTATTCGATTCCTAATTTTTTAACACCTAATTTGTTGATAAACTTTGGTTTACTTGATGTTTACCAACAACATTGGTTTGGAAACCGACAAAAATCTCATATTAAGATAAATGTTATAATAATTTGCGAATACAGCATATTGAACTTAAATCTAAATTAATATTAATGTAAAGAATATAATATTTAATATTATACCCGTGACATCGACCGCGTGGAATTATTGTAGTTTTTAAAAATCCTTCTTGAACTTCGGGGTTTTCGCAGTAAAAACACTCCTAGCTCTTTTCATAACAAAATATTACAATATTTAATGTTACAAGTTATTACACTCTCTTGTGGGTGGCTGGATGCCAAGCCGATTGATTCCGTGCAACTTTATCGTCGTTAAAATCATTAAGAAAGTCACAAACTTTGTAATAACTCCGACTTAATTCCGAGTAAATGTGTTTTTACGCATTGTTTTAATTGAAGGACAACCCTTTTTTTAGTCCTTGAGTGCGATCTCACTTGATGGTAAGTGACGATGCAGTCTAAGATGCTAGCGGGCTAACTTGGCAGAGTTATGGCAGTGTACTTCAGCCCATACCCCTTATCGGTTTCTACATGCCATCGTGCCGGAATGCGAAATCGCTTGGCGGCACGTCTTTGACGGTAGGGTGGTAACTAGCCACAGCCAAAGCCTCCCACCAGATGAAGGACAAACAAACAAACAAACACACTATCACATTTATAAAATTAGTAAGGTTAAGTTTTGTTATTATAAAATTTTTATTTTTATTTTGCGTACACTCGCTCCTTTTTTCACTAACAACTAACGATGTCAACACTGAGTGCGTACTTGACGCTTTTCAAGCAGCGCAAAGAAAAAAATAGACGTTGCTTTCTATGAGACTTCAGCAGTATGTGAAATGCATACTACGAGCTGTTATACTTACTATGGGAAGTGGATGTTCTGACTGCAGGAAAGGAATGAGACGTGAAAAGGTGTTGAGTAAAATAATCCGGTAGGTATAGTGGGGTTTTATATGACATGACTTATTAAAAGAACTTAAAGAATTTTTTTCAGACATGATATTCCTTGACTGTGCATCACCTGGGGGCTGATTGTGTAACTCAGTGCCTATCAAGGACGATAGGTATTTTTTATCCCTTGAAGGTTTGAAGGGAAATGTCATTTTAAACCTTCAATGGATAAAAAACATTTCATTTTTTTTGGCTTTTACAGAATCTGGGGGCTCCAACCTAGACCTTATCAGTGCTATCCAGTACTGATTGTCGTCAAGCGTAAGCCTATTTCAGATAAAAAAAGGAAAAGTAAGCGGGTGAACAGCTGAAGCCAACAGATTTCAAATAAAATAAAAATAGTAGACGACATTTATATGTTCGACACACTGCCCAGCTATGAGATGAGTTTTATCCCTGCCGATCAACTTTTTGTGAGTTCCCTATTAAGCTCTTTAAATGTGTTCCTTGCTTCACAAATTGTATACCAAAATATCACGAAATTTCCTGCTATGAATATTTCAACCTGCAACACCAATACAAACAGCGCAAATCACATAGCGGTTGATAAAAACATTATTTCCGCACGTGTCAAATACATTATTCCACCGCTAATATCCCGTGGGATGCGTCACGTGAAAATATTGCATTGCTTACGAAATCGGGACGTAAACCTCGGCGGTACGTCTGCGCCACACCTACTCGTATTTTAATCTTTTTGGTACAACAAAGTGAATTTTTTTAATCATTGGGATTGCGTTGTAGACTAAAAAACAACTGACTTGCAAAATGGAGTTGTATTCGCCATGATAGTCGAAACGTATACACAAGCGATAAATGCACTGTTTGTGAGACATTATTTTAAAATTATTATTTTATTAAAATTAAAATTATTTATTTCAGTTATACCCTATGAATTGTCTTAATTAAATGTACCTTCTTGTTGAATGTGAAAACAGTAGTGAGTATTTACCTAAGTAAATAGTAGATGATAGATAATCCTATTAAATCCATAAAAATAGCATTCCTTATTTTACTTCAGTATGGTAGTAAGGAATACCTACTACGTTTTTTAATGTGTGTTCAATTTCACGGATATCATAATCAATTAGATCTATCCGTTCGTCAATAACAATTTAAAGACACCCATAAAGATCTATGAGGCAGATCTCTTTATGCCTTCTCGAATTGGTGAAGATAAAAATACGTTTTATTTTTGTATTATTCTAAATTAGAGTCGGCGCTATACGACACGTTAAGGCTCGTCGGCGCTCCGTAGGCTCTTTTATTGCTTCAATAAAAATGTAAGTGCCTCTCGATACTCATTACCATTACGCCGATAAACTTTTTCAAAAATAATATTATTTTGCTTAGGCTTAAAGTTAACTCACCTTTAACCCTTAATTTGATCACTTCTTGAATTAATGTTTGAAACCTTGACACATCTTTCGAAAAACAGAAATTTTCATTAACAAGTTCTTGTACGTAGATACTAATATACCACAACCAGAGATAATATACCTGTACTAGCTTTAACCCGCGGCTTTGCTCACGCTAGGTACGATTTTTTTACCCCCTATTTAACCCTCTTGGGGTTGAAATTTTCCAAAATCCTTTCTTAGCGGATGTCTACGTCCTAACAGCTACCTGTACACCAAATTTCAGCTCGATCGGTCCAGTGGTTAGAGCAGTGCGTTGATAGATCAGTCAGTCAGTCAGTCAGTCAGCCAGTCAGTCAGTCAGTCAGTCACTCTTGCCTTTTATATATTTAGATTATAACAATACATACATAATGTTTGTTTCTGAAGCAGAATTTTTCGTGGTAATTTTAACTTACAGAAAATATTTAATAAGAATGACCTTTCTTGACCTGAAGCTGAGCAAAAGAGCTCTTCAGAGCACAATTACAAAATTCGTTAAAGCACTTTAAGTGTAGGTACGGACTTGCTTTATGAAATTCTACGTTTATGACATTTTATTATTTTCCTTAAAAAGAGAATCTTTATTGTGACTTGAATTTGTAACGTTAAAAATATTCTTTTGTTTGAGCTGTATTTCGAAAATCAACGAGAATAATTTGATAATCAGTATATTGTTTAGCAGCAACACTTTTGTTTTGAAAAGAGCAATTATTGCCGAGTTTCTTTCCGGTTCTTCTCAGCAGAGTCTGCTTTTCAAACAGCTGGTAGAGTCTCGACTTGTCATAAGAACCACAAGTTGGTCTATATAAAATAAATAATTTTGAATTTACGTGCAGTCACTCATATAAGATACTAGCTTTTGCTCGCGGCTTTGCTCACGTTAAGTTCGATTTTTTAACCCCCTATTTAACCCTCTTGGGGTTGAAATTTTCCAAAATCCTTTCTTAGCGGATGTCTACGTCCTAACAGCTACCTGTATACCAAATTTCAGCTCGATCGGTCCAGTGGTTAGAGCTGTGCGTTGATAGATCAGTCAGTCAGTCAGTCAGTCAGTCAGTCACCTTTGCCTTTTATATATTTAGACTTCAAGGTGCTTCTAAAGTATCTAAGCGCAACTGCAGTAGTAGTAATACCTCATCGCATTCGCTTTGAGTTTGCTCACGTAGGATGACAAGTTATTTACACACATTTCAATTTCACTCTTTTTTTTCTTATTACGACTCCAATGAATATTTTAGAAGTTTCAGCCATGCCGCAAAATCTCATCGGAGCTGTTCAGTTAATTAATAATATTTGCTTCTGTTCATAAATGTAAACGACGGGTAAAAAGTAAACTTTTTTCTCGTTCCCATCCAGATACCGAGGAAAACAATTAAGAACTGCAAACTGTTGTTTGGATTTCGTCATACGTAAATATTGTGGACGTGTTAATGGGTTTGCTTGCAAAGTTAGGTTGATTAAAAACAATCAAAGCAATGTTTTCTTCAAAATTTTCATCATCGGTGCTTCAGCCCTTTTGGCCCAGGCTTCCTCAAGTTAATCTCTTCATTCAATCTACACATTCTGCACACTTTTTGTACAGGTCAATCCAAATGGCTTTTACATCTCGGTCAACGAAGTTTATGCAGCGCAACTTTGGCTTATCGATATATCTCCGACTTTATCACATTAATAATATTGTCACACCATTACTTTCGCGATCTCGCGAAGTGAAGTAGAAATGGGCGGGGCTCGTGGTTCATGGAGCTGGAGTGGCGACATCGTACTAGAATGCGCAATCATAGGGTGTTGCTGGATATAAACGGCATAAGTCCGAGGCTTGCGGAAGTCCATGTAAGAGACCTATATGTCTAGCTATGGACGTCTATCGGTTGATAAAAAAGAGAAGAAGATCATTATCTTTTTGGTGGTCATTTGTTGCCCATAGGATGAAATCTATTAACAAAATTGACAGGCTAAGTTTTCTTTTCCTCAAAAATTTTGTGGCAATTTTAAATTTTTGCTTTAGTGTTTTGGGTACCTACAGCCGAATTAGCCGTTTAATACTCGTACTTACCTATATATCGATCTGTAATCAAAAGTATTATTTTTAGCAGTCTTTGTTCTATCCACGCCTGTTCTATAACGGGAATTGTTCCAAAGTCCAAACAGGTCACAGAATAATTGAGCACTGGGCACGTCTCTAACAAAGAGAAGCTTAATATTTCAAGTTGTATCTCTATAACAAATGTAATATTTCAGACATTTTATTTTGTCTAAAGTGCCTTTGAATAAAATAAAACGTGCTTTTATTAGACAATGCCAGTTTTAGTTTTATTTTTCTTATGAAACCAAACTGCACTATTGTATTATTCTCTTTACCTACTTGGTACAAAAACTCCTGAAAACAAACAAGGTACCAAATCCTACAACTGTAGAAAGAGTTCTGTAAAAAAGGCTCAAGAGTATGCCTCAAAATCATTATTATTTTACAAAGCGCGCTCTAAATACATGGTATAATACGACAATGTGCAGATGTGTGCCCTAGTCAGGAAGCTGCCAGACTTATCTCCCGATATAGGTAAGTCGGCTTTCCGCGATAAAAGATTCAAAGCTTTGACTGTGTGGAGGTTGGTATTTCATCGTTAATTTCTATTACATTGTGAAGAACGAAACTACTCTTATGAACTATACAGATGTGGAAAGGTTATGCTTGTTAAGGTTTAAGTTAATAGATTTAATAGATTTATAAATACATATCAAAAATTCCGAGGCCGGCGGGATTCGAACCCACATCTCTCTGGGAATCGCGCCCGAGTGTGTTAACCCGTTACACCACGGCGAACCACACACACAAACCACAAGGTTTAAGTGTTTTGCGTTACACTGTTTATTTACTTATTATATTTTGTTCTTGTTTTTCATGCAATAAAGTTGTACAAAAAAAAATTTCAAAAAGTCAAAAAAAAAAATTCTCAAAGTACATGTCCAAGTGCCATACACGCTGGCCAAGTCCAGACTTGGCAGACTTCACACACCTTTGAGAATATTTAAAGCATAACAAGCATATAGGCTTATCCCCTTCTGATTCTTCGAAACTATTTCCGTGCCCAGTTGTAGGTCAACGATGGGTTGAAAACTGTTTGAATGATAAAAATTTAAATATGGCTTTCTGTTACAAAAAATAAAAGTTTGCAAAAACAAGATTGAAATACGAGAAATAACAATTGTACTGTGCGAAATTGAATTGGACATTTGAGTACAGATTTAATCAGTCGTTGACTTGTTTAGCAATCTTCCGGCACGAAAGACATAATTTATTATTTAGGCTTATCTAATTAATAATAAATAATATCAGCTTCTAATAATATTATATTGAGACGTAAGAAATAGGTACTTATAAACTATCTTTGTATTTAGTAGGTATGTAAAATACCTACTAAATACAAAGATAGTTTAAAATAGTTTTAAAAACTGTAGGTTTTTTAAACTCCTTAAAGAAAAGTACCTAGTTAGAAAAATCTCAAATGTCCGAATCCTATTAATATTATAAATGCGAATGTTTGGATGTATGGATGGATGGATGGATGGATGTTACTCGATTACACCACAACGACTGAGCCTATTTGGCTGAAATTTGGCACAGTAATAGATTAGTGTGGAAAAACACACTTGCTACTTTTTACCCCGGAAAATGAGAGAGTTCTCGCGGGAATTAAAAAAAACTAAATCCACGCATCGAAGTCGCGGGCATCAACTAGTGTACTATAAATAAAGATTTCCATGGAACAAAATGCCCTGAAACTGAAAAAAAAAAATCCTTTTATACCTGACTCTCTCAATGTTATTTTTCTGTGAGTTTCTTTCAATCGAATCGAAGTGACGGTGAAAGAGTATTTAAAAATACTTGCTTTGTTCTGGTCCGCTTTCAGTTCATTGGCTACGCAGGTGACCGACTTTTTGAAATATATTTCGCTTTTATATACATTAATGCGCAGAATGCCAGAAAAAATCAGATTTCACCCACGCGATCGTGACAGCAATGAAATAAAACATGTCCGGAACCTCGTGCGAAACGCGACAGATGCTAGCGTATTGCGCGGATTAGGAGTGTAATAAGCGCCAAATATATCATGTATTTTAATAACTCGTAAGATATTAATTTTTTTTAATGGCTGTATAGTCTCTTAGTAACATGTATAGGAATTTTATATAAAACTTTTGGCTCTGTAATATACACCACATTGAAAATAAATGCAAATTGGGTTAAAATTAGACCTCACTTCGCGATTTTATGTTTCTACTCAGTCCCTTGGAAATATGATGTAATTATACCTCTGTTTTTTTGGATAGTTAAAGCTTGTTCTACTGCTGTAAAAATCAAATCTGCATTTGAAGATTTACCAGTATACGCGCTCTAGGTGGCTTTCGACTAGTCAATGGATGATCGTCCACAGTTGGACATGCGTCCCTTTGAGGGATTTCTACATAAGCGTATTTGCTCAAGTAGGATAGCTCAAAGAGCTTCTAGTGTTTGTAATTTTCACACGACCACCGCTCAGCACCGCTTTATCACTAATCGCATTAGTGTTGATTTCACTCAAGCAGGCACCAACGCTTAATGTAAAATATAAATCAACTTGTAATGGTAAATCTTCAGATGCATATTTGATTTTCACTGGCAAATATTACATCATATTTCCAAGGGACAATACAGAGTAGAAACAGAAAATAATGAAATTTGATCGACAAAAAAATCGAGAAGTTAGATCATTTAAGGTCATTTTAGGTAAATTAATTTAAACCAGAACTTATCATCTGATGATGATAAGTCTTCTCGATCGAATCCGGTCACGGCGACCAATCTCCACAGAGGCTATCCATCTGCGCGCGAGATATTATAGTGCACAAGTATGTGCGCAAACACAGGAGCACTCTCTATTTCCTTACTCTCATAGTCCGATGGGACGGAAATCCGATACGACCGGAGAGGGAAAACTAAACTAGAACTATGAATGTACCGAACACTAATTTAATAGCATTGCCCAAATCTGCTCTCAAAAGCGCTTACAAACTTGTTTAACCACGTTTAGTAAGCGTGTCGCTAACATGGACGCCTTGTGCATATTATGTAAGCATCTCTTTACAATATTAAACAATGCAACTTAGAAATGGCGGCGTGCTGAATTTTTTGAAGAAAAGACACTAAACTTGTAAACCTCATATTATTTTTACGTCATACTCTCTTAGAAAAATTTATACGAATGGTTCTTAGCAACACTGATGTCCACATGTCTACGTGGATGTATTTTCAGGCTGTATGTTGACATCTGTTGTCTGTCTGTTTGTCCCGGCACTGTTTTATATTACTTATGAATTATTTCGTATTTCTGGTAGACGTTAAATAAAATTATACTCCTCATATTATTACGAGTAGGCTAGGGTTATAGTAATCGAAATTCAAACGGATGTCTACATTTCAAATGAAGTCTACTTCTGTAGATATTTTTTTGAAAATTAAAAGGAAAATCACACTCTCCAGAATATGTACTATATTAGTAAAATGATAAAGTGTTTGTATTTAATGTAGACAGGTATAAGTACCTTAAAGCACGATTTGTTAAGTATTTTTTTTGTTATAAGTAAATCACCTAACTTTCCTCCGATACCTAACCTAGTAAGAGATTTTATTTAAAAAATCAGAGACGCCATTTTTCTACAGCTGTGTTTAAACTTTAAGTTTTATTTAAGTAAATTAGGCTTATAAAATTTTAAAAAGGCTTAAGGATTTAACTGCTAGACAGCGGGGACTGCCCTCTAGAGATAGTCCCATTTAGTCAGGGATTATCACGTCCATTAGTACGCCTTAACTACCAACCTGCGACTGCTATAAACGTAGTCTTTTTGATGTTAGGATTTTTAAGTTTCCACTGAGAGCTTTCTGCCATTTTTATCAAGCGAGAAGAGAAACGGGTATACGTTATCTGGGTACCTACAGGTTGCAAGTGAAAGTTCATGGGTTCCATTCCAATTGGGTAAAAAGATTTGTAATTGACTAGTTTTTTTAAAATCCCGCGTGTTCCCTTTGTTTTCCCGTGATAAAAACTAGCCTATGCCAGGACCTAATTTTTTTAATATTTTTTCTAATTTTTATGCCTTTGAACTTTTTGCAACAATATTGACACTAGGCGTAAACACCGTCTCATGCTCACTCAAAATAAACGTCACTTTATTGGCAGTGGTATGGCAAAACGCCTTATATCTCTATGTGCCCAGAGCTCCTTTACCCAATAAGTTTGTAAGGGTGATCCCCAAATCAATAACAATAAATCGCTTGTATTGGATGTGGCAACGCCTGTAGGAAATGTGCGTTACCACAAACTTTGTATCAACACCTTTGTTGAGAAAATGCTTCCACATGTTACTTTAGTGATAAATCCTTGACCTAGAACTGGGAACAGGGCACATAGTACCTACGAACGTCTACTTTATGTTTTATTCTAGATACTCAACGACGTTGAGTGTTACCGTAACTATAAACTGAGACTCAGTGGAGTCTTAGGCTGAAATGTATAGACCGCACTCTCACACAGCTCAGACTTAAGACAGAGTTAAAACGAGACAGATTTATGTCTCGTTTTAACCTCTATCTTGAGTCTGAGCTGGGTTAGAGCACGCTCTATAGATCTCAGCATTAGTTAAGAGGTCTTAAGAGTTTTACTTTGGGTGATCTAAATAAAAATAAATTATTGTTACAAGTATTGGCTTTGGATTTGAAGTTAAATACAAATTACTGATATTTACGACACAAACGCGGTAGTTAGGTAGGTATATATACTCACTTGGTGTTGCACTAAACGTTAATCACTAGACTGTCTAGTTCACTATTAGTCACTTCACTTCCTTACTCTCCTTTTTGCTTTTCTACTCTACATCTTGAGTTTTTGATAATTTTGACGTAGATTGTAGTGCATCCAAAGCCTAAATCCCGCCCCAACATACAACATATAAATTATACACCTAACATAGTACAATATACATATAATTGATATGATATAATTAATCTGTGAAATAGTACACAATACACAGGTAGATACTGTATTCATAGCAATGATAGTAGGCAGGTATAATGTAATTAGTTAACAATATGTTGCTGAAACACACCTGAACAGCAATAAAACGACAATAACACATTTATGGCGGTTTTATGTCCTCCACATTGAAATACTTTATGTGTCCTACGTAATGTTGTTTGGTTGATAAATTCACAATGGCGTCTACTGACAAAAGATAATTTAAATGCGTCATCGCAAAATCGAAAATAATTTTAATATTATACAGAAATAGCTGTCGTTTTCGCTTTGAGGTTTTATGTGAAAAAGGTATTTGATTTTTGCACTCAACTCCTGTACAAATATTATTGACTAGATGATGCTCGCGACTTCGTCCGCGTGGGTTAAGGTTCATCAATTCCCGCGGGACCTCTTTAATTTTCCGGGATAAAATGTAGCCTGCGTATTAATTTGCTGGGTGTAAGCTATCTCTCTTTCTTCAGCCAAATCGATTCATTCATTGTGGCGTGAAGGAGTAACAAACATACACATACACGTACCTATACACTAACACTACTACTACTACACGTACAAACTTTCACCTTTATAATATTAGTATAATACTAAGCATTAATTAGTATTCTGTGACAATATAGGACAATCAGGGGGGTCCTAGACGGGGTGTCTAGGCACGACTAGATATTAAAATGCTTGGCAAACTACCAGTGATGATAACAATGTCCTACCGACCGAATTTCGGCCGCAGGCAATCTCCGCTACGCATTAAATATGTACACAACGTTACGTTTTGATAATAGAAAATCTTTTCATCTCGATATCTGTGTATTCAAAAGTAAATTGTCAGCTAAACACATTTTCCAAGTACGCTAAAATGGTAGCGTTTGAATCGTCTAAATATTTTTGTTGTTATGTACAATTTTAAAGTGATATATTTTTTCTATTACTGTGGTATTCAAATTAAAAAAAAATATCATGCATAGGTGTATTAAATAATTACTAGCCTAAGAGCTCGAAGCATAATGGTTAAAAGGGGTTAATATTCAAAGGCATCCCTACTATGAAGCCGGACGTTTGGGGGATAGATAGGGTTAGAAATGGTAAGAATAAAATAATTATGACGTGCAATGCGTATGACCCAGTCTCGCAGACACAATATTTAAGACTTAAAGATATTTTTTGTCAGTTTTCCTTATAAATATTAAGTTAGAAACTGGTTACAAAGTGTTATACTTTGTAACCAAAAAATTATATACCTAAATGGTTGAGTGTTATTCAATTTAAGTCAGTGTTACTTCGAAACTTCATACGTTCAAGGAAATCTAATAAAACGTAATAGTATCACTTTCTAGAGTATATACCTACCTATAAAAAAATTATTTTAAAAAAACATTGTGTATGCGAGAGAAAAACTTACAATTTACAAAAACTAGCTTAACAAAAACTAGCCGATGCCCGTGACTTCGTACGCACGGTTTAAGGTTTTTTGATTCCCGCGGGAACTCTCAAATTTTCCGTGATAAAATGTTGATAAGAACGTATAGTTCTTTCAGACTATATTCTATCTCTGTGCCTTTCAGCCAAATCGGTGCAATCGTTGTGGCGTGACTGAGGAACAAATATCCATCCATCCATCCATCCATGCATCCATACATCCAAACTTTCGCATTTATAATATTAGTAGGATATGTATAGTTGCAATTCTTCTAAAAGTTAAGTTCTTAAGTCAAACGTTCTTTAAAGATTGTTAAAACTGCTTGAGAAGCAAACCCACTAAGAAGTGTGTTTCAAATAAAAATGGATAAAGTTACCAACTTTATTTGCGACACAAAGTACCCCATTGATTACATAAGCTACGCAATATCACAAATGACATGATAACATAAAGATAGCGACAAATATCCACGGTAGGTTGTGGACCGGAAATAAAGTTGGTAATTTTATCCACGACGGATTGCGATTGCCTGACTTTAGTTTTGCTATTCTATTCGCAATTTACAATGGTAGTTTCCAACGTTTTCTGCTCAGTAGGTACCTATATTCCGTAAGCAGCACAGTCAAACCTTTGTTTAAGCCGCAATAGCTAGGTATATATATTCATTTACATCATTTTGCTCAGCCTCGCTAGACGAAGCTCAGTAAGCCACTTAACATCAGAAATGACATGATAATATAAACTTAACGACGGATATCCACGGTAGATTCTGGACTGGAAATAAAGTTGGTAATTTTATCCACAACGGATTGCGATTGCCTTACTTTAGTTTTGCTATTCTATTTCAAATTCAACTAGGCTAACTCGTAGCTCTTATGACACGTCACAAATCTACCACCGGTTCGGAATGCAGATTCTGCTGAGAAGAGCCGGTAAGAAACTCAGCAGTTGCTCTTTTCAAAAATTTTTTTTTTTTTACAAAGCTGTACTATGTATACAGTGCTTCCACAATAAAGCTTCAAAAATGCAAAAATGCATACGTAGGTACACCAATCCAACGCATGTCAAGATGGGCAGTCAAAGCAGACCCATTCCCGTTGGTAGCACCCGTTCACGAGCATGACGCATGATCCAGCCGTTGCTTAGCTCAACCATATTTTAACCATATTCCTAATGCACAATCGTTGTTTCCACTGTTTTCTACCCAGTAGGTATGTATAGGTTTCTATATATTCCGTAACAAACACAGTCAGACCTTTGTTTAAGCCGTAGAAGTTATATTCATTTGCAGCTTTTTTGCACAGCCTCGCTAGACAGCCCGGTCAGTCACTAATAAGAGCGACCTACATTCGAGGTATATGAATAATTTGCAAGAAAGTTGAAAGCGAGCCAAAATAACATTCGGAAAGGAAAACTGAAAAGTAGAGTCTATATTTTTATTGTTAACAGTATTGCTACAAATATTTGGATTAAAATTATTCGTTACGTGTTTGAATTCAGTTAATTCCTATTTAATTTAATAAATGTGAAAGTTGTATTTGTTCAAGCATCAATAAAGCAACGGGTTGACCTGATTTTTTGCATAGGTATAGTTGGATACCTGGAGACTGAGTTAGGCGCAGACCAATTCCACGTGAATGCAGTAAGACCGAAGAGAAAACAAATACCTACCTTTTGCAGTCAAGAAGGAAATCTTTGGTCGAATAAAACCGAAATAGCATATTTAACCAACGCATAGTTTTTTATTGGATGACAAGATAATCCTTGTCTGCTGAGAGGTGAGATCACCTGATGATAAGTGACGATGCAATCTAAAATGGTAGAAAACTAACTTGAAAGGGGGTATGGCAGTTTAAATTAAACTACTAATCGGTTTTTACACGCGATCCTGTCAGATTTCAGAACCCAATTGCTTAGCGGCAGATCTTTGACAGTTTGGTGGTAACTAGCCACGATCAAAGTTTCCTTCCAAGCAATATTATATTATAACTAGCTTTTGCCCGCGGCTTCGCTCATATAAAATTTGGTTTTTCAAACCACAATTTTACCTCCTTAGGGAATGTCTTAGCGAATGTCTACGTTGTAATAGATATCTGTAGCCAAACAGCCCGATACGTCCAACGGTTTGAGTTGTGCATTGATAGATCAGTTAGTTATTCAGTCAGCAAGTAAACTTTTCCCTTTATATATATTTAAGATAGCAAGCACATAATAAGTAATTGGATTCATTATTCAGAAGTTGTAGAGACTGACAGAGTAGAAATTCATCCTCGTAAAAATGTCGTTTCTTTAATTTCATAAGGGCTTGTAGCTCATGGTTGTGTGTGTATCGTATCTGTATAAGTATGAGCGAGAGCTTGCTCTCGCTTGACCACTCCCCCCTAGGCTCCTGAAAGGCACGCACACTTACCCAATGTGCATGTACACGACGTAACCACAAGTAAAGCGCCCGTAACTTCGTGAGCTAAGCATACTGTACAATCAGTCACCTTGCATCTTTTAAGTCAAGGATAGGATAAATAATATATGTAATCAGGATTGTGCAAAACCTCGTTAACCGAAAATAAAAAGCCTTTTAAAAGCTGCGGCCCGTGGTTTTAATATTTAAAGTTGAGCGCGGCAGCTCGTCTAATGTCCTATCAGCTTCGTAACGTGGACTACGACGCAATGTTTCCATAAGGCCCTTTCAAAAATATTTAATGAAATACTCCATCCTACCGACATTAACCTAAATTAATTGATAGAATTTATAAGGGCTCTCAATCCTTGACATCCTTATCTACTAAAATTATAAATGCGAAAGTGTCTTTTAAGCTTGTGTGTTGATTTGTCCTTTAATCACGACGGAACTAAATACTTAGTTCACACTGCTGTATTAGGTTCACACTATCAATAGGTATTTTCGCAAATATTAATCCCTCTACATTTTCAACTGATAGACATCCATTAGTCTCATGCAAAGCATTCCACACATCTCGATCTTGAATCCAGGCTTGCTCTTTCTTTGAGTACGACAGCAGATTTCATATTAAGTTGTTGTTATTCATATTTTTATACGCGTTAAATCTCTGAGATTGAACTTTTTAAATCTATATTTTAAATAACGATAAGCGACTTTAAGTACTGCAGTTAACATTATTAACGTTCTGAAGCGTTAAGAGACGTTTCTGTATTCTGCCGTAAATGAGGGCTTTTAGATAGAAGCGAGAAAATGAACTCAATCATTTCAAAACTCAAATACTCAAGAAATGTTCCATAAAATAATCCAGGCTCCGACCGATGGCGATAACTTTCCGCGGATTCAATCGCGTCTGTTAAATGTAGCTGTAAATTGGGCAGTTCCACTTGAGCGATATTGAGTTATGGTGGCCGCGCCGCTATTGATGAGCTTCTGAGTGCCGTATCTCACTGCCGGCCTGTTCATTTGTCAAAACCAAACACTGCAAAGTAGCAGTTTGGTAACGATGACGTAACGTCAATGACTAGGTGGACCGACCAGTAGCAGATTTAGCAGCAGCCTGAGAAGGCTGGAGCCTAGCGCGACAGATTTTAGGGAAGGCAAAGTGGGCAAAATTTTTTTTTATCTCTTCTTCGTGTACCTATGTTTTATGTAAACTTCGTGATTAACGATAACTAATATTATTTGTACTTTATGATTTTAACAAGAAATTATAAACGATTTAATTCAAATTAAGATGAAAGAATAAGATTTTAAAACAAAAGTGGGATGGTTCAGCTAATATGGAATATTTGAACGAGCGAAGCGAGTTCTCTGAGTCAACTAATGCGCTTGCCTACTGGACAGAGAAGTGTGTACGTCCAAATGTCTGTCAGAGCCCTATAACTTCAGAATTACTGAATATTAGAACGTGAAACTTGGTTGAAAATTCAGTTATATCCTGTACTTGAACAACAAATACTAAAATTAGATAAATGTTATAAAGAAACGAATTTATTTAATTTTAAATGCTAATAGCTTCACAATAATGCTAATAGATGGCGCTGTGTCAGTAAAACAGTTTTATGTCAACTATTATTTTTTTTATTGCGTCTAATGTTAAAAGTTAATTATTACAATAAATAATTAAAACTTTTGGGAATTATGGGATATCGCGAGGTCTCAGTTCGGGGCGAACCACTAGTATAATAGTTTCAACATTATTCAGAAATTGTTCACATAGTTCCTTATTACTGCGTTACCTAAGCAAAGGGTCTCATAGGTACATAACCAACAAACTTAATAATTCGCCAACGTTGGCAAATACACCCGAGTTTGAAACTAACGCTATTACCTGTTTGATAGTTTAAGAAGAGTTTCGTTTTGCCATTTGCATAATCTAGTTTCTATTTCTAAGACTAAATTAAACTTCACTTGTCAGTCTCTTTTTCCATTCCAAACTTCATCAGTATTAATTAATGTGGTCAAAGAGGACTTCGCGTTCCAATTCAACTTTATCAGTTCCCATTCTGATGAAGAATGTTCTATCCAATTAAAAATATAGTCACACCTTTTCAGAGATTCAGCAAAAATTTATTTGCGACGTTATCTTTGTGCTGTAGAGTTGCTGCAGTACATTTTTTGAAAATATTTTTAAACTATTATTTATTATTTTTACCGCTCAATTATATACTATGTAGTTAAGAATCTTATTTATATCAATAGAAAATAAACTGTAGCTGAACACTACACTATACAGTATAAATAAATAAATTATATAGGTAACCTTGAGCAAAGTGTAATCTTGCGACCAGCTTAACAGCAGACCTCAATCACAAGATCAAGTAGGTATTATAATACCTACTTGATCTTGAGTGAGAGGACGTTGGTATTACGTTACTTTTTGCAAAACTACTCAATATTTTTAAACAAAATAAGTACATTTGAAATAATCAATAAATAAAGTAAGCATGCATTCTCGTCATATTTTGTTGTGCGTATTTTGTGGAGTAGTTTAATTTATATGCACAGAATATTTCCTGTACACTAAAATAGAGCTGTGTGAATAAATTCCAAAACAAATTAATATAATTTTACTATTTTATTTACGGCAAGACATAGATTTATAGATAAATTAACCGATGTCGCTCTTAATTCTAGATCTAGAACTCTAATAAAAATAGACTATTCAACGTAATAAGTTTGTACGACAAATCGCGCGGGTGATATGGGCTTAAGGGAATTTGTTTCCCCAAGGGAACTGTACCCGTACACGCAACAAGCTGATAAATAATCTCAACACGTACATAGGGAGGAGATATTACGAGAAAAAGCCAGGCCTGTATCATTACCCTCGGCGTTTCGGAAATGACCGATAAAGGGAAGTTATAAGCATCAACGGTTCGGAAGCCAGTCATTCTGCAACAATTTACTACAACGGTCACGTTCGTTAATTCTGGAACTCGAACTTTATGAACAGTGTTTACCGTAAACCGTAAACATTTAATCGTAATTACTCAATTAAATATAATGAACAATACCTATAACGCTTTTTGTGATTCCAAAAAATATTACAAAAATTAAAACACGTTATTGTCACTTATATTTTGTGGATTTAGTTTTTAAAATCCCGGGGGAACTCTGTGATTTTCCGGAATAAAAAGTACCTAGCTTATATCACTCTCCAGGATCTCAACTATACCCATACAAAAAAAAATCTGTTTGTAATGCTTTTTTGACCCTGTCATTCCCTACCGTCCTGCAGTGAAACGAAGGAAAATAATAACAGTAGTACTTGTAATAAATAATTCAAGTGATGAACAGTAAGAAAAATAATAATATTAAAAAAAAATACCAATTTATTAAATTGGAAATAATTTTATTTAACTACTAAACATCAACACGTGCGTAACCACTTTTCTGTGGAAACTCATCATTTCAACAAAATTCACTTTATATTGTGCATTTACAAACCGCTCTCAAATTGTTTTTGTCCGCAAAACTAGTGTACTCTGACAAACCCAACCATCTATTAATCAAACGGACAAACGAACAGCAAATAAAAGACTGGCCAGTACAAATTAGTGTTCCGTACACAAATCAATATCCGGAGGAATCCATATTTAGATCCATACCTACTAATATTATATACCTAGGTATATTATGTAAAAGTAACTTTCTCTAGTATATGATAAGGCTGATTGACTTAACTTCAACTAATTTTGATATGGTATAAAATGCGATTCAAATGAGAATAGGACTGCCAAACAGCCATTTTATATTTCTGTTCTGCTCATATGCGATTCATACTGGGTGAGATAGAAATAGAAAATGGCGACTTCTCATTCCTATTGTCATTTGAATCGCATTATACTTACAGGTACTGCAGGTTAAGCTTGTACTCAGAAGAAGGAAATCGCCTACTACGAAGTGAGGAAAGCTAAGGGGGCAAAATGCTTGTAAGAAATCATAAATTGCATAGTGTTTTTGTATGCCTGTTCTACTTTATCAACCGATAAACGTCCACGGCTGGACAAGGGTATTACCAAGCCTCCGCTGTCCGTTCGTCCATCGTTTTATCCGTCTGTCTGTAAGCGGACTGTATCTCATGATTCGTAATAGCTAGACAGTTGAAATCAAGCTAGACAGAGAATATGTATTTCTGCTATAATAACAAATAATAAAAATAAATCAATAATTAAAGGGGGCTCCCCTACTAGTTTAGTTCTGTTTTTTACTCTTTATTCTAGTACGGAACACTAACAAGTATGTAGAACGCAAGTGTTTCAATAAAGAGGCCATAAAACCCGCGTATGATGCTGTTATTCTTCGTTATTACTGTTCAGGTGTGCTTCCGTGATGAATCGGCTACAAATTACGTTGTTGTGTGGTAGTGAATTGCGTTTTAGGACGTGGTTATGTTTTGATTGTTTTTGTAAGTAATATTTATGACATGCTCAGCTCTCTGTACAGGCGTAGAGCCATTATAACTTTTACAAGTGTAAAATTTAAAACATCCCCAGCATAATTATGAATCTATGGCCGGACAATCCTTCCTACTTTCAAATTCAAATTCAAAATTTATTTATTTCATGTAGGCTACCTTGTAGCATTTATGACACGTCATAAATCTACCACCGGTTCGGAATGCAGATTCTGCTGAGAAGAACCGGCAAGAAACTCAGCAGTTGCTCTTTTCAAAAAATAAAATAAACTAATTTTACAATAAGTAACAAAACTAAGCTAAGTATACAGTGCTTCCACAGCGAAGCTTCAAAAATACAATACATATAATCTAACACATATCAACATGGGAAGTCAAAGCAGACCCATTCCCGTTGGTGGCACCGTTCACGAGCACGACGCATGATCCAGCCATTGCTTCGCTCAACCATATTTGAGGGAACGTAACAACCCTTTAATCTAAGCTACTAATATTATAAATGCGTAAGTTTGGATGTATAGATGGAGGTTTGTTACTCATTCAAGCCGCAACGACTGAACCGATTTCGCTGAAATTAGGCACAGAGTTAGATAGATACCTATAGTCTGGAATAACACATAGGCTACTGTTTATCCCGGAAAATGAGAGAGTTAACGTGGAAATCAGAAAACCTCAATCCGCGAGTATGAAGTAACGGGCTTGAGCTATTTGAATTTCAATCAGGAATTTGAATCGTCGACCTATCGATTGTCAGCCCATGCCTTAAACCAAGAGCCTTCTATCGAGTTTTCAGCAATTATCGCAGAAAATTAATGGCATTAAAAGACTGTACAACCTTTTAGGTTCAGTTCCGCCCAGAATTTCAGTCCGCCCTTTTACAGTTCGGGCATTGAGACTAAAAATGAACTGCTAACTAAACAAGGCCTTTTTGTGAAAGTCATTTTAATCTATTCAACCTTTGACAAAGAACTTTGAAAACACTTTGCCGTCTAACACAAATTCACAAACGGGAAACTCAAATTTGAAGAAAAGAACTTTGTCGAAACTGTGCACGCCCGCTTTTCTCTTAAGAACGCGCCCACAACAAATTACTGGCAAACAACTTTGAAATAAATTAACTCTCAACTTAGGATTTTACTTTCTTTTTAAATCGAAAACTTTTGTTTACCTTGCGACGTGCTTTGAATTGAAAATTTGTTTGGGGATATGTAAAAATGTTTTATTATAAAGTTTCGAGTGCGGAGTTTTATGCGGAGATAAAATAGTGAGAATGTTTTTTTTTGCTAGATTTTCCTCTTGGATCGTCGTTTTTCGTTGCTGAATCAAAAAAACGTAAAGACAATGTAAAGTAAAGCTCTTAAATGACAGCAAATATAAATTACAAAGATATTAACTTTATTAGGTTTTTCTGTCAATAAATTCTCAGTAGTAATCCCCAGTCCCCAAATCGGACGGAAATCCCCAGGATTTCCGTCCTATCAAATTATGAAAGTGAGGGAATAAAGAGTGAATTTGTGCTTGCGCACACATATGTCGCACGTAGATGGCTAATTTCCGTGGACATTGGCTATCGTGGCCGGATTAGGTCGGGCGGACTATTTATTACTAATATTTAGATATGTTTCATGAACTGGCACTTTTCAAAAAATCTATTTCAACCGTAATTACTCAGATAAGCTAGAGAATAGAATAGAATAGAAAGTATAATTGCAACCCTCTCCTTTATTTAGAAAATTGGACATTCAAACCTAATTTTAAGCGAAGAGCTCCATTCCGGTCGCAATTTAAGCTTAATTAGACTCTTATATACAAAAGCGAAGAATATAAACGAACCCGAGGCTCTTGTTTTAGAAATGATCGCGTTAATACAAGATGGGACATTTGGGACAAGTATTCAGTGGTAATTACTTGTAATTATTATATTTTCGACATCGCTATTATCTGGCAGCGACGCAAATAACCCCCTGGAAGCAAGAAATTCCGCGTTTAGTTCCATTGTAAGTGCGTTTCAATTGCAATTAATTTAAGAAACAATCTTACTGTCTATGGCACAGGTCTGGATGTATTATTTGCTGCTTTATTAATGCTTTGCCTTATTGAAATTAGCTATGAAAATATATTGACGAATAAATTAATAGGTAAAATATTTAGAATCACATCCATAGACATAAAGAAAAAAAATTAAAGACTACATTACATACTGCTTAAAATTCTTTGCCGTTCGTATTATACGAGTATTACTAAACATAATAAACTACCAATTACTTAATCATAATAAAAAGTAAAGAACTTAGGTACTTATTCAAATTTAATTATAGATTGTGTACATAAGAGTTAGCACCACTGTGAATTTGGATTTAAACAATTTACAACAATTAATAATAATTAATTATAGTGTAGGTAAGTAGATTTTCAACGCCAAAAAAGGTAATGATAAGTCAATGCAGCATTTCGAAAAACAATTTCAGCAGACGCTGATGTAATTTTCTCTGCGTTAAATTCACAATAATTACGCAAACCGGTCGGCTCTAATGAATCCGATAGGAATTTCCGTCCGAGTGCTGAATGCGCCATTGATTTCACTTTGCAAATCAATCCTTTGTGAAAATAGTTGTACGGGAGCCGGAACAACCGCATTTAAATATTCATGAGGTAACTTTAACTGTTGCATTCGAACCAGAGCTGGTGTAAAGCGGCCATCACGTTAATAGTTACAGTGTTTGCTAATCACGAAGCCATTACTGCAGCAATCGGGGTAACAGACCGCGCAGCAATTCAGTGAATTAATATAATATTAGATACCCTTGATCCTGGTTTGTTGTTCAACTAAAATCATAACTTCGCTGTTATAGCAATGCTTCCAAGGTAAAATCTGTGAATTTCTACCTTGTGTGTGTTTTTCTTAAATATTTCGCAGAGTCTGTTCCATAAATTAGTTTACATGGGCAAATGGAAAAATAGGTTGTAGCAATCAAATAGTCTGATAATTTACCTACATGAAAATAAATCTGATTATCCCTGGCGCAGTTACCACCCTAGATTGGTAACTAGGGTGGGACAATCAGGGTGGGCCCTACCGTCAAAGACGTCCCGCCAAGCGATTTAGCGTTCCGGCACGATGGCATGTAGAAACCGATTAGAGGGTATGGGTAGAATCTACACTATCATACCCGTTCCAAGTTAGCTCGCTACCATCTTGCACTGCATCGTCACTTACTATCAAGTGATATCGCAGTCAAGAACTATCTATATAAAAAAAAAAAAAGATACCGGCCGAATTGATAACCTCCTCCTTTTTGGAAGTCGGTTAAAAAAAATAAGTTATGCACACATTAATTGTGGAAAGCTGGAATAAGTGGAAAAAATTTATTAAACAGGCTACTCTCTCTCCAGCTTATAAATAGAACTTTCTCATTGAAAGACTTGAATTGAAGGCCTAGTGTAGCATATTTAATAGCAGCATATTAATTTTATTTATTAATCTATATATATAAAATTCAAAGTCCTGACTGACTGACTGACTGACTGACTGAGATATCAACGCACAGCCTAAACTACTGAAGTGAGAAACTTGAAATTTTTACAGTTGGTTCCTTTTATGACGTAGGCGCACACTAAGGAAGGATTTTTGAAAATTCAACCCTTAAGGGGGTAAAATAGGGGTTTGAAAAATCGAACTTAACGTGAGCAAAGCCGCGAGCAAAAGCTAGTGTTAACATAGTTTTAGACAACATTTTTGAATTCTATTTTACAAACCATCGCAGAGAGAAGGTATACCAAATATAAAAACGTACTAAAACTGGAAGCTCCATAAATATTTTCTTTCTTACTGGATTTTATTATTCACGAAAAAAATAGAAGCTCTACCTGGTTGTATTACGTATTTCTTGTTCAAGTTTTCTTATTCGCATCAAATATGATAAATGCCGGATGAATTTCGAGTAGATATTCAAAGTGCTTCCCTTTGTAGGTAAGTTTCTGATGTACAAGATTTACAAGACATTGGGGGTAGTCGTGTCAGCTAGAATATTAACAAGGGAGCTTGGACGCTTTGTCCGTTCCTGTATTTCCAGTGTTCCTAACCTTGCACACGATGATATTTCAGCTAGAATACAATAGGGACCCATAAACTCAGGGTTTTTGAAATTTGAATTTGAACATCTATTAAACAGCTAGACTAAACTTAGCAAAAAGATAATGAATGGATAATGAATGATAATGGAAGGAATGATCTAAACTACTTTTTATTTGATTAAATTAATCTTAAATAATGTGAGCAAATCTAGTCTTTCATTAACTAGTGCCTTGATTGTCTCCAATTCAGAAATACCATCTCAATTGGCCACAGTTCAGGAAAATCCAATTTATGAGTACGTTGGTACGAAAAATATACTGCCTTCGTGCCTTCTCTACATTAATAAAGTATCATACTTATTTGATTTAGGGAAGGCTTATAAAAGAATAAAAATTATATTGTAATGTGATTTTACATTATAAACTTTGAAGTGCGCTCAAAACTTTGAACCAGGCGCGTATTTTGAGGGAGAAAGTATTTTACAAAATTAATACTCTTGACTTTATTGTTGCTATAAAAGAACTTAGTTTACTATGAGAGCCAACTTTGAAGTTCAGAACTTTGTACGGCGAATGAATACTTAGCTTTTTTTACTTTTATTTAAAATAGAACAGGTGAATGACGTAGAGAGCTTAGTATAATAAAGTTTTTAAAGTTTTAGTTACTAGGTCGTTTAATATTTAAAATGTGGCTAGATTGGATTCATAAACACCTAGTTTAACTTTTCAACGAACTTCACCTGAAGGGGTCAATTTGATAAAAAATTCTTGTCAAAAGAACTTTATTATGCGCATACGAATTTCGTTCACTTGGCAATATAACCATAGATTTAGAGATCAGCGGATTGTGAATTTTTGATATTTTAGCTACCTTTTGCCCGCGACTGTGTTCAATTGGAGTTGATTTTTTAGTAATCCCTAGGGAACCCTTTGCTGCCTGATAGAAAATTTATAAACCTATATTATTCTACAGATCCTCAACTAAACCCATGCGAAATATCACGTCCATCTGCTGCTCCGTTCCTGCGTGATTGAAGAACAAACAAACAAACACACTATCGCATTTATAGGATTGGTTCGGATTAATATAGAAGTCTACTAAGAGATTTTTTTAGAGTTTGTGATTATGCTCTTCGGTCCTTCTGAAGAGTTACACATCTTTCACACCTCGTCCCCTCCTCTCACCGAAGGTTGCCTAGTAGAATTTTCTGTGTAAGCAATAAGACAGCCTTTGCATGCATAGTTTTAAGTTGTGCAAGTATATTTTTTATTTTCTCTTATGTGCAATAAAGTCTTCATCTATATTGGTTAAATGCTCTTAGATATACTTACCTATCTAATGTTTATTAAATTTACCGTAATGGAAGATTACAAATTGTGGATAAAATTAAGCTGGAAATTGAAAAGGTATTATGCTAATTTACTTGGAGTATTGAAAAAATCCAAACAAAAATTCAGCCCAAGTTTTAGTTTCAAGCCATTTAATTTGAATAGAATTGCACCCACAAACCGGGGGAGCAATGGATTTAGCATTCAACGGTAATTTGACACGCTTTGGAGAACTACAGTCTGGGGTAATTGCTTTTAGGCTGCAGACGGCAAATCCTTGGAGATTGTTCGTCGTCACTTGTAGTGCCTTGTCGAATGTATCTAAGTGAGCATTTACGTTTGCTCACTTCTTAGTACCACATTCACTTCTGCAAAGGCCTCTCTCTCTCTGTCTATCGTTTAACAGGTAGGAGTTTTACAAGCATAATATAAGTAGAAAAGAAAAGAAAGTACTTTTAGCAAAACTGAGCTTACTCAGTTTTGTTAAAAGTACTTACGTACCTACACAGTAATTTATATCAGGTATATAGTAATGCAATAAGAGTATAATGATTCATTATGTTTACTGCATTGGCAAATTTATATATTGTAGAACATTTGCCAGTTCAGTGTTTCTGCCACAATAAAACAATATAATATGTAACGTGAAGCGATTGAGGGTCGCTTTAAATCAATCAAAATCTATGATTTGGTGATCCTACTACAAACAACGCGACAGTGTCGTTTTCACCTCGATAATTGCTAAAAAATTTACACCTGATATTTGCGAACAGTATATCTACTTACTATACAAGTAAAATTCTTATTTCCATTTAATAACAAATAAACTGAGACGATATAAGCGATTTGCATCAGTAAAGTTAGGTTGTGAGTGGATTGTCTATTATCAGGCAATCCCAGTGCGGGAATCGCTAAGCCAGCAAAAGCACTGATATTGTTGTGGCAAATAGCCCAGTCATTAAAGCCAAAACCCGAAAGTAATTAGTAACTTGATAAAATTTTAGGGGGGGTTTTAAAGAAGGTAAAATAACTTACCGTGTGATTTTGCAGCGTTGTGGGGTGTACGGAAAGGGTTGAAAAGGGGTGAAAAGGGTTTTTTGTTAATAACATTGCCAAAAAAATTAGTAACACGCTGCAAATTTATAATAAGGTTGTTCTTACCGTTTTGTAACGTTTATTAAATTTGCAGCGTTTTGCAACATACGGAACATTGTTTATTATTAAAAAACAATGAAATTTGTTATTAACAAGGGTAAAAAAAATAGTAACACGCTGCAAATTTATAATGAGGTTGTTCTTACCGTTTTGTAACGTGTATTAAATTTGCAGCGTTTTGCAACATACGGAACATTGTTTATTTTTAAAAAAACAATGAAATTTGTTAATAACAGGGGTAAAAAAAATTAGTAACTCGGTGTAAATTTATAATGACGTTGTTCTTACCGTTTTCAAACGTTTATTAAATTTGCAGCGTTTTGCAACATACGGAACATTGTTAATTACTAAAACGCTGCAAATTTAATATACGTTACAAAAGAGTAAAAACAACTTAATTATAAATTTGCAGCCTGTTACTACTTTTTTTACCCCTGTTATTAACAAATTTCATTGTTTTTTAATAATAAACAATGTTCCGTATGTTGCAAAACGCTGCAAATTTAATACACGTTACAAAACGGTAAGAACGACCTAATTATAAATTTGCAGCGTGTTACTATTTTTTTTACCCTTGTTAATAACAATTTTCATTGTTTTTTAATAATAAACAATGTTCCGTATGTTGCAAAACGCTGCAAATTTAATAAACGTTACAAAACGGTAAGAACAACCTTATTATAAATTTGCAGCGTGTTACTAATTTTTTTGGCAATGTTATTAACAAAAAACCCTTTTCACCCCCTTTTCAACCCTTTCCGTACACCCCACAACGCTGCAAAATCACACGGTAAGTTATTTTACCTTCTTTAAAAACCCCCTAAAATTTTATCAAGTTACTAATTACTTTCGGGTTTTGGCTTTAATGACTGGGCTAAAACGCGGCGTTCGGGCTTTACAGGACTAGAAGGTTTTAGCTTAGACATAGTCTTGAAACTATATGTATTCTGAGCGTATTCTTGGCTTAATGCTTTACTTATTTAACTACCGATAACAAGATCATTTCATTCGTTAGCCGGGTCGGGCCAAAAATAGCTAACGATTGGGTTTCTGTGAAAAAAAATCTCAGAACTGAAAATGTTATACATTTTTTACATTTACCAAAACTAAAGTGTAATTATTAATAATAATCGATAAAAGTAAATAATTAATCACTTTTAGCGTCAAGCTTGGTAATTATTAATAGTAATTGATAATCTTATTAATATAACCTTCTTCAAGAATTGGGCTATCAGATACAAAAAGAATTTTTCCAATTCGACTGATAGTTCCAGAGATTAGCGCGATCAAACAAACAAACTCTTCCACTTTATTATATTAGTACAGATTTTAAGTAATTCTGGTTACTGCTATAGACCGCCGAACTTTTTGCAGAAGAATACTAAAAATATAAGCCAATAATCTCAAAAGATTAAGGTCCACTTGCACCAACCCCCTAAATATATTTAAGTTAAATTTTCTATGCCTATCCTGGTCTGGTGTTCACCCTGAACTAAACTTGTGTGCATTACAAAAATCAACTAAACATGACTAAGCAGATTGATGCAAAACGGCCTAATTTTATTAAACATTATATACAGCATTGGATTCTAGAAATAGTTTGCTCCTGACGTCCACATTTTCAGTTGTTGAAAATTCTTCTTCAGATGATGGTAGGTACGGACACTAAAATACGTTCAGTATACTTACATATAACTTAAAAATAAAGTCACGTCTTATTCATCGTTAAGATTGAAATTGTAAGGCCAAGTTAACTTTAACCCCGGAGACATTGTCTGCCACAATGTAACGCTAACTTATATTCGATTCCGTAATAGAATACAGGAATAACAACAAACACGTTTACGGGAATTTGGGGGAGGTAGGGTAGGGTACATTATGGTAAAGAAAAATCCAAAATCAAAGAAATCATGATTTTTTAAAATTTCATTTTCCGAAAATTGTAAATATGTTGAATATTATTATTAATAAATAAAATTTATTATAGTACAACGTCGTAAGTACAGAATAACATTTATTTTGATACATTGCTTGGAGTATTTTGACATAGGTACCTAAACTAAAAATGGGAAGGATTTGGTATTGATTTTATTATTGGATAATGAAAATATAATTAAAATATCCGCTAATGAAGTTTGCCAAACTTCCTACACCTTTTGCTTTCATGTTATTTGATTAAATATTAATATTCTGTATTTTAAAGCTTTTTTAGTCCTAATATTCACCAATTATTTTTCAAGTAAAATATTGATGTTGGATTAATTTCATTGATTGAATCAATTTGTCTAGGAGTTAACTGTTTCAATTTACTCTAAAGAATATTTTCAAAGACTTACAAATTAATTCACTTCCTATAGCTGAAGCACATTTATCAATTTAACATTCATTATTTAACCGAACTTTTTTTAGCCGAACTCAAAACAGCGGTATCAAAAGACTAACTGGCTTTTGCCGAGTTCGCTACACACACAAACACACACATGATGTAAAGACATGTATTAGTGTTTTCATGCCTCGAATAACATTTAAGAAATATGATCGGTGTATCAATGTACCCTTCTTTCCCCATATTGCAGTTATATTTCTAGAACTAGAATACGTCCGCGATTCCAATTTAAGTTGCAAGCTTTTATCTTCCAATTTTAGACTTTGTCGATTCGAGTTGCAAGGTTATATTTGTTGAAATAAAATTCAATATAAAGTTTTGTACAATACAATGAACACTAATTTTGTTTGTTGTATTCAATGATTCATAAAATGTAAAGGTTACTTGTCAGAATTCCATTACATAATAACAATGAGTCATCTTCGTTATTTTATGAATAAACAAAATAAAAAATAGGTCGGAAAAGAGTACTTAGGTCTATTATATCATAAGAAAATACCAGTGAAAGAAAAATATCTATATAAATTTTTTTTTTGTTATTATTTTTTATATTTCTTTCTACATATTTATTTATTTTGCAAATTCATCAGTCTTTAATTACATGCCATAAATAAATAAATAAAGTAAATACAAACTTAAAATAATACTTAAAAAACTAAATTCTAAATTATAATAATATTATATCTATAACTATTTCTAAAATTAAAACTATTAATAATAATAATTATTTCTAAAATTAAAACTAATATGAACCCAAAACCTCATCGACATCACCGCAGCGCGGCATAGTGCCCAAGATGCTGGCAGCATTGCCCCTTTGAATGGCCAAACTAATTCTATATAAATATATAAATTATGTTCTAATTTCTCGTGACATGCCTAATGTCTCCTATAAAAGAATTTTTTCTAGGGGAAAATAATAAAAAGGAAACTTGCTTATCAGCCAGTAAATTTTGTCATACACAATCTCTAAACTAAATCATAATATAGATAACAGTTTTAAATTATAACATTATTTTCCACGGGTACCACTGAAAATAATAACAACTTAAAGGCTTAGGAATAAAAGGGTATGGATTTTACCATAATGGTAAAATCGATAACCCAGAAGAGTTGTGAAACTCAAAATGCGTACCTAACTGTTTTTGTGGTTAATTTTAGCTTTAATGTTAATAAAATTAATTCAGTGTACCGATGGGGCTGACATAAAGGTCACCTATAAAAGACCCATAAAATGATAAGAATAAAAAAACATTACTTCAGCCATCAAGAGGCCCTTAATATTAAATGTACTTACGTAGCCGAGGCTTAGCATTAACTTTGAGAATAAACTAAAACGAAAGTCGTTTAGATTTTTGTATTCAGCATCGCAGACAATCTGCAATCAGCAAAGCTTGTTAAGAACGGATGACGACTGTTTACAATATTATTGTGGAATCTTGGAGTAGACTTTTAATGCGATATTTGAGATGACGATGTTAAAAAGTTTTTAGCAATAGTTATTTGTGTTATATGGGGCCAAAGAAATGTTTTGGTCCCCCGAGGGCGTTATTTTGAATTCAAAGCCAAGTGAAGGATTCTAAAGTAGAATCCTGAGCGTGGCGAGGAATTCAATATACGCCGCCCGAGAACAAAATATTTTGGCTCCGAGTGACACAAACTATTTTTCATTAGTATCTATGACATAAAGTTAGGAGTATCAACCTACTATAATAATAATAATAATGCTTCAATCTTCTCCAGATGATGAATAAAAAATTGATATACTATTGAATTCTCTTAATTAATTACTGACAGGCGGTGCACAAGATATTTATTTAATTACGTAGAGATCCAAAAATTCTTGAATGGAAATTTAGAAATCTTAGAAAATCACTAGGGTGGACACAAGTGCCACAAAATCGTATTCTGTGGTGACCTTTCAAAAAAGAACTATGTCCAGCTGTGAACATCTACCGGTCTAAGTCTTCGATTGCTCTGGCCGGGCCATATCGACTTAGCAGTGTGCACGCCAACTTTTCTCGTAACACAATATACTAGAAGTGCAGAATTGTGAATGTTGAGTGAAAATGTTCGCAGAGGCTCATACGTTATTCAGCGGGCAGCCCGGTATGTACAGAGGAGGGTGGCTTGACCTCAGACGCATTACGTACCTTGAATCATTTACATACCAAGTCTCGCTCTTTGGGCTCGCTAAGTAAGGGGGTAGTGTTGTAGTTAAAATATTAGATTCAGCTAATTAGTTTCATTTCGTTTGCTGAACCATGGTGAAAGAAGATCTGTCTTGTAATTTTAAAAGTAAGTCTCTATCAGGCTCAGGTGTGCTCAGCCATGGAATGCTGCTGGGATGGCTCTACCAAGTACCAACTCGATGCATTAGACTCGATAGATCGCCGCGTCCGCCGTATTGATTGATAGGTGATCAATCACTAACGCAGACGAAAATGCTCAGTCTACAGCACCGACGCAATGTCGCCTGTCTATCAGTCTTCTATCGTATATACTTTGGAGAGTGTGCTCAGCAATTTCACAACCTAGTACCTCCTTCACCGTTTTACCACAGAACTGCGAGAAGTCGGGAACATTAGCACCCTTGAATAAACCCTTGATAAATGAAATAAAACATATCTGAAACCTCGTGTGAAACGCGACAGGTGCTAGCGTGTAGGAGTGTAGTAAGCGCCTGTATCATGTATTCTAATAACTCGTAAGATTTAAAAAAAATGTCTATATCGTCTTTTGGTAATATGTATAGGAATGAGAAATTTTATATAATTTAGGCTGTGTAATATGCAACACATTGAAAATAAATGCTAATTGGTCAAAAATTTGACCTAACTTTGCGATTTTTTTTTTGTCGAACATTATTTTTTATTTCTACTCAGTATCTTTCCTTAGAAATATGACGTAATTTTATATACCAATAGTTAAAACTTGATCTACTGTTGTAAAAATCAAATCTGCATCTGAAGATTTACCATTACAGGCGCTCGTAAATCAGTCGTAATTCCCGTAATAAGATAAAAAGATTTTATTTATGTTAAACATACTTACACGAATCTACAAAAAGTAAACAAGTTTTACATTTTCAGCTAACCTTCAGCCTGTTTCCAAGTGAGGGGTGATATAAAAGTGCGACTTAATCTCGGGTAATGGACGTAATAAAATGTAGAGAGTAACGACAGACGTGCGCACGTGACCTGTTACTCCGGCTAACAGATTATTCAACTAGACTCAAAATAATTCCTATTACTGCCACTTACTTTAGCGAGGACTTATTTAGTCTGCTTACAAATAACTTATTTTTAAATACTTAAGGCCACGCTACTTACAAGGTTTTTTCTTTTCTTTCTCTCTTTTCAAGAGTTCTTGCAATTCACGAAGGCGCGTGGCTCATGGTTGTGTGTGTGTTGTATCTGTACAAGTGTGAGCGAGATCTTGCTCGCTCCTGACCGCTCTCATCTAGGCTCTAGACAAGCACGCACACTTATGCAATATGCATCGATATTTAGATGCAATTTGCATTGGTCATGACTCATGGTTACGTTTGGACTGCGGGGTTGCTTGGAAGTTCTGTTTGACAACGGTCGTTTAAGGGATATGTGATCACACGACTTCTCATTTGATGTTCGATAATATTCTTTTTTATTTTAAAAAAAAATTAAAAAAAAAAAAAAAAAATTTTAAAAAAAAGAATATTAGCCAAACTGAAGTTGACTGATAACCTCCTATCCCCTACAAATAAACGGAAAGATTGTGCTAGGAGTGGATACGATAATAGTGCAATGGGTGAGGTTCGAACCCGCGACCTTTTAGTTTGCAGTCGGCATCTTTAACCGTTGGGCTACTGAGGATTTTATATGAATCGCTTCAATAGTAATAAAAGTGGCTTACGATTAACCAGTTTACAGTCTAGTAAAATTGTAATCAGTATTTTGAGTCAAATATTCAGACTCTCGTCAATATATTTTCACTAGGTCTTATTATTCCAGTTTTATGCAGAAGCAATTTCAAATTGGCTTTAATTTTAATAAAGTTTGCCCAAATAAGAGTATCTCTGGCGCTCAGGCTACGCTGCAGACCATTAAATCCTTGAGCTTTCATCCTCCTTTTACAAGTCACTGCTTGATCTCGATTTATGTGAATTATTCCTAAAGAAGGCTTAGGTTATTTTGCGTTACACAATGAGAGAACTAATATATTATTCTCATTGAAACTTTCATAATTCGTTTAAACAATACATATAAGTGAGGTGGTACGGTGAGGGGTTTACGCTAGTTGCTACAGCGTATTCGATTTTACTAGTTGATTAACTAAATGTAACTATATTGATATCGCTATCGACAAAAGTACGAGCATCCTGCCCTGGTAGCATGCGCGGGAGAAATTTTATCCCCGGGAAAAGGATAAAACGTTTAGCTTTATAGTTTAGCCCCTCGCTTAGCTTTATCCACCCGTCGAGCATGGGCACAGCGGTGGAAATAACACTCAGTGGATATACTTATAGAAATATACATCGCCTTCTCCTCTGTCGCCATGCTTTAGCATAGGGAAAAGATAATTTATCCCCTTTCAGTGGATAAAATCGGGGGATAAAACTTTCATCTCCTGCCCATGCTACCAGTGCTGGCGTCGCGTCGCGTCTCGGTGTGAACTGAACCTTGCGGAGATTCAGCGACAATCACTCAACTGAGTCTGGTGGTATATCTGACCGACAGGCGGTCAATACACAACTTTAACCGTTGGATCTGGAAAGAAATTCGGAGGAAATATTCCTTGAACCTAGTAAAGTACCTACTACAGTTTACAAGTTTTTTGTTAAACTCAAAACGCAGATGAAATTCGTGGGCACCAGATTGGTAGTTATTTGATAAATATTACTATCGTACCTATACGCTGCCCCCATTTCCTGAATTTTGAATAACTTATCTACGTAAAAATTGTTCCACATAAATCCTGAACTCCCGAGCTTTTACCGAAATACCATCGATTATGACCAACCGTGATAATGCCGGGCTTTTTGGTAAAACGCGGCTTTAATTGAAAAAGGAAAATGGATATTTTTATGACAAAAAATAATTGTGACACAGGATTTCACTTGTTGTAAAAGGGGATTTTTGCGTCACATTATGACAATGCAAAGGTTGATATAAACAAATGATCCATTGGTAGGTAATGAGAATTTTAAGTATTTTATTCTACCTCGTTGGATGATTTATGTAGTCATAATATTAGCTGGTTCAAATGCCAGCTTTATCCGTTATTATTAATCACAGATTAGAGAGTATGGGTTAAACAAAAAATAGATAAGACCAAGAAATTAATCGTAGCAGACAAACAAATGAAGGGCACTAAGGGGAAGTTCAACAAACCGACAGTAAAATCCTAAATAGCTCAACGGTTAAAAACGTTGCGGACTGAAAACTGAAAGGTCGACGGTTTGATTCCCACCCATTGCACTATTGTCGTATCCACTCCTTTTCGCTTATTTAGAAGAGAGAAAAATATAATTCAAGAGAGGAAAATATAAGTCAATCTGAGCTTAGCTATTATTCTTTTAAAAAAATAACGAGATGACTACGAATGATTGAGAATTTGAATACCGTGGCTCAAATACTATCGAGGTCCCTCATGATTTAATACAAGGATTTCCAATTCCAGATAAAATAGTCCTCGGAACCTGAACCCTCGCAAGGTAAAGCACACTACGAGGAATACAACAAAATACAATTAAATGTACGATTTATGAAACTATAACAATCTTTGTAATAATTGTAGTTCGAAAACTAAATTTCAGTCTTATTCGCGGGCTAAACGAAAGCTTTCCAACGATAATTTCTGAAATGAAAATTGAATCAATAGAGCATAATAGCCCGACATTAAGCACTTAGAGCGGCTAAACAGCACGTTACGGCTCGTTGCGGATACATTAGCCCCTTTTGCAATACAAAACAACACTTTGTGAGGTATTGTTTTGAGATTGTTTATAAGATTTAGATTGGCTGTGACTGACGTCAGGACAGGCGCTGGGGATTGACTTACAGTACTTGTAATATCATTTTCTCCGTGACTTCGTAGTGACTTTTAACTATTAATTTAACGTTTTTAACTTTTGTATCGGGGCATTTTTATGATTTGATAGACTCTGTCGTTTTAGTTTAAAGAAATGATCCAGCAAAAATGGAAGATCTACGTGCAAACTTAATTTAACAGAAAACTTTTGATCATAAAGGGCTACGGCGCCGCTAATGACAACGAAGTTATAGGTTTATTATCCTAATATTAAATTTAAAACTCAAGTCTAATAATGCTAACTAAAAAGTGTAAAATAAAATATTAAATTTAAAAAATCAACCCTAAGACCCATTTTTGGGAAGATTTGAACCCATCTAGATTTTTAATGGGTCCTAACTGTTTAAGTCAAGTCATTCTAGATTACTAGAGTTGATTTTTTCTTTTCAGTTATTACTTACGCAGTCGGGTTTTTGCTTTTTTTAAATTTAATATTTTATTTGAAAAACCTCTTCGTGATGAAATGTTTTGTGCGGTACCTACCGGAAAGAAATGAGCGGAATTTGAAGGAAGTTTATCCCGTAGATCACTGAGCACCAGATAATATCAAAATGGGGACCTTGACACAGGAATAGACGTTGATTAAAATTTTTCCCTTAAGTTTAACTATAGCTTTAAACAATGGCAAAGTAAATTGCCTCCCAAACAATATGCCTTAATAACTTGGTAAAGATAAGGCATCCTTATCAAGTTGCCGTAATATACCTAAAGGATAAGGACTTTATCGCGAGAGCGCATCTAATAAGGAATAATAATAATAATTTGGGCGACGGTGCCTAAGCCGGGGCAATGAGGATAGGGAGCAAACGAGTTCGCGAGCTCTTTGATGTGCAGATTTGGGAAGTGTCTGTAATGCAAACTACTAATTTAGTTGATAGAATATCAAATTGGGTCATATTCCAAATCCGTAAAATATAGAGGACGATGGTAATTTATTATTTAAATATCTAATAGCTATTTCAATCACATGAATATTATTATGGATTAACTAGCTGATGCCTGCGACTTGGTATGGATTAGTACGGGTTTTTGATTTCCCGCGGGAACAATTAGATTTTCCGGGATAAAAAGTAGCCTACGTGTTATTCCAGACTTTAATTTATTTTTATGGCAAACAACCAAATCGGTGCAGTCGTTACGGCGTGATTAAGTAACAAACATCCATCCATCCAACAATCCATCCAAACTTTCCCATTATTAGTAGTTTAGTCAATAGTTTAGTAGTAGAAAAGGGTATGTTCACCGTGCATATTTTCTGGTTCTGGTCGTCACTTAAAAGAATTGATTTTAGATCTAATATTTTAGGTCTACTATACGCTCCGGAGTATCCGCACAGGCTTTTCTGTAATAGGTAGATCTTACCAATACACTTACCGATTTCACACATTTTGTTATGAATGTGTTGATTCTTAGACGATCCGGGCAAAGTAGTTTCATCGTATCTAAGAAGTTAGTTTAACGTGTACAACTTTTGATGCTTAAAAACTTTGTGAGCATAACTACGTGTACCTTAGTTGCATACTGAAACTCCACAGTGTAAATAAAAGTTTAAGCTAATAGTCGCTTTAAAGCCGCACGGGTGGTTTGTACGCGCCAGTTACTCACCTTATGAATATTGAAGCGCTTCAACCATGCGCTTCCCTTTACAAGTATTTTCATAAAAGCTCAAATTTAAAATAACAATTTTCATTTTGAAGTTATTTAGTCAACGTTTACACTAGGAATTACAAAATGTTAGAGCAAACATAGACCCACCGGCCACCAGTACTAATCGACGAGCAATTCGTAGTTTTAATAAAAACTAGGGGACGCCCGCGACTTCAACAATCGACAGTTCCTAAATTCCCACAGTTTAGGTGGGCAGAACTCCTGCAGTATCAGGATTGAGGAGTTGGTTTCTGGAATTCAACAATATAGTCTTTACTTGGTACCTACCATTCATAATATGACAGTTCCTAAATCCGCATAGTTTAGGGGAGCAGTACCCCTACAGCATCAGGATTGAGAAGTTGGCACTCGAAGTTTTGAGGGGAGCATCTCGCAAAGATTTTGTGTCGATTAACTTTTAATCGCACTTAAACTTTTTTTTTCATGCAAATCGGTTTAGAAATCACGGAGATATCGATATACATATAGCAAAAAAACACAATGTAGAAAAACACAATTCCTCCTCTTCCATTTTCAAAAGTCGATTAAAAACCACATGTAACCCACAGTAATTGCATTTAACGTTATTAATACATTTTTTATTTAGTAAAAATAATAGTATGTAATAATAAAAGTGTAGCATTGTCATACTTTCTTTTCTTCCCTTTCATAAACAACTGCCAGATCAGTCATTTAAATACTAAACTTTAATTTATATAAACTCACGTTTCACGTTCTGTCATTTAGTATGGAAATTAACTTTCGCGAAAACGTCAAGGTTGACGTCTTCATTAAATGATAACGCACAGTTAATGTTTACTTGAAAAGTTGCACTGGAACCTCAGTACGCGCCAGTATATATTATGTATTACAATGTCCTCTTAGCCCTATTCGGTCACGCAGCCAACCTTTTCAGAAATTTGCCATCTGGTTGCACTATTGTCGTACTCACTCCTAGCACAAGTTTTTCGCTTATTTGGAGGGGATAGGAGGATATTAGTCAACTTCAGCTTGGCTAATATTCTTTTAAAAAATTAAATAAAAGTTGACATCTCCTCAGAATGCTCAGAATGCGGTGTCGGGTCGAAACGTGCGTCGAGAGTAGTATTAAAGTCTTGTGTGGTGGTGCATGTGAGTGGTGTTGGCATTGCTTGCTTGGGAACTTGGCTTCCTTGCTTGGGTAGTAAGCGGTGCTTTGCTTGTAACTGCATGTTTGACTATACAGATTTTTTCTGTTGGCGGATTATAGCAAAATAATTCTAACCTTTTCTTGCTAATCATGAACTTCCGCAAAGTAACGCCTGATTCTATCCAATATAAAATTATATGTTCAATTTTGGTTTCGTTTTCTTATTTGAATGCTTAAATACTCATTAGAGACTCCAAAACGCGACGGTGTGACCAAAAGTACAACTAATGGATGTTTTATAGCCTCACGGATGTTCCGCTCACGCCAGGTTCATGAATATTGAAGCACTTGTTGGTGCACTTAGCTTTAAAACTACTGAGTATATTTACAAAACTTTCGCGCATCTTTGAATTTGTGAATCTGTAATCAGTTGGGGGTCCGAAACATGGTCGCTAACTATGGGCCTCATAAGAAGGCTCAGGATCACTCAGCGGGCGATGGAGAGAGCTATGCTCGGAGTATCCCTGCGAGATCAAATCAGAAATGAGGAGATCCGTAGGAGAACCAAAGTCACCGATATAGCTCTGCGAGTGGCGAAACTGAAGTGGAAATGGGCGGGGCACATAGTTCGAAGAGCTGATGGTCGATGGGGTCCCAAGGTGCTGGAGTGGCGACCCCGCACCGGGAAGCGCAGTGTTGGCAGACCCCCCACTAGGTGGACAGACGACATCAAACGAGTCGCAGGGAGCCGCTGGATTCAGGCGGCGCAAGACCGAGGCTTGTGGAGGTCCATGCAAGAGACTTATGTCCAGCAGTGGACGTCCATTAGTTGATGAAGAAGAAGAAGAAGAAGAAGAAGAATCAGTTGGGGATTGCCTAAAATTTATTGCTACAGTGTCATCATCAACTTTGATTGGATGATAATAATTAATCCATTGCTATTGGCACGAAAATGACGCTGCAAGAATGCCATATATAAATTTAGCCAATCAAAGGTGATTGCGATAGTCATACTGTAGCGATCATTTTTAGGGAATCCCACAGCAGGAGGCTGATTATTGGTGTGACTCAAACTCTTCAGGACGAGCCCAAAGAGCGTCACGCAAGGGAGGCTCCGGTGTGAGTTCACGGATCCTTCCAATATGCGCTGAGGATGGTCACCGAGGGGATTTTAGTGGGTAAAAATCCCTCAAAACCTGCACTCTCCCCCAGGATATCGGGCATCTTCAAGAAGATTTCCCCCTCATAAATTAAACAAAAGCAGGCTGATTATTATGTACAAAATGCATTAATCATTGCTGCAGTCTCAATTGTAGTGATTGGCTGAATTTATTGCATTATTTCTGCAACAATGCATTTTGACCAATAGAGAGTATCGACCAATCAAAGGCGATTATAGCAGTCGTATTTAGAGAATCTCATTTTAGGCCTAAAGCTATGACAACGGTGTTATAGTGTAATGGTTAATATCGGCCTTTGCAGTATGTCTGATGGGGAATCGCCACTCCAGCACCTTGGGCCCCCAAAATGTGTCCAGTTTTGCATAAAAGTTTTTCTAATTACGTGTTTGTTTTTATTTCGCTGTTCAAACTAGGGTACCGGCACAGTATAAACAAATCGTATTTACTCTGTGTTTCCTATTTTATTTGAATAATTTTGCGTTATTGTTTCATTTCTTTGTTCTATTTCGAATTTGTATAAGTTCGGATGTAAACAGAGCTGCAGCGAATTCCCTAAGGCTTACGCCATGTTTCCGCAAGCCGTTACCAATGCACTATATTTTATGTGACATGGCTCAGGGGATATTAGCAGGAAATAGAATTTTTAGCCTCCCGACAATAGTCTATTTTGACCCTATTTACTTTTATATTTTACTATTTTACTAATCCTGCTATAATACTATAAGAGCAAAAGTTTTGATGTATGGATGGATGTATGGATGGATGGATTGATAGATGGACGGATGGACGGATTTTTTTTCTGATAAGTTGAAAAAGTATTTGCTACTATACCCTGTGAGTTCTCTTTTTCCCAATAACTGAAACGACAAATTCAAATTCAAAATTTATTTATTTCATGTAGGCTAGCTTGTAGCTCTTATGACACGTCATAAATTTACCACCGGTTCGGAATGCAGATTCTGCTGAGAAGAACCGGCAAGAAACTCAGCAGTTGATGTTTGACTCAATGTTTTAGAACCTAGACTGGCACCTTTTAGATCTAGTCCAGCAGTGAAAATCTATAAGTATATATGATGATGATGATTAAAATTTAAATAACTTTTAAAAACTCGACAAATAAATAATCTTTAGAAATCGCTGTACTTTTGAAATACTATATCCACGAAATCCGTTATCTAAATGTACACTCGCAGAAAAAGTTTCCGGTTTATGAAACGCAAAGTCCTCATATCTTGTTGTTTCAGTATCCGCAGACCGCTCTCCGACTGGCGGTAGCAGATAACGACTCGACTGTTTAAACGAAAGAACTCTTTTTCGCTAGAATCATCTGCATTCTCGGGTAATTAAGGCAGTCTGTTAATTGTAGCAAACCTCCTACGTGAAATAAATATAGCGCGAAATCACCGAGTCTCCGCCGCGGAACAAGTAAATAAAATTATTGGCGAAAGCGAAAGCGGAGATGAGGCTGCATGCCGTCTGGATACGTCATCGATATCACGTGGGTATGACATTTTTTTTTTTTAATTCTATGACAAGATAGCCCTTGACTGCGATCTCACCTGATGGTAAGTGACGATGTAGTCTAAGATGGTAGCGGGCTAACTTGGAAGGGGTATAGCAGTGTAGATTCAACCCATACCCCTAATCGGTTTCTACACGCCATCGTGCCGGAACGCTAAATCGCTTGGCGGCACGTTTTTGACGGTAGGGTGGTAACTAGCCACGGCCAAAGCCTCCCACCAGACCAGACCAGAGACAATTTAGAAATAATAAATTACTAAATTGCCCCCGCCGGGAATCGAACCCGAGACCTCCCAGTTATAAGACCACAGCGCTCACCACTGCGCCAGGGAGGTCGTCAAAAATGACATAGAGCGACTCATAGTGAAATCTATGGTTACTTTACTTTCCAGAGTTCCACACTAAGTGGCGAGATTGCGTACAAAAGAATTATTGCCAGTATAGTTCTTTCAATTCACGAGGGCGCGTGAGCTTTACTTGTGGTTACGTCGTGTGCATGCACATTGCGTAAGTGTGCGTGCCTGGCAGGAGCCTCGGTGGGAGCGGTCAGGCGCGAGCAAGCTCTCGCTCACACTTATACAGCGTGTAATGAAACTCCGAAATAATACTGAAGGAGGTGAATGTGCTCATGAAACTGAACAACTTTCCCCACGGAACCTAGGTCGAAATGTGCAAAAAAAAATTACCTCCCATAGTAAATCAATCAGCTGATCGTCAATTTCGTATGGGAAGTCCAAATTTTTTTCACATTTCGACCACAAAGGTAGGTCCTTGGGGAAAGTTATTCAGTTTCAAGAGCACGTTCACCTCCTTCAGTATTATTTCAGAGTTTCATTACACGTTGTATAGATACGACACACACACAACCATGAGCCACGCGCCCTCGTGAATTGCTAGAACTATACCCTATTTTAAATCACCTACAATGTACAAGAGGGAACAGCTGTATTAGCCCTAAGTCCTCTTTATCTAGCCTTATGTTATCTAACCATAGCGGTTAGATAACAGTCACAGCCTGCACCCAACAAACTGGAATAATCGCATTTTCAACTGGCAACGATGTGCCGACAGTGGATTCCTAGATTGTTATAGACTAAACTTTTATAACCGCCTTTCCAACTTTTTTTAAAACAGCCGTGAATACTGATTGCTTGTTTTAAGCTGCTTTCTTTTTAGAATTTTCGCTTCACCGATTTTGATAAATCGGCTCGTTGTTATGATCCGCGTAACATAGACAACAATTTTTATAAACACAATCAATATGACGGATCCAATTTACATTAATCGGATTATAGTTTTTTAAACATTTATCCTTGTTAGTTTAATCATTTTTCTGATCAAATTCGTGAACTCCATATATTGTAAGCCGTTTAAAAAGGCTCAAAAGCGATATAACAGCGAATGGGATACAAAAATAATTGGAGGATATTTTTATATTCGCATAGCCTACAATTGATCAAATATATCGAAACCCATTTTTAACCTATCCAATTCGGTGTGGTAGAACGAAGTGCTGAAAATCTATATAGTAGAATTTGAGCCCGGTTAGCCGTGATGGTTTAGCACTACTGTGACGAACGAATGAATTGGATATCTCATTCATTCATTCATTCATCTTAACCTATCCGCACCGAAATACTCTTTTTTTTTTGTATCACAAAAAGTTACACAAAATACGTCCTATAATTGCAACCTTCTGGTAATGACCACAGCATACAATATAGAAAAATTAAATTACAATATATAGAAGTGAAAATACCTACAATATTGACATAAGTAATGTAGAGATGAAACGGATATCCGGTAACTATCCGGTATCCGGCCTATCCGGCTCAAATTTTAAATCCGGCCGAATACCGGATAGGAAACGAGTATCCAGCCGGATACCGGATTTCAAATAAGTACGCACGAGATAAAGATTGAAGGCACTTTATTATTATTACTAACTAGCGGACCCGACAGACGTTGTCCTGTCTTAACTATGAATATTGAAACTCTTTGACGAAATTGGCAGCACGCATTCTGTCAATGTTATGTCAAACGCCATAAGGTTACATCAAAAAGTTTGAATTGTAAAAGCGGTTACATTAGAAATAATTTAATATGGTGGTTAAGTTTTCTTAAATTTTCTAATTTTTCGCGCAATTTTCTTAATTTTTTCTTTTATAAGAACCTTCTCCTGACAATAACAAACACAACAAAAAAAGAATTAGCGAAATCGGTCCAGTCGTTCACGCGTGATGCGATTACCAAGGAAATAGGGATTCATTTTTATATATATAGATAATAGTAGATACTTAATGAAAATAAAACTTTTGGGCACTGCTGTGCAATTTTCTAATAACCGGTCAAATACGATTCAGACTCGCATACGAAGGGTTCCGTACCAAAAAACGCCGAAAATATTCTATACACTTCAGCGAAGTTAATAACAACCATAAGAACATAGGTATGTAATCTTTGTTAGCTTATTATTCAAGCTGGTGTAGAAACGGACGCCACTGTCCACCTTCGACAGCCTGAGCTTGTGGACTGTATGAATTTAGAATTTAGATGTTCCGAAGGATCAGGGGCGAACGAAGGGATAGCGGGATCTCCGTGCACTAACCTTGTAAGTCCCCGGGACTGGAGCCAGGTGCGCACCTCCACTATCGGCCACTCCGGAACACGTCGGCGTCAGCTGGGCAGCGAAGTCGTTCACACAACACTCTTTTTTCGTTGTTGGTAAAAAACACGAGGACGGGCGACACAATGGGTGCATGCGCCTCGCGGAGACGAAAAGTTCGAACTGACGTTTTGACGTAATTTGACGTCATTCTAGTGCACAGAGGGAAATGGAGGGTAGGTAGGAATTGATATGACATTTAATGTCAATCCAAAAAAGAAACCAAAGAGGTGGCGTCACCATTTCCCCCGCCCTTAAAGGCTTGGCTTTAAGAAAAAATAATGTTATATGATTATAGCGCGCTGCCTATAGCACGCATAAAATAAATGTATACTCATAGCGATATATAAGACATATATGTAGAATATACATAACAATAATATTAGTACAAATAAAAGTACATGATAATTTAATAATAATTATATAATATTATAATAATTATACCTACCTAATCTAAATGAAATTAAGTGAAATTGAGGCTGAACGATTAGGCAGGAACTGCCGGGCGTAGGAAAATCTTCCCAGCCAGCGTGACAGTAGCTACGCTTGCTATGCCGTCATTGGAACGATGGATCCCAAGTACAAAACCTCGCCATCGATTCCAAGTACATTGAACAGTACAGTACTGTTTATTTAAACGTACACGGCACCATAATAGACGGTGACTAGGCACCAACGCTATCGGTTCAGCAATGATTGAGCTAAGCGTAACGAATACAACGTGAGCTGCGCAAGGATGTTGACAGGAATAGTTATAAGAGATACGACCCTGAATTGGCGTATAGACAACTGTGTAATTGCAGTCCGTACGCATGAAAACGCAGGACGCGTTCCTGCTACTTGGCAGATCATCTGAAGTACGATACCAACGCGGTTTTAGTTTAATACGCGCGTGGCAATTATAAAATACACGAGTAAAACAACGGTCGGTTATAGATCGAAAGCTAGCTAGCTTACGCTTATGCAGTACGTTGCACGTAAGATTATGCTGTCCTGGAATTTCAGGGACAGGGACACCATCCAGGTTTACAATTGGTAGCTGGGATGGCGCTAGCAACACTCGTTGCGGCTCATGGAGCGACACGAGACGATTATCCGACTTCCGAAGCGTGTAGGCAACATCTAAAACGACATACAGCTGAGTCGCGTTAGATTTGTCCTCGCGGATGACGTCATGATGCGGGAATAAAGAAATAGGTATCAACGAACGATCATGCACATCGCGAGGAGCGAGCGGAATGTAATTATCCCGTAAGTAGTCGCGATAAGCGTCCTTATAAGCTAGCCTCAGCTGGGAGGTAGCTTTAAGTTTACGTGGTAAACACAGCGGATGTTTACCTGAGGTATTGACCGAACTACCTATCGCGAAGACATTTTCGCGGAAAGGTATCGCGACCTCATAAGAAGCACCGGCAGAAACTCGTGGAGTGATAGTGGATCTTTCGCGTTCATGGCCAAAGGAACCCTGAACGGACGTGCGGGTAAGCTCCCGAAGATCCTTTGAATTATTGTTAGTGGTAGTTGACGGAATACGCACTAAGGCTAGGCAAGCAGTCGCGGTTGCCTGAGCGCAAGCGGGCTGCAGCGTAGGCGCAGAGCCCATGAGTACATAGCCGAATACAGTATGTATAGCGGAGGGCTCGGAAGGTTTTCCGAGGACAACGCCTGGAAGCAATAAGTGCGGAAATAACGAAGCCCCAATCAAAACATCAATAGGGTTCGGACTCGCGAACGAATTGTCTGCGAGGTGTAAGTTACTTAAATGCGAAAGTGCATTTTTATCAATAAGCGACGAAGGCAAGTCATCGGTAATTCGATCTACCACTAGCGCCGAAATATCGAATTTAATATTCGTGTTATATTTAGAATGCAATTGCAATGACACCGACTTACTAATAGGTTTTTCCGAACCACCGAAACCCTTCACGAACATGTGTGGGGTATCATTTTGACCTATGTTCAACCGCCTACAACATCCTGAAGAAATGAAATTAGCTTCAGCCGCGGTATCTAACAGACAACGTATAACATGAGCGTTCCCGTTACCATCGTGAACTATCACTTGAGCCGTCGCGAGTAGAACAGAAGTCTGCACATTACATTGCTCGCGAGGTTGAGTCGAACTTGTATTGCTTAATGTACGCGGCGCGGCAATGGATGTCGCGCATAATACAACGTTCTCGGACAATGGAACCGTCGCTGTAGAACCGGTTTTTGTTATCGCAGGCGCTTGAAGCGAGGGCTGGACTACTGACTGCAGCGCATCGCGATCTTTAGGCCGCGTCATAGTGGGCGCGAATCCTAGTGGCGCAGTGGTTACGGAGTCGGGCATGCAACTAGGGGTAGCCGGGTTCGAATCCGTAGCAGAAAAATGCAACCAGGTCGAATGTCGGAGGTTACACTTTTTACAGTTTCGATTCGAAGTACATACCGATACCTGACTATGCTGATTGCTTAGACAATTTACACAGGCGTTACATTGTTTAACTAATTTGAAGCGTTCTTCTGGAGAAGCTTTTATAAAACGCGGACATTTGAATAACTGTCTATGCGTAAAATTGTCACACAAACATTTTACCGCGGGTTTATTGTCAATCGTGGTGACAAAGGCGAGTTTTCGCGAAGAAGTAGGCGAAGAAGCATTTTTCTTATCCTGTGTGCGACCACGACCGATATTCTTTGTTGTGTTACCACTCGGAGACGTTTGGGACGAACGCTGCATTATTTTTGACTGATTTTTGATGAAATTTACTAAATCTTCGAAGGTAGGTATCGAAGACGAATCGCCTAGCCGTTCGAAATTATGTACGGAATCTGAATCTAATTTCTTAAGAGCGATATGTAAAATAATAAAATCTGCTAAATCTGCAAGCTTAAGATTTTTAAGTCCCCTGAAGGCTGCCACAAACTTATCCATAAATAAATCAAAGTTATCAGCGGAGGCACTTATAGGTTCAAATTCTAGTAATTGATCTAAGTAAGTTGCAGCTATCATTCGTTTGTCGTCATACTTGTCTATGAGGGTTTGCAACAACAAAGAATAATTCTCGGCGCAAGGTGTAATGCCTGAGCAGGCGGTAAGCGCCTTGCCAGTTAATTTACCGAGTAGATAATAGGGTAAGGATGCCGAATATGAGATGGTTGCCAAATATGAGATAGTTAGGTTTTGGTGAAACTAATCGCCGCAGCTATTTGGCGATACTGTCACCAGAAGCCACGTGGCAACAGACCGAAACATGTGTTGGTGCTTCCCAGTTCGAGGCGAAGATAGGTTGTGTACATGCGGATTTTTACGAAACCACAAAACCCGATTTTTGACACCAAATATTAACGAGGTATGTTACAACTTTATAGTCACACTAAATGATTTAAATTTACAGTCATTGTATCAGTTATATGATTAATTTTACAATGCATTTGCAGTTTAGTTGTATTTTCTTCGTCAAGAAATAATAGGCAGCCTAGTTTTTAAATTTGGGTGTTTTCCTAATATGAGACACGTGGGGGCTCCTTAAATGAGATATCTCATATTAGGATGTATAGAAATACGGCTATTTAAAAACCTCTTTTTCTACATCAAAGAAATCCTAGGACCATGATGCCATAATATGGGCCGTGAGTGCAGTGCAAAGCAAACAAATACGTTACCTAATAGCGTCAAAACTTTCGATGTTCCTAAGAGTATCCTAGAACGTTATGTCAAAAAAGTTGCTAATGCAGAAGTATTTGTCAAGGTTCATGGGAAGACCTCCAGCTTTTTCTTACTATTTAGAAGCAAAAATAGAAAAATATTGTAAAGCTGGACTAACGATTTTAAGGGTTACATCTACATCTGAAGAACATCAAGCACTTGGCACAAGCACATGATAATATATTATTAAGTTGTTACTTAAACCTTTTTATTTAGTAGTACGATGTTGTAGATTAATAAATATCGCCAATAAAAAGTTTTTTGAATTGATTTCTTTTCTTTTTCTCTAAATCTATACTATCTCATATTAAAAACCCTTGGTATCTCATAATAGGAGACCATTTCCCTGAGACGTAATTTCTGACTTTTCTAATATTATCTGATATAACAAAAAATCTATTATACCTAGCTCTAAACGGTCTTTCAAGGATAAACTTCATTAAATACTTATCGAATATAAATAATTTTCATAGTCATTAAGGCAATAACTTATTTTTTATGGCCGAATATGTAAATGGTATCTCATATTCGGCATCTTTACCCTACATCCTCTCGGAATCGGTAAGAGTTGTATTATCATGTATAGTTGATTTAAAGTTCGCATAAAATAAAGGCCATGAAAGAATATCACCATCGAACGACTTCAATTCAATAGGCGGCAGGGTAGGCTTTTTTGTGCGTAGTGACGCTTCTTTGCTGTGAGTCTGAGAGTTAATTTGGGAATGTACTAGTTTAATACGGCCATACAACTCGTCAAAGGAAATTAAACTATAATATTGAGGTGTCGCATTAGGATCGATCGTTAACAAACGGTCATTGTACTGATCCAAGAGAACTTGAAACTCAGTACGAAGCGTATCTAATGTGACGACCGAACTAAGAAAACTTTCTTTTGCAAGTACATCTGTATGAACGTTATTTGAAGAATCATAAATGTTCTGGATTCTTTGGAAAATAACATTTCGTTTAGCCTCAAGCAATTTTAATTCCCTATCATTTGGAACGGGAGAAGCCGACCTGAAAGCCTTATTTTTGTCCGTCATGTTTTACACGAACAAAATTAAATCAACGCGTAAAACAGGGAGATAACGCTTGTTAACGAACAAAGCGGTTACGTCGTCGCACGGCTGGCCGTAAGTAGGTAGGTAAAAATATACTTAAGTCGAGCGACGAAATAATGATTGTGGTAATATTTCAGTTAATTTACTTATTAACTATGAAATATATTACGAAAATAGATAAATATATAATAATATATGTATAAGGGGACGCACACAACTTAATTATTGCGGCGTAGTAACGATATAATTATGATCGTATGTAGGTAGATGCGTGACAAATATTATGGCACGGGATACAAAAATATATTTAAATATATTATTTATATTATGAAATATGCTTATTAGCCAATCCTAATAAGTACGGGTATGTTTGTTCAGCCAGACCAGAGGGATGGATCAGTAATAGACCGCAGTCGCCACGTGGTTGACAGAACAAAGAGATTCGAGATCCGGCTCGAAAGGTACCAGAAAGAATGGTGTAGAAACGGACGCCACTGTCCACCTTCGACAGCCTGAGCTTGTGGACTGTATGAATTTAGAATTTAGATGTTCCGAAGGATCAGGGGCGAACGAAGGGATAGCGGGATCTCCGTGCACTAACCTTGTAAGTCCCCGGGACTGGAGCCAGGTGCGCACCTCCACTATCGGCCACTCCGGAACACGTCGGCGTCAGCTGGGCAGCGAAGTCGTTCACACAACACTCTTTTTTCGTTGTTGGTAAAAAACACGAGGACGGGCGACACAATGGGTGCATGCGCCTCGCGGAGACGAAAAGTTCGAACTGACGTTTTGACGTAATTTGACGTCATTCTAGTGCACAGAGGGAAATGGAGGGTAGGTAGGAATTGATATGACATTTAATGTCAATCCAAAAAAGAAACCAAAGAGGTGGCGTCACCACAAGCTCTAAATAACATCACAGTAAGGCGATTTTGATCGCTACACAGTGCTCGTATTTTGTAGATTCGATAGACAGATCGAGAACTATTTTAATCCAATTCAAATTTAGTGCGGTCAGGGCAGCTAAACTATATTATGTAAAAGCTTTTAGCTACAGTGGGGTTAGTATAAGGTTTAATTCGATTGATTGTATTCTTATTCGATGACATTACCGTCAAAGTAAATTCAACTATAATGATATTGAGCTAGAGCTCAATTTCGTATATGCATTCTTATAAGTTTACGTATACAGATTCGCTCCAAATTAAAATCGGTTGTATTGAATTTGTGACTTTAAATTAATACAATTAAGGTTTATTCTACTTTTACGCTAATGTTATCGAATACGAATACGATCAATCGAATTAAATCTTATACTAATAACCCTACTGTTGTAATTTTAGATCGGTTAACAGTAACCGATTCAACGATGTCGATAGACTAATGAATATAAAAGCAATGTACTTTTAAATTTAAAATTAAAGTAGTCGATACCCATTTTACCCTGAACAAATAAAATGGCTAATACAATACATTCAATAGGTACATTTGTTTCGATACAGTATGGATGGCTTTATTATAGTTTTAACATCAATTGGCGAATAAAATATTTTTAGGTATTGTTATACTTTTGACATCCATACTGCTGTTGTTCGCTGTTAATTAATTGCTAACTATTTTGGCCATGAATAAAAATAAAACGTATAGATAACTACTATTTTCAGGATAGATATGAAATTTTAAAGCCAAGCGAATTTTTCTCGACTGAAATCAAAATGGATTTGCTGAACGTTTTCCAATTATTTCTAATATTAGTTGGTTTTAATCTTAAAATTTGTACTATTTTAAACATCTTCATTAACCGATGAAAAAAGGAGGTTCTTAATTTGTCGCGTGTATATATACAGGGTGTCCCACGGCTATGCCACATGGAGGGGAAGTACCTTAAATATTGTAGATGGAACATTTTACTGAAAGAAGACTTCATTTTAATTTAAAAAAACAATTTAAACTGCATTCATAGATTTTTAAATAATTGCCTGGTTGAACCGGGACTCGAACCCGCTATACGAGAAAAAAAATTAACCTGTATCTTTATCATACCGATCGAAAGGCTTCATCATAAGGATTATTTTTTGTTAAATAACATAGCATGAGAAATAAAAGGAAGACCATGAATTTTAGCCTTTGATGTAAAATTTGTCCAGAAAAATGAAAAGCTGACATTGGCGTATCGACATACAACTGACATGAACTATTACTATGCAATTAAAAAAGTTATGCAATTAAAAAAGTTTATCGCCGACTCAAAATTACTTACATTAGTTTAGGAGCTTAGTTAGTAAGACTACAAAGATTTATATTTTATTTTTCCTTTTTTGGTTGCTTCGATCGTCGTCGGTTAAATTTTTTGTAAAAATTAATTATATGACTTTACAGTGACGTCGCAGAAGTAGTGTTATAGTGGTGCCGTGTGCACCATTGGGTGGCAAACGTAGAATGAGTATCCTCTAGAATCCTACCAAGCGTGTCGTCGAAAGGGAAAGACAACTCTGTGAAATACCTACTCTTGTACGTCTTGTTGCTCACAATCACCTCACAATGTATTGTGAGCAACAACTCAAAACGTGGCACGCAGTGAGAGACGTATATAGACATAGCTGTGACTCATTCTATCTTGTTTGACATCGCTATTCTGCATCTCTTTCGTGTGGGATTGAAAAAGAGATTTCATTTAGTCTATAGGTAGCACTTCTCTGTCTACGGTGGCACCCTGTATGTTATTTGAAGAAATCCACAGCGGCACTATGCCGTGTATCATTGCCTTTATGCATTTTCTCACCTTACACATTTTACTTACTACCATCTTACTACGCTCCATTATGCGGGATTAAGTCTGTTTGCGTTGCGTGAATTCTGTTTCATGTGTTCATCCTTTAGGAATGTCAGACGACACTTGAAAGCAGTCTGGAGGCGAGCTTAAAATACGACTCTTTGTTACTTTGCCTTGCGGCGGTGAATTCTTAATGCCGGTATAACTTTGCAAGTGTTCATTACTACCTAATTACTTTGTCAGGTAAACAAATGGGGTTTGTGCATTAGGTTGGATTAGATGTAGTGTCTCTAATGTTCTTACTCTACTAATGATGTTGCTTGTTTTATTTGTGTAATAATTTTATTGTATGTAATACATACTCCTTATGTACCTAACCCTTTTCTGACCGGAGATCTGCGTATATTACTGAGCCTACTAAATGTTAATTTCTTTGCTAAAGAGTCTTTCTTTTCAGCAGACCCTCCAGACGCAGTTAAGCATTAAACGGTTCTACAAAAAAAAATACTAAATATTTACGATATAGGATTGTAATCGTTCAAGTTCGTTCAGCACTGGACACTCCAAACATTAATGGAACGTGACCCTACACTAAATTGTAACGGAATGACTAGCTTTCGCCTCGTTGCCGCTTATGACTTTCCGTTATGGTCATTTCCGTAACGCTAAGGGTAATGATACAGGCATGCCCTTCTCTCAGAGTACCCTCTTTTTATGTACGGATTGTACGTGTTAAGATTCTGTAGCATCTCATTGCGTGTTTTCGTACTGTCTTCTACTTATTACTCAGTAGACGATGCCTTTGTGCTATTCTGATGTATAAGCTATTACATTTTGAAGTTTCACCAAAATCCATCCGTCAAAAGTAGTTTTTACGTGAAAGAGTAACAAACATCCACTGAACTGTAACTCATAACTGTGGCTCAAAACAAACAATGATTTCACCCTAATTGTACTTACATGTATGTAATTATTTTCTGGTATTGGTACTGATAATTACTTTTTAATGGTAATTGTGATGAATTATGACACCTTTTCACAGCACAGTACGTCGTTTTTTAATAATTTTCTGCGAGCTCGTCGTAATAACGCGACTATATTGCGTGGTCGGCCTTTAGAGGCTTACTAAAAATAACTTATCACCGCTTCTCAGCGTTATAGATCGATGCTAGTCACTTTTCTAAAACATTCACCTGAATAAAAAATAGAAACAAATATTAGCCCTTTTAATCCTTTTGAAATAAAAATAAAAATAACAGTGAAACTTTAACATTTCAAAAGCTCTCCAAATCGACTGAAAACGCAATTGCCACCAGTGTTAACACTAGTGTCCGTTAATTGGACGCACTCAAACATTTTGCCTTGTTGATATGTATGATTTTTTTTTTAATAAAAAATTTTGGAATAATCTCTGGTCTGGTCTGGAGGGAGGCTTTGGCCGTGGCTAGTTACCACCCTACCGTCAAAAACGCACGCCAAGCGATTTAGCGTTCCGGCACGATAACGTGTAGAAACCGATTAGTGGTATGATTTGAATGTATACTGCCATACCCCTTCCAAGTTAGCCCGCTACCATCTTAGGCTGCATCTTCACTTACCATGAGGAGTTATATAAGCTACGTTTACACGCTTGGCAAATCTTGACATGTTCCACAAACACAAGCATGTGAACGGGGTGTGTGGCTTGGCTTGCGTGAGCTTGTCGCCGATCCGCGCTAATGCCGGTTTTTGAACACAGATCAAAAGAAGCTTGCGGCAAATGCTTGCGGCAAGCGCTTGCGACGTATTTACACGTTAGTGTGTGCTTAGTGTCGCTCTTGAGCTCGCGCCGAACGGGTGTTTCTACGCTGCGCTATATACGACGGCGTATCGATCATGAGTAGTTGGTCAAACGACAAACGCAATAGCCGACACAACTTCAACGTCTACGTCTTCCATCACTTCTATGTATGTCTGCACAGTTTGCCTGTCCGTAACACACTAACACACTCGCAAGCGTGTAAATGCGTGCGTGTAAAAGCTTGTGAATGTTTGCCAAGCCTCAGCACGCATGTAAACGTAGCATAAGACTTTTTATCTTCACAACAAAAGCAAAAAACAAAAGTGTGAACGCAAAAGAGAGTGTTGAAAATGCAAATCACCTGACTGAGTGCATTGAATCCAAGTAGAAAGCAGAGCATTTTTTATACTCGTACATTCGCCGGCGTTCATAAATCAAGTACTTTCGAGCCCTCTCCGGGACTCCAGCGATTATTATAGACTGAGCTCGTGACAATGCCAGGATTTATATATATCAATTATAAATTTTGCTATAATCTTTGCTGTAATTTTTTATTTTTAAACGACTTCCAAAAAAAGGAGAAGGTTCTCAATTCGTCGGAACCTTTTTTTATGTAGGTATGTGTAATGTGCACCGATTACTCGAAGACGCCTGGATTTGAAAAATTATTTCTTTGTTTGAAAGGGTACACTGGGAAGTGTGCCCTTTCAAAAAAACAACTGGTGGTCCCGTTGTCATCAGGTCTGATGATGGGGTCCTGGAGAAATCGAGGGAACTCTTCAAATTTTATACGCATAGTTGATAAACTTTGTAGTGGCGTTTGAAGTCGGTTTTGTAAAAGGAATTTTTACATTTATATTATTGTTCTTTTCTCTTTTTCTGAGAATTTGAGAGAGACCGAAGAGGTCTCGGGTTTAAGTCTTTTTTTCTTAAAAAGAATATTAGCCAAGCTTAATTTGACTTATATTCTCCTATCCCCGCTAAATAAGCGAAAAGCTTGTGCTACAAAAGCTGGTGGGTACGACAATAGTGCAACGGTTGGGACTCGAACCTGCAACCTTTCAGTTTTCACCATTGACCTATTGAGGCTTCAAATTAATCATTATACAAAAATTTGGCAGAAATTTTCATCTATAGGTAGGTACGTCTAGCGCGGAATTGCATCATCGTCCATAGCACTCAGGCTGAAATCTATAGACCGCACTCTAGCTCTGCTCAGACTCAAGACAGAGATAAAACGAGACAGATTTATGTCAGAGCACAGAGCACGCTCTATACCTAGATCTCGGCATTAAGGCTTATGGACAATAAAGAAAGGATTATAAAGATCTCAGAATATTACAGAAAATACATTTTAAACAAGGATAACAAATCTGTTTTAATCCCGAGCAGAGCTTTTGTTAAAATAGTTGCAAGTACTAGAGCGCAGTGAAAGCGTCAAGCCGTTTTAATATTCATGAAGCGACTAACTGGAGGGTAGGCGAGGATACAAAACAGCATTTAAGTTCAAGTTCGGAACTTAGATACAGATTTAGTCCGATTAGTAGACATAGTACATATTCCATCTTAAAATAATGACTGCTAAGTTTTGCCGACTCTTTAAAGAAGAATAGTGCATCCCAAACAGTTGTTAGGGTCTTGATCTGTCATGATTGCCTGTGAAATTATGCCTAGATGAAATAAGTTTGTCATATTAAACATAATAAAAAACGTATTGTATTACCATAATTGTGTATACGATGAGGTATGTAAGTGGCAATGCAAACTCAAATTAGATACCTAATTCAAGTTTGTAAAGGAAATTTGTACTAACTCGTAACAGCTGGTTCGTAAATTCGAGCTACCTCTTGAAATCGTTGTCCCAGACAATTATACGAGTACTTACCTACCTAAGGATCGGTGCAGCAAATTGTATCAAATACGCAGAAAGTGGATTGAATTTGACAACAGGAAACATCAGTGTTTGTTTGACGACCACCCTGACGCACTGTTAGCACTTTGGTCTTATAACTGGGAGATCTCGGGTTCGATCTTCGGGGCAATTTGGGAATTTATAATTTCTGAATTGTCTCTGGTCTGGTGGGAGGCTTTGGCCGTGGTTAGTTACCAACCTACCGTCAAAGACGTGCCGTCAAGCAATTTAGCGTTCCGGCACGATGGCGTGTAGAAACAGATTAGGGGTATGAGTTGAAGGTACACTGCCATACCTCCAAGTTAGTCCGCTACAATCTTAGACTGCATCGTCACTTACCATCAGGTGAGATCACAGTCATGGACTATCTAGTCCTCGAATAAAAAACAAAAAGCGATGTTCTCATGAGGGAATTTTAGTTGATCATCTTAGATTAAACTGGGATCGAACACCAGACCACCGTCGTCTTTATCCAAAGACTAGACTCTAAGCTATCACCGCATTTTACTTTTATTTTTAAGTATACTTCAACATTTTAAGTATTTTAAACTAGCTTACTTATTAGGGAAAATATCTTATTTATGTACACTAAGTGTCCAGAGACGCTCTTCCACGAGTTGCTAAAAAAAATTAAACCCTGAAGATTAACTTATTTTCTTTTTTAAAAGATTCTTTCTTAGTTATTTTTAAAACATTCTATCCTTGAAAGCTTTTAGCTTGAAGCGTTAATTAGTTGCGTAACTAATAGCCCGGTATTCTATTTATAATTTTAATAAAAAAAAAAAAAACAGAATCCTTATTGTTATTCCAAGATCATCTATCAGTCAAAATGGAGAAATTCTGGTTTCATCAAGAAAACGATATTTACAGAGCCCGGTTTGGCACATTTCAGAAAGTTGTTTGAACATCGTATTTAGTAAGCAGTCAAGATGTAAATAATACCTATTACATTCAGAAGTTCTTACTTGGTTCTACGTTCTCTATTTAGAAAGAAAAAAAGAATCTAATTGGATCGTTATAAGTGCTTGCACTGTGATAACAGATCTTGGCCTTTCGGCCACGGCTACCAATCACTACCTACGTAATAGATAATTTTATGCACTGTAATACATCCTATATGTACTGTACACAGATATACTTACTACTCTCCCAGTCTCATACTTCGATGGAACGGCAATTCGGCATGACTAGATAGTAATCAGGAGCAGGATCGACGACTGCTTTACCTGCTCTTCGAGGTACGCATAACAACGCCGACGTCCCAACTCCGGTACCCAATGATTTTTTAGCCTTAGGACTCGAACCTAGGACCGTAATTGAACGCGCAGCTGATAAGTTGACCACTACACCAAGGGAGCAGTTATCAACCATAGTACTTCAGGAGGTCATTAAATTTACTCGTGCAACGTAATATGTTATCCCAAATCGGGTCTGATCTTTCCGCCCGCCCAATTTATTTTTTGTAAATCCCGGCTAGGCTTACGGGTTGGGTGCCCCGACGAACCCGATTAGACGGCGTTCCACCTAATTTGTTACAAGTCAGCCCTGACTTACCACGTCACCTTAGTTAAACTCTTGTATGGATTAAATCGACTGTTTTTGTTAGGCACTCGCATTAAAATGGAATGTTACTGTAGCCCTTGAAGGATATAAATGGTTATATCCTTCTAGCTGTAGTCCGTAGTCAGCCCGTCAGAGTTTAATTACTGTTTTTCATGGGATTTTCATTTATGATTCTATATCCATAAAATAATACCTAATTTTAATTTTTGTTTTTGAACCACATAAAGTTAAGAATAAATTCTAAAAGAATCGAATCGTAAAAAGTAAGAAACAGTAACAATTTCGCGGTGTAAGAGGCAGATGAAAGTATCTCCAAAAAATTCAAAAGTTGTTTTTTTTTTTTTCAAAAAATGGGTCACAATTGGTCGTTATGAACAACCAAAACGACATAACTATAATATATTCAATATATTACAAATTCCAAAAAAAAATCGTAATAAATAAGCGGAAAAAACATCCCTGAGGAAATCAACCGGATCTTTATAATAATATACTTACCGCGTCAGAAATATCGGAGAGAAAGTTTAGTATCTCTCCAATGAACTTAGAAAACTCCAAAATTACCCTCTTTTTATCTGTATGGTTTCCCCCAAAATCCTCTGGATTTCACTCTTCCGGCCCGACCTCCCGCCAGTCGAACTCGCTGAGAGGCGAGGCGGAGACATTACATAACAAAAATAAAACATTGCAATAATGTTTAACAATGTTCAAAGCATCTAATTTAACAGCAAATCCAATGTAGCGAACGGTCGGTAATTGCTCTGGAAGCAGCGACACTCGACTGATGAATGGAGCGCGCGGAAAATTCACAGCGCGAAAAAAGGCTCCAGACAATCCGTAAATTAAAACTGTAGCGAGCCCGATCTAGTTATCTAGCTTTTTACGGTTCGTTGCCTCGTATTGGTTTGTCCCTTTTTGTTTCGAAAACTGATGATGTGGTAATTTGAAATGTAGAATTAGGTCTTATGAAGCGATCTATAGACCGTGCTCTGACTCAGCTCAGAATTACGATAAAGGTTAAAACGAGACTTGTTAAAATGAGACGGATTTATGTCAGAGCAAGTCGCACCAATAACAGAGAAAATTACTGAAAACCGCCTCAGATGGTTCGGACACATAAAAAGACGTGGCAGCAATCATGTAGTTCAGATTGCGCTAAATCTACCTGAGGTAAAAAGAGGTAGGGGCCGCCCGCCATCGACCTTGTGGTCTAATATTAAAAGAGACCTTAAGCTAGCCCAATTGCCTGAACCGACAACCCAAGACAGAATGACTTGGCACAGAAAAGTGAGGAGACCCGACCCGAAATAATGGGAAAAAGGAGAGGACAAAGAAAGAGATTTATGTCAGAGCATATACAACTCTGCCTTGAGTTTGAGCTGAACGAGAGTGCGGTCTATAGATTTCAGCCTTAGTGTGCTGCCAGTATAGCGCTGATAGTGTAGTGCTTAAGAATTTAGCTTCCTTGTTGGATCTCCGGAAATCGATCACAGATCTCTTGATCTCTAACTATTCGGAGCATTTTGTTTTAAACAATGAAGAAAGTATCATTTCCTTTAGCAGTGAAGAAGAACATCGTTGGGAAACCTGCAAGCCTAAGAGTTCTTTATAATGTTCTCAAAGGCATATGAAGTCTGGTAATCCACACTTAGTGTGGTGGTTTATAGCCTAAAACCTTCTTATTCAAGAGACCTGTGTCTCGTAATGGTGGTTGTGGTAAGCGATGGTTGTGAAGATGACGATGACGTACTGCCAGTGACAATACTCTGATTTCGTCGTTAATTGTAGGTCTCATAAGAAAGCCTATGTGCTATTCCAGTCTATAATCTATTTCTGTGCCAAATTTCAGCCAAATCGGTTCAGTCGTTGCGGCGTGATTGAGTAACAAATATCCAAACTTTCGCGTTAATAATATTAACAGGATAATAGGATTGACCGATGTTTCTAATGATTGATGTTTCAATTTCAAATGTGTTTGTACCTCTATTAGCGATATTGTCCTTGTGTGCTTCCTCCACATATTTGTTGAACGTGATCCAACTTACAAGGGGGAAATTACGAGTCACACATATTAAGATATCTCGAATGTGAAGTTCAACATATATTCACAGTATGTCAGAATTCATCATTGTCAATCTAAAGTCCCTTAAACTCAATTCTAATGAATGTGTTTGAAGTCAAAGTGTGATAAATATAGAATTAAATGGTAAATGTAGTGGAATGATGAAAGTTATGTAAATTTATTCTCGTTTTAACTTCATAAAATTGGTTTCCAGAGCGCCACATACATACATAGGCTGATAAACACATTATCCTCCTTTACATTGTGCAGTCGGGTAAAAATACTTATAATTATTCTTTGACCTAGTTTTAACTAACAAGCAATTCTTGTTAGAACCAAAAAGCCCATTTTCATACCGTCAGCAGCATCAACCTCTCCTGACTTCATTAGAACTTTTTCGATGCGTCCAAATCTTGCTGGCGTATTGAATAATGCGAAGAATATACTACATACTAGCATCTTTTAGGGAAAGTATTCGATCATCTTTAAAGTCATGTTCCATCTTCACCGATCCTGACAGTCTTGTCGACCGAATTCAGGTTCATAGTTGTTAAAGCTTCATTTCATCATTTGCTCTTTTAGCGCCCTTAGTACGAGTTAGCAGATATCGTCAATATTTGACAGATTTCGAGCATCGAACACAATCACTACTCAGCTATTCATCAATTTATTGTAAAATAGACACGAATCTTGTTTTGAAGTTTTGATAAGTACTACTGATTTTCATTTCCAAAAAGTGGCTTGAGATGTGTCACAAACCTGAACTTTCTACTATGATGTTATAGTGTTTCCAAACTTGAAATCTGTCAACATTTTCAAGATGTATAAACTCGTGCTAACCTTAAAGTTCACCAACTATTTGTAATATCGATGAGTGACTGCAGTCTGCATTGAATTTGTTGTTCCCGGATAGTTTTGTGTTTTGAAATATTCCCGCAAATATTTGGGAGTTGCAGTAATCAATTTCAGTTTATTGCTATCCATAGTGTACATAACTGTTCTGAAAATAGTATTATCGAAAAAATATTGCTTCCCTGTTGAATTTCGAATTTCTGGCGACTACAAAACGAACTAGTAGAATGTTATAATTATTGTATCTCTGAATTTTGTAGCTGACAACTAGGTGGTCATCGCCATCTAGTCAGCTTAATAACAGACCTCTTCTTGGGACTTCCACAAGACGCGGTCTTGCGCCGCCTGTATCTGGATACTGGATCTGGATCTGGTAGTCGCTGGCGACTCTTTACTATATTGTGATGAACACTCAATCTTAATATTTTGTAAGTAGAGCTTTAGATACTAATATGATTGGATTAAAGAAATCCTTGATTCACAAATTGACATAACAAACTTACAGAAGTCTCTCGAGAGAACTGCAGAGAAGGCCCCTTGATATCAACGTTTGACTTTTGTTTTATATATTAACCAATCCAATGAAACATACAAAAACTCAAGTAAACAATCAATTAAATTTAGTAGATAAGCTCTGAAAATTAATGCTATGTCGGATACATATATTTTATTTTTATTAAATTACAAGATAGTCCTTGACTGCGATCTCACCTGATGGTAAGTGATGATGTAGTCTAAGATGTTAGTGGACTATATTTCTCTTAAGCCGTAACAAGTCAAAATCCATGCGCACGAAGTACGTGGGTATACAGCTATTCCGTATGATTATGTCTGGAAATTAAGTTTAATGTTTTAATATATTCGCAACATAAAACATAATGTTTGAAAATCCGGAATCCTTAAGTATTACGAGCAGACGTGGGAAAATAATTAAATGTTAATGAATACTGGCAGGATTGTGCTTACATTATAAATTTAGAAGTCACAGAGCATCGTGAAGAGGCGTATAACCAGATTACCTTTGCGGTATTACCACACATCATTAGTGAATAAGAAGGCGGAACGAAATCCTAGCAATTCAAAGGGAACTTAATTAAAATGAGACGCAAAGTCCTATGCACAGTTAATAATAATAATTATGAGAGTTTCATAATAGTCAATGAAGCAAGGGCAATAATTCCAAATAAGCATTAGGCACGCATAGTAGAATAGAATAGCATAATTTTTTATTCACATAAACTTTTACAAAGTGCTTTCGATCGTCAAGTGAATCTACCACTGGTTCGTAAATTCGCATATTACTGTTTGTAAGTATATTAATAGGTATACCCTTGGACAATTAAGAGCGTTAAATTGTCAAAGGGTATATTTTATACTTATATCGGTACAGTAGTAAGGAAGGGATCGTTATAATTTTATTAAAAGGTCGTGAGGTCAAAAGAACAGCACATAGGTAGTACGATATTTTTTTGATCGTATTGTTATTATTATTTTTGAAGTAAATACAAAGCATAACGGAAACTTTTTGATATGTCAATACATATGTAAAGGCTTTTTCCTGTCCCGCGAATTTGCATCCGCGTAAGCTTCCAACCCGCATCCTAACGTTTCGTTATATAGCATGCATGTATATTAAAGTCAAAGTCATTTAGAATACACGTAATCTTTTTTATTCAAATAAACTTTTACGAGGTGCTTTCGAATTACTCACGGACTTTTTACTTCAAAGTAGATACAATCCAAGAGGTATAAGGTCAGTTTTTATTCGTGTGGCTGGCTTTTTGTAATACATTTATACTACTTTAACGACCACTCACACTAATGCAAAGCTGAGCCTACTACTAGATCTAGGAGACTTGTGCCAGGTGAGAATCATTCTCCCAACTATATAATCAACTAAGCACAATATCTCATAACTATCATCAACTAGCAATTCCTACGTACAACAGTTACGTTCAGGAAAATCCATAGAGTTAACCTTATATTAAAAAAATCACATAAACACCTCAAACTTAAACAAATATAGCAACGATCTTTTAGGCTATGTTCAGATGGCTGAATTGCGACGCGCGTTTTCAAATCGCGCGCTTAGACATCCTAATATATGCCCAGCAACCGTTCACATGCGCGCGCGTTAACGCGCGTCAGTGAGCGTCAACGTGGCGCTCAGAGAAAAAGTTTCTAGACGCAGACAATCGCGCGTTGACTCGCGCTTTGATATTAATGTAATGTCCGTTTGCTGTTCAGTTGAGCGCGCGCTTTCATCGCGATTGCATGTAATTTTGTTAATTTTCGTAATTATATTTTGTTTTCGCATTTAAAATGAGTGAAATTGAAGATATTGACATCGACTTACTAATCGATGAAGTAGAAAAAAGGCCAGCAATTTGGAATATAGGTTCGGAATCCTATATATCCTGGGTCTATTTTTCAAAATTGGATGAACCCAATGTGTACGTTTTCTTTTTCTATATTTTTCTTTATAATATAACCACAAAATATAGCCTCTTCCACGTCCATTTTCTACGTTCTACCGAACTAGACTGACGAGTACTCTCGCAACGCTCATTAGCGCTCATCATCTGAACTCCCTTCAAATTTGATCGCGCGTTGACGCGCGTAGACGCGCGTTGACGCGCGTTAACGCGCGTTACATGTGAACATAGCCTTATTCAGTGACAATTAAATGTTAATAGACTGTTTATAATGTCAACACAATCATAATTGATTATGATCGTGTTGATATTATAAATTCATAAGAGCGCAGATCTCACTGAGCCTCAAAGGCCTTACCAAATTGCCGTAGTTTCGATTCATGATCTCTGAGCTTATTTTAAGCTACAAGTCTATTATTATGTATATTGTATCTCTTTAAAATATATTAAAGGAATCTTCTACAAGGCTTTTACCTCTACTATCTAATCGCTTTTTCCCTTGACTTCGTCTGTGTGGAGTTAGGATCTTAAAGTCACAAATTCTCATTGTTTGTTTTTTATTATTTACGCAAAAAAATATTGATTCGTAGATTTGTTGCGGCGTGATTGAAGGACAAGCCGCCAAACAAGCACACATTAGCTTTTATAAAGTTAGAAGGTATACTAATATTCTTAACAGGTATGTTTTTGAAAGAACATCTATACTAATATTATAAAGCTGAAGAGTTTGTTTGTTTGAACGCGCTAATCTCAGGAACTACTGGTTCGAATTGAAAAATTATTTTTGTGTTGGATAGTCCATTTATCGAGAAAGGTTTTAGGCTATACGATGTCACGCTGCGATCAATACGAGCGAAGCATCAGTGAAAAATGTTGGAAAAAACGGGGAAAATTATCCATATTTAAAATATATTCTTTTAAAAACTTCTTAATCGCGATCATAATAACAGAAAATGACGCGGACGAAGTCGCGGGCAACAGTTAGAATATAAAATGAGAGAAATAATTGTACAAAATAATATAGAAAATAGCCATTTTACGAGTACCTATTGTATTGTATAAATCAAATCATTTAATGAAAGAAGAAAAATTTTTATAAAGGTAGGTACCTACTTATATAATATAATGATCAAGACTCTTTATTCGAATATTCATCTCAGTAATTCTGTATCATACGGTTATCGAATAAAATATAATTGGCATCTGAAAATTGGCTTGAAATTTGGCGAATGGTAATTAAAAATAAAGTATTTTCAATTTGCCGTTATTACAGATATAGACTTTCAATTTTTATTTTATTTTGGAAGAGATATACCTATTCAAATATGATTCAAAGTATATCTTTCTGAGTTTTTATTATCTATTATTATTTTACTCCTTATTTACACCAAAACAACAACAAAGAAAAAATATATATTAATAATAGGTATATAATATATAATTCGTTTTTTTCAGCTAAGTATAATTTTATTAATTTAAAGTAGATATTTAAAACATAAATCTCTATCAGTGACAGTTAACCACAAGTTTATTAAAACTGTCAGTTAAAATTATTTCCTACACTTTTTAGCAGTGCCAAATAATATTTATATTTCTATTTTGCTATAAACAGATTTATAACGCAAATTATCATCAATATTAAAAATTATTTGCATTATTTTATTCGAAATTTTTTTGCCCATTGAAGTTTCACACCAGCGTCTTTTCAACTCCTAACTGCTACTGAAAATTTCTTACCACTTATTCAGAAAAATGCCAGATTCTCGCACCAGAGGGTTAATTTAGATATTATGAATTCTTAAACTACAATTTTATACAATTCTGCAAATTAAATTTGTCTGTAAATATTCCACCAAATAAGCATCGCAAAACAAAGTCTAAACAGAATTGGAAAGATCACTTAGTGTATTTTTATTTTAGAAACGCTCGCCCGAAACGTAATGGGAAATTAAATTGTAAATAACATTCAATGAACCTACTTAGTACTTACCTACCAGACGAAGAATAACTTTTTATGGGCATTGGGGCTCCTCGTTGCGAAACCGTCGCGTTTTTACGATACCTTTGTTTTTTATTAAAAAAATCTAATCAACACAGTAGCAGTATGCAACAATGCTTTGCTTAAAAATTGCCTTCGAAAACCGTAGCGTGTTTGCGTAGGTAGCGTAGCGAAGCAGGAGCGTAGAGCGATGGTAAAGTAGTAATAATATGACGGCAGCGTAGCGCTGTGTCAGCTTCGTGTGATAGCAGCGATGTATGAAGGTAGTACGACTTACGAGTATAGCTCAGTTTCAACGTAGCGTGAAGGCAGCGTAGCACAGTGCTACGCAGCATAGTGCAACGGCAGCGTAGTGTTTAGGCTTTAAAAGTGAAGTAAGTAATTCACCATTATTTTATTTTAATTAAGATTGAAAGCATAAAATTTTCCTCCTACCGAAATTAGTCACGCAATTTCAATACGTAAAGCAATTACGCGGGCTTGTTTCGGTCCGTCTATATACAGCGGTATTCAAACATAATGAGCTAAAATAAAAGCATATTTTGGACCATTCTTATTGTGGTGGCTTTTCATGGTACGTAATATTGTGAGCCACACCTAAGACGAATTGTCAGCATACTGACATAAAAATATTATGAAATTCGAAAAATTCAAAATTATTTTTTTCATGCAGGCTAACTTGTGGCTCTGACAAATCAAAAGACTCTACCGGCGGTTAAGTTTTATCGTTGTGTAGTCCTAATTTCGTCTCAAAGATATACCCAGGAATTTTGTATCTAACGCAACCAACTATAAAATTGCATGCAAAATTTCTGAATACGGTTTAAAGCGACCAGCAAAAGTGTAAAGCTCATTTTTGCAATGAAAATGTGTCCATGAGATTGAATAATTTATACTATTCGCTTTTGCTGGTTAAGCCTACTGAATAATTAGTGATCTTTCATTATTATGAAGCATGAAGATTCCAAATCCAAGATACTGTTCTGGCTACTAAAGTCTTGTATTGTGGGAAGTCAACTTTCACTCACTGAATATAAATTGGAACGTAGATTTATGTTTTTCTCGAATACTTGAAAATATAATATCATTTATATAATGAAGTGATACATTCGTTATTCGCCTTGAAATTCTAATAATAGTGTTATTCATTCTACGTGGATGGCGGCGCGGGACGGCTAGAAACTAGATTGTTTGGTTTCGATGTGGACTGTATAATTTTCGCGGGGTTTGCTCAAATCCGACTGGGTTGGGTTTGGGCCGCGGAGTTATGGGAGTGTCTATAGGAAAAGGGTAAAGGCACTGACCTGAATCCTTAGGAGCGGCGCCGCGATACTTCAGCGAGCCGCGCGTACATTCATGGATACTTTTCGATGCTTCACTCTTCCTTTCTCACTTCTTCGACTGACGAAAACCAAGAAGGCAAGTTTGTTGGCAAGTCCAGATCAACACTGAATCACTAGGAGCGGCGCGGCGATGCACCAGCTTTAGCGGCGCGTTTACGTTAATTGACGGTCATCGATGCACTGACACTTCTTCAGGCCAGGGGGGGTCGGTATTAGGTAGGAAATTTTGACAGGATGGTCGGATTCGAGCGGTTAAACGAAAACTATTCGCGCTTCGGCGCGACCATGTCCCCGGGCTTGAAGGGCTACCTTCAAAGAAACTACGACGCGGAGAGTTTAAACGAAATTATTTATTGACTTAAGTATAATAAGCTAACCTAACTAAATAAGAATCCTAACCTAAGCAGATGAGTTGAAGTTAAACTAATTACTGTTTAGGTAAGGGACAAAGACGCACTACAGGACGTAGATAGGTACCTGTAGCAGTACGAACGCGGACAACACGCGTGACACCATTCGATCCAGGAAAAACTTCCTCGACTAGCCCTAACGGCCAGTGAAGAGGCGGTGCATTATCGACGGTAATTATTACCACATCTCCCTTAGCGATCGGATTGGTTGGCGTGTTCCATTTGTTTCGAGTCTGTAGCGTATGTAAATAATCAGCCTTCCATCGTTTCCAGAATGACTGAACAAGTTTATCAATAAGTTCTTGACGCGAGAGCAAATGTAACGGACCATCTTCTATCTCCCTAGCCGGAAGATATTTTAAGGGGGTGAGAGTGAGAAAATGAGCCGGTGTCAACGCGAGAGGTTCCGATGGATCATTAGATAGCGTGCGGCACAATGGACGGGAGTTCATTACTGCCTCGATCTGAGCAAGCACAGTATTGAACTCTTCCAAGGAAAGAATTTGGTCGCCTATCACGCGATATAGATGAGTTTTGAGGCTCTTAATGTTGGCCTCCCAATTACCGCCAAAATGGCAAGCAGTTGGAACATTAAGTGACCACTCGATGCGATTTTCGGCTAGTATGTGACCAAATTCAGACCTGAAATGTTTGGACGCTAAAAATTCGTGCAATTCCGAAAGCGTGCGCTTGGCGCAAACATAATTTGACGCATTGTCGGAATGAACGCGAGCGACAAAACCGCGGCGGGATAAAAAACGCTTAAACGCCCCGAGGAAACTATCTGTACTTAAGTCGCTGGCAACTTCTATGTGTACAGCGCGAGTGGTTAAGCACACGAAAAGACAAACGTATGCCTTCATTGATCGAATTCCACGACCGCGAGAAACAGTCACCTTAAAAGGCCCTGCGTAATCAGTGCCAGTGTGTATAAACGGTTTCACGGCCGGCGTAACTCGACAGGAGCGGTGATCTGCCATTTCTGGAAAGTTTGGTTTAGCGCGGAGTCTAAAGCAGGGTAGACATTTGTGTACCCGGCTTCGAATTAAATTACGAGCGGAAAGAATCCAATACCTCTGACGGAGTATGGACATCAATAAATCTGGACCTGCATGACAATTGACTTTATGATGATAGTCAACTAAAAGATTTAATATATGATCCTTTCGAGGAAGTATAATCGGATGTTTTGTATCGAAACTTATATCGGCGTTTCTCAGACGACCTCCGACTCTAATGATGCCGTCCTGAAGGAAAGGTTTGAGACGTTGAAACATTGGACTACAACGTTTACCTGCTTGTAAATTAACAATCTCGTTCGCGAAGTGAAAGCGCTGAAGTTCACGCAATATTAAACTTTCAGCGTAATCCAGATCCGATGCAATCACCGTATCACGACGCGGTAGTAGCTTAGCGAAGCGGCAAACGAAAACCACACAACGTATGAATTTCGACCATGACGAAAAGCGATCAGCTAGCGAAATTATTAAATTTCTTTCACTGCTTTCTGCAGTGAGCAAAACGTGTTTCTTTTCCTCTGGAGGCTGTGACACGGTGGAAGGATTGAAAGCGGTAACAGGCCAAAGATTTGAATCTAACTCAAGCCATTTAGGACCAGAGAACCAAAGCGGGTGATCAGTTATTTGTGCGGGGGTAAGACCTCGCGACAAACAATCAGCGGGATTTTCCGTGCCTTGCACATGGAAAAAAGTTTGAGCGGGAAATTCATTTTGAATTTTGGTGACCCGATTGGCCACAAAAGTGTCCCAACGATGAGGTGAGGAGTATACCCAACACAACGCCACCGTTGAGTCTGAAAAGGCGAGAACTCGGTCAATAACAAGGCGGTTATGGCAGGCTTCAATGACCTTGGTCATTAAGCTGCTCAGCAACAGAATGGCACAAAGCTCCAACCTCGCAAGCGTTATAGTCTTGCGAGGCGAGACTTTGGATTTAGCTGTTATTAAAAAGACTGCGTTTTTGCGAATACCTCTGCTGTCTTTCACGTGGAAGTAAATTACTCCTCCGTAAGCCTTTTCGCTCGCATCTGCAAACCCCACGATCGTAATGATATCGCCGGTCGAGATGCCTACGTGCCGTGGAATTTTCAATTCGCTGAGCAAAGGTAGTTCTCTTTTGAAACAAGACCACTGATCAGCAATGTGACCAGGGGGCACATCGTCCCAATCACATTCACACAACCAGAGTTGTTTAATGAGAAGCTTTGCATATAAGACGACGGGAGCAACGAAACCCATGACGTCCCATATCCTAGCGACACATGACAAAATGGTACGTTTTGTACAAGATTCAGCGGGAACACTAATTTTGAGACCGAAATAGTCTGTTGCGGGAGACCAACATAGGCCGAGCACCTTATGTGGCTCAGAGTCCTCAAACTCTTTAATCGCGGAAAGTCGATGCGACAGCGGAATCGAATTTAACACCTTTTGTGAGTTGCTTGTCCATTTCACCAGGTCGAACTGACCAGCTTTCATCAGAGCAATCACTTCGGCAGCGGTGGAGATAGCATCGTCTTCATTGTCAATGCTATAGACAAAGTCATCCATGTATAGCCCTATATCTAAAGTTTCTTTAGCGCGCGGGTAAGAAGCACCTTCGTCTGAAAGAAGCTGCTTCACTGTACGAAGAGCATGAAATGGACTTGACTTAAGCCCGAAACAAACGCGGTTAAATTCATAGACCCTTAAGGGTTCTTGCGGAGAAAAGCGGTATAAAATGCGTTGGAATCTGCGATCACATGGATGAACTCCAATACAAAGAAACATCTGACGAATGTCAGCTGAAAGAGCGGTACGATATAAGCGAAAATTAACAATAATATTGAATAGATTCCCTTGTAGATTCTGACCGCCATACAGAAGGTCATTGAGGGAAACTTGAGTGGTTGTCTTGGAACTGGCGTCCAGGACAACGCGCAACTTAGAAGTCAACTTGTCATCTCGTATGACCCCATGGTGCGAAATCGTATACGAGGGCAAGCTCTGCGTTGCCTCCGTGTCCGGGGGTGCGGGAGAGATATAACCTTTGTCTAGGTATTCGGTAATGACGTTGTCGTAGGCCTCCTTAAGCTTAGGTGACGCTAACATTTTACGCTCTAAGCAAAGGAAGCGAGTTTTAGCCTTTTTAAAAGAATCGCCTAACGACAATACATCACCCTTAAATGGAAGTGCGACTACATATCGTCCGTCTGCCTCACGGGTAGTCGTGCTGCTATAAATTTCTTCACACGCCGTGTCATCTGGACTTAATTGTTTCGGTGCGTTCACCTCTTCTATTTGCCAGAATTTTCGCACAGCATCATCTAGCGGATCTGTAGCACAACAATATGATACCGTGGCGAAGCTGTTAACACGTACAGGAGCAGAACCAACGATAACATAGCCCAACACCGTTTCTAGGGCTAGCGGTGAGGTACAATTCGATTGACCTTGAACCTTGCGAGATAATAGGAGATGCGGAAAGATTGAAGCTCCAATCAGCAGATCAATGTCTCCTGGAGTGGAGTAAGTGTCGTCAGCCAAAGGTAAGTTATTGAAATTTATCAAACTCGAAATATCTATCGGGACTGTGGGCAAGAGTTCCGTTACCTTGTCTACCACGAGCGAGTCCATGTTAAAACAAACGCTGAGATCAAACCTAGAGAAAAATCTAATAGAAACTGCGCCTTGGATCGGTTTGGTTGTACCTCCAATCCCTTTAACTACAGAACAGTTTGGATTCTGGTTTGTCTTTAAACCTAAGCGTTGACATAAATCCCGACTGACGAAGTTACTCTGTGAAGCACTGTCCAATAATGCGCGCGCAGAGTACTCCTTGCCTTTGGCGTCGAAAACTATAACGCGTGCGGTAGCGAGCAGCACCGTAGTCGGTGCACGAGAAACATTACAACTCGATAAGGAACAAAGCGATACTTCCTTGGAGTGCGCGGGTGAACCTGAAGGTTTCGAGCTACTAGTGCCGGTAGTGCTGATAGAAGCAGGAGGCTGCTCAACAACACCGGGCATCTTCTGCGAAGAAGCATCACTAGAAGCCGCACTCGAAGTTGCGGAATTTGCGGTTGCGGAATGCCTGTGGAGCATACTATGATGAGGTAACGAGCACCAGCGGCACCTTGACTTGCTAGAACAAGTGGCCAACCGGTGGTTTCCAGTGCAATTTATACAAAGATTATTCGCCTTAACAAACTTGAAACGATCTTCAACGGACATCTTATGAAAGGCGGAACAATTATATAAATGTTCGTGTTGTGAGTTACAAAGAGAACACAAAGACTGTGCAGACGTAGTCGCGGTACTAGTATAGGTATGCGTCGGCTTGGGTGGTTTGTGAGGCTTAGATGCCGTATCCACCTTCCGCTCAGCACTTTTCGGAACTTCTTGTTTCCCGGAAGTGCGTTGCAGTACCTTAATATGTTCGCGAATGAAAGCAACGAAATCGTCATACAAGGGTATCTCACAACTATGTTTATTCAACTCGAACAGGCGAACAGTCTCCGGATCTAACTTCTTTTGAGCGAGGTATAAAAATATGAAGTCAGCCAGATTACTCAAATTTAAATTTTTAAGCGCGGCGATCGACGATGCAAAAGTGTCCAAAAAATTTTCAAGGTTGGTCGGAGTCGCGTTTGACATCGCCTTAATGTTATAAATTTGATCCATATACGACGTAGCCAAATAGCGTTTATCTTCAAATTTATCTACTAACGTTTTAAAAATTAATTCGTAGTTTTCTGCGCACGGTGTAATACCGGCACAAGCTAATTTCGCCTTTCCCGACAGCTTACCTAAGAGATAATAAAGTTTTTCGGCATCCGTAAGGGACTTATTTTCGTGTATAACAGTTTTAAAGTTAGCGTAGAAGAGACTCCACGATTTTAAATCGTATCCATCGAAAGACACTAATTGAATCGGGGGCAAATAAGGTTTAAGTCTTCGCGGCTCATTCTCATTCTCAACCTTATTATCATCGGCGTACTGCGAGACTAAGCGCTTGATACGACCGTATAGGCGTTCGAACGATAACAAACATTTGAACTCCGGCTTCGCTTTCGGGTTCAGTGCTAATAAACGATTATTATAATCCTCCACTATTTTACTGAATTCAGAGCGTAACGTATCGACATTACTACTTGCGTCGAGAAATTCTTCCCGGACCGACGGGTTAACGCCTATGTTTTTCGATAAATCGAATGTTTCTTGTAGATACTCAAATATCGAATTGCGTCTCTGTTCTAATAGAATTAATTGTATATCTGCGGTATCTTCAGTCTTCGTCATTTTGAATATAAACTAGATTCAAAAATGTCGAGACTAAGTTCCTAATACACGAATGAAACTTCGATTCGGCGTATAAGTATTTAAAGTTATGAATTTCAGCAAAAAGTGAAAGGGAGCGAGCGGGCGGTCACGGCCGCGATGAAGGTCACGCACACCGCTGTAATCTAAGATACAAGTACTTGCAACTATGCACCGATGGCCAAGCGAATACGTTTATGACGCGTAGGTAATTACACAAAATAATTACTTAAAATAACTACTAATAAACTAATATTTCGATTAATATCTATACTGGGATAGATCGGGATGCGATATACGATTAGGATTACGATAAATAAGTAACGTATGACCTATCTATCACCTATATGAGCTATATGTAGGTACCTAGTTAATACCTAAATGAACCCTATTTCCTAAGCAATGCGGGACGAACGATAATAATTCGCTTAGGGAACAAGATTTTAGGACGCGGGAAAACAATTACCTACTTGGAAATTGTAAAACTATCGAGAAAATTAGCGGTAAAATCCGGCTCGAAGGACCAAAAAAAATATGGCGGCGCGGGACGGCTAGAAACTAGATTGTTTGGTTTCGATGTGGACTGTATAATTTTCGCGGGGTTTGCTCAAATCCGACTGGGTTGGGTTTGGGCCGCGGAGTTATGGGAGTGTCTATAGGAAAAGGGTAAAGGCACTGACCTGAATCCTTAGGAGCGGCGCCGCGATACTTCAGCGAGCCGCGCGTACATTCATGGATACTTTTCGATGCTTCACTCTTCCTTTCTCACTTCTTCGACTGACGAAAACCAAGAAGGCAAGTTTGTTGGCAAGTCCAGATCAACACTGAATCACTAGGAGCGGCGCGGCGATGCACCAGCTTTAGCGGCGCGTTTACGTTAATTGACGGTCATCGATGCACTGACACTTCTTCAGGCCAGGGGGGGTCGGTATTAGGTAGGAAATTTTGACAGGATGGTCGGATTCGAGCGGTTAAACGAAAACTATTCGCGCTTCGGCGCGACCAGTGGATACAAATTAATTTCTGTTTAATTGACGTATCGTTATGATATGAAAACTTTTAATATCAAAATGAGGTTGTTATTACAATTATGTAATCGTAATTATTATATTATACTAAACTGAATTGTAATTATACTAAACTCACTGAGATGCAGCTCAAGACATATTACTGTAGAGATGAACTGTAAACAAAAGCTACTTTTTTTTTATCCATCTATTCAATAGAAACTTTGTAATTCCGTGTCAAGCAGGCACTTGGACATCTTTTTGCCGTTAGTAGTTTGCAGTCACTTGATGTTCACATACTCCAGTCCGTTTGCTATTCGCAGTGAGATTCCCTTTGAATTTTTCTGTTCTTTTGAAAAGTGTCGCGTGTGCTCGCTTTTGACATGGTTAGTTACTGAATTTTATATTTCGGCATTAGATATACTTACTATATTTTTGGGTATAAAAATGTTTTTTTATTCGATATCAAGATAGCCCTTAATTTTTTATTTTAGGTAAAGTTATTTAACTATTTCAAAGCAATTCTTGTACAAATGATCAAAGTTTGACACCATATTGCGATGTAAGAACAATACTGGAGGTGTATTTTTTTCTGTTTTCAAGGGCAATCTTAAAAACTGCCAAATTTTGTAATTAGCTTAGCAAACTAAAAAAACATGGGTGGTCATTTATCTTTTGGGATGGGGACTGCCGACAGAAGTGAAAAGATGTCAAACTCATAGCTAATCATAAATAATGTTAATATAAATAATGTTGATAAAATTAGGATTTCGTTAATATTGTGTCAAAAATTATAATTGCTAATGGAATATCTATGAGAAATGTCTAGTGCATAATTTAGTTCAATGAAATAGCAAATAGTCGTTAATGCCGCAAGGTGTTTGGCCGGAAATTTTATTTTATAATAGTATCTACAATAAATACCCAAGCAATAAATTGATTTAATTTGATTTGAATCATAGCATACTTCATGCTGTTAACATTAACATGTCAGTGATTTATCCCTGAGATATTCGGCTACCAAAAGTCGTTCAACGCGCAACGAACTTTTGACTTCAATAATATCCTACAGCTATGGTCCTGTCTAAGTTGGAAACGAGATCTGCAAACTGTGTAGCTTTGAAAATGCCTTTCCGGGGGTATTTTCTGCAATTCGTTTTCAGATAAAGGCACGAAAAAACCTAGGATTGACAAGTTAACAAAGTGGTCGGTATAAATGTCGCCCATTAGCATTTCGTTCGTGGGAAGCAATTAGGGGTGTCGCTGTACAATGCTACTCTCTGATTACAACTGCCAGGCCGCCTTATTTGTAGTTTCATTTGCATTTTTAACTTGGAAATTACGGACACGTTTCTGAGAATTACATTTAATTGCTACTTTGTTAATACAATAAATATTAGTTCAAATTTATTATAGCTTATAGTAAAAGTTACTTTTAAATAACAAAAATGCTTATGTAATATGTACCTACTTTACGTTTATTAATAGTACTTAAGTATCGTCTCGGGTTCGATTCCCGGCGGGAGTAATTTGAGAATTTATAATTTCTGAATTGTCTCTGGTCTGGTTTGATCCGGTGGAAGGCTTTGGCCGCGGCTAGTTACCACCCTATCGTCAAAGACATGCCGCCAAGCGATTTAGCGTTCCGGCACAATGGAGTGTAGAAACCGATTAGGGGGTTGAGTATACTGCCATATCCCTTCCAAGTTAGCCCGCTACCATCTTAGACTGCATCATCACTTACCATCAGGTGAGATTGCAGTCAAGTCAAGGACTATCTTGTCATCGAATAAAAAAAAAACCTTGGTAATCACATACATTTTAGCCAATCCAAAGTGATGATTGTGACCTTCAGACTATAGCTGCCATTCATGAATTACATACTTGAATTTTTAACCCATGACAGAAAAAGAGGGCTGAACCCAACTCTAGAAAGATCAAGTTAGTGTTACGTGTTTCACACGATGGAACCTCACCGTGACAAGGGAAGTTACTGAAGTCTTCCGCCGGAAAACCTTGATATATGTTGTATAATGAGAAATCCGATTAATGCACGAAACCTGTTAGCTAGACAATGATGAATTACACACACGATGCGTCATATTCTAATGTCAATGTATCTCGCTTCCTTCACTCCCCCTTTAAGTTATACAGGGTGTTGGTTTATCAATTAAAACTTGAAAATTTTAGCATTTATGTGCCATAACAAAAGCAATTAGAGAAAGTTAATTACTTTTGTTTTCTTGGAACATGTCTTACATTATGGAGCTTCAAAATCTGTAGCGAAACTCCGCCGTGTAATAAATGTAGTCAAATTCATATAAATATAATATCAAAACAGAACGGAGAAGGGGCACACGTGCCAACAAACTGCAATATAGAGCAACAGTTTTCAAATAGAGTTCAAATAGAATAGAGTAAAATAGTTTTTTATTCTAACAAACTTTTACAAAGTGCTAAAAATTCAATCTTTCTTTCCTTTCAAAGGCGTTACAATTGGAAATGCTAAATCCTTAGTATAGAAATACAACCTTCGAACATTATCTGAAAGAGCTAAAACAGCCGAAGTAAAGAATGCTCGAAGCCTTAATTCACGAAAATCAAAACCGACACTTAATCTTGCGTGAGTGTCAAGTATTTACAACGCGGTACCATAGAGACCATAAAAATACCGGGACATTTATTTTATCGGAGCCGTAAACCTATAGTCTCTACGACTATAAGCACCACTTTCGAAGGCAATAAACTCTCATAGACCGATGTCCGCAAATAAGTATAGCTACAGACTACAGTGTGATCGTATACTACGAGGCAATCCAGTGTGTCGCTTCTCTAAAAATGATTGCATCAGTGCAACGATCGCAATGACATCTGACTGGATGGCACCCTTCGCTATTGGTTAAAATGCATTGATGCAGCAAGAATGCCATAAAAGCTAGTCAGAGGCCATTGCGATCGTTATACTGATGCAATCATTTTTAGAGAATCGAAACGCAATAGAGTAATAGGCGCTAGATGCGCACGAAATGCGTTATTAAAAAGATTCAACAGCATCGAAGAAAAGGACAAAGGACTTGACCTCATCTCATGCAATTTATTGCCCACCCGATGTTACTGATATAAATAATAAATAATAATTAAACTATGTAGACACAGCTCAGCTAGTCGCAAAACTGAAGTGGAAATGGGCACTGCACATAGTTCCAAGAGCTGATGGTCGATGGGGTCCCAAGGTGCTTGTGTGGCGGCCCCGCACCGGGAAGCGCAGTGTTGGCAGACCCCCCATAACCTGGACCGACGACATCAAACGAGTCGCAAGGAGCCGCTGGTTTCAGGCGGCGCAAGACCGAGGCCTGTGGAAGTCTATGCAAGAAACCTATGTCTAGCACTGGACGTCTATCGATTCATGAAGAAGAAGAGAAGAAAAAGATACAATATACAAATAACACATAAAGATAAAGTGACAGTGTGTTCACTCTAAAGCTAAAATTATTATATAAACCGTAGAGATGAAGTATGGCCAACTTGTGAGTTATCTACTAAACAAAACGTATGGAAAAATGCGCCGTTTGCGATTTTTTCCACTCCGGTGGCTTTGCACCCCCTGTGAGTCTTTTGGCTGTATGCGCTACCCTTTAGGTGCATTTTGGAAGCTGCAACCGACAGCTATCATCTACACAGAGTGCATTCACTTGCGAAACGGTTATTGCCGAATTCGAGTTATCCGCACACACTTCACTGTAATACTTGGATCGGGGTCGATATCGAGTGCATTCGACATGCCAATATCTGCAGCAATTCCATAAGTAGCGGTTGTTGGAGTTAAATACCAGCTATAAACTTTTACTCGTGTATGTTCCGATATCGGATGTGCCCCCTTTTAAGATGCCTGAAAATAAGGAGATAAGTGACGTCACCAAAATCCTAACAACAGCCTAAACGTTACTTTAAAAAGAAAATACCTTCCCATTGAAGCTTGTTCTATCATAATTCTTCTTTCTTTTCTTCTTTCAACTGACATCTATAATTGCTGGACAAAGATCTCTTGCACGGATTTCCACAGGGCTCGGTCTCGGGCCGCCTGTTTCCAGCTTCTCCCTGCATCAGATGTTGTTGGTTCACCTTGTACAAGGTCTGCCAACACTGCGCTTTTCGCTGCGGGTTCGCCACTCCAGCACCTTGGGAGTTGGGACTGCTACGACCATCATCTTTGAACTTTGTGGTTTGTTATGAATCTCCTCATTTCTGATTTGATATCGCTGTGATACTCCGAGCGTAGCTCTCTCTATCATCATCGCCTGCTACGTGACTCTGTGACTCAGCGTGCAATTATAATTCTAATCAAATAATATCATAATTAAATTAACAGTTCTGTTAAGTAGGTATTTACGGTAGTAAGTAATATTATGTTTATGATTAATATGATTAAATTTAGTTGCCTGGTGGGAGGCTTTGGTCGTAGCTAATTACTACCCTACCGTCAAAGACGTGCCGCCAAGCGATTTAGCGTTGCAGTACGATGGTGTGTAGAAATACATTAGGGGTATAGGTTGAAAGTACACTGCTATACCCCTTCCAAGTTAGCCCACTACCATCTTAGACTGCATCGTCACTTACCATCAGGCGAGATCGCAGTCAAGGACTATCTTGTCATCCGATAAAAATAAAAAATAAATAAAAAATAGTCTCCATTTTCACATTCAAACCAAACAGGTGGACAGAACGAAACTATTAGAGTTGTTTTCCTTACTTTACTTTTGTGCCCCTAAAAACAGTTTCGCATTTCAAAAAATGATCGAAATGGAAAAACAAAAACTCAAGATCCACAATATCAGTCTCTAAACGAAATGGCCGCGGGCGATTATTAAGACCTAATAAATTTTTATGTGTATGGATTTCAGGAAAATCCCTACACCCTTAACGACGTACCCTGAATTCCTGGACCATTAAGCCAAGATCTCGAATTTCAGCTATTATCTCTTTATGCTATACTCTAGACAAGCAACTTCCCCCCTTTTTGGAGGATTTTCATAGAATACGCTCAGTTCTTATTCGCTGTAGTAAGTACTTTCTCACTTTTTGGGTACTGCTGAAAATCAGCAATCGTCAGAAGATCTATATTTCTTATCTATATATATAAAATTCAAAGTCCTGACTGACTGACTGACTGACTGAGATATTAACGCACAGCCTAAACTACTGAAGTTAGAAACTTGAAATTTTTAGAGTTGGTTCCTTTTATGACGTAGGCGCACACTTAGAAAGGATTATTGGAAATTCCACCCCTAAGGGGTTTAAATAGGGGATGGAAGTTTATATGAAACTCCGTCATTTTTCAAGCTGTTTCCATCAAAGTTGGTATTTGAGCTTTCAGTTAAAAATAAAGAAGTACGTGTGTCACAGTTTTTGAAAATTCCACCCCAATACCTAATTCCACGCGAACGAAGTCGCGGGGGCAAAAGCTAGTATTATATACATACTTATAAGAATATGCTGAGCGTTTTCAAAAGCGCTAATAATAAGACTTCTTAAAAGCTCCCAAATTGATCAATTCAGGCATCCATGAAAACGAATAATTTGGTCAAAGTAACGTAAACCTAAAACATAAACCAACGCAACATCATGTTGTTATTTTTTGTTGAATCTGCCGAATGAATTCAGTAAAATTCGTCGAGCGCACCTTCACCTGCCTGTCTATGCTGAAATATTGAAAAGCAGCCACCCTGCGCCATCCCCTTTGACCTTTTTTATTATCAACATTTCACACGGTACACTTGACTTTAGTACATTTTTATTTATTGCGACTCGAATGTTGCGCCGAGACATGTGGCCCGCTCCGTAAGCTCCAATGTAAGAAAGCAGATCATCGAAAAGTAATACCCGTACGTCGAATTATCCGCTGTAAATCACACTAATAATATAAAGTTTGTATATATGTGTGTGTATGTTTGTTACTCCTTCACGCCACAACGAATGAAACTATTTGGCTGATAACTCCAGGATTAATATATAAGGCTGCATTTTATCCCGGAAAATAAGAGGGTTCACTTATTTATTTGTTTATACACATAAGTTATTCCCGCGGGAATTTAAAAACCTTAATCCACGCGGACGAAGTCGCCAGCATCGTTTATTTTAAAACAGACAGACAAAAAAAAATTAAAAATAATTGTTTTGATCAGTATCGATAATAAAGCATCCTCCGATTAATTTTCAAAACATTATATTTATTGTACAGAATTCGTCTCAATACAGTTTTAATATAAGTATAGATTAGCACATACATTGTATTACCATAAATCGGTGCTAAAACTGCCAAATAAATTCAGGATAATACATGCGACGAGCATCGGCCTACCCTCTACCTGTCTATGCTGAAATATTGAAAATCAAACCCGCCCTGCATCCCTTTGACCTTTTTTTTATTGGCAACATTTCACATGTAACACGTTATTAAGCTCTGACTGATATGGGTTGCGTCGTCAAGCGATTCCTTTTTCATTGACATAATGAATTTTAAAATATATATATACATAACGAATTTTAAATATATACCATTATATAAGTATACTAGATTATGCCCGCGACTACGTCCGCGTGTTGTACCTATTTTTCAAAAATCACATGGGAACTTTGTTCTTCCGGGATAAAAGGCCTATGTCACTTTTCAAGTCCTCAACAGCTATATCCACGTAGGATACGGGGGATTTTAAAAACTATATCTACGAGGATGAAGTTGCGGCCATTAGCTAGTCCAATCCAATCTAAACATATCCTCCCCAGCTGGAGCTTACCTCCGGGCTTCGCTGCTGGACTTTTACACGCCACGGGACTTTTACACGCCACGTTCTTGCATCGGTTGTATCCAATAGCTTCCTGCGATTCCTCGTCGCAAAAATTAAAGATTTCCCTGTTCACTTGCTATTTATAAGCAAAGGCTACATTTTATCGCGGAAAATTAAACTGCGGGAATTAAATAATATTAATCCACGCGAACAAAGCCGCGGGCGTCAACTAATAATCTAACAGAGCTTTTTTTTACATATACCAATTAAATCTAACAAAGAAATTATCTTCTTATTGTTTTCAAATAGAACAGGATACAACTGAAGTGGGCAGAACGTTGTTAGATACGATCTAATGAAATTAATCACAGGCTTTGTTGAAAGTAATTAATTTGGCCGCAAGTCTTGCAGCTTGAAATAAAAGGTACAGTATTTTTCTTTATATCTTATTGCGGTTGAAGGAATTCAATTACTTATTAAAAAAGGAAACACGACTCCTCTAAGATCCTCAGGGGATGAGGGGAAACCGCCCTGAAAACTTAATTGTATCACATGTACGTGCTGCGAAACCATATTATCACGACTCCACGGTAAATATAAATTTAGAAATTTTATTATTATTTACCAGGCTTTTCTTTACTTAGGCTTTGATTTTTTATGCTGTAAAGATGCTGTGTTACTATACGATCATAAATCGATATTGTAGGCAAAGTCAGTAAAAGTGTGAAGAAAAATAAAACTGTGATCCTTAGGCTATTAGCAGACCTCCACCGCGAATTAAAAATTGCAAACTACTTCTGGCAAATCTTCAGAGTCTCGACCATAGCCGAAATGAAGCCGGATTATCGGTGTTTCACTGTTTATATTTCGGTGAAGGCGTTCAGTTCTCCTTTTCCTTTTAGTGCCCTATTGCAAGACATCGGGTGGGGTTTTTATCCTTACGTCGTCATTTACGAATACGAAACGCTTGCCTAGGGGTTTGGAATTTTTTTTCCGAGATCTGTTTCCTGATGCTTTCAATCTGGGTATCTTTAAATCTAGGTACGTATCTTCTAGGAAAAGCACACTAAACACTTTCCATCAAACCTTGTGCTCTTGATCAAGCGAATGTATAATGTATTGAAACCGTAGCATAAGCGGTTCCGCTGCTACAATTTTGCAATAGAAATGTACTAACTTACCACATTGTGTCAACGATTAAGATATTAACGGCTATTAAAATAATAAACTTATCTCGCCTATAAATTAAAAGTTAAATTAATTTTACTAATAGCACACCAAAACAAATGACCGTTAAGAAAATATTACGAGAAACAATTAACGTACTTAAAGTTTGAGTATAAATTAAGAGCGATAACATTATTGTAACAGTTTCAATTTTTGATTTAGATATTGAACTGCATACAACTAAAATGGGTGGTCAACTTTGGCAATATATTATTTTTCTAATAGTTTTGGTCTATCAAGTCAAATGCCATAATGATCCGATCGACATTTTTGTGCCTGATGATGACCGTAACGATGGCAGTAAGTCAAGTTTATTCACACAAAATGGGTTTTTCTGTCTCAAAATTCTCGGGGTTGGCAGTGAGTCACCCCCGTGTCTCGGAGAGCACGTAAAACTGTCGGTCCTGCGCCTGATCTCTCACCGCTCGTGTCGGATTTCCGTCCCATCGGACTATGAGAGTGAGGGACTAGAGCGTGCACCTGTGTTTGCGCACATACAGTATATCTCCTGTGCTAATCTCTATGGAGGTGATTATTGCTACTTGAGCAGTGAGCAATCTCTACCATAATAGTAGTGTTTAGGCTATGGTCAAACTTTAATATACCTAGTGTTAGCGGACGGTATAATTTTATAAGTCAGAGATTAAGGTGGTTATTATTTAAAACGCTACCTAGTGACGGTAGTCTTATAACGTTGGTATCATTATACATTGGGCGTTGCATCATTGCTCCCCACTCGTTCGGTCCATAAAAAGGAGATGTACAGCGTGTATTCATTCATTCTTCAATCGTGATTCGTTATTGTCGTGGTTATTCTCATAGTTTGATATTGTTATGGTCAAGTGATTGGTGATAGTGCTGTTAGTTCCATTCTGCTTCGAGTCGTCACGCCATTCATATACCTACTTGTGTTTATTTTAAATATTTTATTATTGAGTACTGACTTAATTACTATTTAAGAGTTAGATGTTGGATTTCCTTACTTTTTGTAATCAATATCTTTTTTTAGTAAAAATATTAGTCTCCACTCGTAATAGTTTATTCTTGAAATAACAGCTATTTTATTCATGTCGAGCTAAAATTGGGCTAAAAAATTAAAGTGAAATACAATTTCTGTTTTTCTTGTAGGTTCCAATTTCAATATAAATCTTGATGCACGAAAATCAGCAAGATCCGGTAAGGGCGTACCTAATAATATAAATATTAACCAATCAATTTTTATATCCATCCTAATGGTGTGTCTTTCTGTCTTTTGGATCCTGGAACCAGATATCCTATTAATATTATAAATGCGAAAGTTTATATGTTTCTTACTTAATCACGCCGCTACAACTGAACCGATTTGGCTTTTTGGCACAGAGATAGATCATAGCCGGGAATAGGAAAGAGGTTACTTTTTCGGGAATCCAAAAAAAACTCAATCCACGCGACCGAAAGCGGGTATCAACTAGTTTTTTATAAACCCAAAAGTATTTATATAGTTATGTGAATCAAAAAAATTATACCAAATTATAACAACGAAAAATTTTTTTGAGTAATTTTTTATTTAAATCCTTTTTATGATATTAGGTATCTACAGCCGAGGTCTTACAAGACCATTATTCTGCTATGATAGTCCAGACCAGGGGGACTGCTTACTTAAAGTACTTCCAAGGTAAGTTAAAAACCTGGGTGAAAACTTATATCACTTAACTTATATCACTTTGCAAGTTTTGTGGCTTCGCGGCACATTGCCCAATCCTGAATAAAAAAATATTAACTACGCAGAATATAACTGCGGGGAATTATGATCAAATCAGATTCCTGGTCAAAATCCTAGGATTTTGTAAAATATTTTTAGATATTTCCACAGCTGATTTGTGCTGGATTGGTTTCAATGTGTAAATGGTGATGATAATGAAAGCTGGAAACGTTTTTTTATATATCTAGCGAGCAAAGGTGCTGGCGGGTCACCTGATGTCAAGTGACTCCCGCCGCCCATGAACATGTATATCACCTGAGGCACCACCAATGCGTTGCCGGCTTTTCAGGAATTTGTTGGTCCGTCCCTTAAATAACCCCATGTTGTAATTTAGTGGGAACACCGTCGCAGGAAGTTGGTTCCACAGTTTCAAAAAGATCTAGTACAACGGATGGTCGAAGTGCTCCAGGCACTCAGGTGGTCAAGGTGAAATTGTGTTCGGTAGTGAATGGCTCGGTTGTAAAAGAAAAAGGGTGGAATAAAGTCAAATAGCTCTTCAGAACACTGCCCGATATAAAGCCGATAGAATACGCAAAGTGAGCACTTTCTTATCAAAGCGGTGCTCCAGGCGTTCCAACGAATTGGTTAATGTGGAATTATCCACAAGCCGAACTACTCGAACTTTTTTAAAGGCCAGGCTAGAAGATTTATAGGCCCTGTAACACAGTAACAATCATTGATCTAAGTTTGGGGTGTTGAATCAGTATTATTTTAATTTGCTGTCATATTCTCAAATTTTTTTTCTTATTTCAGATATTACTACGACTACCAACTTAACAAGTGCTCGTTGTTCTTTTGGAGTGGCTGCGGAGGAAATGCGAATAGATTTTTGTCAGAAAGCGACTGTTTGAAAGCTTGTGCGCCATTGCGTATTTTATAAAACGAAAAATTAAAGGAATTTTTTAACCGTCACTTTTACTTGGGTCTGTAATGTAATGTAATTGGGCACATATTAAATATTATACATATTCTACACGCTGGTATTCTTGTTATATACAAAAACTCCTTATATTATCAATTTTACGAACTAAATAAATAAAAATAACTCTTATTTATAGACCTCCTCTTAAAATATTCAGTCTGAACTGCGCTACTGTTTTTTACCTTAGAAGATTTCGGTTAAATACTCTAAGTCTAAGACTATCTATGTCCACGCCCACTCCATCAAGAGTAATACAACGAAAATATTCATTCAAGGCTTGTGAACAGTACGAGAACTTGACTCGTCGCAATGTGGTTCATGAAGTCAAAGTGCGGTGACTAGTTAACTATATATCTATTACAAATGTTAGATTATTTTGGGGGATTCCCCTCCGCACTCGTCTACTAGTATAGTTCTTACAACTCACGAGGGTACGTGGCTCATGATTGTGTGTGTGTCGTATCCGTATAAGTGTGAGTGAGGGATTTCTCGCGCCTGACCGTTCCCACCTAGGCTCCTGACAGGCACGCGCACTTACGCAATGTGCATTGCACGGCGTAACCTTGTGGTTACTTGTGTAAAGCGTCCGTAACTTCGCGAGAAAAACGTACTATATCACCTTCTACCTCCCTGCACAAGTATCGTGTGTCGTGCTAAATGACCGTTTTTTTTCAAGCAGCAAGTTGAAACCTTAGACGTGGACATAATGATGCTCAGAGTATTTAACCGAAATCTTATAAGCTGTACATAAAGATCAATAGCACGGTTCCATATTTAACCACATAAAGCCTTAGATTTTTGTATGGCCATATCGACGTGGGCCTAGGCGCAAACAAGATAGACGTTTTTATTCATGTGAATACTTTGTATGAATATCATCGGACCGAGTGGGGTCGATCCATTACTACGGCAGGGCAATATTTAATTTATACAAAGTTTTATTGAAGACTAGCAGATTCCCGCGACTTCGTCCGTGTGGAAAAAGTTTAGAGTGACTTGCATTATCCGCGAAAAGTTGTGTCCTCTATTTCCGATAATATTTATTAGATCAAGCCTCAAGCAATTAAGCCTCAATAGCCCAACGGTTAAAGGTGCGGACTGAAAACTGGAAGGTCGCAGGTTCGATCCCCACCCGTTGCATTATTGTCGTACCCACTCCTAGCACCAGCTTTCTGCTTATTTGGAGGGGAGAGGAGAATATAAGTCAAGTTCAGCTTGGCTAATATTCTTTTTAAAAAAAATCTTCACTAAAACTGGACGACTTATCAAATTTGGTAAATCGGCGCTAAAACTGCCAAATAAATTCGGGATAATACATGCGACGAGCATCGGCTTACCCTCTACCTGTCTATGCTGAAATATTGAAAATCAAGCCCGCCCTGCATTCCTTTGACCTTTTTTTTATTGGCAACATTTCACATGTAACACGTTATTAAACTCTGACTGATATGGGTTGCGTCGTCAAGCGATTCCTTTTTCATAGACACAATGAATTTTAAAATATACTAGCGGACGCCCGCGACTTCGCCTGCGTTCCTAAATCCCCACAGTTTAGGTGGGCAGAAACCCTGCAGCATCAAGATTGAGGAGTTGAGTCCTCGAATTTAACGATGTAGTCTTTACTTGGTACCTACAATAACTATTCATAATCGACAGTTCCTAAATCCCCACAGTTTAGTACCCCTGCAGCATCAGGATTGAAGATTTGGAACCCGAAATTTTTATGTGAGCATCTTGTAAAGTTTTTCTTTCAATTAAAAACAGATTCACGCAAATCGGTTAAGAAATCACGGAGATATCGATATACAGAGGTAGGAAAACACAACTCCTTCTCCTTCTTTTTGAAAGTCGGTTAAAAAAGTAGCCTATAACATGCCCGATAATTTCAGCCATCTACCAGTGAAAGTCCCGTCAAAGTAGGTCCAGCCGTTCCCGAGATTAGCAGCAACAAACAGACAGACAGACAAAAATTTTAAAAATTGTTTTCTTGTTATACCGTATTTACTTTCGTATGCAGTTAGTAAAAAGCTGTTCTTTTGATATTACAAACTGACACTTCAATTTTATTTATTTGTATAGATGTATAGATATATACATAATGAATTTTAAATCTATACCATTATATAAGTATACTAGGTTATGCCCGCAACTACGTCCGCGTGTTGTACTTAAGTTTCAAAAATCGCGTGGGAACTTTGTTCTTCTGGAATAAAAGGCCTATGTCACTTTTCAAGTCCTCAACTATATCCACGTGGGGGAATTTTAAAAACTATATCTACGAGGATGAAGTTGCAGGCATTAGCTAGTCCAATCCAATCTAAACATATCCTCCCCAGCTGGAGCTTACCTCCGGGCTTCGCTGCTGGACTTTAACACGCCACGGGACTTTTACACGCCACGTTCTTGCATCGGTTGTATCCAGTAGCTCCCTGCGACTCGTCGCGAAAATTAAAGAGTTCCCTGTTTATTTATTATTTATAAGCAAAGGCTACATTTTATCGCGGAAAATTAAACTGCGGGAATTAAATCATCTTAATTCACGCGAACAAAGTCGCGGGTGTCAACTAGTAATCTAACAGAGCTTTTTTTTACATATACCAATTAAATCTAACAAAGAAATTATCTTCTTATTGTTTTCAAATAGAACAGGATATAACTGAAGTGGGCAGAACGTTGTTAGATACTTACGATCTAATGAAATTAATCACAGGCTTTGTTGAAAGTAATTAATTTGGCCGCAAGTCTTACAGCTTGAAATAAAAGGTACAGTATTTTTCTTTATATCTTATTGCGGTTGAAGGAATTCAATTACTTATTAAAAAAGGAAACACGACTCCTCTAAGATCCTCAGGGGATAAGGGGAAACCGCCCTGAAAACTTAATTGTATCACATGTACGTGCTGCGAAACCATATCACGACTCCACGGTAAATATTTTAGCAATTTTATTATTATTTACCAGGCTTTTCTTTACTTAGGCTTTGATTTTTTATGCTGTAAAGATGCTGTGTTACTATACGATCATAAATCGATATTGTAGGCAAAGTCAGTATAAGTGTGAAGAAAAGTAAAACTGTGATCCTTAGGCTATTAGCAGACCTCCAACGCGAATTAAAAATCGCAAACTACTTCTGGCAAATCATCAGAGTCTCAACTATAGCCGAAATGAAGCCGGCTTTTCGGTGTTTCACAGTTTATATTTCGGTGAAGGCGTTCAGTTCTCCTTTTCCTTTTAGTGCCCTATTGCAAGACATCGGGTGGGGTTTTTATCCTTACGTCGTCATTTACGAGTACGAAACGCTTGGCTAGGGGTTTGGATTTTTTTTTCCGAGATCTGTTTCCTGATGCTTGCAATCTGGGTATCTTTAAATCTAGAGTGAATAGGTACGTATCTTCTAGGAAAAGCATACTGAACACTTTCCATCAAACCTTGTGCTCTTGATCAAGCGAATATATAATGTATTGAAACCGTAGCATAAGCGGTTCCGCTGCTACGATTTTGCAATAGAAATGTGCTAACCTACTACATTGTGTCAAAGATTAAGATATAAACGGCTATTAAAATAATAAACTTATCTCGCCTGTAAATTAAAAGTTAAATTAATTTTACTAATAGCACACCAAAACAAATGACCGTTAAGAAAGTATTACGAGAAACAATTAACTTACTTAAAGTTTGAGTATAAATTAAGAGCGATAACATTATTGTAACAGTTTCAATTCTTCACTTAGATATTGAACTAAAATGGGTGGTCAACTTTGGCAATATATTATTTTTCTAATAGTTTTGGTCTATCAAGTCAAAGGCCGTGATGGTCCGATTGACATTTATTTTCCTCCTGATGATGACCGTAGCGATGGAGGTAAGTCAAGTTTATTCACACAAAATGACGAAAATAGTGATTGAGGACATCAAAAAGATAAGCCTCAATAGCCAGTTAAAGATGCGGACTGACAACTGAGAGGTCGCAGGTTCGACTCGTTGCACTATTCTCGTACCCATTGGAGGGACGGGGGGTTCCGATTGGCTAATACTCTTTAAAAAAAAAACAAGAAAATAACTATCACCTCTAAGATCCATTTTTACTAAACTGTCATATTCTATATAAGTACCAAGAATAATTTAGATATTTACTCATGCACCAACAGAAAGATTATAATATTATATTTGTCAATGTTTGGGAATGCACTGGCCCCTAAGATACGGGCTTTCCTAGTTTAGGGGTCAGGATTCCAACGATATGTATTGTATTGAGTTTTTCTAATAAAGATTTATTGCCAACTGCCTTTGGCGTTGGTCTAGTGGTAAGCAAGTACGACTGCGGATGACGATGTCACGTGTTCAATTCCGGGTCGGGCCAAAAAAAAGGGTATTTCTACCTAGAAATTCTCGCGGTTCGCAGTGAGTCACCCCCGTGTCTCGGAGAGCACGTAAAACTGTCGGTCCTGCGCCTGATCTCTCTCCGCTCGTGTCGGATTTCCATCCCATCGGACTATGAGAGTGAGGGACTAGAGCGTGCACCTGTTGCGCACACACAGTATATCTCCTGTGCTAATCTCTATGGAGGTGATTATTGCTACTTGAGCAGTGAGCAATCTCTGCCATAATAGTGGTGTTTAGGCTATGGTCAAACTTTAATATAGTGTTAGCGGACGGTATAATTTTATAAGTCAGAGATTAAGATTAAGGTAGTTATTATTTTAAACGCTATCTAGTGACGGTAGTCTTATAACGTTGGTATCATTATACAATGGGCGTTGCGTCATTGCTCCCCACTCGTTCGGTCCATAAAAAGGAGACGCACAGCGTGTATTCATTCATTCTTCATTCGTGGTTCGATAATCGTGATTCGTTATTATCGTGGTTATTCTCATAGTTTGATATTGTTATGGTCAAGTGATTGGTGATAGTGCTGTTAGTTCCATTCTGCTTGGAGTCGTCACGCCATTCATATACCTACTTGTGTTTGTTTTAATTATTTAATTATTGAGTAATGGCCATCTACTTAATTATTATTTGAGGTTTAGATGTTGGATTTCCTTACTTTCTGCAATCAATATCTTTTTTTAGAAAAAATATTAGTCTCATAAAAATTTATTCTTGAAATAAAAGTGAAATACAATTTTTATTTTTCTTGTTGCAGATTCCAATGTCAATATAAATTTTGATGCACGAAAATCAGCAAGATCCGGTAAGGGCATACTTAATAATATAAATATTAACCAATCAATTTTTATATCCATCCTAACGGTGTGTCTTTCTGTCTTTTGGATCCTGGAACCAGATATCCTATTAATATTATAAATGCGAAAGTTTATATGTTTCTTACTTAATCACGCCGCTACAACTGAACCGATTTGGCTTTTTGGCACAGAGATAGATCATAGCCTGGAATAGGAAAGAGGTTACTTTTTCGGGAATCCAAAAAAAGCTCAATCCACGCGACCGAAGTCGCGGGTATCAACTAGGTTTTTTATAAACCCAAAAGCATTTATTATAGTTATGTAAATCAAAAAAATTATACCAATTTATAACAACGAAAAATTTATTTGAGTAATTTTTTATTTAAATCCTTTTTATGATATTAGGTATCTACAGCCGAGGTCTTACAAGACCATTATTCTGCTATGATAGTCCAGACCAGGGGGACTGCTTACTTAAAGTACTTCCAAGGTAAGTTAAAAACCTGGGTGAAAACTTATATCACTTAACTTATATCACTTTGCAAGTTTTGTGGCTTCGCGGCACATTGCCCAATCCTGAATAAAAAAATATAAACTACGCAGAATATAACTGCGGGGAATTATGAACAAATCAGATTCCTGGTCAAAATCCTAGGATTTTGTAAAATATTTTTAGATATTCCCACAGCTGATTTGTACTGGATTGGTTTCAATGTGTAAATGGTGATGATAATGAAAGCTGGAAACGTTTTTTTATATATCTAGTGAGCAAAGGTGCTGACGGGTCACCTGACGTCAAGTGACTACCGCCGCCCATGAACATGTATAGCACCTGAGGCACCACCAATGCGTTGCCGGCTTTTCAGGAATTTGTTGGTCCGTCCCTTGAATAACCCCATGTTGTAATTTAGTGGGAACACCGTCGCAGAAAGTTGGTTCCACAGTTTCAAAAATATCTAGTTCAACGGATGGTCGAAGTGCTCCAGGCACTCAGGTGGTCAAGGTTAAATTGTGTTCGGTAGTGAAAGGCTCGGTTGTAAAAGAAAGAGGGTGGAATAAAGTCAAATAGCTCTTCAGAACACTGCCCGATATAAAGCCGATAGAATACGCAAAGTGAGCACTCTCTTATCACAGCGGTGCTCCAGGCGTTCCAACGAATTGGTTAATGTGGGATTATCCACAAGCCGAACTACTCGAACTTTTTTAAAGGCTAGAAGATTTATAGGCCCTGTAACACAGTAACAATCATTGATCTAAGTTTGGGGTGTTGAATCAGTATTATTTTAATTTGCTGTCATATTCTCAAATTTTTTTTTCTTATTTCAGATATTACTACGACTACCAACATAACAAGTGCTCATTGTTCTTTTGGAGTGGCTGCGGAGGAAACGCGAATAGATTTTTGTCAGAAAGCGACTGTTTGAAAGCTTGTGCGCCATTGCGTATTTTATAAAACGAAAAATTAAAGGAATTTTTTAACCGTCACTTTTACTTGGGTCTGTAATGTAATGTAATTGGGCACATATTAAATATTATACATATTCTACACGCTGGTATTCTTGTTGTATACAAAAGCTCCTTATATTATCAATTTTACGAACTAAATAAATAAAAATAATTCTTATTTATAGACCTCCTTAAAATATTCAGTCTGAACTGCGCTACTGTTTTTTACATTTCTAGTTAGAAGATTTCGGTTAAATGCTCTAAGAGTATCTATGTCCACGCCAACTCCATCAAGAGTGATACAACGAAAATATTCATTCAAGGCTGGTGAACAGTACGAGAACTAGACTCGTCGCAATGTGGTTCAAGAAGACAAAGTGCGGTGACTAGTTAACTATATATCTATTACAAATGTTAGATTATTTTGGGGGATTCCCCTCCGCACTCGTCTACTAGTATAGTTCTTACAACTCACGAGGGTAGGTACGTGGCTCATGATTGTGTGTGTGTCGTATCCGTATAAGTGTGAGTGAGGGATTTCTCACGCCTGACCGTTCTCACCTAGGCTCTTGACAGGCACGCGCCCTTACGCAATGTGCATTACACAGTGTAACCTTGTGGTTACTTGTGTAAAGCGTCCGTAACTTCGTGAGAAAAAAGTACTATATACCTTCTACCTCCCTGCACAAGTATCGTGTGTCCGTTTTTTTTTTCACGCAGCAAGTTGAAACCTTAGACGTGGACATAATGATGCTCAGAGCATTTAACCGAAATCTTATAAGCTATATATAAAGATCAATAGCACGGTTCCATATTTAACCACATAAAGCCTTAGATTTTCGTATGGCCATTTCGACGTGGGCCTAGGCGCAAACAAGATAGACGTTTTTATTCATGTGAATACTTTGTATGAATATCATCAGACCGAGTGGGGTCGATCCATTACTAAGGCAGGGCAATATTTAATTTATACAAAGTTTTATTGAAGACTACCAGAATCCCGCGACTTCGTCCGTGTGAAAAAGTTTAGGACAGTTTGCACTGTCCGCGAAAAGTTGTGTCCTCTATCTCCGATAATATTTAGTAGATCAAGCCTCAAGCAATTAAGCCTCAATAGCCCAACGGTTAAAGGCGCGGCCTGAAAACTGGTAGGTCGCAGTTTCGATCCCCACCCGTTGCATTATTGTCATACCCACCCCTAGCACCAGCTTTCTGCTTATTTGGAGGGGAGCGGAGAATATAAGTCAAGTTCAGCTTGGCTAATATTCTTCTTAAAATAAAAATCTTCACTAAAACTGGACAACTGATCAAATTTGGTTTAGATTTAACGATATTATGGAGCAAAATCAACAAAAACTTGCATTCCCTATCCCGGATAAAACTTATTGTTTATCAGGCTAAAAAGTATCTTATATATTGACTCGGAGTATCAGCTATCACTATACTAAATTTCATTCAAATCCAATTCAAGTAGTTTTTGCGTGATGCGCGCACAGACAGACAAACAATATTTAAAAAAAATTGTTTTGGGCTCAGTACCGATACTAAAGCATTCTCCAATTAAAATTTTTGAAAATATATTTAATGTACAGAATTCGTCCCGTTACAGTTTAATCTATACAAATAAATAAAATTGAAGCGTCTGTTTGTAATATCAAAAGAACAGCTTTTTACTAACTGCATATGAAAGTAAATACGGTACTTATAACAAGAAAATATTATTTAAAATTTTTGTCTGTCTATCTGTCTGTCTGTTTGTTACCGCTAATCTCGGGAACGGCTGGACCGATTTTGACGGGACTTTCACTGGTAGATAAAAAAGTAGCCTATAACATGCCCGATAATTTCAGCTATCTACCAGTGAAAGTCCCGTCAAAATCGGTCCAGCCGTTCCTGAGATTAGCAGCAACAAACAGACAGACAGACAGACAAAAATTTAAAAAATTGTTCTCTTGTTATAAGTACCGTATTTACTTTCGTATGCAGTTAGTAAAAAGCTGTTCTTTTGATATTACAAACAAACACTTCAATTTTATTTATTTGTATAGATGTATAGATGTATAGATATATACATAATGAATTTTAAATATATACCATTATAAAGTATACTCGGTTATGCCCGCGACTACGTCCGCGTGTTGTACCTAAGTTTCAAAAATCGCGTGGGAATAAAAGGCCTATGTCACTTTTCAAGTCCTCAACTATATCCACGTGGGGGGATTTTAAAAACTATATCTACGAGGATGAAGTTGCGGGCATTAGCTAGTCCAATCCAATCTAAATATATCCTCCCCAGCTGGAGCTTACCTCCGGGCTTCGCTGCTGGACTTTCACACGCCACGTTATTGCATCGGTTGTATCCAGTAGCACCCTGCGACTCGTCGTCGCGAAAATTAAAGATTTCCCGCGGGAATTAAAAACCTTAATCCACTCGTACCAAATTGCAGGCATTCATCTAGTAATAAATAAAATAAAATAAAGATTAGAATAAATAGAATATAATCTAAGTCGCGGGCTTCAACTAGTAATCAACAGAGCTTTTTTTACATAAGTATACCAATTATATCTAACAAAGAAATTATCTTCTTATTGTTTTCAAATAGAACAGGATATAACTGAAGTGGGCAGAACGTTGTTAGATACAATCTAATGAAATTAATCACAGGCTTTCGGTGAAGGCGTTCAGTTCTCCTTTTCCTTTTAGTGCCCTATTGCAAGACATCGGGTGGGGTTTTTATCCTTACGTCGTCATTTACGAGTATGAAACGCTTGGCTAGGGGTTTGGATTTTTTTTTCCGAGATCTGTTTCCTGATGCTTGCAATCTGGGTATCTTTAAATCTAGAGTGAATAGGTACGTATCTTCTAGGAAAAGCACACTGAACACTTTCCATCAAACCGTGTGCTCTTGATCAAGCGAATGTATAATGTACTAGCTTTTGCTCGCGGCTTTGCTCACGTTAAGTTCGATTTTTCAAACCCCTATTTTACCCCCTTAGGGGTTGAATTTTTAAAAATCCTTCCTCAGTGTGCGCCTACGTCATAAAAGGAACCAACTGTAAAAATTTCAAGTTTCTAACTTCAGTAGTTTAGGCTGTGCGTTGATATCTCAGTCAGTCAGTCAGTCAGGACTTTGAATTTTATATATATAGAAGATTGAAACCGTAGCATAAGCGGTTCCGCTGCTACGATTTTGCAATAGAAATGTACTAACCTACTACATTGTGTCAAAGATTAAGATATAAACGGCTATTAAAATAATAAACTTATCTCGCCTGTAAATTAAAAGTTAAATTAAATTTACTAATAGCACACCAAAACAAATGACCGTTAAGAAAGTATTACGAGAAACAATTAACTTACTTAAAGTTTGAGTATAAATTAAGAGCGATAACATTATTGTAACAGTTTCAATTTTTCATTTAGATATTGAACTGCATACAACTAAAATGGGTGGTCAACTTTGGCAATATATTATTTTTCTAATAGTTTTGGTCTATCAAGTCAAATGCCATAATGATCCGATCGACATTTTTGTGCCTGATGATGACCGTAACGATGGCAGTAAGTCAAGTTTATTCACACAAAATGGGTTTTTCTGTCTCAAAATTCTCGCGGTTGGCAGTGAGTCTCCCCCGTGCCTTGGAAAGCACGTAAAGCTTTCGGTCCTACTCTGCCCCATCGGATTATGAGAGTGAGGAAATAGAGAGTACACCTGTGCTTGCGCACACACTTGTGCACCATAATATCTCTGGTGGAGATGGCTAATCTCTATGGAGGAGATTATTTCTACCTGAGCAATGACCGAGTATTCATTCATTCTTCATTCGTGATTCGATAATCGTGATTCGTTATTATCGTGGTTATTCTCATAGTTTGATATTGTTATGGTCAAGTGATTGGTAATAGTGCTGTTAGTTCCATTCTGCTTCGATTCGTCACGCCATTCATATACCTACTTGTGTTTGTTTTAATTATTATTTAATTATTGAGTAATGGCCATCTACTTAATTATTATTTGAGGTTTAGATATTGAATTTCCTTACTTTCTGTAATCAATATCTTTTTTTAGTAAAAATATTAGCCTCATAATAATTTATTCTTGAAATAACAGCTACTTTATTCACATCGAGCTGAAATTGGGCTAAGAAATAAAAGTGAAATACAATTTTTATTTTTCTTGTTGTAGATTCCAATGTCAATATAAATTTTGATGCACGAAAATCAGCAAGATCCGGTAAGGGCGTATTTAATAATATAAATATTAACCAATCAATTTTTTTATTCATCCTAATGGCATGTCTTTCTGTCTTTCGGATCCTGGAAACTGGTATCCTATTATATCTAAATATATAAAAGGCAAGTGACTGACTGACTGACTGACTGATCTATCAACGCACAGCTCTAACCACTGGACAGATCGAGCTGAAATTTGGTATACAGGTAGCTGTTAGGATGTAGACATCCGCTAAGAAAGGATTTTGGAAAATTTCAACCCCAAGAGGGTTAAATAGGGGGTTAAAAAATCGAACCTAACGTGAGCGAAGCCGCGGGTTAAAGCTAGTAATATTATAAATGCGAAAGTTTATATGTTTGTTATTCAATCACGCCGCTACAACTGAACCGATTTGGCTGAAATTTGGCACAGAGATAGATCATAGCCTGGAATAGGACATAGGTTACTTTTTATCCCGGGAAATAAGAGAGTTCCGCGGGAATAAAAAACCTCAATCCACGCGAATCAAGTCGCCGGTATCAACTAGTAATATACACGGTGAAATTTCATTGGTTGTACGCCCTGAAAGAGGTGAATGTGCTCATGAAACTGAACAACTTTCCCCAAGGAACATAGGTCGAAATATGAAAAAAAAATTTGGACCTCCCATAGTAAATCAATCAGCTGATCGTCAAGTTTGTATGGAGGGTCCAATTTTTTTTTTTTCATATTTTGACCTATGTTCCCTGGGGAAAGTTGTTCAGTTTCATGAGCACATTCACCTCTTTCAGGGAGTACAACCATTAAAATTTCAACCGGTATAAATGTGAAAGTGTGTATGTTTGCTGGTTCGTCTTTGAATACTCGTAACAATGAATAGCAATGGATCGACGCGATTTTTATATAGGTAGGTACAGTTGAAGACTTGGACAGTGACATAGATTTTTTATTCCGGAAAAAAAGCTTCCTGCGAGATCCTATTATCCTATTCATTCCTATTAATATTATAAATGCGAAAGTTTGGATGGATGAAACGATTTGGCTGTGGCACAGAAATATTTTATGGACTGGAAAAGCAGATAGGCTACTTTTATCCCGGAAAATAAGAGAGTTCCCGCGGGAATTCAAAAAAAAAACTCAATCCACGCGACCGAAGTCGCGGGTATCAACTAGTTTTTTATAAACCCAAAAGCATTTATTATAGTTATGTGAATCAAAAAAATTATACCAAATTATAACAACGAAAAATTTTTTTGAGTAATTTTTTATTTAAATCCTTTTTATGATATTAGGTATCTACAGCCGAGGTCTTACAAGACCATTATTCTGCTATGATAGTCCAGACCAGGGGGACTGCTTACTAATACTTCCAAGGTAAGTTAAAAACCTGGTTGAAAATCTTTATGCCATTAGTTCATTATTTGTGTCATGGTTGGATCATCAGAATAAGGAAAATTCACATTAAATTGGCATTATATTGCCTTGAGTTGGCCTAGCCAACTTATATGGGCAAGTTTTGTGGCTTCGCGGCACATTGCACAATCCTGAATAAAAAAATATAAACTACGCAGAATATAACTGCGGGGAATTATGAACAAATCAGATTCCTGGTCAAAATCCTAGGATTTTGTAAAATATTTTTAGATATTCCCACAGCTGATTTGTACTGGATTGGTTTCAATGTGTAAATGGTGATGATAATGAAAGCTGGAAACGTTTTTTTATATATCTAGCAAGCAAAGGTGCTGGCGGGTCACCTGATGTCAAGTGACTCCCGCCGCCCATGAACATGTATATCACCTGAGGCACCACCAATGCGTTGCCCGCTTTTCAGGAATTTGTTGGTCCGTCCCTTGAATAACTCCATGTTGTAATTTAGTGGGAACACCGTCGCAGGAAGTTGGTTCCACAGTTTCAAAAAGATCTAGTACAACGGATGGTCGAAGTGCTCCAGGCACTCAGGTGGTCAAGGTGAAATTGTGTTCGGTAGTGAATGGCTCGGTTGTAAAAGAAAGAGGGGGGAATAAAGTCAAATAGCTCTTCAGAACACTGCCCGATATATAGCCGATAGAATACGCAAAGTAAACTTACATCTCTGCGGTGCTCCAGGCGTTCCAACGAATTGGTTAATGTGGGATTATCCACAAGCCGAACTACTCGAACTTTTTTTAAAGGCTAGAAGATTTATAGGCCCTGTAACACAGTAACAGTCATTGATCTAAGTTTGGGGTGTTGAATCAGTATTATTTTAATTTGCTGTCATATTCTCAAATTTTTTTTCTTATTTCAGATATTACTACGACTACCAACATAACAAGTGCTCGTTGTTCTTTTGGAGTGGCTGCGGAGGAAATGCGAATAGATTTTTGTCAGAAAGCGACTGTTTGAAAGCTTGTGCGCCATTGCGTATTTAATAAAACGAAAAATTAAAGGGATTTTTTAACCGTCACTTTTACTTGGGTCTGTAATGTAATGTAATTGGGGACATATTAAATATTATACATATTCTACACGCTGGTATTCTTGTTGTATACAAAAACTCCTTATATTATCAATTTTACGAACTAAATAAATAAAAATAACTCTTATTTATAGACCTCCTCTTAAAATATTCAGTCTGAACTGCGCTACTGTTTTTTACATTTCTAGTTAGAAGATTTCGGTTAAATGCTCTAAGAGTATCTATGTCCACGCCCACTCCATCAAGAGTGATACAACAAAAATATTCATTCAAGGCTGGTGAGCAGTACGAGAACTTGACTCGTCGCAATGTGGTTCAAGACGACAAAGTGCGGTGACTAGTTAACTATATATCTATTACAAATGTTAGATTATTTTGGGGGATTCCCCTCCGCACTCGTCTACTAGTATAGTTCTTACAACTGACGAGGGTACGTGGCTCATGATTGTGGGTGTGTCGTATCTGTATAAGTGTGAGCGAGAGCTTTCTCGCGCCTGACCGCTCCCACCTAGGCTCCTGACAGGCACGCGCACTTACGCAATGTGCATTACACAGTGTAACCTTGTGGTTACTTGTGTAAAGCGTCCGTAACTTCGTGAGATAAACGTGTTATATCACCTTCTACCTCCCTGCACGAGTTTCCTGTATCGTACCTACTAAACGGGTGTTTTTTTCACGCAGCAAGTTGAAACCTCATAAAGATGCTTAGAGCATTTAACCGAAATCTTATAAGCAGGGATATAGATAGATAATGTCTATATTTTTCCACGAAACAATTACAAAAATTCGCTTACCATACTTGGTATTAGTGAATATTAAAATTCAAAAAATATAAGTCCAAAGTGTCCATGGAAAAATAAGGTACCCCACTCAGCACAAAGCCACAGCAAGCTGCAGCACTGTCAGGGGGAACCCAAGTGTCCACAGACGTAATTCCGTAACCTAATTAAATAAACTATAACTACAGCTACCTACCACAGAAATTGACAAATAAACAAATTAGCTTACAAAAAATAATAAAAATGATTAAAAAATATTAATATCAATAAAGAGCAATGGCACGGTTCCATATTAAACCACATAAAGCCTTAGATTTTTGTATGGCCATATCGACGCGTGGGCCTAGGCGCAAACAAGATTGCTACTTAGATTTTTTGATCGGGAAGGGAAATCCCTTCACGTGAATATCATTGGATCGAGTGATGTCGGTCCATCACTATGGCATGGCAACATTTAATTTATAACACAATTTGTGGAAAATTTTCCGCTAAATTTATTCAGCGATCTTAAAATATCAAAATGTTTTGGCATAAATTGTAAACCGTGAAAGTTTAATTCCTGGCATTAAAACCCGGGGAACCTCAACAAGACCAAAACAAGGATCAAAACAAAAGGGCGAGAGAGATTAGATTCCTCGTCGAGAATGCAAGTTCGTTCCCGACCGTTTGATCGGTACGATAATATAAATACTTCTGGTGAAAATGTGCTGAGTATTTTTAATTCGGGTATATTAACGCAGCATTGCGAACATTCCGCAGTTGTTGATATACAATTTAATAACATTCACTTGGTATTCGTAAGTAAAAAAGTGTAAAGCGGCAAAAATCTGAGAGGAAAGAAGTAACTTTATGCCCACAACTTCGTCTGATTAGATTTAGTTTTATTTTTAAATCCAAATTCATTCGTTGGGCTATCGAAACTTAAATCTAGATATATAAAAAGCAAAGGTGACTGACTGACTGATCTATCAACGCACAGTTCTAATAGCTGAATGGATCGGGCTGAATGCTAAATATATACTTAAAAGCCAAAGGGGTATTTAATCTTTATTTAAAAATGTTTAAAAAGTTATAATGTGTTGTACATTTGAAAGTATATGATAAAAGTACAATGGGGCTGTCATAAACTTACTGTATAAAAGCCCTATAAAATAAATAAAGATTAAAAAAATAAAATCCCTCAAAATAAAAAGACTTAACTAATATTACTGGTGTGAATACACTACTATGTCATAAACAAATTCAATATTATTATTAATTAAAACATAAACGTATAATGTATTAATTAGGCGTATGTTACATGACTACGTTACATGATTAATTATACTGGAATGGAACAATGATTCTACGTAAAGGCTTTCATGCGTGAATACGTTTAGTACCTCGATTCACACATAATTATTCCCAAACTAATTTCAACAATGGATAATATTGAAAATTATATCAGTTTAAATTGTTGTGGTCCTTTATTGTTTAATTGGTTTGTCAGAACAAACAGATACCATTTTATGCTATTGCATAAAATATTTATTAATTAATTATGAATGTAGAATCAATCAAGAGCTGCGAGAATTTTATTTTTATATTAATTAAGTTCTCTGGAAATAGTCAATATTAGAAAAAGCCTATTGTCGTAATTTGTCATGTCATTTAACAATGAAGTACTCTATTATACTCTTCGTCGTTTGGCACAATTTTTTCGCTTGTTTTATGAGTATATAACTCATCCCTAGTAGAAATCATTGTGTTTGTTTATACAATAGACAACAAAACAGAAGATATACTCTCAGTGCAACAAACGAATGTGTTCATGTGTCCAATTTATCGCCCTCCCATGAGGGCGATACATTAGGACTCCTCCGCTCGATTCCAAAATATAGTGCGGTTGTAAGCAGGAACTCGCTTAGATATGTAAAATAGCCAGATATCCCTTTCTGAATTCAGAACATTTCTGGCCAATTCCTACGAGCTTATCCATAAAGCTTTCGGACTCGGTCGTTATTTGCTAAAACGCATAAATTAGATTCTATGTATTCTAATCTTTGTTTTATTTTATTTATTACTAGATGAATGCCTGCGATTTCGCACGCGTGGATTAAGGTTTTTTATTCCCGCGGGAACTCTTTATTTTTTCCGCGATAAAATGTAGCCTAGGTGTCAGTCCTGGGTATGATCCATCTACATTCCAAACAGGCAAATCGCTGTGGCGTGCAGGAGTAATAACATCGATGTACATTGATAGGCCTCTAGAGGAAAAAAACGCGCTCAAAAAGACAACAGAATATCTTGTCTTAAAAAGAACTTCAAAGAAATAATGTTCTTCATTCCATTTTTTGTTCTGGTGTCTTGTGATTGGTTGACACTCGCGTCAAAGCAAACAGCAGGGAACGCGCAGTGTTCATTGAAGTAATATTCAAGCGCATTTTCGTAGACGCAATTATATTGGACAGGCATATCCATATACATCGATGACTAATAAATATCCATCCATCCATATACCCTCACAAACTTTCGCATTAATAATATTAGTAGCATAGGAAAATTAACAACGACTGCGATTTTACCTGATGATAAATGACGACGTACTCTAAGATGCTAGCGGGTTAATTTGGAAGTTAAATTAAACTTATTATGTTCTACACACTATCATACCGGAACAGGAAATCACTGAATGAATCTTTGACAACCTAGAAACGGTAGAGCCTAGTCTGGTGGATGCTTTGAGTCTCCCACCAGACCACGCTAGACCAGACATACTGAAATAAAAAGTACTAAACTTAAAGAACTTTTCAAACTAAGCTGCTCCAATATTTAGTATATAAAAATATGGAAGTGACTTCAAAAAGCACTAAATTAACTACAGCGACAAGTAACGATACGCTCAACTAATTAGGTGCTTTGCTATTCAATCTCGCCCGGGAGAGTTTCAAAGTGTTTTCAGAAACGGTCCGTAAACATGTTTATTTTGGATCTTTGAACTGCTTTTGAACACAAGAACCGTTTAATTAAATGGGAAATTTGATTACTCACGAAAACTCGTTTAATGGCAAATTAAAGAATCTATTGCTTCTGCATGCCTTCTTATTAAACTGGAATATTTTAATTTGTCTTTCTCTTTTCGGAGTTATGTGTTGGTGTTTGTTTATATCACTTGCTTTAACGTTGATGAAAAACTTCTTGAGGAAATCAGATAGTATAAACGTAAAAATTCTTTTTACAAAACCGACTTCAAACGCCACTACAAAGTATATCAATTGTGCCTATAAAATTTGAAGAGTTCCTTCGATTTCTCCAGGATCCCATCATCAGATCCTGACCTAATGACAACGGTACCTCCTGGAAGGTATACCCTTTCAAACAAAAAAAGAATTTTCCAAATCGGTCCAGGCATCTGCGAGTACCTAATCGGGGAACATACATAAAAAAATAAAAAAGATTCCGGCGAATTGTTCTCTCCTCCTTTTTTGGAAGTCGATCGAAAAATTATCAAAAATCGCATATCGCACAATTAGACCAAAATTTAGAGACTTTATTTGAATAGGTCAAAAAAGTTTGAAATTAGAAGCTTTATTTGAATATCTGACTTTTGACCTTGGTTTGTTATATAACCTGAAATAACTTTTGCCCGCAACTGCATTCGGGTGAAGTTGGTTTTTTTGCAGTTCCATGGAAACCCATTATTTTTATCAGGATAAAACGTAGCCTATTAGACCCTTCCGGATTTAATTTAAAAAAAAACAGTAAAATTGCCACAAAACCTCTGGTTTTAGAAGAATTAAATATGCTAAACTGAACATTCCAACCAACAATGAACCAAATGTCAGTTGTCTAAAGACCCAGCTTTCTCGCTTACAAATCGATACAACGATCACGAATTGTACCTACATACAGTATTTAGGGGCATTACTAAAATACATCTACAATAACAGGCATAATCCACATCGATTGAGTAACGGATCGACGCGAATTAATTCATGGTAATAATTAAGGACATGAAAAGTATCGTGGGTGTTTTTTATCCCGAAAAAACAAAGTTTTCTCTCGTTATTTTCAAAAACCTCACTTCACTTGGACTGAGATGCATTCAAAGCTAATTATGTTACTCGATATATATAAATTATGAAGTACATGTAGAGTACAAGTAGAGTACATGCAATTCGTTGTTACCGCACTCGAGTACAGAACCAATCCGCAGACTGCGGTTCCGTTATGGGGAAACCGCTTCGTTCACTTACCATGTATCATCGTGAATTAGATTACGAGTATGCTAGTAGGTACTGCAGGGTAAGATGAAAGTATACAAGTAAGTTTCTAGTCGAAGGCTTTGGCCGTGGCTAGTTACCACGCTACCGTCAAAGACGTGCCGCCAAGCGATTTAGCGTTCCGGCACGATGGTGTGTAGAAACCGATTAGGGATACGGGTTGAATCTACACTACCATATCACGCGCCCTTGTGAGTTAAAAGAACTATAAATATTATATATTAAATGCCGATTTTATCAATATCGAGTGACGTTTAACCGAGGAACAAATTGGGCATACAGACAGTTTTTGTATTGAAAATGTGCCAAAATACCAAATATATGCTCGGATAAAACATATTTTATGTTAGTGAAATCAGCCCTGAGTGTAGTAACACAGGTTTTCCAGTAAAGATCTTTAACGACACAAGAAACCTTCTTAACGATATCAGTTATTTAAGCGTTTCCATTGCAGAGTGCAGACGGATAAGCCCTCCCTTTTAATGCATGCAGAAGGCTTTTAGTGGATCAAAGTTGGACGTGCAATTTCTTAAATGCGAGCGAAAATGTATCGCCATTTATGTTTCTTGAGCTTAAATGGCGTCCAGTACCTACTCGTACCTTTGAAGTTTGTTAGTAAACTTTTACTTCTTTGAAAAATTCGAAAATATAACGTCTATGCGAAACTCTTTTGTGGGCAATGTTACACTGAAAAATCTCTTCATGAAAATGACCTTCGTTTAAGCATTTAAAAAGGATTACGATTGCAAGATCTCTGAAGGAGGCGATACTAAAAATAATATGAGCTATGTCAGCAGCATCGGACGCATCATTAAAAGCAAAGATAGAAAGAACGATAAAATATCCTTGCCGATCTTCACTGTCGCTTATTTTCTCACGTAAGTATATGATAAATGTAGCTATTTCTTTATTTTCTGCAAAGGTCATTGCTATTTTAGTCAAAAAATAAGACCCAAATTTGACATGGATAAATGGAAAAATGATAAATCTGAAATAACTAACCCAGAAATCGAAACCGGCTTTGAAATGCCGCTATATTCGAAAATTTCTGTTCGAGCAAACCTAACAAAGGAGTTGCACAGGAAATGCTTACACACGCAGAGAGATTGTATAAAAACAACCTCGATGGCTGCTCAATTTTCTGTTTCTTTCAGAATTTCCAAACATACAAACACAAAGAATATTTTACGGGTAACTAAGCCGGGAAATGTGAGCGTGTGTCGCACACGGGAGCGCTGATTGAAGTGAAACTGGATGGAAAATTGTGATTCAAAAGCAAATTTTCTTGTAAAAATAGAACAGCTCTTTAGCATTCATTAGAATATTCCATATTGTACGTATGTTGTTGTACACACTTAAAATTATAATATGTTACATAAGTAAAAAAACATACCAACAATCCAAAAATTTTTGCTTTCGCCGGCGTCACTTAGGCGTCTTATACTATATAAATATTATATACATATATATATAACTCCTATATGCATATATTTTACCCTTTAAAAGTCCAACCAAAAATAGAATTTTTTGACGATCGGTATTTTAAGTGTAACTTTAAGTTTGATTGCAAACAACTACTAGCTTTTCTAGTAGAGATATTTGTCAACACTGCGCTTTACCTTTACTTGCCTTATTTATGGCCAAAACTTTATGGCCAAACGTTCATAAACTTGAAGTGCAAACATGAAAAAGATGAAGTATGTCTTCTTAATGAATGAGGGTACAAGAAACAAATATTTGAAGTCTGTGCCCACATCCTTACGCATTACCTACACCAAAGGTGTTACAAAGTGTTAATGCGAAGTGTACTCATCTTGAAGGATTATTTATGCATAGAGGATCCCTGTGGAAGGCATCAGACTAACTCAACACGGTTAAACAAGTTTGCAAGCTCTTTGATTTGCAGATTCGCAAAGTGTCTGCTGCACCGAACTACTGCTTTAATTAACATCCCACGTTGGTACTTCCCCAATACTAAACTACATTTTAAATTAGAGTAATTTATATCAATGCATCGCAAATGGAGTGTAGTGCGACCTAGATCCTAGATGAAGTGATTAAATCCGGAAAGTGGCAGGCGTCGATTGGATGCGAAAGGCCGAGGCAACGTTGGCGCTACTTAAATAGGCCTATGTCCAACAGTGGATGCACTCTGGCTGATTATGATGATGATGATGATTATGAAATCTAAGCATAATATAATTGCTTTGATTTTTAATCCTTCTTGTAACAGTCTCTCTCTCTCTCTTCCGTTACCCTCATTCTCTCTTTTTCTCACTAATCACTTGATGACTGGGGTTTTTTGGGAGCATAATACGATATGGTTTCAGATTTTGACGACCTCCTTAGAGTAGTGGTGAGCGCTGTGGTCTTATAACACTTTTGCGTTTCTGTAGTAGATACTAGCTAGATAGGCACATAGGTATAATTATTAACAGCTCATTAAAAGATGTAATTAAAATAAAATAAGGACTCATTAAATCTAATGAATGTATCTGAGTGCGGCATTCATTTTCCCTAAGAAGTTTTATATAAGTAATAACGTTGCTTAGTAGTAAGTATTCGTATGTAATGTCGATTATCCTTGGCCAAAAGAGAATATCTCTTACAACCACGCTAGGCTATAAGCAGGTTATAAGGCTAGTAAATCTTCAGATAATATTTCCTCTTCCTGCAAAATAACGCCTTATAACCAACCAGCAGTCTAAATAGTATTATGTTATATTATGTACACTTACGTTACATGCAATTATTGTACCGTATTTTATTGTGCAAAACTTTTCATTAAAGGATGAAAATAACTATTTGAGATAAAACGGGTAATTGAGCGAGGCCATGTAAAACAATTTGCAATATAGTGCAACAGGTTCAAATAAAATAAAAATAAAACTCATGAAATAGCTATATATATATAAGAACTTGGAAAAATTTTATTAGAAAGAAGGAATTTGTAAGTTTTTCTCAAAAAAGGAGGCATTTCTTTTCACAAGCGACTTGCAAACAAGACAGGTGTAGTAATTTATTAAGAAATAGGTATAGTATGCATGCGTGAATCCTTAGTAAAGCAATGATATTAACCTAATATCTCAATATGTTTTTGTGATTTCACTTCTGCGAATATTAATTTAGAAAAAAAAATCACGATTACATTTTTCGTATCTACATAATTATGTTAAAGGTATCTAGCCATTTATATTCATTTTAGTTACTTAGTCCTCATCTACAATGTAACTTCTAACGAAACACTTCAGAAATTTGCATACAATTTCGGAGCCATTGTCCGAAATCACCTATTCAAGTCTTGCGGTAGCGCAATTACCGAGAGTATTTTGTACAATAACAGTTATTACATGTACTCAGCTCTCTCTAAAGGGCTGAGGAATCAGAAAGCCACATAATCAAGAACATAATATAGCTCTGCTATTTCATACTAACGCCCGGTATTAATAATAATTTAATCTATCTAGAATCTAAAATATACATATCAATTTTAGTAGTAAAGTGTAAAACATTTACCAATTTGGTAAAATAGATTGATATTATCATACAATGTATTATCTGGATTATAGCAACCTTCAATTTGTAGATGTTGGATTAGGTTATGTATTTATTAATATCTGTCCTAAGTAAATGTAGCGATGCGAGAAGGTTGCTTCGCAAAATAGTGCTTTGTGGGATTATAAGAGGTATGCAAATAAGTTTACGTACCATATTGCTATGATATACCATGGGCTTTTAAATGTAAGACGCCGCAGAAGCTCCGCAGTGACGCATAGTGTCGCGATGCCGCAGCGCACCTTATGATATTCTACGAATGACGGATCTCTCTATCAAGGACTAGATATTGGGTTCTGATTGGCCTTTTATATAGATACTAGATGGATTTTTTAATTCCCGTGGAAACTCTCTTATTTTCTGGGATAAAAAGTAGCCTACGTGTTATTCCAGACTGTAATCTACCTCTGTGCTAAATTTTAACCAAATCGATAAAGTCGTTGCGGCGTAATTGAGTAACAAACATACATCCAAACTTTCATTTGCATTTCAATTTCAAATATATAGGATTTAATTTTCAGGCGATTTATGGAGTGCTCGATGCTGCTAACTCATATTTTCAGAAGAATCTGGGCCTCATTGAAGCTTTGACCCTTGACAGCACTCGTGCCTCCTGCAGGTTTTGAAATTTTCCAGCTGCGATATTGAAAGTGATTCTTTTCAAAATGAATTAATGTCAGAAACATACTTTAAAAACGCCGCGCAAATCACGCTATACAATAAAGCCAGCCCAGAAAAACATTACAAACAACACCTCGAAAATTTATGGGTTTTGCCAAAGAAAAGCAAATCATTTTCTCACCTACCATACCAATTAGTTTAAACACCACCCTTTAAACAATGCTCGAAACACCCTATAATTTGTAACTGACATTTTTTTCAATTATTCCCAATTACCTTGCATGTAAGGCTGTAGGAGTACAACCCGGGTAGATTTTAACACCATCGGTGGCATTACGAATAAGGACCACCTTAAAGTGAACATTTAATACTTCGCTACTTCAACATAAAAGATTTTTCAAGTTTCCGCGAACTAAGTCACAGGCAACAGTCAGTTTTGAAATAAGTATAACACGACGTGAAGCCATAATAAGTTGGAAAGCAGGCTACTAATTTGACCGGCGTTCGCTGTTCGAACTCTACTCTCTAATCAAGAACGTAATTATGTGGTTTTACGTAGCAAGAAAACAGTCGGACTTTTCAAACGAGTTCAGTGAAATAACTAATAGAAATAAAGAACGAAACTCTCGCAAAATAAAAAATAACAAAAGATTCAAAATACGAATAAGGCATAATAATTCGTTACTTAAATTGAGAGACAAAGGAGCCTTAGAACTTGTTTACTTGTATTTTTTACAAACAATAGAAATAGAATAATAAAATCAACGAAGAGTTCTAATTTATTCCCTTGCTAGCCGATGCTTCAATGTTGTCCGAGTGGGTTTTGGATCTAAGGCTGCACTCTCACTCAGCTCAGACAAGACTCAAGACAGAGATAAAACGAGACGGATTTATGTCAGAGCATTTTTTTTTTGTCCTCTCTTCTATCTGCGTTCATTGAACTATGAGCAGATCTGGAGTTCTTTAATCGGACGTTAGGCTTTGCACATGCATTGACGTGACATCCCATAATAGTAAAGTATATTAAGGTTTATTATGCTATGTTAGCCAATATTGTCCATTTAAGGCGAAACGTGTTACCACTAGCATTCAAGAGCTGTACGACTACTGGCTGATTTGTGACGCTCTAGCCTCTGCTTGTAGACCTCAAGGTATCTCTCTATTTCCGGTTTCACAGTTGGGATGTCGGTATAGTTAGAGCATATTAGTGTCTCGTTTTAACTCTATCTTAAGTCTGAGTTGAGTCAGAGCACATTCTATAGATCTCAGCATTAAACTTTATTATTTATTAGATTTATTGAAATATAAAAATTTGTGTATTTCTGTTTGTACTGTTATTTTATATTTTGATTGTTCTATTAGGTAGGTATGTGTACACAAGTTTCTAACAAAGCTTCACTCCAAACGTAGACTCAAAGAGTGACATAATAATATAATTATTTTGTGTACTGGTACTGATAAATAATTACTTTTTTGATAGTTATTGTGATGAGTTATGACACCCTTTCACAGCAGGATAGATCATTTTTTAGGTTTCCCTACCCAAAGGGTACCCTGTTACTAAGCTTCCGCAGTCCTCCCGTCCGTCCGTCTGTCAGCGGGCTGTAATCTCATGATCCGTAATAGCTTGACAGTTTGGAGAATGTGTATTTTGTATGTTGAAGTGTTATTTCATATTTTTACTGCTCCATTATTTATATTTCAATCCGCAATTTGCTTCTTATTTTAAAAATAAAACGCGAAAACATTAGTCAAACAATTTACATTTTATTTTATCTCCAACAATGATTCACACAGTCCAAGTACCATGAAATACGATGTCGCAGTCGCAAAAAAAAATGTTTTTAAAACGCAAAGCCTTCATATCTTGTTGTTTCAGAGACGGAGAGCCTGCATTATTCCGCCAAGGCCACTCCATCACTGCGCGGAGAGATACCGCCTCAATTATACATAGAGAAATGTAGGCGAAGTTTCACGCTTCGCGACGACTGGCGCAATTACGAGTGCTTTGAAATTTAAATCAATCCCGATGCGTGGAATTCGTGAGTATATTAGCTTTTGTCCGCTACTTCCATAGAGTTAGGTTTTCAAAAATCCCGCGGGGACACTTTGTTTTTCCAGGGTAAAGGGTAGCCTATGTCACTTTTGAAGTCCTCAACTATACCCATGTAAAAGATAGCTTTTTTTTATTCGTTGATAAGATAGTCCTTGACTGCGATCTCACCTGATTTTAAGTGACAATGCAGTCTAAGATGGTAGCGGGCTAACTTGGAACGGGTATGGCAATTTATATTAAACTCTTACCCCCTAACCGGTTTCTACATGCCATCGTGTCGGAACGCTAAATCGCTTGGAGGCACGTCTTTGACGATGGGTGGGAACCAGACCTAATAGCTATGGCAGTATCAAGATTGAGGAGTTAGGACCTAGAGCTCCATGATGTAGTCTATGCTTGTTACCTATACCAATAACAATTCATAGTAAAAAATTCCTAAATCCTCACAGTTTAGGTGGGCCGTACCCTGAAGCGTCAGGATTGAGGAGCTAGGACCTAGAGCTCCATGATACATCATGATCTATGCTTCTTACCTATAATAACAATTCATAATCGACAGTTCCCAAATCCTTATAGTTTAGGTGGGCAGTAACCTGCAGTATCGGGATTGAAGAGCTGGAGCTCTATGAATTAGTAGTATATGATTGGTGATAAGCATATCAATTCGTAATCATCATTTTCTAAATCCTCACAATTTTGGTGGAAAGTACCCCTGCAATGCCAATAGCAAGCTTGAGGAGTTCAAGGGAAATATGTATTTTAATGGGACCATACCTCGCAAGCTTCATATATCGATTAAAAAAATTCACGTGAATCGGTCCAAAAATCCTGGAGAAATCGGCGGATATACATAGAAAAAAAAAGATACCGGCGGAATTGATGACCCCTTTTTAGAAGTCGGTTAAAAATATCGTGATCGAACGTCGAAATAAATTCCCATAAAATATTTTTATTTTTGGGACGTTATGGTCAATATTTACAATGAAAATATAACTGTTTTGCTTTTTTATGCACAATATTTATTCCGAACATATTTGTTGAACATCAATATTAAAAGCAAACGCGGAGAAATGCTTTGAAAAGGAAAGTTCAAAGAAATCCTTTGAACTCGTTACCAAAACAAAGCGATCTAATCAAAAAGGGGTTCGACTATCGAAAATAATATTATTAAGTAATATTGAAAGCAAACTTGAGCTGAATTTATTATATTATCTTAATACTTTGATGGCTACAATTTATATTAATATAATAATAATCTTCATGAACAAGATGTTTCCGTTTTATTTGCGACTAGCTGTTGAGCGCGACTTCGTCCGCGTCAATTTCTGTTATTATGATCGCGATTAAGAATTTTTTGAAAGAATATATTTTAAATATGGATAATTTTCCCCGTTTTTGCAACATTTTTCACTGATGCTTCGCTCCTATTGGTCGCAGCATGATGTTATATAGCCTAAAGCCTTCTTCGATAAATGGACTATCCAACACAAAAAGAATTTTTCAATTTGAACCAGTAGTTTCTGAAATTAACGCGTTCAAACAAACAAACTCTTCAGCTTGATATAGATACAGATTATACTGATTTGCAAGCATTATAATATATCCATTAATAAGTAGCACTGAACTCTATAATCAATCTATGATTACATTGTTATTGTTGATTTCATATATTAACTAGAGAGTGATAAAATTATTATTATTATCATGTACTAAAATGAAAATGAAAGTAAAAAAGTTTTACGTAAGTTTCAAGTGCACAATATCAATAAAGCTACACTGGATTTTCGTCCGACTGGTTTTCAAATGCATCGCCGTTGGGCGAAGCGCGCTCCAGTAAATACCTGTCTCAGATTTTACAAATACCAAGCTTTCGATTCGGCGTGATTTACGCTGTATACTTGGTTGACCTTTTCGAAATCTTGCAATTGTTTTATTTGCAACTGCTTGCGGCTTCGTCCTTCTTCTTCTTTATTGACTGATAGGGTAAACCCGGGATAGTTGCTCCACTTTTTGAAAAAGCTTCCTAATTTTTAAACTGTACGTTTTTCATGAAGAATTTCCATGAATGTAATTAGTTTGATCTTCGTACTAACAATACGACTCGTTTTTTTTTTTGACCTAACAATAACTGATTCTGCATAAATTGAGTTTTTGCAAACCCATTCTTTTGAGGATAGATGCCTACCTATATGGATAGATGCCTCACCATGAAAATGATAAGGAGGATAGACGCCCAATAGGTTAAAATAAGTATAATACATAGTTTTGATATGTTTTATTTGTAATCTTCAGGTAATTGTTATAATGGTACGTTAAAAATATTTAAATTTAAACATATGTTTAACAAAAAAACAACTTCTAAATTTTAATGTGCAGAATCGTAACTAATTGAACATAATAGGTATGGCAGGCAAGGTATTAATATTTAATATTTTAAAAAATCAACAACATACAATTTTGTTCGAATTAGTACGGGCTTTTAGTTTTCCACATCTTGAGCAACAATTTCTGAAAAGGATACAAACTTCGTAAATTCTAATTCTAATTCTAATTCGTGCAGCCACTTCTGGCACGAAGGTATATATTATCATCTATATATATATAATTCAAAGTCCTGACTGACTGACTGACTGAGATATCAACGCACAGCCTAAACTACTGAAGTTAGAAACTTGAAATTTTTACAGTTGGTTCCTTTTATGACGTAGGCGCACACTAAGAAAGGATTATTGGAAATTCCACCCCTAAGGGGTTTAAATAGGGGATGGAAGTTTATATGAAACTCCGTCATTTTTCAAGATGTTTCCATCAAAGTTGGTATTTGAGCTTTCAGTTAAAAATAAAGAAGTACGTGTGTCACAGTTTTTGAAAATTCTACCCCAAAATCTAATTCCACGCGGACGAAGTCGCGGGGGCAAAAGCTAGTAATATATACCTTCCCCAATTATAATATAAAAAATTTTCTAACATAACATGTACCTATAGGGTGCAGGGGATAAATGCCCCTAAGGGCACCTATACTGCGAAAAACCGGGGCGACTATCCTTTTTGCTATGGATGGTGCCCTTTTATTTTTTGACTTAAGTAAATACAAAAGGACAATTATTAATAAGTAGATATAAACTTAATTAACCAATGTATATGATATCATAAAAACAGAACAGAATTTATTACTACTTAAAAAGATATGTAACAGTGAATACTTACGTTTGAAACTTTGAAGCGTTCATCGTGTTCGTCGCGGAGATGATCGCACGCACGAGCTAAACATGTCAATCCAGTGCGATGGTCTGCGGGGCACTTAGGTGTGGGGGGCGCGTGCTCTTTTTTTTAGACTATTAAATCTGTGTTGCGATTTTGCGAAGTTAGGTTTTTAGAAAATAGGGCACCTATCCGACTGCGGCATCTATCCCGGATTTACCCTAGATGTCCACAGATGGACAAAAGTTTCTTGCATAGACTTCCACAAGTCTCAGTCTTGCAGCCAGTATCCAGCGGCTCCCTGCGTCTTGCCTGATATCATCGGTCCATGTAGTAATAGAGAGTCTGCCTACATTCCGCTTTCCGGTGCCACGGGATTTTTAACTGGTACCTAATTTTACCTGGCTCAACTCTAAGTCTATGCGACTGTATCCACTATGTATACATTTTCCTGTAGAATACTAAGTAGGTTTATACCGTGTACACACTCAATATGCTTATAGCGGAACCTGCATCCGACAGATATCATCTACACAGAAGCATTCGATAACGGAACGGTTATTGCTAAATACAAGATATCGACGCTTGACTGTGATGCTCCCATTGCATTAAACTGTCAGATATTATGATTATGCATTTCTGTTTGACAAGAAGAATCTTTGTTGCCAAAATGTCTCGAAACGTATCTGGGTTTTTATCATATACGTAGAATTACATTTTGTTTGCATCTATTCCTGAAGCTAGTGAAGCTACACGTAGGTAAATTTGCAATAGCTGCTAGTTATGAAGGGGCAATAGTAATACCTACTACAGACACAACATCTGTGTATACCTGTACTATTATGTATTTTCTCTATTACTACTGCTCTCTACACTATTATATATTAAATATGGTTGAGCGAAGCAATGGCTGGATCATGCGTCATGCTCGTGAACGGGTGCCACCAACGGGAATGGGTCTGCTATGACTGCCCATCTTGACATGCGTTGGATTGGTGTACCTACGTACACATTTTTGCATTTTTGAAGCTTTATTGTGGAAGCACTGTATACATAGCATAGCTTTGCAAAAAACAAAACTTTTTTTGAAAAGAGCAACTGCTGAGTTTCTTACCGGCTCTTCTCAGCAGAATCTGCATTCCGATACGGTGGTAGATTTATGACGTGTCATAAGAGCTACAAGTTAGCCTACATGAAATAAATTAATTTTGAATTTGAATTTGAATATACTCTCTTTCCGTATTCTATCTGCTATATACCTAACGGGGAGTGTACTGAAGAGCTATTTGAAAGAACTCCACCCTCTTTCTTCTACAACCACACCACACGCCACCGAATGCAATAACACCCTCACCACCTGGGTGCATGAAGCACTTCGACCATCCACTGTGTCAAATCTTTATTCCACGCACAACCAAACTGTAGAATAGTCTCTCTTCGACGGTATTTACAACATGGGGTTATTCAAGGGGCGGACGAACAAATTCATGAAAGCCAGTAACGCATTGGTGGCAGTCCTGGTGCTCCTAATCTTCATGGTCGACGATAATTACTTATCATCAGGTGAGTCGCCTCTTCGTTTGCTCGCTATTCTTATAAAAAAATGAATTCTGTGGTGCAGTGCTCTCTAGAAATATCAAAACTATTGATACGGAAGCTTTAGCGATTAGCGATTTAGCGTTCCGGCACGATGGCGTGTTGAAACAGATTAGGGGTATGACCTATGGGTTGAATGTACACTGCCATACCCCTTCTAAGTTAACCCGTTACCATCTTAGACTGCATCGTCACTTACCATCAGGTGAGATCGCAGTCAAGGACTATCTTGTTATCGAATAAAAATCAATAACTCCAATAACATTGCCAAAGCATTGTTCCAATATTCCGATTCAGCCTTAATGACGTCACCTAAATTCTGAATATATTATTGGTCGGACGCCCACGGATCCCGCCTGTCCAGTGTCCATTGTGAAATATTGAACATCGAGCCCGTTCCGCACCGACCTTTTGCCCTTTTTATTTTGCAACAGTCACTTGTTTCGCGTTATTAAACCGGTATATCTGTGGGGTTAGTATAAGATTTAACACGATTGATCGTATTCGTTTACTATAACATTAGCGTTAAAGTAAAATCAACCTTAAAAGTATTAGATTATAGTCAAAAATTCAGCACATCCGATTTTAGTTTGGAGCCGTAAAAGTATCCGTATACGTAAAAGTATAAGAATGCATGCACGAAATTGAGATCTAATTCAATGTAGTTATGGTTCATTTTACTTTGACGCTAATTTCATAGTATACAAATACGATCAATCGAATTAAATCTTATACTAACCCCACTGAATGATCGTATTCGTAATCCATGACATTAGCGTCAAAGTACGAACGTTGATTGTGCTAGAGCTCAATTTTGTGTTTGCATTCTTATACTAGTACGTTTACGTATACGGATACGCTCCAAATTAAAATCGGTTGTATTGAATTTGTGACTTTAAATCAGAACAGTTAATGTTCATTTTACTTCGACGTTAATGTCATCGAATACGAATACGATCGATCGAATTAAATCTTACACTAACCCTATTGATATACGGTGGAGCTAGGATTGTCAAATATTCCATATAGTGCTTGTTTTTTTTAAATAGATAACAGCTATCGCACACGTAAGTCATACCCGTATACACCAACCATACCTAAATCATCCCCTAAGTAGGAATCTCTTTAGGTAGGTAGCCCCTAAATACTATCTTTTACTCAATATCATTTCCACCCTTAAGTATCCCCTAAAGGTTCATGAAAACGGAATTGACAGAAGGCGACACCTAACTTAGCATTTGTAAGAAATGCTAACTTTACGTATAGTTCAATAACATACCTAAATATTACAGAAACATAATAATATTTATATTATTGTCATTACTATAATTATTGAAAAGTAGTGTAAGTAAGTACAAAAATACAACTCTTTAAAGATTCTGTTTGTAGCGAGATTTAATATAAAAACGAAACGGTGTGTTCATTCATGTGAATTTATTCAAATGAGTGCACTTCATTATAATATTGTGCTATAATAATGGAATATTTACAGAAGCATCAGCTTCATCTATCAAGATTAATAGTACTAGAATATAGAAACATCAAATATAACATTGAATAAAGTAAAGAAAGCTAAAGGTTTTTGGTGAGTGACTGGCTGATCTATCAACGCACAGCTCTAACCGCTGGACGGATCGGGCTGAAATCTAAATATATAAAAGGCAAAAGTGACTGACTGACTGACTGATCTATCAACGCACAGCTCTAACCGCCGCTGGACGGATCGGGCTGAAATTTGGCATACAGATAGCTATTAATATATTTATAGCTATAGAATTTTTGAAAATGAAACCCCTGAGGGAGTAAAATAGGTTCGAAAAATCGAACATAACGTGAGCGAAGCCGCAGGCAAAAACTAGTTCAATATAAGTTCATTAAAGCGCTTTTTATAATCATAGAGCTCCATTTAAATGTCGGGAACACGCTACCTAAAGACTTAGAACAGAAAGCCAGGAAGCGGACACAAAAGCTGCCTGCTAAAGCTACCCCGATATTCTCCGAAGAAAATAAATACAAAGCTTGTTGGAACTAATTAGATCATCCAAAGCCTTAAAGCTGAGATAAAAGCGGCATTTCCTTTATACTCGTGATAGAAAGAATTCAATTACATAATGCTAAGGAGATTAAAAAGGCAACACGGCTCTAAACCTCCTTAGAGGGTAAGGAAAGGCGACCTGAAAACTTAATTGTATCCAATGCGTATTTGAAAGCAATACGTTACTTTTGAATCTACATAGGTACTTGTGTATTTACTTTCACTGTTGAAAGGTTTACCATTGAAAACGATTTGATATAGAAGTCTTAAATAGAACGAAGGTAAAAATAATCTGAATAAAATCTATTTGAGCGCAGTCTTTGAAGCAGAAGTAGCCTTTTCCAAAGATGAGTAATTTTATTATTGTATATACCTACCTGTGTATTATTGTAATGTGTATGCTGCAAAAATTAAAGTTTTTTTTATCTAAAAATAGATTTAATTTTATATAATTATTTTAGGTATATAAGTTTATTTAATTTTCACCGAATTAAAGTTTAAATAGTAAGTATATTTATTTAATTTCAGTGACTATATTACATATAACTTTTAACTAAAACAAGTACCACTACCGTCTCATATCAGAGTTTAAAAATTGGCAGCACGTCTTTGACGGAAGGGTGGTAACTAGCCCCGATCAAAGCCTCCCAACAGACCAGACCAGAGACAATTAAGAAATTCTAAATTCCCAAAATTGTCTCAGCCGGGAATCGAACCCGAGACCTCCCAGTTATAAGACCACAGCGCTCAAAACTACGCCAGGGCCAGGGAGGTCGTCAAATTGGTAAACCATGATTTAATACCCCTGCAGTCAGTCTATAATGTCACCCATCCAGTTAGTGGCTCGTATACGCTGCCACAACCAGCCGGACTAATTTATCAACGCCAGACCTAAAACGATGAACTTAGATTGAATACCTGTCTTGATAGACATATGGAATGGTTAGCTTTAGTTAACCTCTCTATACTGAAACCTCCCGAACATCATGTATAGCACTAATTATGTTATTATGCTTAGCAACCCAGTTAGCAAAATGTTCTTTTTTCTCTTTCTTTTTTTACACTTAAAAAATAGTATAGTAGTTACAGGAGCATTTATTTCTATAACGATTTTATAATCTACTTATAGTCTACTTGTGCTTGTGAAATGCTATTATAAGTAATACAACAATGCCTTTATAGGAGCTTTATTAGTATTGATAGAGTTAGTCTTTTATATGTATAGGACTACTTTGCTAGTTGGGAAGAAAACGAAACCGAATGGAGTTTAAATATCTAAGAACATTTTTAAAACCATATTTTTTTATTATACTCAAAATGGGTATTAAAACTCACTTGTTGTTGGTGATTTAATGATTAAACTGAAAGCACGTTTGCTATTTGCGGAAATATTCATCATTTTTAATCTTCTCCCAAGAATGATTGAAAACTGAGCATTATAATATGTTTTAATCTAAATATAAGCAAACGTTAATATTCATACCCCTTCCAAGTTAGCCCTCTACCATCTTAGACTGCATCGTCATTTAACATCAGGTGAGATCGCAATCAAGGGCTACCTTGTCATGGAATAAAAAAATTCAAAATGATAAATCTACATAATATTATATGTATAAGGATAATAATAGACAAACTCTTTGAAAAAAATATTTATGCTACTTATTTATTATATTAGGTATTGAAGTTGATATGAATATGATTTGTAAAATAAAAATATGATTTTGAGGGCGGTCTTCCTTTTTTCAAGAACATGCCAGGTACAAAAACTCCCACTCAAGGATTAACTGAGAAGACACTTTTGTTAGAAAATTTATTTCACTAAAATAATTATAATTATTTTAGTGAAATAAATTTTCTAACAAAAGTGTCTTCTCAGTTAATCCTTGAGTGGGAGTTTTTGTACCTGGCATGTTCTTGAAAAAAGGAAGACCGCCCTCAAAATCATATTTTTTCACACTTTAATCTTCCTTGCTGTGCTCGATAATGTACTCTATCTCGGCAGCAGTAAGGTTCTTTTTCTCAAATGGATAATGTGGGTGAGGATACCACTTGACGGGTGTTCGGAGCCGGTAATTACTATTAAATTTCGATAGCTCGTCAACTTCAGCAGATGTCAGAGAAAAGTCCATTATATCGATATTCTGTCTGATTCGATCCTTATTCGTCGACTTTGGAATGGCGACTAGATGACGATCCAACTGTGAATGAAAAATAAAAATTCATTAATTATAGGGTACATATTTCAAATTCAAAGCCTCACTAGCCCAACGGTTAAAGGTGCGGACTGAAAGTTTTTTTTTTATTCAATGACAAGATAGTCCTTGACTGCGATCTCACCTGATGGTTAGTGACAATGCAGTCTAAGACAAGTAGGTAGGGTGGTAACTAGCCACGGCCAAAGCCTCCCACCAGACCAGACCAGAGACAATTTAGAAATTATGAATTCCCAAATTGCCCCGCTGGGAATTGAACCCGAGACCTCCCAGCTATAATACCACAGCGCTCACCACTGCGCCAGGGAGGTCGTCAAAATGTTCATGAAAGGTTCGATATCCAGCCGTTGCTATATTGTCGTACGTACCCACTCCCTCCTAACTTAAGCTTTCCGTTTATTTGGAGGGGAGAAGAGAAAGTTAATCAAGTTCAGCTTGGCTGGTATTTTTTTTTTAATTCTGATGGTCTTGAAGCACGATGTAAAAATTACTTATTTATCAACAGCACAACACAAGTGCATATACTACCAAAATACGACGAAAGACCTCTCTTTCCACATCGGGTAAGAGAACAGTCAAGGTTACAAAGTCCCTTATATAATTATATATTAAATCTGGGCTTGTAATCCTTTGAGAGTAAATAAAGTAAACTGGGCCAAAGTCTAAGGGTCACCGACGAGAAGGAGTGGCACCTAAGTGCAATTTTTAATGAAACTAATTATTATTTAGCTTTATTTAAGACATATTTTTAGCTAATGAAGAATATTCCCCCTCATGACCTCTACGTAACGTAAAGTGTTAGGTACGACATGTAATGTAACGCAATGAGTGCAGTGTGAACCGTCGACATTTCAGTTTTCAGTCCGCACCTTTAACCGTTGGGCTATTGAGGCTTGAATTGTTTCTAAGAAGTTCCCAATTTCATTAATCTAAGTGCTACAATAAGCAAGTAATTCAAATGAAAGAGAGATTATCATTAATAATACAAAAGGGTTGCACAACTATCAAACATTAATTTGAAGACTGACAAATTGATTGTGTTAACCCATAATTGAATTATTTTGAAGACGTTAGGCGCAACGTGATTTAAAGTTAATGATCGGTCAAAGCCCAAAGGTCAACAAGAGCTCTCACGTTCTAAAGGTCAAAAGATCTTAGCGCTGTCACCTTGACCTTGAGTTCAACTGCTATTCTTTGATGCCTACAGTCTTGCAACTGTATCTTTACTAAAAAAGAAACAGTTCGGGTACCTACCTACCAAGATAAAAGTATTGGTCTATATTAGACATTACCTATCAAGTATTTGGTGAAAAATCGTACCAGGCCGAAAAACTTAGACGTTGTTATGAATATTATGATTCAGAGATTTATTTTAAAGTAGATACTTTTGTACAGTCTAAGTTAGTGGGCCTTAACTTTGGAGGGGGTATGGAAGTGTTAATTGGACCCATATTCCTAATCGGTTTCTGTGTTGTACACGCTTTCGTACCGGAACGCTAAATCGCTTGGCGGCACATCTTTAACGGCTCATTCGAATGTGCTTATTTTTTTTTTTACTTTTTACTGATGGATAATAGATACTGGGTACATTAACTGGTTTGTTTTTGTAAGACGACGACGTAAAAGTCACTATGTATAAACATCGTTACATAGTACCTAGCGACTTTATAGTGTAGACTATAGGTACCTAGTAGAAAGTTGTTGAACACTCACCAAATATCTCAAAAGTATTTGAGGCACAGTCTTATTGTACTTGTTAGCCAAAGACACCAGGTAAGGGTCATCAGCTCTTGGTGGTGGAGCATCACTCTTCCGCCCCAGTATACTTCCGAAAGGAGTGTATGCCATTACAACTACTCCGTGCTTATTACTCCAGTTTATTAGTTCATCTTGGGTTATCGTTGGATTCACCTGTACAAGTACATAGAGTATAAATATGTAACTACTGCACTGCTGCAATCATTTTTAGAAAATACCACTTGAAAATGGTCTAAGGGTCGGAGCGAGTCCGTAACCTGAACTAGCCCGCGACTTTGTCCATGTGGAGCTAGTTTTTAAAACCCCTGAGAACGCTCTATTTTTTAGGATTTTAGTCTCCAAATCCTCAACCAAGTATACCCGTGCAAAAATCACGTCGATTTTTTGCGTCATTTTTGCGTGATTAAAAAATAAAGCAACAAACAAACACACGTTCGCATTTATAGTATTAGTAAGGACAGTACACAGCACGAGTAGTAGGTATCTATCGGTGGACTAACCTCGATCTGGTTAACCGCTGGTTTCATCCTACAATTGTCCCAGAGCCTCTGAATTTGGGTGATATTGAAGTTGGACACTCCAATCGATCTCGTGAGGTTCTGCTCTTTTGCATCTTCTAAACCTTTCCACGTCTCCAAGTAATCTGTCTCACTTATTTTGCCGTCTTTCTGAAATCGGATAACTTTAAATCTTGTTTCCACCTTTAAGCTTGTTAAATAACGTCCTCACGACCGAATCCGGTCACAGAAAGAAAGAAAAAGCATTTATTTGAGACACACAGCACAGTTAATAACAGAAAGAGATACAAAACAAAAAATAAATAAATATGTGTGGTCCCAAAATGGACTCCACTCAGCATATGCTATCCCTGTGGGAAAAGCACAGGCATAGCGCTGGTCTTCCGTGGATCCACACAGCGATCAATCTCCCTAGAGATTGTCCATCTGTGTGGGAGAAATTATTGTGCACAAGTAAGTAAGTGTAAACCGACACGACCGGAGAGACCGACGGCTTTTCCTTGCTCTCCAAAGTATGGGAGTAGGTAACACCCCGCCTACTTCCTAACCTTCTGCCCGAAAATATCCGTACAACTTTAGAAAATCATCAAATAAAATGCCGAAGAAAACCGCACGCGATTTTTTTCGAGAGGTGTCTCTAGCTATAAGAGTTGTTGTTCCAGTTTAACTTAACACAATAAAATTAATGTAAGTATTCCGTGGCAGACATAATAATGTACATTCAAGAATCTTGCCAACAAGTTTGCCTTGAAACAAGTTTCATACTTTGTCATTCAAAGTATGAAGTACTTCGATCGACAAAGTAATTAATGTTATTGTCATCAAAAGCAAAGTTTAATACGCCCGCCAGTACAGTTGTCAAACCAGTGTAGATACAGTAGGGTTAATAAGAGTTTATAAAGCTCGACAACGTTGATAGATTTCGAGTATAGTCTTGGATAAAAATAAAGCATCTTTTTTTAGATTTAAAAATTTAATTACTTTACATACATTGGGTTCACCAGATTGTTATTCCAGTGTGACTATTAAGAATTTTCTAGGTACAAAATTTTCGTTTAATTCGTTCAAACGAATTATATCAGCTACATCCAACGACCAACTAACGAAAACTTTATGAAAAATTTTTAGTAGGTAGGAACTAAATATGCAAGACTTCAAAAGAAGGATCTCTGGTCTGACGGATCGTTTGGTTTGGTCTGTATGCTCTGACGAGGACGTTACTCTTCCGATACTTATTTATTAACGTTAGCGAAACATGATAACTCGTACTAGGGGTGATGAATGTTTTATGTTGTTCAAGCTGTGATGAATTAAGTAACTTTTGTCGCAAAAATAAGTTCTACCTAACTTTCTTGTTAACCAACAACCTCAAACAACGATCAATATTAGGTAAAAATCTAAACTTGTGTAACAATAATTTATATTCAATGGTAATTTTTCTTTTCGTATATTGGAAAAGTAAGCAAATAAAACAACTGTGGAAGAAATATTAAATATTTAAATAGAAAATAAAGAAGTTATAGACTTTATTATTAAAAACTGAGACGCTTTTTGGACGAACTAAATCACACTAGCTGATGCTCCCGACTTCGCCCTCGTGAAGTTAGTTTTTTAAATCCCGCGGCTCTGATTTTCCGGGTAATAAAAAGTAGCCTACGTCACTCATCGGTTCTTAATTACACACATGTAAAAAATTGCCTCTATCTGTAACTCTGTTGCAGCGTGATTGAACGACAAACCAACAAAAAACAAACTTTAGCATTTATAATAATCCTGCTAATCCTACTAATACTACTGATATTATAAATGCGAAAGTTTGGATATATGGATGGATGGATGTTTGTTACTCAATCACGCCGCAACGACTGAACCGATTTGGCTGAAGTTTGGCAGAGATATAGATTCTAGTCGGGATTAACACACAGGCTACTTTTTATCCCGGAAAAAAGAGAGTTACCGCGGGAATTGAAAACCTCAATTCATGCGAACAAAGTCGCGGACTTCAGCTAGTATTAGCATATTAGTAAAATTACTAAGATATACAGCAACATGACATAAATTCAAATTCAAATTCAAAATTTATTTATTTCATGTAGGCTAACTTGTAGCTCTTATGACACGTCACTAATCTACCACTACCATACCATACTACCATAACCTTAGTGTTTTAAAAATAAATAAAAATAAATAAATAAAGTTAACTCACAGTATACGCCATTGGATAATGCATCAGATACAAATCGACGTAATCCATCTGCAACTCTTGTAAGGACTTTTTCAACGCTGGAATCACCTCACTCCTTTCATGAGCGTCGTTCCATAACTGTATAAAAAGGTAAAAGTAACGTCTAGTAACGTTTTAACTATAATTTTTTATACCTATCTTAATAGATTTTCAATACAAAAAACTTTCGGAACACCAACTTTACGCCTTGCGTAAAATGTTACTCCGTGTTCGTTTAGATAACTTAGATACTCCCTTAATATAATATTCCATATATCTTGGGTCTTAACACAAGGTCATGCATTAGGTTAGCCAGTAGGTGAATAAATAAAATTAATACAAAATCTGCGAAGGACGCTGTTTACCTTAGTAGTGATGTACACATCTTTTCTATCAGCGTTATTGTCCCTCAAATAGTCACGAACACCGAGCCCCACTTCGTCTTCTATGCGGTACAGAGTGGCAGTGTCTATGTGCCTGTACCCCGCCTCTAGGGCCCATTGTACCGCCCGGGCTACCGAGTGGTTCACTGCCAACATTCTTGTACCCTGTTTGTAACATAACATAATGTTGTACACAAGAATGTTGAGAATTTTGTGGGTTCAGCGTGTCAAGAACACGACTGTGCTGCAAAGGCTAGGCTAGGGTCTTGAAACCCTTAAGACCATAAAAGTAAGCAAGATGGAGTACTTTGGCCACATCCTTAGGAATAACAAATACTGCCTCCAGTAGCTCATTATTCAAGGAAAAATAGTTGGCCAAAGACCACCTGGACGGAGAAGAATATCGTGGTAAAAAGGTGGGCAAATGGTACGGGAAAAGTACCCGATTCATGTTCCGTGCAACAGCGTCCAAAGTGCAGAGCACAGCCCTAGTGATTGCAACCTCCGATAGGAGACGGCAATAGAAGAAAAAATTATCTAGGAAATGTTGAAAGAAAATTTTCTTTTTTATGAGACAAAGTTGATCAAAATGCACTTTCCTGAAATAATGAAAGTTTATTTTCTACTTGATTTGGTCAGCTGCATGTGAAATTTGTGAAGAAGTTAGGCGCGAGCAATCAATTGTTTCTCCGTTACACCGAATCGACAGGTTACTTTATATCATGGAAAAATATCCTTTTCCTACTGGAAAACTACTCTAACTTTACAACTTAAAATTTTCGTCAAAATCAGTCATATTGTTATTGCGTGACGCATGTACAATGTACTGATGGTCAATAATAAACAGAAAAACTTTTCCTAATAGGTAGATACTTTTTGAAGAAGATTAATGAATACAGTTGTTAGTTAAAGCAAAAAGCTTTAAGCAGGTACTTACATCAGGGTAATGTCCCAAACTAGTCCCCAAAGCGATGGCCGGTATTTCATTGCCATCATTCAGAGTAAATGTCAAAGTACTGCCGTATACTTGTACCTATAAAACAAAAAGGTCACATCTTGTCTACTATAAAATATTGTGGAATTATATGAAGTAAGAATAGAAGTATATTAGGAATTTCAATAATGAACAAGAATATTAATTGTAAAAACATTACCTTGTTATTGTACTTAACATTAGTTTTAATTTAGAATTTAGTTTATCTCATAAATATAATTATTTAGTTGTTACTAAGATTTAAATGGCGTAAATCTTAAGAATATTATTAATTAAACTGGGAGTAAACAATAAAAAACATACGTTGTAGGTAGGTACTTATTTATACAATTAACAATTATACAGGAATTTTTATAATTATTATGGTTATAGTAAGCTCGTTAATATACGTATCATATTTAAGCCATGATACTGATAAAAATTTAAAAAATAACTATCGTATAAGTACGTATCAATTAAAAATAATCATGTAAATACATACCAATACTTGATCCAATAAAAAAATCACAAGCAGTTTTTTCCAATTTCCAAACACGTCCATCTCTACCGATACACAAAACATACACTGATGTTATAAATAATAATTATACACATACATTTATGGTCATTGATAAATAAGCGTAGCGTAGTGTATTACGATCACTTAAGAAGAACAATAATTTAATTATTCCATCTATAGAATCTATTAGAATTCCATTTATATCAAGATAGAACGGAAAAATGGGCAAGACACGCGTGTCGACAAATTACATCATATACGAGTACAGTGCAACAGTTTTCAAATAAAATAATAGTATAATAAACCCGTTATTATGTTACATTACGTAATATTTCTAAATATAGAAATAAAATCTTAGATTTGAAATATATGGTATTTCCTTTCATATTTCAAGAGAGTTTATTTTCAGCAAAAACTAATATTTTCATACAACATAGAAAGTGTAATTTTGTCCAGAAATGGACACGCACGAATCCTTAGAAAACAATAATAAAACCGTTCCATGCCGTTATATTTGTGGTCCCACTATTCCATCTTATTTCTTAACCAGTAATAGACAACAAAAGTAATGTTATACAGTCTTCCATAAGCTTGTAAAATATCTAAAGTTTAGACCTTCATGAAATCCATATTATGGTATTATATCGGTCATTCACACGATCAAAATTCATAGACACATTTTAGTGACCGAAGATTACGGCACAGAAAGACTTCTGATACCAAAAATATTCCGAATTCTGTGGAATTAAGAAAAAAATAACCATAATGTGTATTATAATAATTTTATCATTGTATTGACTATCAACAAAGCAGCCTAAAAGAGTGATTTCGGTCAAGCAACTTTGACCTAAATTGATAAACTAAGATGATTCCTATTTAAATAAATGTTTTAAGAAGGAACCTTTACAGCTTTAGTCAGCTTATAATTTGTCACACATAATTAATAATGTATTCAGCAAAAATATATTTAAGGCTCCAAAGTTGGACATAATTTTATAGTTAGCTGGTACTAAAATTTTTGAAAAAATATTTTTCAGGGTAGGTAATCTCAACGCGTCGCCAGTCATTACTGGGTACGGGTCTCCTCTCCGGGTTGTGGATATACAAAAAAATTTCATCAACAAACAGCATAAGAGCAGGTACTGCGAACGTGACTCTACCATTTGGGAATTCGTATTTATAGTTTCGAAATGCCAAATACTTTACCTAGAAAAAGCTGATAATAAACCATGTACATAGGTAGCTGCTCAACTTACCGGCTCATTTCCGTTGCAATTTCTGTTTTACTCCATCTTAGAAAAAATAAAAAAGTTGAGAATCTCGTTTCCTTTGGCTCCGCCGGCTACTTTTTGCACTATTTGCGTTGTAACACCTCGCATTTATTCAGAGTACACTATCACACTCTACAGCACCGCAGAGAATAGCGATTAATTTCGTTGCAGCGTCCGACGTAATTAGTTGCTGTGTAATGAGTGCAATTTAAAACAAGAAACCGCCACTCTGCTACCATTAAATATGTTCAACTCTCCGTTGTTTATAGTTAACTAGCTTTTGCCCGCGGCTTCGCTCCCATTAAGTTCGACTTTGCAAACCCCTATTTTACCCCCTCGGGGGCTGAATTTTCAAAAATCCCTTCTTAGTGGATGCCTAAATCATAATAGCTATACGTGTGGTAAATTTTAGTTTCAGCCCGACCCGTCCAGTAATTTGAGCTGAACGTTGATAGATCAGTCAGTCAGTCACGTTTACCTTTTATATATTTAGAAGACTAGCTTTTACCCGCGTCTTTGTCTGCGTGGAGTTTGGTTTTTAAGAGCCTGCGGGAACACTCCGTTTTTCCGGGATAAAAGGTAGCCTATATAACTCTCCAAGTATGCACGTAATCCATGCAAGAATCAAGTTTATCTGTTGCTCGATTGCTACGTGATTGAAGAACAAACCACACTTTCACATTTTAATAGTATAAGCAAGGATCACATTAAAGAGAAAAAAATCAATAAAATGTCTTCTTTGATAGACACGTAATTCGCTTTTGTAGAAATAAATAATACTCGTATGAGTTAGAATGGAAGAACCAACAATGCGAGAAGAGTGAATTGTTCGTATAAATAACAAAAAGGGAAAATGGATCGCCAGCGTTGCCTCAATTTATATCGTTTTGTCTGTGTCCAGGTACCTAAAAGAAAGTTTCTTTTGCTGACATCGTACCTATTGTTTATTTTGTATTGTGTCAATTTATATAAGTATATATTGTGTTTGTTTCCAAAGTATTATTTCCAGAACTAAAGCATCAAAACCTTTTCCCTGGAAATCTATGACGTACTTTAGTGATAGAAAAGAATCTCTACTAATATCTCTTGCTATGCAATAGCTTTACCGCGGCAGTCCCCGAGTGCCACACGTCTTTTTTATTATTGAAATTCGCAAAGTCGGAATGTGTGCGTGGTTGATTAAGGATTTCAAATCTCCATGATCTTGTATCTCACTGCTTATTGGGCTAAAATGGGTCGATACCTACTAGAATCTTAATCCCTGAGTAGGTACCGCCCAATTTTCGTGACGTAGTGGTACATGGAATTAGGAAGTACTATCTCCCAACTCCATTATTGAATCAGGACCACCTATTTAGGTACACCGCAAATAGGTATTAGGAGCACTGCTTAGTCGACGCGCGCCATCTTTGTTTTTCTCGTTATACAATTAATTTTCCCAATCCTATTAAAAACAACTTCCATTTAAAATGTTATACCCCAGAAAAATACACCTATTCGTTCCGTAAATGTTTTCCGAGCTTCTTATGAAATGCCGATATTAAGAGCGAAGTGAAAATTTTATAAATTTCTAGTCCAACGTAAGCTTTTCCTGTTATAGTTTTTTGATGAAGCTCTTAATAGCTTCCGTTGAGTGCAGAATCAAATTAATCTATACATACATACGTAAACAAAATTGATGCGTCTGTTTGCAATATCAAAATAACAGCTTTTTACTAAATGCATACGTAAGCAAATACGGTACGGCTCGGGAACGGCTGCACCGATTTTGACGGGACTTTCACTGGTAGATAGCTGATATTGCCTGGAGTAACATAGGCTACTTTTTTAACTACTTTCGAAAAAGGAGAAGGAGTTGTGTTTTTTTACCTATGTATATCGATATTTGCGTGATTTCTAAACCGATTAGAGTGAATCTTTTTTTAATCATTACAAAAACTTTGCAAGATGCTCCCATACAAACTTCGGGTTCTAATTCCTGCAGGGGTACTATATTATACTCTTCATTGTTTGGCACCAATTTTTTGCTTGTTTTGTGAGTATATATAGTAGAAATCATTGGGGATAACAGAGGGTTTGCGCGGGAATTTTTAAAACCTAACTCACTCTTACGATGTCGCGGGCAAAACCTTGTAGGTAATGTTTAGACAGTACAAAAGGTGACCCGAATGAAAGGTTGAAATGTTGGTATCGAAACCATTTCGTAATACAATTACCTAGGAGCAACTAAAACATTAATTACTTCAGATGGATTTCGATAAAAAAGCCAACAGAAGAATACAAATAGACTAGGAATTTGGGAAATTGAGTTATTTCCTCTCATTAATCAATTAATCAATGCCTGGAGGGAAGTCATTAAAGCCATGTACGGTCGGCGCGTTCCAGGGAACACGTACCTATCATTTATATACCTTGCGTTCAAATTCGTAAAGTGTAGTACTACGCGTTGGCGAACTTCAAGCACCTTTGAGAGCATTACTTACTAAGTTCCTTACTAGGGTTGCCATATTTTTTTTCAGCCTATAAGGGACAAATGGTTACATGGGCAAAAAAATACGGGATTTCAATTTTTTACCGGGACAAATAAAAATTACAAATTGTTTATTATAATTGACAAATTATTTTTTAACAAAAAATGTTAGAGTTATTTTGCTGTAATCCGCCAACAGAAAAAAAAAAAAAATCTGTATGGTCAAACATTAAAAATTATTTTTTATATTTTTCCGAGGATCGAGTCAGTTTTAACATTGTCATTCTGACACTAACACTGTCATTGGTCGATGTGGGCTGCGAGTGCAAGAGACGAGTACGTTTTACGAACGTTGCGTGTGTGAATACGTAGATCGATTTCATAATGAAAAACGACGTACGGTTCAAATACGGGACAGAGTCAGTCCCGCCGGGACATTTTAAACTATGCCTAAAATACGGGATGTCCCGGGAAATGCGGGACATCTGGCAACCCTATTCCTTACTAAGTTTAACTTGACTGGTATTTAAGCAAATAATATTTAATTGCTTAGTAGTGATTTCATTGCTTAAGTTCTAAGTAAGCTCATCACATATGTTAGGTATAATTTATGACCTAACTGTTAAAGTAATGACTCAATAGATTCATCACACCAGAAGATCATATTTCTCGATTCATTAAACAACGGAAAAAGTGTTTGGATGCGCTTTTGCCTATAATTTCTATTCTAACTTAGAAGAAGTAAGTTGCAGTTTCAAGCGATCGTGACTTTGCTGTCACTTAAAGATAACGCCATATTAAAAGTTGTCATAAACTTTGCGCGCTCAGCTTTATCTTGGAGTTGAAACTTTCGAACTTTATACAGCAAAGTTGAAGGAAAGATACTTTAATAACAATTTTACCGACTTTGTCGTCATTAGAAACTATCGTTATTGGAAAGAGCGACGGGTGAAATGCGCTGATAGGGCGATTTTTATATAGTCACACTAATATTATAAAGACGAAAGTTTGTATGTGTTTGTGTGTGTATGTTTGTTACTCCTTCACGCCACAACGAATGAACGGATTTGGCTGAAATTTGGATTGCGGATAGTTCATACCCAGGATTAACACTTACGCTACATTAAATCTCAGAAAATTAAAGAGTTCCCGCGGGAATTAAAAATCTAAATCCATGCGGAAATCTTCTAGCAAAACAATAACCTGGAAAACTAATTTCTTCTTTTTCGGACTTTACTTTCTAAAAAATCGCATAAGCCCGACCAGAAATTCAAACACCGAACCTTATGATTTGCAGCCGAACAAGTTAACCACTAGATCAACGATCACTAGATAAGTAACTTACGAGTAGTAAGCTGTCAAAAACATATCTAATTTCTATCACTAAAACCATAGTAGGTACGTTTGTCTCAAAAACTATTACTAAAACGTAACAATTAAAATTTCAGCAAGTGCCAAATAGGGATATGAGATAAAGCCGCATCGGATAGATATCATCTAGGTACACACTACACAGCGATCATTCAATTGCAAATCGGTTATTGCCAAATTCAAGATATCCAACCACGCTTCTCATATCAGATTTGTAACCAGGGGTATCCAAATAATATATTCGAATTCTGTTTAATGTGTATAACTCGAGCAGAGTACCTACCTAATCCTACCAGTATAATAACTTAGGTACATTTGCCTTCTGAAGCCGATTCTGATCGGTCGTAGAGAGAGACTTTTGAAAATTAAGTATTTGAAAAAACTATCGCTGTCGCTCTGCAGTTATTCATAAGCACATTCGTGCGATAAGAACAACTGCAGATCCAAACAGCCTAAGTGAAAAATCATAATTCGAGGTTTGGCTCTCTACTATTTCCTACTCCAATATTGGACCAATTCAAAAATATTTCATAAACTGAATAAAAAGGACATACCTATACTTGTTACTGTATCCCTATGTTATTCTTCTTTCATTAATAGTTGTCTTTGTAAAATTTTTTCATCTTAATAGGTATAGGCAATAAAATAGGTACTTAAGCATTAAAACTTTGTTTGAGTTGAGTTCTGCTTTATTATGAGCTCAATAAGAAACAAAATCCAAAATCACAAATAGGAACATCAAAATTATTTATCTGTTTATCATAGATATTATGTAGGATTTTTATAAACATTCAGAAATACCTATATTTCAAATGCAGTGGATCCGATACGTTCAATTTCCATTTGACTGGTCCGTTGGGCGAAATACGCTTAAGCAAATACCTGTCTCAGATTTCACAGATTCTGCGCATACAGAACTGCTCGAGTTTTGCTTTTGTTATATTTTCGAGATAGTTTTGCGAATAAGCGGAAAGATGATATTATTTTTAAAAGGAGAAGGCGATGGCTCAGCTTCCAGATAATTTAAAGTTTTTCTAAGAAAAATATTATGCAATTTCCTGAGTCAAGTTAAAAGTAAGTTGTTAAGTTGCTACTTGACACCCTTAAAGCTCATATAATAGCTCAACGGGCAATGTCGAGGTTGAGCGAAGTGAAAACCGAAACGTCAACGTTTCAAACTTCAATCTACCAGCATGTGCGGTACTATAAAAAATTGTACCGCACATGCTTTACGCTCTTCAAGTTTACGCTTGCAGAAAAAATATACTCGTACCATAACTAAATTTTTTTTTCCTCCGAGTACCATAATTATAGAAGTGTTTTCAGTAAATACTCTTTGATACGACAGCATTAAAAACCTATTATCAAAGAGAATGTAATCACTCCGTTCCTATTATAACATCAAATAGTCTGTCATACTTGACTCGAAAAAAATTTAATTACTAAAATTTTTAAAGTTCGCATTCTAACAGTCTTCTAGCAGTAAGTACCTAACTTAGTTAAACTGATAATGAATAAATATGAAGAGCCTTCTAATGATAATGAAGATTCGGTGAAACTGCGCAATGAAATGATACAAGCACCTGCCCATGATCACATTATGCCCGACATGCCCAATTTACAATTTATAGACAACCTGTTTGTGCCATTAGGTATTGTCCAAGATGTTTTCCTAAAAATTGTAGTCTTTTTAGGTTCTCAATTCATCGGAATATTTTTTAAGCTATTGCATAGCTTCTATCGCGGGCCAGCGTGGAGACCGAATCCAGAAATTCCGTAACGAAAATAACCTGACACGGGACTCCTCTACGGTGAGCCGCTAGATGGCGTTGATAAAAAAAGCTATGCAATAGCTTTACCGCGGCAGTCCTTGAGTGCCACACGTCTTTTTTTTATTATAATTTATGTATGTTCCCCCTACTCGAATACGCCTGGACCGATTTGGAATTCTTTTTTTGTTTGAAAGGCACTTTAAAGTCAAGGATACTTCGCAGGTGATCCCATTGACAACAGGTCAGGATTGATGATGGGATCCTGGAGAAATCGAGGGAACTCTTCAAATTTTATAGGCACAATTGATGTATTTTGTAGTGGCGTTTGAAGTCGGTTTTGTAAATAGAATTTTTACGTTTATATTATAGCAATTCAATTTTCTCTCGTAACAGGTTGTTTTGCAACAATCAGTGCACTGGCAATAGGACTATGGAGCTTTCGCAAAGGGCGGAGCAGGATTTCAAACAACATGATGCAGTTTCGAATTATCGCACAAGGTTTTACTATTACAGCGCTTGTCGCTAGTTTTTTCATTGCAGATAAGAAAACTCTCAATTAATCGTACAAATGACTGGATTAAATTAAAATAATATAATATTTTGAGCCATAAGTTATATATTTTAATACGTTTAGTATAAATTTATCTTCTGTTTGAATTAAATCTAACGAAAATATCAAAATAAAGCGAGATGGATTGAAATTAAAATAAATATCTATATTAGTGAAGGAGTTTTTTTCATTGTTCATCAAGCGAATATCAGATAAACACTTATGATAAATAATAATAAATAATCAATTCAATAGTTTCCGAGAATACATACAATAAAATATTTTGATTAGTCTCAATCATTTTATAGTATCTTTATATTATAATTTTGGAATAAATTAATAATAATTGCAATTTATAATTTTATTCGATGTAGAGTTAGATAGTAAAATACTGTGACATATTTTGCAATTTTAAATTATATTATTCTATTTATATCTTGGATTTATATCGAATTTTTACTTTCCTATTAATTTATAACGACTAGTATAAGTATGTTGATGTTTGTATTTAAATCATTTAATAATGTAAATGATATTCGTAAGAGCTTATACACAAGCCTAAACCGGCATCGTACCGGAACGCTAAATAGCTTGGTAGTAGTACATCTTTGTTTTGGACATATTCCCATTATCTATGGCGTAACCTAACAGTATCTTATCAGTCTTTAATAAAGCGTTCTTTCATGAAAAATAAAAAAAATACAATGCCATTCGCGGGTGGCATTGTCACCGACACTGTACCTACATCATCCGCGTGAAATTCAAAGAGCGCCGCACTGCCTGATTTATGAGAACCTCCGATGTATGAGCGGTTATTAAAAAATTCATAAAAATGGCTTTTTGTGTTAACGCATTGTATCAAGCAAAATTTTTGGCCTGAATAATTGATTCCTTTTGTATTAAAACTTGTATGGGTGTATCCATAAACATCCATAAACATAGTATTACTTACTTATGTAAGGAAAACGTGTACTTACCATGAAACTATAATGTTTAGAACAGCAGTTTATAAAAACATCCGCTCCAAACATAGGCTCAAAACATAGGCTCAAAACAACCAATGAATGTGTGAATGCCATGAAATTATTTTCTGTACTGATACTGATAATTACGTTTTTGATCATTAAATTGATAAATCATGACACTCATTCACAGCACAGTCTACTGTGCTGTGAATCCTACTAATATTATAAAGGCGAAAGTTTGTATGTGTGTGTGTGTGTGTGCGTGTATGTTTGATACTCTTTCACGCAAAAACTGCTGGACCGATTTGGCTGAAATTTAAAATGGAGATAGATTATACCTTGGATTAAAACAGAGGCTACTTTTTATCCTGAAAAAATTATAGTTCCCGCGGGATTTTGAAAAACCCTTCTTCAACCCATTCAACCTTATTATTATCACAATCCTCCAATTATTCACCGCGGGTTATACCGCGTCGCGCAGCTAGTTTTTTAATAATTTTCTGCGAGCTCGTCGTACTAACGCAATGAAACTCCGTAGTCGGCCTTTAAAGGCTAACTAAATATGACTTATCACCGTATCGGCTATATGTATAGTTGGATGGGATGTACCTTAAAGGTTATTAAACTTGGAGCACTGTCTAAAAGGTATAATAGTATAAAGTAAACTATACAAACATTTATACAGCATAATAGTATTTGCTCTATCATTTGTATATCCGCGTATATCAGGGCGGTCCTTTATAATGTGTAGTGTAATTTATACATAATAGTTATTGATTATTTTTGACGATAATTATCAGGGATTTATTTCCCTCGCCGAGCGAATAACTTTTCTCCAAAATGACCAAAACCACTTAGATTGGAGCCATATTTTAGTTTCCAATAACAGCGTTACGACCAGGAAATAGAAAGTGTCCCGTAATTTATGGGACATAACTTTCAAAACGATTAATATCAGAAAGAGTAGATAGTATTATGATATTATTATGTATTCCCAAAGGTAACGGAAGGGTATAACTGTATCATACTAATTTAAATTGTAATTGCTTTATTGTCCAAACATCGAAATAAATTGTTAGGTTTAAATTAGATTGGTATTATGTTATTTGTGTTTTCGGCTTTCGCCTACATGTTATCTATGTTTACAACATAATAATATTACACACTATTGATCTGATATTATCTACTAACCTCATTATAAAATATGATTTACATTTGTGTTTACATATATAATAAGAATACATAATAGTACACACGCACATAATAATAAGAAGACTAAAACTGAGCTCTAAGATAGTTAAAATTTTAAAAATAGACGAAATAGGTACACTGTTATGTATTTATGAGGCATTCCATTTTATTAAAACTGCATTATTTTAAAGGATAACGGGTAATTTTGTATGGGATTCATACCCAAAATTATGAACTATGTCGGCTTTTGTTGCCCTAATGGAGTAGTTTCATTAATACTAGAAAGTATGTCTGAATTCATTTGGAGAAAAAAGAACTGATTTTTCCTAATAATTAATTCATTAATTGTACACTATAAGGCCGAATATCTATTTTCTCCAAGTGAATTCAACAAATACCGACGCACTCTTATAGTATATCCATCCTTTTAGAAAAAATATTTTCTTTATAAGGTTTATAGACAATCCGTGTAAAATACGGTACAAAAAATGCTCTACGCAAGCTGCAATGGCGGTTTAAATATTTATAAACGAGCTGAGGTAGCCCGTCTAATGCGCTGTTAGCCTGAAAGTGGGAATTAGCTACGGACCACGCCAAACCGCAGCAGTGTTTTAAAGCAGTGTGAAGGTAGCGTACTGTGTAAATACGGTACATTTACAAGTGCCCTCTTGTAGGTATTTAAATTTTCACTAGGAAAGAATACCAGGATTTTTCACATTAAGAATACTTTACGGGTTTATAAATCTCGACGAAGTTACGGCTTGAGGTACTTGCCGTAGATATTTGTACAAACTTGTGCTTTAAAACACGTAAGTTAAGATTTATATTGCTTTAAGATTGAGACGCAAAACTCGTACTAACTCTACTACCATGATTCAATGAACTTTTTCATACTTTATACTCATGCTTAACCAGGATCATACCTTATGAAAAGGGATGATGCATTTGCCTAGAAGATGCCCATTCATACTTAATTACAAATTGATTAACCTAGATTGTAAGTGCCAAGAAAAACAGATCTCGCAAGAGTAATCCAAAACCTAGCCACGCTTATGAGAAATGAAGACTTTAAGTGCTAACCCGCACTGCGAATAAAATCCGCGTGAAATTTGTATTAAACTACAGATTTTTTTACCGCGCGCAGTGCGGGCTAGGTCTAAGAGCTTCATACCCGTTGATGAATTACTGTATGCGCGACGTAGAGATGAAAGTCCACTCAATTTCTTGCGGTTAAATGCAAACAAGACAGAAGAGCTCCTTAACGTAGTGTCAAGAGTCCAAATGACACATACACCGCATATAATATCAAAATACAAAATAAATAATAAGCCTGGCAATACACGTCCGATTTTGTTTCCGATTGTCTGATCAGGCTACCGGATCGTATTTACTCGATACACATCCGATTTTTCCGTCAGGCTTTTTCTGAACTCAGTCGTTCCCGAGCTATCAGCCCGAGTGCTTGCGTTTGACAGGCAGGCAAAAGCAGACCCATTCCCGTTGGTGGTGGCACCCGTTCACGAGCATAACGCAGGATCCAGCCATTGCTTCGCTCAACCATATTTGAGGGAACGTAACAACCCGCACCACACGACACGACACTAGTATGAGACAAAATAGACATCCGGTTACTCCTTCCGATTTTGCCAGTCAGGGTTCCCAACTTAGCTTAACAGGTCAGGGCTTGTAGCCCCAAATTTAGGGCGGAATTTTGCTTATTGGGATTTTTTAGGGCCCAAAAAATCTAGCGCTGACTAGGGATGTAAAGCGGTAATATTACTTTCGTAAAATTCGGTAATTTACCATATTTTACGTAAAATATAAATAAATTACGTAAATTACGGTAAAATTGGGTAAAATACGATTTATCTCTCTAACAAAACTATTGTGACTAGGGTTGCCAGACGTCCCGTATTTCCCGGGACATCCCGTATTTTAGACATAGTTTAAAATGTCCCGGCGGGACTGACTCTGTCCCGTATTTGAACCGTACTTCGTTTTTTATTATGAAATCGATTTTAATTACGATTATAATTGCCCTGTTTATTTATTAAAAAAATATATAGATTTCTTTGAGTTTTTAGAAAATCTTCAACAAAACGCAGCTACTATGCGCGTATACGTGCTAGTAGTAAGCATAATTAGGTAATGAAGGTATTTAAGTTTTTTTAACTTTTAAAAAGAAAAAGTTCCTCAAGTTGCACTAGTATTTTAAAATGTTCCTCTTGACTAACTATTCGGATACTAAAAATAATACTAACTATCCAGCTATTTCTTTACTTCTGGTTGTTTTTTTTTTTCTTGAATACCCCAATACATTCTTGATTTTTATAAATGTGTATTGTGAAAAATTCTGATGTATTCTGATGTGATAGAGCCAAACTGACTTCAGATTCGTCATTAAGAGATTCCAAAACCCAAGAAATCAGCACTGACATCAAAAAAGGAAAAAATAATAATTTGTAGGTGTGTTATTGTAGTGACGTTTACAGATACCCATGTTCAAACAAATAAAAATATGTTAAAACTGACTCGATCCTCGGAAAAATATTAAAAAAAATGACACTAAATAATTTTGTTTTTTTTATTTGTCCCGGGTAAAAAACTGAAATCCCGTATTTTTTTGCCCGTTTGACCATTTGTCCCTTATAGGCTGAAAAAAAATCTGGCAACCCTAATTGTGACCCACACTTTTGCTTGATTTCGTGGCATAATTTACTAAATGCACGTATAGTGCAGTCAGTCAAAACAATTCAACTGATCGCCGATCGGCTTGCCGAATGCTCACTGTTCAGTCGGAATGGCAACAGCGCAAAACATAAAGGCAAACTGCACTAAACGGCAACGTCGCATCGTGCGAGTCGCGCCTACGGTTGCAAAATTACGTAATTTTACCGAAAAAGCTTGTAAAATACGGATATTTTACGGTAATTTATATATATTACGGTAAAATTACCGGCTACGTATGTATGCTGAAAAGTATGGCGGGGGGGTGAGACGAGCGTGTAGTTGAAACATACGTACTGCGAGTCGCGCGGCGCGACTCGCACGATGCGACGTTGCCGTTTAGTGCAGTTTGCCTTTATGTTTTGCGCTGTTGCCATTCCGACTGAACAGTGAGCATTCGGCAAGCCGATCGGCGATCAGTTGAATTGTTTTGACTGACTGCACTATACGTGCATTTAGTAAATTATGCCACGAAATCAAGCAAAAGTGTGGGTCACAATTAGGGTGCCAGATTTTTTTTCAGCCTATAAGGGACAAATGGTCAAATGGGCAAAAAAATACGGGATTTCAGTTTTATACCCGGGACAAATAAAAAAACAAAATTATTTAGTGTCATTTTTTTTAATATTTTTCCGAGGATCGAGTCAGTTTTAACATATTTTTATTTGTTTGAACATGGGTATCTGTAAACGTCAATACAATAACACACCTACAAATTATTATTTTTTCCTTTTTTGATGTCAGTGCTGATTTCTTGGGTTTTGGAATCTCCTAATGACGAATCTGAAGTCAGTTTGGCTCTATCACATCAGAATACATCAGAATTTTTCACAATACACATTTATAAAAATCAAGAATGTATTGGGGTATTCAAGAAAAAAAAAACAACCAGAAGTAAAGAAATAGCTGGATAGTTAGTATTATTTTTAGTATCCGAATAGTTAGTCAAGAGGAACATTTTAAAATACTAGTGCAACTTGAGGAACTTTTTCTTTTTAAAAGTTAAAAAAACTTAAATACCTTCATTACCTAATTATGCTTACTACTAGCACGTATACGCGCATAGTAGCTGGGTGAATATTCAAAGTAATGAAAATTACGTATTCCAGTGAATAAAAAATTGAAACTTGAGTTTAGACTTCATTTAATATACGTTTATCATGCACACCTACATACTTTATCATGCACATGGTGTGTTTATTGAAATTTCTATGTAAATCACTCAGATTTTTAGTGAAAATAACATTAAAATTCATTACCGGCACCTGTTTCATTACTAGATATTATATATTTAATAATATTTAGTAAACCTAGCACAAAAATAATGTTAATTTGACTACTGTGTCGAATAATTAAATAATTTTTTATTACTTCTTCATAATTTAAAATTTAGTTTACAAAGGAATATATGGTCAAATATGTTTTTAAAGTTTTGTTACGATGCAAAGTTCATTACCGGAACCCTCCGGAATCATCACGGGAAACATGTTTTTACATGACAAAATCTTGCCGCTACATAGTGAGCTCTCGGCGTCGCGCACCTCAGACCTCAGTCGACCGGAAAACGTAGCAGAAGGAAGACGTACGCACGAACTCGCGCAAAAAATTACAACTGAAAGTGCATTATAATGTTTTGTCACAGTTTATGTTTCATTACCAGTCCGCTTATATTTTGATAAATATTTAAAATTGGAATTTTATTGCGATAACAATACATCAAGTTCTCGTCTAGTTTAATTTTTAAATGATTAGATAGCATATACAGCTTATAGAAAAATTAATAATAAATTAAAAGTGCATATTTGTCATTACCGTGTCCTTCATTACCGTCGTTTACCGTAACCTTTTTGAAGTTCATTTAATGATTTTTACTGAAACTACATTATATACAGGAATACTTTCGAAGGGAGATGATTCTACAATTTGGTAGTACATGGAAAAAAAGATCTGGAGCACCTGATGGTCGAAGTGCTCCAGGCACCCAGGTGGTGGGGGTGAAATTGCGTTCGGTGGCGTGCGGTGCGGTTGTAGAAGTTAGAGGGCTCCCCGTTATATAGCCGATAGAGCACACAAAGCGAGCTTACATCTGCGGTGTTCCAAGCTTTCCAGCGAGTAGGTTAATTTGGGATTGTCCACAAGCCGAAGTGCCCTCTTTTGAATCCCAATGCTGTTGGTAGGAGTAAGGGAAGTGTTCTGATAGAGAAGAGGCGTGGTAAAAGGGGCCTTTTTTGCGGTAAACGCACAAACTTGTGTTTTTGAAGGGTTAAATTGAACAAGATTTTGTGAACCCCATACAGACACTTTCTAGAGAGAAGTCTCAATGTCCGACACAAGTTTGGCTCTATTCTCCTCCAGCACTGCGCGAGAGAACTGTGCATGGCCTTTGTAAAGAGCATCAGAAGTACTGTCATCCGCATAACAATATATGCTGCTGTTATGCAACATATCATTGATATGCAGAATGAACAAAGTAGGCGATAGCACTGAGCCCTGTGGAATGCCAGCATTGATGGGCTTAGGTTGAGAGCAAAAACCGTCGACAGCGACCTTGATGCTGCGCCCATGAAGAAAGCTAGCGACCCAATGGCACAGCTTCGCAGGAAGTCCGTAAGATAGCAGCTTCGATAGCCAAGCCCTATGCCAAACCCGATCAAAGGCTTTAGCGATGTCGAGGCTGACCGCTAGGGCTTCCCCCTTACTGTCAATATATCCCCAATGTACCCCGTATATCACGCAAGGAGTTTTGACACCGCGGGATGGTCAGCGGTGTTTTCCCACCATCATCAAGCGTAGAGTTGGCAGCAAAGAGAGTGCCCAGAATTTCGGCTTTCTCTTTGGCAGTGTAGGCCAGTGTATCATCCGGTTTGCGTAAAGGTGGAAACGAGGAACGACAGAAGTTGCCTTACATGGCTTTCAACAGAAATCAGAAAACACGGGAACCAGAAGGCAGTGAGACTAGTCTCTGCCCAATTCTGTCGATGTGCTCAAATTTTGCCCTGGCAATGGCATTTTTGTAGGCTCTGGACGCAATGTTAAAGATTTTCTTAACATTTGCAGCATTGGGATCATTGGTGCAATGTGCAGAGAGCCAGGACTGGTAGGAGTTTTGTTTAAGTATAGCAGCCTTATTACAGATCCCGTTGAACCATTTCTGCGCGCGCTTCCCAAAAGGTATGAGGGAGTTTGGAATATAGCAGTCCATACCTTGGAGTATGGCATCAGCAACTGCTTCAGCACAGGTGTTAAGGTCGTTGGTTGAAAAACAAAGCTGTGCCCACGGATATGAGGCTACCGGTATTACGCGTGCGAACAGAGGATGCAAGTGGCACGGAAGTCTGTACTAGGCAGGGGTTAAATGTTCCTAGGGGAGCATCGACTGTTACCTGGTAGCCGGTAGGGTGAGTGGTAAGGAAGAGGTCCAATATAGAGGGCGTCTATTAAGTTATGGAAGAACTGCTTGATATTTTGTTATTTGAAACGATCTTACTCCAAGCAGTGACGGGCCCAACAAGGTTCTCGGTCGACGAGTGAATTACCAATTCCCTGTGCACGGCTGGGCACTTGCTTTTATTCGTACAAGTTTATTCAAATAGAGAATTCATAAGAAATTCTGCCAAAAGTATACATAAAAATTCATTACCGTATACAGGGTTCATTACCGTAGCTTGACATAAATTTCTAGTGGCAATAACTCTTTGAATATTTGAAATATATACGTGCCTTTCACTTGTGTATTTAATGAAATAGCACCAAACATTACAATACTATCAAATATTAAAAAAAATGAAATTATGCTTGTTCCTAAAAAAATGCGCAAATATCGTCCAAACTGAATATTCACCCAGCTGCGTTTTGTTGAAGATTTTCTAAGAACTCAAAGAAATCTATATATTTTTTTAATAAATAAACAGGGCAATTATCCATCCGATCAGACAAACTTCATTTTATATCATAATTATAAGTTTAACTAAATGAAAATCACCGTCATGCTATATTCATGTAGAAAAATTTTGCAAAATAAAAAAAAATATTTCCTCAACTCACAAAAATCTAGGAGAAACGTTACTTGAACTTCAAAAAGGAATTTCGTTGTAGGACTGTGTAATTATAATCGTAATTAAAATCGATTTCATAATGAAAAACGAAGTACGGTTCAAATACGGGACAGAGTCAGTCCCGCCGGGACATTTTAAACTATGTCTAAAATACGGGATGTCCCGGGAAATACGGGACGTCTGGCAACCCTAGTCACAATAGTTTTGTTAGAGAGATAAATCGTATTTTACCCAATTTTACCGTAATTTACGTAATTTATTTATATTTTACGTAAAATATGGTAAATTACCGAATTTTACGAAAGTAATATTACCGCTTTACATCCCTAGTCGCGCCGCGCGACTCGCAGTACGTATGTTTCAACTACACGCTCGTCTCACCCCCCCGCCATACTTTTCAGCATACATACGTAGCCGGTAATTTTACCGTAATATATATAAATTACCGTAAAATATCCGTATTTTACAAGCTTTTTCGGTAAAATTACGTAATTTTGCAACCGTAGCGCTGACACTGTGTGGACGCATCGTTGTGGTTCGAATAATGGGCGAAAATTATGAAAAAAAATAAAAAAAAAATAATAAAAAAAAATAATTCATAATAATAAAATTATTATTATTATGAATTATTTTGGATGTTTTAAATAGAAATGACTCTCAGTAAGTCTTGTCAAATTGATTGGATGAATCCAATAGCGACGTTTTTTCTTCCTTCTCTTTCCTTTCTTTAAAATTTCTGTGGTGGTGTCGTGTGGTGCGGGTTGTTACGTTCCCTCAAATATGGTTGAGCGAAGCAGCGGCTGGATCCTGCGTCATGCTCGTGAACGGGTGCCACCAACGGGAATGGGTCTGCTTTTGCCTGCCTGTCTTAACATGCATTGGATTGTTTTGCATTTTTGAAACTTTATTGTGGAAACACTTTATACATAGCATAGTTTTGTTACCTATTGTAAAAAAAATTTTATTTGAAAAGAGCGACCGCCGAGTTTATTGCTGGCTCTTCTCGGCAGGAACGGCATTCCGAACCAGTGGTAGATTCATTGACGATTCAAAAGTACTTGTAAAAGTTTATTTGAATAAAAATATTTCTATTTCTATTAACTCGTCATCCATCTTCTTTTCTTCTGCTTTGCTCCAAACGCAAGCACTCGGGATGATAGCTCGGGAACGACTGAGTTCAGAAAAAGCCTGACGGAAAAATCGGATGTGTATCGAGTAAATACGATCCGGTAGCCTGATCAGACAATCGGAAACAAAATCGGACGTGTATTGCCAGGCTAAGGCGGCAACTTTTCGACTGTCGTCGAGACTCTGAAGTTTGGCTAAAAGTGTTGAGTTTCACCAATGAGTCTCCTAGCTCAACGATCTATAGCGTCTACTAGAGTAACAGGAATCAGAATGTACTAAATGTGTAAAGTAATACTATGTATCCGAGTGTAAAAAATGGGTTTTCATTTGCATTTCCACTGCCAATAAGCCAAATAAGGATTCATGTTTAGTTGAGCAGTCTGGTAACTTGGGATAACAGGTCACGCGCGCACGTCTGTCGTTATTCCACGCCTCTTACATTTTATTAAGGCCCATTACTTTGAGATTTCATTGTGGACATAGAGTGAGTTCCACATTCGGATTGACAAACGAGGAATCTATCTAAGCGAAATTGCTTATCAACCAATAAAATATCCCAATTCGATCAAATTGAAAAAAAAAATCTAAAATTATTTATCAACTTACATAGGCTTTGAGGCTCTAAAACAAATCACGGTTAACGGTACCAGTAACGGTTCGGAAATCAGATTTCGCTGAGAAAAGTCGGCAAGAAAATCGGCAGAGTTTTTGCCAGATTTTCACATTTCGAAACGTAGTGTTACAATATTTTAATAATGTAAAAAAATAGTACATTGTGGGTAAATTAATGCAAAGCTATAGCTTAGCTTCCATTAAGCTATGATATTAAGAAATTCATTTTGGAATAACATCGACTTTGTGTTTTTGCTTTTTACACAATACACATTGCTTGTGTAAGAGCAAATTTAAATATTCTTTTATTTTTTATAATATTAAAATCTCTGAGCACAATACAGCAATCAAACACCACAGAATGGACCAATTCATTCCGCAGTAATTCTTCTACATTTAGGGGGTTTCGACATTTAAACTTAATTTTAGGCCAAGTGCCTCATTCCGGTTGTAATTTACAGTTAATTAGACACTTAAACACGGGCTCCAAACCGGCGGCTCTTACAGAACTTAAAATGGCCGCGTTAATACAAGAAGGCTGCGTTAATTACTTTATGGAATCCTTCCTGAAGCTTATAAACTTATACGGTTATGACAAAACCCGTTTTAGCTGTGAAGAAACCAACATGGCTCTCGATGTTAGGTATGAAGAATTTGCCGAGAAAATCTTTATGAGATTTCCGGTTTTCCGGTTATCTTATTTCTATCCAGGAAGGAAGACTGATGATTACGGATCTTTACGGACGATCTCAAGTGAGTGACTGACAATCGCAGGATACAAGCGGCACTAGATCTTGTTCTGTGGCAATCTTTGCGAGCTTCAGCTTCAGCTTAGCTAAATCATAGCTTCGATGAATTTTTGTTTTTAAAGGAAAAATAAAATACCACTTTTCTCGCTAGTTTTCCGTCAGAAACTAAACCAAATACCTACTATCTAGAAAAAATATAGTTCCCATTTCCATCACAATCGTAATCCGCTAGTCCGTGCAGTATTCAACCGATCTAAAAACCAATTTTTAACCAATCCAATTTAACGCGGTCGAATGAAGTTCAGCAAATCTATTGCGTTGTAATTTTTGTCCATTCGTTTGAACTATGTAGTTAGAACTATTTGCGTAGCTTGTGACTACGAGTGCGAAGTGAATGGCAACATTGTGTTGTTTACATCGCACATTTGTGTGTGTGTGTGTGTTTATGCTACACATACCTATATACCTATGTGTTGTTACATTATTGGGGAAACAAAGTGAAGTCTCGGAGTCTACTTGGATAAAGCATTTGTCCGTTTGTCTATCTATCTGAGTGTTCATCAGAGATTTTATCTCCTGAATGAATTAAACATAATTACTTCAAATAAACAAATATACAGTAGGTATGCCGAAAGAGTTCATGAGATACAGCCCGCTGACAGACAGACGGACGGACAGACGGACAGAAGAGGCTTAGTAATGGTTTCCTGTTGTCACCCTTTATGCAGACTACGGAAAACCCTGAAAAAAGGTTAAAAAAACCAATTACATACATAAACTAGCTTTTGCTCGCGGCTTTGCTCACGTTAAGTTCGATTTTTCAAACCCCTATTTTACCCCCTTAGGGGTTGAATTTTCAAAAATCCTTCCTTAGTGTGCGCCTACGTCATAAAAGGAACCAACTGTAAAAATTTCAAGTTTCTAACTTCAGTAGTTTGTTGCGCTGTGCGTTGATATCTCAGTCAGTCAGACTTTGAATTTTATATATATATATAAATAAAGATAATATTATGGGTACTCAGTTCAAATAGTTTCTTTATTGAAAGGGGTTAAAGCAAGGTTAAAACGTATTCAAGGCTTTAGTAACTAACTTGCTAGGTAGTAACTCATAATTCACCCACTCATAGTTCTAGAAGTGTACTTAGATCACTTTGTATCAAGCTTTGTGTTTCAACTCTGTAGTCTACACACACTAGGTAATTTACATAAAATTAATTACAAGTTAGCTTTCAATGTGTTTGTCTATCTATTAGCGAAACGTCTCTGTGTGCGTTTGGCAAACGTTTGTTGAACGTGATCCAACTTTCGAGGGCGGATTTACAAGTGTAACACACTGTAGCCCAAGTAACATTTTGGTACTATAATTTAAGAATTCATCACGAAAAGGTTGAGTTAACATCGTGTAAAGGTTGTAGCGATAACCACCCGTTATATAAAAGCATTTGCTATGACTTTTTTGCTCTATAAGCTTATATAGCCAAACTATCTTTTTAGCAGGGGATGTAAAGGTTTACAAAACCGTTTTGTAGAGCCGTTATAGGCAAGTTCTATAAAAACCTCGAATTTAGACAATATAGCGCTATATTAATGTATAACAGCGTTTGAATTCACTATTATGTACCTCATTAGTACTATAAAGTTTTCCTGGTAACTGCTATAAGTATGGCGTTTTAGCAGTGATGAAGGACACAACAATACAATAATTTGACGCTATTGTGGTCCCACAAAACACTGCTATAGTACATGGTACATAATTACTCATAACAACACTGTTATAGAGCGGTTTTGCTTTATAAACGATTTTCGGGACATTTTTATAACAATAAAAAGTGTTTTAATTATCTTTGTTGGGTTTATTATAGTCTCATTGAAGAAGAAGTCACCATGACTCTATTACATGACCAAAGTTTTCTATTATGGTTTTGGTTGTTCTGTTTTAAGACAACAGCGATATATAGCTAATTCCTTTATTTCCTTTATAGAACAAATTTTAGAAATTTATCAATATCCATTACTAGGGGCATATTTATTATAAGTACCTGAGAAAGAAAACCAATCATGAGCAACGATTACCTACCTACCTATTTTATTTCTTCCTTGGATACAAAAATGTATTCAAAAATTAAGTATGTGGGACAAGACTAGTCATAAGGAACCCTAATTTTACGTCAATGGCGGCAGATTTTTTGTCACTTGTGCTATAGTTAACCTAAAAGAGAACCAAATTAGCTTTTTGGCTGTGTAGCAGAAACTACGGTTAATTTTATTTATTTTTATTAATATTTTAATTAAAAAACTCAATTAATTTAGGGCGCATTGAAAATAATAAGTAAAACTAATGCTATTCTATCAGTAAAACTTTGGTTCCAAGTGGTTTTTATAGTATTGGTCGAATTTATCCATGTCTAAATAAAAGATGACATTAAACTCAGCAAGATGGAATCCTTATCCCTTTTATTTTTTTGTTTTTGTATAAACACACGTAGACCACCTTGCCGTGAAAAATTAAAATGAAAAGCGTAGTAAAAGAATCACGTACTTTTCTATAGAGTATAATAGCACTATAATGGAATTACGAACGCTGCTACAGAATAAAAAAGAACTATAAAAGCTTTATTGTGCCTCGTATGTCAACAAATTGTCATACAAGGCACCAATATATCAAATTTATAGAAAAAAAAAGTCCCAAGCACAACTGCTATAGTTTCGCTATGTCTCTAAATAGAGATATAACTGCGCCAAATCAGCGTTATACGACCTTCTTATTGCTTTTACAGTGCTTAAGTGGTGTTAGAGGAAACGTTCTATGGGCTGCTATAGGACAAGAAATTGTTACTTGGGAGGTACATACGTAGGTACTTGATAATAATAGAATATAACAATTTCCAATAGACCCTTAAAGCCTACTACGCCGCAACTGTACCCTGTGAATCCAACTTATCTCAGAACCAGAGTTTTGAATTAAGAGCACGCGTAATGGTAAATCTTCCGATGCAGATTTGTTTTTTACAGCAGTAGACCAATTGAAGTAGAGTTTTAACTATCCGAAAAAAAAACAAGCAAAAGTTACATCATATTTCCAAGGGAAGACACTGAGTAAAAACATAAAATATTTAATGTATGTTCGACAAAAAAAATTGCGAAGTTAGGTCTAATTTTTAACCAATTTGCATTTATTTTCAATGTGTTGTTTATTACAGAGCCAATATTTTTATATGAAATTCCTACACATATTACTAAAAAGCGATACAGCTATTAAAAAAAAATAATATCTTATAATTTATTAGGACACATTATGTATTTGACGCTTATTACACTCCTACACTAGTATCTGTCGCGTTTCGTACGAGGTTTCGGGCATGTTTTATTTCATCGCTTAGTCACGATCGCATGGGTGAATCACATTGGGTAATAACTACAGCAACTGCACCCTCTGCCGTGCTAAGACAATACACTGTATCTTCAGATACATTGTTTTATCGTAACAGCGATAAATGAGTTCCTTACATGCTTGTTTTTTAGATACAGTTTTGTCATGGCACGGCAACTCTGTGAATCCAAGACACTGTATTGTATCTCAGATACAGTGTTTTGAACTACCAACGTTCATTCGACTTCTTTTAGCCTATTTCTTGATGAGGTGTAAATCGATTCTTTATCATAATAAATCCGGTCCGGATGGCAAAAACTACATTTTATACGAACAAAATCAATATGCCAGGTGTTACATCTAATTTTCTTACAGTTCTTAATTAATTGGCATAATAATTATAATATGAACCTAGTCGACATAATTTATGCTCACAGTGTCGCATAAGTGATGTCCAGCGTCCCTCGTTAATATTTCAACTGACAAGACTACACTGCCTTGAGAATAGAGGAGACAATGACGACAAAAGACATCCTGAATCTTAAATTCACCGTCTCACAAAGAGAGACCCCGGTCGGAAAGATGGAATGTATGTAAATTACAACAGCCTGTATAAAATATTTGAAAAGCTAAGCGGTTCTAAGCTTTCAAAGAAAATATATCTTTTAGAATAAAAGGCCTAGATCGCAAAATTGCGATCTAGGCCTTTTATTCTTGCTAGCGTTTAAGACAAGACTTGTTTTTTATTGAAAATTATGAAATTAAGCCTGAAAATTATGTATGTGTTTCCTTATTGACTAAAACTATCATTTGTGTATTACATATAAAAATTAATTAAATATGTAAGTACCGCAGTAACCTCGATGAAATTTTAGATTTATTTTATTTTCAATTTTAGGAGTAATTTAATATTATTTGTTTATGTGATTTTGATTTATGCCGGTACATTGTTATTAAAAAGTAGTATGTATTACTCGCACCTATTCAAATTGTATTTGTAAAAATACGATTCAAAGTGACTGCCATACAAAATGTATGTATGCTTGATCTGATGATTACTCTTGATGCATTACGCTTTTTATACGGATTCGTCAAAGTATGAATCGAATGAGTGTTTCTCTACCTTTAGAATTACTTTATCATAATATATACTTAACAAGATTTCTAAACCTAATGTCTTTGTGATTAATGCTGAGAAGGCATACAGATATTTAGATTGAATGGCTAGGCTACATACAACATTTCATGTCTTGTAAACTCGAAACACCAATCAGTTATCATCAATGCGAGGAAATTGGAAACCAAGACGATCCATTTCAATACTATTATATCATAATATAATGCTTCCCATTAGTGATAGGCAAATTGCATCTGCCTCAACCTGAGGCAAGTGCATTTATGACAAAGTTCGTCGAGCCTTACTTATTATACTCGTAAATACCCTCAGTTCTTATCAGTGGGTGAGGCACGCGTGCCAATAAATTACAATCAAGTACAACAGTTTCAAATAAAATAATTTATAATCCGCGAAAATGCTATATTACGCTATGCATCCTTATGGTCCTTATCCGGTATAAGCCGGTATAAGCATCCGGTATAAGCATTTATACCCTCATCTGTTATATACTTGTGATAAGAAATAAATGATAGATAAGATACTCATCGACATTTTGCGCATAGGTTGCGTAGCTAAATTGCGTACGCGGTACGGACACTATTAAACAATTAAATTTTTAATTAAATTTATTACGTCTACTCCCCTCATTTGTTATTTAAAAAAAAAATATACTAGATAAGAGAACATACCCAACAGAATTGAAAAAATATAGGTAGCCTTCTTTTATCTCGGCCCAACTGTGGGATTGCCAGGTATAAACAGGTGAGTAAATGTTGTTGAATTACGTATTGTACATATACTTTTTCAATTCTGTTGGGTTAGGTTAGGTATTCAAAAAAAATTTGTTAGGGTGTCCCTTACACCTTGTGTAGGAATCCAGAGGGTGATATAGGCTACATACGAGTAGCTGTACCCCTTTACCCTAACTGCAGATCAATTAACAAGTAAAAGCTAGTTCTTTATAAGGATTGTAGAAGCAAAGTCCCATGAGTATAGTTACGAAAAGCATCCGTAAACGACCCAATAGTGTGCCACTAATTAAATTTGCCCTAGATTTTTTGAAAACCAGGTCAGACAAACAAATGTGTCTACACTTTACTGGCCCGAAGAGCTGACTGGGGTTTAGGTCTCCCAAGCCACACTTGAACTGTAGGTATTATTACCATTTACCATAGTATCGTGGAATTGTAATAAGTGATTACCATACCCACTCATCAATACATCTATCTACACTGGACAAAAAATTTTGAAATTTTTCATTTTGTTTTGAAAAGAGAAAAGTTCTCTTCTCAACAGAATCTGCTTTCCGAATCAATAGTAGAGTCTTAATTTTTCATAAGAAGTTTGGCATACGTGAAATAAATAAGTTTTGAATTTTAAATCGGTCTCAAATATATGGTGAGCTTATTCTATGCTTAACTGTATAAACATGTATTTTATTGTTTACTCTATCCACGTCGTAATTTAGCGTTGTTGAAATAGGTGTACAATGTATCCACATGTACAGTCGGCATCAAATTTATGTGAGCTTAGCGATTCGGCGAGGAAATGCGGCGAGAATTCTTGGTGGCGTTCCATGTTATGATTTGTTATTAGCTGAGGATTTAACTTATGTTTAGCACTTTGTATTTGCTTCTGAAATGAAAAAATGAAAGTGAATGTGAATAGTAAGTTCTTAATTTATAAAAAAAAAACTTACAAGAAAGGATTTGTGGAAAATATTTACTTAATAAACAAATATTAGAATTTCCGATCATAGCAGTAATTCAAACAAATGAACAGTTTTGTAAACTAGGGCAATAAATAATTTTTCTATACAAGGGATACCGGTCATCTATCTATGCTGTAATAAAGAAGACAATAAGCAACCTGACAATAATGCATTATTACATTTTTGCCCTCGTCACAAGACGTTTCGCCATTCGCGCATGTATACGCTGCAGCGTATGTTTAGGGACTACGTCGCACTGCCTATATGTTTGTTTTAAATTAAAAATGTAGTAAGTACATCTTACACTCATAAACTCTACACTTTACTCCATAATTATTGCTTAGCTTCAAATATTCGACTTTAAATTTTTAGATAAGATAGATTTTCAATTGTAAATTGAAGCGGTGGACAGAATCTGTTAAAAATGTGAAATAGAGGATAAATTTTTCCTCGCCGTCGTCGTCACCTGATCGCGGAACCTTGTTAGAGGGATATTTGTTTTTTTAAAAGCTTAACTCCCGGCTTCAAACGCTCAATCTAATATTCTAGTTATTTATTATATCTGACGCTAACTGTACTAAGGAATATAAACGTTCCCCTAATAATACGAATTTCCCATACAAACATGTTTACATCACGTCTTTGAAGACAAATTAGTATTCAATGTGTGGATTCCCTCAAGCAATTATACTACTTAGTCTGCATTGTTACAATTTACTAGTCCATATTAAACTACTCTTAAGTGTTGTAGGGAGCTTTTGAAATACTTGATAAAATATATAGAATAGAATAATTTTTTATTCAAATAAACTTTTAAAAAGTACTTTCGAATCGTCAAATGAATCTACCATTGCTTCGGAATGCCGTGCCCACCGAGAAGAACCAGCAAGAAACTCGGCGGTTGCTGTTTTAAAAATAAAATAACATGTAATAACAATATTATGTTGTGTACAATTTATGGGTTAATTATGCCATATACTCTTTATGTTCATGAAATCAGAAATCAGAATAACCGTAGAATTAGTTTAACTAATATAGCTCAAAGAGTTGAAAGCTGAAATGGGCGAGCATTTGCAGCTAGTTATATTACTTTAGTTATACATCCTATAATGGTTTCGGAGTTCGTTTTAAATATAAGTCCCATGCATTTAACTCTAGAGTAACTGGCCATAAATCTGGAAAACTAATTAACGGAATGTCTAGAGATTTTTCACGCTGTGAATTGTCCGCTCCATCAATTCACAGCAGTCACTGGCTGTGGAACAATTACTGGTACAGACTGTATCTAGGTTTAAGCCTTTCTCACACATTCTTCTTTTAATACTGTTACAAATAAACAATATGCAAAAATTTAGGTGGTGGAATACCACTTAAAAAAAAAACAATATAATAATATTGTTTATTTTTTCTTCGATTCAAACTTACAAAAGCACTTACGAAAATTAAAAATGTTACATTGTCCTTATTACATACATAAATTAAATTAAGTAATTAAAAAAGGAAAGGAAGAAAAATATTAAATAATAGATATGAGTAATTCTGAGTAATAAAGTACGCGAGTAATTTTAAGAGACATTCCAAACACAATTTAAGGCAAAATTTAAGTATTTGTACAGAATGAAAATCAAATAAAATGCGAATCAGGTTATATGACATTAAGCAAATATTTGCGCAGATTTTTACCCTATTGTCGGCATCCGCGAAATGACATTTCTCATCGTTTGATGAGAAAAATTCTCAATGAGACTCCGCTTGCAAAATGTTTTCATGAAACGTTTTCTTTTGATAAACGCGTCATTCATTTCTGTAGAAATATAAATGAGTCAATAAAGAACCAACAATGCGAAATGGAGGAATTGTTCCTTTATTTAAAAAGGTTAGGTAATTGTATTGTGGCTTATGCTATTTTGTACACAATCTTTTTACTAAATTGATAGGACGTCTAAATCTCGCGCTATCCCTTTCACCATGCTAACTGCAGAAAAGGATAACACTAAATGTCAATTTTATTTTAGTTCGGGCTACGCTGCAGAGGTCCAGTATTTGGTTATCAAGTTGAAAGATTGGGACGAAGATACTTACGTAGCTTCCGCGAAAGCCTATTATTGAGTACGAGAGATGAAGGGATTGGGAAGGTATAAGAATACGCGAACAGATAAAATTTTACGGCTTGAACTTGAGCTTTTGAGCATCGGACTGACGTGATTTTTTGAGTGGGTGTAGTCAACTACATGTAGTCCTCAAGGTCATGGAGAGTGATATACTAAGCTAGGCACATTTTACCCTGGAAAAATGAAAGGTTCCTACGGAATTTTGAAAACCATAAAAACATATTAGTTAGTGTTCAAGTATAAAATTACAGATGCCACAAATGCCTACTAAAGGAACAGTTATACCAGTGTCGTTCGAAGCCGTTGTCAGTCAACCAGTGATCTTATAAATTATTTGTATAAATTCCAAACGAATCTTATTAAATTCTCGTTGAACATCCCTGAAATCTGTGTAATGTTGCGTGAAGATATTAAAAATAGTCTGTATAGTCTGTATATTTTCGCCGAAAACATTTTTATTGTTTCACAAGCGGAAATGGAACCACAGGCCTTAGCAGGGATTCTTATCTCTATTGTTCCCGTTTATTTCAAATGAATAAATTTAAACTAAGTAAATATAAATTACTGGCGTTTGCCCGCGGCTTCGCTCACGTTAAGTTCGATTTTTTCAAACTCCTATTTTATCCCCTAAGGGGTTGAATTTTCAAAAATCTTTTCTTAAAGGCTGTCTACGTCATAATAGCTATCGTTATCCCCAGCCCAATCCTTCCAATAGTCCAGAGGTTTGAGCTGTACGTTGATAGATCAGTCAGTCTATCAGTCAGTCAGTCGAGCTTTTCCTTTTATTTGCATAATTGTTGTATGTATGAATTGTGCATTCACATAGTGTGCTTAAACAAGTTTCATAGAAGTATTTAACACTGCGAATTATTTACGAGGCCCGTTAGACCCAAAAGTTTTATGCTCTCCTAAGCATATAAATAACACACATTGGTGACGGCGATCCACAAATATTTATGTTTAATCCGTTGGCGAAAAAGTAAACAGCAAGTAGGTATTGATATATAAAATACAAGATCAAGAAGAAGTCCAATATAGTTCTTGCAGTTCACGAGGGCGCGTGGCTCATGGTTGTGTGTGTGTCGTATCTATATAAGTGGGAGCGAGAGCTTGCGCGCGCCTGATTGCGCGACCTAGGCTCCTGACAGACACGCACACTTACGCAATGTGCATGTACACGACGTATCCACAAGTAAAGCTCACGCGCCCTCGTGAATTGCAAGAACTATCAATGCATTTTAGCCAATAGTGAGAGAGTAAAAGGCAGCCAATCCATGGTGACTGTGATCGTCATAGTTATGCAATCCTTTTTAGACAATTCCACAGCGGCAATACGTGGAAAAATATTAAAATATATTTATGTATAAAAATAAAAATGGGGAAAAATAAATGTCTGGTTTGGTCGTAGCTAGTTAAATACAATCTTACCTGCTAACGTCAAAGACGTGCCGCCAGGCGATTTAGCGTTCCAGCACGATGGGTGTAGAAACAGATTAGGGGGATGGCTTGAATGTACACTGCCTTACCCCTTCCAAGTTAGCCCGCTACCATCTTAGACTGCAACGTCACTTACCATCAGTTGAGATCGCAGTCAAGAACTTGTCATCCAAAAAAAAATACGGCCGTATCGTTGTTTCGGACCTTTATCAACGGCAGCAAGGGACGACTCCAAGCCGATTTTCCGGTTAATTGGGAACATTAGTCACGCCGGCCGCCACATGACCACTTCGCCCGTTATCGTAATATGATTTGTGATTCTAGTGAAATATATGGCAACCCTAATAAATTGCGTTTAATGTTATTTAAAGTGAAAATGGACCGAATGGCCCGTTTTTGGTGTGCCAACTAAATATATTATTGGATTTATAAATACTAATTAGATTTCATGTTTATTGTTCTTGCAATTCACAAGGGCGCGTGGCTCATGGCTGTGTGTGTGTGTGTCGTATTTGTATAAGAGTGAGCGAAAGCTTGCTCGCGCCTGACCGCTCCCACCTAGGCTCCTGACAGGCACGCCCACACGCAATGTGCATGTACACGATGTAACCACAAGTAAAGCTCACGCGCCCTCGTGAAAACCTAATTACACTAAACTGGATAAAAATTGGCACGGAGATGCAAAAATGCATTTACCTATTCTATCGGTCGTCAAAAATGTCCGTGAAAAATAAGTTCTCATCCACGGTACGAACCTATTTTCAGTAAGAAAGCCTCACGAACACGTCTCGCGATACCGAGGTACCTACGTTGAAAGTTGTAGAGATACTAAGATACATTTCGTATATATGTACTTAGACCTTACAATAGTTTAAAAATTCGGTTAGAACGGCATTATGAACCAGTGGTAGTGTTAGGTTTATTTACTTTAGGGTTTAGTGTGTAGTGGTAGGTTTATTCACTTGACGATTAACCGCAGAGCACTTATTAAGTTTGTTTGAATAAAAAACTTTTTGGATAAGACTTCTATTTTTGGATATATCTCGTAGGTGAGAACTTATTTTGCAGAGAGGTTTTTAATGAAATACTTACCTATTGTATAGGATTAGTGACTGCATGTCTAGTGCATTTTATTGACCCAAGAAGCGACAGGATACGTTTTTTTACTTACACAAATTCCGCTATGTACGAGTACCTCCCTAACTTTTAATGTAAATAAATATTTGGGCTAAACGAGTTTTCTGAACCGAAGCTGAAGTGGTAAGTGGTAGTGGTAGTGGTAGTGGTAATTCTAAACTATGTGTCTTTCACATAGTTTAGAACTTTAGGTCCTAATTGCACAAGTATCGACATCGCACCCTAAAATACCGCTTGTTCGCTTTAGGACAGATTCGGTTTACGGCAGATTCGCTTCACGGCAAAAACAGTGTTGGAAGACCCATTAACGGACGATCTCAAGCAAGTCGCTGGCAACCACTGGATACAAGAGGCTCAAGATAATGTTCTGTGTTGATCCATGCAAGTGTCCAGACTCCAGCAGTTCGTATCGGTGGAGACTAAATACATTTTCAAGCATCGATATAAAAGCGAAAGTTTTTTTTTTTAAAGAATATTAGCCAAGCTGAACTTGAGCTGTATTCTCCTCTCCCCTCCAAATAAGCGGAAAGCTTGTGCTAGGAGTGGATACGAGGTAAGACAATAGTACAACGGGTGAGGCTCGAACCTGCGACCTTTCAGTTTTCAGTCCGCACCATTAACCGTTGGAGTATTGAAGCTTTAATTTTATTGAGTTTGTATATGAGTGTGAGTGTGTATATGTTTGTTCCTTTTCCACGCCACAATGAATACACCGATTTGGCTATTTGGAATGGAAATAGCTCGCACCTAGGCTAGGATTAACACATTAGGCTATATTTTATTTCGGAAAATTGAAGAGTTCCTGCGGGAATTGAAAAACTGTAATCCACGCGGGCGAAGTCGCCGGCATCATCTAGTGAATGATAAAAAAGAGATTTAAAAAAAAACAAAATGGTCAAGTCAATATCTTTTTATTTTACAAAAGAGACCAGTTTTAATATCTCACTAACAAATAACCTTCCTCTGAAAACAGTACAACCCAATCTCTAAAATAGACATCACAGATAAAATATAGACACAAAATACTTTTGCCACTAAAATGGACAAAAACAACCCGTCGGAAAAGATTTACAATACATAAAGTACATAATTATTGTAATCAGGAAAAAAATTGATATACTTATGTAGGTATTATATTATAATATTATGTATTGTTCTTTCGGCAGATTAGGTATTTATATAGCTTTTTATATAGCTTCATACTTTAGAGCTGAAACACTAACAGTTAATTTCATAGACAATTAATGCTGTTAGAGCCTCTATATCTAAAAGTCAAAAGCTATTTTACGAAAACCCTTTTAGCTCTTTTCTATCCCTTAAAGTAGTTAAGAATCTTACGACATAGCTAGCCGAACTAAATTAATAACCACCAATACGTTAATACATTAGGCTCAAGACAAATCGGCGCATATCATATTCGAAGCGAAGTGACGAATCGAGTCTACTCGTCGTATCACTTCAGCTCTTTTCCAAACGCTTTGACAAAAGTTTTTTTTTCTAATATTCTGAAAATATAATAAATTTAAAAATAATAAATTGAGTAAAAAGGGATTCTGTTAAATAATTTTATTTTTAATCTTTTTTCAAAAGAGTGCCGTCATTCTGCTTTGACTCCTTGCCAATATGCCTTGATGCCTTTAACTAAAATAACGAATTTTCCACCAAAGTAATTTAATGATAATATTTGAAAATAAAAAAATATGATAGGTCAATTTATAATAATTATGGACCGGCCAAGCTTGGTAAAGCTTGCAATCAAAAATTTTATTGCTAGTTCGTTTTGTTTAAGTTTTGTATACATAACTAATAATAATAATTTTTGGGTATCTATAATCTTTACTGAGATATAATTAATAAAAATAATCTTAACATTTTACACATACCTACACAAATCCATTATTAATGACTCTTAAATATTGTACTTGTAAATACACTAAAAAATTATAAATTATTATTATGTACAAATAAAAAACTTATAATGGCATCAAAACATAATGATTAGACTTTTGTTGGACAAGGAAACTAAAGAACTGTTTTATTTGTAGCAAAAATTTATAATTATCACTATGTATTTTTTGATTCATCAGACTATCGATAGTGACTGCTACTGAATCGTATTTACATTCGATACTATTCAATCAAACTCTGTCCGTTTAACTGGCAAGAAAAGAGTTAAGAGGACGCCACAACTATACAAGCCCGAGTATGCTAACGTCGCTGTAAACAGTCATCCTTACTAGTATTATAAATGCGAAAGTATGTTTCTTGGATTGTTCTCCACGCAGCACTAAAAAAATGGATCGACGTTTTTTATATAATCTATCTATAATTATATAAAAAGGCTTGTAATTATATAAAAAGGCTTGTCCTGACTGACTGACTGACTGACTGACTGACGATCAACGCACAGCCTAAACCACTGAAGTTAGAAACTTGAAATTTTGACAGTAGGTTCCTTTTATGACGTAGGCGAGCACTAAGAAAGGATTTTTCGAAATTCGCCCCCCAAGGGGGTAAAAAGGGGGGTTAAAGTTTGTATGAAACTCCGTCATTTTTCGAGTTATACTCATGAAATTCGGTATTTAGGCTTTAAATTGAAAACAAAAAAGTACGTGTTTCACAGTTTTTAAAAATTCTACCCCCTAAGGGGTTAAATAGGGGTTGAATGTTTGTATAATAGTCCTTCGTTCTTCAAGTTATTTTTCAAGTTACGTTTATGAAACTTGATATTTTGGCTCTTGATTAAAAATAAAGAATTACGTATTTTACATTTTGTTTAAATTCTCCCCCCAAGGGGGTAAAAAGGGGGGTTAAAGTTTGTATGAAACTCCGTCATTTTTCAAGCTATACCCATAAAATTCGGTATTTAGGCTTTAAATTGAAAACAAAAAAGTAAGTGTTTCACACTTTTAAAAAATTCTACCCCCTAAGGGGTTAAATAGGGGTTGAATGTTTGTATGATAGTCCTTCGTTCTTCAAGTTATTTTTCAAGTTATGTTTATGAAACTTGATATTTTGGCTCTTGATCAAAAATAAAGAATTACGTATTTTACATATTTCGAAAATTCTCTCCCCAAGGGGGTAAAAAGGGGAGTTTCAATATTCATAGTTAAGACAGGACAACGTCTGTCGGGTCCGCTAGTATAGGTATAAAATAGTTGAGGAGTGGCTACCTTCCCGGAAGAACAGTGTTCCTGAGGGATTTTTAAAAACTAACTCAACGCGGACGAAGTCGCGGACACAAGCTAATTGGATATATTATGAAAACTTTGCCATTATTTGTGGAAGGTCACCAATATTGTCGATATGAAACAAGATTGTGCCACGACGTGCGTACGTCACTCGTAATACTAAAATACTTAAGTCTTTGTTTTAATACATAATGTATAATAACTTCATTTTTTAAATTATGACTTATATTAGTAACGATAAATTTGATATTCTATATTTAGAAATTATTAAAATATTATTAAAAATATTTATACTAGAAACTGTGTAATTAAATATGTACGAGTCAAACAAAATTCGGAAAAAAACAAAAGACGGTAGCTGAAGATAAAAATAAATTTCACAATAAAACCTTAATAATATGCAAAATAATTTGGTATTATACTGGTATTATTTACATTATACAACATAAATGCCATATACAATTAACTTTAAAACATTGAGGAGTTTTTATTTTATAATACATATATCTACTTACTTATTTATAAAATAATATCAGCTTGATATTTAGAACGCGTAATCTAAGAATTTCAGTATAAGTTTTCTTTATATTTATTTGTTCCAATTTTGAAACTTCACTCACAAAATGCGATCAACTTCTTTCCCAAATCAAAACTAAGTTGACTGCCGATAATTTCAATATAACTTTTTTATTTTGATTATTCCGACTAGGATTCTTACAATTTTTCAGTGAAAAAAGACACAACTTTTGCTTTTTTTTATTCACAAAAATCCATACAGACTTTCTATCTCTTTTCCTTTACTAGGTTTTATATAAATAAATGTCACAAGTTAAAGTCTCATACAAAATGCAGCCAAATCTTAACAATTTTTAACTTTAACTTTTATTATTATCAGGGCATTTTGGCCGTATTTAAATCTAATTTTTTTTAACAGATATCTTATGAAGTAGTATTTAAACAAGATTTAATAAAATAGATATTTTTTTAATAACATTATTTCGGATCAGTAACAAAGTTACAAATTATGTTGCTACTAAAACTTTTACCTGTTTCTATATTTTAAATATAATTTTCAATGGGCAGGTTGAATTCTCCATTGTATTTCACAGAAATCTTTTAAATAAAGTAATGACGATAATTTTTCTAGGTTACATATTAGAAAAGACGCGTAAGAAGTATCGCGTTCGCTTTTAATTTGCTCAATGTGCTTTTAGCCTTTAGCAAAAGGAATTAACTGGCAGAAGCCAAGTAGGTTTTTACAATACAGAAATACAATAAGAATACACACAATTTGGAAATACATTACTGACACCGACCCAGGCGAGTTACGATAATACTGATTATGTCAAATTATTATTTGAGCAATCTAACACAATATCTATTCTCGAACCTTAATTATTATTTTTACAGAGTATTTATTTTGATTTATCTAAGAATTAATGTACATAGGTTTATAATTTTATAAAATATGTTATATATATGTTATATGTTGTGTTCAGTGGTCCTCTAAGATTTAATGGTATGGGAATATTGGGGCATTGTATTGTTATTTTAAAGGCAATTCAAACAGTAATGTCTTAAACAAACAACCACAATAATTATTATATGTATTGTAATTTGAGCGCAATTTCCTTTCATGTCATTATAAATTGAATGGACTAATATCTATTAGTCGATGATTATGGTTATGGTTATGTGATTACGCATGAATTTCTTTTCAAGAAAAAAAAAACAGAGAAATTTATTTTTTACTAAAAAAAAGGTTTGGTTAAAGAACAAAAGCCGAAGAACAGGTTAGGTTAGTTATCTAACCTGGGAAAAAAATAGGTAAGTATATTTCTTTGCACTGTCTGAAATTAGGTAAAAAACTCCAAAAAATTAAATCTATAGATAGGAGAGGTAAGAGGTACCTACTTCAAAAAAAGTAGTTACCTTATTGAAAAAGCCGTGAATTGGAAAACCCAATAGACTGAAGTGAAGTGTACTCTGTCTCGCCTATTGACATTGCACTTCTCAGCCATAAGTGCGTATAAAAAATAGGCTTATAGGACATTTTAAATAAAACTAAATTAGTATGTATTATTAGGAACACAAACTTAAAAAAAGACGATAATTTAGACGATACATTGCCTGTTTCACAAGGATATGAACTCCCGAATCACGAGGTCAGAGAAGAAGTGTAGATTTGTGTAAGTGCTGGCTACACTCTTTTACCCCATCATTGAATGCATCGCAAGTATTGGCGCCTATTTTCTAAGAAACCGAAAATCGAATCGAAATCGATCTACGTACCAATACCCAAAGTAGGTGCAAGGTTTGAGGCCAATGCTTTTTTATTCGATGACAAGATAGTCCTTGACTGTGATCTCACTTGAAGGGAAGTGACAATGCAGTCTAAGATGGTAGCGGGATAGTTGGAAGGGGTATGGGGCGCCTTCGTGGGAAACGCTTAATTGCTTGCTGGCACGTCTTTGACGGTAGGGTGGTAAGTGGTAACTAGCCACGGCCAAAGTCTCCCACCAGACCAGACTGGAGACAATTCAGAAAATTACAAATTCCCAAATTGCCCCCGCCGGAAATTGAACCCAAGCCTCCGAATTATACGACCAAAGCGCTCACCACTGCGCCAAAGAGATCGTCAAAACGTGACGTAGATCGGCTATGCAGATCCATGATTGTTGATCCATGTCATGTTGGGCAATTATTATTGGGGACAGCATGTGAAGCCGGGGTAAAAAGTGATTCGAGGTTTGTGCCGTACTGTACATTTAATAGTTCTGAAGTATTTACACCAATACGATCCGATATTTTGTGTTAATAATGAACGCCTAAGCCTGGAAATACACGTCAGGTTTTTTCATCCGATTGTCTGATCCGGTAGCCTGATCAGGCTACCGGAAGGCATTGAAGCCATTACTTTGTATGAACAGTCAATACACGTCCGATCCGGTGGCCGGATCGGACGAACGAGTCGGAAACGGGCGCGAGGCGTTTCCGATTTTACTGCCGGTCCGATTGTCTGAAGGCGCGGTCTACATACTTCTAGTATGAGACAAAATAGACATCCGGTTACTCCTTCCGATTTTGCCAGTCAGGGTTCCCAACTTAGGGCTTTTAGCCCCAAATTTAGGGCGGAATTTTGCTTATTGGGATTTTTTAGGGCCCAAAAAATCTAGCGCTAACACTGTGTGGACGCATCGTTGTGGTTCGAATAATAGGCGAAAATTATGAAAAAAAAATAAAAAAAAAAATAATAAAATAAAATAATTCATAATAATAAAATTATTTTTATTATGAATTATTTTGGATGTTTTAAATAGAAATGACTCTCAGTAAGTCTTGTCAAATTGATTGGATGAATCCAATAGTGACGTTTTTTCTTCTTTCTCTTTCCTCTCTTTAAAATTTCTGTGGTGGTGTCGTGTGGTGCGGGTTGTTACGTTCCCTCAAATATGGTTGAGCGAAGCAATGGCTGGATCCTGCGTCATGCTCGTGAACGGGTGCCACCAACGGGAATGGGTCTGCTTTTGCCTGCCTGTCTTAACATGCATTGGATTGTTTTGCATTTTTGAAACTTTATTGTGGAAACACTGTATACATAGCATAGTTTTGTTACCTATTGTAAAAAAATTTTTTTTTGAAAAGAGCGACCGCCGAGTTTATTGCTGGCTCTTCTCGGCAGGAACGGCATTCCGAACCAGTGGTAGATTCATGACGATTCAAAAGTACTTGTAAAAGTTTATTTGAATAAAAAATATTTCTATTTCTATTAACTCGTCATCCATCTTCTTTTCTTCTGCTTTGCTCCAAACGCAAGCACTCGGGATGATAGCTCGGGAACGACTGAGTTCAGAAAAAGCCTGACGGAAAAATCGGATGTGTATCGAGTAAATACGATCCGGTTGCCTGATCAGACAATCGGAAACAAAATCGGACGTCTATTGCCAGGCTTAGACAATCTCGACTGAATAAAAACAATTTATCAGTTTGTATAGTAAATTGAGGTTATAGTTCTTGCAATTCACGAGCGCTCGTGTACTTTACTTGTGGTTACGTCGTATACATGCATATTGCGTAAGTGTGCGTGTCTGTCGGCTCCAGTCGCGAACAAGCGCTTACTCACACTTATACAGATACGACTAGAACACAACCATGAGCCACGCACACTCGAAAATTGCAAGAACTATAACAATACGGTTCGGTAAATTTTATACATTAGACATTTATTTATTTGATAGGTACTGCTATTTCAATATTTGACCGATAAAATTAATCGTCTGTTATTATAGTAGAGTTTGGTGTTGTGAATTTCTGCCCTCCTAACGAAAAGTGCAATAACTCGGGTTTTGGGCCTCAACGACTTTTAGCCTAACGCACATATGAATAGAGTTGAAAGTCTGTGAGGCCCAAAACCCGAGTTATTGCACTTTTCGTTAGGAGGGCAGATTTGTTTACTTTGTGGAATGGTATATTTGTACATTGGTTTAGGCGGGACACACTCTCGCTAGCTGTTCTTTTTCAGATGAAACCCTTTGCATCAACTCGGTGGCCCATCGATGTGCTGTGCGGTCAACTGTTGATGGCACTGTGAGGCACTGCATACCACCGTATTCACACGCGATCTGAAATAAATATATGTAAAAAAACCTACTTCAAGAACCACCACAAAGTATAGTAATATAATTAAAGTGTACTGTTCTGTGGCAGTAGGCCAAGAAAGCTGTGTACCAGTTTTGACAATTTTTCCCGTGTAACTTTTAAAGTAAACGTGTTGCAACTACGTAGGCCATTTATGCTTTTCATTATCAGTTCGACTAAGGCTCGACTTCATCAAGTTGTGCAAATGCACGAGTCACTATAAAAAATAAGCAAAAATCGCTTCGTGTGCCTATAAAATTTGCATTCGATTTCTCCAGGACCCCATCCTCCTGATCTGACCTGATGACCATGGGAACATCTGGAATATACTTCCCATACACAAAAAAAAAGAATTTTCCAAATCGGTCCAAGCATCTTTGAGTAATCGGGAAGCATTAACATACATCAAAATTCCGACGAATTGAGAACCTCCTCTTTTTTTGAAGTCGGTTAAAGTTTAAGCATAAAGTAAATTACTACCTAGAGGGTAGCATGACGAACTTATTATGACGTGACGAGCTTGGGAGAAAGTAAGTCTCCCAAGCTTTTACGGAGCCGCGCGGTTGAAACACATATTTCCTGCAATTTTTATTGCAATAAACTTTGCTAAGTTAGTAATAATGGGAAACAGCCATTGTACAGCTACAGCCAGCCAAGATAAGACCTTGTGCGTATATTCTGTATGATAAGATTGATTTCGTCTTGCGGTTTTAGTGCGTATTTTCTTCCGATTCTTAGATCTAGATCTCTAATATTAAGGCAAAAACTTACCCTATAGTGATGTAACAAAGCTCTGTCAGTTGGAACGCCTACTGATGTGGCTCCGGGCGCCAGTTCCCATACAAAGTGGTTCCCCAGCTCGACGGCGTCGTGCGGCCGCAACGCATACTTGCTTCGGTTCTTGAGCGCGTGCGGCGCCGCCCATCTTCTTGTTTTACGAGACGTCACTAACTGCTCGGGGGCTTCAGGGTCGTCCTAAAATGAAGTTAAAGTAGAATAGAACAGGAAGAGAACCTAATTCTATTCCGTTTAGGCGAACAACTCACAAAGACAACATAGAAACAAAATGTTAAAAATTTTAGTGAATTGCTCGTCAACTGAAGTGGAGTAGAGCGGGGCATGTTCATCAAACCAATCAGTATACTTTGATAATTGACGTGAATATCACAAATGAGTCTTTTTATTATTCTTGCTTTTGTACCGGCTTACACCAGAGCCCGCCAGATATTAATGGTCCGACAAACACTGGAGAGTCGAGACGTGTTTGACGGATCTACGAATGCTAATGGGCAGGTAATCTAAAGCTTGCTGAACAACAGTAATGAATTTCGGGTTAAAGTACGCTTGCCAAGAAGATGGTTATTCATCTAGCCTGGAACACGCTTAAGTGTGAACGTAGTCAATACGGTCTCCAAAGGGCGTTTCACGAAAGCGTTTCGAGCGAGATGGTTGCATACAAACCACATAAGGGTATCAATTTCGACTTCTAGCAGTTATAATTCGATATCTCCTACGTAAGTTGTTGTATCCCCAAACCGCTTACGTGACGCGTTAATTATTGGTTAGTACAAGGTCAATTACAATGGTTTAGGCTGTTGTTTTAATAACGATACAACATTATACTTAAGCTGTTTTATTTTTTATTTTAAAACGAACACATAAAATAGATAAAAACAAATGATATTACACAAAACCTAAAATGCCAATTTTGTGGGATACCACAACTTACGTAGGATGTATCGATATAATGGAATTGTATTTCTTATAAACATATTATAATATCAAAAGAAAACTTTTCTGAGCTCTCAATGTTATACTGAGATTATAAAAAAAAAAACCGGCCTACCTCCCACCGAAGATAAAAGAACGCATTTCTAAACAGAAATGCGGATGGCGCCTTCGACTGAGGGTTATACGCCGCTCGCATCGCATTCAAGAGTGCTGTTAAGGTTCGTTCCCGCCGTGGAAGGATGATCTCATCCACGTCTATGACGAGCAGCCACCCTGCTGTTGCCATGGATCTGTACAGGCAGTCGTTGAATGCTGCGAACTGGCCTTCTGTCCTGAAACGAGAGAGCGGGGTTATTATTAGTTTGTGAATAACTATTGCACTTTCATCTTAAGGTGCTAATAGACTTGAGCATTCACTTGTAATGAGCATTCGTGCGAATGTTACATCACAGAAAAATACGAGAACATTTTAGCGAGCATTCTAGCGAGCGTTCTGGCGAGCATTTTAGCGAGCAGATTTGCTACACGCGACCGTCAAGTCTGACATCTTCATGAATAATTGACGAGCATCGTATAGAGCGTTCGCTAGAATTCTCAAGATGTTCGTAGCAATATTTGGCTCTATGCTTGGCTCGGCTCGTTGTTCAGTTCGACAAAAATAAAAACGGCGAATGCTCGATGTTCTGTTACAAGTGAATGCTTAAGTCTATCAGCACCTTTACACACAAAATACTAGAAAGCCTCAATACCCCAACGGTTAAAGGTACGGACATAAAGCTGAAAGGTTGCAGGTTCAACTCCCACCCCTTGCGTCATTGTCGTACCCTCTCGTAACACAAGCTTTCCGCTTATTTGGAAGGTAGAGGAGAATAAAAAAAACTCTATTTTAGGTTACATCTTCACTTTTATTGCTTGTGTAATACTTATTTATATTACATGTAAATTCAATGAATTTAGCGCCGTTGTTTTGGATAAAAAAAGTGTTAACCAGGTGGCGCTGTTATGAGAACCAATCCTTTTCACAGCAACATTAACTTAACATAGATGGCGCTCTTTGAGTTGGTTTAATACTCAAAGATGGCGCTACGCAAAAAAATTGAGTATATACTTGGTGTCTCTACTCAAGTTTGGGCGTTTCCAAATAATTAAGATACAGACACCGGAAAACAGCAAAAACCGTCCACTAGGTTGACGAACCATCTTACAAGACAAAAGCGGCACAAGATCGTATTCTGTTGCAATCCTTGTATGAAAAGCATTCACGGCTGAACAATGAACATAGTGCAAAGCAGCGAACGAAAAAACCAAAAAAAAAGCTATGCAAGTGTATGCTCATTGATCAATCATAAGCTTGATTAATTATTCATTTGTAAAGGTGACGTATTGTCTGTCACATTTATGTTTTTTATGAGACGTCGATGATAAAGTAAAATAATTTTCCCTTTCCAGCATTCCTTACCTGATCTCAACTTTAGTAACGATGGGCAGCTTCCAAGGCAACAAAGTGACGAGACCTTGTTTCCGGTAGTGGTCCAGCAAGCACGCCACCTGCACGCTCAGCGACTCGTTGTACATGTAGAAGTGGCTGGCCCCTAGGAGTCGGTTCATTTCGAACCATTCTATCAGCCATTGGTCCCGCGAGTATGAAAAGTGGAACGGTTTCACGCATACGTGGAGAGTTTCCTGGAAAAGGAGAGGAATATTAGAAGTGCGTGTTGCCTGTCGTGATATATCCGAAACATGATCGCTTGCTATGGGCCTTATAAGGCTCAGGGTTACTTAGAGGCAACGGAGAGAATTATTATTTAAAATCCTATTTAGTAAAACTACAAAATACGTACACGTTCTTGTAAAAAAGAATTTCAGCCATATTGATGCAACAAACTAACAAAGGAATAAGTAAATAAAAATAAAACCTTTGTACGAATAACGGACGACCTCATAAGGGCGTTTATAGATTAGACGTATGTAAGGCGCGGTTTTGCGCCTCCTGCAAACTTCATTCACAATTTTACAATGTTACTAAAATAATTACATTTGTGAGGTTAGTGTCTACTGACATTTGAATCTGGTTATAAACTGCTAAGTCCACAGCTGAACTAATAGTAGCTGAACTAATAGTAGAATTAGTAGAGCTGAATAGGTTTCTTTCTGCAAGGACCGCTATTCAATTTGACTGGGTCACTATTCAAGCACGTCGGGACTGCAATGTCTATCGATTCTTCAAGCTATATGCTCCGCCTTTGCTCCGTCTATTGTCATTTGAACATGATACTCGTAGACATAAGCAACGTCGGTGGTTCTCCTATGGGTGTCCTGATTATTGATTTGATCTCGCATGCTACCTACGGTCATAAAATGTCAAGGAAAGTAAATATACGACTTAATAATCTCGTAACTATACTATGTGCAATTTCTACTAATAGTGGTTAATGCACAAAATATAAACGTATTCGATTAAATAAATTACAAGTGTGCAAAAAAGAGCTTATGAATTACGCACGGAAAATACCCCTAATCTGTAAACGCTCTTAGCGATGTTTTAAATATTCTCTGACATGACGACTGAATTGTAGGTAGGTTGTGCACTAATTACTGTAGTAATTATCGCGCTTTGTAAAGCAGGCAATTGCGGTACAATGAATGACAAAGTATAATCGGCCACCCTATTGTTTTTAAATACAGTTCTAGTTTTAATAAAGGGAGCTTTTAGATTCGTATCTACCAGGATTACATTTTACTTTGATGCTAATGTAATCGAATATGAATTAAATCTATTATACTAACCCTACAGTTCTTACCTCAATACCACTCTTGGGTTCAGTGTCGCGTATAGTGAGCAGGTTGGTGGGCGGCCTGTTCGGAGCCGCGCTGGCGACAATCGACAGAGAAGCGCCGACGGTGTCCTGTGGTTTCACTCCGGAGTCCCTCAGCAGACAAAGCACGTACGTCGCACTGTATTTCAGGTTCCAGTTTTCGCGGATGGGCTGGAAATATTAATTTAACAACATCTTACTAATATTATAAATACGAAAGTGTTTTTGTTTGTTGGTTCGTTTGTTTGTTGGTTTGTCCTTCTATTACGCTGACGTGACGTGATTTTTTGCATGGGTATAGTTGAGGACCTGGAGAGTGAGAGGCTACTACTTATCTCGGAAAATCAGAGTTTCCGCAGAATCTTAAAAACTAAATCCACGTACTTATTGTATGTACGAGTATTAACGTCTTTTTTTAATGATCAATAATTAACATATTAAACCATAAATTAAGAAATGGTAGTCCGTAGTATCTGTATGGTAGGTGGACAGCGACTTCCAATCCTTAATCTATATTATGTTAAACAGAAAAGTCTCATACATAAGTTTGATATTACAGCGGCATTCTTTAAGTTTATAGGCAAAACTAGTTTTATCCGCGACTTCTTCCGCGTTTAATTATGTCTTAGCCTATGTCTCTCTCCAATAGGGCTAACATGCGTGCCACGAGAAAATTTTGTCTGCACGTTTAAACGTGTATTAGCCATACAGGTCCGCAACTATACCCATGCGAAAAATTTTGTCAATCCATAACTACGTGACTGAAGAACATTATATAGGTACATTTATAAATATTAATAGAGATATTTGTAAAACTCAATTTTTAATGTTAAAATTCCAATTTTAGTTTAATGATTTAAATAAATATAGCAACTTCGATGAATGAATAGTAATTATATACAGTGCTTTGGCAATTAGAAGCACGGTCGGAACTAAGTAGATTTTACGTAGAGAGTAGAGAATTTATAATTTAATCCATCAAAGCTGCAAGGGATATTTTAATATTTAATCATTTTGTCAGTTTGTACAGCAAAGCTATTACTACGTTCCTCTCACGGCGGAATTTATGAACTAATTTAGCTTAACCGGTAACTTGAAGCCGCAGCTCAAGATAGTTAAAGTAATTTGCAACTTGTACACAGCTTTGGTGTACGTTTGGAGATACTTCGTAAAGATTCATGAACTTTGATATTATTGTTGGAAAGCGTCGCCGCAGAGGGTAAATTGATAAGAATATATTAATATTAGAATCTGCTATGCGATTCTCATAAGTAAAATACAACTTACATCGATTGCGCATCGGATGTTACTTTAGCTATAGCAGCTAAATATAAAGAAACATCCGATGCGCAACCGATGTAAATTGTATTTTACTTTTGGGAATCGCACAGCTGTTCAAAAAGTGAACCGACGTTGCGGCCAAACAGTGAACTAACGTTACTTATTGCGCTATTGTATGGCTTTGTATTGAGCGCTAACAAAAAATGTAATTAAGCACAGCATCGACCCCCAATCCATTGTAATGTTTTTAAAATTAAAATAAATATAAAAAGACTTTTTGGAAAACCGACTTCAAACGCCACAACAAAGAACCCATAAAATAATTTTAGTTTTTTTTTTTTTTTTAAAAGGATATTAGCCAACTTGAAGTTGACTAATATTCTCCTGTCCCCTCCAAATAAGCGGAAAGCTTGTGTTAGGAGTGGGTACGACAATAGTGCAACGGGTGGGATTCGAACCTGCGACCTTACAGTTTTCAGTCCGCACCTTTAACCGTTGGGCTATTGAGGCTTAAGTTTGTTATGATGACATCGATGCGCGACGCAAGCCCAACTTCAACATACGAGTACGAACTAAAATTATTTTATACTTTATAGTGGCGTTTGAAGTAGTTTTTCCAAAAAGTATTTTTATTTTAGGCTTTTTAGTGTAACTTTATAGAATCAATCTACCACAATATTCTGTGATCGCCAGCGATGAGGTATCATCTTCAAAAAAATTCGCATGAATTGAGTAGGTACCTCCTCCTTTTTTGAAGTAGTTTAGAAATTATCTCTCTCTCACCTTAACCCTCGCTTTGAGCGAGATGGTGCGGTTGTCGGACAACCACAAGCGACACATCACAGGGTCCGCGCCGCGCGTTTTTGTAGCCGCAATCACCCGCACCGCCGCAACCGTCCGCCGCTCCACGTACGCTGAATACACGTAGAATCTAAACCTGGAACAAGTTAATGTTTACTTAATAGTGCGCAGAATGCCAGAATAAATCCCCGCGATAGATGAAATAAAACATACCCAAAACCTCGTGTGAAACGAGACAGATGCTAGCTTCTAAGAGCACCAAATACATCATGTATTCTAATAACTCGTAAGATATTCATTAAAAAAAAGGCTATAATGTCAGGTCCAGTAACTTGAGTTTTTGGCTTTTGCATGTTGGATTTAGGAAATTCACGCGTCAAATACAATTAGGCAGCTACGGATTTTCAGTGGTAGAAAAAACAATTACTTAGCAAAAAAATGAAATAAATGTTTGCAAAAGAAACGGATTGACCATAATCAACAATAATTACAAAATGTCAAATTATAATAACAACTTTGTAATAATTTGTCAAAAATAGCTTCACCCATTGTAGATTGATTAAAATTAAAAATGCAAAACAATTTATCAACTCGAAAACAACGTTGGTTACTCAGTTGGCGCATGCCGGCCTCCCGGACAAAAATAAAACTCCGGAAGTCGAAACAAATTTAATCAAGTTGAGTGAAAAGCCTGATTTTTATAAAGAATTTTATATAAAACTAGATAATCTGCCACGACTTCGCACTGGTGGGCTTTTCCGAAGCTTTTTGTTCTTCCCAAATAGTTGATAAAAGTTTGTAACTAGTCTTAAAGGTCTCGCAAAATTAAAACCCCAAGAATTATTATAAAAAAGTCCCCTACTTAAATCTCAAAATATGCTGGAAAACATTTCATTCACCACTAGATACCTATTAGAATTCTGAGTGATTGTTTAGGTTTAAAAAGATGTACGATTGTATTTGTATTTGTAAATCGTTACATATACGCTATAAACATAGACTTTTTAATATTATAGTCAAGAAATAGAACTTTAAGAGCTACGTGCCATCGATCAATCTTTAATTAGATTAGCTCATTTCACGGTCCATATATATTCGTCAAGCCACTCCATTTTCCCGAACTTGGGCCGTACGACATAACAGGAAATGGAAAAGTACTCGTTCACAACAACGTGAGCCGGAAAATTGTTCGTTACTTCTGAAGAGACGTCTCTGTGGAAAATGTGACAGGAAACGTAGATATTACCGCTCAATTTTCAGCCTTCCAATGGGCCTTAGCACGGTTTTCCAATACGCCTTACTAAGCTTTAGTTCCTAATCCTATAAACAGGGTGAGATTATAGAGCCATTGAGGGAGACGAAGGTTGCTCGTAGGGATAGAATATGTAGGTACGAGTGTATGAACGTGTGGGCATCGAAAATAAGAACGCCTATGGAGATTTTTTGTAAAATCAACAATTTGTGTGTGTGTTTGTTACAAAAAATCTTTCTACTGGATCTTTCAGCACCCGGAAACGCCTCCATGCTAAGACATAAAAGCGTTGTTGGCTCGCAATGTGTATTCGTAATCGAAATCGATATCAGCTTAAAAAGAATTTAGACCTAAATCTAACCTGCAATACAAACTCAAACACGTGCAAAATTTTCCCGCTCTTATGCAATAAACCTCCCCTAAATGTCAACAGGCTGCTTATTATCTCTATTTCTGAAGAATCGTAAGTTTTCTTTATTACACATCATTTATTAAGTTCTCACTTTTCTGGCATGTGTCCAGTTAGTGCGGATAATGTTAAGACATTTTGGGCGTTATTACATGGACCATCATACGACACGACATTATGTGATAGACACGACAAGTTTTAATTTTTTTAGAAGAATAATAGCCATGCTGAACATAACTAATATACCTCTCTCAGCTACAAATAAGAGTAAAGTTTCGACAATTGTACAACGGATAGGGATTTAAACGTCGATCTTTCAGTTTTCAGTTCGCACCTTTAACTATTAGGCTATCTATTGAGACTTGAGTTACGAAATACCTTAGCGATAGTCTTTATAGAAAAAATGCTCTACTACAGAGCACGATGCAAATTTTGTAAAATACTTTTTGCTTTCTACTCTAAGACATTTTGGCTAAATCGTCGGTGCCTGTTGGTGTTGTCAACAATTTTACCCTGATTATGAGTTTGAATTCATCAATCTACCTCCTTAGTTAACGTCCTCATTCGTATAAAAACGTACAAACGACAGAAAGATGTAATGTGTTGCGTATTGTGAACGTTGATCGTGTCGTGTAATGGTCCGTGGAAACACGCCCTTTTGTTATCTAGCTTTGCTGTGTTATTTAATAAAGCAGATGACGTTCTGTAAGTAATAAGTAGTACATACGAGTATATTTATGGGGGGAATTGTGGTGAAAACTGAAGTCAGTGAAGCGAAAATTCGGTCAAACGGGTCACCGCGTACAACAGCACACATACACACATTGTTCGGTTCGAAAATATTTCGAAGAGACAGAAGTTCGAGACGTTTTATTTATTGTAAATGGCTACTAAAAGCCTTTATAAAATTATTTATGAGATATATTCGTTAAGTTGTTAGGCAATTGTGTACCTTAATATTGTATAGCTATAAATAACTTTGATTCAAAATATCCAATAACGCGCACCGATAAAGTACCTAGTAGTGGTCCTCGAAATCCTATACCGCATTATGACGTTTCGAGGAATTTTTCGTATATAATATAAACATAAAAATTCTTTTTAAAAAACCGACTTCAAACGCCACTACAAAGTTTTCTCGAGTTTTCTCGAGTTCGCCGGGATCCCATCATCGTATCCTGACGACCAAGACCTCATGACCATGGGACCACCTGGCTCATTCAAACAAAAAAAGACTTTTCCAAATCGGTCCAGGCGTCTTCGAGTAATCGGGGAACACACATAAAAAACAAAATTAAAAATAGAAAAAGATTTTTTAATTTGCGAGAAACAAGAAGGTTGAAAAAGAGGATGTCCATTTTTTGGGCTTTATAAAACACTACACTGTGAAAAGCAAAGCCTCTACTTACGAGTAGCTTACTACATCAATGTAACTTCAATATAATACCGATTGATAATTAATCTAACACACACATGTAAAAAATACGGTAATAACAAACTACATATTTTAATTTCCGCTCGATGTGTAACTACATCGTTTCACACGAATACCTATCGTAACATTGGTAAACAAAGGTATCACCGAATCAAGTTTAGTCACACTACAACATAAAAATAATTAACGACTTACAATATTTACATTATACCTATTATAGGTTGCGTGCGTTCAAGCTATGACAATTTCGAATGATCATTAAGTATTCAAATTTCAATCGAAATCTAGGTGAAATCAATTTTCTACTAGAAAATTCCGTATTATCACATCTAACTTCCATCTACTATGTATATCTAAATAACCTAATACCTATCTAAATAAGTACCTATCTAAATAAAAATCATCTCTTGAGAAAGGCTCGACCGATTTGACTATTTTATATTCGTTCTCGTTTGAATTGTTCGGACAACGTTTGCATGAAAGAAAATTTTTGCAAAATTCACCGGAAAAGTTGGAAGTTTTTTTTAAACAAAAGAGAATAAGCTGAACTTGACTTAGATTCTCTCCCCTCCAAATAAGCAGAAAGCTTGTGTTAGGATTGAGTACGACAATAGTGCAACGGGTGGGGATCAAACCTGCGAACTTGCAGTTTTCAGTTCGCATCTTTAGCCGTTAGGCTATATGGGTTTGGAAGATATTTTTGTATAAAATCTCTATTACTTCCTATATGTCTTAATATTTGTTGTTTTACTTTCAATAGCAACAACCAAATGCGTACAAACGCCCATGACGCTTATTTTTAAAGATAGGAAGCATTGGAAGTATTGTAAAACATTCCAGACGTCCACCAGACATACAATTTAAACAAAAGACTATTTGCGTGTCTCGACAATACATAAAACATGTCGTAGAACCGAAATAGAAAATATTTCTGAATGATATTGTTTTTTTTTGTTAGTTCCATAAATAATCGACTACGGTCAAAAACCGATACAGCCTAAAAATCGCGCACACAAAAAGTGTTCGACGATTGTGAATGAGTTACGTTTAAAAATGAACCGATAAAAATTCTATATATTTTTTATTAAATTCAAAGCACAAAAGTACTATTCAAAGCTCAAAGATTTAAATATGAATACTCGTATTTGAGGCTTTTAGCTTAATATGTATATTTACGTAAAACAAATTTCATTGATTTTGATTGGTTAATATCTTTAATATTAATTTTTTAGGAGCAAACTTCATTCGAATAAAACTGTTAATAAACTTTTACAATGGAAAAATGTGACCGAAAAAAAAAGAAGGCGTATTATCTAAATATAGAAATATTCTAATGAACCCTCACAAAAAGAAGACACTCATACACCAAAGCTTACATTTGATCTTACGTAGCTTAATGATGTGTCGCTTGTATTACGGAAGAGATTTGGTGTCAAGCTGACCTTTGACTGCGATTTCTTCTAGACACTAGTGGTAAATAACGACGCCGTCTAAGATGGTAGCGGGGTAACTTGGAAGAGGTATGGCTGATTTAATTAAGCCCATACCACTAATCGTTTTCGTCGCACCATCGTATCGGTACGCTAAATCGCTTGCCGGTACGTCTATGCTGTTAGGGTGGTAACTGAGCAGACTAAACCAGAGGTTCTAGTGTAACATTTCATTTTAAAATAAAATTGTACGTAAATTTCGTAATGACATTTTGCCAAAAGTTGATTGATTTTCCCAAAAGATGATTTCCATATTATTACTAGTTGATGCCCATGACTTCGTTCGCGTGGATTAAGGTTTTTCAACTCCTGTAAGAACTCTCTTATTTTCCGGAATCCATCCATCCGTCCGTCCGTCCGTACGTCCATACATTCATACATAGTATATGTATAGTAAGATTACAGATTTACGCACAGTTTACGTTAACGTGAAGTGACAGTTTACACTCACGGCTCAGAAGCAATTATTATTATTAAGAAATTATAACTTTAGAGTTGTAAGTTTCCGAACTGAAAACCAAACAGTAAGCTTGCGTTTGATCTTACGGCACACGTGCCTATGCCTAATGATGCGTCTCATATTACAGAGGAGATTCCCCAGCCTGTTGGAATTTAATTAAAGTTTAAACCCTCAGTCCGTGAAGTATGAGGAACATGTCGTATTGCTTTTCAAATGTAGAACACTTCAGAGAAGGATCGGACGTCGAGTGTGACAGTTTAAGGTAGGTTTGTTAGGTAAATGTCGGTATCAAGTATCACAAATCTTATCTTAGACTAGCTGTTGCGCGCGACTTCGTCCGCGTCAATTTCTGTTATTATGATCGCGATTAAGAAGTTTTTAAAAGAATATACTTACTTATTTTAAATATGGATAATTTTCCCCGTTTTTGTAACATTTTTCACTGATGCTTCGCTCCTATTGGTCGCAGCGTGATGTTATATAGCCTAGCCTTCCTCGATAAATGGACTATCCAATACAAAAAGAATTTTTCAATTCGAACCAGTAGTTCCTGAGATTAGCGCGTTCAAACAAATAAACTCAAAAAGCTTTATATATTAGTATAGATTTAGGACGTTGTGCTTGCGTTTGCCCGCGACTTCGTCCGCGTAGAGTTAAACTCAAACTCAAAATTATTAATTTCATGTAGGCCAACTTGTGGCTCTTATGACAAGTCAAGAATCTACCAGCGGTTCGGTTAGGTTAGCTTAGGTAAGCTTAGCTATAAGAATAATATATAGGGGTTTGAAAAATCGAACTTAGTATACTAGAACTGGAACTAGATAGTAAATTAGAGTTTTCAAATTAGATTAAATTACCCAATCTTAGGCGAACAAACTTATATTGCTTCTAACTTCGTCTTGACGCTACAAAGGCTTTAATTTACAATAAGTGGCAATCCTCTCTAAACTTACAAATTCAAACACGGCTGTTCACCTGAAGCAATAGGTAGGTATATCTTAAGGGTAATCTGGAATATTGTTTTTTACGTGATTGTTCAATGATAGCTAAGTACAGGTCGCTTATTAAAATCATCCAAATGTTAGTCAGACTAAGAAGAAACCGTATAAATATACCTAGGACCTATTTGACCATTTTTTAAATTGATTCTATAACGTTACTCTAAAAAGCCTAAAATAAAAATACTTTTTTAAAAACCTACTTCAAACGCCACTATAAAGTATAATATAATTTTAGATTGTACACGTATGTTGAAGTCGGGCTAGTGTCTCGCATCGGTTTCATCGTTTTTATTTAGGCCCGCCCGACTTCAACATACGTGTACAAACTGCAATTATTTTATACTTTGCAGTGGCGTTTGAAGTCGGTTTTTTAAAAAGTATTTGTATATTATTATTATAAGTAGCTCAGTAAGAAAATCACGACTGGCAACTGGATCGCAACATTCAGCGCCAAGCTTTTCAGAACTGTTTTTTTTTTTTTTTTCAAAAAATAACGTTTGAATAAATTACAATTTGTACAGTTTTATGCACGTTACACCGTCGTGTCGGTCCTTGTTCAGCCATCTTCAGACATAAAAATATAGTCTAGAACTGTAAAGAGTCTAGACTCTAGACCTCTACGATAGCACATACAGGTATCTTTTATTACCACTATAACTTAAATAAATTTATGCACCTACTAGAGTTCAAACAAATGACAGATACACAAGGTTCCACGGGGATATTTCGCAGAAAAGCAATATATTTCCCCTTTGAGTTTGAAAACAGGTAGAGCAGACAACGTGAATTCCCTTGAAGCGAAAAGATACCATATATCACGGTGTGAACACATAATCCAAAGCTTACTGGGGTGAAATCATCCGGTGGGTAAACCGTATGTCTACCTTCACAGCCTTTATTTTAAAGGAATTAGGGTGCCTGTAAAATGAAGTGGAGCAAAGACGTATTTAGCTGACCAATCAAACCTATCATAGGTATCACCTACATGATACGATAATAATTAGGTCACATCTTCCTATATTTTCAGTATTGACATCGGTCTGCCAAACACAGCTCTTCTTCGCTCTGCTAGAGTGGATAGGTACCCTAATAAACATGTGGGAAAAGTTAACAGGAATGACAGCTCAGTGGTGAAGACATCGATCTGAGTTTACTGAGAACTAAACTTGAGAACACTGAGAACTAAAATCTTCGGAATTATGAGCGTTTTAAGCTAACTTTAACATTGAAGGAAAACATCTTGAAGAAACTTCATATCTGTAAGTTCACCATTCTTCTCCATTCTTCTCTATCCTAATTCTGAGCAATGCGCATATATACGAGCTCATAAGCGCGTCAACGCTCGTAAAAGTTGCGCGTGTAGCAAAGGGCGCGGAAAAACGTATTTACACGCACTTCCAAAAACGAGTTTATACGCGCCGAAAAAACGCTAATATCTAACCGCCCTAAGTCATGAGTAACAGCTATTGTATTTTTCAAGCAGTAGCGTAGGTATTTGAACGAAAGCGAACTATCAAAAACTATTAAAATTTACTGAAGCGTGTTTTTCTATAAGCAAGATAGCGGTTTTCACTTCGGTTAACATCTATTAAGTGTGAAATCCTGCCCCACATCCGTGCGCCTTTCCTTATTTGATATCCAATGGAGTGTAAAAACCGTTTTATCCGTCTATTTTTAAAGGATATCAATAAAAGCACAGTGTAATAGGAAACGCGGACTGAAATCTGGAAGCCCAGTTGTTATAAAAAATAAACTTTACCTTACTTTACTTCTTATTTTCATTTTTGTATGTTGCAGAAAATAATCCCTACGAGTGCTGTACTACTGCTATTTTATAAAAATCTTCATCTCATACCACCCAGACCCGATGACGTCACAGTTTTTTTTCGTTAGGTAGCAACTTATTTTTACCGTACTGTGGTAACCACAAGGTGCAAATTTACACTAATAGATGCCACAGACAGACACACACACACATACAAACACACACACACAACACACGCAAGCACGCACACACGCACGCATGCACGCACGCACGCACACACATACACATGCCAAACTTATAACACCCCATCGTTTTCGCGTCGGGACTCGTGGGTTAAAAAATAGCTAAAGCAAAATCTATCACCATCTGGCGGCTAAGCCGAAGCGACTGTAATCTTATTATTAAAATGTTGCCAAATATTTTATTAAAGGTTCAACAGCAAAGTACACCGGCTGAGGTTGGTAAATAGACATTACTGCCTGAATTAAACGTCGGCGTTTAATATAAATCACGGGATGATACCTACTCTGTTCAATGAAATTAAAGGTCTCTTTCGCCGACGTCTGAATCTCATTAGGCGTTCATTAATTCCGGACCCGCTTTGAAGTTGCACGGCGACGGAATAAAACGTCCGGTGTCAGAAGAGGTGGAAAAAACACTTTATTGAGAAAGAAAGCTCAAGAATTTTTTTTTTTTATTCTATGACAAGATAGCCCTTGACTGCGATCTCACCTGATGGTAAGTGACGATGCAGTCTAAGATGGTAGCGGGCTAACTTGCAAGGGGTATAGCAGTGTAAATTCAACCCATACCCCAATCGGTTTCTACACGCCATCGTGCCGGAACGCTAAATCGCTTGGCGGCACGTTTTTGACGGTAGGGTGGTAACTAGCCACGGCCAAAGCCTCCCACCAGACCAGACCAGAGACAATTTAGAAATAATAAATTACTAAATTGCCCCCGCCGGGAATCGAACCCGAGACCTCCCAGTTATAAGACTCCCTAGCGCAGTGGTGAGCGCTGTAGTCACCACTGCGCCACCAAAATAATAATAATATTTAAGTTGTTGTTTATCTAGGCATCTCCATTTGTACTTATAAGTCACTAGCTTTTGGTCACGTCTTCGTCAGTTATCAAGATGCAAAAAACCAAGTCGATACGTAGCTGCGGCATGGTTGAAGTACAAATTAACAAACAGACTTACTTTCGGTTTTAGCATAAATTACTAGTTGATGCTCTCACGGAACCTTTTTTATTTTCCGGGATAAAAAGTAGCCTATGTGTTATTCCCGACTATAATGTATATCTGTGCTTTTCAGCTAAATCGGTTCAGACGTTGCGGCGTGATTGAGTAACAAACATCCATCTATTCCATCCATACATCCAAACTTTCGCATTTATAATATTAATAGGAAATATGCGCCTTGTTAAACCTCCTCTAATTTCGTGCTCGTAATATGAATCGAAACGAAGTTATCGTTGCCTCGCAAACAGACGCAAATTTATTTCAAGCCTTCAAGCAAAATACACAGTCACTACAAGTTTATTAGACCGTTTAGTGAAATTACGAGCACGCTTCCAAAATGGGCACAGATGGGCTAATATTAAATACAAATTATGCAAATTACAAATGTTTGCCGAAAACACGAACGGCGTACGGTCCCACTAATGAACGAAAACCGTCTCCAAATTGGGTTACACTTCACAGACGAAATTTTGCGCTAACATAATTTTCGTCGAGTACGACGCTCAAGTGGTGTGCACACGCGTGTAGATCATTATAACCATCATGAGAATGAGCAACTCAACAACGGCTTCACTACTAAGCGCAGGTCTCCTTTCAGGAAAGGTTTATAGTCCATAGTCCTTCACGCTGGCCCACTACGAATTGGCAGACGTCATATACCTTTGGGAACTTTATGGAGAACTTTCAGGACCTGCACAAGGTTTCCTCGCGATGTCTTCCTTCATCGTTGAAGCATGTGATATTTAATTGCTTAAAAACGCACATAATTCCGAAAAATCAGAGGTGCGCGTTATTGAGGCGTGAGAACATTATTTTAGATCATAAATTATTGAGTGTTATAGTATGTGAACCCCGGGTGTCGGGCGTGGTCGCTGCCCCGGCTGAAACTATTATCTCTGGGATTTTACCAAACTTAACTAAGCCGAGGTGGATATGTTATTATGTTACAAGCGTGAGGTAAATAAAGCGAAGCGCGTAATGATAGATATTTGTCGTAATTTGTCGTAGAATAGAAAAGAATAGAAATATTTTTTTTTTTTTTCAAATAAACTTTTACGAGTGCTTTTGAATCGTCGATGAATCTACCACTGGTTCGGAATGCCCTTCCTGCCGAGAAGAGCTAGCAATAAACTCGGCGGTTGCTCTTTTCAAAAAAAAAATTTACAATAGTTAACAAAACCATCATTTAACAATGAAGCACTCTATTATACTCTTCGTCGTTCGGAACAATTTTTTCGCTTGTTTTGCGAGTATATAGTTCATCCCCAGTAGAATATCACAGACTAAGCCTAGCCCTTTTTGATAACTGCCTCTCTTATTTTAAGAAGAAAATATAATACTTTCTCAAACTTACCGAGACAAGGGAAAATCGATAGGATCCTGGTGGATTTAAGCTTTATATCTGACTTAATAACTTACGAAACATAACGGGGGGAATGAATGAAGCCCTTAAAAAGGCTGCGGGATTTCGAGACCGTCCAATAACCTCACATTTAGACTCAAAAACTTTCAATATTAAAGGTTCCATCCACGACATACTTTACCGATACGACCTATAACATTTTATATTTAAACACTGTTCAGAAGAAGTTTCATAAAAATCGCGTGAACATTATTGAGTGCTTAACTCTTGAACTCTTGCCTGAGAAGAATACTTTTCTCTTTGTAAAGTTCAAATATAAGTATACCTACCTACTTTGTTTGCAACTACACTTAAAAGCTTTTTTGAAGAATGGTAAAACATTACTTCTACTGGCGATGAATCTATTATGAGTTTTCTCTATGTGTTGATTAATTCGAGGGCATACCTCGCTTTACATAATAACAAGAGATTTCCTTAGAACGAATTTGTAATCCTAATTATGAATTTATTAATATTAAACTTATGATTCTTGTATTTAGGTATGCTTCATTACGTATATAATCTCACTAGATGATGCCCGCGACTTCGTCCGCGTGGATTGAGGTTTTTTGACTTCTGCAGGAGTTTTTTTAATTTTTTTATATTATTACATTTTTTTAATTTTCCGGGATAAAAGCTGGTTAAGTGTTAAATACACCTATGGCTTATGGCTCACTAAAGAGATGAATTTCCAAATTGCCGCTATTCCCCCTGAGATGAGCCCAATGGCGTCGCGCAAGGAAGGCCCCGGTACGTGTTCTCAGGAGATCCCGGAGCCCTCCAATATGCGCTGAGGGTGGCCACCGAGGGGGTTTTAGTAGGTAAAAATCCTGCATAACCCGACTTCTCCTCCCGGAGGTCGGGTATCTTAAGAAGATTTCCCCCCCGTTAACAAAAAAAAAAAAAAAAGGTCGTCAACAGTTACAATATTTTAGGTTTTTTTATAAACATAAGATATTATCAAGATCGGTAGAGTTATTAAACTAAAAGCATGAGTAACTATTTTCCAGTGGATAACACTGAAGATTATACATAATTACAATGTATCGGAAATCAAAAGCCCTCGGGCACCAATTAATATAAAAGCATCGATGAAGGACAGCAACGAGGTCGTAGCCAGGCTGGAAAGAGGGGCTACGTGCTCGTAGCATTTACGTAGCTCTAGCTTATAAAAAACGTTAAAACAAGTATAAATTGAAAAAAAGACACTCCAGCATAGCTAGCATGGACGGGAGAAATTTAATCCCCGGCGAAAGGATAAAATGTTTATCCCCTCACTCAGTTTTATCCACCTGTCGAGCATGAGCAAAATAATATCCACAGTGGATATTCCTTTAGGAATATACTTTTCCTTTCCCCTGTCGCCATGCTTTAGCATAGGGAGAAGATAATTTTATCACTTATCAGTGGATAAAATCGGGGGATAAAACTTTTATCTCCTACCCATGCTACCAGTGCAGACATGTTAAATGGCCGAATTATCCTATTAACTAATTTTTTTTAACTTATATTATAATTGCGAAAGTTTAGTTTGGATGTATGAATGTTTGTTATTCAATCACGCCGCAACGACTGAACCGATTTGGCTGAAATCTGAAAACTTTTTATCGCGGAAAATAACGCAATAAAATTTCAATGTTTTATTGCGCTGCTGCATCATCTACAGGTTAATAAACATTCCCTGACTACGGGCTGTGACCGTAGCCGATAAAAATTTCACAGCTAATGGACTACTAGTTTACTTATGCATTAGGTCGTCGCGCAATCAAGCTGAATTAAACATAAACTTTGAACTGGGGTGAATCAATATGTTAGTGAAATATTCTAGGCGTCAGAAATTATTGAATTCAACGTCTTTATTGGGACTCTTTTTATTAGGATTCAAAGACTTTATTAGGTCTTTTGTGTAGGTGGTGAAGGTATGCCTCGGATTATTTGACTCGTTCGCTGCCATTTAAGACTGCATCGTCACTTGCCATCAGGTGAGACCGTAGTCAAGGGCTACCTTGTCATGAATTTTTTAGCTTTTAGTGTGGCGATATCAGCATCAACTTGGGTACAGCAGTAGCAGCATTTAGACATCAGTTACCAGCTACAGATTTTTCAGAGAGAGCAGAATTTTCAAAAAAATCATAATTTATTTACATACTGGATTTGTTTTATGCACTTTGAGCATTTAACCAACCTAAATGCTCTAAGTGTACTAGTGATTGAAATATCTATGTCCCTGCAAAAACCTTTAACAAATCTATAGCTATAATATTGAGGCAACCAGGCCTTATCAACACCAACAAAATGGGCAAAATGAACTTTCCAAGTCATGCGTAGCACTTCGGTGTCGTTACATGAGTATACGATTCATAGACTTACTCAAAATTGTAAAACACTAGTAGGTAGTTGATTCATAATAATAATATAAAAAAATTATTTTAAAAAAACCGACTTCAAACGCCACTTAAAAGTATAAAATAATTTTAGTTTGTACACGTATGTTGAAGTCGGGCCAGCGTCGCGCATCGGTTTCATCGTTTCTATTTAGGCCCGTCCGTCTCACGGGCTAATTCAACAAGTATACCGGCCTAAGAGTATTTACGATTTAATAATTTTAGTTTGTACACGTATATTGAAGTCGGACGGGCTTAAAATATAGAAACGATGATACCATTGCGCAACGCTGGCCCGACTTCAACATACGTGTACAAACTAAAATTATTTTATACTTTTAAGTGGCGTTAGAAGTCGGTTTTTTTAAAATATTTTTTTATATTATTATTTTAAGCTTTTTAGTGTAGCTTCATGGGACCAATTCACTAGACCATTTGTTTTGCTCCTTAAAAAAAGTAAGTATTGAAATATATTATTCCAAATAGAAATTTAGCATATGTATGTATGCTATGAAGTTTGCATGGTTAAAATCCTACACACACTCTGATCACGAGCGATTTGCTCTTATTCAACGAGGAGTTCCATCCTATATCTCCGAAGATATTCATCAGATCTTCACCAAACTTAAATAGAACCAACCTGACGATATGTCCTTTTAAATAAAAAAAAATTATTGAAATCGGTTCAGATTTGACAGAGTTATAGAGTAACATCGTCAAAAATTCGGTTAAAAAAAATTATATTGAAATGCCGAATAGAAAAGCATTATGTATGTATGCTATGAAGAATGCATGGTTAAAATCCTACACATACTCTGATCACGAGCGATTTGCTCTTATTTATTGAGGAGTTCCGTCCTCCATCTCCGAAGATATTCATCAGATCTTCACCAAACTTAAATGGGACCAACCTGACGATATGCCCTTTCAAATAAAAATAAAAAAATATTAAAATCGGTTCAGATTTGACGGAGTTATGGAGTAACATCGCCAAAAAATAAAAATAAAAATAAAACATACGCGTCGAATTGAGAACCTCCTCTTTTTTTTGAAGTCGGTTAAAAAAATACCTTCGCACGGCACTTGAGAGCTACAAATGCAGACGGTAAGTAACCCTGTTAGAGTACAAAGACATGTTATCGCCTGAAAAGGAAACTCGATAATACAGCAATGAGCAGAAATGCAATTTCAGAATTCATTTATTGTCTACAAAAAAGCATTACTTTCTCAAGTATCGTAAAAGGACATATTGTTCATATTTAGGGTTCCGTACCCAAAGCGTCCCAACGGGACCCTATTATTAAGCCTCCGCTACCCGTCCGTCTGGATATAAGTTCGAAGGGATAAGAGTTACGCGATAGATAGGCAACTTTGAGGCGAATATCACTGTAGGTAATTTAGCGCTATGCGACCTGAATTGCAGTTTATTGTGTAGCAAGAGTCTTTATTTATTTTGCAGAGTGAATCTTCTGTACCTATGTACTATTATGTGTTCAGTGCTGATGGTATGTATTTATGTAAAGATGCAGAAATGGACCACGCTTTGTGGAACTCTAAATGGCCGAGGCACGTACAAGGTAGGTAGCTAGGTAGATTTATTTTATGAGCTCGGACTCACAAAAGAGTGCTGTCACGGTGCAATACACAAGTGACTAATAAAAGCGCAAACCCTGTCTGCTCGAGCGCTACAAATCCTGTGATAAGACTCCTTTATTGCAGCAAGCAACGATAAATTGCAAAAAAGAACACAAACCAAAGTGACACACATTTTATAACACGCGAGCTTAGCAACACAACACGCAATCATTAAATTGTAAAAACTTGTGTTTTTAATATTGTTTTTCGTGTGTATTCTAAAAGTTACCTTTTTGGTAATGAGTAATTAACATGTTGTTATTTAGTTGTAAATCTATATTTATTTTTAGCTTTCTCCTAAGGGAGTCGTCACCAGTAAGTTTAATATTTGGATTTTTTGAAAATTCAATTGAATTAAAAATATTACGATCAAATAATAAAGATTTATTATGAAAGTAGAGTACCTACCAAAGTTTAGTTTATTTATAGCACGCTAATTTTTTATAATATTGGAGATATATTCCCCTTTAATTTATGGCTATTATTAAAAAAATACCCGCTTGCGATTTTAAGCATGTTAGATTTTTAGCACATTATTTTCATTACCTACTTTCTTTCAAAAAAACATTTTGGCGTGTTGCAAAAACAACTTTGCATTAACCACACAAATCTGCTGTCACCTTTGTCACATTGTTTTCGCAACCTACTGATGGCCTGTTTGTTGACAGCAAATAAAGTATACTTACTTAATAAAGTTGGCAATCGTTTTAACGGTATGAGACTCTAGAGGTCAAAGATTAAAGTGCCAGCGTTAAGCAACCATTTTAATGTAGGTACAGAAGCGTGTAAATGACGGCAAAAGAAGTTAATGGCTCACATGTCACATCACATCCCAGCCTTCTATATTTGCGGAGGGGAAATTGCATTTTATTACTTGAAAAACCAGATTTTGCCCGCGATTTCCAGCTTGTATTTAGGACTAGCTGTTGCCTGCGACTTCGTCCGCGTCAATTTCTGTTATTATGATTAGCGTGATGTTATATAGCCCAAAGCCTTCCTCGATAAATGGACTATCCAACACAAAAAAAATTTTTCAATTCGAACCAGTAGTTCCTGAGATTAGCGCGTTCAAACAAACAAACTCTTCAGCTTTATAATATTAGTATAGATTAAGCTGGGATTAATCTTTTGATGACTCGGATATAAACGAGGCTAGATGAATCTTTGGAAAGTCCTCTAGCTGCATCTTCTTCTTCTCTGACTAAGCGTTGTCCCACTAGGTAGTTCCAATGTGGTGTGTTTCCAATTTTCTCAATTAATTGTTTCTCAATCTATATATATAAAATTCAAAGTCCTGACTGATTGACTGACTGATTGACTGACTGACTGACTGAGATATCAACGCACAGCCTAAACTACTGAAGTTAGAAACTTGAAATTTTTACAGTTGGTTCCTTTTATGACGTAGGCGCACACTAAGAAAGGATTATTGGAAATTCCACCCCTAAGGGGTTTAAATAGGGGATGGAAGTTTATATGAAACTCCGTAATTTTTTAAGCTGCTTCCATCAAAGTTGGTATTAGAGCTTTCAGTTAAAAATAAAGAAGTACGTGTGTCACAGTTTTTGAAAATTCCACTCCAAAATCGAATTCCACGCGGACGAAGTCGCGGGGGCAAAAGCTAGTTTTATATATTTAAAAAACACCAGGTGTGATTGCTGAAATCGCAGATTAGTTCCGGTGCGGTTTTAAAAACCTAAAAAAAAAGCTAGTTCTGTACGTTCTGTGTGCAATTAAAGAAAAACCTGATCTATTTGAATGTGGAATAAATATGAGATTTGTGTACCTCCTATTTTATTTTCGCATCTTTTTCGTGAACGGTCGACTCGTGTTGTTGAGGTCATTATCATATTTCACAGTTGGTATTGAAAAACGTGTTGCGAAGTTGCGATCAAATCAGCCCTTATGGGCCGTGTAATCTGCATCAGCTTGATAGGGCTTTAATCAATAATCAATCGCAGCTAGAACTGGGTCACAATCTATCTCGATACCGAATTTGCATCCACACGAGGGCCATTCAATGAAAATAATTGAAACAAATTGCAATTTATTGCTTCCCGCATAGGATAGTGGGTCGTCTGTTGATTCAATTCGCGCAGTAGCGTATACGTAGATACGTTGAATATTGAAACTATTTGTTTCAATAAATACTTTCCTGTTTCAGTTTCAGTTAACTGAACTGAAAAAACTGTTACTTATAGTCAATCAGTAAATACGTTACAGTTTTTCTATTTCTACTTAAATCTTTATGTAAAACTTATACCTCCATAATATAGAATTATTTAAAAATCTCTTAATAATTCAATGTAAAAAATTAATTTATTTTAAAGTGTTTTCGAATGCGTAAAGTTCAAAAAAGGATATCATATCATCCCCTAATTTTGAAACAGTTTATTCAAGATGGATTGATAATATTTTCAAAAAATACCCTTGAAATTATTACGTAGCTCATGAAAAAAAATGTGCCTAAATAATTATTATTGTTAGTACAAAGTACAAACGTATAAGAATTCGTATAAATGAAAAAAATCCGGTACAACTGAAATCTCCTTCCAAAAATACACATCTGTAGATACTTGGGTAAATGTTTGATTAACAAAAACTCTTTATACAGTGAAACCTTAAAAGCTCTGAGTACTGAATTACAGAAAATTTGACCTCGAAAAGTTCGACCAACGATATTCATTACAGCAGGAAACTTTCCTCCCTCGTTTATGTACGGTACGTTGCTCGTGAATTTAAATTAAATTTCAGACTTCTAGTTCAATTTGAACAGACTAGGTAGCAGAATCTTCTGGTAAATGAGCAAACGCAGGTACAGATCACGTTACTTGGTCTAATTAAACTTATACCCGTGCTTTCAATATCTTTTGCGTGAAAATTTTACTAAAGTTTGAATGAATTAATGTGGTTTCTGAGGATGCTAATTTTTCCTTAATTATGATGTTCGTTGAAATGGAATTTAATAGAACAATTTTCCTGTTAATAGAATAGGAATAGAATTGGAATAGTTGAATAGGAAAAGGATTAAAAGGAGGTTAAGGAAAAGGATTAAAGAAGGAAGTTTAGGAAAGGAGAAAAATGAAGGAACAATCTCCGAGCACGCTTCTGTGATTTTAGAAGATGTATGCATTGTAAGTAATATCACATGCGTTAAGAAAAACATTGTGAGCAATCTTGTATGCCTAAAATTCCAATATGGGTAGTTCTACGATAAGAGGTAACTTGTGCGGCAATCTGTTTAAAATAAAAATTTTACTTTATATGTTGTTATTTTTTGCAATGAAACACATCACCTAAATGTACTTTATTAAATAACATCACGATTCAATGCCTAATTAAAGTATATTTTTCTGAAATTCCTTATAAAGTCTAAAAAAGTCTCTAACCTGGCCTGTCCCTCTGTCGTTTTCAGTTTAATTTGAAACGATACATACTTTTTTTGTATCAGTTATTAAACTAAAGTATGTTAAACACAAATTTCAATAAATGTATTTAAGTATTGTTAAGGAAAAATAGAAAAATATTTATTTATTTGCAATATATTTTACACTTTACTTTTGTCCCACTGTTTTTGGGTATCTACTCTAGAAAATTTCATTCCGCTACTACAAACACTAATATAAAACGGCCATATTCCAAAAATTGCTCAAAGTCATCTACGGACGTGAAGTTAGTAATGCAAAACACGTGAGCCGTTAAGAGCGCCGTCATTTGTTAGTTGTTGCGACCGTTGATTCGAAGTAGTCGTTTCGCGAGGTCATTGTGTCTCTCACCTGGCAAGTCATAAAAGTTATATTATTCATTCAATTTATTTGCATTTACTGGTCTAATTTAATAATGATGGACTAGTGAAAGTGTGATACATAATGTACCGAAAAACTTCTTATGTCAATTAAAACAATACAATTTATCATGAAAACGTCTCTCACCTGCCATATTTCACCTGGCAAGATAAATGTCAGGAGAGAAACTTGTTGACCAGGGGAGATAAGGTTAGTGCAAACAAACAAAGTCAACAAAGTCAACAAAGTCAAAAAAGTCAAAAAAGTCAAAAAAAGTCAAAAAAGTAAAAAAAAAGTCAAAAAAAGTCAAAAAGTCAAAAACCGTCAAAAATGTCAAAAAAGTCTTTTTTGACTTTTTTTAAATTTTTTGAATTTTTTGACTTTTTTGATTTTTTTGATTTTTTTGATTTTTTAATAAAATATGCATAAAGTGACTTGCCCTTACGTGAAAAGATAAATAAATAGGACAAAAATCGTAATATAAGTGTTTAATGAAAAAACAGCTACTTTTCTCCGTAGCCGTATTCTCTATGGACTTGGAACCTCTTATCGTAGAATTACCCATATAATAAGTATAATTATAATGTTCATATTATGTTCTCAAAAGAATGTAGCCTGCCGATCCGCACATGGTCAATGTGTTGGACTATATGGCCTAAACCTGGCTCATTCGAGAGATCTGGGCCGATGGGTTGGTTTGAGTGAATGAATTTAGCAACGAATTTCATGCATCTCTGTTGTATTCTGCTGGTGTACTGTTTTTAACCGACTTCAAAAAAAAGAGGAGGTTCTCAATTCGACGCGTATGTTTTTTTTTTTTTTTTTTGTTTTTTTTTTTATTTTATTTTTTTGGCGATGTTACTCCATAACTCCGTCAAATCTGAACAGATTTTAATAATTTTTTTTTTATTTGAAAGGGCATATCGTCAGGTTGGTCCCATTTAAGTTTAGTGAAGATCTGATGAATATCTTCGGAGATGGAGGACGGAACTCCTCAATAAATAAGAGCAAATCGCTCGTGATCAGAGTATGTGTAGGATTTTAACCATGCATTCTTCATAGCATACATACATAATGCTTTTCTATTCGGCATTTCAATATAATTTTTTTTAACCGAATTTTTGACGATGTTACTCTATAACTCTGTCAAATCTGAACCGATTTCAATAATTTTTTTTATTTAAAAGGGCATATCGTCAGGTTGGTTCCATTTAAGTTTGGTGAAGATCTGATGAATATCTTCGGAGATATAGGATGGAACTCCTCATTGAATACGAGCAAATCGCTCGTGATCAGAGTGTGTGTAGGATTTTAACCATGCAAACTTCATAGCATACATACATATGCTAAATTTCTATTTGGAATAATATATTTCAATACTTTTTTTTAAGGAGCAAAACAAATGTTCTAGTGAATTGGTCCCATGAAGCTACACTAAAAAGCTTAAAATATTAATATAAAAAAATATTTTGAAAAAACCGACTTCAAACGCCACTTAAAAGTATAAAATAATTTTAGTTTGTACACGTATGTTGAAGTCGGGCCAGCGTTGCGCAATGGTATCATCGTTTCTATATTTTAAGCCCGTCCGACTTCAATATAAGTAACTAAAATTATTAAATCGTAAATACTATTTGGCCGGTATACTTGTTGAATTAGCCCGTGAGACGGACGGGCCTAAATAGAAACGATGAAACCGATGCGCAACGCTGGCCCGACTTCAACATACGTGTACAAACTAAAATTATTTTATACTTTTAAGTGGCGTTTGAAGTCGGTTTTTTCAAAATATTTTTTTATATTATTATTTATGTTCCAGTATAACAACAATACTTCGCGTCGCATCGTTGGACGTGTCACGATAAAACACATACGTGATCTTTTCTGTCTAGATGGCGGCAATATTCCAAAATACCGTTGGTGCCGCTTTGAAATATTCCAGATTAGTTTTAAAAGTTAAAACTTTTGGAATTTCTAAGACCGCAAAATGTTATGAGCATTTCACGAGTAAGTATAGGTAGGTATAGTCTTTGTTAATATTTTTACCCAAGAGTAATGCTTTTGACCGTATATTTGGCGTTGTTTAGCGTTTGTTTGGCGTGCTATATTTTTAATGGTTTAATCGGATTTTATCATACGAGGTGTCATATCAAAACAGACCTCATCTACACGCAAAAACGAATCCCATTACTCTAAAATTTGTAAAAAAAATTAGAACAACTGCTCTTGAAAATTGAAAATAAACATCGCGAAAAACGTACATAATCCCAATTAATTTCATAGCAAAGTTATTTGCTGGGTTACCAAAATATCTTCAATTTTATCTAACATTCAAATTCGTTTAGCCTTTATGGCTTTATTGAATGTTTTAAAAGTTACTCGTATTTAATCAAAAGAATTAACTCTGAAAGCTCCGAGTACTGAAATTAGTTCAGAGGCTGTGAATTCCTAAATTTGGCCCGGAAATGTTCATTATGAAACATAACTCTTCCTTCCTAATTTTAGCTTATTCCTCATAAGTGTAATTAAATTCCTACTGTCTAATTGAATTTGAACACACTGCTAAATTCTTATGTCGGAATCTTTATTGCTGAAGTTCGTATATATTTTATTCTTCGTAGGTACCACCCACACTAATTTCTTGCTGTTTCTTCACGGTTGGAACGGCATTCCGAACCAGTGATAGATTCACTGACGATTCAAAAGCACTTTGTAGTTTATTTGAACAATAAGCTCTTCTATTCTATTCTATGCGTGGCCATAAACACAGCAAATGTGTCATTATTGTCTTAAAATTCTATTTCGTCGGGGATAGTACAAATCCGCGTAACTAGCATTAGTACATTAAAATCCATTTTTATACGTTAGTGGTAAAATCAAAACCGCGTAAGTGTCATAGCGACTAAATTAATCACTTTAAAAGATATTTATTTTCATCAATACATAGAACACATAGGTACGGTTATTGGGCTATTTTTTACACAATTAATACTCTCTATGTAAAAATTTGCCCAATAACCGTAGAAATAAGAACTTTATAAAGTTTTAAAGATTACCCTATAAAACTGTGACTGGTGTAAATCCGCGGTTTTTACCAATGGTACATACGCGGTTTTGCACTATCCCCGACGATTTGTCACGATGAAGTACGAACTTCGTCAGAAGCTGCCGCTCCGTTTAATAATAAAACATGCATATACGTGAACTTTCTCGTAGCGGTGTATAGCACCGTATGAGAAATATGCAGCGTAGCATTCAAATATTCAAGGCGGGAGACTTCGAGACGCTCCGTAGGTAGAAAAAAACTATTGAATGCACCTATGAAAATACATCTCAAACAATGCCATAACATTACACTTTGGTTTGTATATTATTTTGGTCAAAGAGCTAGTAAAAAATAGAGGAGTAAAACAGGCAAGTTAAGAGCTTCAAGAGCCCAACGGTTAAGGGTTCGGACTGAAAACTGAATGGTCGCAGGTTCGAATCCCACCCGTTGCACTATTGTCATACCCACCCCTAGCACAAGCTTGCCGCTTATTTGGAGGGGATAGGAGAATATTAATTGTGAACTTTTCTGATCCCAATGCCATCGGAATATTATAATGTTATATCAATGGGTAATTTGTAGCACTGAAATGTTTAAGGCGGGAGAATTAGACACGCTCCGTAGCTCGTAGGTACCTGATAGTAATATTGAATGCAACTACAGAACCCTTTGAGTAATTAACCAATTGAATATTCAAAGACAGGCCCACATTAAAGATTAATTAAGGTATCTCTAAGAGCTAGTGGAAAAAAGAGATAAAACATCTTCTTCTTCTTCTTCAACTAATGGACGTCCACTGCTGGACATAAGTCTCCTGCATGGACCTCCACAAGCCTCGGTCTTGCGCCGCCTGAATCCAGCGGCTCCCTGCGACTCGCTTGCGAGTAGCGATAAAACATGGATGTATGTAAACTCTCTCGTAGCCGTGAAGTAATGGCAATGTACGAGAAATACCTATGCAGCGTAGCATTGAAATATTCAAGGCGGGAGACTTCGAGACGCTTCATAACTAAGGAAATATTCAATGCGCCTGCGAGTATACATGTCAAACAATGCCATAAGAAAAATAAAGTATAAAACACCTATATTACTTTCTCACTAGCGGCCCGCTCCGGCTTCGCACGGGTATAAAATATATAGCCTAATGTCATTCACTGTTAATGGTTGTTATTATAAATATAAACCTTGTAAGGGGCGAAGATTCAAAGAAAAACGCGTGACGTCGTTGGTACGGGTTTATTGCACAATATACACAGAATATGTGTTAGACTAGTTAAGTGCTAGGACAAAGTACTTGCTTTCAAAATGTCCGTCCCAACAAGGGTGGAAGCGGAATCTTTACCACAAGTATTTTGTGTGTACTGCTGGGGTCGCTTTCAACATAGTCCCATCAAGGTGGAAGCTACGTATGCCACGACGTCGCAGTAGTGCGAGTAGATTGTATCACGGAGTGATTACATTCTGGAGAAAATCTGACGAGAACAATTTTCCATCGGGTGGTCGGCCTATATAAGGATTGTCCACGCTTACGATCTTAGCGCGAGGCAGCTGACCGGTGGCGCCATCTAGTTGGCGGTTAGGAAATTAATCGGTGTTACAGTCTCCCCCTCTGTCTCTGAAGTCGTCCCGACGAGGAAGACAGGAAATGATGTGTGGTTCTTCTTCGTATAGCCGACGCATGGTATACACGGTATCTGTTGTGACAAACTCAAAAGAAGCGAATCATTTTCGCTCTCCCCCTGTACTAGAACTGCTTCGATAGCGAAGTTACTTGCAAAGGCTTTGTCTCATCAGCCTGTACGAGTACAGTGGTGGTTGCTCTTCCGTACTTGGTGACGACGTATCCCGGATTACACGTAGTCTTCTTCTTCATAAAGTCGTCGGTTCGTCGGGCCGCCGTTGGAGCGCCAATTGTAGGGGGCGAAGATTCAAAGAAAAACGCGTGACGTCGTTGGTACGGGTTTATTGCACAATATACACAGAATATGTGTTAGACTAGTTAAGTGCTAGGACAAAGTACTTGCTTTCAAAATGTCCGTCCCAACAAGGGTGGAAGCGGAATCTTTACCACAAGTATTTTGTGTGTACTGCTGGGGTCGCTTTCAACATAGTCCCATCAAGGTGGAAGCTACGTATGCCACGACGTCGCAGTAGTGCGAGTAGATTGTATCACGGAGTGATTACATTCTGGAGAAAATCTGACGAGAACAATTTTCCATCGGGTGGTCGGCCTATATAAGGATTGTCCACGCTTACGATCTTAGCGCGAGGCAGCTGACCGGTGGCGCCATCTAGTTGGCGGTTAGGAAATTAATCGGTGTTACAACCTTCCTTTTCAATCACTCTATCTATTTAAAAAAAACCGCATCAAAATCCGTTGCGTAGTTTTAAAGATTTAAGCATACATAGGGACAGAGAAAGCGACTTTGTTTTATATTATGTAGTGTTACAACGGAAAATTGGATGTAACATCCATCATATTAATTTAGTTTGTATAAATTACTAGCTGATGCCCGCGACTTCGTCCGCGGGGTTTTACTTTTTAAAATCCGCTTTAAAAATAAAGTTTAAAAAAACTTAAGATTAGATTAATAGATTTAAATAACTTAACTCCACGCATACGAAGTCGCGGGCAAAAGCTAGTAGAGTAATAAAATACGGATAAGTAATATCAAGCCATAACCGCCGACTTATCGTAAGCGACATTTTTACCTAAATTGAGGTCTTATTACAAACCATATTTTAAACTATAAAGGATTAGGTTACGTCAACTTTTTTAGCAAAATAACATAAATATTTGAAGTTAATATTCCCAGGAAAATGTCGACGGACCCTAGTCCTTTATAGTTTAAAATATCGTTTATAATTTAGGCAAAAAAATGTCGCTTACAATAAGTAAGTAAGTAATAAGTAAGATGGTCATGGTTAGATATGCAGGGAGCGATGCACTGAAATATCATACAAGGCTAGAGAGACAACAAAACGCTCTGGAGTTACAAATATTGAATGGGTTCACGAGCTTACATCTCAATTTACGTCGTAGTGGGAAGGCTATTATTGTACCTGTAAGGGTGTTACCACATATCGACGTAGTAATCTTCGAGCCGAGTTGGTCATTAAAAGAACAACGGGTAAAATGGGCCCAGTATTGTAGCACTGTCTTAAGTATAATAAAGTTGACTTCCGAATAATCTCAACATTTTATGAAGTATAGGGCAGCATAACTAATCAATCAAACAAAAAAGAACAACAATTGAAAAGTTAAATAATTATTACTATGATGATTGCAGTGATCGATGAAGATTTATAGCTTTACAGCGAGCGAGACATGCATAATAACGGAACGAAACAGAGTGAGTTAGATTCGATTACAGTTCTGTTAATTGGATCTTCGTTTTAAGGTAGGTAAGAAAGTGTTATAAGTATAACACTGCACCTACGTTCCAAATAAAATTGCCCATTACATTGCTAAGTTGAAGCCCAGATCTGCTTATAGTTCACGGATTGATCGCAGTTAGAAAAGAGGACTACCTATATATAAAAAAAAAGTTGAAACCAGCGACTTCGTTCACGTCAATTATGGATTTTTCAATCCGCTGGGAACTCAATTGACTTTCAATATTTGTATCTACGAAAAGAGCTCGCAAGTTAAACTTCCATAGCTGAACCACACAGAAAACCGCCGACTAAATTCGTAAATTACGATTTCGTTGTCGACAGTGCTCAAAGCTATAAATACCTCGCCGTAGTTACCTAATGTTCATTGTGATAGCGTCCTACTCGTATTATGTACTCTGTGGTAATGTATTGTTTGTGTAGGCGGTTCATCCTCATTGTCGAACTTTACCAATATTAGTAACAGAAATATTAATATCTGCCAATACTAATCGGATATTACGACCACAATCTAGTCGTATTAACTACGGAAAGCACGTTTTCGGTACTACACAATACTAACTATCTGAACAAATGGTAAACCATAAGCTAATAGGGGCCTATATGCTGCAATTGTATATTTGCAATTTGAATTTAAGTGCAGATGCATAACTGTAAAACAAATACATCATGTGTGCTGCCCTCCTCAAGCTATGACGTCGTTAACCAACATTTGACAAAATACTAATATTACAAATGTAAAAGACTGGATGTATGGGTGGGTAGAGGAGTACCCATACATCCAATCTTTCGCATTTATAATATTAGTAAAATACTCACATAACTTAGAAAGGTTAACGGATATTACCTTCCATCTTATATCCTACTTGTTACAAAGCAAAGGAGAAGCCATAAAAAATTCAAAAACTATACGTTCGTATATAATCTCGATACAGATGCACATTGATGACACACAAGTTCCTAATAAAGACTCACTCAAGCGGTAGGTACCTAAAAGGGCTCTACAGCCGAGAGTCTCGACAATACCTCTCAACCCGTCACTCCAATTCCCTTTGTCTTTGAGAACCTGTCACTGTGACCATTATCATGGGACTGATGGAAGTTTTCACGTTCTTATTTTTAGCATGACAAAGTAAGAAATGAAACGGTATGACAACGCATTGAGAAAAAACGGAGATTCTTCTAACAATAATAAAGTATTTGGGTAGTACACGGTAATAAAATATTTGTATGACTTCGACTTGACTTGAGAATCAATTACAATAATCATTTAAAGCAAGATTCAGGGGTGGGATGCAGAATTGCATGTCTTGATGAACCTGCCAATGGTTCAGCATTTAATTTAGCAGCAGCAACCAAACGGTATTCGTCAAAAGTTACTACTAACCAAACTAGATACTATAATTAGCGTTGCCAGACGTCCCGTATTTCCCGGGACATCCCGTATTTTAGGCATAGTTTAAAATGTCCCGTATTTGAACCGTACTTCGTTTTTCATTATGAAATCGGTCCAAGTATTCACACACGCAACGTTCGTAAAAAAGCGAGTAGATCACCGTTTTTAATTACGATTATAATTATTGTACTGATTTTAACAAATATGTTAAAACGAATAGATAATGTTAAAACTGACTTAATCCTCGAAAAATTATCAAAAAAAAAATGACACTAAATAATTTTGTTTTTTTATTTGTCCCGGGTAAAAAACTGAAATCCCGTATTTTTTGCCTATTTAACCATTTGTCCCGTATAGACTGAAAAAAAATCTGGCAACCCTAACTATAATGCACTTTTTGCGCAAAATAAAGATGCACCTTCATTTCGTTCTCTTTCATAGTTCGATGCAATCCGATAATTTAAACTAAAGCCTCAGTTACCAACAGTTAAAGGTGTGGAATTAAAACTGAAAGGTCGCAGGTTCGAACCTCACCCGTTGCACTATTGTCTACTCACTCCTAACACAAGCTTTCCACTTATTTGGAAGGGATAGGAGGGCATTAGTCAACTTCAGCTTCGCTGATATGCTTTACAAAAAGCTTAAATGTAAAGTAGCAAAGGCTGTTTTGAATTATTTAATAACCGTTTATATTTAGCAAGATTAGGTACTCCTTTTTCATAAAGAATATTGCCGATGTGGTCTGGAGGTTAAACTCAAAAGCAGCTGTTATGAAAACGGATTGTATAGCTGTTTCTTTATATCTGTCATCATACCTTTTATGGCAATGTTATTAGGACTATTACATTTTTAAATGACCTAATATATACGTTTATGGTTATAGTCCTTTGTTACACCGCGGCCTTCGCAAATTGCCTAAAAAATATAGGTAATAATCCAAACGGCACCTTATACAACGAAATAATCTGCAGTTTTGACCGAAACAATACCGGCATTCGACTTTCCCACTATGTAGTAACATTTTGGGCGAATTTCGAAAATAATCATAAGACAACGCGGTACCGCTGGCTGTTCGCCAAAGCGGTTCGTCGGCGGGTTAATGGCAATACTTAATGCCTCCCGATTCACTGGAGGCGCTTTCGCTGAAATTACAGCTTTTATAAGAATTTGGTATTTTGTAAACTTTAAATGTTTACCTTTGTTTATGCGGATCTAGAAGTCAAACCTCTATCGGGTCGACCTTATATTATAGAAAACCTCCGCTCTATATTATTGTGATTTAAGGAATCGGTCTCGACCTACAGCAATTACTCAATTAGAATACAAAGCAGAGAGACACCTGAGTGTAAATTTAAGTACGATAACTGGCAGTTTAATTTTTATTAATTAATAATCACACCAATATTATAAAGGCGAAAGTTTGTATGTGTATGTGTGTGTCTGTGTGTGTGTTTGTGTGTGTGTGTGTGTGTATATTCCTTCCCGCCACAACGAATAAACCGATTTGGCTGTTTGGAATCCCAGAAATAATACAAAAGCTACATTTTATTCCGGAAAGTTAAAGACTTTCCGCGGGAATCAAAAACCTTAATCCACGCGGACGAAGTCGCGGGCATCATCTAATCTATATATATAAAATTCAAAGTCCTGACTGACTGACTGACTGACTGACTGACTGAGATATCAACGCACAGCCTAAACTACTGAAGTTAGAAACTTGAAATTTTTACAGTTGGTTCCTTTTATGACGTAGGCGCACACTAAGAAAGGATTATTGGAAATTCCACCCCTAAGGGGTTTAAATAGGGGATGGAAGTTTATATGAAACTCCGGTATTTTTCAAGCTGTTTTCATCAAAAAAGTTGGTATTAGAGCTTTCAGTTAAAAATAAAGAAGTACGTGTGTCACAGTTTTTGAAAATTCCACCCCAAAATCTACTTCCACGCGGACGAAGTCGCGGGGGCAAAAGCTAGTCCTACTATAAAAGCGAAGTTTGTGAGGATAGATGGATGGATGGATGTTTATTACTCCTTCATGCCACAACGAATGAACCAATCTGACTGAAATTTGGATTGGAGATATCTCATATCCAAAAATAAAGAGTTCCCGCGGGAGTTAAAAAAACCTTAATCCACGCGGACGAAGGCGCGGGCTCCTCTAGTTCCTAAAAAATATAGTCTGTAAAAGGCAATATTTCATTTTATTTAAAATGAAAGAGTTCAATCCCCTGTGGTTAAAGTTTTAAGAATGTTCATTCTCACATTTTCCATGTAATACTTTAAATTTACTTTGAATTGAGTTGAAACTTGAACCCCACGGACTGCCTCAGACGTGCCAAGTTTAAATTATATAAAAACTATTATGTAGTTGGTTCTAGAAAATTAGTTGATGTCACTTACGCTTTACGTGTGAACTGTTTATAGTTTCATTGTTCACGATAATTACAAGTTAATGTTAATAAAAAATGCTTTTAAAACTTAACAATAATAAAATAAGTATATAACAATAATAAAATTTTTAATGCTTTAGGTAATATCCAAACTTTCGCATCCATAACGCAGGTGTTTTGTTTTACCCAGCTTGTGAAGCTTTTTTAGGTCAATATTGTACTAACTTACTTCTTCAACCGATAGACGTCCACGGCTGGACAAAGGTGTCTTGCATGGACTTCCATGGGCCTTGGTATTACTTATTTCGTATACCTACCTACTTGACTGCGATCCCACCTGATGGTAAGTAACGAGGCAGTCTAAGATAGCGGAGAAGGTAGCGGGCTAATTTTTAAGGTGTGTGATAGTGTACATTCAACCTATACCCCTAATCGGATTCTATTTCTACCCGCCATCGTGCCACGTCTTTCACGGCACGTCTTTGACGGTAGGGTGGTAACGGCCAAAGCCGTGGCCAACCAGAGACAATTCAGAAATTATAAATTCCCAAATTCCCCCGCCGGGAATCGAACCCGAGACCTCCCAGTTATAAGACTACATTCATCACTACACCTCCTTAGAGGTTTATGTTTTATTAAGAAGTTATTGTAACAATCATTTTATAATCCTTCAGCTGTTTCACATTATCGTTGTGGGCATTCTAACTCAACCCTGTCAACAATAAACAAAACCAATTTAATTGCTCAGCCATAAAGAATTCCATTAAATAACGCTATATATAACTACCATTTTTCATTCGTTACCTATCGTCCACATTCAGGCACTCCAAATCCAATTATAGAAGCAACAGGCACTCGCGTCGAGCTGAGGACGTTGACTATAGCAATTTATTTACGTCCGTCTACTTCACAGAACAACCACCTATATCCAGTTGGTTAAATGCTCAAAGATCTCCATACAATAGAGACACATAAAGAGAAGTTAGCTATAGGTTTTGATTAGGTTTTTTTATTACCCGACTACTTCTTCTTTTTGTAGTGCCGTCTCCTATCGGAGGTTGGCATTAGGACTATCTGCACCTTGGACGCTGCTGCACGGTACAAGGATCGGGTACTTTTCCCATACCATTCCATTCTTTAAACATTTCTGTGGTGGTGTCGTATGGTGCGGGTTGTTACGTTCCCTCAAATATGGTTGAGAGAAGCAACGGCTGGATCATGCGTCATGCTTGTGAACGGGTGCCACCAAGGGGAATGGGTCTACATTATGGCTGCCCGTCTTAACATGGATTGTAACATACAAATATAGGTCTTATGCATTTTTGAAACTTCATTGTGGAAGCACTGTGTACACAGCATAGTTTTGTTACCTATTGTAAAAAAAATTTTTTGAAAAGAGCAACCGCCGAGTTTATTGCTGGCTCCTTTCGGCAGGAAGGGCATTCCGAACCAGTGGTAGATTCATCGACGATTCAAAAGCACTCGTAAAAGTTTATTTGAATAAAAAATATTTCTATTCTATTCTATTCTATTGGCGCAGGTTCTTAAGCCACCATGTTTTCCTCTTCAAAAATTGACCACTTTTGTCCAAATATAACTAATATTCCCCTCTCTCTTTCAACCAATAGAAAGCTTGTGTTAGAACAAAATAGTGTAACGGGTGAGGATCGAACGGTCGATATTTCAGATTTCAATCGGCACCTTTAACGTTGGGGTATTGAGGTTCCAAAATTATCTTTATAACTCATCTATCTTCAATACAGAGGACATGAGATGCGCCTACGGGCTTCAGGAACCCAATTTGTCGTGAACACTTGAGACGTGTCCCACATTCATCTAATTTGAATACTGAGTGTGATGAAATTCAAACAGCCCGTGGGACATGTTACATAACGTGAGTAATTCGTCATTAAAGGCGTAACAGGGTGCTAGCGAGGAATATAATATTAGTGAACACTGTGTATGCCTCAGGATAAAATGAGACGACTGTTTTTCCGAGAGTAAATTAATTTAATAAATAATTGAATAAAAATAAAAAATGTGAAACTTTGGATGTATGGATGTGTAGATTATAGTCTGGAATAACAAATAGGCTACTTTTTATCCCCTAAAATAAGAGAGTTCCCGCGGGAATTGAAAAAACCTTAATCCACGCGAACGAAGTCACGACTCACGGGCATCTACTAGCAGTAATATCCTTCCTTCCTTTCCTTACTACTAATATAAATGCGAAAGTGTGTTTGTTTGTTGGTTTGCCCTTAAATCACGCTGCAACAGAGCTACGGATCGACGTGTTTTTTTTGCATGGAAATAGTTGAGAACTTTGAGAGTGACATAGGCTACTTTTCATCCCGGAAAATCAAAGAGTTCTCGCGGAAATTAAAAAACTACATCTACTTATTCAGATTATGTAGTCAAATAGCAAATAATTTAGCCAATAAATGCTCATTGTCAAAATCTAACAAAAAAAATACCGGTAGATTTACACGCCGACATAATTGTCTAGTTTCGTACAATCATTCGACCCAGAAAGTTATCTGACTGCAACTGAAATCCCAACTAAACAAACTATATTACTACAATATGACCACTGCAAATTATAATACCAAATTTGGACCACCTGAGGGATTAAACTTTGTGATGAAGCTGATATAATATACCTACCTGTTGGATTATGATGTAGAGTAGTGCTGGATTTTATGATAATCCGACAGAACATCAGTGCCTGCACCTATCACACTATCACATTAATCCTACTAGTATTATGAAAGTACTAATATTTAGGTGATGTTGCTTAGGTACTTCATGTTTTTTGAGATAAATGAATGTTTAGAAACCAATCAACTTATATTATATATCTTATACTCTATACATTTACATACATATTGTACATACATATACATTATTATTTTTTTACATACATACATTATCATTTATTTATTTAATTAAACTGTGTCCCATTCTTTGTCCATACTAATATGATACTAATATTATGAGTGCAAAACAGTGTTTCTTTGTTAGTTTGTCCTCCAGTCACACAGCATAGGCCTTACCTTTTATCCCGGAAAATAAATGGTTGTCGTAGGATTTTTAAAAACCTAACTTCACGCGAACATTGCGAGAAAAAGCTAGACGTGTTTACTATATTTTACGGGATCCTATAGTAAAGCAACATAAACAAACATCTTGGAAGTATATGTTCTATAACATGAGCTTCGCATCATCAAAACCCTTTGAGGGTGTTACAGACACTGTACGCTTCAATGCATAATCAGGTAAGTGCCTGCTTACATCTTTCTCAGTGACATACCTAAGCTTGGATTTAAGTTTTTCAACCCTTTTTTCCAGAGTAAAAGTATCCTATGTCAGTCTCCAAGATACAAGCTTCGTCTAATTTTCTAACTTTGATCAAAATCGGTCAACTATTTTCGAGATACAGCTTGACCTGAACTCCGTGCCAGCAAAGCCAGTGCCTTGAGACTCAGTAATACTCAAAATAGGTATAGTTAAATAACCTCCTCCTTTTTGGAAGTCGGTTAATAATATATCACGACATTTGAAGGTTCTTACGTCTGACCTAAGTTAAACAGATTTTCACAATATATAAAAATTTAAAAGCCTTATTACGCCTTTGTAAGGCAATACAAAATACGTAAAAACGATTTAACACAAATACGACAAAATAGCTAATAATAATACTGATTGTAGAATGTAAGTAAATTATATTGCATTAAATTATCCTAGGGGATACAATAACTGGCAGCGAGTCATTTTCATTATTGAATCGTAACTAGATCTAATCTATCCCATATATTAACTACTATAATAATACCTACCTATCACTATCGTTTATTGTCGATGTTTCTGAATGAACCATTGTTATGTGAATCATTCAGAAACGAATTTCATGAAACAAACTTGCCTTTTTTTAGTTGCTTGAGTTTTTGTTTACGAAGCACTTTTATATACCTTTCAATATTTCCAAATCAATTGATAGCGCGATAAGAAACTCTTATTGTGTTTTAATTTTCACATTTAGAATTTAATTAATAAATTAATAAAAAACGTTTATTCAACCAGCATAATTAGCGCATATAAAAATTAAAATAAATAAATAATAACAAAAACAAATAATAAGACAACGTAGGCACTTGAAAGATTTACAAAAAACCGAAAAAACTAATGCAAACAACAAACATCGGAATTAATTAGGGACATTAGGGAAATGAAATGATTACTCATAAAATTTTTCTAATTGTTCATTTATGGAAAGGACTTCGTCCACGTGGATTAAGATATTAAAACTTCGTGGGAGGATTGTTTTTCAAGAATAAAAAGAATCCCGGACGCTCGCTTGCTATTTCTGTTCGAAATGTTGTCAAGATCGGATTAGCGGATAAGCCGCGAAAAGGTAACATATTCCTGCACAGATATTTTTACCGTGAGTATATAACATTAAATAGATATCGACCTATACGCAGAATAGAGTTACTTCTGCAAAAACCCTACTTTACAGGAGAGCGATTTGAAGTTTGTCTTGCCTGTAAGTTTTTTCGTTATTTTTCTAGAGAATTGATTCTCATAGTATACTTTTGGAACATTATTATGCATTGATTACTATCAATAAACTCAATGCAAAACCCATAATTTGGAATTTAGGAGGTTCTATATGGCTATGTGACGATTTTTTGCGGATGTCTCCATGTTCTATATGTATATGTAACCTTATACTTGGGAAAAGTGTTCGTACCATGTCTATATATAACTTTTTTTTATGGAAATACTAATCTTCAAACGGTCTTATTTGCTGTAAAGGATGAAATATAAATACAAAATAAACAGTGTTTCTTATTTCATAATAACACATTAATAGTAAAAATAAAAATTCAACATAATTTGAATAATTTTTTTAATTACTAAGCATGTACCTACTATAAAATTGTCTTACAAAAAAATGTAAAAATTAATAATAAAATAACTGAAAGTACTTTGTATTTTATATAAGTAATACTAGCTTTTGCCCGCAACTTTGCTCACATTAAGTTCGATTTTTCAATCCCCTATTTTACCCCCTTAGGGGTTGAATTTTCAAAAATTCTTTCTTAGCGGATGCCTACGTCATAATAGCTATCTGTATGTCTTTCAGCCCGATCCATCCAGTGTTTTGAGCAATGTGATGATGATGAGTCAGTCAGTCAATTACTTTATCCTATAATTAATCACCTTATCCTTTTATATATTTAGGAAATTAAATTTAGGAACTATTATGTAAATATGTAAGTAGTATGTATTAATAATCCTACTATAGAAACCTTAAAATGAAACTAATAAATAAGTAACACAAAACGTAAACATAAATAACGTATTAGGAACTATTATTTAGCATTAATAATAATATTATAGAAAACTCGAATAAAACCAACGAAATAAAATTGCTACAAGGACAAAATATAAGTTCTTTCAGGAGTTTTAAAAATAGTACAACCGAATATTGGTAAACAAAAAGATTTAAAAACATTTTCTCTATTTTCCACAATTTTTCTGTGTGATTTATTTATTGGCAATCAATAAGAAATCAATCATATCTAAGTTATTTATGTCTATATTATTAATATTTTAATTGAATAGATATTTTAAATCACGAAGAAAATAACATTGTGGTGGCAGAGATCCACTGGGTACCGCGCAAAATGAAAATTTTAAATCAATCAAAATAATGAATTTGTAAAGAAGATGCGGCACATCATCATCTCTAGAGTCGTTATGCGCACTGTAAGAGTTAGTTGTAGATGGTGATTGCGTCCAGTGATCATCATAGTGGTAAGAATAAAAGGCATCACGACAATTTATGCGTATTTAACGGAGAAGGCATGGGAGTCGGTACACATTTTGGTGATGATATTCAAGACAAATTCCCAAAGCTAACAGCAGGGGAATTTTCAAAGTTGGATCGAGTTAAAAGTGTTAGGTCTAGTTGTTGCAATTGCAGGCGACGGTAGACATAATTTATTATGTACTATATAAAAATAAGTCGGGTTTTCCTTCCTGACGCTATAACTCCAGAACGCACGAAACGATTTCCACGGTTTTGCATTCGTTGGAAAGGTCTCGGGCTGCGTGAGGTTTATAGCAAAGAAAATTCAGGAAAAACTTCAACAATTTAAGAACGCGGATGAAGTCGCGGGCGTCCGCTAGTCTTTTATAGAATTTTCAGCAACATGGTGCAGCCTTATGGCTAGTTTTGTCAGTAGCAAAAACTGGTATTTATCATTATATGCCGGCTGCAGTATAGATAATCGACTGTCTCTTACAGTTCCATCTGATATATCAATCTTCCCATACATCAGGGACCTCTTGCCTAATTTATTCAGCTCCCTGTGGTTGTGCTGCACTGGTAGCATGGGCAGGAGATAAAAGTTTTAACCCCGATTATCCACTGACAGGGGATAAAATTATGTTTTCCCTATGCATGGCGACAGAGGAGAAGGCGATGTATATTTCTATAAGTAAATTCACTGAGTGTTAATTCCACCGCTGTGCCCATGCTCGACGGGTGGATAAAGCTAAGCGAGGGGATAAACGTTTTATCCTTTTCCCGGGGATAAAATTTCTCCCGCCCATGCTACCAGGGTTGTTATTGTAAAAGCTCCACTACTGACACTGCCATTTTCTGAAAACAAAAATTAACATCATTAAAACGTTAAAGCAATTAACTACAGAAAACAGATCTAAATAGTTTTATATAGTTTTTTTATAAATACTTAACATAAAAAAAATTATTAATTTTAGGCTTTTATGGTAGTTTTCAGTTGAATAAGGATATATATCTCAATGTGAAACCAAGAATAAAAGAACATTTACACATATACCTCATAATTTCAAAATAATTTCCCTCGAACAAAGTAACTTGTGCACATTGTCCCGATATATTTTACATGATTTCCGAATAATAAAGTAGTATGGTAAAATAATTAATATTATTGATTACTCATTAAAATGTATGAATTAATGTTTAATGAGTGTAATGAATTGATATTTATTTTTTTGATTGTTTTTTGTAGTAAAATCTAACATTCCGAGGTATAATGTTCTATATGAATGTGGAACCGTTTAACTTAATTATTTAGCTTTAAAAATATATATATGTAAAAATTATTATATACAACTATCTAAGAGCAATCTATGTATTATAATTACAAAGCTGAAGAAAGAAAATTCCATTCACTTACCTGGAACATCCATTTTTCCATTTTTTTTATCTCCACGGCATTTGCCGTATTACTATATTCAATTTTTTTTGGCTTTAGCGAAGGGAAGATCATATGTTTTAAGCGTGTATTTTTAATTTTGAGCACATATAGTAAAAAATAATAACAAAATTAACACGAAAATAGCAGATAAAAGTGCGAGCGTGTGCACCCTATCATTTCGGTGAACATGAATACAACTGCAGATGTGACCCTCCGTTCGCGCTGATCAGGACAGTGAATACTGACACTTGTGCTGTCGGGCCCTTCTTCTTTGGGGAAATAAACTACATATACCTTTATTCGACTGGTATCTTTGGATCTATATAACTTTTTAAAATTTTGATTTCACTAGTAAATATTAGAGATCTTTTTAGGCTTAAAAATGCAATAAAAAAAATTTGTGCCATAATCATATATAACTCTATTCTACGTATAGGTCGATATGTATTATGGATTATTAAATGATTGGCTACGAATACTTGTTTCAAACCACAGACCAATCTTAAAAATTACAATGTATTAATGGATGATTATTAAGCTATTGCATAGCTTCTATCGCGGGCCAGCGTGGAGACCGAATCCAGAAATTCCGTAACGAAAATAACCTGACACGGGACTCCTCTACGGTGAGCTGCTAGATGGCGTTGATAAAAAGTGCTATGCAATAGCTTTACCGCGGTAGTCCCCGAGTGCCACACGTCTTTTATTTTATTTTTATTTTTATATTTAACTTTTTTTTATATAATTAGGATTTTGTTTTAATGTAGATTTTAGTCACGTAGTATTTGATATCATATTATGTTATTAATCGCTAAATAAAAATTCAAAAATAGATAGAGTTAATCAAATAATAAAACTAAAACTTTCAATCTGATCACCGCTAACTACGTAATAAGAACCCCATGTTATCTAGCAAACCAGCAGCTAGCTGGTTGCCTTGAAAAATAATATGAACGTTTATCGCATCGTATTACTGGGATGTATAAAAATTTCATGAAAGCAAGCCAACAAGAAGTAATGGCGAAAAAAGTTATTTTCCACGCCGGTTTAGTTTTAAGTTTCCTTTTTCATTTTGCTAACTGCTTCCTGAATTTGCGCCCTTTTCGCCTAACCATTTGTTATGCTTGAAGCTCTCCTGTCAATTGTTCACTTTGGGAGACTACGGGAATTTATATTAAAACTGAATTTGTAAAGAAAATGAATGAATGATGAATAAGGTACGTCCATTCCATCCATACTCACACCCGGTCTCTGTCATTCAATGATCTCTATGATGCCTACAGCGCTATATGCTAAGGCTATAGGCGGCAATGTTATAATGATGCAACTTAATGCCGTTTTAGCGCTGATCGCTAATAGATGTGAGAGTGAACGTCCACGGAAATAGCGTGAATTATACGATAAATTGCATTAGGCAATACACAAGGAACTACAAACTTATTTTTGTTCCTTAAGTATCCTGAATTTCCGTAAAGAAACGCCTGTTTCTATCCAGGTGACATTCATTGACTTGATTTCAATAAAGTAAATGCATCTTTCAAAGCTCTTATTGAGTTCAAAATTACAAAGCTAAACTTTTCTAATATTATAAACTAGCTGATGCCCACGACTTCTCTCTTGCAACGCGATTGAAGGACAAAATTACAAACCAACAAACAAACACACTTTCGCAATTATATATTTATAAGGATGCGAAAGTGTTTTCCTTTGTTGGTTTGTTTATTCCGAAAAATCAAAGAGTTTCCGTGGGATTTTAAAACCTAAGTAACTCCACGCTGACGAATTCGCGAGCAAAAGCTAGTTTCCACTATAGTTCAGTTTCAAATAAAAGAGACGCAAAGTATAAACACTCTTTAATAGAGTTTAAACTCAGGAAGCTGTTATCAAATTGTAAAAGGAAACTTTTATCGGAGATGGAAATGAAAAAAACGAGGTTTTATCGCCGTTTACTCACCACTGCTTTTATGAAATTTAAAATATCTCGCCAATGGGAAACGAACGAAAGAACGTTTGCAAACGAATCGCGTCCAATTATTTTTTTAAAGGAAATGTTTTGACAGAAAAGATTAAATGGTTTTCATTCAATCCCCGGTGAATTTTAATTGGGACACCTTAATAAAGATTTTAGTAAGCGAATGATTACAAAACACGTCAAAACTGAATAAAAGCTTTTTTAACTTCCGGAGTAGTTTTTCCTTGGGGACTTTGAGTATATAATATCTTAATGTTGGGGAATAATGAAGCTGGCATTCCTTCTGTAAATGTATCTATGCCCTGAAATAAAATAAGAAGTACTAAGGTGATTTTTTTCTTGGTTATAGTTGAGGACTTGAAAAATGACATGGCTACCTTTTACCCCGAAAAAACAAAGGGTTCCCACGGGATTTATAAAAACCTAACTCCACGCGGAGTACCAACGAAGCAAAGGATCGACGTGATTTTTTGCTTGAGTATACTTGAGGGCTTGGAGAGTGACATAGGTAAGCTTTTATTCCTGAAAAAATTGAGGATTCCCGCGGAATTAAAAAAAACACGTGAATTGATATCGACGGGCGAAAGGCTAATTGATCTAAGCGACATTTTATAAAACTTGCAGGAAGACTGATCAAAGTTTTGTTTTTTTATGATTTTTAAGCTATTGCATAGCTTCTACCGCGAGCCTTGAGCGTGGAGACCGAATCCAGAAATTCCGTAACGAAAATAACCTGACACGGGACTCCTCTCACCGCTAGATGGCGTTGATAAAAAATGCTATGCAATAGCTTTACCGCGGTAGTCCCCGAGTGCCACACATCTTTTTTTTTCCTGTCTTCCTGCGAGTTTTACAAAATGTCGCTTAGATCAATTAGCCTTTCACCCTTTGAATTTTATTCTACTAATATTATAAATGCGAAAGTTTGGAAAGTTTGGATAAATGGATTAATGGATGGATGGATGTTTGTTGCTCAATCACGCCGCAACAATTGAACCGATTTAGCTGTTTGGCTGTTGAGACAGATTATAGTTTGGGATAACACATAGACTACTTTTTATCCCGGAAAATAAGAGAGTTATCTTGGGAAATAAAACAACTCAATCAACGCGTATACGAAGTCTCGGGCATCAGCTAGTAATAATATAAAGAATCTTTATTAACAAAATCGACTTCAAGCGCCACTTTAAAGTATAAAATCATTTTAGTTTGTAGACGTAGTTGAAGTCGAGCGGGCTTAAGCTGTTTTTTTAAATTTATTATTTATTAAATTTAGGTACACAAAATAAATAAGCTTAAAATTAATATCTCGTCAAACTGGACAGCCAGTTTGATGGCAAGCTGGCGCTCTTATACATAAAATTAAAACCTAATGCACCTAATAAGAAGTGTAAACAAAAATAAACCTAAACTAGTAGAAACAATGAAACCGATGTGCGACGCTAGCCCGACTAACATCGACAAAAAACATCGTCGAGTTGAGAACCTCCTTCTTTTTTTTGAAGTCGGTCGTCTTTAAAAATAAAACGGAATTCAAATGCGGTAAGCAGTTGGAGATTTGGAAAAGAAAACTCAAAGCAAAGCGCGGCGCGGAAAAGAAGGCTTTTGTCATTAGTTCGTGTCAGTCTGCCGCCTTTATGAAATTTTAAGCGTCCCGGTAATGAGGACGCCTAGTTATTTTTAAATAGCAGTTACTTAAAGAAAAACTTCGTTTCGCATACGCTTATTTTAACGTCTGTTTCTGAAGGCAATTGTCCGATCTACTGAAGGCGAAAAATATAACTGTCCTAACTTTCTTTATAGCAGTTTTTACGATATATTAATTTAATGTAATCCATGTTATCTTTTAACAGGCTGCTTAAAAAAATGGATTTAATAAACCTTACAAATAAGTTTTATTTTATAAAACTCAACAAACATAAACGTATATAATAATAAGTATATAATTTAGTGACTCAATTAATTATTATTATTATAATAAAGTTGTAATTAATTATAATGTATAAATATCTAACTACATATATTGTTATAATTAGATTTTTACTACGTGATTACTTTTACGTTAGGCAGCCCTTGAGGAATTTGTGTAGACGCCCTATACATACCTACAAATACAAAGTATTGTGTATAACATCTAAATAAATAAAGCCCTGGTTCTAAATTCATAACTCCGGGTCATTCTATTGTTAAAGGAGTGATATATTTCTAACAAAGCTTTGTTTCGCTCGCCTAAGCCGGTGCCCGACTCATAAACCCCGTATAGCTTTATATTTTAAGCGAATTTCGAAAATAAGCAGAAGGCGAATAGAGAAGACAGCGTCGCAAATCGCTGGCTCTGCGCCAAAACAGTTTGTCGGCGGTTTATGGCAATACCTAGCGCATCCCGATTTACTGGAGGCGAAAAATATAACTTTCCAAACTTTCGATATTGCACTTTTTACGATACATTAATTTAATAATGATTTTACCCTATTCATCTTATTGTTCGGCTATCAATTATAAGTACCACAAGAATATTTCGAAAACATTTGCATAGGTATGTTGATAAGATAGTGGTTACTTGAAATTGTAAGAGAAGAGACCTGAAAAACATAGCCCGTTAGCATTGACTGAATCCGCACTGCTCTCGACACCAACAGTTTAATGGTGATTGGCTGAATTTACGGTATTCTTGCTGCAATGCATTTTAACCAATAGTGAGAGAGTGTCGGCCAATCAGAGTTAATTGCGTTTGCCACACTGTATAGTACAGCGGTATAGATATGTCGCTAAAAGCCGAAACAGAAAATGTAACATCTTCCGAAAGAAAGTCATCAGATTTGCGGAACAGTCCTCCATTGACTTCTTATAGCGTAAGGGCCGGCGCACATATAGCGGAGCGCAGCGCAGAACATGTCTGCGAAGTTTTCTAATCGCGTGACACATTACGCGAATTTCAACAAGAGAATGCGCGAGCACGCGCGGGACTGCGCGCGGATGCGCGAGTATCTTTTTTTGTGTTAATTGATTTTCGACATTATTTCAATAAGGACAATGTCGAAAAAATTTTGAAAGTGAAAAATGCTCTGCGCTGCGCTCCGCTATATATGCGCCGGCCCTTAGTCGAGTCCACAAGGCGATTTTTTTTAATAAGACTCACCTAGTACCCGCCACAGGCTGCCACACGGCATCCAAGGGCGCGTGGGCCGGGGGCGGAGGCTCCGCGCCCTCGCCTCCCGTCTCCGTCCGGCCCTCCCAACCCTGCAACAGACGTTCGAAAATTACAAACATTTCCCGTGCATACCATATGAATTACGCCACAACCTTGTAATTTTCTCTAACAAATTATATATTATTGCTACTACAGTACCGCGCTTCACACCGCACCGTTTCAAATGTCTATAAGATATCGCTTTTTTACATATTCATCAAAATTAAAAAATGTATAATTTATCTTTTTTTCCCCGACCCAATTGCTGTAGGAGGGTAATTATATGTATTTATATTATTAAGCATGTGGACGAGTAATATTACGTAGGTACATAAATTATAATATCTATAAACTTTACCTAATCCACGCGAACAAATTGGCGGGCATTAGCTATAGTTATCGTTATATCGTTTTATATCGTTATAATAAACTGTGCGAACAATGTGTAACAATTCATGTAATATATAATAAATAATTAATTAAAAAACTTGTGTAACCTTCCTATAGGCAATTTATTTTTAACCCTTTGTCCAAAAAATACAAAAGCTTTACAGGATTTTACACAGTGGGTACGCAAATAGCCCTGACTTTAACAAATTACTTAATAGCTTTTCCGTGTTGCGGTTCGCTGAAAAATTATTCTCAATATTTAAGCTCGGAACAGCTTTCCTAAAAGTAGCAAATAAGGACAAAGACCAGGTCCGAGCGATCCAATTTTAAGCTTAACAAAACCAAACTGTAGAAAATTATGGCATTTTATTTTATCGTAACTAGGTTTTTAATCGCGAATTTATAAATAGGTACCTATTTTAATATTCGAATGAATAAACTGTGCAATATAAAAGCCAGATTCTTTAATATTGAGAATGAATAAAACGAACCGCTAAGTACTTTCCGCCCACTTATAATTTGAGTACCTTTAAGGCAAGAGCGAATAGGCATTTTTAGGCAAGTACGTTCCAACCTACCTCATCAGTGGTTTCCTTGATTGTCGTCAAGCGAAAGCCTATCTCATAATAAAAAAAACCGTAGATCGATACACTTATAGTATATATTATTTTAAGGAGTGGTTGTTGGTTGTGCGTATGGCTTGGTTGCTTGTTCTCCGCGTTTCTAGTGGATTGCAGGAGGGCAGGCGGTATATAGCGCGTGCTAGGACGTCTAGCTTTTCTAGTTCAAATAATGTTATTGTTCCTTGAATATAAACTCTGTTTCAATGCACGGACTTTTCCGTCAACTTTGTGTCTATTATATTTAGTTGGACAGATAAATAAAATGGAGAGGCAACTTATATTTTCAAAACTAGAATTCCCTTTGAGAGTTGTATAATTTCTCCGACAAGAGGCAGCCTTTGTTTCATCAGACTCGAACAACTGGCTAGTTTTCTATAAATTAAAACTTAAACCGCTTTTCATTCGAGCTGTATTTTGTTTAAATATCTATCGTTAGGTATAACTAACGGTGTAAGTAATAAACTAATAAAGATTCAATTTTTATACTCGTTCAATTAATAAAATTATCAGCTAATTGTAAGTAATAAACTAATAAAGATTCAATTTTTATACTCGTTCAATTAATAAAATTATCAGCTAATTCTTAGATCGCCGCTTTGAAGTTTTGACCAATAAGTATACCTACCTAATAACCTAATGTAATATGTATTAATGTTATAGTTAGACAGCTTATCATATATATTCAGTTAAATCCGTTCAAGACTCAGTTTTAAAGAGTTTTGACTTAGATCTCTTGGAATTAGAATCATTTTTTGATTAGGTGTACACAACTAGGGCCGATTTCATATTGATTAATATTTTGGCAGATTTTCAATACAAAAACTTTCAGAATGCCCAGTTTACTTCTCTCGACGTTAGTGAAATCTAAACTAAGTTTGCTAGGACCTGTAGGGTTAGTATAAGATTTAATTCGATTGATCGTATTCGATGACATTAACATCAAATTAAAATGAACTTTAAATGTACTGATTTAAAGTCACGAATTCAGTGCAAATGATTTTAATTTGAAGTGTATCCGTATTCGTAAACGTATAAGAACACTTACTCGAAATTGAGCTCTAATGTCTTATCGCCTTATGGTTCAAGTTACTTTGACGCTAATGTCATCGAATACGAATACGATCAATCGAATTAAATCTTATACTAACCCTACTGATTTCCAAAAACAGTGTTAGTAAAAGACTTCGTATTAGGTAAGTCATACGTTAGACAAGCATTTTTTTAAACTAATTCAAATAAGTAACATTAATAGTTAAGATTAATATGTACCATTTACTGTTTTTATTATTTTGGCACGGAGCATTCAAAATATATATTCGAGAAAATTAAAATGACGGCTTCAATCGTATTACATTGGATTTAAAGTTGCAACTATATGAAAAGTCTGCAAAAGCTCCTAAACGTCCTGCCTTTGAAAGCTGAGCACATCTACTTCAAAATAAACTACGAGTAGATACGTGCATATACATCAGCGTTCTCATTTTAGCTGCACCAAAAATAGAATCGGAAAAATAGACCTTTCCTATAAGGCATTCTTAAACATTCGAAACGAAAATAGTATAAAATTTTGTGTTATACAAAAATTATAAATATTTTCAATACATTTGTTAGGATATATTATTATTGGCTATTCTGGCTATTATAGTAAAAATTAAGTCATGGCATGTACTTAAAAAGTATGGGTAGGTACTGATAGATAGGTACTTAATAAGTTTTCTATTCAATTTTACCCCATTCTTTAACTACATACATGACATTTAAAATCTGTATACCGACAACTACATATATATATATAATCAATTACTGTTCGTTAGTCAGGCTAAAACTCAAAAACGGCATGATCGATTGAATGACTTTTTTTTATTTTGGTCGTTCTAATAGGTAGGTACTGGGCTTGTGTTAAATGATAATTATTTTTTTTTAAGAATATTAGCCAAGTTCAACTTGACTTAAATTCTCCTCTGCCCCCCTTATAAGCAGAATGTTTGTGTTACGAGTGGGTATGACAATAATATAAAATGGGTGGGGATTGGACCTCCGACCTTTCAGCTTTAAGTCCGCACCTTTAACCGTTGGGCTATTGAGGCTTATTTAAAACTAGCTGATACCCACGACTTCATCCGCGTGGATTAAGGTTTTTTATTCCCGCGGGAACACTCTTATTTCCCGGGATAAAAAGCCTATGTCCTATTCCAGACTATGATCTATCTCTGTGCCAAATTTCAGCAGAATCGGTTCAGTCGTTGCGATGTGATTGAGTAAGAAACGTCCAAACATCCACACTTTCACATTTATATAATATATTATATTATAATATTATATATTATATTAGGATATTAGGATTAGGATTAGGATACTAAAGCCCCTAAGTAAAAGCAAAACATGCTTACAAACAATCTACATACATAAATATCGGATGCTGGCATAGCTTTCTCATTTTAGCTGCACCAAAAATAGAGTCAGAAAAAAGACCTTTCTTATTAGGCATTCTGCAGCAAAATGAAAATATGAAAGTGTGGAAAGCCTACGTTTCTAAATTGAAATTCTGCGAGTGACGCTAACCAGCCAACAACCCGGGAGTTGTAAAAACCACCGTCACAAGTGGACGCTTTGTATTGTTGGACACAAATAGCTGGCTATTTATTTTATAAAGCACTGCTTTAAATAATACTGCTCAAGCTACAATATATTATAAGCTGACTTAAGTATACGTAAATAAGACTGTTCTTTAGGGAGAGGGCAGTCTGGCTACTTTTGACGGCAGTGATAATTTCTCTAAGGCAAGAGCGCTCCAACCGAGACCTCACCAATGCTTTCTATCTTTAATTGTCGCAATAAAAAAATCATATTTTTTGGGCCAAGTGAAGGCCAAGTTATATGAAGGAGTTTATCACCCATACGTAAAAGTTCAATTATGAGGAAAGGATACAGAAGCAGATGTTTTCCTCTCTGAAACCATTATCTTTTGTGGCGAAGCAGCGAATGGCGGGCTGAACTAATAAAAACAAACTACTTTCATTCTTCTGATATTAAGGATGAGCCTCGAAAGTTTATATCTTTTGCGAGAAATTATGACTCATTCATAACACTTTTCACGTGTCAAGATTTCAGATTATGTCTCATAGATTTGTGTTTAAGAATGTCTTTTTTTATTCGATGACTAGATAGTCCTTGACTGCAGTTTCACCTGATGGTCAACGACGATGCAGTCTAAGATGGTAGCGGGCTAACTCGGAAGGGGTAGATATGGCACCATCAAGATAGAAATGAAATCTTTTCTGCATGGTAATCCTAATTTCTAGGTGTAACCTTTTCTACTAGTCACAAAATAGTGTTTAGGATATTAGGATTAATTTTATTAGGATAGTAATGAACAGAAAATAAAAAAAGACGTCAACATCTTTTCTTATTTATTTAGCATCAATGCTAATAAGTATATTAATTTTGTACCTACTAATTATCTGTGACAATGTCCAATCCAAAATTCATATCCACAATTATAGTCAACAAGTATTATGGTCTTAGATAATCCTAAATCCTAGTGATATATCACGCCAAAGGTTGTTTTTCATCCATGCTAAACCCTATTTATATGATTACGAGTATATAATAGACATTAAATCGCGTTTTTGCATGTCTTGAAGATATTTTTGTACAGAAATGGCGCGCTAACGTACAATTACTTAGGTACCTGTTTGATGCAAACAAACTCAGTACCATCCCATAAAAATAAGTTATGTACATAACTTCATCCTTACTTAATATTGTAAATGCGAAAGTGTTTTTGTTAATTGATTCATTCTTCAATAATGCAGCAGGTTCAAAGTACTGAGTAGGTGTAGTTTTTTCTAAGGAATATTAGCCATTTTCAATGTGACTATTATCCTCCTCTAAACGTGAAACGTTTCACGGATAGCTCCATAGATTTAACCGTCGAATTTTCAGTCCGCCTTTTAACCGAGACTATTGAGCCTCTAAGGTTGTAACCCATAAACCAGCTCGCTGGAAAGCTTGGAACACCGCAGAGACGTACAAGCTCTTTTTGCGTGTTCTATCGGCTATATAACGGAGAGTGTTTTGAAGAGCTATTTGATCTTATTCCACCCTCTAACTTCTACAACCGCACCGCCCGCCACCGTACGCAATTTCACCCTCACCACCTGGGTGCCTGGAGCACTTCGAACATCCGTTGCTCCAGATCTTTTTTTCCACGTACTACCAAATTGTGGACCCATCTCCCTTCGACGGTGTTCCCACTTAATTACAATACGAGGTTATTCAAGGGGGCGGACCAATAAATTCCTGAAAAGCCGGCAACGCATTGGTGGTGCCTCTGATACTACAAGTGTTTATAGGCGGCGGTAATCACTTAACATCAGGTGACCCGCTGGTTTGCCCGTTATTCATATAAAAATAAATACGAAAGTGTGTACCTAACCCCTAACCCTAACTAATATCATAAATGCGAAAATGTGTATATTTGTTGGTTTGTTGTTTGTCCTGCAATCACGCTGCAACAGAACGGATTGAATTGTTTTTTGCATGGGTATAGTTGAGGACTTGAAGAGTCACATTGGCTACTTTTTATCTCGAAAAAATAAAGGATTCCCGCGTGGTTTTTGTAAAACTTACTGTACGCGCAGAAAGTCGCGGGCTTTTGCCCGTACAGTAGTAGTACCGTAACAAAGCATGCCAATTTATTGTGATACTGTAAGTAGCAAAAACTACCAAACAAATAAACTTATATACCACAAGTAAATAACGCAAGATATTGCGAATAGCATGATATACATATTAACTAATATTGTGTCAACACGTGGTTACCTCCAACAAAGCAACTCATAAAAATAAAAGAAAACTGTTCTATATGAACTAGGAAACTATGTACAAGTGAAACCTTATTCAAACATTCTAACTATGTCGATAATAATAGGTTTAGGGTAATTTATGTTCTACATAATTCTTTTTTCATTAATGAAACTTGTTGCGTTTTCCACCTTCACGGATTTCGTTATGGTTAGTCGTTACAGTTGTTACTGTTCTGCTCCCATTTTAAGAATGAAATAAAATTGCGAACTGAAATAATATTTGTTATCTGCTTATAGCTAGGTTTTTAAAAATCAGCTGCGTAAACGTGACGAATATAATATCTATCTTGTGCAGTTCGCTAGATTCGTTACAGTTATTTCAACTCACGATGGCGCGTGGCTCATGGTTGTGTGCGTGTCGTATTTGTATAAGTGTGAGCGAGAGCTTGCTCGCGCCTGACCGCTCCCACCTAGGCTCCTGAAAGGCACGCACACTTACGCAATGCACGCACACTTACGCAATGTGCATGTACACGACGTAACCACAAGTAAAGCTCACGCGCCCTCGTGAATTGCAAGAACTATACTATGACTGAATTTCGTCCAGTATTACAAAACGAAGGCCGCATCACTTGTACAAATACCTACCTAATGGTACTATTATGTCGGTATGAAGGTACTATTAGGTATAATAGTACCTTCATAACGACATGGCATTGCAGAGTTCGACCCGTATGGTACGGAAAGGTGTCGAGGTTGCATAGGATACCCATGCAAAAAAAAAAAACAATCCGATCCATAGCTTTTTTGCGGCGTTATTGAATGCTATACCAGCCAATACACTTTCACGTTTATAATATTAGTAAGGAAATGCAGATGCCGCGAAGAGCACGTACTCATAGATCTATCAGTAGCCTAAGTACGAACATTTTAACTTTCGAATAATAAAGGTGAAGTTAACGCCAGCAAAAAAATTTGTATAAAAATGACAGGAGCGCTCTTGTCATTTGTATGTGTATGTTACTCCTTTGATTTTCACGCCACAACGAATGAGTCAATTCGGCTGGTAATGGAGATAGCTCACACCCAGAATTAACACATAGGCTACATTTTATCCCGGAAAATTATGGAGTTTCCGCAGGAATTGAAAAACCTTAATCCACGCGGTCGAAGTCGGGCATCATCTAGTTTTAATATTATATAACAATTAAATACAAAACAATTAAAAAATCAGCTCATGGGCAAAGTACTTATCCAGTGCCTTTTTATTTGTAGAAGTTGACACGTGCATAAACATAGTATTTATGCACGTGTCATCTAACTAAACTAAATAATTTTAGATTATACGCGTGTGTTGGAGTCGGGCTATTGTCGCGCATCGGTTTCATCGTTTCTATTTACAGACTTAAATTATTTTATAGTCTGTAGTGCTTGACGTTTGAAAACTGTTAAATTGAAGTTGAAATGAATTTTTATGAATGAATTATAGTATGAAATAGTACCAATTCTAGATTCTAGATATTTATGAATAAATTTTAGCTCTGAACATATTGGTTACTTTTCATTTATTAGAATCTCGAATCCTATCTATTAGAATAACCCGAATGATCTACCCATGTTATAATTTATAACGTATATTGATGTATCCGGCTGAATTTTTATTAGAGTCAAAAACTAATTTGCGGCAGTTATTTTTAGCTATGCTGTCCACATGTTCGCCAAGCGGTAATCAGCCTGAGTTCTTTGTAATAATAACTTGTAGCCGTTATGTGACCGTACGTAATTCTACAATTATAATAATTTACATAAATCTTCGACCCCAACTGTCAACTGTGGCTAGTAATAGATTTTTAATGAATATAATAATTAATTATTATTTTAAATACAACTAACACCGAGGGAATTAAACTTTTACACATAATATGAGGAGATCCGTGTTGATGTCAGATTATCCACCATATGTTTCCAAAAAATTCTTGGCTACTTTGGTCATATTGCCCGACGCCTACCTAGTAACCTAAAAAAACTTATAGTTGTAGGCAAGGTGGAGGGGAAAAGACCACGTGGCCGATCACCAAGCCGCTGGTCAGACCAGATCAAATCACTCACCGGCCTTCCACTTACAACCGCAATTAGAAAAGCCGAGGACCGAACAGAGTGGAAGGCTATAGTTACCAACGCCACGAAGGCTTTTTCATGTGGACACGACCTTCAGCAATGAAGTGTGCGACCAAGAAGAAGAAGAGGAGATTCGTAGGAGTACCAGAGTCGCGAATCAAAGAGTGTTAGCTCCCGAGGTTCGGTACTTTAGTTCAGTTCGGTTCGGTTTGGTTCAGTAGGTAGTAATGTTATTATTGTTCAGACATCTCTACTGAAAACGCGATATATAAAATATGTATTTCTTAAATAATTAAAGATTTCAATGGTAAAAAAGATGAAGTAAACAAAGGATTTAATTAACTGTATTGCAAAAATGCTAATTGGATATTTTTCTGGACTGTACTTTAATGTCTCAATTTGCATTGATTCGTACTTTAATAGGATTCTTCCTATTAAATACGAACAAAAAATAATAAGTCATAAAAGCACTTTTCAATTGACATTAAAAAGAAGACGTTCTCAATAATTCCACTACTTAAATATATTTTCTTCTTTGATTGATTGAATTGATTTTAATGATTTTTTTCTCATTGAGTAGGCTTTAATTCTAGGACGGTCCCCATTTACATTAGAAGAAAATATTCTAACTCGAAGAGAGACAAATTATAGGCAGATTCCATTTTATTGAATTTCAAGCGTTTAAAGTCTTTTTTTTTATATTTCTTTTATTGCATTATTGAATATACTCGTATTTTGTTTTATTTACTAACTATTTCCTATTTTCTTGTTCAAGATTCAAAGATTTTTTCGTTATCTGTTACTTTAAAAATGTTAGCTAAGTATATCTACTTAAATAAATACATAATTTAAACGTAAAAATTCTTTTTACAAAATCGATTTCAAACGCCACTACAAAGATATTAATTGTGCCCATAAAATTTGAAAAATTCCCTCGATTTCTCCAAGATCCCATCATCAGATCCTGACCTGATAACAATGGGGCCACCTGGGAAGTATACCCTTTCAAACACAAAAAGAATTTTCCAAATCAGTCCAGGCGTCTACGAGTAATCGGGGAACATAAATAAAAAATATATAAAAAAAATAACTTTGATTCTGACGAATTGAGAATCTCCTCATTTTTTGGAAGTCGGTTAAAAACATCATGAAAAGTACATAGGTAAAATACTACTGTTACGAATAACTAACGAGCTTATCAGCATTATCTGAATCACAAACCATGAACCGTTCAGATTCTGCACAAAAATGTTTAAATGTTATCGCATTATAGAGAATGTACAAAACCCGTAGGTACACATAATATTATGTTTTTCCGCTTAAAAAAAGTTAGCAATTAAAGTAATTAATAGTCTGTGCTATGCAAAACTTTTCCTTTTTTACTCATCGTAGAAGACGATACGCTAACAATAGTAACTAAACAAAATTAGATAACTTATTTCAAGTTAACAAAAACATTCAAAACCTAACAATAACAATAATTTGGTAGAAGAGTTAAAAATTACATACTTACTAGTCTGAGAAATATTCTATGGTTTGATCTTTATAAATTCAAGATAAAAATGGGTTCCCATACAGCGAAACAGAATAACCAACACAAAGCCATGAACTCGGATGCCTACACCCATAAGTGCAATGACCCTTAACTGTTCCTTGTCTATGGCATATTGAATTGAAATCATCACTTGGAGCGAAGATCACGCGCAACTGTTTACAAGACCAATCATAAAGCTATTTAAGTTATTTATAATAAATGATTAAACAGACTTCATTATTATATGAGTTGCTTCATCTGAAGATATAAAATTAGATATCATTTAGAGGGCTTAGAAGCTAGGGACATATTTATCTAGCGGAATTTCGCGTTCACGCGCAGGCGTCTTAACAAATGTGGCAGAACCTGGGAGAGTCTTCAAATAATAGTCCAAATAAATACACTTTCAGCTATATTTCCGAGCAGAGTTTATACTTTCTAATTTGTTTTACAGAATGAACGTCTATTAATCCGTTACTTAACTTTTATACATGATTCAAACAAAAGGTTTACAATACTACCAACCAACCAAACAGTTGATATTAGTATTCCGAATCCTATTTACAATGTAGAAATAATTGAATTACGATTATAGTCAACTGAATAAACGATTTAAATAACAATTAAACATTCAAGCAGCTCAATATCAATCAAATTTCTGTGATTTAATATTTACAATTCAGCCAACCAAACGGACAAAGTAATCTTCATGATATCAATTTTCCAGAGTATCATTTACAAACTAAATATCATAAAAGTAGGTATTCGTAAAACATAATATAATTAAATTAGAATTATAATCAATTGAATAAACTATTTAAATAATGGTTTACTATTTAAGTAACTCAATACCAATCAACTTCTACTGGTATCACAACAATCATTAATCATTAATTTGGATTAACGCAAGATATATAATAAAATATTCTGATATTAAACATTCATAACAAAATAATATTTACTATTATTAATTATCACTTCTAAATATAAATATTGTAATAATCAAACTATCTGATGTAATCCGGAAGTAACGTGTACCACAGATTAGGTACATATGTAGGTCTAGCATGGCGTAGCAACTATTGGTTGGTAACATTCGGCCATCCTCCCACGCGCGTGTCTCACGCCGCGTAATCAAGATCCTCGTCCCTGCAGCTGCATCAGTTACCTGGACAGAGAAAGAAATCGCACAGTAACATGTTCTGGAGAGATCATCTCGATTCGCTTAGAAGTACTTAAAACCTACGGAATTCACAGGCAGAGGCCATATAGACAATACCTAAAATTGGTCACTCAGACAGTAGGTTAGATAGATTACACAGACATCATCGTAGATATTACAAAGACAGTATCTCGTAGAGGTCACACAGACATTATCTTGGTGAGGTCACACAGACATTTTCGTGAAGAGATGAGACAGACATTATCTCGGAGAGGTCACATAGACATTATTTTGGTAGAAGTCACACAGACATTATCTTGGGAAAGGTCACACAGACATTATCTTGGTGAGGTCACACAGACATTATCTTGGTAAGGTCACACAGACATTTTCGTGAAGAGATCAGACAGACATTATCTCGGAGAGGTCACATAGACATTATTTTGGTAGAAGTCACACAGACATTATCTTGGTGAGGTCACACAGACATTTTCTTGGTAAGGTCACACAGACATTTTCTTGGTAAGGTCACACAGACATTATCTCGGAGAGGTCACATAGACATTATTTTGGTAGAAGTCACACAGACATTATCTTGGGAAAGGTCACACAGACATTATCTTGGTGAGGTCACACAGACATTTTCTTGGTAAGGTCACACAGACATTTTCTTGGTAAGGTCACACAGACATTATCTCGGAGAGGTCACATAGACATTATTTTGGTAGAAGTCACACAGACATTATCTTGGGAAAGGTCACACAGACATTATCTTGGTAGAAGTCACACAGACATTATCTTGCATATTTTATTAGGCCCTGTGTAACGACTTTTCAATTTTGTGAAATTTGTGTCGACGTATCTCTACTGGCTACATTAACCCACACAACAATTTTTTTCCCTACCCCACATTTTATGCATTTTTTTACAAGAATCGTCAAATCGGTTTCTTTTCCCTCCATTACGGTCATGTTTCTGTCAAAATGCAACTTCGCAGTGCCTCGCCTATTTTGTGAGCCTTGATATTGATCAGCAAATTTTTGCGACAAAGCTTTCTACTAACCTAAAGGAAATTTTTGGCAAGCGGGAATTTTATAAGCAAACATTAGTCTGAATAGAGAAAATATGAGTCGTATGATATACCCCATACAGCATCAGGGAGTTCCTCGATTATTTTTGGTTCCATTAATACGCTGAACCAGATCGTTGGACCTTGACTAGATTGCGGCGAACTGTTTAAATTAGCAAGCACTGAAAGCTTTTCCTTTATCAGCAATAATTGTAACATTCAGATAATATTGTTTCTTTTAATTTTTTAACTGTCACACTCACAAGTGAACTGCACTTTTTGACTGCTCTAACATACACAAATTTTGTAAAAGAATCTAAACTAAGGAGTACTAAGAACTACTAGTATATAATCATCATCATCGTTATCATCATCATCATTTCAGCCTGCGGACATCCACTGCTGAACATAGGCCTTTCCCTAAGAGCACCACCACACACGCTAGAATATACGGACTCGCAATCCAAATTTTTTTTTCCAGAAGAGTCCAAGTTTCCGGCGTGAATATGTGCAAACTCAAACTTCCTTTGTTTTATATATTTTTCACGAATTTATATGAGTTATGCTAATAACTAGAAACAGTTTTGCTATTAAAGATGTTATTTTTAAAATATGTTTATTTATTAAGTCTGGATCTACTGTATTTTCCCGTAATGCTTTAGTATTTGTTGATTATTCGATGATCTTGCAATTTTATTGGAGGGTAGTCATCCCATTAATATGGAAAATGAGCCCTATAAGAGGGTCCCCACTCCCCACTAAGCGTATCTAGGTGTTTCATTTGCTGCCCTGGCCTATACTCTATTTGCAAACCGAAACTCGGAATAGTAAAGCTACCCTCGAGCAATACGAGGAAATAGATACTTTTTAACTAATGTTGGACTGAGAGGTATTTTCCTATTCTTCCTCCGGTATTTTCCTTCACGGGACATTGTAGTTACTCGTCGAAGGCCAAAGTAAATTTTTTTTTTAATATTGACTAGCGTTTGGCTGCGATCACACCCGATGGTAAATAAAGATGCAGCCTAAGCTGGAACGCGCTTGCCTAGAAAATGCCTATTGATTTGAAGGTACCCAAATTGTAGTTATAGGGAAAAACGGAAGCCGGAAGGGCTTTCCAAATTTAATTTAAATTCCAAGTTTATAACTATGCTAGAGTTATAATTCTTCTTTAGACTAAAAATATGCAACTGGTTTATTTAGACACTTAATTGCTGCTTGAGCATGCCATCTAGTCCTAACTTATTCGCGTCGGTATGTAATTCTGTTACGACGTTACTTTCATAAATACCAACTACATCCTTTGGGTTTATTTAGTTTCAGAGTAACTTAGCATGCCTTTTCCTGTGCAGAGTCCCAAGACCAACTTAGAAACATCTTTTCCTGTGATTTTTGTCAATGAAACCGCTATTATGGACAAACCAACGCACGTATGCATTTTTTGGAAGAGCTATTATGAACACACACATCGATATATACACACATGTATTGTATGAATTTTCCTAAATTAAGAAGCTAATGAATTTCGTGATTATTTTATGGTCGCGGTAATTTTTAGGTCGTAAGTATTTAAAATTCCTTTTTTTAATGGTTTAGGTAAAAATAATATTTATTTTAGTTTTAATTTTAAATTAGCTTTTTTTTCAGAAAGCTCAAAACAAGTTTTTAATAAGTTGTATTCCTGCTTCTACGGTAACGATCGGCAACATTACATTACCAAGCTACACAAGTCTCTTAGTATAAGTCGAGAAAAACGGCAGGGACATTTGCTAAATCAAAAGGCGTATAGGGATTTTTTTTTTTTACTGTCACAAAAGCAGATTTGTGAGATGAGTTCTCAGGAATTTTCAGTTGGTAATAGTCTTGAGCTAGATCAATGATCATCAATAGGTATGTGGTAACGGTTAAAGATCTTTCACAGTTTGCGAGTTTTAAAGCCCTGTAATCTATGCACAGCCTCTAGGTTCCATCCTTTATCCACACCATCCTTTATAATTCCACGCTAATATAGCTGGAATCCCGTATTTAGATCGTTTTACGTGCCTATCCATTATTCCAGCTATCTAATCCTGAACTTTTTATGTAACAATTATTTTATTTTCGTACACTTTACTTTACTGTGTGATTTAATATAATACTAGTTTTTCTGCCGTCTGAATATGCATTCGTATTAAGAAGAAGATAATAGCTATCTATATATATAAAATTCAAAGTCCTGACTGACTGACTGACTGGCTGAGATATCAACGCGCAGCCTAAACTACTGAAGTTAGAAACTTGAAATTTTTACAGTCGGTTCCTTTTATGACGTAGGCGCACACTAAGAAAGGATTATTGGAAATTCCACCCCTAAGGGGTTTAAATAGGGGATAGAAGTTTATATGAAACTCCGTCATTTTTCAAGCTGTTTCCATCAAAGTTGGTATTTGAGCCTTCAGTTAGAAATAAAAAGTACGTGTGTCACAGTTTTTGAAAATTCCACCCCAAAATCTAATTCCACGCGGACGAAGTCGCGGGGGCAGAAGCTAGTATAAAATAAAAATGTAAAGTTTATCGAAATCCTCATTGTTTTGTTCCGCTACATCCATTTCACATGTGCTGGTTCGTTAGTACCAATAACACAACTAATAATAGTTATGTATTATGTATTACCTAACCTATACACTCCCCTCGCGTCTGTTTACACCGACGGAGGTAAGACAAAAGATCCACTGTCCATGCATCATGACGGCTGTATTTATACGTCATAATATATTCAACTACCCACATATAGTCTCGCGCTACATCACCTATACCTGGTAATGAAGAGATTCTAGAAAACCTGATAGCGGAATCAAGATTCATAATATTTTGAACTTTTTTCAGTATTAATTAAATATTAACTCAGCGCACGCAATCGATTATTATCAGTTGGCAAAGAAATTTACTATATCACAAATGCTAATTTTCAATGCAAACCGAATTTCGAACTCCTTCAGGTACAGCATACAATAATTTACCTAATTGCAAATGAACTGAGTTGGTCACGAAGTGCAAACTTTCATTGAGCCCTTTACCAATGAACATATCAATTATATTAAAATCTGAATTTTCTAATTTAACACAGAAGTTTGCGGAGGTTGAAGCAGTAACTAGACATATCAGGTCACCGACTGTCCAATGATCAAATCTATGTTGTAATGATAGTTATCTGTTATCTCTACGTCACCAGTTTTAAACACACAGTATCCATTTCCATATAAGTAGGTACGAGATTTACCCAGTAACATTTATGAGCACCCAGAAGACTCTCAGCTGATGGTTAAAGTTATATTCCATTTACTTCTCGTATCATACTCGCAATGATTTTTTTTCCGTGCACCAACATATGCGAGGCTTTCGTAAATGCTCAGATAATTATTATTAAGAAAGTACATTATAGAACTCACCCGACGTGCTTGTGCTTCTTGCCACGTAGTTCCAGGTGTTGCCGTGGACCCGCAGCAGTAGGTGGAGGATTCATGCCCGCTGCGTTGACAGGTTTCACAGCGTAGGAGAGCATTGTAGTTCTGCGCCTCGCGCCCGGCCCGACGGTAGACACTTCACTGGTACTTCACAGCGCCGTTTCACCGCGTCGACGTTGTAACTTGTAGACCCTCCATCACTTGCACTTTTTCTCCGTTGACTTCCGCGTCGAAATTCTGGCTTCTGTTCTTCAACGGCGAGTGGAACCCAGTAGACGAAGGTTATCTTCGGTTCGAAATTTTGAGATTAACTTCTGCACCGCCAAGCGTCACTCGGCTTAGTTTTCTTGGCAGCGGCGTTGCGTGTTCCGGCAAGGGCCACCCAAAAAGAAAAAAATTCCGTGTTCTTCGCTGTGCTGCGCCTCCCTCTTCCTTTTTACGCGACCAGCTGCACGTTATCCTGACTTTTCCTCGATCCCACTTCTGAAATGTGGCAGAACCTGGGAGAGTCTTCAAATAATAGTCCAAATAAATACACTTTCAGCTATATTTCCGAGCAGAGTTTATACTTTCTAATTTGTTTTACAGAATGAACGTCTATTAATCCGTTACTTAACTTTTATACATGATTCAAACAAAAGGTTTACAATACTACCAACCAACCAAACAGTTGATATTAGTATTCCGAATCCTATTTACAATGTAGAAATAATTGAATTACGATTATAGTCAACTGAATAAACGATTTAAATAACAATTAAACATTCAAGCAGCTCAATATCAATCAAATTTCTGTGATTTAATATTTACAATTCAGCCAACCAAACGGACAAAGTAATCTTCATGATATCAATTTTCCAGAGTATCATTTACAAACTAAATATCATAAAAGTAGGTATTCGTAAAACATAATATAATTAAATTAGAATTATAATCAATTGAATAAACTATTTAAATAATGGTTTACTATTTAAGTAACTCAATACCAATCAACTTCTACTGGTATCACAACAATCATTAATCATTAATTTGGATTAACGCAAGATATATAATAAAATATTCTGATATTAAACATTCATAACAAAATAATATTTACTATTATTAATTATCACTTCTAAATATAAATATTGTAATAATCAAACTATCTGATGTAATCCGGAAGTAACGTGTACCACAGATTAGGTACATATGTAGGTCTAGCATGGCGTAGCAACTATTGGTTGGTAACACAATTTAAATGTTTTGGGAACGGTCTTGCGGAAATATACGTAATGGAAATAGGTAGTAATAAAATGATTAATCATGAGTCATCTAGTATAATAAATTAAAATAATTTTAATTATAATGATGGATTTAAAATCGTGGTGGGTACTTAAAGTTTATTGTGTAAAATTGATTTGATTAGATAGTTAATGATGTCATGAATCATGATACCCAAATAGCCTGCACGCAGCTGGTATTAGTGTGTGTGTTTTTATTAGAAAAAGTACCAACTAGGTACTATAGTTCTTGCAATTCACGAGGGCGCGTGAGCTTTACTTGTGGTTACGTCGTGTACCTACATGCACATTGCGTAAGTGTGCGTGCCTGTCAGGAGCCTAGGTGGGAGCGGTCAGACGCGAGCAAGTTCTGGTTCTCACTTATACAGATCCGACACACACAACCATGAGCCACGCGCCGTCGTGAATTGCAAGAACTATACTCTAAGTTACATTGGCAATACTTATTCGTAAGCACAAAAAGCAATAAACGATATTTCCTTTGAATTAAATGCTTTTTTGGTAGCCATAATGTCGCGTACCTACGCAATAACTAGAGCTATAGATATAGCAAAAGATTTTTCTGGCGAAGGCAAGTGTGGTGTATTACGATTGATTTAGAATTTAAGATAATATTTTCGCGCCTACCATATAATTGACATCAACGCAGGCACATCATCGTTACTTATTGAAGTGGTATACAAACTTTATCTAAAACCTACCCACTCATTCGGACCAGCTGTAAAAATACTACTATTGGTATATTTGTGTCATGACATCAACAACTATGACATACATAATGAACCTAATTGTATAGAAACAGCTTTATTTGCTAACCACTACAAGTTTTTATTCAAAGATTTTATGACAAACTAGCTTTTGCCCGAGGTTTCACTCACATTAAGCTCGATCTGTCAAACCCCTATTTTACCTCCCTAGGGGTTGAATTTTCAAAAATTCTTTCTTAGCAGACATTCAATCCTTCGTTTCTATGGACCACGCTAGAATGATTCGTATCTTAGGACGAGTCAGTTAATAAGTAGTACCCCTTTTTGCCCTATCTAAAAAATAGTAAATAGGTACGGAAAACTTGTGAGAGCAATGTTTACAGGAAAAGTCCAACTGAAAGCTAAGAGCATATTCAATTGACTCTTTAACCGTAACTGAAAGCGAAAATTATGTAGATTGAACCGTAGAATATCGTAGAGCCTTTCGTAGCAACTTTTTGTTTAATTTTTGCAGTTAGCGAAGGTTTGTACCTTTGCTTTGTTTGTGAACTACTACGGGTTCGTATCCAAGATTCTGTAGGAGGTGAAATACCTGTAGCTTGCCGTTATTCCAAGATCACGTCGAGACAGGCTGCTTATTTCTCGATTATAATAATTCATGATGAAACCCTTGAGGTTTCTCACTGAGAACGAATATCTACAGATAAATAAGTATAAAAAAACCACATCCACAGAGATCGCAGTTTCCGCTTACATTTTACCTACCTATCAATGCACTTTAGAATAATTTGCTCGTATATTGAAATATGATCTGTGGATGGGCATTGTACCTAAATGTTTGTTTTGCTTGTTAAAACAAAATATTTTTATATATACATAACAATAAGAAAAAATAGGTAAGTATAATAAAATTTTTATGCGAACAAAGGTAAAACTTTCCCGCGTTGATCTTTCGAGAATTCCCACAAGCTCATAGCTCGATGAGTGAGGAATATCGTCACAAACAATATAACCTACAAACCAGTGCAAATAATTCGCGGAGATCAATGTTCGTGTGGGTTTTATTGGCTAATTTGTAAATTATAATATTTATATTATATCTATCTACCTGTAGGTCGTCGCTGTACCGAGATCTCGTGGAGCCAGGCGTGGGCCGCTCAAGTAAAAGCAGTTCGGTGAGAACAATTACACCGAACACCGCGAAAAACATGATAAATATGAAGAAGCTGAGGTTGGCGCGCTCCTTCGCGCGGGCAGGCGCCGCTCGCGGCCGCCACCGCATCGTGCCGGCACCGAACTCGCGTGCATCAGCGCTGACCGGCGGAGGCCGACCGTACCCGCGGGCGACAGCGACACGCTACTGACGGCACACTCGGTCACTGGGGCCGCGAGTCGCGACTCGGCGCCCGGCGCCAGGCAGCGTTCCTCGCGCTTCAGTCCGCGGCACGACACAACGATCCCGTCCACTCCTACACACTGACGCACGATCAACTGACAGCTCAACCGGTTTGATTATTTGGGTTGCAAGCACTGAAAGCCGCTGTATTTGTCGTATGAGACCTCCTTTGTTGTTATCACAACAACAGAGGCCTAGACTTCCGTGGATAAGCTCGCGCTCGCGCGTGGTTCGCAACAGGTGCCCGAGCTCAATTACAAGACATTTATAGCGTTTAACAATAAAATTGTCAAAAACAAAGGTACTTATTAAAAAAATAAAATATTCACAACCGACATTTAATACCTTCCGAAAATAACACAATACAAAAACCGCCTAAACAAATACTTTGCGCTACAAAAACATTAGTTTTGACGATGCATATAGGTATAGCAGTCATAAACTAGCCAAGATCAAGACAATAATATAAGATTTCGTGACCGTATTCCTCTAAATCCCCCTTTTATGTGAGCTAGCAACCCAACCGAAGATGTATCTTAAGCGCATGCGCCAAGCCCGCCCCCCGTTCGATGCTTTTCATTGACGGCGACTTAACTCCACAGCTTTCCCGAATGGAAAATCTCTATAATTGATTAAAAATTTTAAATCGACACCCACAGCTATTTACCTTATAATGAAAGAATATCTTAAATTGTACATAGTATTGCAATTTTTATTAACGTAAATAAAAAATTAACCGATATTTAACTGAACATTGAAAGTAGGTCAGCGAACAAAGCTGTATTGCGCTTCCCACAAACGTTTAAATATACACATAATACATGCACAATGTATATATTTAAATAATAAATACTTGTATATTATTCTGGAATTCTATTATAATTCTTTTTGATCCTGTTTTGATCATTGAAAGGTTCTATGTACTTAAGTGATCTAGGCTATTTGTTGTTCCGTGAATATTGAGGATTCTTGCTTTATAATATAGGCTATTCCTACCTACCATATCTGTAAAAGTCCCATCAAAATCGGTTCATCAATTTCGGAGATTAGCTTGAAATACATACTGCTTACTTGTGGTTAAAGAATTTATTCTCAAAAGAAAACAAATTTCACTTAATGTGAACTTATCAGTAACATACAAACTTAAAGTAATAATACCATTACGGCACAGCGGTCAGCTCCAACACAATCGTAAAAAATACTAAAAATAATATATGTGGGTAGAAATGAAAATGCAATGTGTATTTTCCTAGGCCGGATTCAGAAGTCAGACAATATTATGAATAATGAAATCTTTAAGTCTATTTTGAACCCCCGCCCCGACATTAAAACGACGGGGTGCTATAAGTTTGATGTGTCTGTGTGTGTGTTGTATGTCTGTCTGTGGCATCGTAGCTCCCGAACGGTTGGAGCAATTTTGATTTTGTTTTTTTTTTAAAGGTGAACTAGTCGGGAGTGTTCATAGCTATGTTTGATGAAAATCGGTCCAAGATGGCTGCCGCCACAAAATGGCGGATTTTATTATTTTTATTTTAACGATTACTAACTAGTGATAAGGATATTGTAATATGTCAGGGATGTTTTAAATTTTTAATTTACACTTGTTAAAAATATTACACGGGCTTACGGGTGTCCCGAAAATAATGCAAGTAAAAATCCGTCTTTCTATGGAATTATAAAAAATGTGTTTTATAAATTTTACTTTACATATTTCCTGGGAATTTTTTATTATGTATATTATAGGCATAATTTGCATACTATGCCTAGGAAATACCTCATTACGAGGAAATTCATTTACTAAAGAACTACCGTTCGACAAATTACCTATATAACTAATATACCTAATACAGTTCCTAGATTAGCTCGAAATTGTATACAGTGAATAGCGTTGCTAACTGTTTGTAGAAGAAATAAAGATTGATGAGGTAACAGTTGAACTATATTTTATTTTTCCGGAAAGTTCTTCTTAAGGCCCAAGAGACGGGTCTGCCCGCGAAATTCAAATTTAATTTGGTTTTTCGCAATTTGTAAACGAATACGACAAAGTAGGCTTATGGTATTCAAATTGCGATAATGGCAGTATCATCTTCACAGGTTTACATATTAATCTTTACGTAAAAGTATCCAGTTTAAGAAATTAGTCAAAATAATGAGTTTGACGTGAGATACTCACAAATTAGTCATTATTTTGATTAATTTCTTAAACTGGATACTTTTACGTAAAGATTAGTATGTAAACCTGTGAAAATGATACTGCCATTATCGCAATTTGAATATCATAAGCCTACTTTGTCGTATTCGTTTACAAATTGCGAAAAACCAAATTAAATTTGAATTTCGCGGGCAGCTCCGTGTCTTGGACCTTAATCTTAGCGACTGGACCCCAATAGTTAGATAACTACATGAACAAAAAAGGATAACCACAAACATGTTAAAGAAGGGATGAGATGAGATATGATGAAGAAAGAAATTGTGTAAAATAAACGTATAGCCATTAATTTAATACTTGACTGTCGAGAATTTCCGAGCGTTCCAGCACGTGACCGGAGCGGCGCGGCGGCGGAAAATGCGGGAAAAGTGAAAAATTTATAACACTTACTGCAGCGACGTTGTGGAATGTAAAATTTGCAAATCAATGAATATAAAGGATATGATGTGAAATTATATGCCTACCGAATAATAGTGAATTTTTTATACAGATTTGTTATAATCTATATTTTTTGGCTTTATAGCTACGTGTAAGTTCATGCTAATTTATGCTACTCTTAAGCGCTTAGACGAGGCTTAATAAGGTCGAAAAGTTCAAACTTTTAATTCCTCCCGTACCTACCTACCTACGTGCTCCGACTAATAAATACCCTTATAAGTAATTAATTAGTAACTTTCTAAGCTTTTCTGTAAGAACCAAATTAATGCAGTCAGTCATAAAAAATAGTGTAAAATAAAATTCACAGCTTTTATTTGGCACCACTCTGTCGTCAATATAACCTAAGCTAAAAAAACCCTAAAAAACCTCAATAGCCCAACGGTTAAAGGAGTGGACTGAAAACTGAAAGGTCGTAAGTTCGAGCCCCACCCTTTGCACTATTGTCTACCCACTCCTAGCACAAGTTTTTCGCTTATTTCGAGGGGAGAGGAGAATATAAGCCAAGTTCAGCTTGGCTAATATTCTTTTTAAAAAAAAAAAAACAAAATCCTTGCTCGACAATGCAAGTTTTCATTGTTTACTTACTACCCTTAGTGATTACCCTTGAAAATGCATTTTCGATTACACGCCTTGAAAGTTAATTTTAACCATAAACATACATAGGATTACTCATGAATTGACTCCGGAGTCAGGACAGTGCTGTTTTTTTTTTTATTTCTATCACTGGAAACAAGCTTTGAGCCAACGAAGCAAGGCAAACCAAAAAGTGAAAAATCTCCCGAAAAAAGTTTATCAAAAGGAAGGTTTGCTAGCAAGTAGCACAGCATTTTTTACCGCTGTTTTCTACGTATAAATAAAACGTAAAACATTAAAATCTTCACCTCGTTTTTAGGGTTTCGTAGTAAAACTACAACCCTTACAGTTTCGCCAAGTCCATCCGTCTCGCCGTTTGTCCGTAGCATAGCGCAGAGGCTGTTTGTAGGTACTAAAAAACTGTAACTTGGCAAGGTTATACTTACCTACTTATTAATTACGCCGACAAAGTTGTACAATAAAATCTTGAAAAAATCTTTGACGCCCTTAATATTAGAAGCAGCATTACTTACTTTGCGGAATTCTATGATAATCAAGATTTTTTTTATATTTGTTGTTGTTATTTTACCTACTAGAGATATATCTTGAGTTTTTATTAATAATTTTACCAAGCGCATTTATAGTTATTTTATAATGTTATTCTAAAATATAAAAAACATTTTAGTTAATATTCTGATAAAAAATTACATATAGGTGATAGGCATAATCTGTGGGTATAATATACAAGCCACAGGCAACTACGAATTCCTTCGATGCGCGTGGCCTAGGCCTATAATAACAAGCGCTCTTTATTATGAAAGCCTGCCTGTTAGAGACAGCCTCTAACGCGAGGAGAAGCGCGGGGGTGCGGGCGGCAGGCGGGGAACAAGATGCGCCTGCGCCGCTCACTTGAAATAAAGACATCAACAGGCAACTGTGCAACAAACATTTTGAAACATCTTTCTTGTAAACCCACAATTAATTATAAATACAGTCCATTCAAACAGTTCAAGGTGTTTCATCATCCATTTTGTTTTTTTTTTTTTTTTTCTGTTTGGAATCACCCCCGCGCTTCTCCTCGCGTTAGAGGCTAAGGTCTCTAACAATCTAACAATGCCCTACACAGAAAGCCTAGATGAGAAACTGAAACTTTAGCCCTTGGATGAAAAATTTTTCATCTGTATTTCAAGTTTTTAAACGAAAATTACGTTGCCAATGTCATTTCTAATGTCATGTCAAACGTCAAACATGAACATCCAAGAAAATGTCAAAATCAAATCTTTAGTCCCCTTTGGTTGAATAGCGGACTTTTATTGCAAAATGGTTCAAGGGGGACCTCCAGACGATAACCTATTTAGAGCATTCGCGAGTGCAGTTTACAATACAATAGATGCACCTGTAACATGGTTCCGAGGTAGGTGTCTAGTGCTGGAAATGTGACGTGTGTTATGTAAGAGCTAATGTTGTTATAAACTTTGCTGCAGAGAAGATCGTTGAGCCGAACCAGAAGAAATACCCGTGGTACCACCAGAAGTATCGCCGTGTTCCCACTATCGACCAATGCTACACCGACGATGTTGTATGCGATTTTGAAGCCAACGCTCAGTTCAAGCGTGATAGGTTATTTTTTTTATTCTGTTTACTTTATTTTCTAACCAATGAATAAATCTGAAACAAATACCGATGTTATCTACTGCGATAAATTTTGACCGCTTAAAGAATGAGTTCCTGAAGCTGTCAATTGGACAGCTGTGCATTGTCTAAAAATTATTTGTAGGGTGTGATGATCACTACTACCTCTGATGGGCTAGTAATTTCTCGCTATTAGTCAAGATACACTAATGCAGGCAGAACACCACATCTATATACACCATCGAATATCATCATTGGCACACTGTATCACATCAATGATTGTTAGTAGAGATGAAAAGGATAGTGGTTTGGCCGGGTACCAGATACCGAATATTCAGCCAACCTTAAAACCAAATAGCCGAATATCCGGCCGAACATAGTCGAGTCAAACATACCTGATTGCTTCACTCTCACTTGTGTAACAAATCGTCTCGTTACACAAGTGAAGCGATCGGGTGATTTCAGGTCCTTTCGTTTATGTGTGAAATTAGCGCTTTGCTGTTTGGTGTTTTTATCCATCATAATTTGCACTTAGTGCAGTTTAAGTGCTAATTTTTTGTTCTTTTATTAAAAATTCATGATTCTCTATGTTAAATAAAAATTAAAGTGCCTTCATGTATTTATTTGAAATCTAGTATCTGGCCAGAGACTCGTTTAATATCCGGTATTCGGCCAGATTTAAAATTTGAGCCGGATAGGCTTTGATAGGATATTGGATAGTTACTGGATATCCATTTCATCTCTAATTTTTAGGTAATCTGATAGCTAGTCTGTTAAAACAGGAACAGGTGCCATATTGGGATAGGTGCTTCGCTTGTGAATGTGATTATTTCGGTAACTTCAAATTTATGAATTCATTTGTGTGCACAGGGCTGTGGATTCAGAAATCTTAGGCATTCTTCGTATGCGATATGAAGATTGTATGATGTATGAAAGACCCGACCATTTGACTATCTGCAAGCCGCTGTGGGACAAATACAAGGATGCTGAGGAAGCATGGTTTATCAAATGTAAGCAGCTATGATACTGGTTCTGTTGTAGGGCAAAATTGATTAGCATTTTCATAAGGTGATACGATAAACTTTCAATATATATATTTTTTCAAAAATTAAAAAAATTCAAAATTAATTTATTTCATGTAGGCTAACTTGTAGCTCTTATGACATGTCATAAATCTACCACCGGTTCGGAATGCAGATTCTGCTGAGTAGAGCCGGTAAGAAACTCAGCAGTTGCTCTTTTCAAAAAAAAATTTTTTTACAAAGCTATGCTATGTATACTTTTTACTGTTCGAGAATCCTTTTCTAAAGCTGAGAACATCAGTATTAGCAAATTTTCCATACCTAAGCTGTGTACATACTTCTGAAAATATATTGCAAAGTTGTCCAGTTTTTCAAAGCGATACACACAGAATATTAAATTAGCAAAATATTCAGTTTTGCAAAAAAAGGTCAAAACAATGGACTAATAAAAAATAGTCCCACCTCAATACTTATCAAATTGTAAAAAAATATGCAAGCTTATTAATTTAAAAATTTCACAGATGGAGATCTTGGTGCATATGCAGATGCAAGGAAAGCCTACATGAAACAGAAGCATCGCATGATATGGGAAAGACGTAACGGCCCTCTGTCTGACCAAACCAAGTGATGTGCACTATTTAGTGTAATGTGTTAATATATAAGTAGATTATGTATAAATGTCACTGCAATAAAAAAATTCTAGTGTATTGTTTTTTTTTTTTTTTTGCCTTTCTAATTATTTTTATTTACAAAATTTTTTATAACATTCAGTTATGGCACGCTGATTAAAAAATTAAGGAATTTAGCACAGCAGCACGCTCCATTCCCACGACGGTTATATTTTCCACCTTCCTACTTGCCTCTGGGAAGAAAGAGTAATCGGCAGTTGAGCTAATCGCTGATCATCTATAAGTATACAAAAACGAGGGTATAATTTTACCAAAAAATTTAACTTAAAGTAGAGAAAAATGCTGGCAGTGAGACTCAAACCTCCATACTTTACCAGTTGCTTTTAAAAAGCTTTAATATTATACGAGCTTAGTTACAGAAGAGTAGTGACTATAGCGTATATAATTTGAGACCTAGAAAGGAAGTTTGAACTTTCCTATGGATAAATATTTGGTGTTCACAGTAAATAAAACGACTTTCTCTCAAAAAATAACATTTATTTTTCAACACTACATTCATTTTCATGCATTTTCAATTTTCGACGAGATACAATTTTTGCAAACTTACACAGATTCACTAGTTAAATCTATAACAAAAAATTAAAGGATCACAGAATGACGAAGACGTAGAAAATAACACTAACATCTTCACTTACTGTACTTGGATTATCTTAAAATCTACCTTACTGTTATAAATTTAAAACTTATTTATTGGTCACAAAAGTAAAAACATTGGCTTAAAAGTACTTATCTGCTACAGTCTTGCGAAATCCAATTCGGCAAGTTTTGGTAAAATAAAACAAGTTGATTCCACCTATACAATGTACTTAAGACAATATAAAAGTAACTATTGCTGGTAAATTTTTAATGAACAAAGTTGTAAGTAATTTTGAAACTAAATTTCTATGCCAGGCAAGATATAAATTAGCTTTGTAAATCTATAAATTTGCTTCTTAATGCACTCAAAGACTTCTGGTTACTTCGTTATACACTGCATATGTGGAACCATTTAGTGCAATATAATTAGTTAACTATAAGTATGGTAGGTATGCCTTCAACATGTGGCATAATCAAATTGAATTTCATTTAAATAAAAAATATTTAAATATTATAGTCATAAGGGTAAAAAATTACATAGATAAATAGAAATCTGCAGCAGGATGGTACTTATAAAATTACTTATGCGTTTCATCTTAATTTATTTTTAAAGTTATTGGACAGGTGGTTTCCTCAATATGTTAATTTCAAATGCAGACTGGCAGTGTCATACAATAATAAAAATAAAATATTGCATTGAATAATTAATATATTCAAATACCTAATGCAAGGGCCTGCTTACATAATGCTGCTGCAAAAACCTAACAAATAAATAATTATTTATAATAGATATAGATAATAATATTAGGCAGAAATATCGGGGTTCCACATTAATATCGTTACATAATAATAATTATAAATTATTAATAAATATGTATTATAAGAAAACTTGTAAATAAACGTGCTCAAAGACTTTGTACCAATTTATTAGATATGTACATAATATACATAAAATAATTGCAAGATTGTGACATTATAATAAATAATAATTGATGTGTATAAGGTATATTTGGTACTCGTATATCGCATATTTATATTTAAATAAAAGATTGCACATTTACTTACTCTAAAAACATTTGTAAGTTCAATAGATATAAATAATATAACAATTTATATTTAAACTATAGCATATTTTCATGTTGTTCTCTTTATTATCTTTGACAGCTTAGAGTCTAAAGCCAATTATTTCTACCTATGTCATTGCAATGGGTTGCAAAAACCTAGCAGGATGCAAATAGTATTACCTAATTAAACAACGAATAACACTCATATAGACGAGTGCATGCAACATCATCTGGTTTATTTGTTTCTTACTTACTTGGCATACATATGACATCATTCGCATTCATAAAATACTAATGACGTCATTCGCATTTTACTAATGCCAATGACGTCATCAGTCTAGTGCACTGAACGTCGCACGCTCTAATGTGCGATCAGAATCGAATAGGACTACTTTAGACGCTAAGCTAGTCCCCTGTCTCTCCGGACAAAGTCTATAATAATTATTCTGATTTTAGTCAACATGTGTATAACTAACTAGAAGTACTTCTTAAATGCCTGCTACATACCATCAAGTGTATTATCTTTTTCGCATGAGGCTTGAGCATTGACATACAAACTGGCTCATGGGACAAACTTAAATAGCATCAGACAAATTAAACAACACAACAAGATGGTTTGTAAGGCGCATAAATGTAACGGCAGTCGTTCGAAACACATTTTAGACAAACCGTCACAGATTCATTACTAACGAAAATTGTTTCAATTTAGCCTAAAAATATGTTACAAAAATATTTATAGTAAAATTATGTACTAAGCTATCAATGTGGAACGGCGAATTTAACAGATATCTGTCCGAAATAAAAAAATCAAAAAAAAAAAATCATTGCACTCCAAGCACAAGCACATTTTACAAAGCAGTATCACTATTTAATACTTTTATAAAAATTTGAACATCTATAATTGACTCTTACATTGTTTAAGATGAATCGCGTCGTAAGAATTCTCATTTATTCATGTTCACGAAATCAAAAAGTATACTAATTAAAAATGCCGTCTAAAATATTAAATTCGAAATAGTGACATTTGAAAGATTCCTAGTGCCATACTACGCTGCACAAAACTAAGTCACGTAAAGCCAAATTAATGTACCTAAAGTAGATTCATATACGAACGCCCTAGTTTATGAATAAACACCCATTTAAAGCAGTAGGCAGTATGCTAGTGGTTAGGATCCGGATTCAGGGTCCCCACTTGACTTTTCAGAGATATGTGCATTTAAATATCACATGCTTCAAAGGTGAAAGAAAATATGGCGAGGAAACGTTCGAACTTGAATGTTCACCATGTTTTGAAAAGTGTGCGAAGTCTACCAATTCGCATTAGGCCAGTGTGGTGGACTGGTGACGTGGTTTGTTTTTATTCGATGACAAGATAGTCCTTGACTGCGATCTCACCTGATTGTAAATGACGATGCAGTCTAAGATTGTAACGGACTAACTTGGAAGGGGCATACCCCTAATCGGTTCTTAGACATCATCGTGCCGGAACGCTGAATTACTTGGTGGCACGTGTTTGACGGTAGGGTGGTAACTAACCACGGCTAAAGCCTCCCACCAGACCAACCAATATGGCGTATAACCCTTCGCCGAGGAGACCTGTGCTCAGTAGTGAGCCGTGAGTACTAACTACAAATATTACTTGAGACTGTCGCTTTAACTCTTACGAAATCTCGCATTATCGTCCGAATCCGCACGACAAATTGCGACCCTTCGTTGAAAATAATAATGCATGTAGCTGTTTGTTCGTGTTTTATTTTCGACCGTAAGAATGAGTTTAAGTTGTTAATATTGAAAGAATCCACCTCGACGCACTTTGGTGGGCTCTGCTCCTAGGGCATTCTTATTTGAATCTGCCATACTTATTATTATGTATTCGTACAGTCAGCATCAAATATATCAGGCGCAATAAAATACTCAAACATTTAAAATATACTTCTTACATTTCAATCATATCTTTGCATGTCACAAAATATATTATTAAATGCCGGCTGCACAGTAAAATGGAGATCAAATATCAAGGGATAAAACTCTAAAAAAAATAACATTTAATTAATTATTATATTATTGTACTTTTAAGTGAGCATTCGAAAAATGTTATAAGTGCGCATTTTTATCAAAGATATAAGTATGTCTTCACTCCAAATTCTGATATGTAATGTGACAGTCTCTTGGACTAATAACGCTAACATTACAAAGACTGCTAGGTTAAAAACATAAGACCTAGGTTTCACATCTTCGCACTAACTAATAAATATTCTATATTTTATAACAATATGAATTAATACATATTCTTGCAATCTAAATGAACATTCATTACTAATTTTTTAAGAAACAAATTGAAACCTGGTGAAACAGATTCTTAAGTCCTAAATTAAATATGTAGTATTTAAATAGTCGTGAGATAAAACAAAGATTGGATAGAATCTAGGTAGATTATTCATTCGTAAATTTTAGCCAACCTCCAAGAAATAAAGGATAAAGTAAATAAAATAGTATAAATGTAAGTTAGCAGGTAAAAATAAAAAATAATTCACATAACTAAATTCATAATGTACGAAAAGTCGCTAAATTCTAGTTTATTCTGTAAACTAGACCATGTTAGCAAATCATGTTAGCATATTAAATAACTAAATTCAATCAAAATATTTGGACCAATTCTTTTAAAAATATATTTTTTTTATTCGATGACAAGATAGTCCTCCATTGCGATCTCACCTAATGGTAAGTGATGATGCAGTCTAAGATGGTAGCGGACTAACCTGGAAGGGATATGACAGTGTACATTCAACCCATACACCCCGAATCGGTTTCTACACGCCATCGTGTCGGAACGCTAAATCGCTCGGCGGCACGTTTTTGACGGTAGGGTGCTAACTAGCTACGGCCAAAGCCTCCCGCCAGACCAGATAAGAGACAATTTAGGAATAATAAATTCCTAAATTTCCCGGTGGTCTGGTGCGTTCCGATACCATTTCGGTGCGTTTCAAGGTATTTAAGCGACGAAATGTGCGTTGAGGTAAGTCTGCTAAGTATACACGACCAAACGCCGTGCTTTTTTTGGCTTGAAAGCTACAACTTAGGACGCTAGCCCTATCTTCCATTTTTCATTCCTAAGCCTATAATTGTATCTCTGAAACTTCCTCAGCAAGATAGGTTTTTCCAGCGCATAGATTAAGGACTGTCATAACATGTGTAAATGCTCATGTTGAATAAATACTTTCTAATTAATTTGTGCCGAACACTCGATAACATTTTACGAACGCAATTAAGATCTTACGCCTAATTCATAAAACACACAAAAATATACACGTTCTAAAACATTATTGTTATAGACATCACATTTATAATAGGACACTTAAATAGTCGGAAATTCGTTGCGACTTCTTATTATTTACCATTTAGTTCTTTGACAACTTCGGAATCTTCACATACATACATGATTTTTTGTACGTTGGAATGCTTTGCAAATCGGTGGGAATATTAAGCTGCATCAAATTGTGCGGCCAAACGTATACGACCTGTTGACAATAACGAATAAATTAATACAATTTTATTATAGACCAGATATCACGGAAAACAACACAAAAACAAAACAAGAATTTTTTACTCCCTAAAATTAGAACCAGTTTTGGGAAAAAGAATACTTTGTTTGAAGGATTGTTATTATATTACAAACTACCGGAAGCAATTGTAAACAGCAAAAGTTTTCCTATTTTTAAAAAAAGACTCATATTGTATATAGCTTTTGTTAATGTACCATACCTTGGTTATAAGATAAATCTATCAATTAATTTTATTTTGCACGAATATGGTACAAGAAACACACATAGGTCTTAGTTTTACACATAATATGATATCAACATATTCTGCAAAGCTTGGCGTTAAAAAAAAAAATTTTTACTTAATATAAAAAAAAATATTTTAAACCTTTAAATAAAAAAAAATAAATAAAAATAGCCTTTATTTCAGTCTACCAGTTTACATTTTCATAATTTGCCTTAACCTAGAAAATCCCTAAGGACTGAGTGCCTCTCGGCAAAGGCCTCCTCCAGCTCTCTCCAGTGGTTACGATCCTGTGCTACCCTTCTCCAGAATGGACCAGCTGTAAGCTTCAGCTCGTCCTCCCAACGTCTAAGCTGTCTGCCCTTTTTTCTTTTTCCGTCCCGTGGGTACCACTGTGTTATGAGGGTACTCCACTTATCTTGGGCATCTCGAAGCATGTGACCTGTCCACCTCCACTTCAGCTGATCCATTTTAGCCAGGATGTCTGTAACCCCAGTTCTTTTCCTTATGTCCGAACTTCTAATTCTGTCCCTTCTCTTTACTCCCACCATGCTCCGTTCCATTGCCCTCTGACATCTTTCGAAACTGTCCCTATGTGCCTTATTTAGTGCCCAAGTTTCGCAAGCATATGTTATGGTCGGGAGAATGCAGGTATTGAATACTTTTTTCTTCAAGTTTAAGCTCAGATCCTTACTTTTAAAAATTTCCTTTAATCCCCAGTACTTTTTCCAGCCTAAGGTTATTCTTTTGTTTACTTCCTTGGTTGTCTGATCTTCCGGAGAGATTATTTGTCCCAGATACGTATATTCTGGTACATATTCTAATACCTTTCCTTTTACTGTAATTTGTGTAACTACGTTGTTTACATTGGTCATTACTTTTGTTTTGCTTTCATTTATTTCCAAACCAGCATAGCTACTTTCAGTTTCCAGTTCTTGTATCATTTGTTCCAATTTTGTTGGTGATTCCTCAAATAATGCTATATCGTCCGCGAATCTGAGATGATGCAGCCTGCGACCATTTATTTTTAAACCGTTTTCATCCCAGTTTAAGTTTCGGAAGATACTTTCTAATACAGATGAAAACAATTTAGGGGACAGCGGGTCACCCTGTCTGACGCCTCTGCTTATTGGGAAAGCGTTTCCCAACTCTTCTAGTTGTATCCGTGCCTTGCTATTTGAGTATATATTTTTAATTATATTTATATATGTATTGCTGATTCCTTGTTGTTGCAGACTAGTCCATATTCGGCTGTGGAAAACGCTATCAAACGCTTTCGCAAAATCGATGAATGCTATGTACAAAGGTTTATTATATTCGTTATACTTTTCTAACAGTTGTTTGACTGTATGAATGTGGTCTATTGTAGAGAAGTTCTTACGGAAACCCGCCTGTTCAGTTGGTTGGTTCTCGTCTAGCTTCTTCTCTATTCTACCGAGGATGACTTTCGCAAAAACCTTATACACGTTGGACATTAGGCTAATAGGCCTGTAATTGCTTATATCATCCTTTGCCCCTTTCTTATAAATCAAAATAATGTGCGATTCCCCCCATTGACCGGGTATAAATCCTGTTGTTAATATACCATTAAAAATTGAGGTGAGTGCAGGGGCTACTTCATCCATCGTACCTTTTAAGAGTTCATTGCAAATCTTATCCGGACCTGGAGCTTTCTCAATTTTCTGGCTATTGATTGCTTTTTTAATCTCGCTAATTAAGAAATCAGGTTCAGTGTTGGATTTTTGAATCATCTGTCCGAGATCACTATTTGGGCAGTTCTTTGATGAATAAAGCTCACTATAAAAGTTTGTAGCTACCTTATATATTTCTTTTCTTTGAGTTATATTTTTGCTGTTTTTCTTTAACCTCGGTATCCACTCCTTCCCAGTCTCCTTTAATTCTTTTAAAGCTTTTCTTATTCCTCCTGTCTTTTTGATATGGTACTCTAGTCTCTCAAGCCTCTTATTTTTCCTATCCTGTCTCATACTCTGTCTAATGTTTTTACTAATCTCTGCAATCTTGCGGAGATTATCTTTCTTGTCTGGTTTTGATATTAGAATCTTCCTTTCTTCAATCAAATTCTTAGTTGCCATACTTAGGTATCTGGTTTTGGAGGTTTTCTTCTTTGATGTTACTTGTTTTAGCGCCTTCTCTATTGTGTTATATTTGGTTTCAACATCTGGCGATTCGTATGTGGTATGTTTAATTGACTCCTGTAGGGTTTTAATTGTCTCTTCAGTGATGGTTTCATTAAATATGTGGTTTGTGTTTCGTGCGATATTCTTTCTAGACGTTCTAGGCCTTCTAAGATTTACTTCTCCTCTTACCATACGATGATTTGTATTAAAGTTTAATTTCTGTATGACAGTTGTGTTTGTGAAAGCCTTATGGTAGTTGCTTATGATATAGTCAATTTCGTTTTTGAATTTCCCGTCAGGGGATATCCATGTCCATTTGCTCTTGGTATTCTTCTTGAAAATGCTGTTTAGAAGCGTCAATTTGTTTTCTTGTAGGAATTGTATCAGTTTCTGACCATTTTTGCTTCTTTTTCCATACCCATGTTTACCTAGAACAAATTCTTCAGTGTTAAGCTTTTCACCTACTTGGGCATTTAAGTCTCCCATTATTACCAGATGCTTATTTTGATGTTCTCTTAATATTTCGGATAAATCATCATAAAATTCATTTATTTGAGTTTGTTCTGCCTGTTCTGTGGGTGCATACACTTGTACTATCATCCAGTCTTTTTTATAACTCGGTATGCTTAGTATTACTGAGGCTATCCTTTCTGAAATTCCTATGAACTCCTTGATGTTATCTTTTAATTTCTTTTTAATGAGGAAACCAACCCCTTTGTGACCAACAGTTTCTCCCTTGTGGTACATTACGAAATCGTCTCGTTCATCTATTGCCTCCCCTACTCTTCGCATTTCACTGATACCAATAACATCCCAATTTATGTCTTGCAATGCTAACAACAATTCCTGTAAACTTTCCTCGGTTCTAAGGGTTCGTGTATTAAGTGTTGCTATGTATAGAACTTTTTTAGTGGATTTATTATTTTCCTTTGACATAGGTGCAGTGTAGTCATGGTGTTTCTTATAATTGTATTTTGTTTTGGTTTTGTTATAAATTGTTACTGGAGGGTTTTGGTCTTTAGGCACACCCGCGGTGACCAGCCGTGTTGGGGGCCTTAATGCTTGTTTGTTATTTTTGTTTTCATGTAGTTTTGGTGTCTGTGATTTGGAGTTTAGTTGCTATTGTTCATTATTATTTGTGTTTCCTCTATTATTTTTGTGTTGAGCTAATTTGGCTTGTTTCGTTGCTGGCTTTGGAATATTTTGCTGTGATGGTGGTGAAAAATCTTGCTTTCTTTTTTCTCTCTGTGTTGTAGGGCGTTCCTTTACAATCAGTTTGTTGTAATTTATATAAGCGATTTTAAACCTTTAATCATTAAAAAAACATGAACCTCAGTGCGATACATCGCGGTACAGCGAGGTATCTTCGACATGTTCGTGTTTGCATACATTTGTTTTAAAAGAAGGTGACATCGAGGTAGAGATATCGCAGTGAGGGATCTTTCGCATGTTTTTACCCTAATACTTACGTTTATTATCGTGGCTGAGTAAAGCTGTAGGAGCGGGCAAGGCGCTCGCCGGCGGAGAACACCAAATATTTTTCTTCGGCGACTCAAATACGCGGGAACCCTAGAAGAGGCAAAAAAAAATTTTTTTTAATTCGATGACAAGATAGTCCTTGACTGCAATCTTACCTGATGGTAAGTGACGATGCAGTCTAAGATGGTAACGGGCTAACTTGGAAGGGATATGGCAGTGTACTCATAACCCTAATCGGTTTCTACACGCCATCGTGCCGGAGCGCTAAATCGCTTGGCGGCACGTCTTTGACGGTAGGGTGGTAACTAGCCACGGTCAAAGCCTCCCACCAGACTAGACCAGAGACAATTTAGAAATTATAAATTCCCAAATTGCCCCCGCCGTGGATTGAACCCGAGACCTATAAGACTACAAGCCACCACTGCGTCAGGAAGGTCGTCAAAAGGCAAAAAATATCAAAAGGCAAAGAAATGCTAATTGACCGATTTGATTAATTCAAGCTCATAGGTATTATCTGCGACTACGAAGTCTAGACAGCTACTAAACGTTGCTGCTTTTACATACTAATGCTGCTAAAATCATAAATTGTATCATATTTTTTTTTTAATGGACGAGTTGTATACTCACAAAACAAGCGAAAAAATTGTTCCGAAAGACGAAGAGTATAACAGAGTACTTCATTGTCAAATTACATGACAAATTAAGACAAATATCTGCCATAACGCGCTTCATTTACCGTACGTTTGTAACATATCCACCTCTTTTTAGGGTTCCGTAGCCAAATGGCAAAAAACGGAACCCCTAATAGATTCGTCATGTCTGTGTGTCTGTCTGTCTGTCTGTCCGTCCGTATGTCACAGCCACTTTTTTCCGAAACTTTAAGAACTATACTGTTGAAACTTGGTAATTAGACGCATTAAGATAATAAATTTTGGGGTTCCCCATACTTAGAACTGAAACTCAAAAATTTTTTTTTCATCAAACCCATTCGTGTGGGATATCTATGGATATCTAAAAATGATATTGAGGTTTCTGAAATCATTTTTTTCTAAATTGAACAGTTTGCGCGAGGGACACTTCCAAAGTGGTAAAATGTGCTCCCCCCCCCCCTGTAACTTACTTATGTGACTAAAAAAAATATATGATGTACATTACCATGCAAACTTCCACCAAAACGTAAACCGCAATTGCTGCTACGGAACCCTTCATGGGCGAGTCCGACTCGCACTTGGCCGCTTTTTATTATCTATATCTATCTATCTTTTTATACATATACTATATCCTAGGGAATCATACCTTCTGTCCGGGAGGAGTATCGTACACGGAGAAGTCTTCGAGCGTAGCCTTGACGGGCGCCAAATCTCTTTTGGGCGGCATCTTCACTCCGAAGCCCAGCCGCCACGTGTTAGTGTTCTCTTCAACGAACACACACGAGTACTGACGAAGGAAACCCGCCACTGCTTGAGCACCTAATGATTTTAAAAGATTTGAATAAAGTTGAAATTTAGTTAAAAAAAAAAAAACTTGTAGCTCCTATGATGTCATAAATTTACCACCGGTTCGGAATGCAGATTCTGCTGAGAAGAGCCGGTAAGAAACTCAGCAGTTGCTCTTTTAAAAAAAAAAATTTTTTTTTGCAATACGTGACAAAACTATGCTATGTATACAGTGTTTCCACAAAGAAGTTTCAAAAATGCAAAACAATCCAATGCATCTTAAGACAGGCAGGCAAAAGCAGACCCATTCCCGTTGGTGGCACCCGTTCACGAGCATGACTCATGATCCAGCCATTGCTTCGCTCAACCATATTTGAGGGAACGTACCAATGTATTGGATTATTTTGCATTATTGAATACAATCTCTAAGCTAAATTGATAGGTCTAAACTATAAAGCTCGCGCTATGCCTGCTATATTTCACGAGATACTTTCGTAGAACCGCTAAGTTGAATAGGCATCTTGTAGGCAAGCATACTCCAAACTATATATTTTCATCATGTGGCATTATCTATTGTAATACAATCTCTAAATTGATAGGTCTAAAGCTCGTCCTATCCCCGCTTTATTCCATGAGATACTTTTATAGAACCGCTAAGTTGAATAGGCATCTTCTAGGCGAACATAATCCAATCTACATCTTTTCGTCGTAGATAATTGGCGTCAAACATATTTATTAAAAGAAAAAACCAATCTTGCAACATCAAGGTCACGCTTGTGGCCTTACGCCATACGGATTGTCTAATGGTTACCAAAGGAATGAAATCTTACGTATGTTCAATATTAAAATTGAAAAAAAAAAAAAAAAGTATGGCAACACTCCGGTTTCTTCCCTTCGTCCTTGCAACAGCGGCCATGTTAACATTACATTGTGCTTACAATAAATCAAATAATAAAATATCAATTCACGTTCATCTTTTATTTTTAAAACAAACAAAATATCATACACATACCTTCCGTTTCAGAGTTGGGGAACGACGGACCGTAGCGATTCGAATACTCGATGAAAATTTCCGTAACAGGAAGCGAAACCGAGCGGTCGGCGACGATCAGGGCGAGGCGCCACACCGTGCGCCACGCCGCCGTCAGGCGCAGGTGGCGCCCGAACGTCTCCAGCACACCGAGATCGGTCAGGACTTTCATGTCCGGATCGGCGCCGTGCAGCGCGCGGAACGCGTTCACGAAGTACTCCTCGGTGGAGGCGCGCGCGACGCTCCGATCCGACGAAAGCACCGCGCAAGCGGCCAACGCGGCGCTCGCCCAACGACGCGCGTCGTCCGCCGAGTAGACCGTCCCACCCTCTACAATGCCTCCCGCAGCGATCACCAGCGCTTCAAGCGTCGGCACGTCCAACGTGTCGAGCAGAGGCAGCGCGCCGTACTGCGCCGCGTACGCCGTCGGCAGCGCCGCCAGCGCCACCGGCGCCAACGTCCTCAGCCGCTGTGCCATCACCCAGCGGGCGGGCCCCGGCGCGAGGCGCACGAAGCGCTCCCCGGAAGCCTCGCAGTACACCGTCACCGCGTCCGGGATCAAGTCGAGCAGCTCCAACAGCTTGCCGCAGCCGTACTGCCCGACGCGCAGCTGCCTGCCGTACTGGGCGTGATAGGCGGGCACGAAACGGTCGAAATCCATCCTTAAATTGGGGGTATAGCACAGAAGCTCGACGGCTTCGATGGCGAACTGCGACAGGCGGGCGACATCGTTGTGGGGTAACCTTATTGAGCCGTCGGGAGCTACTTTCACGCTCTCGGGCGCCACTTTTTCCAACAACTCCTCAATGGTGCAAACGCCGTAATCGATTATGTTGAAAGGTCGACCGATGACAGAGTTGTATAACTCGGGTAGCTGTTGGATGTGGATGACTCCGGTGGGCTGACAGTTTAATATCTTGACTAGGTCGGACGTCCAACGTTTGCTCTGCGCCGCTGCGGAAATCGTTACCATACGGTATGATCCAGATCCGAGGATCTGAAAAATAAAGGGCTTTTAACCATATGCAAATGCGACAGTGTTTTTCGGGTTGTTTAGGGATTCTAAAACTTAGCAACAAATCCAAACGTCGTTACCATACGGTATGATCCAGATCCGAGGATCTGAAAAATAAATGGCTTGTAACCATATGCACATGAGACAAAAGTGTTTTTCGGGTTGTTTACGGATTCTAAAACTTGGCAACAAATCCAAACTGCCACCTGGCTAACCTCTTGCTTTAATCTAAATTTGTTTGATGCACCGAAGGGAGAGCGCCGTTTTATCTTCATTTTAATGTCATTTCCGTTTACATACATGTATCAAAAAATTCCTCGTGCTTTTGAGATCAACTTTTAAAAACATAATAAACTCTAAGTATTTCGCCTCAATGTAAGTTTTAGATCGTTTTTGAGAGCACACTCACCACAATAGTGTTGCTCAGAGCGGCGAGCAGGTCTGGTAGTTTCGTGAAACCATAATCGGCAACTCGGCACTGCCGGCCAAAATGGTGGTGAAAAGCGGGTATAAGTCTAAAAAAACAGCAATATTAAGTAATTTATAATTATAATTTTATTGTTCTCATCTTACTATTTATTACTTTAAATGTTGTTACACTGTTTGGTATCCTATTATTCTGCTAATCCTACTTCTTACTAATATTATAAATGCGGACGTTTGGGAGTATTTATGGATGGATGGATGGATCTTTGTTGCACCTTAACGCCACAAGGAATTAACTGATTTGGCTGAAATTTGGAATGGAGATAGCTCATACCCAGGATTAACACATAGGCTACATTTAATTCCAAAAAATTAAAGAGGCTGCATACCCAGATTACAAAGGTTTTCCAACCTTTACAAGCAAGGATACAATTTATTAAAATGTATATTTTTGAATGATTATGAAGATGCCAATATGAAGGTTCTACGATCACATAATCTGATTACATATGACAGTGTAATAGGAGCCTTATAAAAAATAAGTATAAGCAGGAACGGATAATACAGAACACACTTTATAGACTGGTTGTGGTCTTCAAGAAGTGGATAGTACAATTTAAGACGCCTGGGGAAAATAATGATTCCTTCCATAGTTTAAGGCCTAAGACACGGAACTGCCCGCGAAATTCAAATTTAATTTGGTTTTTCGCCATTTATAAACTAATACGACAAAATAGGCTTATGGTATTCAAATTGCGCCAATGGCAGTATTATCTTCACAGGTTTATATACTAATCTTAACGTGAAAGTATCCAGTTTAAGAAATTAGTCAAAATAATGAGTTTGACGTGAACTACTCACATATTAGTCATTATTTTGATTTTAACCAAATTAAATTTGAATTTTGCGGGCAGACCCGTCTCTTGGGCCTTAACAATTTTTAATTAACAAAGACCAAAACAAATACAGACCAACACCATAGACAATACAGATAACACACAAATAGATGTCTAAATAGAGTAGATAATGAATAGTCCCACTTACTTGCTGAATGCGATGCTGCAGCGCTCCTTTCCACGCAGCAGGTCGATCAGATCGCGCTCGAACAGCGCCAGCATGGGCTCTAGCATCGGGGCAGTGCGGGGACGGTCGCGGTCGCCGCTCGAACGGGATGATTCACCTATGGAACAGACAGAAAAAAATAAGATTCAGACGAATTCAGAACCTCCACCTTTTTTGGAAGTCGTTTAAAAAAATTGGGTACTTGACTGTTGTCAAAATGAGGATATTCATTAATTACTATCGAAAATATAACATGTAAGATGATGTAAGATGGTGTACGGAAAAACTCGAATGAGTTTATGCTTACACCAAGCTGTAATACCTGTAAAAATTTGTTGTGGAATAAATAAAAGAATAACATTTGTAAAAACAGATAACCGATCAAATCCGAGTTGGACTCGCATACCAAAAAATGCCATAGTGAAAGCGCCCCATTTCATTTTTATTTTATTTTGATTATTTGTTGTTATAATGGCAACGAAATACACATTCTCTGAAAATTTCAACTGTCTGCCTATTACAGGCTGTATCTCATGAGATACAGCCCGCTGATAGTTGGACAGACGGACAGACAGTGGAGGCTTAAGAATAGGATCCCGCTGGTTACCCTTCGGGTACAGAACCCTTAAAAATAAATCTTTCAAAAAATAAATAAGTTATAAGCATTTTTACTGCGACTTTATCCGTCTCTTTCTAAAACGAAATTTTCTATGGAGTGTATGGAGCTACTCCTGAGCCTCTTGTTGATCCTGTTGCTGTTGATATTGATGATGATGATCATGGTGGATCCCTGCGAGATCAAATCAGAAATGAGGAGATCCGTAGGAGAACCAAAGTCACCGACATAGCTCTGCGAGTCGCGAAACTGAAGTGGAAATGGTCGGCGCACATAGTTCGAAGAGCTGATGGTCGATGGGGTCCCAAGGAGCTGCAGTGGCGACCCCGCACCGGGAAGCGCAGTGTTGGCGGATCCCCCACTAGGGGGACGGTCCTGGTGGACTAGGTGGTCTGTGGAGGTCCATGCAAGAGATTTATGTCCAGCAGTGGACGTCTATAAGTTGAAAAAGAAGAAGAAGAAGATCATGGTGGTAGTGATGATGATAATGTACTCACTCATGCTGCAGACGGGGGAGTCCACTCGTGGCGGGCCCCAGGTGAGATGCCGGGAGGGCATGTCCTTCACTTGCACCGAGGGGATGCTGCGCAGGAGCAGCTCTAACGTGACGCCGAACCGACTGTCCGTCGCCAGCGGCGGGAACATGGCCTCGTAGCACTCCACGAAACTACACAAAACATTATTATCAATGAAAATATCCATATAAAGTAAGGTTAACGAAAACTTGGTGAATAGGTTAAAATGAAATTACAAATGCCACTAATCTTGAAAATGATGGTTACCAATACTCGATAAAAACCTCAATATTCCAACGGTTAAAGGTGTGGACTGAAAACTGAAAGGTCGCAGGTTCGAATCCCACCCGTTGCACTATTGTCGTACCCACTCCTAGCACAAGCTTTTCGCTTATTTGGAGGGGATAGGAGGATATTAGTAAACTTCAGCTTGGCTAATGCTCTTTTTTTTTAAAAAAAGAACAAGTTTTGAGCACGCTGATACCTTGCTTTGAACTTTTGATAAACAGTTGATCGCACGCGCTGTTTGGTGTTAAATATTGTCATTTCTTGTTTTTTTCAATTAAAATCAAGTTATATATACGATTTTATATAATATATAGATTACTTGTTGTAGTTAATAAAAAAGAAAAACTTTTCAAGTTTATTTTATTTTTTGATATTATATTTTGTTTTCACTCATTTTTGTTGTTGTTTGCAAAATGACAGTGCAGTAAACAAAACTATTTTAAGACTAGCCGATGCCGGCGCCTTCGTACGCGTGGATTTAGTTTTTAAAAAATCCCGCGGGAATTTTGATTTTTCGGGATAAAAAGTAGTCTATGTCACTTTCCAGGACCTAAACTGTACCCATTCAAAAAATCACGTCGATCAGTAGCTTTGTTGCAGCATGACTGAAGGCCAAACCAACAAATATTTATAATATTAGTAGGAATAACCTACTAACGCGTTTTAGGCTAAATCTACATTTATACCTATATTCCTGCAAATAAAAGATTAATGAAAATGAAAATGAAAAAGTGATTTATTAATAAAAAGTTACAAATACATTAAACCGTCGCTGGGGCATCCTTTTAGGTAAGTATTATACCTGTGCCAGGATGTCCCAAAGATTATTCATTTATTTATAAGCTCACCTCAGCAGCGGCAGTATTCCCCCGTGAGTCTGCAGCAACAACTGTACATTCTTCGACAGTACGGATAGCTTCATGTACACCGGCTGCAGAATCTTATTGCAGTCTTCGTGGCCCGCGCTCAACGTAGCATGGATGTGGCACTTCCACGGCGTTTCCTCGGACTCAGCGTTCGAGACCGGCTTGAGATCTATCAGCTGGACCATACGGCCGTACCCCTCGTGGACCACTACCGTGTCCTTGAGCTTAGCTAGGTCAGAAGTGGTCAGTGCACAGCAGTATCTACTGGCGTACGCGTCGCGTAGGATTAGCAGGGGTAATGAGTGGTTGTTTTGTTCGAGTAGGATGGCGCGTAGACGGACACGTAGGACGTCTAGATTAGGGGCAGGGGAGGGTCTGCCTAGGGACAGTTCAATCCTCAGTCTTCCCCAGCGGTTGTCCAGCCTGCGTTTGTGTAGACGCGCTATGAGCAGCCGCGCGTCCCACTCGGACCGTACTACGACGGTAGCTATGGGTCCCTCGCCCGCCGCCCATACACTCACTTGGGGCACTCGTACGTATTGATTGAAGAGGTCGAAAAGCATATCCTGTAAAGGATATTATTATTACTTCACAAGACATGGTGGCATGATGATTCACATTAATAAAATTATCACAATGATAAAAAGTACCTCTGCAGCATCAGGCTTGAAGAGTTGAAGGTAAAAATTTTTATGGGACCATTTCGCAAGCTTCGTCCGTCGATTAAAAAAAAATCGCGTGAATCGGTGCAGAAACCCCGTAGTGGACATACATAGAAAAAAAAAAGATACCGGCCGAATTGATAACCTCTTCCTTTTTGGAAGTCGGTTAAAAACGAAAACGGACGCGAAAAACATCCTACTGTTGAATCCCCGCCTACTAGGACACGAGTTTTAATCCCCGCCTAGTAAGACACAATTTTGTGGGGTAATTTTTTAACGCAGTTAGATTTCCTTAAGAACTTAATAATTATTCGTAGCCTAGCTAGCAACAAAACTACGAATGACATTTATAATATTAGTTAAGATTTTAGAATCTTTACTTTATATATATCTGTATATGTAGCTATGTTCCTGCAAATAAACTATTAATTTTTTTTTTTCCGAAATAAAATAATTAATATAGGAAACACAGATGCTGGAAGAGTGTTCCACACCTTAGCGGTTTTTATCAGAAACGTTGAGTTGTCTAAATATATAAAAGGAAAACGTGACTGACTGACTGATCTATCGATGCCCAGCTCAAACCACTGGACGGATTGGGCTGAAATTTGGCATACAGATAGCTATTATGACGTAGGCATCGGCTAAGAAAGGATTTTTGAAAATGCAACCCCTAAGGAGGTAGAATCGGGGTCTGAAAAATCGAATTAAACGTGAGCGAAACCGCGGGCGTCCGCTAGTTATGTATAAGAACACTTCAAAAAAACTTCAACTGTACTTACAGAACAAGACTGTCCAATCATCCCAACAATCTTGCAGGGCAGTTAACAATGCCAGAAACGATACGCCGCTTAAAGAGACGGCATATATTGGACAATATCTATACTATTATAATAAAGAGAGAGCGCCAATTTTGTGAGTTTGTATGTATGTCCGGAGCAAACTTTGGAACCACCGCACCTATTACAATAATTCTTTTACCATTTCAAAGGTACATTATTCCAGATGGTTATAGGCTATAATTATGTTAATAAATGTATTATGGCTAGATATTATGTGCAAATTTGTTAAAGAAGTCGGAATTTTTTTTGACTCTTAAACGTTTTCAAGGCGTGCGCTGGGTCATATACTGTTATTGGATTAAAATGATGTATGGGTGAATTATTCCTCTTAAAGAGTTCTAAAAAAAAGTCCGCGATAGCATATGTCTATATTCTAAGGATAACTTACAGTAACCATTTCTATATTTCAAATTTTGATTAAAAATAATGAATTATTTTCGAAGCTTCTTTAGCCGATGTGATGTCAATCTATATCTAAATAAATATGTTTATTATCGTAAGTATTTAATTTAGAACATATTTGCCCTTTACACTATACAATTTAAATAAATGTCTTAGGAGTTATCGGAAAATTAATATTTCCGCGCGACAAAATAATAAAATGGTGCCGGCTGGCGCGGCGGGGCACGGTGGCGGGTATCGGTGCGGGATATTCGTGTGGTTCCTGTGGTGATCTTATTGACAATCGTCTCCTATAAGAAGCTCACAAGAACAAATATTTAATTTTCAACCCGGACGAAGTCGGCGCGGGCTTCTAGTAGCTTAATAAGCTAATATGACGCATAGAGTTCATCCCACTGGGGAAGTTGTCTCCACACGACAACTACTCCCACAACACATCTGCTCATAGTCTGCCGACTGATCGCATGATGTACACAGAAAAAAAAAAAAAAAACAAAATGTATAAGAACACAATACCTGGAGGACGGGCGGCTCATAAGGCGGTAGGTTGGTGACGGTGAGCTCGGTGGGCGTGTCCCCCTCCCCCTCGCTCTGCTCGCTGAAGCTGGCCGACGAGTTCCACGGCGAGCCGGCCCGGCTCTGGTTCAGGTCCCTGCGGCTGTCATCGCCGCTGTTACTGGACGAGCATCCCGAGCGATCCAAGCACGAACCTAAAACGGGATTCATTCCTTAAGATGGTGCGGGTTGTTACGCTCCCTCAAATATGGTTGAGCGAAGCAACGGCTGGATCGTGCGTCATGCTCGTGAACGGGTGCCACCAACGGGGATGGGTCTGCTTAGTCTGCCCGTCTTGACATGCATTGGATTGTGTGTACCTACGTATGCATTTTTGAAACTTCATTGTGGAAGCACTGTATACATAGCATAATTTTGTCACCTATTGTAAAAATTTTTGAAAAGAGCAACTTTTTCTTTTGAAAAGAGCAACTGCCGAGTTTCTAACCGGCTCTTCGCAGCAGAATCTGCATTCCGGTGGTAGATTTATAACGTGTCATAAGAGCCACAAATTGGCCTACATGAAATAAATAAATTTTGAATTTGAATTTGAAGGTATAAAACGAAAGTTGAACAAGAAAAAAGTTTAAAAATTGGATATATCAATCATTTTGATTTTGTTCGCATAAAATGAAGCCTATGTCACCTAAACTGTAATAAAGAAATAATTGACATGAAAAAAAATCTTTTGCTATAATCCGCCAAACCAGAAAAAACCTCTATAGCAAAATGCACCGCTCGGGCTATACGCAGTCGCTCCTCGAGTATCGAAGATACGATTCGCTCCGAGAGTGGAGCATCCTCAGGAGATATTAACTCAACAATGCACAATAATCCTTACTAATATTTTAAATGCGAAAGTGTGTTTGTTTGTTGGTTTGTCCTTCAATAACGCTGCAACAGAGCTATGGGTCGACGTGATTTTTTGCATAGGGAAAGTTGAGAACCTAGAGTGTGACATAGGCTGTGAATTTCCGCGGGACGAAGTCGCAGGCATCAGCTACTTGCAAATTGTGCAATTGACACCTCATTCATCAAGATCAGCTTAGTAAGTTCAGAAGTACGTTACCATGCGTGCCCCGGATCTTGCGCGGCTTGGCGGCGGGTGGCGGGCAGAAGTCCATCGGCGGAGCGCTGGGCTCGGGCAACTGTTGCAAGGCTAGATCCATCTGCTGCGACGCGGTTCTCATCCGATCTGCGCTCGCCAACGACTGCAGACATAGTATTAACAATCTTGCTAAAGTAAACGTCCAAGTTCCAACCGCACTATAACGACACGACAAATATTATTCCCATCTATATATATAAAATTCAAAGTCCTGACTGACTGACTGACTGAGATATCAACGCACAGCCTAAACTACTGAAGTTAGAAACTTGAAATTTTTACAGTTGAACCAACTGTAAAAATTTCAATTTTTATGACGTAGGCGCACACTAAGAAAGGATTATTGGAAATTCCGCCCCTAAGGGGTTTAAATAGGGGATGGAAGTTTATATGAAACTCCGTCATTTTTCAAGCTGTTTCCATCAAAGTTAGTATTTGAGCTTTCAGTTAAAAATAAAGAAGTACGTGTGTCACAGTTTTTGAAAATTCCACCCCAAAATCTAATTCCATGCGGACGAAGTCGCGGGGGCAAAAGCTAGTTGATTCATACGTCCCTAGCCACATCGCCGCGTCGCGCTTGTCCGCTTCCACGTCATTGTAATCCTATTATAATCCTATTTCCTATTATTAATTATTAATATTATAAATACAAAAGTTTGGATGTATGTTTTTTACTCAATTACACCGCAACGACTAAACTGATTTTTTTGACATTGAGTTAGATTATAGACTGGAATAGCACACAGGCTACTTTTTATCCCGGAAAATAAGAGAGTTCCCACGGGACTCCAAAAAACCTCAATCTACGCGTACGAAGTCGCAGGTATCAACTAGTGTGAATCATAAAAAGGCTCGGGGTCGCCGAGATGGAGAGAGCTATACTCGTAGTATCCCTTCAAGAGCGAAGCCGCGGGCATCAACTAGTCGGTTGATTAAGGAAGAAAATTATTGTTCGAAGCTTGCACCCGACACTTTTTTTTAAATATATTTTTAGCGAGCAGGCGGGTCACCTGATGTTAAGTGATTACCGCCGCCCATGAACATTTGTAGCACCTGAGGCACCACAAATGCGTTGCCGGCTTTTTAGGAATTTGTCGGTCCGCCCCTTGAATAATCCCATGTTGTAATTCAGTGGGAACACTGTAGCAGGAAGTTGGTTCCATAGTTTCAAAGCACGTGGAAAAAAAGATCTGGCACACCGGGTGGTCGAAGTGGTCCAGGTACCCAGGTGGTGTGGGTGAAATTGTGTTCGGTGGCGAGCGGTGCGATTGTAAAAGAAGGTACTTCAAACATACCTGCACTTGCGGGGGCACGAACTGCGGCGGCGGTCGTTGCTGAGGCGCCGGGCGCTGATGAGGCGCCGTGCTGTAGCCCTCATCGCTGGAGTAAGTCGGCTGGAGCACGCTCCGCGCAAACCGCGTGCCTATCTTCCGTCCAAACACATCCTCGCCATCCATACGTTTTAAAGCTCTGCGACAAACAAAAACATAAGTTATTTTTTTTATTCACTAACAAAATCTGTTGACATGTGTTTTTCGCTAGCTGTCTTACTAACGGGACGATTTTGTGCAATCATTTGTGAACGATATACCTAATGGTAAAATGCATAAAACAGCTGAAACTTTTTTTTTATTCGACAAGATATTCATTGACTGCGATCTCACCTGATGGTAAGTGACGATGCAGTCTAAGATGGTATAGCAGGCGAACTTGGAAGGGGCATGTATGGCAGTGTACTCATACCCCTAATCGGCTTCTACACGCCATCGTGCCGGAACGCTAAATCGCTTGGTGGCACGTCTTTGACAGTAGGGTGGTAACTAGCCACGGCCACCAGACAAAACAATTTTAACATTGTTGATTGATAACATTACATGCACAATTTGGCAAAATGATTATGTCCTGTAACCTGTTCATTATTTAGTACCATATTGTTGCAATGCATGGGCCGCCTACAGAGTTGAGTTCTTATGATTCTGATCACTGTCTATAAGCCAAATACTCCATCAGGATGAAACCAATGATTTCAAACACGATACATCTGCTTTAAGTTGTTAAAAACACAGCATTACGTCAAGGTATATAATATTATAGCAGTGTCATCGGGTACACTTTTACGTTCAAGTCTATCAGATAAATTGAAGTAATATAAATTGAAGTAATTAATGTATGACTCGTGTCTTTACGCCGGTTGAAAAGAGCTTCTAGTGGACAAACCATCAAAATAGCTAAGAATCACCCCATTGAATATTAAAAACTGCACTCAAATCGATCCATCCATTTGAGTCATACAGCACACAAAGCGGTCAAACATCCCCTCACCTCCCTCTTTCCGTCAAGGGTTAAAAAATGTTTTATTTTATCAACCCGGCATAAAAGAAGTCTTATTCTCGGTCTAGTGGCCACTACCTAAACAGCATCACCTTCATTTAAAACTCAGCGAGCTGTGTAAATCAATCAATCAATTCGTTGAAGTGTAACATTAATTGTGCAAAAACCCATCGACAAAATAACGGCGAGAATGCGTAATAAGTATAAATGCTTGAAGTTGTCTATTAACAATAGAAAGAAAGGTGTAGCTAGATGACGTCATTATTTTTATTCCTTTGATATAAAGTAAAATAATTAAGATGTAAATGTATCTTGCGTTTAACAATCGAAAAAAATCTATCATCAACGGCTCACTACTGAAAGCAGGTCCCCTCTCACAGAAGAGTTATTGGAACAATGGACATTTGAACAATGACGCGTCATGCAACCCGAGTCGTGACACGCCTAGACCCAAAAGTAATTCTAAAAACAATGTTCTAAATAGATAAAACTCACTATTTTTGTGTAAATTGCAGAGTACTAATCAAAAAATTGTGCCCATAACGAGATTAGTAATAAACTCTTAAGTCCTAATTCTTTCGAATTCGACAACCTAGTCAAAGTTTTCACGTCTTTCTTATACGTTGGCTAGCCACAATCTTAACCATTGAACACTTATTTTTTTAAATAACATACGAATATGCGCTAAAAATGTTCGATATTAAATTTTTTTCTCACTTTATGGCTTAAATCACGTACACGGAATAACGGTAGAAAAGAATGTATATTCTTACCTATCGGAACCTGGCATCTTATGCGAATAAAACACTGATTAAACACTGATTTTACACTAATTGCTTTCAAAGCTACACAATAAATAGGTACATGGGTTTTAAGACTAGTTAAAATTATAATTAACCTAAATTAAATTAATTACACCGTTTACTTGCATGTGCCTGGCAATGCAATGACCGTTTGAGTTACGAATATGTGTCATTCACTGCTATGCAAAATTGTTATAAACTTGAGGGTAAGTTTAAAAATGAAGTCCGAAGAAACGTAAAGCTAGTCCTACACTATACGAGAAAGCTGACTTTGCCTACTTTTAACGATGCTGGAACTTGGATCTGTCATCAAAATATCAATATTTGAGAAAATGTATTTTTTATCCCCTGACCGAAAATCTGTAGTGTGGTGTTACACGTTTTACCGCTGCTGTGTGAGACATCGCAGCACTTTCCCGACCGATTTCAATATGGATTTTTTTATTCGAAAATAGGTTTAACTGTATTGATGACTGTTTGATGAAAATCTTTTCAGGTATTTAAGAACTATCAACCTTTTTTCCAACCGTTTGAAGAGATCTGAGTGATAAAATTGATATTTTCATTAGACTACTTTTGTCTCAGAAAATAAGACAGTTGCCGTGGGAATTAAAAAAACTCAATCCACAAAATCAAAACACAAAAGTACCTATATAAATTAGTAAATTGTAAGTGACCACCCGTGATTTCGACATAACAGCCTACCAAGCACGCATGATTACGACTGGATAACCATACTTTTTTACCGTCCTGTAAAAGTCACATCAAAACCTGCACAGCCTTTCTGAAGAAGATTGTTTACATAATCGTAATAAAAGACGGTTAAATAAAGTCTCTTATTTCAGACACTTCATTGTTTAGTAAATATATTGTACATTCTAACTGAAAGGTGTTACGAACTATTGCACCTTGTCTGGACATAGCCTAATAAAGAAGATTCAATAGTTACCTTTTCAACGTTTTAACTAGTGAACGACACATCAGCCGTTTCAAACTCAGGTCAATGACCTCTATGAAAAACAGCACCAACGCATCATATCAGCATACTATTGTTATAAAGAACGAATGTAACGAAATTCTAGTGCATTAAGATTAAGAATCATTAAAATCGTATCAGTTAGGTCTTTTGGATGAATATTATGTCGAAATCTTTTTTTTTTTAATTAACAAAATGCAATATTTAACCTTTGTTCTATAAAATGTGACGTTTATTACAAAACATACAGAATGTTAGATGTTTTTGATGAGATCTTATGAAAGAAGGGATAGGCAAGTAATTCCTATGCGTGAGTAATTTTCAAATTAAAAAATGTTTAAGAGCCTACAGTATGCCAGCGTGCCACGTTTGATCGTCCTTATCAATAAAAATATTGAATCAATAATATTGAAAGAAATATATAGTAAAGTTGACGATATAGACTGAATTTTGTATGTTGTGAAAACACGATTGCTAAAAATTTTCTCGATAGAAAAAATTCACAAATTTTGCATGAATTCATTCACGCTCCGGCATTCGAACGGGGAACCCGCGTCGCTTGTTCTCACGCATACCTACCAGAATACGTATATTATCTAAGAAATTATAAGTGTAATGAAATGGGAAATAAGCGGAATAAGAAAAATAAGACGGAATTGGAAAATAGAAAATGCTAAAAACATGAATTGATTACTACAATAATAACTTTTTTGGCTCTTGCTGTGGAATAGGTACATAGTTTCATACACCTACCATCACTAAATATTAAGGTAGTTTTCCCAGTTAGTAGCCACGGTCGCATTATTTTAGTAGTATAAACAAAAGACTAGTTATAGCCTATTTTGTTACAGAATGCAAATACATAGCTTCCTAAAGGTCTTCCTTAGGCTTCCTAAGTCTAAGACTAAGTCTGTCTAAGACTGAGTCTAAGACTGAGTCTAAGACTGAGTCTAAGACTGAGTCTAAGACTGAGTCTAAGACTGAGTCTAAGACTGAGTCTAAGACTGAGTCTAAGACTGAGTCTAAGACTGAGTCTAAGACTGAGTCTAAGACTATGGTCTAAGACTAAGTCTTAGACTAAGTATATATCTATGTCTAACACTAAGACTTAGACTTAGCCTTAGTGTGAGACTTAGACTTAGATTTAAACTTAGACTTAGTCTAAATCTAAGTCTAATTCTAAGTTTAATTGTAAATCTAAGTCTAAGACTCAGTCTAAGACTAAGTCTAAGTCTAAGACTAAGTCTAAGACTAAGTCATAGTCTTAGTGAAAGACTTAGACTTAGACCTAGTCTTAGTCTTTGCTTAGACTTAGTCTTTGACTTAAACTTAGTCTTAGTGTTAGACTTATACTTAGTCTAAGTCTAATTCTAAGTCTTAGTTATTAATAATATATAATAACTAGTAGGGCGCGTGGGTGCGCGGCCCGCTGCAGCGGACCGCGGTTTTTCTGCTCTTAGACTTTCATGGCCTGATCATTTTCTACCACAAAACCACTATTCCAACTTGTACACTCTTTAAGATAGACATCGACGAAATTTGTGTGGCCGCCATCTTGAATCCGCCATTTTGGTGTTTATTTCAGCTCATTGCCAATTGGATGAGGTTTCAAGTGATTTTTGTTTGAGCACCCTCAACCTATCTTCAATACCCTGACCGTGCTCCTCACTCGTCTCCGAAATCCTCAATCATCAGCTCTCTCTATATTTTTCATCCAAATGAATTTTTGTCCTCTATACGAAATCATCAGCGGAAAGGAACGTATCAAAGTCTTGCATACATTTTATATGAAAAAAAAAAAAATCCGCCATCTTGAATTTTTTTCTATTCACCACATAGACCATCGGGTCCTGATCATCTTTTTCCAAGAAACCACTCTTCCATCTTTCATAGTCTCCGAGATAGACAACGACGAATTTGTATGGCCGCCATCTTGAATCCGCCATTTTGAATTTTTTTTCAGCTCCCTGCCAATTGGATGAGGTTTCGAGTGGTTTTTGTTTGAACACTCCCCACCTATCTTCTATGCCCTGGCCGTGCTCCTCACCCGTCTCCGAAATCCTCAACCATCAGCTCTCTCCATATTTTTCCTCCAAATTAATTTTGTCCTCTATACGAAACCATCAGATATTTGAAAAGGAACCGTATTAAAGTCTTGCATATATTTTGTATGGAAAAAATTTAATTCCGCCATCTTGAATTTTTTTTCTATTCATCAAGTAGACCTTTGGGTCCTGATCATCTTTTTCCAAGAAACCACTCTTCCATCTCTTATAGTCTCCGAGATAGACACCAACGAAATTTGTATGGCCGCCATCTTGAATCCACCATTTTGGAGTTTTTTTTCGGCTCTCTGCCAATTGGATGAGGTTTCGAGTGACATTTGGTTGAGCACCCCCCACCTATCTTCGATACCCTGGCCGGTGCTCCTCACCCGTCTCCGAAATCCTCAATCATCAGCTCTCTCCATATTTTTGTTCCGAATGAATTTTTGTCCTCTATACGAAACCGTGAGTGAAAAAAAATTTTTCCATACAAAATTTTACAGCAGAGGTGATCAATCAGTCAGTCAGTCAGTGAATCAGCACGAGTAGCTATATATATAGTAACTAGTAGGGCGCGTGGGTACGCGGCTCGCTAAAGCGAACCGCGGTTTTTCTGTCCACCAAGTAGACCTTCGGGTCTTGATCATCTTTTTCCAAGGAAGCACTCTTCCATCTTTTATAGTCTCTTAAATAAACACCGACGAAATTTGTATGGCCGCCATCTTGGATCCGCCATTTCGGAGGTTTTTTTCAGCTCTCTGCCAATTGGATGAGGTTTCGAGTGACTTTTGTTTGAACACCCTCCACCTATCTTCAATATCCTGACTGTGCTCCTCACCCGTCTCCGAAATCCTCAATCATCAGCTCCCTCCATATTTTTTTCATCCAAATGAATTTTTGGCCCTATACGAAACCATCAGAAGTTTCGGAAAGGAACCTATCAAAGTCTTGCATACATTTTATATGAAAAAAATAAATTCTGCCATCTTGATTTTTTTTCTATTCATCAAGTAGACCTGCAAGTCTTAATCATCTTTTTCCAAGGAACCACTCTTCCATCTTTTATAGTCTCTGAGATAAACACCGACGAAATTTGTATAACCGCCATCTTGGATCCGCCATTTTGAAGGTTTTTTTCGGCTCTCTGCCAATTGGATGAGGTTTCGAGTGACTTTTGCTTGAACACCCTCCACCTATCTTCAATATCCTGACCGTGCTCTTCATCCGTCACCGAAATCCTCAATCATCAGCTCTCTCCATATTTTTTCTGTGAATGAATTTTTATCCTCCATACAAAATCAACATAAGTTTTGTTTTAGTCTTGCATATATTTTGTATGGAAAAAATTTTGTTCCGCCATCTTGAATTTTTTTCTATTCATCAAGTCGAATTTCAAGTACTGATCATCTTTTTCCAAAAAACCACTCATCCATCTTTTATACTCTCTGAGTTAGACACTGACAAAATTTGTATGGCTGCCATCTTGAATCCGCCATTTTGGAATTTTTTTTCGGCTCTCTGCCAATTGGATGAGGTTTCGAGTGACATTTGGTTGAACACCCCCCACCTATCTTCGATACCCTGGCCGGTGCTCCTCAGCCGTTATCGAAATCCTCAACCATCAGCTCTCTCCATATTTTTGCTCTGAATAAATTTTTGTCCTCCATACGTAACTATCAGAAATTTTAAAAAAGAATCAATTTAAGTCTTGCATATATTTTGTATGGAAAAAAAAAAATTCCGCCATCTTGAATTTTTTTTTAATACATCAAGTAGACTTTCGGGTCCTGATCACCTTTTTCCAAGAAACCACTCTTCCATCTCTTATAGTCTCCGAGATAGACACCGGCGAAATTTGTATGGCCGCCATCTTGAATCCGCCATTTTGGAATTTTTTTTCGGCTCTCTGCCAATTGGATGAGGTTTCGAGTGACATTTGGTTGAACACCCCCCACCTATCTTCGATACCCTGGCCGGTGCTCCTCAGCCGTCTCCGAAATCCTCAATCATCAGCTCTCTCCATATTTTTCCTCCGAATGAATTTTTGTCCTCTATACGAAACCATGCGTGAAAAAATTTTTTTCCATACAAAATTTTACAGGAGAGGTGATCAATGAGTCAGTGAGTGAGTGAGTGAGTGAATCAGTGAATCAGCACGAGTAGCTATATATATATTAACTAGTAGGGTGCGTGGGTGCGCGGCCCGCTGCAGCGGACCGCGGTTTTCCTGCTCTTAGACTTTCAGGGCCTAATCATTTTCTTTCACAAAACAACTATTCCAATTTGTACACTCTTTAAGATAGACATCGACGAAATTTGTGTGGCCGCCATCTTGAATCCGCCATTTTAGTGTTTTTTTTCAGCTCATTGCCAATTGGATGAGGTTTCGAGTGATTTTTGTTTGGGTACCCTCAACCTATCTTCAATACCCTGACCGTGCCCCTCATCCGTCTCCGAAATCCTCAATCATCAGATCCCTCCACATTTTTCCTCCGAAGGAATTTTTGTCCTCTATACGAATCCATCAGAAATTTGGAAAAGAAACCGTATCAAAGTCTTGCATATAATTTGTATGAAAAAAATAAATTCCGCCATCTTGAATTTTCTTTCTATTCATCAAGTAGACCTTTGGGTCCTGATCATCTTTTTCCAAGAAACCACTCTTCCATCTCTTATAGTCTCCGAGATAGACACCGACAAAATTTGTATGGCCGCCATCTTGAATCCGCCATTTTGGATTTTTTTTTGGCTCTCTGCCAATTGGATGAGGTTTCGAGTGACTTTTGTTTGAGTACCACCCACCTATCTTCGAAACCCTGGCCGTGCTCCTCACCCGTCTCCGAAATCCTCAACCATCAGCTCTCACCATATTTTTCTTCCAACTAAATATTTGTCCTCTCTACGAAACCATCAGAAATTTTGAAAAGGAGCCGCATAAAGTCTTGCATATATTTTGTATGGAAAAAAATAAATTCCGCCATCTTGAATTTTTTTTCTGTTCATCAAGTGGAACTTCGGCTCCTGATCATCTTTTGCCAAAAAATCACTCTTCCATCTCTTATAGTCTCCGAGATAGACACCGACGAAATTTGTATGGCCGCCATCTTGAATCCGCCATTTTGGAGTTTTTTTTCGGCTCTCTGCCAATTGGATGAGGTTTCGAGTGACATTTGGTCGAACACCCCCCACCTATCTTCGATACCCTGGCCGGTGCTCCTCAGCCGTCTCCGAAATCCTCAATCATCAGCTCTCTCCATATTTTTCCTCCGAATGAATTTTTGTCCTCTATACGAAACCATGCGTGAAAAAATTTTTTTCCATACAAAATTTTACAGGAGAGGTGATCAATGAGTCAGTCAGTGAGTCAATCAGTGTGTCAGTGAATCAGCCCCAGTAGCTATATATATATTAATGCTTAATATAATATTAGTTTCATTTTATTTCCATACCTATGTACTAGAGGTTCGTTAAAATGTATCATATACCCTATCGTACGGCGCGTGACCCCTGCCGCGTGATGAACTCGTGCGAGTGAGATAGCTGCAACTACGCGGTGCGGGCGGCTGCACGCTGGGTAGTGAGGCGGGGGCAAAATTTGGATTCCAGCTGGCATACTATAAGCTCTTAAGTATTCTTTTTCAAAACGCCTTACGTAGTAATACACGAGACGTGAACATGAGTCGTTACTGATTACATGTACCTTTGAATTGTTAATGTATATTTCCTAATATCTACTTTCTTTAACTACAAGTTTGAAGACCTCCCAGGCGCAGTGGTGAGCGCTGTGGTCTTAAGACTGGGAGGTCTTAAGACCACAGCGATTCCGCGATTCCCATCGGAGGCAATTTGGGAATTTGTAATTTCCGAATTCTCTTTGGTCCGATCTGGTGGTTAGTTACCACCCTACCGTCAAAGACGTGCCGCCAAGCGATTTCGCGTTCCGATACGATGGCGTGTAGAAACAGATTAGGGGTATGGGTTGAATCTACACTGCCATACCCCTTCCAAGTTAGCCCGCTGCCATCTTAGACTGCATCGTCACTTACCATCAGGTGACATCGTAGTCATGGACTATCTTGTCGTCGAATAAAAAAAATCAGCTGCTTTATGCCATTATATCGTGCACAAAGTCGCCCCGTTAGCAACACAGCTAGTGAAAAAGTATGTCACGACTCACGTCAACAGATTTTGATACGCTGCTGTGCGATTTACTGATGTTACTTTCACTATTGAAGTAGGTGTTAACGTGGGTTTTAGAAGGCTTATAATATCAACTACTGAGCGCAGTTCACCTCTCAGAGAAGGGTTCTAGCTTATAGGCAGTTATCCACCACAATGCAAATTGTAAAGTTTCACACATTTTTGAGAACGTTATGAAGAACTCTCGTGCAGTTTTCAAAAGCGTTTGTTATAATCACTTAAAATCACGTAACTGCTTTGTTATCTATACATCTATATAAATCTATATCTATACAAACAAATAAAATTGAAAAGTCTGTTTGTAATATCAAAATAACAGCTTTTTCAATAGGTACGACTGGCTATGATGATTTTCAAAGCTACTGTAGGTACCTATCTATACCATTGCTGACTATTGTCTTAATTCTGTCTAGTATGCCTTCTGTGTACTCTGTTGAGCTCCCCAAGACAACATAAGTAAAAGACGAAAGGCTTGCCTACCATTGAACCTTATGGCACGCTTCTGTCTGGAGGCTGGTCTATTGGCGACTTTAATAAAATCCAAGCATTACTACATCCACATATTTCGAAGAGCTGATGGTCGATGGGGTCCCAAGGTGATGAAGTGGCGACCCCGAACCGGGAAGTGCAGTGTTGGCAGACGCCCTACGAGGTGGACTGAAGACATCAAACGAGTCGCAGGGAGCTGCTGGATTCAGGCGGCGCAAGACCGAGGCCTGTGGAGGTCCATGCAAGAGACCTATGTCCAGCAGTGGACGTCTATAAGTTGATAAAAAAGAAGAAGACTACCTCCAGAACACCATTTTGCAGAGCTGTCTAAACAAACTTAAAATATTACTCTCTAAAGAGATAATTCTCTCATCGTCAATTTTGAATTATGTCACTCTTGTAGCAAATGAGCGATTTTTTGTTTTTGTTTTGAAAAGAGCAACTGCTGAGTTTCTTGCCGGCTCTTCTCGGCAGAATTAGCATTTCGAACCGGTGGTAGATTCTCGACTTGTCATAAGAGCCACAAGTTGGCCTGCATGAAGAAAATAATTTTGAGTTTGAGTTTGAGACAGACTTACCTAGAGGCGTGGTCGGGTGTAGGGAACCGCAGCATGGCCGTGGAAGCCGTCACTCGCAGCACTTTGCCCCCGCAGTTATCAGAGAGCCGGCGGAGGCGACGGGACACTCGCTCCGGGGGCTGGTCTATTGGCAGGTTCAATACTTCCATCTCGCATGTCGGTTCTTCTTCATCGGTTTGACTTACCTATTTAGAAAATAATTAATTTAAGAATCTACTGTTATCCAGAGACTCGTGCTGAGAGCGTGCTTTGACTTAGCTCGGACTCAAGATAAGTTTTTTTTTCATTATGTATTTTATACAGGACTTTTAAAGGTAACCTTTATGTCATCCCCATCGGTACACACAAAATATTAGAATTGACTATTATACAAAATCAACTACCTATATATCTCTACCAATTCTTTCAAATTGGTACATATTACATACATATATATGCTCCGACATAAATCTGTCTCGTTTTATCTCTGTCTTGAGTCTGAGCAGAATGAGAGTGCGGTATAGATTTCAGCCTTAAACTCGCGCACTATGCGCCAACGACCATAGTAATTGGCCACAACGACCAATTGGTCAAACGACCTGCGACCAAAGTAGTGACCACAATCAGTCAGATGCTCCAAATCGGAGATGGTTGTGGCAAAATAGTACGCGAGGAAAGGAAAAGTGTGAGGTGAAAAGCGAACATAAAAATGAGATCGAAAAAATTAATAATATACAAGAAAGAAATATTCAATTGATTGGAGAAAATGTTGTACCATTTTGACTATTTTCTTATTGAGTTTCTAAGATCTTTGTCGGACTATAGTAATAAAGGAGTAAGTTTTTTTACTCTAAACTATTTTTATTTTATTAAATATGTGTGTTACAAAAATCGCGGAAAATTTTATGAAAATTAGTTATTTCAATTGATCTTTCTAAAAATATTAACCAAAAGTATGGTAATGAGAATTCAGTGAATAAAATGAAGACTTATGACTATAAGTTATTTAGATGTTATAATCTACAACTTAATCTAATTTTTACTCACCAAATATCATTTACGAGGATAGACCTTTAGAAAGAATAAATGGTTAGCGACAATTCTTACACGAATTTCTGTTCTTGATCTTAGAGACTCAATAAAAAAGGTACACATCATTTCAATAGGTTTTACTAGATTTGTAGATGTATATTATGTACCTAACTGCATTTCTTTTTGGTACAAAACTCAAATGCATATTTTTCCTAGCTTATTTTGTATGTTATTTCAGCCATATTCATCTGCTATTTAAAATCAAACTGAGTCTGGGACACTTTAAGCTGAATCTATTTGTGCATGTCTGCATTGATTTTTGTATGCGACATTCATACGTCTTTAAGTACATATGAATAAATTTTATTATTGACAGAGTACAAGGGATAGAGGGATTTCTTTGTTCTTTGAGTATTATTATATAAATAAAAATGAAATACTGTTCGTTACTAAGTGCATCACTTGAGAATGGCTGAACTTGGCTTCTTTATATTTTCATTTTAAATAACTTTGTTTTATGTAGGTGTGTTTGCATATGTAAGTGTATTTACGTGTATGTTTATTTTTTTGTAGGTCTATCTTTTAATACCTTAGGGTTCCTCGGTACATGAGCTATCAGGTCATTATAAGAATAATGATTCGAGGCACATGCTATTAAGGCAGATGAGGTGTTCTGTTTATGCACCAATATCACTTCCATGTTTTTCCTGGTGAATAATACATTTAGACATCAAAATACATCACATGTAGATATTTATATATATTTATTTAAATGAAACATGTTATGCACAGCTTAAGACATTCTAAAGATTTGATTTTTCTTTTTGTATCACTGCCGACGACAACGTACAGTGTACGAAAAATCTGTGCCACACCACACTGTGTGGTGCCAAATCTTATTTATAATCCGATAGATGTTCACTACTGTACATAGCTCTCTTACATAGACTTTCGCAGATTGCCTTGACAGTTGTAATTATTAAATTTTAATAATTATAATCAAACTCTTATTTATCATTAACTTATGTTGTAAAAGCATATATAGGTAATTAATTGGAATTATCAAGTATTATAGATTGTTCTTGTATGTTGATAAACTTCTATTCATAATCTTTTAATAATTAATGATAAGAACTACAAAACAAACGAATATTTACTATACTATCATTGTTATTATTATCCTTGTTCATTTGATAACAGGAAATATTAAATACAATGCAATAAAAATATTATTCCTCCTATAATTGTCATGGACTAAGTAAAAGTGGATTTCATAATAAATGCCACGACAATAGTCATGAAGGAATCATTATCACTTTGCCAACCAATGGAGACATATTATCTTATCTATAATATATGTTACTTATACACATTAGATATGATATATGAGTCACAACAGAAGTCCATGAAAAAAAGTCTACCCTGTTTTCACCACTCACAACTTCTGATATCCCTGCACCATATTGGCAGTCTTGCAAACTAAAATCATAATGCCTAAGTCCTGGGCACTTCGATCACAGAAAAATAAGGGGATTCAGCACTTCATACTTCAACTATTATTCAAATGCATCATTGTTCCTTGACACTGAAATAACTGCTTCATGTCAATGTTCGATGACAGACTAGCTAGCAAAATGATCTTGCACTCATATTTAGTAGTTACACAAATCAGACTAACATGCAATATCCACTTATTTTTCTGTGATCGAAGCCTGGGCATCGCTAGTAGAATAATAAATGTGCATTTCAATACAGACAATTCAACATTTTAATACACACCTATGTCTAAAGTCACTGAGATCTGCAGCAAAGTTAATGTCCCCTGAGATCAGAAGCAAAGAGGCAGGAGTTGTATGGAGCTCCCCAAACCGTCTCATACATTGCCTCAGCTTTTCGTCAGCTGCATTCTTTTGCGTTCCGCACACATGTATTAAATTAACCTGTTGAAAAGTGAGTTTACTAGTATTTGCCCAAAATTTAGGAAAAGCCTGTAGGGATACTGTATTTTTCTGGGGATGATAATAATACTAATTGTTATGATCAGGCAAGCATGAGTGCAGTTCATGTTTTGTTCTATGTTCAACCTTATTTCATACCAAATAAAGCTAAGTTTCAGTTGTTATGATTATAGAATGTAGCATGTTGGTGCTACATATTATACTAGTTTTAAGTATGAGATGTAGAGAAATAGTACTAACTTGAGCATCATTGAGTTCCTGTAGTCTATGAGGAGTTTCCTTTCTCACATCACACACAACAACAAAGTCGGCCTCTCGCCTGCCAGTTAGAAATTTAGATCTAATCGCCGCCACCACATCTATTGCTGAACAACCACGGGGTACCTTGGATATAAACATTTATAAACTTAAAACCTTGTAAAAAATTAATAACACAAATACATCAATTAATTAAATAAAACATACTTTTTTGTACTCAGTAAAACAAATACCTAACACAAGTTATCAAAACATTGTTATTATGTTGTGGCCTTATTGCTAATAGGCAACAAACCACATTGCACAAATAAATATTACATATTTACATAAAATATACTAATTTATTTTTTCAGATCATTTTTATAATTTCTCAGATGAAATATTATTACGACCAATTTACAATCCTTTAGTTAGCTATAGATGTAAAATATAAATATTCACAATTAGGTACCTCAGAACCATAACTAAGTACTGGTAATTAGAATTTTTTCAATAATCATTATTATAAAAAAAGCCAAACTTAGAATTATTAATAAATATCAAGAAATGTACAGTATACAAACTTTGTAAATAAAATACTTTGACTTGGTTTAAATAGTGTCTCACCTGACAATTTTCTATATCCCAGAAAATTCCAAGTGGTATTGATGCATTTACACGCTGCTTGTGGTGACGAAACCGAGATCTCACCCTCGCCCTCTCCACATGCACAGCACCATCATCTCTCACACTGCCACACATCTCATCTGAGGATTCATCTTCAAAATCTAGCAACAAAATTATTTTTAAAAATATAGGAATGCATACCATAACAGATATTTCAAATTCTCCTCTGTGTCTTACAAGTAGCCAAAATATATAAAAATGTTCTTCGAAAAATAGACTAAACACCACTATAATATATAAAAAGTTTAGCTAAAGGGAACCTAAAATCAAAATGTCATCTGTGTATAGGTATATATATTTTTTTTTTATTCATTTTTTCAAGAAGCACTCAATCAATTTTGATAAAATTTATATGAGACCACCTCTGCAGTGTGACCTACCAAACGAAAAAAGAATCATCAAAATCAATTCATAATTGGTGGAACAAACATGTTACAAACATACAAAAAAACAATATAGTCAAATTGAGAACTTGCTCTTTTTTGAAGTTAATCAAAAATTAGTTTTCAACTCTGGTGCAATTGAATGCATTGGCAGATACATTACTGTGGGAGGCTGTAGCAGTGGATAGTTACTACTCTACACTCAAAGATGTGTCACCAAGTATAAAATTTAGCGTTTACATACATCATACAATAGATATGAAAACTTTATTTTTGATTAGTTATGCGTATGGCTTTAATTTATAATGCCATATCCCATCCAAATTAGTCTGCTAACATCTTAGACTGCATTATCACATACTCATAATCAAATAAAAAACACCAGTACTACTACTAGCAGTAATAGTATTGGTGTTTTTTAGTTTGGTGTTGGTAGTTTGATGGTAGTAGTAGTAACAAGTTAACAGAAGCACAACCAGAAATATTATGACCTTCTTCTATCTTCTATGTACGTCAGTAGCAAAAACAATTATTCAGATTTGTGCCCTTCACTTTTGTGAATTTAGTTTGTTCTCTAAACCATTGATTAATTGTTGCCTATCGATATTAAATAAAAAAAGGTTTCATCACACGGTAGCACTTTTTTTTTTGCATAATGATTCATTTTATCATACAATTTCTGGATGTTGTTATTCATTGTATCAAATAGTCAACAGAGCTGTAAAAACTTGCACCTTCTAGATTCGTAATAAGCGTTAAAGATAAACGACTAGGAAGTTAATTTGGAAGTATTTAGAACACAATATGTTCGTTGCATAATATTGCTGACCTGTGATCCACAAACGAGGAGGCATTGGTATTTTCATGGCAGGACTAAGAAGAACATTGCTCGAAAGGCCTTGAACGGACCGACTTCGCGATTCCTTAAATGGAACGGCATCCTCCAAGCTCTTCATTGGACTCATTACACTCATAGCCATACTAAATAATCGAAAATTTATCCTTACGCATAGAACAAAAGCCACAACCGAAATTATTAGACTTGTGTCCACATTAATGATAAATATACTAAGCACAAAAACATATGAGAAATACTTAAATTAAGACATAAATTGCTTAAATCGTATGGATTCGCGTCTAATAAAACAATTTATATACAAAATGTAAAAACAAATTACACTTCGCTACGCCATTTCCTTTCCTCAATAGACTACCATAGACTGTAGACATAAAAATCATAGAGACATAGAGCTTTAGGGGGTCCATACACCGTCAAACATGTTTGTCAAACACGTAAATTTTTTACGTGTTTTTGTTACGGTTTTCTTTGAACAAGGTCATCAAACACCAGCGCACCCAATCAAATACTGTGTTTCTCGTAGAGAGAGAAGACATAGAGTCAGTGACGATTTCTTTCTCACTCACACTAAAAAGAGAGCAGAGATAAAGTTATTAATGTGATAAACAGAGACGCAGCTACCCAATTTTTTGTCCCTCATCGTGTAACCAGTTTTTTTCAAGGTCGACACACTTTTGTGCCCAACAAACTGACAGTTAATAAGAAAATTTAGTATCTATGTGTGTTGCCAGCTTTAGGTACCTATACAATGTCCCGATTTTCCCTATCCTACTTATATTATAAATGTGAAAGTTTGAATGTATGTAGGGCCATCCATACATACATCCAAATTTCAGCCATATCGGTTTAGTGTGGCGTGATTGAGTAACAAACATATGGATGTTTGTTACTCAATACGCCACACTAAACCGATATGGCTGAAATTTGGCACGGAGATAGGTTTTTTTTAGTAATGTCCTCTGATATACCGTAACGGCGGGTTACTTTGGCTACTTTTTCAATTTTTTTTTTAATTTTTGTTGAAACAAAATAAAGTCGTGATGGAAGAAATGAATATTATGAGAAAAGAAAAGAAAGATGATGGATACTAGAATATAATATATGTCGGCGATGATTAAAGTGTATTCAGTTAGATAGTGTCGGTTACTGTTCTGAATCATCCTGAAGTTTCGTTCGAATGTCCAACAACCAGTCGAGAACTGTTGGCGATCTTAAGAATTATTTTATTTACAAAGTTCTTAATTTTTAAAGCCATTTTTAAATAGCTAGAGGCAGACTTTTAATGTTTTTTTTAAATAATTATTAACTTAAACTATGAAGAGTTGCAGTTTTATACGACTGCCTGAAAAAAGGAATATACTGTTAATTTCATTAATGATGATTTTGATGACTAAATATACAATTTTTGTTGCTTTTAATTCAATAGCATTACTCGATCGAAGGAAAATTTTAACTGTTCATTACAAATTATTTTGTGTAACATTCTTACTAGTAACGAAAAAAAATTTTCCTTTGTGTTACATACATCTTTTTTCAAAGTGACTCACATATGCTAAATTTCTATTCGGCATTTCAATATTTTTTTTAAGGAGCAAATAATTATCTAGTGAATTGGTCCTATGAAAGTACATTAAAAAACTTTAGTATAAAAAAAAATATTTTTAAAAAACCGACTTACGTGTACAAACTAAAATTATTTTATACTTTTAAGTGGTGGTTGAAGTTAATATTGTGTGCAATAAAGAATAATAAATTCTTTATTGCACACAATATTAAGATATATGTAAAAAATAGAAGCTTACCCTAATAGGTATGTCTCTCCCAGACAACCTTATATGTGTAGGTATGTTATTTAAAAAATAAAACAGTTCAGCATCTGTTTTGTCGTTTTATTTAAAAATCCTGGGAAGAATTTTCCATCTAATTTGGGGTACTAGGGGAGTGCAGTTATTGTGGCAACATTAAACTCGAACTTGTCATGTGACGTCATCGTTACGTCATGTTATCTCTATTTCAGTCGCGGTTACACAGTACCTTGGTCTATTGCCTTCTCTGTCTACGGTGTTTCTGTTTGTCAAACACGTAGTTTGTTTGACAAACACGACCACAGACTATCAAATTTTACGTGTTTGTCAAATTATTTTATAATCTGCGGTCGTGTTTGATGCGAACACGTAGTTTGTTTGACAAACTAAAACGGACAGAGTTTGAACGGTGTTTAATCGTGTGTGCTGGTGTTTGATGACCTTGTTCAAACCACAAACATATAAGAGTAAGCAGACCTAACATAATTTTCACAACTACATCTAAACGAATAAATAATCGCTTGCTTCTCTCCAACAAAAAATATATGATTCTATCTCTTTTACTTCTGTTGTTGCAACACTTACGCACTCATAGACATAATTGAGCTTGAGGCAATTCGTAAGCTCCAAATAAAAACAGTTTGGTGCAATATGTCAATTTGTCAAAAACAACAACATAACCTGCGAGTTGTTTATTCTTTTAAATTTGCTTTAAAATCGAGTCTAAAGAATCAAAAATACTGAAATAAAATGGTGAAGTGTTGTGCACCTCTGTGTGGCAATTCTCCGTATAGGAAAATACCTGCAATTACTTTTCATCGGTAAGTTTTGATGTGCTATAGACTCGTAATTTGGTTATATGCTTACTGTGTGATTATTAATAATCGTTCGGCATTTTAGAAGCAGTCCCTAATTATTATATACGCAAAACTCGTAGACAGTTATAGTTATTTTGGTTCTAGTATATTCCTGTTGCAATATTTATCAATTAATTAATATCAGGCTCTTGTTTGTCGTTTCATATACTTGTACAATTTGACAGGGCCGTATTCAGGCGCAAGTTTCGTTTAGTGGGTATATTTTGATTAAATAATTAGTCTGTTTTTGCCTGCCTGTTTTAAGATGTATTGGATTGTATTAATTTTTATTTGTATTGTATTGGACTTAGGAAAATTAATCATGGAAGCACTGTATACATAGCATAGTTTCATTAAATATTGTAAAATTTTTACTTTTTTTTGAAAAGAGCGACCGCCGTGTTTCTTGCTGGCTCTTCTCGGCGAGAAAGGCATTCCGAACCAGTGGTAGATTCATTGACGATTCAAAAGTGCTTGTAAAAGTTTATTTGAAATAAAATATTTCTATTTCTATTTCTATAAAAGTAAGGATAAATTATAAAATTAAATCATTTTTCAGCTTTCCAAAGGATGAAAATCTAAAAAATGCCTGGTTGATGCTGATGAATAAAAAAAATTGGCAGCACAAAACATCGAGTGTGCTATGTTCTGAACATTTTGAAGCACATTTAGTGGATTGCAGTTGTTTTCGTACCGTCCTTACTTCTAATACAATCCCAATGATTTTTGATTCATCATTACAAGTAAGTTTCTAGTTGTTATTATATTTAGGTACCAACCCAAAACATCTTGCCATTTAAACGTAAATATTGACAGCTATACCCATATATATATAGCTGTGTACCTATTTGTATTACCTATTAAATTGTTAATACTAGACAACTGATAATTTATTACTCTTGTTTTCAGCATATGTCTACATCATCAGTAAAAGGTCCAGTAGAAAGAAAAGCTGCTGGAGATCAAGTTTTGATGGACTTGCAAAATTTACAGCCTAGTAATACTATTAATAAAGAGTATAGAGTAATACTATTCCTTATTACGTTATTGAAAAGACTGAGACATATGGTTTATTTTGTTATTTTTATAAGTTTAAAATGTGTAATACTATTCTAATAAGGTTATTGAAATGAGTGATACAGGCTGAATAGAATGTAAGAGTTAATTAAACTACTGTTGATGTTATCGTATTGTCAATGTTTGTATTTCTAAAAGATATTAGAGAAAAAGTTGCTTTTTGATTTTGTTTTATTTATCTAATAGATATATCTTTTGGGTAGATTTTGTAAATCATGTTTTGTTTTGATTTTATTAAATATTATTTTGTAACATTATTACTTGCTTGATTACAAAACCGCGAAACTTAGCACATTAGAATCCATTTTCATAATTAAGAATTAATTTATAGAATTAAGTTTACAGAATGTAAAATAAGGGTTTGACCTACAATTTGATGGCAACTTTCCGTAGTTTCCATATTATTTCAAATCACAGATACTAAATACTCTCCAGTCCCTTCAACCTCGCTGAACCTCGCTTTTCGAAGTCCGGCTCTGTTTACTGTCAATGTGTGCGTGAGATTTGTATGTAGGCGTAATTGGAACGCCAATTTTTTCTTATGTTAGGTCTGCTTACTCTTATATGTTTGTGGTTCAAACCAAACCGCAACAAAAACGTAAAATTTGAAAAACATGTTTGACCGTGTACGGGCCCCATTAGAGGTGCACAATTCTTTTTTTATTCCTAATCTGTGGTGGGCAGCCTAGACTATAAAAAAAACCACAGATATCCCAAAAAAAGCAGATTATGATATTTCTGACAATTGACTTTTTCACAATTCATCTGTCACTGTCACTCGAAGTGAGCTTGCATTTGTTGAATTTGCTTTAGCCTTTTGAAAGAAATTGTTCTATTTCTTTAACTTTTGAATTATAATAAATATAATAACTTTAGATACTTTGGAAACGGATTAGTGAGTATAATAGTACATCGAAATTAAAATGCGTCTCATTATCTTCTATTGATCGGCTTCGCTAAGTATTTACCTTGGTACCTACTGTTGTTTTTGTTACAGATTCATCAGTGAAAATGACTACGAACGGAGATATTGGGTCTTTGGATGCCAGTGGCAAAATAATTAAAATGGAGGTCAGTACATTGTGCATATTTCTAAATAAAGTAACCTCAATAACCTTAAGAAAGACTTTGTGCTACTCATGTAGATTTTACTTTTACCAGGTAGACTACAGCGCCACTTGTGATGAGAAAATCCCGTTATGGAAGTCATGGGCCACTAATGGTAAAGTTCAAGAAGCTATAGACCAGCTATTGGCGCTAGAAAAACAAACGAGGACGGTAAGTTTTTTTTTTACTTTATAAATATCCGCATTGAATTTCGGCCATAGTGATCAATCTCAACTGAATCGGTGACCAGTCATCACACAGGAAATATAAGGCACAAGTGTTTGTCTGAACACTCACTTGTACTGTATTCCCTCAATTTCATTGTCCACTGGGTCTGTAATCCAACGCAACCAAACAGAGATCAGCAGCGCTATTCAGTAAAATACAAACTCACTTCGAAAGCAAACTCACTTCGTCAATCACGGAATAGTATAAAGACTAGAACAGTTATGACACTCGTCCTAATACAAAATAAGAGCGAATGCCTATTCATTCTCAATCATCTTGTTCTGTGTTATCAATTTGACATAATTGACGAGTGAATTCGCTTTCGAAGTGAGTTTTATTTTAGTGAATAGCCCTACAGGTGCAGGAACCATGACTTTGTTACACATAGGGTTACACCACCAATTTCCCAAGTTGGGAAAAATTTCTTTGTCAAATAGTTTAAACACATTTTACATTTAAAAGTTCATTTAATTTTATAATACGTACATTTTTTTCCTTAGGGTGCAGATATGACATCCACTGCAAGGATCCTGGTGGCCATAGTACAGATTTGTTACGAAGCTAAAAATTGGACATCTCTCAATGATCATATTGTACTTCTCTCTAAAAGAAGGTACCTAATTCTTCATCTGAAGTCTGCATGTCCAAAGCTAGACCATAGACTTTGTAAATTGTGCCAATGTAATAACCCATACAAAAATCAGTAATTTTAATGAATTCTATTGATTTATAGATCACAATTGAAACAGGCTGTTGTAAAAATGGTGCAAGAGTGTTGCACCTACGTAGACAAGACGCCGGATAAAGAAACCAAAATTAAGCTAATTGAGACTCTCAGATCAATAACAGAGGGTAAAATTTATGTTGAAGTGGAAAGAGCACGACTTACACATATCCTGGCTAAGATTCGAGAAGAAGAAGGTAATTTAATTGAAAAATAATCAAAATTGGTTGATTAATGAGGTACTATTTTAAATGCAGCTATGCAGAAAGTGGGGTTTGTAGTGTGAACATTTGGTATTATGACATCATTGTGTAAGTCCCATCTATATCCCTTTTCTTCATACTTGAACAAAAAAAAAAAAGGTGCAATAACATCATAAATGCTAAAATTGGTAAAATGAGTTCTTGATCACAAATAATGTCAAACATGCATCTACATATCACAGTGGGACATTTTAAGTAACATGTGGCCACAGCGGGACATACTAGATTTATATTTGTGATCAAGAACTCATTTTAGCATTGATGATCTTATTGCACCCCACGTGACAAATGGAATAACTACAGTAATTAATTAAATTGTAGGTAATGTTGCTGAAGCAGCAAAGATCATTCAAGAGTTGCAAGTGGAAACATATGGGTCCATGGATAAAAGGGAGAAAGTGGAGCTTATTCTGGAGCAAATGAGACTTTGTTTGGCCATTAAAGACTATATTCGTACACAAATTATATCCAAGAAGATCAACACAAAATTCTTTGATGAAGATGATACCAAAGTAAGTTTTCTTGAAATACTATCTAATGCCTGCTACAGTAGAATCCCGATTATCCGAACATCGATTATCCGAACATCCGATTATCCGAACTCATTCGTGATCACTCAAAAGATGGAATTGATTACGTCAAAGATCAATAACAAGTTATTTCTAACCAAAATTTTAAATAACATAGGTACTTTGTAATTCATTTGCTTTGAAATCGATTATCCGGATTTTCGATTATACGGAATACCCCTTGTTTTATTTTATCCGGATAATCGAGATTCTACTGTATATTATCTGCGTGGATTTAGCTTTTAATAATCCCATTAGAACTCTAATTTTCTGGAATAAAAAGTAGCCTTTGGAATGACTCCTTTTTTAAATGTTAAGAGTTATTTTACAGCACTTGTGCGATGAAAGTATACAGTTTTGACAGTGATGTAATATGGGCCACTTTACTTAAATGAAATGCAAATGTAAAGAAAAAGTTTTGTATTCCATTGAACTATAAAACAAGAAGCACATTTTTTGTCATGGTGATAAGCCATTTTTGGGAAACAATACAACAAGCTTGTAGAAAATTATTAAAAAATGATATACTGTGCTGTGCAATAACCATCAAAAACGTACTTATGTATATGATCCTCCTTGACGTGTCCGTCAACGGCGGTCCTGGCTAAAACCGATTATGAGAGCGAATATGGCTAGCGAAACCAAAGGAGAATGCCGGAAACCCGCCCATATTGCGTCACTCAGCGTCTTGACGACGTGTCTTGGAAAAATCAACTTTTTAATTATAATTTCATATGTATTTATTTAAAGTCAAAAGCATAATGGCGTTTAAAAGATATATAAAAAAAAAGTACTGTATTTGTTTTGAACTATACAGAAACGCCATATTTTGTCATGGAAAGAACTCTGTGACCAAATGTTGCCAGGTCATTATAATTTCCCTTTTTAAAGGGAAAAATGGTGACTAATCGTCTGGAATAGAAGAATGAAAACCAAAAATCATAATATATTAAAAATCATATTCTTTTTCCAATTGATTCCTAAAAATATACTTACTATTAAGCGTATATAATATATTAACGATGTGACGAGTTGGATTTTTTGACTCGAGTTACTCGAGTTGGGCTACCAATTCGAGCCACAGTCCGAGTTAACTCGAACCAGTGCCTAGCAGTATAGAGCGCAGCGCACCAATGCAACCGACTAAGGCAAGGCACCGTGTCAATTCATGGCGCGACGAGTAGCACATCGAGTCGACTCGGTGTCTTTATAGCCGCTACAACAATGTAGATTATCGTATCGCAGCGAAGTAATTAAATTAATAAACATTTATTCACCTTTTAAACATAACAAAGAGGAAATAATACAAAAGTTAAAAAAAACTTAATTCACACTAAATATCTACATAATTATTCTATATTACAAATGTTAAACTGGTATGTTAGCTACTGCCTCAGCATAATTACGAATAAGATACAATATTCCAGGTTTATTCATGTAGGTATTGTTGTGAATAAAATATTGTTGGTTTAATTAATCAGAAATGTTTATTATTTAAGTATACTTAGAGGTAATAATGGCGTCACTTTTCAGTCTTTAGATAATAATAATTTGGCATTCCTAGACGTGTAAAAATCGTAAAATATACGACTGTATGTATGTATTTTAAGACTTTAAAAATATACTATAAAGTCTTAAAAACTATTCTAAATAATTAATAGTTTAACATTCTTTTAGTACTTCGTTCGCTCGGCTTTCAACGAGTGGAAAACAAAGAATTAGAGATAATCTTCACCTTTTTCCACTTGTAATATTATTTTTATCAATGTTAAAAATAATATTACGGTGTTGGACGATGTGGATCGGATAATCGAACCGAGTGAAATGCACAGCGTGGGTCGTGACTCCTGCTATGCGAGTTGCTGTAGATCACGGACCAAGTTGAATCGAGTTGTTGAAAACTGAACTCATATTAACTCGTTTAAGATTTAATTCGTCAATTAACTTCTACTCGCACATCGCTAACATATTTTTTATTTTACTGGCAACCCTAATTGCATCTGTGTCTCTGTGTTATTTTTCTCAGTAGTGAGCCATAGATGGGTCGATGATGATGTATCCCTTCACTGAGATCTCACCAAGTGGTATGTGATGATGCAGCCTAAGATGGCAGCAGGCTTTCTTGGAAATGGTTTTACAGTTAGATTAAGCTCTTAATCCTAATCGGTTTCTAGACAGCATCAAACTAGAACACAGCCACACTGCTGGTAGGCAAGTAGATAACTAGCTGCGGCCAAAACTTATTAGCACACCTAAGCTGAGCTACCTAATTTATAGTTTTGAAGTAGAGTCTAGCAAGTCTATAGCTTTTTTATAAAGTACCTACTTATTCAATACTACTAATACTAAATCCTTTTCTTTTTTTCTTTCCTTTTTATATATTAGTTATGTACTTACATGTTTTGGAAAGCTTCTTGTTTATATTAGATTAAAATAGGTATTTTAATACAAACTTAACCTTAAAATATCTGAAACATTAAAAGGGAGATTTCTAAAAATTGCCATGGAATATCTTAATATTTTTTTTTATCGTGTAATCCAGAGGTTATTTCCAATGTTTTACCAATAATTTGGTTAAGACGCAAGAATGGGCGAACTCTCATACAAAATTCGGCATTCTCCTTTGGTTTGGAAGATCCGGTTGCACGGGGCACAGTGTAACTGGCCCAATGCATTATAAGTATAGAGGTAGGAGGTTCTTGGCTGGGTCAAAAACGTAATTATATACGTATCAGTTCAGAAAATAATTCTATGGCCCTTATACGCCCTGATTGTTTTGAGCCTGTGTTTGGTACTGAACTTTGATAGAAACTTCTGTTCTAAGTGTAATAGTTTGATGATTGTTTCACCTATTTTTTGTAGGAACTGAAAGAAAAGTTCTACAGGCTAATGATTGCGGTGGATCAGCACAATGGTCAATACTTATCAGTGTGCCGCCACTTCAGAGCATTGGGGCCGCTCGGTGGCTCAGATGCTCTCATTGGCAGTGTCGTGTTTCTTATCCTGGCCCCATATGACAACGAGCAGGCTGATATGACCCATAGACTGAACGAGGATAAGGATTTGGATAAATTGCCAGAGTACAAGTATGTCAGATATAAATTGTATTTCATATATTACGTCTAAGAATAATATTTCACATCACCCAGCGTTAGTGTCTCAATACTTTACTTACTTAGGTATAAACTAATTCGTATTTCACTGGACTTAGCCAGTTTTGTTTTTAAACTATATGCTTATCACTTGGGTGCTGCTTACAAAAATGGTGTTCATTTTCAAATCCTAAATGGAGGAATTAAATGTATTTTTTCCGTATTTTCGTTTTTCATTAGATACGATAACAAAATTAAACATTCGATAAATAGAACACTGTGTTTACAGACAACTATTAGGTCTATTCATCAACCCCGAAATCATAAGATGGAGCACCCTCTGTTCTACATATGAAAAGATGTTAAGGTTGACACCTTTCTTCAACCCCACTGATGAGAAGGGGCAGGAGCGATGGAACGACCTCAAGAACAGGGTTGTTGAACATGTAAGTGAGATTTGAATTTTTTATCTAGCTTGACCTCATTGATTTGTTATCTGAGTCAAACTGTAAGTTAAACACCAACGGGAATGGGTCTGCTTTGTGTCTACCCATCTTAACGTGTGTTAGGTTGTGGTAGGTGTGCATTTTTGAAACTTCTTTGTGGAAACACTGTGTGCATAGCATAGTTTTGTTATCCATTGTAAAAAAAAAAATTTTTTTTGAAAAGAGCAACTGCTGAGTTTCTTGCCGGCTCTTCTCAGCAGAATCTGCATTCCGAACCGGTGGTAGATTTATGACGTGTCATAAGAGCTACAAGTTGGCCTACATGAAATAAATGAATTTTGATTTTTGATTTTGATTTTGAAAGAAAGGACGAGAATCCATGTCAATAATAAATTAATAAAAACAAATTGCCATGTTGGACTGTGTAGCTTATTGAATAATGCAGATAAAGACAATGTTGTAGTTTCGGTTTTTTGTCACACTTGAAAGTGCTTGAAATTCAAACATCTCTCATGTCTCAACACATTTGTGCATCAGTTGCCAACTAAAATTTAGTGTATTGTATACGTACAAACAGTCCAATACGGTAAAATACGTCAACTATTCTAACAAATGCATGGTTTACAAAACAAGCCAGACTAAGATATTCGTGAAGTTTCCTGATCCTCAGGTTGTTGGCTGAGATCTCGTGTAACTCATCAGGGGTAAGAACATTAATTAATCCGGATTCCGGTATGTTTTATCAACAGAACATCCGTATAATGTCGATGTACTACACGCGCATCACACTGCAGCGCATGAGTGAGCTACTCGGGCTCAGCGTAACGGAGACCGAGGAGGCGCTGAGTCAGCTCGTCGTCAGCGCGGTGGTGCGCGCCAAGATCGACCGCCCCGCCGGCGTCGTACACTTCAGGTATGTGTTGTCAACAGAACATCGAATATCGTCGGGGATAGTGCAAAACCGCGTATGTACCATTGGTAAAAACCGCGGAACTACACTAGTCACAGTTTTACAGAGGAATCTTTAAAACTTTATAAATTTCTTATTTCTACGACTATTGGGCTAATTTTTACACAGGGAGTATTAATTCATGTGTTCTATGTATTGTTAAACATAAATATCTTTTAAAGTGTTTAATTTAGTCGCTACGACACTTACGCGGTTTTGATTTGAGCACAAATGTATGAAAATGGATTTTAATGTACTAATGCTAGTTACGCAGATTTGCACTATCCCAGACGATATAATATCAATGTACTATCACACTGCAGCACACGAGTGAGCTGCTCGGGTTCAGCGTGACAAAGACCGAGGACGCTACTACTTCCGCTAGACGCATCCATGTGAATCTGCAAAACGAACTTAATATGCAATCGTTAATTCAATATTTTCATATAAATATCGCATAGGTGGTTTTTGCTTTTATTGTAACAGAGATTTAAAATGAATTTTATTTACAGATTGAACATGGACTCCTCAGACCGATTAAACGAATGGTCGCGCAATTTGAACACTTTGATGCAACTCGTCAACAAAACAACACACCTCATCAACAAAGAAGAATGCGTCCATAAACATTTGTTAGCGACTGTCGAATAGGTTTACGATTTATTAAATAGTTAATGCTGATACTTTTAAACTTTCCTCTGTTTAGTATGCGCCTATTTCACCATCGCCAATTAAACTTAACCGCCGTCATGTTTTGACAGATTATTACTACACTCAAAACTGCATCTTTATTAGTTGGTTAAACATTATTCAAAGATTGTGAAATAGGCTTAATCTTATCATCATTTGTTTTAATGTATTTTTAAATTGTATTCATGTAATGAGGAACCTCCTTCTGATTGTATTTGAATGAATTATGAAAATAAATATTTAATTAAATCATTCCTTTGACTTGTCTCATTTAGGTCCATTTGCACCAATCCCCTAAATTACCACAATTACTATATCTGTCCTTTTCTTGTTCACTCTGAACTGAACTTGCCAAAAACTGACAGCATTACAAAATTTAACTAAACTGTCACAGTCACAATCTAGCTTTAGTACTTACTAGAGTTGTTCAAAAATGCTATAAATCAATATCATGCTACTGACTATAAACTATAAAATTTTAGCATGCTATAAAAAAATGCTATGCTATAGCAACTTTAATTAGGAGGCTTGTGGGTGGCCGGCGCGCGCGCTATGTCTTGCAACGCGCTAAATCACATAGCATGTTTATTGCGAGTTGCGATAAATCCATCTGCTAACTGCCCGGCCACCTCAGCGCCGCTGCTACGCGCAGTGTGCTACACCACACAGCTGCTACAGCGTGTGATATTTATAGCATCGTAGCACCACCGCGCCTACGTATGCGTATGTAGCACTTACTGTGTGCTATGGAAAGATAGCATGCTGTAATATGTTGCTAAGTGCTATATTAACCACCTCTAGTACTTACATAATCTGTGGTTGTACTTGTATTTATTTTATGCTGTCCAACATAGATAATACAAAATCTTATAAACAAAATTTAGTCTGAGTTAAATTATTATTGAATTTAAATTAGATACGTACTACAAAATATATTTAAACGAATGGTTCATTTATTAGTCATTCCATTGCCTAATAATTGAGACATCTGTGTGTGTATGATAAATCTTAATTATGTGTTAATTATACAAAATTGCAGTACCTATTACCAAAATTTGCATCACCTGATTTACATACAAATAAACAATTTAAATAGGATTAAGTTCAGTGTAAAACAATCGTAGGTGTATAACTTTTTTACTTAAAATGGACACTATCACAAACATAAACCATATTCATTTTAATTATTACTTTCTGATCGGCGGATTATTCCTCGGTTACCTCGTTTATCGTATTATTCATTCGCTTTTGGGAGATAATACATTTATACATATTAAATATCGAGTGCGGGGTCATACTTGGAGGAGTATTGATTGTAATAAATCAATACCTTACAATATTTATGTAAGTATGTATTTTATAAAACTAGGTACTAAGTAAGCTCTTTCAAAAATCTATACATAGTTATAAAATTGAAGTCTACAACTGTGATTTCAAAACCTCTTTTTATGTAGCTCAGATAGTTATATATAGCTTAAAGACATTATAACTGAAACAGTTCCCAAGGTATTTGAAATTGGAGCGATGGCAGCCTTAACTCTTTGTCTGGAATCACAGATAGTCACAGACAGGCTTAGACAGAGTTAAAATGAGACAGATTTATGTCTGAGCATATTAGTGTCTCATTTTAACTCCTATTTTGAGCTAAGTCAGAGCACGCTCTATAGCGCCCAATAAGAGTTAAGGTGTTCAAATGTCAAATCTCTAGCGCAGCAGGAACTCGGATACATTATCAGTTAAAGAATAGGCCTATAAGCTTGTATATATTATGAGCTGCAGCAAGACCCAAACACAATGTTTATAAAGTTTTGACTATCTATATAGCACTGTGACAAAGTAGACTATCGGCTAAAATAATCAAGTACGTACATAAATAATATCTACGGGTGAAAGGCTAATTGATCTAAGCAACATTTTAAAAAAAAAACTTTGATCAGTCTTCCTGCAAGTTTTACAAAATGTATTTCTATATCTTCTACATTTCAGTGTACAGTGTGCAGCAAACTGATGCTACCCCTTATGGGCTTGTTTTGTGAATGCTGTGCAGTAAGTGCATGTAAAAAGTGTCACCGCATTATTGACAAAAAGTTCAGATGCAAACAAATAACTTGGCCCATAGAAAAGACCTTCCATCACCTTTGGGTTAATGGTAAATAAAGAGTTTAATTTTAAATAAATTATAAAATCTTACTAGCATTGATAATAATTATCTATACATCAGACCTCTGCAGGCTTTATGCAATGTGCATACCATAAGTAAAGTGCCCGTAACTTTGTGAGATAAACGTTCTAACTTCTATATTAATAGTGCATAGTTGGAGAACTTATTTTCTTTAACACATTTTTTTGTATTCAATGACAAGATAGTGCAATCTCACCTGATGAAATGATGATACAGTCTAAGATGCTAGTGGACTAACTTGTAAGGGAACATTCAACCAATACAAACCTAATCGGTTTCTACATGCCATAGTGCCGGAACGCTAAATCGCTTGGTGGCACGTTTTTGACAGTAGGGTGGTAACTAGTAATGGCCAAAGCCTCCTACCAGACCAGATCATAGACAATTCAGAAATTTAAAATTCCCAAACTGCCCCCACTGGGAATCGAACCCGAGACCTTCCAGTTAAAAGACCACCACTGACCACTGCGCCCGGGAGGTCGTCAACTGCGCCCGGGAGGTCGTCAACTACGCCCGGGAGGCCGTCAACTGCGCCCGGGAACTCGTATTGTCATTAATACTAATATCAGTTCTGTTCATAAAGTAGGAACAGCCCAGAAAGAAAATGTTGATCAGTATGAGGATGGTGACCATTTAAACAAATATTTTTGCTCCTGGTGCCAAAGGACTAGAGTTAGTGAAGAAAATTTAATTGACAATACTGAGGTAAATAAAATTCATTTATAAATGGGAAAGAATTCCGCAAGAAACCAAATAATAATTACAAAAATGATATTTTGAACTAAGGCTGGTTTTTTATGTTATTACATCCATGATAGTACAACCATTTTTTTATTTTGTTAATAATATTCATGTTTTATTTTTAGGCATGTGATTTCCAAAAGTACAAGAATATTATCATTCCACCTAAAAATGTTCAAGTGGATAAAGGAAAAATTATTAATATCAAACCACTACCAGATGATAGCTGGGAGCCATTGATAATTTTTGGTAAGTTATATTAGAGATTAGTTAAGTTATGCATATTGTGTTACTGTTAAAATTCGTAAACCAATAAGAGTTGTGATTATTCACCAATATTTGTTGAAATTAGTGGGGTTTCTTTAACACTACTTTCTTATAAACATAAATATGCCAAAAATTAGTTGCCATTACATAGTGTTCAGTAGTAACATAAATTAACTTCATTACACAAAAAGGAAGTAAGACTATAATCTCTTTGCAGCAAATAGAAAGTCTGGGAGTAATAGAAGCGATGAAGTTCTTTCAATTTTTAGAGGGCTTCTTAATCCTCTGCAGGTTAGTTTACTTATTTGCTAATTTCATTTTGTCTCTTAAGTGCCTTCAGGGAATCACTGTGGCTTAGTGCTTTAAACTATAATATTAAGCTGACTATGGAAAATTGGATGTAGCATCTGTCATTTAGCCTCAATAGCCCAACGGTTAAAGACAGATTGAAAAACTGAAGGTTGCAGTTTCGAATCGCGACTGTTGCACTATTGTCGCACCCACTCCTAGCGCAAGATTTCTGCTTATTTGGAGGAGAGAGCAGGATATTAGTCAACTTCAGCTTGGCTGATATTCTTTTTTTTTTTTAATTGATTTTGTTCATGTAAAATGTAACTTATGTTACCCGGACTATAATAGCAAATGGATTGACACTTCATTCGTCAAAATCTATACAGTGGTTTAGGTGCTACGGTGGAACTTACGTAAATAGACACACACATACACTGCTAAAATAACAAATCTTCCTTTTGGCTATGCCGTAGTTTGGTAAAAAAATTTGGCCTAGTTTACACTGCTATACCCCTTCCAAGTTAGCCCGCTACCATCTTAGACTGCGTCGTCACTTAACATTAAGTGAGATCGCCGTCAAGGGCTATCTTGTCATCAAATAAAAAAAAGTCGCTCCGCTGCAGTGCAGTTCTGCCGTTCACAAGCTATAATGCCGTTAACTACCAAAACCATATTTCCTAATATAAATCCAAAAACATTTGATTTAGGGTTTATATTAGGAAATACGGTCTTGGTAGTTAACGGCATTATAGCTTGTGGACGGCAGTGTTCCTCTAAGTCTTACTTTAATATACGTGCAATACAAATAGGTAATTGACATCGGAACTACGTCGCCGGAGCGCGCAGTGCGTTGGTTACCCGAGCGATGCCGCGTGCTGGTGGCGGGTGGCGATGGGACCGTTGCCTGGGTGCTCAACGCATTGCATTCTGCTCCTCATATAAAGGTAGTTCTAGTACCATCTCCTAGCGAAGATTAGCAAGTATTAAAGCTAGCTGGACATCATTCACCACTGTCCACTCGCCTTGCTTTTTAAGCCCGGAGATTCTTTGACCGGGTCTTCTTTATTTCCCCTTAAAGAGAAGTTGTTCTGCTTCCTGCTGACTTTTTAGCAATATACAACACCACGTAAACCTGTGCTTTGTGGAGACAACATAAATATGTTCAAATGAACTATTATCTTCAAATTAAGATGTTCTGTAGAATTGGTGTATTGCTATAACCCTGCGCCTTGTACCACCACCTGCCACCGCAGTAGCAGACCCCTCTTCTCCACTGCACTAATTGGAAGACCTCGAAGCGAGACGCTGGTAGCCTCTGGATACAAGTGGCACAAGATCATATTCTGTGGCGATCCTATCAAGAAACCTATGTCAACTAGTGAATGTCTATCGACTGAGATGACGACGACTATGAACGGACGGTGCAAAATGCTTTTCGCCCGTTGTACTACACAGATTTTTGATTTGACAGATATATAGTCTGATTTTTAATTCGGTGGAATTCTGACAGTTGCCATTTTATAAATAGAGCAAGTTATTTGTATGAAAAACAGTATTACCACCTGTAGTTCGATTTTACCCCAAACTATCTGTCAGGCGTTTGTCATAAATATCTATGTGTGGCAATTGATTTTTATTTTTATAAGTTTTTTATTATCTTTTTTGTGGGATTTTTTTAATCTCTGGTAACATTAAGATACGTCAGAATTCCACGCAATTAAAAATCAGACTATTGAAGAAATAATTGTGTACTTATCATAGTACGGACTCCCGCATAGTAATGCCTGCTTCTATTGAACAAAAGTAGTGAATATTTCCAGGCATCAGTGGGCATTCTGCCGATGGGCACCGGCAACGACCTGGCGCGAGCGCTGGGCTGGGGCGCCTCCTGTCCAGACCTCGATGCACATTCCATCATCACGTCCTTGAAGCAAGCAGAAGAACAAATTCTTGACAGGTATAAAGAGGCCGGATTTAAAGCCACTTTCTAATTATTATTTATTTATATATTCTAAATTCCAACACTATTTCTTTCTGTACCTACAGCCTATCCTATCGCGATCGAAGAACATCGAAGGATAACCTCGGTTAGACGAAAAAGAGAAACTGTACTGGTTCATCCAGTACTGATAAATCAACGCAATGGTTATGTATTACATAACCATCCGAAATCAGAAATATTCACCTACTCAAATCTATCGCCAATATGCTACAGAAAAGAGTTCCTCGTTATTTTACTACGGAATCGTAAAAGTAACAAAATCACTATTAATAAAAACGGTTCGGCACTCTGCATAATTCGATGTTATATTTATTTTTTGAATAAGCTATGATTAATTTTATACCGGCCGAAGTCAGCCGGGCCAAATTATTGGTAAGACTTATTTATTCAGAAGCACTTTGTCAAACTTTATTTGAATAAAAAGCTATTCTATTCCAGATGGAAGATCACTATAAAGCCTAAGCAGGGTCGGCTGGGGCGCTTGCGAGGCTCCCGTGTGCTTTACGCATACAACTACGCGAGCATCGGCGTCGATGCGCAGGTTGCGCTCGACTTTCACCGCGCGCGCTCGCAGTTTCTCTACCGGTACGCGAGTCGGTACCTCAACTATGTGAGTTTTCTTCTGTAAAACCTAGACCCGTCCTTTAAGCGATAAATCTCGAAAACGTTGATCAGACAGTCGATTTTTTAAATGGCATATCTAATTGTTCACTAATTTGGAAATAGCAATGAACGTCATGTTCATAATCGTCTCCATGAAAGACTGAAATGTGACACCCAAATCCATACATTTAAATGTACGACCGCGATTTCAAAATTAAAATCATTTTCATAATAAGCGACTCAAAAAACATCAAACATTAACTTCAAACGAAAATTAACCAGAATGGACGTCCACAGTTGAACATAAGTCTCTTTTAGGGATGTCGCTTTCTAACGGTTCTGTTAGAGCCCTTAGAGTCATGTTTATTGAACTATGACTTCTACCACATTATTTGCAACGAAATATTTGTTTGCAGTTATAAGCAGAATGACGTGGACACAAGCAATTGAAACATAGGTCTTGATTATTTACTGAATTCAAAAATTTTGTTTGAGTACATTCTTTACTTGTAGATAGCGTACGCCCTATTGGGGGTGGGGCGTGCGTTAGACGATGGGGGGTGCGGCGGGCTGGAGAAGCGACTGCGGGTTCAGGCGGGGGCGCGCACGCTGCAGCTGCCTCCGCTGCAGGCGCTCATCGCGCTCAATATACCTTCATGGGGCGCCGGCGTCGATCTCTGGAGTGAGCCCCTGATGCAGTACTTGTAGGTAGCGACAGCGGTTGTACAAATCCGTCAAGTTGTATAGCCACTTGGTGTAAGGTCAAAAAACTGAGTGAACGCGCTGCCTGACTTTTATATGCAGCTTTCAAATTCCTCAACCTAATTCTATCAATGTTGTTCAGAAATAAGACTTGTATTTGTATGTATTTTTGTAGGAATTACACTTAAAAAATTTATATTAGTTGGTCTTTCTGCTTGTTATGTTGTTTGTTACGTTGATATATCCGTATGCCTTGATAAAAAGTCTAGTGGTGTTTTTCAATAAAAATATTTTAACTATTCAAGGTCTGGGCAATGAAGAAGAAGTTGGAGACCAGTACATGGATGATGGCAAACTCGAGGTAATATATACTTTTGAAATATAAAGTGTGTGAAGTGAAGTCTTAGTAAAATTCATGATTTAAATTCGTTTCTGCTATTGTAGGCATTGCAAACAAAGAGCTTAATTTAAGCTTGTAAACCTGATTATGCTCACAGGTAGTCGGCATATCGTCGTCGTTCCACATAGCGCGGCTGCAGTGCGGACTCGCCGAGCCTTATCGGTTCGCTCAAGCCTCTCAAGTTTGGGTAAGGATCTTTGAATACTAAATAATGTATGTATCTTTGCTTAAGAAAGCAAACTGAATAAAGTAAGCCAGGGTTTCAGATAGGGGATTTAAATAGAAAAAGAGTTGTCTCCCAAGTTTGATTCAGTGTTGACCTCAAAACTCCAAAAGCCCACGCTGCGTTGCTATATTGGTAATTCTGGTTCTCCTACGTATCCCATTTCTTTGAGAAGCTTCGGGATATCTTCTTGTCCAAACCCCCTTAGTATCTGAAGATGATAGAAATAGAATAGAAAAAGTTTTTATAGTCAGTAAAGACTTTTGATGATGAGTTTTCTTTTGCTAGTACATTCAACGGGCGATAGAAAGCTCGGAATATTCATCAGGTATACAGGAGTCTAATCAGGTTTACTTAATTTTATTTTTAAGCCTCAGTAGCCCAACGGTTCAAGGTACAGACCGAAAACTGGAAAGTCGCAGGTTCGATCCCCACCCGTTGCACTATTGTCGTACCCACTAACACAAGTTTTCACTTATTTGGAGGGGAGAGGAGAATATCAGTCAAGTTCAGTTTGGTTGATAAAAGAAATTTTTTTTTTTTTTTGCCAGATCGATCTGGACGGCTGCTGCGCGATGCAAGTAGACGGCGAGCCGTGGATGCAGGGCTCGGCCTCCATACACATCGAGCCCGCAGGCCAGAGTACTATGCTGCGACAAAGTTCAGTGACATATTAAAACAAACTAATAAAGAAATCCCAAATTATTAGTTTAACATATGGAGTGGTTTTCACATTTGAATCTCATGTTAAATGAAGATTTGATTGCATCGTCACTTACCATCAGGTGAGATCGCAGTCAAAGACTAAAAAAGTCATTGAATTAAAAAGAAACCCGGTGCCGAATAGTCCCGAACAAATCTACATGGAACATAGAATTCTCCGCTCTCTTACCCTTAAGAATACTCATGAAATACTACTTCCAAACAAACGCGAAAGTTCTCAAATCTAATGTTCTTCGAATTTAATGCTTGTCACAAAGATAAATTAATGAACACAGTTAGTAAGTACGCCAAAGAAAATTTTATAACATACAATAATATTATATGTGTAATGAAACTCCGAAATAATACTGAAGGAGGTGAATGTGCTCATGAAACTGAACAACCTAGGTCCTAGGTGAACCCAAGGAACCTATAGTCTGATTTTTAATTCGGTGGAATTCTGACACTTGTCATTTTATAAATAGAGCGAGTTAGTTGTATGAAAAACAGTATTACCACCTGTAGTTCGATTTTACCCCAAACTATCTGTCAGGCATTTGTCGTAAATATCTATGTGCGGCAATTGATTTTTATTTTTATAAGTTTAAAACATGATCCTATAAAGAAGGTTTAAAATTATCTTTTTTGTGGGATTTTTTTAATCTCTGGTAACATTAAGATAAGTCAGAATTCCACGCAATTAAAAATCAGACTTTAGGTCGAAATATGAAAAAAAATAATTTTTACCTCCCATAGTAAATCAATCAGCTGATCGTCGATTTTGTATGGGAGGTCCACATTTTATTTTCACATTTCGACCTATATTCCTTGGGGAAAGTTGTTCAGTTTCATGAGCACATTCACCTCCTTCAGTATTATTTCGGAGTTTCATTACAAGTATACGTCTTATACTTACGTTGGAAAATGCTACCGATATAATTTTACTTGTACTATATCTTATTGGATAATATTATTGTATCACCAATTGTACCTATCTAATGTAAAATGTGGCCTCATTTTTTCAGGCTCTATATCAAATCTCAGTGTCATTCCATTTTTATTAGACTAAGCAACGTAAGATAATAGGATTTGTGTCAAGGCTGGTCCAAAGATATAGGTATAGATTATCCTATTATAAGTAACGTGTAAACTATTAAATTAATATTGAAGTGAAAAAAAAAATTTTATTACATTACCCGAGTTCACAAAATAATTTATTGATTGACCCTAGTGTAACTCTTAAATTAATAATAATAACATTGGTACTAATTCTGTTGTACAAAAAAACCGTAACTACATAAGTAATATATTTAATTAAAGTGACCAGTAGACCTGTTTATCTCGTAAATATAGCGTTAACCTTTTCACAGTATTCAAATTGAAAATTAATTTATTCCATGTAGGCTAACTTGTAGCTCTTATGACACGTCATAAATCTACCACCGGTTCGGAATGCAGATTCTGCTGAGAAGAGCCGGTAAGAAACTCGGCAGTTGCTCTTTTCAAAAAAATTTTTTTTTACAAAGCTATGCTATGTATACAGTGCTTCCACAATAAAGCTTCAAAAATGCAAAAATGCATATGTACTCCCTACGGATCCTTATCCGTATCATTACATTATTTAGAACTGTCAATCTTGTGTACAATAAAATTAATAGATATCATTGTGTTAGAAATAAAACACATATTTTAATATTCAACACTTTATTTATACACACAACCGCTAATATCATACACGTGTATTTTCGTCTGAAATATTTGTAACAACAGTTAAATACAGTAGGTATGTGACTAGTAAACTAGTTAAATATTGTAAATAAAATCTAATTTTGATAAAACTGGTATATATAGGAAGAGTTATTAGAGATTGGTATTAAATTACATAATTTTATTTATTACTTTTATCTTATTAAATAATAGGACTGCATCATAACAGTTTCTTTTTAGTTTCATCTTTAAAAGATCTTTCATAAAATAATAATATTCATCCTAAAGAAACCCCTTTACTTGTGTACATAATAAATACAAACTTTATAAGACTGATTTATAGACAAAATAGGTATTGTATATTTTAACATTATTATAAAATTGTACTTATGCATATGCTTGGCAGAACAGTAGGTACCTGGTACATACTTACCTATAAATTACTGAGGAATGTTAGTCATTTAAAAAAAGTCAAAAAATATATTTAAACTATTTTAAAGTAACTCTCATTTTAGGATTTTTTGGCTTAATACTTTAAACATAGATCTTCCAATTTTTAAGCAATTTGCTGCTGTCTAAACTCCTTAATGCCTTAATTTAAACACTGAACTGGAAAAATTGAAGATCTGTTACTTTGGCACAAGGCAAGTGTTGTTAATGTATAGGTCGTGAGATAAACTTACCTACTTACGCGAATGTCAATACGTCATGCAATGCAAATGTTTGAGTATAATATTATTTCTGCTTCATTACACTATGCGACCTGTATTGCGTATACATTTAGATTATTTGCCTTTTTATATTTAGTCTTCAAATATTAGTTAATCTACCATTCAAGGTACAGTTTCTTATTAGCAAAAGATACAGAGTTTACGAGGCCGGATTATACAATTCTTAAAAATAGTATTAATTATTATTTGCATTTTAGTATCTTTCCATAACTTTTACTTATAAGACGTGATGTTTTGTGCAGTAAAAATTTAAAATGCATCAGAAATAAATCTACCATATTGTTATAAAAATAGCAAACTTTGTTTTTAAACTTAAGCAAGTACCTATAGATAGTTTTTTTTTATTTCATTTGGCATATGTGTCCATAGCAAAATTGTACAGTGTAGGTACCATTACAAAATTATTCTCATGTAGTAAAATTGGTTCTACTTATAATAACAAAAGTAACTCTCTATCCCATCAGTTAATCACATAAACCTTTTTTTACTAAAATATTGAAAATATCTCTTTCACCATGGATAGTCTTAGACCATAACAATAAAAAAAACTTATTAGTATTAAAATAATATAACTAACTAAAACCATTTCAAAAATAGTTAACAACATTATTTTCATATTTCTTACTTCATGGTAACTTGATATAATTTCTATTGGTATTGGATAATTTATCATTGTATATTATATAATTTATAATTTAAAATACATATCAATATTAAATATATTGACAGCATAAGCTACGCATTATTAACTAGATATTATTATAGCATAAGAAAAAAATTCAATACAAAAGTAAATAAGTGAAATTGTGTAACACAGATCATACAAATGCTTTCATATTAGTAAGCAATAGCCTACTATGGAATCTATATAAAAGCATAGCAAAAACCAAAACTCATTACTACTTATCATATAACTGGTTTGAAATTTCATTTCAAATCTACAGTACAACCACAAAATAAAATAATAGACAAGTCAAAGACTAATTAAATATTTCAACACCAATCACATAGTGCAAACCATAAACATAGTATTCCTTTTACTAATGGTGCAAACTAACTCACTTAAACCTCCGAACAGTGAAAGTATCTTAAAAGTCTGGAGGATTATATAGTTTGGTTCGTTCATTGGGTTTGACATTTCCTTGTTATTATAAACATTGAGGCTAGGTTCACATGGTAAAAAATATGACAAAAAGGTTTCAAATTGCGTACCTAAACATCGCAATGATTAATTATAACATGGACGCACATAAGCGAGCTTAACGCTGCGTTCACGCAGGAAACCGTGCGTATTCATTGCATTCATCTGAAACTAGCCTAAAACACCCACTTCATATTTTTTAAGCTTTTAACAATTACTGACTTTTCAATATTCCATTATACCATGTTGTGCAGTCAATAATAATATTATGACAGTAAATAATCTATAGCACTGGTACTGGTAAATGTATAGTTCCAAAGTTCATTCTGAGTTGTTCTAGGAACACAAACGTGAGAACAGTATGCGGCGCGAGTCTAACAAAAGCTGGAATGTATCCCTTAAAGAATGCTAGAGGTCCTTCCCTGGCCGTGTTTTTAATTAAGAGTAAAATGCTTTTAACCTCACCTGGCTTAGCATTCATTGCGCGGGTTTTTAAAACATCTACAGGTTGAGTTAGTGTCGTTGCAACAGCACCCTGAAAATTAAAACATTGAAATATTATTACATGTTTTTGAAGTACATAAAATCAAAGATCAAAATAGATACTGTAATTTGGGTGAACAACCTCAAAGTTACCTATCATCTTAGCCTATCATTGGTATGTAGTATGATCCTATATATATCATTAAGAAACTTAGAAGATTTCTCTTTAATAACCAAGTATAATATTTCCAACCTAACCTATCAATCTTAAGAATGTTTTAAAGTCTTGGAATGATCAAAATTATTTTGAATTTCATTGATATACTTATTAAAGAAAAAGAAATATTTTAAGTTTAGAACTTTAACTATCTGATTTTTCTTATTCCGTTAATCATATTCGAATCTTATTTGAATCATGATAAAAAAAATGTAAATTGAAATCTAGTGGGATTTAATGGCATATCCATATTTCAATAACGTCATGAAATCCCACGAAAATGCACTACATATTCTGAAATTATTTTAATTGTTGCACAAGCTTTCAAAAGTAACCTTTAATACTCGGTAATCATTTCTGCATACTTACAGCTAAACAACTTGAAGTTATATGTGTCACCACATTATCTCCAAAGTATGGCGATGATAGCAGTATACTTTTGATTAAGTCATAGAAGGACAGCTGTCCTATAGTCATCAGAGTAGCACGACTGCAGGTCATCGACGCCCCGGCCCACAGGCGCAGAACACCTTCTTGTGTTACAACTCGATAGAGCCCGTGAATGGCATTCTTGTAACTAAAAAAATATGGACACAGTTTAGAAATCCTACTATCCTACTATTTAATATTATAAATGTGAAAGTGACGATATTTGTTACTCAATCATGTCGCAACGACTGAACCGATTTGGCTGTAATTTGGCACAAAGATAGATTAGTCTGGAATAACACACAGGCTACTTTTTATCCCGGAAAATTAAAGGGTTCCCGCGGGAATAAAAACCCTCAATCCACGCGAACGAAGTCGCGGGCATTAGCTAGTATATTATATATTATATATTATATAATATTATAAATGTGAAAGTGTGGATGTTTGTTACTCAATCACGCTGCAACGACTAAACCGATTTGGCTGAAATTTGGCACAGAGATAGATTACAGTCTGGAATAACACACAGGCTACTTTTTATCCCGGAAAATAAGAGAGTTCCCGCGGGAATTAAGAAACCTCAATCCACGCGAACGAAGTCGCCGGCATCAACTAGTAGTAGTTACTATCTAATTTTTTAAGAGATGTTAATAATTTTACTTTGACGCTAATTTCATCGAATACGAATACGATCAATCGAATTAAATCTTATACTAACCCTACAGGACAAGTCATTTTAAAAGTATAGAAGATTGCTTACTTCCTTCTTTGCTCTGGTGGGAGTTTGACATCATTTTGCATTCGTACATTGACTAAGTCAGCTGGGTTGCCAACAAATCCACCTGCAAAACCTCCTAAGCCAGCAAGCAAGGCAGACATATAGAATGGCAAACCACTACCCTGAAAAATATTTTTAAGAATTTAGATTTACGAATATCATTATGATTCTAAACAATTCATTGAATGTTATTATTTTAACTTTGATTTAATTTTAGTCTACTAGAGAAGATGCATTTTTTCCTTGTATTTTACCTCTATACCTCAAATATTTACTATCAAGTCAGTTATTTACTATTAATTTCGTTACATACAAATATGTTAAACTTAAGAATAATCATTTATTGACTGAAAATGGTGCTAATTCTGTTGTGCACAATCTTTTAACTGAAAAAAGAAATTTTTAAAGTATTGGCCTGTCTCAATGCCGTCATTCTCATTCCTCACAGAAAAGGACATTGTGTACAACAGAATTATTAATATCAGTGATTGATATGATTGATTAATATATCTTGTTTTAATTCATGATAATTTAATCGGAAGTTACTAATATTATAATAGCCAAATTTTGTTAGGATGGATGGATGTTTCACACAAAAACTACTGGACAGATTTTGATAAAATTTCAAATTGTAACAGTTACATTTTAGCCCAGAATATTAATGAATTCCCATGGGAATAAAAAACTAGAGATGAAATGGATATCAGGTATACCGGCTGAACAGCTATCTGTTAAATCTGTATCAAAAACCCTTAATCAGGGTGGGATAAGTCGAAGGCATCGGCTGATTATACTTACATCTTTTGGGGAAAACTGTTGTTTTGAAACTTCATAAATTCCAAACCTAGCTGTTGAATATGTGAGCTGGCGCAAAAGAGAAGCTGAAATCCCATTGTACAGCCCCATTATCCCTGAAACAGAGTTTAATGCTGTGTAGTTCTAGCTAGTCAGATGAGAATGTTGTCATAGTTAAAAGTAATTATTATGTTAGCCTATGCTATAGCACTAGATCAGTTTCACAAGATCAATAACCTTATCTGATTTTGTTGCTGCTAAAAATTACTTTTCAAAAGCTTGGCAATCAAATGTGGCATTAAATTATTTAATTACCAGTTGATGACGCGGCTTCGCTCGCATGGATTTAAATTTTAGAATCCCGCAGGAACTCTTTAATTTTCTAGGATAATTGTTGCCTATATCACTCTCCTGGTCCTCAACTATACCCATGCAAAAAATCACGCCAATCCGTTGCTTTGTTACAGTGTGATTGAAGGACAAACAAACACTTTCACATTTACTACAAACACTTTGACCCTACATACTCATAATATTAAGAAAATTATAATTATAATGAAAATACTTAATAGTCAAAATAAGTAGGAAAGTAAATAAGAAAAAATTGGTAAGTTAAAGTTTAATTATTAAATCAGATTATTAATTATTGTTACCTTGATTTTTGAGAACTATTCCTGTCAGCTGGAGCATTGAAACATTCTTCCCCTTTTGTGTCTGCATTTGAACCTTCAGCAGATCTAAAGGATGAGTGACACAGGCAGCTCCAGCCGAGGCCAAACCTCCAAAATACCATAACGATACTCTTACTTCCTTTCCCTTCTCCATATCGGATTTTATTCAATTACTTTGCAATAGTTGCATCGACTTCGGGTCTAAACAGGAATAAGTCATTGAGGTTAAAATGTTGTGGCTTGTTATGCAACATTTCATTAGCGGAAGTTATGTAGCATCAAACATTAGCACGGTGTTATACCGAAATATACTATAGCATATGACTTCATTTGAAATATGAATAGGCACATATTATTTTCAGTTTCGGGCAGAGTAAATCAAATAAAATTTGAAATTTCGTTCGGCCGGCAGACGAACTTTCAAGTGTCAAATAACAGTGACATTGACATTTGACAATAACAATACATGGAAGAGGGTAGGTATGTAGGTATCTACCGTAAAATGGGGTCAACGCGTAGACAGAGAAGGCAATAGACCAAGGTACTGTGTAACCGCGACTGAAATAGAGATAACATGACGTAACGATGACGTCACATGACAAGTTCGAGTTTAATGTTGCCACAATAACTGCACTCCCCTAGTACCCCAAATTAGATGGAAAATTCTTCCCAGGATTTTTAAATAAAACGACAAAACAGATGCTGAACTGTTTTATTTTTTAAATAACATACCTACACATATAAGGTTGTCTGGGAGAGACATACCTATTAGGGTAAGCTCCTATTTTTTTACATATATCTTAATATTGTGTGCAATAAAGAATTTATTATTCTTTATTGCACACAATATTAACTTCAACCACCACTTAAAAGTATAAAATAATTTTAGTTTGAACACGTAAGTCGGTTTTTTAAAAATATTTTTTTATACTAAAGTTTTTTAATGTAGTTTCATAGGACCAATTCACTAGATAATTATTTGCTCCTTAAAAAAAATATTGAAATGCCGAATAGAAATTTAGCATATGTGAGTCACTTTGAAAAAAGATGTATGTAACACAAAGGAAAATTTTTTTTCGTTACTAGTAAGAATGTTACACAAAATAATTTTTAATGAACAGTTAAAATTTTCCTTCGATCGAGTAATGCTATTGAATTAAAAGCAACAAAAATTGTATATTTAGTCATCAAAATCATCATTAATGAAATTAACAGTATATTCCTTTTTTCAGGCAGTCGTATAAAACTGCAACTCTTCATAGTTTAAGTTAATAATTATTTAAAAAAACATTAAAAGTCTGCCTCTAGCTATTTAAAAATGGCTTTAAAAATTAAGAACTTTGTAAATAAAATAATTCTTAAGATCGCCAACAGTTCTCGACTGGTCGTTGGACATTCGAACGAAACTTCAGGATGATTCAGAACAGTAACCGACACTATCTAACTGAATACACTTTAATCATCGCCGACATATATTATATTCTAGTATCCATCATCTTTCTTTTCTTTTCTCATAATATTCATTTCTTCCATCACGACTTTATTTTGTTTCAACAAAAATTAAAAAAAAAATTGAAAAAGTAGCCAAAGTAACCCGCCGTTACGGTATGTCAGAGGACATTACTAAAAAAACCTATCTCCGTGCCAAATTTCAGCCATATCGGTTTAGTGTGGCGTATTGAGTAACAAACATCCATATGTTTGTTACTCAATCACGCCACACTAAACCGATATGGCTGAAATTTGGATGTATGTATGGATGGCCATACATACATTCAAACTTTCACATTTATAATATAAGTAGGATAGGGAAAATCGGGACATTGTATAGGTACCTAAAGCTGGAAACACACATAGATACAAAATTTTCTTATTAACTGTCAGTTTGTTGGGCACAAAAGTGTGTCGACCTTGAAAAAACTGGTTACACGATGAGGGACAAAAAATTGGGTAGCTGCGTCTCTGTTTATCACATTAATAACTTTATTTCTGCTCTCTTTTTAGTGTGAGTGAGAAAGAAATCGTCACTGGCTCTATGTCTTCTCTCTCTACGGGTCAACGGGTTTTTATCGCTGACCTCTATATTTAATTATTTTATTAACACTGGACTTGCTGCTGTTCAAAGACCTTATGTAAGGTCTTTGCTGCTGTTATTTTGGACCTACTTGATTGTTGTCATTTTGGATTCGTTTGACGTCATCTTGGCGCTGGCTGTAAGCATAGATATGAGTGTCACTGGAACTAATAATATTGCAAATGGCGCATCAACCTCTATAAATCTGTGCTTTCATAACCAACCAATCATATAGGAATTGAATAAAATATAATAGGTAATACTAAGCTGTCATATTTATGGACAACTAGTCCAGTGTTAATCATAGATTAAAAATGAGGTCAGTGATAGCAAGAATGGAATTAGAAAGTTCCGGAAAGGTAGATACCTACCTAGTCACCACCGTGGCACCACCTTAAAAGTTCAATTCAATTCAATTCCCAATCAGTGGCACCTTAAAAGTTAAAAGTCAAGGTTAATGTCAATTGCCTATGATATTATCATTTGACATTTGTCAGCTTATTTTTTTGTAGGTTATGTTTGGTCTATGGTCCTTCGGAAAATTTTTAGTAATTTTATTTTTTTCAGTTTAATTTTATAATAATTTTACGACTAAATTTTAATGAGTTATGTTGTAACAATAGAATTTCCAGGAGGTACTTACATTTTTAGCGCAATCCTTATTATCCTTAAAATCCTCAATACAAATTCACCGTTAATGAACAGCCGCAATAATTAAGAATGATCTTTCCTGTTTTGTGTTAATTTGCTAGTGTCGTGTTTTGTTACGTAACCGATCTGAAAGCACTTTAATGACTTTAATACGACCGGCGCGGCGCAAGCCACGAACATAGTGTCGCTCATACTTTCTCGAACTAAGATCACTTCTGTTGCCTACATCGCTGCAAAGTTAGCTTAGCGTTATCACTTATCGCCTTTTTGTAGTACTAAATTAAACTCACGAATGTTTGGAAATATAAAATCAATAGAAAAATACATTAAACAAGTTACATCATGCCATGCACATTACAATATTGAGCTACATAAAAATGATTAATATAATAACCTTTCTTTATTTCAGAATGGCTACAGACATACTGACAAGTTTTGAATTGGATAAAAATGTTGAGTCCAGCAAAATCATTGTGGTTAAAGAAATAAATGGATGTGATAGCTCTTTTATAACTAGTTGCATTCTTGGACACTGCATCAAAAATAAAAATGCTCTACTTGTTATAGCAACTCACAACTCCCTTTTACACTATCATAATGTTGGTCTCAAGATGAACTATAACTTACAGAGATCTATAGAAGGGGGGCTAGTTCATTTTTATGATGCAGGCAAAGAACTAATAAATAATATATTAGAAAATTGCAGTATTCCGCAGGATTTTTCCTCTAAAATACAAGAACAGATCATAAGTATGTCTGAAAAATATGGTCCAGTAAATATCATTTTTGATGGGGTGTCCCATCTATTTGATCTGCAATATAACTTGAGACAGGTGAACAATTTATGCAAAGATATTATTGATCTTACGAGATCATACAATAATTCATTTGTACTGTTTGTCTGTTACATTGCAACAGATGATGATGTGACAAAAGTGTTTGCAAATCTCCTTTGTCATAAAGCACAGATCTTAGCAGAGGTAGAAAGTCTCTCATCAGGTTTAAGCGCTGATGTTTCAGGTCACTTAACTTTCAAATACCTGTATCAGAAATATCAAAGGGATCATTTGCATACATTGGAACCTAAGACATCTCAATACCTTTTTAAATTATTTGATAGAGGAGTAAAGTTGCTTGCTCCAGGAACTGTTTGAAATATTAACCATTTATATAAATACTTATATTTAATTTCATCTAAATAAGTATTGTAAATAATAGTTAAGTAAGAAAATATTTTTAATAAAATTCATGGACTAAAATACTTTTTTAATCTATTTCTCTAATTAGGTTTAGGTTTAAAGAAATTTATTCTCCAAAGAACATTTTGCTCACTTATAGAGAACTTAAAACTAAAATTTATATAAAATTACAAAACATTAAAAAAACAAAAAATGGTGACTGCTAACAATAAAACATTAAACATAATTTTTTTGAATGTGCACTCTAAGTTTTTTTTTTAAAAGTTAGAAAAGCTTTCATTTGAATTTAACTTTTCGATTAAGACTAGTGGTATTAGACAGTGTTTGACACTAAGGTATGCACCACGTATGCACCTATATAAATGCCAATATTAGTATATTCAATTTTTTTCCTAACTTCTCATAATTATTAGCTTTCTCTTATGATGTGCACCCTACTTTAGGGTAGATAAGATATAATAATTAGCTGCACTGAATCTTAATGACCGGTGAATGCAGGACTGTTTTATGGATGGAAGATTGTGGCGAGGCGAGACAATGGTCGCCTTATTGACAAATAGGTATGACAGACTATTATATAGTCGCTAGTCGCCGACTAAGAAAAAGAAAACAGCACGTACCTACTACTTAACAGATTTTGATGAAACTCGCCTTGACAAAATTATTTAGCGTATGATTACTACTCGCGGCTGAAACTACCCACCACACTAGAACTGAGCCAGTTCTACAATTATAAATTCCCAAATAGACCCAATCGAGAATCGAACCTAACACCTCTTACTACGAGTATAAGCACACCGTTGCGCCAGGTGATGGGTACCTACCGAAATAATTTGAAAAGTTGTACTTATGTAATACATTATTTATTCGTTCTATGTCACTTGTCAATAGTTGATAAACGAAGTGATTATAATTTATATTCTCTTGGTAGTTGATCGACAATCGATAGATGATTATGTAGGTATAGGTAGTTTTACGTACGTACCTAAATATTTAGTCTTATTATTACTACGATATTTTCAATAGTAGCTTTGCAACTAAGCCAAGTAAAATATTTTTATTCTAACTACTCATTTTCATTTAGACTCGCTCATTTTCATTTAGACTTTAGGTAATCTAGGTACCAAGCTCCTTTTCGTGCGTAACCTGCCCAATATTTGATGTGAAAAAATTCCAGCTAACTAGTCTATCAAAATTGTAAGCATGCGTTAGCTAGGTACATAGGTCACTCCCACATAATAAGGAGAACTTTGATCTGTGATCAGTTGATCACAGGGCTTATTCTAGCTCTCTGCCAAGTTAGTTTGATAATTAGGAATGACTTTATTCAACTCACTCAAGTAGGTAAGTAGGTATAATTACATAATTATTATGTTTTCTTTATAGCATAGGTACAAGCCATGTTGCAGTGTGGACATGACTAATATTCCTCTTTCCCTCCTAAGCAACGATTGGAGTTTGAACCGTTGTCCTTTCGGTTTCAATCCGCCCGTTCAACCGTTGCGCTATTGGGGTTTCCCTATATACTACTTATTCGGAGTACAGAGATATTGAAAAATTCGCTTAAAATAAAATATAAATAATGATAAAAATGTAAACAAAATGAAAACCAAAAATATGATAACAAAATCTCTTTCCATGAAAGGGGACATTCTATATTAAAAAAAAAAATCTACTACTACAACCTTACGAAAAATAGAGGCTTATTATGTATCTGTGTGTCCCGTCTGTTCCCTCGTAGCTCCCTAACATAAGGACCGATTTTGATGCGGTTTTTCCTGTTTGAAAGCTAACGAGATCGAGATGGCATGGATTTTGCGTGACTAGGTCTAGAACTTAACAAACTTTCGCAAAATAAAGGCTTGAAAGGATCAAGTTTTGTTTTACCAACCATTATGCTAACATTTAAATCATGGGTGATGGTGTATGCAGCAAATTTTGTTTGTGATGATTAACTGTTACCCCAGCAACGGTTCGAAAACGAAGGCTATATTTTGATCTGCGTTCAGTCCATGTGGAGTAACCAGGGTGTAAACCGCGCGGGCATCGTAAATTAAGCGAGTTTAATTTTTTTTTATATTCCATCAAATACAATAACCCTAAGAATATCCATAAACTAATTCGTTGAAATTTTCTCAACTAATTAACTGTTAGTAGATACGTTTTTCAGTGCGGTAGTTTTTTTGTTCGAAAAAGTTAGCGTGTTTTTGAGTATAGGTATTTGGACATTTGTATGATGACCCAGAGCAATTCAACATCTGATAAATTTCAAGGCAGTGGTCGTTCTGTTGTTAGTGAAGAAAAGTTGATGGTAGGTAATTTAATATTTTATTAAAATAAGTACCTATTTGGTTTTTTACAAGGTTTTTTATGAACGATGAAATTCATTCAGAACTCTTTATCTAATAGGTAAATTACAATAAATCGAGGCGGCTTTATGAGCGAAAATTTTTTAACCGCCTGTGCGATATTTTCCTCGGCTGGAGCGTTCAGAAGTTTCGAGATGACATCTCGTCGTAAATCCCGAAAGCCTGAAGGCCAGTCTTTTTGGGCAGTGTGTTTTGAACGGCTCTGAGACACGATCGCTGACAACTCTCAGAGTCACATAAATTGCTTAATTTTTTATTTTTTATTCGATGACAAGATAGCCATTGACTGCGATCTCACCGTGACGGTAAGTGACGATGCAGTCTAAGATGGTAGCGGGCTAACTTGGAAGGGGTATAGCAGTGTAAATTCAATCCATACCCCTAATTATTAATTATTGCTCTTATTAGGCGATGGAGAAAATTACAACACCTACTTAGGTACTCGGAGCTTCTCAAGCTCTCTCTCTCTTTCATTAAAGCCGCTTCGGTTAATTTTTTTGCAACAGTTGTATGACATTATGTGTATAGTATGTAGTTCACATGCAGATGCAGAAATAACTCGTCACGTGGTTGACATTCTACGGACGCGCATTTCGCGTTTACCTTCCTCATTTTTCATCACGCACCGAGATTTGGAATGCCCTTCCGGCTTCTATTTTCCAACAATCAAGGATGAATAATTAACATTTTCTAGACAGGCGCATTCCATAGGCTACACCTTCACTTAACATCAGGTGTGATTGCTAGTCTATCCATACCTACATAATAACAAAAAATTTACCGCCAGTGATTCTCTAATTCTCTAAGCACCTACGAATATTTACGAAATGCAGCGTTGGAAGACCCCACCAAGGGACGGACGATCTCAAGTGAATCGTTGTCCACCGCAACGTGCATTTGATGATACAGATAGGCAGGTAACTGTCCTCTAACAACTCTAACATGGACATAGGAAAGTTCTGTATAGACACTAGTTTTTAGTTGCCCCTACTGACCGTGCATTACGTGCATTATCCGTGGATAACACGAATCACGAAGAGGTCAAGGAGAGCGAAGTGACTGACGAGTGTTGTGTGACGACAGGTGGCAGTGCGTGTCCGGCCGCTGCGAGCTGACGAAGGTCCCCGCATCGTGCACGTGGTCAGCGATAAGGTGACCGCTGCATCCATACCTATTGACTGTTCCACTTACTTTATGTAATTTATCATTACCTCATAACCGTTACTAGGTATATACTTAGCCACTGATATACCGACTCTTGCGCAACTTAGGGAATGTGTCCATATGTTATCCGTTCCAGTTCGAACGGATCACAAATAAGAATACATACCAATATTAAATAATCTAGTTATTATTTAATATTGATATGTATTCTTATTTCTACGGCTATTGGGCTAATTTTTTCACATAGAGTATTTTTCATGTGTTCTATGTATTGATAAAAATAATATTTTAAAGTGATTAATTTGGTCGCTACGACACTTACGCGGTTTTGATTTGACCACAAACGTATGAAAATGCATTTTAATGTACAAATGCTAGTTACGCGGTTTTGCACTATCCCCGACGATATGACTTTTTTTAAAGATTTATCAAAGATATTTTTAACTTACTTTATACATATTAAAAATCATTTCTATCAATAAGTAGAGTACGAGTATGTTAGTCTAACAAATAATTTCTAATAAATGATGGTCGTTGGGGTCATTTGGCGATGGGGTGACGAACTCGCACCGAAAAGCACGGTGTTGGCAGACACCCGCATGAGTGGACCAACGACATCAGATGAGTTGCTGGATACTGGCGGCGCAAGACCAAAACATGTGGAAGTCTTCGTGTATCGGTTGATAAAAAAGAGTAAAAGATGATGCCCAGGGGTTGCGACTTTGCCGAGATTTATGAGTATTTTAAATCCCGTGGGAAATCTTCAATTTCTCAGGATAAAAAATAGATTATGTCCATCTCTAAGATGCAAGCTATCTCTGGGCCCAGTTTTGCCACTGGGCGGCTTTTCTGCTAAGGTAACCACGGAAATTAACTAAAGAAGGACAATATAAAAAATATATAAGCCCTCAAATTGCTCCCGCCAAGAATCGAACCCAGGATGTCCAGGATGTCTATCAAAACACTCACAACTGCGCAAGTGAGATCGTCAAAATTTTGTATCGAAATAAAGCTATTTCCTGTGTCGTAATTAATTAAGTACACGCCTTGGCGAATAGCGAGTACTTAATTATTATGTACTCACAAAAAAAAACAAAATTTTGTGCGGAACGAAGAGTATAATAGAGTACTTCATTGTCAAATTATATGGCAAATTACGACAGATACTTATCTGGCATTATGCGCTTCATTTACCGCACGCCTGTAAAATATCCACCTCTTTTTATACATATACATATACAATATCATTAGATGTTGGTGTTGGAAGAAGAGGCAGATATCCGAAGAGACGTGCTCCGTCAGCGTCGTCTCAATGACAAGCACTACGTCTACGATCGCGTGTTTGGCGAAGAGAGCACACAGGTACCTACGAGTTTTTTTTTAAAGATTAGATTTCATACATTTTTCAAAATATGGCTCCCGTCCAGATAGCCACAACCTTTAGAAAAAACTATTGGAGTAGCGCACGGCGTTACTTCAACCACGTTGTGACAAGGGGACAATCCCGCGACGTCAATACTAGACCAGATGAACATAGTATAGGTACATAGAGTCAGGAAAATATGTGAATTTGTTTTTCAAAAGTAATGTTCCAAAACCACTATTACAAAGAAAAAAAACTATCTATTCTTTCAAAACAATAGGCTCAATAGCCCAACGGGTAACAGTTAAAGGACTGAAAACTGAAAGGTCGCAGGTTCGAATCCCACCCGTTGCACTATTGTCGTATCCTAGCATAAGCTTTCCGCTTATTTGGAGGGGATAGGAGGATATTAGTCAACGTCAGCTTGCGTCTTTTGCTGTTTCATAAGCATGCCGTAGATGTGATAATATTTTGGTTTAGAAATCTCACGGTTTTGCTTAATCGTGCAGGTAAACTGAAGGTTTCTGTTTCTTTTAGCCAAATGGCTAAAGTTGATATAAAACTGATAAAATTATCAGGCGATACATTTCTAAGTTTAACCACGTGCGTATTATCGACATGTACCAGGAAGAAGTTTACGAAGCGGTATGCGCGCCTCTCGTCGGCGACACCCTGAACGGCATCGCGGGGGCAATCTTCGCGTACGGCGCTACCGGAGCCGGCAAAACCCACACCATGACCGGACTCATGTCGCGGGCCCTCAATCATCTCTTCACATCCATCGCGGAGAGCGAGTTACCTGACGCTTACGAGGTGGGTACCTACCTATCTATTTTTATATAGCGAGAAATTGTTAGAATTATTTTGTTATAATCCGCAAAATAATTATTTTGCTATAATCCGCAAAATAATTCTAACCTTCAGAAAATACAAAAAATCTGTATGGTCAAACATGCAGTTACAAGCTTAGCATCGCTTACCTCCCCAACCAAGCCAAACAAGAAAGCCAAGTTTGAAAGTTTCCAAGCAAACAATACAAGAGTGAACAAGACCAATTAATAAGACGCACGTCCATCCGAAATGTTCCGGAGGAACGCCTATCCCATACATTTATATAACTTATTCTTTTGAGGAAAGCCATGACTAATAGCCGCCTTTTCCCGCCAAATGAGCGTTAACTTTTTATTAGAAGTTCAACAAAAGTACTACTAGTGAAGATTAATTCACCATCGACCTTATGGTTTAGGTTACGAATGCGATGAGGTCTGTAATTTTATCAGAAAAAAAACTTTGATATGAAAGTGGACGTTACTTCCGATTATTATTTTCTAATAAATAAACAAAAACCAATATTATATTTTTATTTTGAATTAATTATAGTGACAGCCCTAGCCAGCTGCTAGGTACGTCAGTATCAGCAAAGGTGCCAGCTGTTCTGCAAACATCTTGAAAATTTTGGTACTATAAATAATAATATGTATTTTACTTACGTTATGTAATGGCAGTGTTAGATCTTGACATATTAATATTTCTGTGGAGAGAAGCTTGTAGTAGCAGGTAGGTATAGTACATAGGTAGGCAAAACCAAACAATCACATATCGATTTTATATAGGTAACTACCTACTTATCTACCAACCTAATCTAATCTAATGGATACCTAACTTCAGTGCTTGCTACAGTTTTAGGGACTTGGTTATGGAATTTTATAGTTATTTCTTTTGCCTACTAAAGATAGTCAGTAGCTTTGCAGGTAGGTATCAAATAATGCCATATTGAAGAATTCTAGCATTATTTTAGCATTCTACTTTTTATCGTTGATAAGAAAATTGTTCCCGCGGGATTATTAAAAAAGTTAACTTCGCGTGAAGAAATTCACCGGCAAAAGCTATTTTCATATACAACGTGTAACAAAAGGACGGGTTATCCCTGAAGGAGGTGAATGTGCTCATGAAACTGAAAAACTTTCCCCAGGGAACATAGGTCAAAATATGAAAAAAAAATTTTTACCTCCCATAGTAAATCAATCAGCGGATCGTCAATTTTGTATGGGAGGTCCACATTTATTTTTTCATATTTCGACCTATGTTCCTTGGGGAAAGTTGTTCAGTTTTATGAGCACATTCACCTCCTTCAGGGTTGACCCACCCTTTTGTTACACGTTTTATATGGGTCACATGAATAACTCCCTTACCTAAGTGCATCCGGCTAAACAGTGGCGCTATGCATATTATCAGCGCTAGTATTGAGGTCATTTGAAACTGCAGTACAAATCATTAAACATGCGACGTTATGCGAGTAGGTAATATCTATCTATCTGACGATTTATTACAAAGTATACCCAGTGTTAAGGTATAGGTACGAGAGATATTTACGACAAGCCGATGCCCCCAACATTGCCCATTTCAATTTTCTGGGATAAAAATCATTGATTCCTTGTAGGTTGATATCACATCTGTAGTCACACATACGCATCGCCCGTCGAAAGGATGCTTAGTCGTTCCGAAGATTCGAAGGCTCAGCAATTTCTTACCCATACCAACTGGTGGGAGGCTTTGGCCGTGGCTAGTTACCACCCTACCGTCAAATACGTGCCGCCAAGCGATTTAGCGTTCCGGCACGATGGCGTGTAGAAACCAATTAGGGGTATGGGTTGAATTTACACTGCTATATCCCTTCCAAGTTAACCCGCTACCATCTTAGACGGCATCGTCACTTACCATCAGGTGAGATCGCAGTCAAGGGCTATCTTGTCATCAAAAAAAAAAACTAAAATTGCGCTTGCACAATCACTCCTATTACCGAATCTCGATTATGCGGACACGAGTTATGTTAATTTAAATGAAGAGTTGCTTAATAAACTTGAGCGCATTCAGAATCTTTGTATACGGTTCAGATTTGAAGAAGATTAATAGACATCGATAAAAATTATATTTTATTTAGTGTACCTGATGGGTAGTTTTCGCACGTTTTCTTTAAGGTCGTAGCCCATTTACACGACACCGCTCCCACCCAACCAAAGTATGAGCATTCAAATATGGACTTAATATCGTGCTCTGGAGGTGCACTTTACAGTAACAACACCGCGGTACGGTAACGGTACCGCGCGCTGTTTTCTATTTAGTGTTGTTACTGTAAAGTGCACCTCCAGAGCACGATATTAAGTCCATATTTGAATGCTCATACTTTAGTTGGGTGGGAGCGGAGTCGTGTAAATCGGCTACGACCTTTATTAGTCGCCACGCGAGGTCGTTCTAGTCCGTGCCATTCTTATTAATGCCTAGCTGATGACTACCTTGATGCTGTAAGTTAACAATGCAAAGAGAACCTAACCTATCCATCATTTAGTGAATGTGTTGTACGCTACATTCTTACGCACCTACTGTATACAGAATATAACCTTCAGCGTCCAATCTTCGCATGTACTCGTATTTAGGAGACACCTAGTAATCCTAGTATAACTATATACTTTGAAAAACGTTTTCGACGTTTTCACTAGTTACGATGGTAAGGAACCCTTAATGCGTGAATTCGGCTCGCACTTGGCCGGTTTTTATAATATGTTCAATACACTAGGTAAGTAGAACGAGTTAAAAAATGTTATATAATTACTTATGACATTTCTGTTTACCATAAGAATGCAAGGCATTAAGAAAATTATTCGCTTTTCAGTTTTCGTGTAAATCACTTATCAAACCTTGACCGGCCGGATATATCTACCTACCAACGTTTTAACAACACTTTTCAACACTTTATATGTACCCTTCCCTTACCCAGTTACCTATTTGTATTGTTATATCTATATATATAAAATTCAAAGTCCTGACTGACTGACTGAGATATCAACGCACAGCCTAAACTACTGAAGTGAGAAACTTGAAATTTTTACAGTTGGTTCTTTTTATGACGTAGGCGCACACTAAGAAAGGATTATTGGAAATTCCACCCCTAAGGGGTTTAAATAGGGGATGGAAGTTTATATGAAACTCCGTCATTTTTAAAGCTGTTTCCATCAAAGTTGGTATCAAAGAAGTAGGGTGGTTTCGGGGGTTACGCGACCGGGGTCAGTTAGCCGACCACTAACAGGTCCTACGGCATTAAAACGAAAATAATAAGAATTCTATTCTTCTTTTCCAAATGAAATTCACTTAAGTAAAGAGGGGGATAGACCTATTAGTTTTACCTACAATAGTTGGCAGCTTTGTGTTTACCCGAAAGCAAACAAATCTTAGTTCAATCCGCCGCTCATACTTTCGGCGCGTACACGTTCCCAAAACAACGAAAAAAATAGTGAGTAAGTGAAGCGTTCGAGGTAAGTAGATCGTGATGTATTTATTTGAGTCAATTTTTTAATGTTCTATTAAGTGGATATATATATGTTTTACGTTATTTGTACATTTATTACATGTAATATACAAAATCAGGTAAAAAAATTGAATGGTCGCTAACTGAAATTGGAATTATCCAATAACTTCAGTTGGCGACCACCTGGCCGCCAATAGACATTTAGAAAGAAAAACATTTATTTTTATTTTTTATAGACTACAAATCTAATTCGGAATTTAATCACTTTCAATTTAATTTGTTTATTTTTATCCGTGTATCTTTTAGTTTACGACCACCAAATTATTATTATAAAACATCTTAAAATGTATGGGTATCAAGTGGTCGCCAACTAAAAATGAGCAAATTAATATGTGGGTTTACGACCATTTGCAATCACTACTTATAATCTTATCTGTTTTTTGCATAATGTAGGTGTTTAATATATAAAATTTTCATTACAGATGTCCTCCACAAACCGTATTAGAAAATAACACCGGCTTATTCCCAAAGAGATCTGGAATGTGCTTTAAAAATATAAGAGAAGGAGGACACGGTATTAGAAAAAAATGTAAAATGTATAACATCCCGAGATCTAATGATCTGATGATTTGATTCTAAACTTTTGTAATTGTTGTTTAAAGTGATATTTTTAATTTTGTACTTGTGTAGGAAAATGTATTATACTTGCTAAGATTCATTTAAGCTTAAGCTTGAATATTAAAGTGTACCTTTGAGATCATGAAAAAATGTGTTTTAATAATTTATTAAATGTATGAATAATAAAGCATGAATAATAATTATTTTTTAAACATTAACACGTTCATATTTTTTATTTTTAATTAATCAAATTTAGTTTTCCCTAGCAAATCGAGAGGTCGCCAACTAGATAAGGGGGCAGTCGTCAACTAGCAAAAGTGGTCGCCAACTAGCATTTCACATAGTTTTTAAGATTTATTCAATTTAAAATGTTTTCACAACTGTAATTCTTATTTTTTTACTTTTAAATATAACTTGACAATATCTAGGACCCCGTCATATAACTTTAATACATGTGCTATGGGTGCAACATACTTAAATATTGACGTAAAGTTGAATATCCCGCTAATCGGTCGCCAACCGGCGAAATCACCCTACGTGTGTCACAGTTTTTGAAAATTCCACCCTAAAATCTAATTCCACGCGGACGAAGTCGCGGGGGCAAAAGCTAGTTGTAAAATAGTTGACAGTTGAGGCTTTCTATTTTGTCCGTGTAGAAATAGTTTTTAAAAATCCCACGGGAACTCTCTGTTTTTCCAGGATATAAGGTAGCCTATATCACATCTCCACGTCCTCAACTACCTATATCTAATGAAAAAATCATATCAACCCATAGCTCTGTTGCGCCGTTATGGAAGGACAAACCAACAAACAAACACACTTTCGTAGTTATAGTTTTAGTAGGGCTATCGCTATATTCCCTACCTATAAAACATGTTAAATAATAATTAGGTTATTTGTCTTCTGTAAGTTTCCGTATTATTAATTTATCGTTGGTATTAGGAGTAGGCGGTAGGTAGGTTACGGGCTAGGGAGTTTAAAAAGTTCATTATCCTTTGTGCTCGAACAATGACACTGTCAGACAAAATATTATTTTTGGTAGATTTTAATATAATATGAATTATATATATAGACCTAGATATACCTGAATCTAGGCCTAACCCCTTGGATGTTATTTAGTGTGATGTGATGTGATCCACATCCAAAAATTTTGATGGAAGGTATCTACTAGGTATGTAAAAATTGCCTGTGAAAATCTCAATTTCTTTATAATTAAAAAAATTGTACGAAGCCAGGGCCTGTAGTAAAAATAATTACAGCAAATATCTGAAGTATTCGTAGCACAGTTTATTAGCATCGGCGTTGACAGTAATTCGAACAACGTGACATGGCAGAAATAAATTATTTTTCAGAGGTTTCTTTAGGTGGTAACTTTGGGGTGGTAATGAGTGATGTTCCAAGCACCCCACGCCCCTTGACCGAGGCAAGGTCATTGCCTACGTTCACGTAACGTGACTGTCACAGTGACTGGGGAATGAAAACAACGGAGTGACATTTTAGTCAGCCAAATTCTACGAATAAGAATTTCATTACCATCGACCTCTGACTCTGAATAGCTACCTACTGAAAGTGCAAACTTTTAAAATGTCAACAGAGTAGGTACCTACCTACCCACTGAAAAGTTTCTTAAAGCCTCTAATTACATATCATAATTAGTGGCGTTTTTTGGCGTTTGGTGTACCTACATAACCAAGCTAAAACGAAGTGATTTACTATTGGAATTTGGACCCAAGCCAAAAACAACTTTTCAGTACCTAATCAGAATAAGTACCTACGTGAAAATAAGTATAATAATTTATATTTGCATGAGGGTCGAATTATCATCATCGCAAAAATTGAGCGCTAAATCTGCTCAGGATGCGTTATGGTACCAACCAACTTATAGTTCGTATAAGGAAAAGTTTGTTTTGTTAATCTATTGTCCCTACCTAGTAGCCTACGATATTAAGGAATACTATGTTTATGGTATGAGCAGAAGCGCTAAATAATAAGAATTACTACAGCTTATACGTACATACCTATACCTACTGAGTCATGTATAGTAACAAACAAAAAACAAGTAGGTATTATAAAGAACTCGGGAAAAAAGAAAATGTAAAAAAGAAAATGTAAAAAAAGAAAAGCTGCCTAAATTAAAAATTTAAAACAACACGTGACCTATGGTTGGACTATGAACAATATACCTGACATCCTGTTACCCAGTTTTCTCCTCCATCATCAGATCCTCCTTCTCGATCCTCAATCGTCATCTATCCTAACACCTAAGTACTCATTGTGACCAGTCTAATGAGCCCACACTATATTTGCTGTAAGTTACTGAGGAGTTGGGTATCCCGCAGACTACTTGATGCTGCAGCTAGCTCAAGGTTACCGTATCTTGTAAATAATCTAAAGTAACAGTACCTCAAATTTCAAATCAATCGCACCAGTGAAAGTTTGTAAGATCCTTTAATCGAGAAGGAAATGATTTCACGGTCTTTAAGCGCCTGAGCGGCGCGTTCTTTAAAAATGATTGCATTAGTGCTTCGACCATTTCGAATAATGATTCGAAATGGTCGAAGCTAGTGCTAATACTAATGAGTAACGATCGCAATGAACTCTGATTGGCTGGCACCCTCCCGCTATTGGTTAAGATGCATTGATGCAGCAAGAACGCCATAAATTCAGGCAATTAGAGGCTATTGCGATTTGCGATCGTTACACTGACGCAATAATTTTTAGAAAATTGACACGCAAATCTTCATAAATTATAACTAAGACCCATTTTGATCACGTTAGCTTTAAAACAGAAAAAACTCAAAATCTGCCCATTCGTTAGGGAGCTACGAGGGAACAGGCAGACACACAGTAGACTCGTCAAACTTATAACACCCCTCGGGGGTTAAAAATAAGCATAGTTACTTACCTATTTCGATTTATTGATAATAATTATTTAAATATAGGTAAGTACAATCGCACAGAGTAGAACATACAGTAAGTAGGTAAATACAACTTACCTAAATATTTCATATTTTCATTTGGTGTAAAGTCAGATCTTATGACGTCATAAAGGTTAAATTGAGTCCGTAGGTTTAGTTAAGTATTCATGGTCATTTCCCTCACACGAGGTACTCTATTAATGTCTGGCACGAACTCTACTTGGCACCTTTCAACTTATCGTACTTAGGTATATGTAAGTACCTTTTTCGTTGAATGTAGATACAATTGGAGGGTTGGCATGTTTCAATTAATTTCTAAACGTAGTTAGTTCGGCTGCCCCATTTCAAAACCTAGTAAGTGTGATTGACAAAATTTTACAGGGGCCAAAAAAACATGTTTTATAGATGGCTTAGCGAAGTAATAAATATATCCAATAAAAGCTTTTAAAGCAGTTTATTTACGAAACATTAATTCACCAACAGATACTGAAGAGTTCAGACTTCAGAAGGGCTACCACAAATATGTTTTTTGGTCTCCTTTAAAATTTTGTCAATCACACTTACTAGGTTTTGACATGGGGCAGCCGATTAGGTCTTAGCTTGAAAATTATACTAGAAATTAAATAACCGGTCAAATGCGAGGACTCGCATACGAAGGGTTCCGTACCAAAAAACGCCGGGGAAAAAACACATCTAATTTATTTTGATTTTTATTACTTAACTTCAATTCAATTCAATATGATTTTGTTGTATAAGTAGTTTAAAAAAGGTATCGTGTTAATTGCCTGAGCTATTATGAAGATAATGAATGATGATAAAATTTATAAATATAAAAAAAAATATGACGCCTTGAGAGATGATTAATTGGCGTATACTGCATCCAATTTACACTAATATAGGTAAATTAAATAAATAAAAGTATAGGTATAATACTTTTATTTATATGATTTTTAGGTAGTTCATGTGTTCGTCTTGGAAATAATCTGAATTTATTCTAGTTGATTAACAATTATTGTATTGATCAAATAAAATAGTTTTCTTTCAAATAATATTAGGTACAGCTTTCAAATCAATCGCACCAGTAAAAGTTTGTAAAATCCTTTAATCGAATAGAAAATGATCTTCAAACCTCGATCACGATCACGCTTTCAAACAAAAAAAAACCGCATCAAAATCGGTCCATTTGTTAGGGAGCTACGAAGGAACAGACAGGTACACAGAGAGTCACAGATACATAGACACACGGATATACAGATACACGTCACGTCAAACTTCAAAAAAAATACAAGACGCCATAGAAACTCATTCCATGAGATGCTGATCACATTAAAGCTTACCTTGCCCTAAATTTAATTTGCCGTGAATAATATATTATTTGCCCCATTTACCTATTATTGTTATTGTGTACTCAAGGTTGATACAATAATTATATTAATGAAACTATTTTAGAGGTTACACCTTCGTTACACACCAGATTTAACACAGTGTGAATTTAATCTCTACATCTAACAACTTTATTTCATGCGTTCCAAATTTCGATCCGCCAGATTCCAAAGCATGAGAAGGTTAAGAATTATATTTGGCTCGGTTTTCGGCACTCATATTCGAGCATTGCTTTTAACTGAACGTTCGAGTTTTTGTCATAATGTTTATAATAATAAATAATTGTATGAAAAGTTTTCGCATAGGATAATCGCAAACTATTTGTTGCCGCTGGCATTCGAGAAACTTTTCTTGTGTATCTAACTGACGCCTAGGCCCGATTTCACCAAAGATATTGTGAAAATTAGACTCAGGATATGTTTACTATCACGTTTAATAATTAACTTGTCCAGTTATTAATTCACATCACTTAGAGTTACAACGCAACACAACTACATTTTTAGGTTAGTTCACATTTCCAACTTTACATCAACACGCGCAGACAGACACCATGATGATTCCCAGTCCCGCTGGCGCCATATATCCGCTCCCCGCGCCCGCGTGACGTCACACCGTACTCGTGGCGACATCTCTGTCCTTCACGTAACATCGCGTGCTTAACAATATTGTGGCAGATTTTCAATAGAAAAACTCAGAACGTCCAATTTTTCCTGGGTATTGGTAAAATTACTTATCAATATTAATACATTTTTTTTCCGCGCAAATATAATACCTATGGCGCTCCTCTGGCAATTCAAGTCCCATAAACATAACGCATTGCAGCAGAATCGGAAACTCCCTGGATATGTCTACTATAATACAATAATTAATTATTTCAGTGAACTCTACCTTCATATTTTCGCGATTTTCTTGCTTTATAATTATTATTATTTCTGATAATGTGTTACTGACACGTAGATAACTTCGTATCTGTATTTCTTTATCGGTAAGTATGATAGATATAATTTTGATGATATAGAAGTTATTTATAAGGAAGATACGTACATTACATAGAAATCGAAATTGTAATTTTAATAAACTCGTTAGGAAAGGTTAGGAACGATTACGAGTAACAAAAGCAGCTATAGCCTGTAACACACATACCTATACGGCCTATACCTACTGCATACCTTTACAAGATAATCTCAAGTAGGTAAACATACGAAATTAAATAACTGCTCAAATGATAAGATAACGTTCCGTAGCAAAGCTAGAAGAAACATTTCATCGTGAATTAAAAGCATAAGGTTCTAAGAAAACAAAGATATAAATTATGCTGAATCTTTCTTCTTCTTCTTTTCTAACTAATACACTCCCACTGTTGACCAAAAGTCTCTTACATGAACTTACTTCCACAGGCTTCGGTCTTGCGCCGTTTGCATCCACCGGCTACCTGCCTGTATATATCTTTATCACTATAATATTATTTATTACAAGCATTCACCGCATGAGCTACGTAATATCTTGATCAAAATAGTAGATATTACTCGTTAGATTTTGCTTATAACTTTGTCGTAACTATGTGCATTAAAAAAATGTGCACAAAAAATTTTTTGGAACATTACTTAGTTCCAATTTTTTTTTATTTTATAATATATTATCTAGCATAATTTTGTAAAGTTACGGAGGAGGATATAATATTAATACAATATATGAAATAATAAGTGACACTTTTACTTAATTATTTCGTAAACCTTACTTATTTTTCAGAATGCTGGCAGCATTTCCCATTATTCCTTTGTTATAGGTCGCACCTGTCTTGGTTAGCTAATTTATAGACCTAAAAGGTAATGTTTGTTACCCTGAGTATCTCAATCTGATAATTTTCTTCGCTATACAAAATGTGGCGGTGTGCGGCGTTAGTTTCAACTGTATTTTAAATATTCACTCGTGGTGCGGTTATTGCGGTGAGGGTAGATACAGCATTTGTTACGTATTCATACCATTTTAATATAACTGGATTCCGTCATTTTCCCTTAATAATGACTAATTGCTCTAGACTATAAAGCCACCTTCAAATCTACGTTAAATTCGTTAATCGTGAATTTAGGAATACGTACTATCTAGCAGAGGCTCTAATGTTTCACGTTGACTGTAATTTTTTGTTAACATTATAATGTAGAAGCACCTAAAAATTATATTGGATCGTTAAAAAATTTATCGGGCCACTTACACGTTTCCTATGTTCTATTTAAGTTAAAAATACGCTGTCGCTGACCTTTTGTAGTAAACGTTGTATTATTAAATTATTTCTTGGTCCCGTATTTACACTAATGTTTGTAATGGGCTAAATTGTAAAATAATAGTTGCCTTTTAATATTGCAAGCGATAAAGGGTAGTGTAGTTTGATCATTAGTCATCGGGCGTTAGTCCACACATTTTTCACATACTCACATATCCACCCCCTATTGATTCAGAATTTTCAATGTTTCCAAAGCAAACGTCAATTTCAGGTACGACTGAATTTCCTTGAAAACCATATATGTTTACCATGTGTAGCCTAATCTATTTTTTATTTATGTATGAAAGTGAACATTCCTGATGTTATGTCATTTCGATAGAAAAATAAAATTCTGCGAAGATAATTTTCCACTTCCTGGATATGAATGATATGATTCAAGAGTATGTAATTTCTAAGAACTTAACTTTCACTGGTTTTGAAAACTTTGTAGTAGATACCTATTTCATAAAAATGTTTTCGATTTTGTTACAGGTGAAGATGTCGTACATTGAGATCTACAACGAGAACATCCGTGATTTATTAAATCCCAGTCTGGGGCCACTGGAACTGCGTGATGAGGGGGGAAGTGGGCCACCGGTTGTCGCAGGGTTAAGTGAGGTAGGTACAGGCCTCACCAATCTTTGTTAGGGTTTCGAAAAAAAATGGAACCATATAACCACATATAGAATCACTTTGTTGTCCGTCTGTCTATCTGTCAAGGCTCTTTTTCTCAGAAACTGTTTGAGGGACTCAGTTGAAAATTTTTTTTATTCGATGACAAGATAGCCCTTGATTGCGATCTCACCTGATGAAAACAAAGGTCATTTTGTTTCTTAATGCGGTGCAAATTTCAATTTCTTTTTATGTATACTTATATATACCTAGTTACGAGCAACTACGGAACCCTATACTTAATGCGCGTGATCTGACACGCATTTGATGTTTATTTTTTTGCGAGAAAGGCTTGGCGACAATCACTGATTGAAAACACTGATGAGGTGTAGGTTGGAGCACGCTTGCCTAGAAGATGCCTATTCACTCTTGCCTAGGAGGTCCTCAACGTGGCAGGTAGTACAAAAGACACTTGGTTTTCAGGTGCGAGCTAATGATGCAGCTCATGTTGCTGAGCTGTTGGCGCGAGGCGATCGCGCGCGAACGGCGGAGGCTACTCATGCGAATCAGCAGTCTTCACGGGGTCATGCTTTACTGAGGTATTCATGCTTTACTGACTCTGAGTGAGCTAAAAGCCTTCCTTGCTAATCTATGTAGTAAGTATAACAAATGCGATAGTGTGATTGTTTGTTTTCCTTCAATAAGTTGCAACAGAGCTACACATATCGACAGTGACGTAGGCTACATTTTATCGTGGAAAATGAAAGAGTTTTAAAACTAAATCCACGCGGACTATGTTCCAGTTGCTTCAACTTAAATTCTTGTAAAGTTGTCATTTTTATACTAGATGGCGTTGTCTCAAGCTATATGACGGTAGCGTGGATGATTGTGATCTTAAATGTTTTTAAGCTATTGCATAGCTTCTATCGCGGGCCAGCGTGGAGACTGAATCCAGAAATTCCGTAACGAAAATAACCTGACACGGGACTCATCTACGGTGAGCCGCTAGATGGCGCATTTTTTATCAACGCCATCTGCAATAGCTTTACCACGGCAGTCCCCGAGTGCCACACGTCCTTTTTTTTGCAATAAATGCTCATCATACGTTCAGGGTTGATGCTTATTATTTTACAAGGCTATAAGTTTATAGTCCTGATTCTGGAAACATGCTATTATTTTAAAATAGATTTAGTCAGATTTACACGTACAATTTTTTCAACAACAGTTTACGAAGAAAAAATGTTTCTCTGTGTTGTCATTAGCGTATCGGTGAGCAAATCGGTGTCGAAGGGCGTGCAGCGCGGCAGGCTCTTCCTCATCGACCTGGCGGGGTCGGAGCGCGCCGGCCTGCGCGCTCGCCGCCTGGAGGGCGCGCACATCAACCGCTCCCTGCTCGCACTGGCCAACTGCATCATGGCTCTGTCGGGAGGCGCGAGGTAGTAGTACCATAGACTCATAGAATCAGGCGTTACTTTGCGGAAGTTCATGATTAACAAAAAAAATAAATCCGACAACAGAAAAAATCTATATGGTCAAACATGCAGTTCAAAGCTAAGCACCGCTTACCTTCCCGACCAAGCAAAAAAGCCAAGTTCCCAAGCAAGCAATGCCACCACCACTCACATGCACCACCACACAAGACTTTTATACTACGCTCGACGCACGTTTCGCCCCGACACCGGAGCATCCTCAGGAGACATCGACTTTACAATGCTGTCTAACAATACAGCATTGTAAATTGATTTTTTCTGTTGGCGGATTATAGCAAAATAGCTCTAACCTTTTTTGCATTAGATAGTACATAACTTGCGATCTCACCGGATGGTAGGTGCCGATACAATCTAAGATGGTAGCGGGCTAACTTGGAAGGGGTATGGCAGTGTACCTTCAACCCATACCCCATAATTTGTTTCTAATTCTACACGCCATCGTACCGGAACGCTAAATCGCTTGGCGGCACGTCTTTGGCGGTAGGGTGGTAACTATTAGCAACGGCCAAAGCCTTCCACCAGGCAAAATGTTACTATAAAAAAAATATGAGTTGCAGTGGTGACCAGAGAGCGAATCTAATAGGCAAAACTATTGAAACGTAAAGGAGATGGTCAATGGTTTCATGAAATTTGATTACTTCTCTGTCAGATACGTGAACTACCGCGATTCGAAGCTCACGCGTCTCCTGCGCGAGGTGCTCGGGGGGCGCTGCCGCACGGCCATGGTGGCGCACGTGTCGCCGGCCGCGCCGCACCGCGACACCACGCGCTCCACGCTGCACTACGCGCAGCGAGCCTCTGCCATCACCAATAAAGTACGTTTTGTGTGGACTGCGCCAGTCTAGTCAAGCCATGTCGCGCGAGAGCTCGATATGTCGTACTTGCGCGTCCTAGTGTATTTGTCGGAATTAAAGCCAAAACCTGTGGCAGGAAGAAATATCACATAACGGGGTCATACCGTCTCATAAAGACAACTGGGACCGGACCGGATGTTTTTATATTAATTAGTATTAGATTTTTTTTGTATTTTGTACAAAAACTCGTTTTATTGTTAACTAAAATCAAAAGTCATCAATATTTAATATAAGTTTGATGAATTGTTTCAGGTTGAACGGGAATTAATTGAAACTCCAATGCACTTATCGCAGTATCGTACAGTGATAAATGAATTAAGGGAGGAGATTGCACGGCTCAAGACTAAAATGAAAGATGATCGATCGAGGTACGTAGATATTTTAATTAATATAGAAATTATAACTAAAAATTCTACAAGTACCTACTCTTTTTTTTTATTTTTAACTAATATTACCCTCTCCTCTTCAAATAAATGTAAAGCTTGTATTAGGAGTAAGTACGACAATGGTGCAACGGTGGGGATTGAATCGTCAACCTTTCAGTTATCAGTCCTCATCGATAAATAACCGATGGTTTGTTGAGACTTTAATTCATTCATTTCATAAGTGACGATTAAAAGTTTTTAAATGTTTATATAAAAGGAACAGAGAAGACCAGCAGAAAATAGATGAGACCATAACAAAGGAGGAGTCCGAAGAAAACACGGCCCACTTGAAATCCCTGCGCGAAGCGATCGTGTCGACGTTCAAGCAACAGATGCGGCTGCGGCGCCGCCTCATGGAGCTGGACAGCACGCTGCTGGGGCTGGCGCTGGACGCCGAGCGCCAGCACGCCACCATCTCGCACTGGGAGGCGCGCTTCAACCGCCTCTACAAGCCCATCAGCTTCACGGGCTCCCGCCTCAGCACGCAGCAGAGCTACAGGTACCGCTGAGCTTCACTTCGCGTTCCTATTTTGTAGAACCTATTAGTTTTTGTCCAAAGCTTCATCCGCGTAAAGTTAGGTTTTTAAAAATCCCTCCTGTACCTACCCTCTGTTTTTTCTGGAATAAGACGTAAACTCTCCTCTACCTACAGTTACCTACAGTTAGATATAGTGTCGTTCAAAAAATAGTCCTGACGCAAATTAGATTTCGTTGAACTATTGTTGAACTTCATTATCGTTCAGAGGGGGCACGGGCAGCGTAGGCAGCGTGAGTAGCGTAAGCAGCGAGCGCGCGGAGGCGGAAATCGCGGTGGAGCAGGCGTGGGCGGAGCTGGCGGCCGTGGAGCGCGAGCAGGAGGCGGCGCGCGGCGAGCGGCAGCGCGTGGAGCGGCAGCTGGAGCAGGTGCGGCTCCGCGGCGCGCAGCTGGAGCAGGCGCTGCCGGCGCACATCGCCAGCGGGCCGGAGCGCGAGGTGCTGGCACTGGTGTGCCGTGTGCACGAGCTGGAAGCCGACAAGCTGGCGCTGCAGGGCGAGCGCGCTGCGCGCGCGCACGAGCTGCGGCGCCGCGACCTGGCGCTGCAGCGTCGTGACGCGCAACGCCGCCTCACCGACGAGATCATCACCCGCCAGCGGCGCGCGCTCGAAGGTGAGTACGGAGAACTGCGTGTTGTATATGTATCGACGCATACTTCGATGATTATTATTATTATTGTGCGTTTAAAGAGCCATAAAACTCTATTGACCCCAGGATCTCTAATACAAACGCAACGAATAGGAGTAGGCATGTTACTCTCGATGGGAGGGACATACTTGTCTCGCTTACTAGATCCAGCCAATTCGGCTGCGACTTCCGGCCTTGATGCTATCTCCCTGTTTTGCAGAATTCGGTATCGGTGTCCAGCCTGACTTGTCCCAGTTGTACGAGCTCTACCAGCAGGAAATACACGCTTCCACCTACACAGAAAATAACGAGTATTCCCCGTACCGCCTGCCACCTATTTCTTCCAGGTAATATAGCCCATTCATTAGAACAGGCGTTAATCCATCATTTCAGTGAGAAGGCCCGCTTGCAGAGGATACCTACTGGGTTAAAACTGAGTTTAAAGCTGTGGTAAAACAGGTTAAAACTGATTTTAAACTGCGATAGTATCGATTTCCAGATGGTATCTGCAAATCGATACTATCGCAGTGCACAGTGGTATTGGCAATCTGCATAGTGGTAGTTAGCCCTTATGCGTCATAAAAAAAAAGGAAAATAGGATAAGGATGGGATAAGTTATATTTTTGTAAATATCTCTTTTTCAGTAAATAAAAGGCTATATTATTATGCGTCAGTGACAATAAAATTATGATCCAGGTGACACGGGCTATTCATACGAACAAAATCAATGTGACGGACATTACAAGTTTGCGTAGTCGGTTATATTAAATTGTTACTTGGTGTTACAGCCTGTCTGAAATAACTTGGTCGGAGAGCTCGAGCGGGTCGGGGCGCGGCTCCAGCTCGGGGTCGGGCGGCACGCTGGCCCTCGACCACCACCTGCCGCAGCTGGCGCCCACACCGCGCCCGCGAACCAGATACAGGTAGCCTTTTTACCTGACTACGACAAACTTTTTTTTTATTCGAAGACAAGATGGTAAGTGACGATGCAGTCTAGCGAGCTAACTTGGAAGGGGTATAGCAATGTAAATTCAGCCCATACCTCTTATCGGTTTCTACAAAACTCAAAAGGATAGGTTATGATTTTAGCAGTCCATGTTTGTACGTATGTGGCCATTTGCGAATTTTCCATCGTGGCGACTAAAACTACTGAGCTAATTTTAATGAATGAGGTGTCCATCGATTCGTCATTGTGGCTCGGGTGATGATGTAGGCTATATTTTATAAGAACAAAATCAATATCGCGGATGTTACATTCAAAAAAGTGGGAGTCTCTCAAAATTTTTTTTGCTATCGTTTCGAGTGAGTCGACAAAATTCTGCCGTCCACAAGCTTTAACGCCATTAACTACCAATACCATATTTCCTAATATAAACCCTAATTTAAATGCATTTGGATTTATATTAGGAAATATGGTCTTGGTAGTTAACGGCATTAGGTATAGCTTGTGGACGGCAGAAATGAAATACGCGAAAACTCTTATACAACAATAGAAAAACAATTTTTACTGTATTATTTCAGCTTTCATGAATCTATTGGCAGCTTTTCTCACCACCCCACTGTGTCAGAATTATCTTCTTTTTCAAACAATAGACGTCCTCTGCTGGACATGGTACTCTTGCATGGATTGCCACAGGCCTCGGTCTAGTGCTGCATGTATCTAGCAGCTCCCTGCGACTCGACTGATGGATGATACACGTAGTGGGTGGTCTGCCAACACTGTGAGGTCGCCATACCAGAACCTTGGGACCTCAAAGACCGTCAGTTCTTCGAATTATGTGCCCCGCCCAATTAAACTTTTGCCAATTGCAATAAAGCATATCTTGTGGTTTCAGTCACGCAAGTGCTGCAACCCTCAAGCGATACTCCAGCGACGACAGCCTGGTGATCACAGCTCCCCGCACCAACGATAGACCAGCGCCTTGAAACACCTTTTGACTTAAATTGTGGTCATTTTCCTGAAGTGCATCTACGTGCAAACCAGTGGCCTGCAATTGGCCTTTTTAGCGGCGTCGATGTGATTACTATTTCGCAAAGTCCAATTTATATAAATGTGTAAATACGCTGGTAAATAAATACCTATTTAAATATTAAGTACTTACATTACTTATGAAGATTTTGTAGTTAGCACAGTAGGTGCGTGAAAAGGCGTGAAACTATAGTATAATGCGGCCCAAGCGGCCCGTCGTCCCACCGCATTTCAAGTGAACACTGTGTAAATGTATACCTGTCTTACTTTTTTGCGAATATAGAATAAGAAGAATAATATAATAAGAAAGAGAAAACGCTCGAAATTGGTCATTCTGTTATTTTGTTAGCTTAAGGCTAGGTAGTCCCGGAACTTTAGGTATTAGCACGATAGAAACCTGGTTTTTTGGCAAAATTTTAGCAGCTTGGCTGTAACACCTTTGGTACAAATACGTTATTATTTTATCCGTACTGTATCATGGATGTCCATAATTTTCTAAATGATAAATTTCGACCGTTCCGTAGAACAAAGTCTCATCTGCTAAATTCGCAACTTTGAATTTGAGGCTTAAAGTCACATCTGCAAGGCTCAAATTTCAAGTTGCGAATTTAGCAGATGAGACTTTGTTCTGTGGAGCGGTCGATTTACACACAGTTGTCAACGTTAAAACTTGAAAAGTTATGCTTATAAATATTTATGTAACTTAGTAGTAAATAATCTTTAAGTAATACATTGTTTTAATTAATTGTTTGACTATTTCATTATTAAAAATAGTTTCAGTATTCTTGTGTTTTTCATTTCATAGTTTTTATCACCTACCTTCTTCGGTGCTCTAAGCCTACATTATTATCATATCAGGGTCAGTCAGACAGCTAAAGTAAAGGTTAGGTTAACTGATTTTTATTAGGTAACTGTTTACAATAATACACGAGGTTGGGCTAAGAATTATCTATTTACAAATATGGTTAAGGTTCACACAATATACAATTATGCACCTAATAGGTACGATATTTTCGTATAGTAAAATATAACAATATTTTAATTTATCTTAATAAAAAAACTTATTTTTAACATAAATAAGTATTATTAAAAAAAACTCTTGGATTTACTATAAAATCTATTCTAAGTTTGACTATGTTGTACTCGTAATTTTTTTAAATTAAGTACTTACATTAAATATGTACCTTACTTCTTCTCAGGTCAAATTATTTATTTAAAATATTTAACCTACCTATTGAACTTAACAATAAAATTCTTTACTTAAAATATCGAAAAGTATTATATACTAAATAAAATAAATAATATAATGCATAAATTGGACACATATTTATATTTTATGACTATCAGACCTTTATCCTAATAAAATGGCATACAAACGATTTTTTAATAAAATCTTAAACTAACGTTGCAATATAAGTAAGTAAGTATACATATATTTTTGGTCCTTTCGCCATCGCGGCGTCGTTTATACTCACAGTTTAGGCACATAAAAAGTCTTAGCAATTACAATGACTTTTTGCCTTATTAGTCACTAGACCTTCAAAGGCGACAAAAACGATAACTTAGGGCGATAACACATCACCGCGAGACCATAGCAGCGGAACGAAAGAGATAGGTACTAACGCAAAAACCGATTTTCCCATTTTATTCCATGACAAGAATAAAATAGGAAAACATGTGCCTTAAAAAAGTAGACTGACTGCAATATCACTTGAAGATATAATTATTGAAGATGCAGTCTGAGGCTAATTAGGAAGGGGTATCGTAGTAGATATAAATTGAACCTATAATCCTAATCGATTTTTACTTTTTATATGCCATATTTTTACCGGAAAGCTAAATCGTTTGGCGGCATTTTGGTAGGGTGGTAACTAATCACGGCCATAGCCTCCAGCCCTAACCAGAGACAATTTAGAATTTAAAATTCCCAATTTGCTTGATCTCACCAATTTGCCAAAGCGGATCTTTGGTTCGCAGAGCTCTATAACTTCGCGGAGAGATGGGTTACCGCCCTCAATTAAAAAATACGCCAATTTAAGAAAATTTGTCTTTCAGATTCGAGAGAAGATTCTAGTTACGTAAAAACTTATTTATAGCGGAAATTGACTCAACACTCGTAATTCAAAAACTATTCAGCTGCACTCATGATTAAATACGACAGTTTTTCGAATGCTCCTAGCATTTTAAATAGTTTAATTATTTTAAATAGGAACATTATTTAGATCGACATCGGTTTCGTAATCTTTTCAGTTTCACGTGATCATGCGTGAAAGAATACTTAGGTATTAGTTCGTTCAAAATAAAACAGTTGGGACAAGAGCAAGATGCGCGATGTTTTAGTGTATTGTGGGCTTGTGGGCACAGATTTGTTGTGGGGTTGTCCAAAATTGATCGCTACACAGTGGTAGAAATAGAAATAGAATAATTTTTTATTCAAATAAACTTTCACAAAGTGCTTTCGATTTTTTATGATGACGCAATCACCTCTGATAGACTAGTATTCTCTCGCTACTGAACTATTGATTAAAATGCATTGATGCAGCAAGAACACCCATCAGAGGTAATTACGATCTTCACATTGTAGCGATCATTTTTACACAATCTCACATCTGAACCTATTGAAGCTACTTATAGAGTTTGATGGTTTAATATCGAAAAAGTTGTTTGAAACTTCTCTTAAAATCTTAAGTCCTAACCTAGTAAGTAATACTTTGGTGTGCGCATACAGTGCAAATAAAAGTTCATTCATCTCAACCTATCACCGATCTCCCCCTCGAGAAGTTTTTGGCCATAGTCTACTACGCTGGCCAAATGAGGATTGGATACTCTATGGCAGCAAATAATCATAGACAATAGACAAAAGTCCAGTACACAATGTTGAAGAAGATGAAAAGCAGCGGGAACAGGACGCGGGACCGCTTGTCGATCCAGGTCGCGATCTCCTGCGGAGTCATCTGGGTCCAGGTGTGGTGCTTCGGAGGCTCGTCCGAGCCGTCGCTTGCGGCGGTGCGCGTTCGCCCTCCGGCAATGAGCTCGTCGTAACTCTGGGTCGTGATGGTTGGTAAGTTCAACGCGGACGGGAAACTCTGTAAAGTTGAAACATACCTGGGTTAATTTTTATCAGTTGGTTATTTTTAGGGTTCCGTACACATAGGGTACCAATGGGATCCTATTACTCATGCGTCATGCGTCAGTTGTACAGGAAGAGTTTCTCGAATGCGAGCGGCAATAAATATCTAGTTTGCGATTATGTTATGCGAAAATTTTCCATACAATTTTCGCCCGCGATTATACCTTACATTACTAGACATTAAAAACTCGTATCGGCGAAAATTTCACTCGCATTCGAGAAACGATTTTACATTACATTGCTATACATTAAAAACTCGTATCGGTTAAGCAATGCTCGAATATGAAACTCTCCTTGTGTAATTGAGCCATCTTCGAAACCTCCGCAGTCTTGCCTGTGCTCTCACATTTTCTTACGCAACCTATCAAAGATACTTACTTACCTACAATTTAATCTACCTATCGCTAAGTATTAATCTATCGTATTGATGAGTATTAGGTAAGTAAATATTATTAATTATTACTCAATATCAGTCTATGAACTTTCCTATCTTGATCGTATATGCATTATACATTTCAAACATCGATAAATACTTACAAATTACAATTATGTACTTAAGTAGGCACTTCTAATACCATGAAATTAATCTAGACAGGAAAATTAATGAAAAAGGCCGGCCGTCTTAATAATACGCTAATGTTAAATCTTATACGATGTCACGGAACCCTTCATGTGTGGGTAGTTACGACACGCACTTGGCCGGTTTTTTATGTTTAAGAATATAAGCCATGCTGAACCTGATTAATATTCCCCTCTTCTCGCCAAATAAGTGTAAAGCTTGTGTTTAGGAGTGGGCACGACAAAAATGCAAATGGTGGGGAATAGAACTGTCAACATTTCAGTTTTAGACTTCAAAATGAAATATTACTTACATGTACAGTGAGGTAGTTGTTATATCCGGGCCCAGCAGGGTCGCTGCTAGTTTCTTGCTGCAAGGAGGAGCAAGAGCGCGACTTGGTGAGCTGCGGCGACGACTGCAATTCCTTCTGCAACTCCTTGCGCGCCAACCGAGGAGTCAGCGTGCTCTTCAGTATGTACTTGCTGTTCACCTTCTTTAAGCTCACCACTTTCCTGCAATTTGTCATTTGAATACTTTAATGAATCATCATCATCATACAAACTCATACAGTTGAGTTATTTGCGATTTGAGAACAAATTGTCGTATTTCCAACCAATTATTTTGGAATAGGGTTCTGACCGTTTATCAGCAATTGAAAATAAGACTCAGAGATAGTTGGTACCCTTATGGTACCTATCAAAGAGTGAATACCAGTAAATTAGTAACTGGTGAGAGGATGATATAATATTTTGTCGTAGTTTTTAATGGTGATGTTTAATGAACTATTAAAAATAAAATTAAGATATTAAAGTAAGAACCCAATAATTCTGTAAGGTGGGATGATTAAAAATTAGGTACTCTAATAAAATCAGTAAGTATACGAAAAAAAACCGTACTTTCTTCGCCAAATTGTGTTGACGAAAGCGAATTCTACGAGAGCCGAGAAGATGAAGCCGATACAGCCCAAGAACCAGATTTCGCTCGCTTTGATGTAGGAGACTTTCGGCAAAGTCTTAGCTTGGGACGACGCGAGGGTGATGAACGACAGCATTGTGCTTGTTCCTGAAATGAAATTAAATAAATTAAGTTTTTTTTTATTCGACGACAAGATTAGCGTTGCCAAACGTCCCGTATTTCCCGGGACATCCGCAACGTTCGTAAAACGTACCGTTTACATTGTCTGACTCGGCTCGTCTCGAGCGACTGTGTAGTGTGAAATAACTTGCACTCGCAGCCCGCATTGACCAATGACAGTGTTAGTGTCAGAATGACAATGTTAAAACTGACTCGATCCTCGGAAAATATAAAAAAATAATAAAAAATGATACTAAATAATTTTGTTTTTTCTTTGTCCCGGGTAAAAAACCCAAATCCTGTATTTTTTTGCCTATTTAACCATTTGTCCCTTATGGGCTGAAAAAAAATCTGGCAACCCTAGACAAAATAGTCCTTGACTGCGATCTCACGCGATGGTCAGTGACGTAGCCTAAGCGGGCTATCTTGAAAGGGGTATGGCAGTGTATAGCTCTAATCGGTTTCTACACACCATCGCGTCGTGCCGAAACGCTAAATCGCTTGACGGCACCTCTTTGACGGTAGAGTGGTAAATGGCCACGGCCAAAGCCTACCACCAGACCAGCCCAGAGATAATTCAGAAATTATATATTCCCAAATTGTCTCCGCCGGGAATCGAACCCAAGATCTCCAAAGTAGTAAAGTGTTGGTGGTCGGGGAGTGTGTGTATGTGTAAAATAAATTACTCGTTGAATAAAATAATGTTAGTATAAGTAAATTAAAATAGTGTAGAAATCAAGTTTAGTTATTACGTTTATTTTTAGTGTAAATTTTTATGTGACGTCCGTCGGTCCGTCGTTATGACAATTTCCTAGAAGTGTTAATTTGTTCGGCAAATAAATATAGAAAAATCACGGAATCAGTCTCATGCTAATATATTTTGAAGTCCTCCCTAGCTCAGTGGTGAACGTTGTGGTTTTACAAGTGGGGGTCGCAGGTTCAATTTGAGGAAGGTCCAATTTGGGGATTTATGATTTCTAAAAATTACGAATAGAATTCGATGTGGACCCAGTTATTTAGAGTTGTTTTATGTTTTAGATATATGTAGTTTATAAATAGTTGTTATTTAGATTAAATTTATTTAATTTTTTTATTTGTAATTCAAAGGTAATTCATGCATATACCTAGATAGACTGCTAAAATCGAATAGAAATGAATAAAACAAAGCTTGTACCAACCTAAAGTGATTCTAGGTGCCGAAGCGTCGGCCTGCAACCAGAAAGTAACCCACGACATCGCAACGATCATCATTGATGGGATGAAGTAGTCCATGAGGTAGTAACCGACTTCTCTGCCCAACTTGAATGTGAACTTTAGGGCGCTGTAATTTCCCGCTGAAAAAAACCTTTAGTTTGAGTATAAAGTTATTTTAGGCCTGTATATACCACCTCTTCGTCACAAAACCAAAGCAGCGGAATAAAAGGGATTTCGTTTTTCTTTCATCTCTACCTCTCCTGGCCCAATTTTGAGCATAGGCCACTCACATGGTTCATCTAGTTGGCCATGTGCGGGTTGGCACTTCACATAAAGAACGTTATGGAGAACTCTCAAGTATGCAGGTATCCTCACGATAACTCTGAAAAGCCAGACAGACGAGCCTGGGAATCGCTTTTTAGTTATTTAAATAACGCAAATTAAAAACCGAAACATTAGCAAAACTACCTATTTTAAAGGTAGCCGGTAGTGCGTCAGTGACGCGCTCTTCAGAGGCGCTAGAGTTGAACGGCTTCTCTAGATTTTACATGCATAGTACAGACGTACTGACGCTCGGTCACTGACGCGGGCATTGCCGCTTGACGCGAGGAACGGAAGTCTACCTTTACGTATCTATATACGTATGTATTTGACTTTTACCCTTTCTTTCCGATGCTACGGTGTTGCGGCGAATCGGTATGTGCTAAAGGCCGTGAAATTTATATCAAAAACGTCACAAACACGCAAAACGACATTACATCTACCTCCCCCGTAGCGCATATTAACAATATCGCCTCGAACCACGGATTCGTTAGTCCAAAAGTCCAGTAGAGAGTACTCCGTTAGATGCAGTTCCGTGGAAAGTCGCACTGGAGTGTCTTTTTCCCACATTAGACGTAAAATTGAGGCATTGTATTTCCCTGAAATAAAAAAATGTAATACTTTAAACTATAGGTTCTAGATATTTACGGTGCTTACGCTTGAGTCTCTGGGCCTGATACTTTCAGGCTGAAATGTATAGACCGCACTTTCACTATGCTCAGGCTTATGTTAAATTATATTCTTGTCTCGTTTTAACTCTACCTTAAATCGGAGCTAAGTCAGAGCATGTACCTAATATGTCAGCATTAGTATGCTGAACTTGAACCTTCTCTCCTCCAAATAAGCGTTCCGTATCATAAGCTATCTATGTATAAATGTAACAATGTGTTCGATCTCATGGATTTCGATGTGGCGAACTGGACGCCCACTGCACAGTTTAACTAAATAGATCATAATTCATTCAAGCTAAAAGAGAATACAATGGTTGAAGAGAAAGTTATCGAAAGAAACAACATAACGGCAACAAATAGTCATATGATTATTAAAATGAGATATTATCGATACAGGACACCGATAGCATCTAACAGACATGTTATTTACCCGTTATTTATAATAATTGACGTATCAAATTTATAAGTAAAAGAGATAAACACAATAGACATCCAATTGGCACTAAATTAGTGGAATGAAAATTAATGAAAGCATATAAATTGGCTTTGCGTTTAACTAAGGTTAAACGCAAAGCCAATTTATAATATGCTTACAATGTGCATTACAATGTTGTAAAATTGTAATATGTATTACAATTTTACAACAATTTTACAATTGCAGTATTTGTACTGCAAATTGCAATACATTGAATACCTCATTCATTAAAATTAGCCCAATAGTTTAAGCGCCACGGTGGAACATTCGCAAATAATCACATACCTACATATACAAACATAGACATAATCCTTCCTTCTGACTTGGTCGTAGTCGGGAAAAGAAGCTCTACATAGAATAAAATATGTTTGTGCTAAAGTAGAAAACTTACAGCTTTCGAGATTCATAGAGCACTTTTGCTCGTCAAATGGAAATTTCTGGAGATTCATCCAACAATACAGTACAGCTTGCATCCGGCGGCTGAACAGAACTTCTCCGTCGGGCGCTATCGAGATGAGCACGTCCTTGCTGTCGGTACCCATGAGGCTGGAAGCCTGCTCGTTGGACATGTACAGGTGGGGCACCCACACCCGCTGGCGGAGGTCGCTCTCGCCGATGATTTTCGTGCGTTCCGGCGAGTACAGGGCGTACGCTAGCCGCGGGTCCGTCCATCGCAGTTGAAGAAGGAAATGCAATTTGAAATTCTGCAAAAATATTACTTAATCGTTATATTTTAACAAGCTGATGCCCACGACTACGTCGGCGTGGATTTAATTTTTAAAACCCCGCGGAAACTCTTTGATTTTGTGGGATAAAAGTAGGCTTTGCCACTCTCCAGGTCAACTATACCCAAGCAGAAAATTACGTCGAACCGTACTGTTGCAGCGTAATTGGAAGTCAAACCAACAAATAAACACACTTTCTTTATAATTTTAGAAATTTTGAAATGAAAAGGCTCGTAAAGAAGATCGTTACCAAATCGTGTGCTTCGGCTGGCTGGATGAAGTAGACATAGGCGCTGGCGTGCACGTACACGACCTCGCCGGTCTGGTAGGTGGGCAGCAGCAGCCGGTCGTAGCGGCACTCGTGCGCCAGCCGCGACAGGAACTCCGACTGCGTGTAGCTGTCGCCCTTCTCGAGCGACGGACAATCCATTATTGGATTTTGTCTGAAAACATATCTTCAGCTTTAATACCTGTCGAAGCTTTACAGTTAAAAGTTGCGCTCGGCGAACCGATCTCGAGCAGGCAACGAACTAGATTGCTAGGAGGATTAAGCTCTGGAGTGGCCATAGGATGCGTACCCCTCTGTAAGTTTTTATTTGACGGGTATGCCCAGCGGTCATACCCGTTATATAAAACTGTTTGACTCGCGTCACGCGCCTGTCAACAACGTATGGTTAGCGGAGGATGAGCTCCGGTATAATATGCCGACTATGAGTGATTTTCCTTCTAAAAAAAATACCAAAAATATCCAGTTTATGAAAGGATAACATTACTTTTCTCCTGATATATTCTTTTATCCAATTAATGCACTATTTAAGGAGAAAACTTAAAAATACTGTTGATCCGAAAAAGTTGCTACGGAATCGTACAAGAAATAATTTCGGGAAATTAAAAAAAATTAATCAATCTACTTATTACTCGATTGGAGCCCTTTATCATGAACTGCATAATTATTTGATTACATACAATTAAAATTACGATCGAATAGGAAAGGTTGGGGGTTTATGTTTATATTAATTTATAAACTTTAGGCAAACAATTTAATCGGTTATTTTGAAAAGGACGAGTCACACATTTTGTCAAAACTGAGTTAAGTAGAATATTCGTTAACATTTTATAATATTTTCTTGTCGTGTGACTGAGATTTTGTTGGTCTTGCATAGTAAAAATATATCATTATCTGTAGTAAACTCTTACTAGTAAACTGAGCTACTATTGTAGCTATGTCACTATAACTACTTTTTAACATTTTAAAATTTAATAGAAATCCGACCAAAATCAGACCAAGTTATTTATACCTTTGCCTTAATCCTTACCAAAATAAATGTTTTTTCAAGCAAGGCTGTTTAAATACCTGCAAATTACTTTTTAGTTTATTAAAATCGGACATTCCATTCGAAAGATATTACGAGTTCATTGATGTAATTTATTCTGTTATCATTTTGTTTTCAATCATCAAGTCCCATACCCAAAGGGAGCCAGCGATACACTATTGCTAAATATATTATTATTTAGGTAAGTATGTCCTGCATTTACTGTGCGTTTATGCCAAAATATTTAAAAAATAAATATCCACCCTTGCGAAGCCGGGACGGGCCGCTAGTATAATATAAGTAACCGATATAATTGCATGCGCAAAAATCATTACAAACATACACAGATTTGTGATTAAAAAGCCTTATTAATATTCAATCGCCACAATTAAATGCCCTCGTGCCACCTCGGTTTATGAAAAATTAAATTGTAATAGGTATTGTACCCATTCATAAAGTTGGATAAGCTTATCATTAACAGTATTTTTAAGGTAGTTTTTTGTTCAAAAATGAGGATTTTATTTTAAAGAAGTTGGTCACACTGCAAGAAAATTAGGGCTGGAAGTAGAAATTATATCGATATTGATATTTTCGGTGTGTATGGTATAGGTACATCATGTATTTTTTAATTTTCTTATAGAACCAGTTAGTGTTCCAACAAATGTCTACTATCCATTGATAAAACATGGATAAAAGTTTAAAAACTATAAACTCGACTACAAAATTGTATGTGGCATTTCTTAAATTTATTTATTTACTAGCTGATTTCCGTGACTTCGTCCGCGTGGCGTAGTTTAGAGTAACTTGCTACTATCCGCGAGAAGGTATGTCCTCTATCTCCGATAATATTTATTAGATCTTCACCAAAATTGAATAAAATAGTATTTTTCAAAAACTTTCATCCCCTATCGCGGATGAACCTTATTGTTTATTAGGATAAAAAGTATTATATATATTTTATTCAGAACATTCCATTTAGATTTATATTCTCATTTTATACAATTCATTAAAAACTTTTTAAGTCTTAGCCAGACCAACGAACAGTATTGATTGCTAAATTGATTTAACAATATTTTAATTTATACTATTAGTTGAACTTCATTCATTCATTAATTCATTTAGAACTTATCGAAAGTCGATAATCGATAGTGTCGCAGCCCAAAATTGCTTACATAAATGACATGATTGTTTCGTGTAAGGATAGAACGTCCCTGTGTGTGAATTTGGTTGTGTGCGTATACTTTAAGGTTGTGTTTGGTAGTTTTGTCGTGTGCGTGCATAGCGACGTGATTGAAAAATGCACCTGTAGTAAGAAATTGTTTATGTGTGCTACCTCGCCCCGCACCGTAATTGACAGATTTTTTTGCAAAGAAATTAGACGTCAAGGCGTCTCCATCTAAAACACAAAATTTTTTTTCCTCCGAGCTAGATTGCGAAGTGTAGTAGCATATGTCAATAGAACGTAGCACGTAACGTTCGTAACAATATGGTTAAAAATAGGTTTCGTTCTATTGACCTGTCATCCGCACCATGCTACCCTACAAGAAAACACCATGCAATTAAAGTGCCCAAACATTCCATAAAATTGTGCATATCCAACAATGATGTGTTTGCCAAAAAAGGACTGAGATTTAGGTAGGTCTAACTTCATTTAAATAAGTAGGTACCGTTTTAGAACCGCAGATAATATAATTCATGTGTATACCATCAAAAATATATTTAACATAGGTATTCCCTTAATTTAAAACAAAGGAAAATAATTGCAAGCAAGAGACATAATCACCAGCTGATCTTAATTAACATTCGTAAAGTTATCTTTTATCTAAATAAATTCAAGTAGTCTGTGATATCATTAATCAATATACAGTCATGATTATTACAATATCTACGTAGGTTAGGCAGGTATAAATAGATATTAACGTTTTGTATTTATGTATATATGCTGTATGTGCATGACCGGCTGTATTGCAGGACTGTGACGCAATTTTGCGCAACAAAGGGTCTGACTGGTGTGCTTCAACTTGCTCTAAAACTATCCAGACTTCTGTGCCTCATGTTCTCTGGCAATAGCTAATGTTGGTTGACACAGACAAACCATCCATAAACACATGCGCTATAGTATATACCTAATGCTTCTGCAGCTTACATGACCCTCTCTATGTATGTTGAAAGCAAACCAGTGTATTACTTCCCATCTTCCCATATATTTTTACTCCCACAACCGCATACAAACTTTAATACTTACATATAAGTCCAAAAAATTATATAATAAATATAAATATATAAGTATACACAGATTAATTTTCTGTGACTCTACCGCCTGTTTGGAAATATTATGTACTACACGATCTTGAGTGCAGCTCGTAATAAAACATTTTTTTTTTTAATTTTCAAATTACATTCTTTGTAACTTCTCAAAGCTGCAACATGTAGGTTAAGCTCTACTTTTAATTAAAAATAACGAGAATCGAGGTGTTTGCTGAATGGTGTTATTTCAGGTAATTATAGGTATGGATTCATGGTGAGGCAAGGTCGTGGTGGAAGCTAACGGCGTCTGTGCCAATATTTGCCCCTGATAACATTGTGAACCAATACACGGAGATAGCTAAGAGATTTGCTCTCAGATTAGACCTAAAGCTACTTGCTACGTATACATTAAACATAATGTATACATTATTAGGTATGTTATCTAAATCAAACTATGAGAGACTTGATGATGCCCGCGACTTCGTTCGCGTGGATTAAGGTTTAATTTCCGCGGGAACTCTTTGATTTCCCGGCATAAATTGTAGCTTATGTTTTAATCCAAGCTATGAAATATCTCCATTCCAAATTTCAGCCATATCCGTTCAGTAGTTTTTGCGTGAAAGAGTAACAAACATAAACACACACACATAGACATACAAACTTTCGCCTTTATAATATTAGTGTGATTATTGCATTTATTTTATAACAATGAAATTAATACAAAGTATAAGTAAGTACCTACCAATGGAAATAAAGGAAAAAATCGACGGAAATACCTGTTGTTAGAGGCAGGTAAACTTGACGCTAAAAGTATAAAGGATGACTTACTTAAGGAAGGTACGTAAACCCCCAAGACGAAGCCCCAAGATTACTATTAGTCACATATTTACCATATAGGTACATCAACAGTTTTATTATTTGAATAAATATTTGTTACTCGAATGCTTCAGCCAATTATCTACTTAGAATTTGCTAAATTGAAGAAGAATTCCTGGTGGTGCTACGCACGCTTTTTTTTTCGTAGAACATCGTAGCATCCTTGACCTACGAACCGTGACGTAACTCTCCAAGAGAATATAAATCACTCTGGTGACTCTATTTTATTAGGTATCTGTGGTATTTTGACTTGTTATACCGCATAGAGCAAGACGTCCTAAAAGATCGTCAGATGTTTGGATGTGCGAAAAATATCTCTGCCTCAGGACCATGCGTAATTAGCATTTACAGAAGCATAAAGAATGCGTAACAGCTTTTCTAACCAGTGCCAGGTGGTAGATTCACTTGATGATTTGAAAATACTTTGTAAAAGTTTATTGGAATAAAAAAGTATTCTGTTCTATTCTGTGTCACGACACGACGAATGGATACTTAAACATGACTTAAACAACCTGTCGTTCTTAATCATCGATCAAGACTGCGCATCAGAACCAAAGGGCAATCTTCACAGACAAAAAAACCTGCAACCTATGACTAAACCATTAAAAAGTGTACTTAGGTACTTCAACATTATCATTTAATTCCATATTGTTCTGATTTATTTACAACTCAGAGGTATTGATCTTGAGTCTTGACATTACTTTGCTAGTAAATATGAAAGGTATCTATATGGCAGCACTACTGTAACCGCATTTCCTAGTAAATAGGATCTAGAATCTAGATCCACCTCATTGTTCATGATATCATTTTATCTTATTTAAAGCAAATACACACAATGCGTAATCTGAACAAACCTCTAAATTTAAATTGCCTGCTGATAGCGCAAAACAAATCTTTAATGCAGTGTGTAATAAGTTATGAATCATTTATTTATTAGACTACATATTTATACAAGTTTTGTAAATTTTATGTGTGTGTGTGTATATTTGTTACTGCTTCACGCCACATCCGATGAACCGATTGGCATGAAAGCATGAAAGCCACGCAGGACAGGCATGAGTGGCAGCTGCTAGTGTCGGAGGCCAACATTCTCTTTGGATCACTGATCCAGCGAAGTACCTAAGTATTTATTCTGTACTTAGTGGACAAGGAAATTTCCAAAGGAATATATTGTGCCCAGAAGCCTCAATAGATCAAAGGTTAAAGGTGCGAACAGAAAACTGAAAGGTCGCAGGTTCGAACCCCATCCCGTAGCACTATTCTCGTACCCACACTCCTAGCTCAAGATTTTCGCTTATTGGGAGGGATAAGGCGAATATTAGTCAACTTCAGCTTAGCTGATATTATTTAATAAAAAAAAGAAGCTGAACTAAAATTGGATTGGTGGATTTTGTTTTGGTGACCCAAAAACCTCTACCAAAATCTACTTTACTGTACTGGTTTTTAAAGATTACGAGTCAAATATGCATATCGAAGGGACCTTCCTATGAGGCTTACTCTGTACCAACTAAGTACTAGTTGATAGCCGCGATTTCGTCCGCGTGGTTTTTAATAACTCCATGGAACTCTTTGATTTTCCATTTTATTATATTAGTATAGCTACAGGGTAAGCCACTTAGGAAGGTCCGATCGGGTATATTGTGGTTAATATGTTATTTCGAGGTACGAGCGCACAGTCTTCGATTCCGTTTACTGTAAAGGTAAACCTGTATGGCTAACAAAGTGTGGACATAAGTATTTTAAAACGAATGAAACTAATGATTATTATTAAAGATAGCTGGGCTTCAACGACCGCTATGTATGGTTTTGTCTTTGAAGTGTGACTGAATATTTTAAGATGTAGTAACTAATCGGAGTATCCCTGCGAGATCAAATCAGAAATGAGGAGATCCGTAGGAGAACCAAAGTCACCGACATAGCTCAGCGAGTCGCGAAACTGAAGTGGAAATGGGCGGGGCACATAGTTCGAAGAGCTGATGGTCGTTGGGGTCCCAAGGTGCTGGAGTGGCGACCCCGCACCGGGAAGCGCAGTGTTGGCAGACCCCCCACCCGGTGGACCGACGACATCAAACGAGTCGCAGGGAGTCGCTGGATTCAGGCGGCGGAAGACCGAGCTCCATGCAAGAGACTTATGTCCAGCAGTGGACGTCCATAAGTTGATGATGATGATGAACTAATCGGAGTCAGTTAGATTTGCAACCTTTAGATAATATTGATTGCGTAGGTACTCAAGAGTCTTCTGAAAGTGAAGTGTTACTTATGATTTAAGTAATTCTCATAAAAGATGAGATTAGAAATCAATTAGGTAAAGTACCTGTTACAAGTAATATACGTATCCTATGCCCATTTATATCGCTTCATGTCATGCTGATTTTTTTGTATAATATTATCCAGTGGTTTTATTTTATCATCTAGCTGCCTCTTTATTTAATATATTTTGCTTCTCTTTTAGTCAGTTATTCTTAGATTATTTTTATCTTTATTTTTTTATATCTGCATAGTCTGCAACAAGTAGGTTTTTGCAATCGCGCATTTATTTAAGCTTTTCGTCGTAATTCGTTATCATCTCTTTGGCCTTTTATTAGAACGCCAGCGAGTGTACAATTATTATGAGTGCATGCATATTTTTGTGATATATGCACCTATATATGATTCTGGTAACCTCTTTTAAGCAAACACGTGATAAAAATTTGCTCTCTTACATAGGTACTATAGGTATAGGCAGATAGGTACGTAACGACCACCTACAATAACGATGCTGTTAGGATTATTCTACGAGATAACCGTTATTATTTATGGTTCCTAATCTATCTTAGAAAGCAAATTTACCTTGTCTTATAAACAGTGTAAGTAAGTAGTAAGTAGGTATAAGGAATTATCAAAAAATGTTATTTTTAATAGCTTTTTTAATTATTACCTCCCTCGACTAGATTTTTAGGTCGGGAATCATAATTATCTAAGAATCCGACAAACAGAGAGCTCCTGAGCATCCTTTGTTTATTATTTTAACAATAACAATAACCAAAGTCAATGAAATGTAGATACGCTCTATAAACCACGTAATAATTATGTGGATTACAAATTGTCTTTCAAAGTAACACGGGCTCAATGTAAATATTTTTGGCCCGTGTAAATTAGAAACTACATACTCTTACATTTATACTTATCTACCTACCTATTTTTTACGGAAATCTAACAATTTGATTGCATAATAAATGTATTCATATAATAAACAAACTTTATTTTTTATGGGTCGTGCTACACGGCCGTAGCTAGGGTGGGAGCACTGTGGGGCAATGCCCTACCTTAAAATCACAATGCCCTACCTTAAAAATACCAAAAACTAAGATAAATTATTATAATATACTTACATGGAGCCCGTGCTTCGGAGCAGATCAGTTATGATAAAATTTTTACTTCCGCCCTACCTGTAACCGATGCTGCCCTACCTCAAATTCGACTCTAGCAACAACCCTGTCGTGCTATCGATAGAATAATTTTTTTTTCATTTATCAAAATTTTCGAAAACATCAGCCATCATCAGGCTGATCAACCTATTCGATGAGATAATAAATTGGTTAGGTACCTATTAGGTACATCATTGTTTTATTACCTAGGAGATTAATATTTTTAGTTTAAGGTAGATAGATATTATGTTGTACCGATTATGAATTCAACCCTGAAACATAATAGGTATAAACAAAAGGTGACTTTTGCACTTCACTAACTTGTCTGTAATAATTCTTTCCTTGGCTCGGTTTAGATCATTTATAGCTAATTAAATTATAGGAAAATAACAGATAGACATTTCAAACACACTTGCGCAATCAGTAGCTTTGTATTACCTATTTATTTAATTTATATTGTGCATATAATTTTTAAAGTTACAACTTTAAAAGTATGAAATAGTGTTTTATCAAAATTTTGTATTTCTTAGGAATAGGACATCGATAGGGATGTCATATACCTAGGTCATGATTATAACATGTCAAGTTGCCATTCGGCGCTAGACCTATAAACATTATACTATTATGAATTTTGAGGTCATCCACCGCCGCATACATGTCCAATTAATATGTATATTGAGAGAAAAATTATGTGTAGGTTGTATCTTATTTCGACGGGATACCTATGTAAAAGTTCGAACAACGCTTAAATTAATTCATGATAATTGATCCCGAATGTTTGTATTCCGTTCCATTTAAAAAATGTCGGTCTGCGGATACAAACGTTTATCGACGCGATAATGCCATGTTTCGGAAGAGGTATCGACTATCGCTTGAGATTGATAGATAAGTTTATAATGGCCGAAGTTTGCTTGCATATAGTTTCAGCCGGCCACAAGTGCAGCCGGTAGGACTTGGTTAAACTTACTGTGCATTTTAGGTGTAGGTTATACCTATACCTGTCTAGTAGCGAGGAGGTACAATATCCTTATAGGTATACTAGCTTTTGCCCCCGCGACTTCGTCCGCATGGAATTAGATTTTGGGGTGGAATTTTCAAAAACTGTGACACACGTACTTTTTTATTTTTAACTGAAAGCTCAAATACCAACTTTGATGGAAACAGCTTGAAAAATGACGGAGTTTCATATAAACTTTCATCCCCTATTTAATTTCCAATTTCCAATAATCCTTTCTTAGTGTGCGCCTACGTCATAAAAGGAACCAACTGTAAAAATTTCAAGTTTCTAACTTCAGTATTTTAGGCTGTGCGTTGATATCTCAGTCAGCCAGTCAGGACTTTGAATTTTATATATATAGATAAGCTTCTAAGTATCATGAGGGCCTGAGTTCGAGATGGCCGAGCAAAAAGAAAAGTTATTGAGTTTCCGTCAAAATATTCTCTGTACCAAACAGTCTGGCGTTAGGAAGATAAACCCCCGTAACTTTATTTGTTGTGATCGGAGCCCATAACTCAGACTCAGACCAGGAGACTTCCTTCTAAGACTATAGTTAACAGGTAAGTTCCTAGGTACCTAAATAACCAAATCAGTACTAATTTGACAAAACAAATTTGAGCGATAGTGACGAAAACACGCGGCGCATTGTCCCGCGGGGAAGCGTGCCGCGGCAAAAACATAATAATCATTTAATACGACACTGTAAATGAGTCTATTTGTTTATTTTATTTATACAAATTAGGTTTTATTTGCAATTTTTTGTTGAGTTCCTACATTGAAAAACGTATTCCGTGTAGGTAGCTATACTGTGGCACGATCTCTTGGTCGTTAGCCCATATTCAGGTAGATACCTACGGGTCGATTGCGGAAGAGGTGCATAAGTCATTGCTACAGTCTCAATTGAAGCAATTGGCTGAATTTATGGCAATCTCACTGCAGCAATTCATTTTGGTCAATAGCAAGTGAGTATCGGCCAATAAAAGGTGATTGCGATCACCACACTGCTACAATAGTTTTTAGACAATTCCCACACTGATTGTTGGAACTACCCATTACGAATTCTAAGTAGCTATACTGTGGCACGATCTCTTGGTTGTTAACTCGTACTAAAGTAATAAATACGATATTGGGAACTATTACCAATACTGAAACTTTAACCGAATTTGGCCACCCGACCCAAATTTTTACTTTTCACTGACATATGACTGCTGCTGCTGTATTTAAAGCTTGTCAGGACATCTATAATCAATTGGTAGCGATGGAAAATAATTGATTTACAAATTATTGGCAAATTACTTTTCTAAAGATTTCGAAGTGGTCTTTTCAAATTTTCACTTTGCCACGATGTTTTCGACAAGCTTAGTTACGTGGAACTTTTCGATCTTAAATTGAAAAATAAACTTTAATACTTACTAACAAATAAACATCGTTACTCTAATGTCGATGGGTCTTGAAAAATATGCAAAAAAAAATACAAAATCAGGTAACTATGCTTAGTACCTACTTAGGTACCTACTATACCTTTTAAAGAGGCGGCGCGAGTGTAAAGATGTACGTAAAAATTCAATGAGAGCACATTTAAATCTACAAAACATCAATTTTCAAAAGCCTCAATAGCCCAACGGTTAAAGGTGTGGACTGAAAACTGAAAGGTCGCAGGTTCGAACTCCACCCGTTGCACTATTGTCGTACCCGTTCCTAGCACAAGCTTTTCGCTTATTTGGAGGGGAGAGGAGAATATAAGTCAAGTTCGGCTTGGCTAATATTCTTTAATAAAAAAATAAAAAATTCAAAACCTAGAACACTTTCAGTTTGTGTTAACCCATTTACACGTGGTCGTCAGCCCTAATTCCATGAACTGACAGCATTTAAACATCGAAATAAAACAAACTCTACGTGGTACGCAATTCCGCATTGTAGGCTGTAGCTAAAATATGAGAGGCAGCCCGCATCTTTGTATCAAGGGCCAAGAGGTTAGCGGGATTAGTATTCCGAACATATGTAGCGAAGTCTTTTACCTTACTCGCTAGGTCACTCATACAGGAAATTTGGGAATAGTGAGTGTTTTACAATACATGCAGGCTTCATGCAGGCGATGAATCGTGATCCTTCATGTTATGAAGGTCGCGATCACTTGCGGAACGAATCTGCATGAAATAAGCCGCCTGACAATGTTTTATTGTGAAGAGAGCTGTTTATAACATGCAGCCTTTGCATTACTTACCTAGATAGATATCTATCTTCTAAAATACATATAATATATACAAAACAAAGTCAGGTTCGTTACAGCATTTAGGTATAGTTAACTCAAGAATGCCCGGACCGATTTTTATAATCTTTGGTTTGTTGGATAAATCCAACCGAAATCCGAACCGATCTCCGCTCCGAATAGCAAAATAACGATTGAAAAATTTACAGGAAAAATTTAGGTACATTTTGCATGGAACGGCTTTTTTGATGATATCTCCAACAGATTGACAAATTTCGATAACTTTTTTATATTATAGTTGACAGCAAAGAGATTGACCTTTACCCTGAAAAAAACTGTAAAACTAACCTAACTCGAGTCGCGGGCAAAAGCTAGTATCTATATACAATATATATATGAATATTTCATTTTACGTGGCATTATGATGATCGATTGCTCTACACTTTTCTACCCAAAATTACAATTGTTATACTCCGTACCTAATATTCTTATTTTTAGTCTCTAATGAGCAAAGACAATCAATTGTTATCTACTATTATTATCTAATCCGTAGCTAATTATTTCTTTTAATACCTATTCATAAGTATTACCTACGTGGTATTACCCAATATGTATCATGTTAGGTAGGACATGGTACCTACTAGGTACCTACCATATGGTACTAGTTACGATGGCACTAAGTACGTTGTTGGTACCTAATGAATTTTCTACTAAATTATTGATATGTACATAATATAATATTACCTATCTACTAATTATTATTTATTAACAAAGCAAAGAAACTGAATTAAAATGCCTGCGATTTTAAAATAACTGCATCTCAGCTAAATATTATTATTAATTGCCTATTGAAATAACAACCTATGACCTATTACCTATAATTACCTATAATATACCTACTCGTATTATCTACTTATTCCTGTACGTATACGTAAACTTTTTTCAGGCTTTCTTAATAAATATATTGTTGTACAATTTTAATGCTTGATGAACAGCTGGGCGTCTCATTGTATCGCAGTTCAAATAGACTGTAAAAAATGTGATTTGTACCAGCAGAGCTATTCGCAAGTGGCGATGGTCGGCTCGCCTTGACCCTGGCGGCGCGGGCGCCGGGCCAGCCTTATCATGTGACTACTGAGGACCGCGTACCCTCCCAACCTAATCGACGGAGGCCATACATCGATAATATTTTTCCCGCTTATTGTTTCTTCTAAACAAATTGGTGAATAAAATAAAGTAAACATTTCATTTATTTTTACTATCATTGCGCTACGAAGTTAATTATAATACGTATGTCTCAAATCCAAAAAGATAGTTTTTCACTGGATGAAATAAATTTTTGTTTTTCTTTTAAACAAGAATATTTACTGCCAAGCTGAACTTGAGTTATATTCCTCTCTTCCCTCTAAGTATTAAGTAAGCGGAAAACTCGTGTTAGAAGTAGGTTCGTTAATAGTACAATGGGTGGCGAGGATCAAACCTGCGACCTTTCAGTTTTCATTCCGCGCCTTTAACTGTTGGGCTATTGAGGCTAACGTTAGTAGAGTAAAAAAATGAAAAAAAAAAAAACTTATAAAACCCAGTTATATTTTAGGTCACTTTTCACAAAATATTTATGACAAAATAAAAAAGAATATCATAACTTTACTATACCAAAAGATTCAGAAAAATGTTCGGAATATATTTTTTTTTTAATCTAGTAGAGTAGTAGGTAAACAGTGATTTTTGAGTTGTCTGACTTTTAACCTAGGAGTGCGATATGAACTGGGGCCCAAGTCTGCTATTGCAATCGTAGTTACATCGTCTATCAATGACATCCCAATTGCTACTTTTAGCAATTTGACTTGGGGCCCAGGGGTTCAATTGTCTATCAATGACATGACAATTGCTAAAAAATAACAATTGTCATGTCATTGATAGACAATTGAACTACAATTGCAATAGCAGACTTGGGCCCCTGTTTAGCAAATGTGAGGTAATAATATACACGGAAAATCGACTGAAGTTGTGGTCGCAAGGTGCTCGAATGGCGACCTCGCACCGTGAGCCCCGTGAGACGCAACGTTGAAAAATCCAAGCAGAATGGACGATCTTAACATTAGAATCGCTGGGAACTCTTGGTTACGATCAGCACAAAACTGAGTTCTGTGGACATCCTTTCAAGAGACCAATGCCTAGACGTCTCTAAGCTCACGCGAAAATGACGTGGGAACCGGTGATCCACCAAAAATACAAACACACATACCTACTAGACTTATACCTACTGCTAGACTATAACCCAAATCGGATAAGAACTTCATTTTATAGTAATTAGCTTCAAGGTTTAGTCTAAGGTTCAAGTCCTGCTGTTGAACCCTAAAAGGTAAGGAAAACGTATAGGGAAAGTTTTAAAGTACTTACTAAGTAACTTATATACAATCATGTCAGGTATACCCATATCAAAATGTACATTTAGTGGGGCCTAATCCGTTGGCATTATCAGTGCCAGTTGCCTTGACGCATAAAAAACCGATGAAAGGTCAAACGATAGCTTCCTCGCGCTCGTAACGTTCTAATTTATCTGCTGAAAAGTGAATTATCCCACATTGTTTACGTTTTACACGTAAAGTAGATAAAATTATGGTAGTATCAGTACAAATTGCTTTTTTATTAGATATTTAAAAGCTGTCTAGAAAAATTGTATATAAGTACAAGTTAAAAACGCGTAGGTACTTATTCACACTTGGGTATTTGAATGTTGTCAAAATGTGGATTATTTACAATCGAAAATGTAACACGTAAGTAAGAATAGCATTTGTAAAAAAAGAAATAATTCGGTCAAAAAACAAATAAGTTTTAAGCTGTTTTACTGCGACTGTATCCGTCTCTTTCTAAAACGAAATTTTGTATGGAGAGTGTATGGATGCTCTTCGATCACAAAATAAGATGGAGCTACTGAATCGTGACGTCATGTTGCAATAGCGCTCTCTTTTTCTAATATTAAACTATGTTTTCGTCAAGATCGGTTCAGTGTTTGAGACGTGAAAAGTTAACAGATAGATAGAGACGACACGCTCCTCTTGCATTTATAATAGTAAGTTTTTTACGTAGATATTATAATACGGCCTAACCATTAGGATTTCTGATTCTCAATATTTTACTGATTTACCTTTATCCTTGTGGTTTCTAGATCTGCATACAAACACGTCCATAAGGTAAATTATTTTTCAAAGAAAATTTCCCGTCACTTGCATCCCCACAACGTGTAATAAATAGAACCATCTCATTGGTGAAGTGAAGTAAGCCTGATGAGTGCAAGGCAAGTAGGTACATGCCATAAAAAGAAAATTGAATTGAAATAGAGCCATATTAACTTAACGATCTAGGATCGAATTTAAATCCGAAAGTTTGACGGTTTCAAACCCCTATTTGCACTATCAAATAGTCCAGTCCTAAAACAAGCTACTTGTATGCTTAATTTGGAGAAGAGCCTAGATAATATCTACGCTTAGTTATTTTTAAGCTTGTGTAGATAGTATTCAAAGCTTGCTTACCCAAAGGATTTAGCATGATCATAAATATTATAGGTAAAAATCAAATAGATGTGATTGACCTCCTCTTCAGGTTTGAGATTTCCATCCGTCACTTTAAGCGCTATGCCATTGAGAATGCAACTTTACATTGAGAATAGAAAATGCTTCCACTTAGTTTTAATCTGGTTTATTAAGAAGAATTGGACGTTAAAATTAACATAAATTATAAAATTAACATAACTCCATCATCAAATATCAAAGCCATTTCAATATTGTGCTTTGTTCTGTTATGGAACACTATAGGAAAGTGCACGTCTTTTGCAAACACTTACTGTAGGTATGTGTTTGCCGAAGACGTGCACTATTATTGTTTAAATAATGAGCTATAGTCACGAGTGCAGCTCATTAACAGTTTCATAATTAGTGTTTGTTACAGGTTAAAATAAATATTAACTTTCATACACGAAGTATAACGCGTACCTACCTACCTAATAAATGTTGTCAACAGCTAACTTACAGCTAATTTTGAATTCAGCAGACTCAGCTAAAACGACTAGACGTTTTTAAAAATAGCTAATTAAAATCAGATTTTAAGTGTCCCGTAAGTTCATTAAACAAACGTAAGAACTACATATCGGATTTAGGTACCTATATCATAATTGAAAATAATATAATAGGGTGACAAATACCAATGATTCTTAACAGGTAACTATTGATGTAAATAAATAAAAAAGAAAAAATAGAGCGAGTTAATTTTTTTGTTGTTTTGTACTGGAGACAACTAACAACTGGCTAATTCACTTTTTCACAACTAGTATACTAATTTCAAACCTCAGTACCCCTCATCTGAGAATTCCTGAAATAATTACTGAAACTTTATGAACAGGCTATGTCCATAGTGACGAAGAACAAACTAACTAAATAAAACCATAGTAAAATCCAAACTTGTGGGATAAAATGTAGCCTATGTGTTAATCCTGGGTATGAGCTATATATATTCTCGGCCAAATCGGTTCATTCGTTGTGGCATGAAGGAGTATCAAACATACACACATATACATACAAACTTTCGACTTTGTAATACCTATTAGTGTGATTACATATCTTTGTATGAATCTTTGATATGTATCTGAAAGTAATTTATAGGGATTTTGCTGCTGCATTCGCCGCAGGGTTTAATTATTTATTATATTTTTTTGTCTTGTTGCATTGGGGTTTACGAAGTTTTAACGTAAGTACCTACCAAAGTAAGATTTCAAATTTCAGACAAGATATCCGTGGATTACTTTGACCGACCCATCAGATTTTATCTTTATGTGTAACTAAGCTGTTGATTACTTTGATAAACGAGCGTTTCTCATTGAAATATGTAGATAGGTACACCATAAAATTTCGCCTCAGATGCGTTAAAACACATAACTAATATCAATCTTCATATAGTATAACTAGCAAGTAAAAATTTTTTACTGATTACAAAAATGGTTTTCTCGACGCGTAACTGAACACTTAATGATGAACTAAACACCCTTACTGTTTTATAGATGGAAAGGCCGGTAGAAAGGGCTCTCATTCAATCTTTAAAGTTTATTTGTTTACTAGCTGATGCCCGAGACTTCGTCTGCGTGGATTTAGTTTTTAAAATCCCGCGGGAACTCTTTGGTATTCCAGGTCCTCAACTATACCCATGCAAAAAATCACGTCGATCCGTAGCTCTATTGCAGCGTTATTCAAGGACAAACCAACAAACAAACACACTTTCGCACTTATAATATCAGTAAGGAAGTAAAACATCGCTTAGTTAGTTGAATAATAGGAGGTATAATTGGCAGGTAAGTAAAGTATTACATTGCAGAACTTTTTTTATTAGTAGGTACTTAAAGTAATAGTTTTTCCTCAAATCCTCGAATCTCTTTTCCCGGTATAGGTAATAATAGGTAGGTACAGAAAACAGACTTATATTCTGCATGCTAGGTTCTGCCCGCGATTTCATCCGCGTGGAGTTAGATTTTTAAAAATCCAGAGACAATCCTCTGTTTTCAGGATAAAAGGTAGGTAGGTACTTAGTTAACGTCACTATCAAAGTCCTTGAGGACTATTGAGGATAGTTGAATATCGTTGCAAAAATCTCGTTGATCCGTTCCTACGTTGCTGAGTAATTAACAAACCAACAAGCAAACACACTTTCGCATTTATAATATTAATAAGGATTGTGTACGTATGGAGTTTATTATTAACAAATGAGGCAATTTATTTCTATTATCTTCTCAATGCGTGATAATTCGTTATGGTCATAATTTACTGGTAAGTATTGTCTATGCTAATACTAAAATACAATAGTACATTGTTACCTTAGGGATGAAAGTAACTTATTTAGTCCCGAGACGGGGTTTGGCGCCCGAGCGTAGCGAGGGGGCCTATAGTTCGAGGGACTAAATAAGTCTTTATCCCGAGGTAAACACTGTGCTTTTCATTACGAATATAAGGAAAGTCAAAATAAAAATAGAAATTAGCTAAAGAAAATTGAGTGAACTTTATTTTACATAAATCTATGAATCAGTTGTCTTTACTTTATGAATAAAGTCTATCTTTCTTCTTGTCTATGGATGCACTCGGGTATGTCGTGTTTCATTTGAATTCCAATAAAAATGTGACAACTAGTTTTTTTTAATTATTTGACAGCCGTCAGTTGAAAACGATTCTCCCTAGGGCTGAAAAGTATTACTTTCAACCCGCTTCTCAGGCAACTTCAGACCTACTTTCCGTGTATGAGTAATGAATAGTACATTGTTACCTTAGGGATGAAAGTAACTTATTTAGTCCCGAGACGGGGTTTGGCGCCCGAGCGTAGCGAGGGGGCCTATAGTTCGAGGGACTAAATAAGTCTTTATCCCGAGGTAAACACTGTGCTTTTCATTACGAATATAAGGAAAGTCAAAATAAAAATAGAAATTAGCTAAAGAAAATTGAGTGAACTTTACCGCCTTTTTTTTTTCTTTGGCCTAGCCGGCGGGCTATGCATTTAGCTTTTTAATAGTCAAGTATTGTCTATGATTGTCTATGAATGTCTATGAATCAGTTGTCTTTACTTATGAATAAAGTCTATCTTTCTTCTTGTCTATGGATGCACTCGGGTATGTCGTGTTTCATTTGAATTCCAATAAAAATGTGACAACTAGTTTTTTTTAATTATTTGACAGCTGTCAGTTGAAAACGATTCTCCCTAGGGCTGAAAAGTATTACTTTCAACCCGCTTCTCAGGCAACTTCAGACCTACTTTCCGTGTATGAGTAATGAAAAAGATATTTTAACTATTCTAGGACAGTCATCAGATTTATTGACTGAGAAATTTATTCAAATCGATTTTATATATTTATATGCGAGGTCACAATGCATTTATTATTTCAGGGCCTTATTACCGTTTAAAGTTTATGGTGAAATAAGGAAATATAACATTAGGAACTACATTATTATTTAACTAGTTGACCCGCCCTGGCTTCGCACGGGTAAGCTACAAAACAAACCCAACGGTACAAACAGCTGGAGCCTGGATTTCATGATATATTTGGCAATATCAAATAATAAATAATCGACAGTCTCTAAATCCCATCAGTTTCGATGGACGGTATGTACCCAGCAGCATAAGGATAAAAGCCGTGACTTTTTTTTTCAGGACCACTGCGACATTATTTATTAGTCCACTTGGTAATTATATCTAATAATATGAATTCACAATCGATAATTCCTCAATGTCCACTGTTTTAGGTGGGCAGTACCCAACAGCATCAGGATTAGGTACAACTACAGTATTTAAACTTTTTCTTCTGTATGTGAGACGATGTGATTAAAACTACATTCTCTCGATTATGATGTAATGATGAGTCTTAGATAAGCCTCTCTTTATACATATAATTAATCTGTGGATAAGTGGGATATATTTATTGGCAGCAATGGCAGCTACCTCTTATTACAACTTTGGCGATTTAGTCACATATCAACTTTGTTCAGTTAGAACCTATGCACATTGTGCCTACTATGTGCCATGTGGGTTGAAGATATGGTCTAACATAAACAAAGCCAAAGCCTTTACGCGGATTTTTTCTATTATTTTTTATAAGATTGAAATTTTCCTCAAAAAAATATAGGTATTTAGCATCCCGCTATTTATTTTCTAGGTCTACCTAGCTTAAACATATTATGTTCGAAATTTACGTCCATTAAAGTAGAACTTGGTATTATCGTGATAAATTTATTAGCACTGTGATAATATAAAAAAACCGACCAAGTGCGAGTTCAAACTCGCGCAATGAGAGTTCCGTATCTACGAAGACTGCGGCGCAGATATAGGTATCAATAGTTATTAGGTTAAAATTATTCAACCGCCTTAAAAATTTATTATTATGGGGCCACCTTCATTATGGGACTGCAAAAATGATGAAACAACAATTTAAGTTGTTTGTTTAAAATGACTGCTTCTAAAAAACTCTGCTAGTTGCAAACTTTAGAGATATTAGTGAAAAGTTATTTTTACATATTCCATGATAAGTATAGGTTTTAAGGAATATACAATAAATCTATGGACTTAAAAGAAAATATGAATTTACGGCAGATTTTAGAAATAAAGTCTTTTCATATTATGATACTTCACTGCATTTATAAAAGGTCCACCATTTTAATAAAAATAATAAAAAAAGCAATTAGGACGTAATACTCCGCATTTAGCTGCATCTGTGGCATCTAAGCGCTCCAGCGGATGTACCGATTTGATGCGTTTTTTATTTTACGATTTTGTAATGGAACCCTAAAAAGGAGGTAAAATAATAATAGATACAGCACGTTCTTATAGTTTTAAGAGGTGCATGATACAATTGTAGGTGCCTTATGAAGTTATGTAGACAAACAATACCTATTACCTACGAGTATCTATGCACTTAATTGTAAGATTTTCAAAATTATCTCACTCCCTTCTGCCAATGTGGCCGAACCTTTCGAGTACCTATCCTGTGAAGACAGGTGTTTTATCAAACACTTACACTTCGTCTTTTCCTTACATTTAGCTATTAGTATCGAAGCGTTGGTTCCGTGGGTATATTGTTCATATCTCAGCTGGATAGATGGATGTAATAGGTCTCACCTATGGGTGATTGGATGGGTTCTCAGTTTCTCACCCATCTACTCGTATATCTACTCATTCAATATGAGCATAACATTTTTTTTTTCTAGGGCCCCTAGCCCACTTAGCCCATTTTGTGACTAGCCCAGGTGTGCATCCAAGTTTATGAGTTTATTGGCACTTAGGTATATTATGTGATTATGTGGTCCCGAAGTCTAGCCAGCGCCTTCTAGACGGCCGCAAGTTTTAGATCGCACGGTAAATGTGATAAGGTATAAATACATAATGATCTATATAACTACATAAGTAACTAAGTACCTTATACCTTACTAGCGGACGCCCGCGACTTGTCCGCGTTCTTAAATTGTTGAAATTTTTCCTGAATTTTCTTTGCTATAAACCTCACGGAGCCCGAGACCTTTCCAACGAATGCAAAACCGTGGAAATCGGTTCGTGCGTTCTGGAGTTATAGCGTCAGGAAGGAAAACCCGACTTATTTTTATATAGTAGATAAGAAGGAAGGAAGGGATGATTGATATAGAGCAGCATTATATTATACACTATGCATCCTATAGAGCAGCATATACACTTTACGAATAACTAGCTTTTGCCCCCGCGACTTCGTCCGCGTGGAATTAGATTCCAATTTTTCCTGAATTTTCTTTGCTATAAACCTCACGGAGCCCGAGACCTTTCCAACGAATGCAAAACCGTGGAAATCGGTTCGCGCGTTCTGGAGTTATAGCGTCAGGAAGGAAAACCCGACTTATTTTTATATAGTAGATTTAAAGTATGTACCTACCTACCTACCCAAATGGTAATATGTATCTCAGTAAGAAAACTGTGCGGATAACGTGGTTTCGCATAATTATCGCTCTAATTAAGATAAATAGGGTTTAGTAACGCCATTGACTCCGAACGAGTTAAAAAGAAATTGTTACATTTCTTCATTTTTGAGTCTGGGTGAGTAGATCGTTCAAATTAGATTAGGGGCTGTACCCCTGAATTACAGATTACGAGCTCAGGTACTTCACAGTTCACACGCACCGATGCAATGTAGGTAATATATTAGAGCAGAAATAGGTATTTGGCCATATTTTGGTAACTTTGATTCTTTGTGTTATGTGAAGCTTTATTATGTATAGATAGATGTATATCTGGTTCACTCAACTGATTTTAATGTAACTCTTTGCGATTAGGTATGTACCTAGTACCTAGGTATGTACCTACATAATAATCATAAAATTAGATACGCCAACAGCCCAACACGTAAAATATTATAAACCAGTTGAATTGAATAAAGTTAGAAATATGGAGAAATATGTATAGGGTAAGGATGCCGAATATGAGATGGTTGCCAAATATGAGATAGTTAGGTTTTGGCGAAACTAATCGCCGCAGCTATTTGGCGATACTGTCACCAGAAGCCGCGTGGTAACAGACTGAAAAATGTGTTGGTGCTTCCCAGTTCGAGGCGAAGTCGGGTTGTGTACGTGCGGATTTTTTACGAAACCACAAAACCCGATTTTTGACACCAAATATTAACGAGGTATGTTACAACTTTATAGTCACACTAAATGATTTAAATTTACAGTCATTGTATCAGTTATATGATTAATTTTACAATGCATTTGCAGTTTAGTTGTATTTTCTTCGTCAAGAAATAATAGGCAGCCTAGTTTTTAAATTTGGGTATTTTCCTAATATGAGATACGTGGGGGCTCCTTAAATGAGATATCTCATATTAGGATGTATAGAAATACGACTATTTAAAAACCTCTTTTTCTAGATGCCGTCGATCAAGGAAGTCCTAGGACCACGATGCCATAATACGGGCCGTGAGTGCAGTGCGAAGCAAACAAATATGTTACCTAATAGCATCAAAACTTTCGATGTTCCTAAGAGTATCCTAGAACGTTATGTCAAAAAAGATGCTAATGCAGAAGTATTTGTCAAGGTTCATGGGAAGACCTCCAGCTTTTTCTGACTATTTAGAAGCAAAAATAGAAAAATATTGTAAAGTTGGACTAACGATTTTATGGGTTACATCTAAATCTGAAGAACATCAAGCACTTGGCACAAGCACATGATAATATATTATTATAAGTTGTTACTAAAACCTTTTTATTTAGTAGTACGATGTTGTAGATTAATAAATATCGCCAATAAAAAGTTTTTTTGAATTGATTTCTTTCCTTTTTCTCTAAATCTATACTATCTCATATTAAAAACCCTTGGTATCTCATAATAGGAGACCATTTCCCCAAGACGTAATTTCTGACTTTTCTAATATTATCTGAAATAACAAAAAATCTATTATACCTAGCACTAAACGGTCTTTCAAGGATAAACTTCATTAAATACTTATCGAATATAAATGATTTTCATAGTCATTAGTGCAATAATTTATTTTTTATGGCCGAATATGTAAATGGTATCTCATATTCGGCATCTTTACCCTACTTTTTACTCGAATGCGGCGCGCAAAAGAGGGTATGTGTTTATCAATCTATGCTCTGAAGACCAAACGCGTGGGCCAATTTTGATGATTCTTACGTCAATCGATTCGTGTTCTTGGGAATGTCATTTAAGACATTACAGTAATCAAAATTCAATATGGCGACCACCAGACGCCATAATTATTATGAAAAAGAAATAATGAAAGTAGGCGAACTATATTGAATGGGGTACCTATCATTGAATAGGTATTTGAAAACCATTGTTAGGTTTCTGTTATTTTTCAGTTCGGTTGCCCATTTACGATTTTCGATAATTTATAGTTGTTTTACCATTGCGGAATTTACCGTCTTATAATCCTAATTAAAAAGTGTAAAATAAAATATTAAATTTAAAAAATCAAAAACCCGACTGCGTAAATAAACACTGAAAAGAAAAAAACAGGTCCAGTACATCTAGAATACTGTTAAATTATATGACTTAAACAGTTGGGACCGTTGGGACCCATTAGAAATCTAGATCGGTTCTTTTAGATTTCTGGACTTGTTTTTTCCTTTTCAGTGTTTATTTATTATTTTATATATTTACCTAAGCTATTCGGAATGGCTGAATCATATATAAAATATAATATAAAATCTAACATCTATTTATAATTAATTATTGATTTTCAAATCACTATCAATAATATGTATGAATTACGATCCGTGGCATGGACGTGGCGATCCGTGTACCCATTAAACATACCTACATAAGCGTCGATCTTACAGCCCATTGTTTAATACTGTTTAGTTATTGTGCTAATTCTATCATTGATAGGGACATGTTGTCACGTTTCTGACAACAAATTAGGTAGACACTTCACTAATTTTAGCAATACGAGACTCTTTCCTGTCCTTCATCCACATACTTATGTTCGTTGCAATGGATATCGCATGGGGTGCAGTTTGTACCTAAAGTTTAAACTTTGACGACCTCCCTGGCGCAGTGGTCTTATAACTGGCAGGTCTCGGGTTCGATTCCCGGCGTGCGAAATTTGAGAATTTATAATATTTGAATTGTCTCTGGTTTGGTCTGGTGGGAGGCTTTAGCCGTGGCTAGTTAATACCACCCTATCGTCAAAGACGTGCCGTGCCGCCACGCGATTTTGCGTTCCGGCACGATGACGTGTAGAGCTAGAGAAGGATTAGGGGTATGGGTAGAAATACACTACGATACCCGTTCCAAGTTAGCCCGCTACCATCTTAGACTGCATTGTCACTTTTTTTTTTTTTTTTTATATTGTATGTCCTCTATTTGTCCTCCGACATGATGATCGGAGACTTTTCATAGTTGACATGGCTTGCTATTTTTCTTTTTTTTTTTTTTTTTTGCCTTGCTCTGTTGGACGAGAATGAGCAGCTTTGTTTTTTTTTTAGCGTGTCATTCATATTTATACTTTTTACAATATTTATATATGTATAAGAATATATTATCTTATATAATATAGGTATACATATTTTCTTACTTCTAAGTTAGTTTTACTTTTTTTTTTATTATTACATTTTACTTAGTTCTTATCTGCTATTATATATTTACATTTAACACTTAATACTCTTCTAGGTATTTATTGCCTACATGAGTATTACCTAATTCTATTTATGCCTTAATCTAACTAATTTTATTACATATTCACAATATTGTAAGAACTTTCCATTTACTTAAAAAGTTTCTTTATTTATTTTACTATCTATTAAGTGTTCCAGCTCCATGCGTTTCCTACCAAATTTAGGACATTCGGTCAAGATATGTAATACCGATTCTTCAGTCACATCGTCGCAGTCACAGGCTGGGCTATCCTTACATTTGAAACGGTATAGGTACTGCCCAATTCCGCCGTGCCCTGTGAATATCTGTACAAGAGTCGGTGTAAGCTTTATTGATTTTAGTGTCTTATAGGCGCCTATTACACTCGGAAAGAACACCTTTGTTAGTGCAGCAGTACTACTCTCCGTGTACCGTTGGTCCCACTGCTGAATCGATTTTTTTCTTATCGTCCTCTTGCATTGTCACTTAACGTCAGGTGAGATTGCAGTCAAGGATTATCTTGTCATTGAATAAAAAAAAATTTACTTAATAGATTTTAAAAAAGAGTTTAGTAGTTAGGTTAATTAAAGAATCGGCTCAGAAGTATTTACCTACATAAATGAGAATATTTTGAAATAAAATTCGATACGTAATGAAGCTGAATAAAACTGTTTTAAAAAAATAATCTGATTTATACGATTCCGGAATAAAAACGCAACCCTTATTAGTTATAACCATAATATTTTAATTAGACAAGTAGTTATTAGTATTCAGGATGGAATTACTTTGGTGAGGTCAATAAATGGGGGACAAAATAAGAACTCTACCTTCCTATCTATCAGTAGGTACCTACCTAATTACCTACACGAAAGAGCCTTGGCGTCGATTTCAGAGAAAAAAAACTGCAATTAATTACTTGACTTAACATTTAACAATCGCCACAGTGTCCTGGTTTCAAATAAATTTTTATTAACAACACAAATTAAGCAATCAACGACAAACTCCAGCGTCTTCTGGTGGCCTATATCCAAAAATGTTGTCCAAAAATCCAAAGATATTAGCACTTTGCAGTGTGTAATGCAAAAATTGCATTAAAATCATTGACCCATTAAGGAAAATGGTAACGTACAATGTATTCTAGCCCCGCTGGACACCTAGTCTAAAAATATATAAACTTGCTAAGAAGTTACTTACCTACCTATCTACTTAAAACAAAAACCACACTAAAATCGGTCAAGTTTTTTTGCCAACGAATATAGCGGACCTCCGTTAAGTCATGGGTAGAGATAATGTTTAAAATTAATTAAATAATAAAGATTTTGTTTTAAAAAATGTTGCTAAATATTAATTCTAACTATAGGTAAAACGTGAACAATTATTTACTTACGAAGTACTTTTTTGACTAGCTGCACTATTTAAAATTAATAATAATATTGCACTCAATAGAAGAGTTTTTGAGTTCATGATGAATCGATTTACATAACACGGCGGTCGGAGCGCGCGCTCGATCAACGCGTCTACGTCGCGGTATCGGTTCACCACTACTGCATATTAGGAAGCAGTTTTCACGGAAAGCCTCTAAGGTTGCGCAGGCGGTGGAAACGTGGATCATTTACGAGCTTTTACACATAGACCAATGAGCAATAATTGTTAACGTTTTTCAAGTTTAAGTTCTAATGACACACTCGCACCTAAGTGCGTCAGAACAAACGTGCGCCAGAGATAAGTATGGAATTATAGTCTATTGACTTTGTTCGTTTCGAAGATTAGAGCAACGAAATGCGATGAAGAAAGTTATCTTCTCATCAAATGAATCGAGACCATGCAATAAAGATGGTATGCCGGGCACTTTTCGGGGTTTCCAATTAATTTCTTCATGGCACTTCTCGGTGCTCTAATCTTCGAAATTAGTAGAAGTGTAAATAAAATTGCTTTTAAATCTGGAAAAGTTTTTATTATTCAACATTTTTAACCGCGTGAGGTTGCATACAGTTAACTGTGTAAGAAATTAAATTAAGGTCTTGCATTAAGTTTGTCAATCTTTCAAAATGCCTTTCAGTATAAGGCAATGAACCTTCCACGAAACTCGCTAAAGATGGTACTTGGAGGCGCCCTGAAATAATTTCAGGAGCCAAAATATAGAATACAAACTGAGCAGCGTGACAATTCTTGTTATTTGTATTCCACTCTGAGGCAAATCTTAGCAGTGTTTCTTTTTGTGTATTATTGATTTCTTTTAATGTTTCTGATAATTTATCTTGACCAAATTTCAAAACTTCATTAACAATCTTCAACACATGGAAAGGTCTTTCCATACGTAAAGCTAATTTAAGAGCTCTAACTAACTTTTTATCATGCAATAAGTTCATTAGTTCTTGCTCTTGTAAAATAAGATCTTCCCTTTCTTTAGCTAATGTTTCGCGTCTTTCCATTGACACATCTTTTAAAGTAACTAACTTGGAATCTGATCCTCCAGTTATAATGAGGGATTCATTTTTATTTACAGCTAAGGACCAAACTTTGCCATCATGATTATCTAAAGACATTTTACATTCTGAAGTTTTAATATTCCAAAGTATCAAAAGGCCATCAGCTCCACTTGATATTATTTGTTGCCCCTTGCTCAAGAATTCAATTTTTAGAACAGAACTTTCGTGACCCTCAAATGTTTTTAAGCAACTGAGATCAGCAATTGACCATAATTTCAATGTGCAATCAGCTGAAGATGTCAAAACCACTTGATCCACAGATGAGAATCTTACACACCATATCCCTCTTCTATGGCCTTTTAATATTCCCAATAAGGATAGATCCTCAGTCCAAAGTTTTGCAGTTTTATCCTGTGAACCAGTTGCAATTATTTTGTCATTTGGTGATACAGCAACACAATTAATATCCATATTATGTGCTAACTCTGTGTGACTTGATTTAATTTTTTGTTCTTTGTTATCTAATTCTTTGGGTACAGTCCACACTTTAAGACAGTTGTCTTGACTTACAGAGACAAAAAAGCTATCAGAAGTCTGGGAGGTAAAGACAGAGCCAACAGAGCCAGTATGTCTTGCACCAACCCCAAAACATTGAATCTCATTTTGTTCATCTTGAAACCAAACTCTTACTGAGTTATCTTTGCCAGATGAAACAAAAACATTTGGTCTGGTGGGGAAATTTGCCAGAGCCAAGACAATATCAGAATGACCTTTTATTAACTTACAATTCATACTTCCAAGTTCATAATACTTCAAATCTCTACTGTTGGTAGCAACAACTATATGTGTTTCATCTTTTCCTACAAATATAATATCTAATATTTCATCTGTAAAGCCAATCATCTGTTTCACACATACAAATGTTTCTAAATCATGAATTATGATATTATGGTCAGCTGTGGCAATGGATAGCATATTTCTTGCTTCATTGTAAAGCAAGTGTGTTACTGCCAGTCCACCTTCTTCAGCAGCCGGAGACACGAGGCTGCTAGACTGTTCATACATAAGTCGGCTCATTTGTACATTCCATATTTTGACAACACCTTTTTCACCAGCACAAGCAACATAAATTCCTTCAGTTTCAAGTTTCTTCTTAAAATTTGGTATTTTAAAAGAAGGTGGCATAAGAACAGTTGTTTCAATACTCTCATAAACTGGCACTACTCTTAAAGCTTTACTTTCTCCTAGTTTCCAAAGTATAAGAACTCTGTCCCTTCCAGAACTAATCATATATTCTCCATCTAATGTGAATTGCAAGGATGTAACTTTACTAAAATGTCCACTATAGATCAAATTATCTTTACCAGTTTTAGAATCCCATGACCTTATTTTTGTATCATCTGCAGCTCCAAATATAAGTTGTTTTGAGGCATCAGGGTGATATTTGAGGACTGTAAACACACCTAAAGCTCCTCTTAGACTACTTGTGCAAGTATGATGTGTAATGTCCCACAGTCTTATAGTTCCATCTGTCCCTCCTGATGCAACATTGGCATCACTAGAGTCAAAAGCTAGTTTAGCAACAGCTCCCTTATGACCAGATCTCCAAACTTTTTGTTGTTTACCAGTTTCTCTATCCCATAGTTTGATCAAGCCACTTTTGTGTGCTGTTATTACAGTTTGATTGTCATGTGACATTTTAAAAGTATATATTTGATCACTTTCATCTTTATCTTCTGTCTCATTTCCTATAGTCAGAGTGTTGCACAAGGTATTTACATCAATGACTTTAACAATATCATTGCACTGGCAAAGAAAATTGCCACCATCTGTTGTCCATTGTACGTCCCCACCAGTATAGAATGCTTCGTATTCTGCTGTTTTTTCATACCTTTTAAATACAAAATGGGTATTTAATTAATGCAAGGAATTAAATTTTACTAACAATTTAACACCCAACATCAAAGGTGAAAGAAAACTTTGGAATAGAAGAGTCTTTTAAAACAATATTGAGAAAATAATAAAAATAGAAATTTAATAAATGACAGGAGGTTAAGCTTTAGGTACCTACTTTATATTTTTCCCACACTTTTTTAAACTTGTGTATTAAATTTTTTTTTATTTTAATAGTGAGCAAACGGGCAGCCTTGCCACCTGATGTTACATGATTACCGCTGACCATGTACATTAGTGGCACCAGAGGCACCACTAATGTGTTGCCAACTTTTCAGGAATTTGTTGGTCCGCTCATAGAGTAACCCCTTGTTGTAATTAAGAGGGAGTCGTTGAATGGAGTTGATTCGATAAGACAGTTTGTTAGGACGTGGAAAAAGATCTGGAACAGCGGATGGTCGCAGTGCATTAGGCACCCAGGTGGTGAAATTTCATTTAGTGGCTTGGGGTGCGGTTATAGAAGACAATTCTACATTATGCTATGAATATTATATCAAAAATACGAATTTTATGGAGTAATTGTTTACTAATAAATTTATCAATTCAGTTATGATTTTTAAATTATACTTACACTTCTTTTAGTGAACTAGCCATTCTAAATATTAGTGTTATTTAATCAATTAAACTTTATAAAGGTATTCTTAAATTATTTGAGGAGATTTTTTGCTTTTACAGAAGTCAGAAAGCACGTGCACTAACCAAAAATTATTAAAAATAGGTACTGTAACTTTTACGACAAAAATCAAAACAATCAACAATGCTGGAATGATAGATGATGACATGTCAATGTCAGATGGCATCAGTTGGTTATACTGCTATATACACTGACCTCTATCTTTAATCTGTGATTAACACTGGACTTGCTGTCCCTATCAGCATGCTGCATGCAGCAGCAGTGTCCATACGAATTACAGCATTTAAAATTATTATGGATCAATTATATAAATAATTTGAAGCGCCATATTTGACGGACGATTGTCTATTTAAGCTAAGAACCCTGACTAACCGAGGAATACCCATTGCATACGATATTATTAATAGTATTCTTGAGCTCTTGACGAGCAACAAGAAAGTAGTTGTACAGTGGATACCTTCTCATGTTGGCATAACTGAAAATGAAACAGTCGATGAGTTAGCGAAGAAGGCGACCGTCGATGGAATTCCCTCTTATTATTTGCCAATATATCCGGAGCTATTATATATTGTAAAAACTGTTTGTATCAAAACATGGAGAGAACACTTCGACGAACGTTCTGTGTCAAAAGCACAAAAGGTATTTGGTACAAAACAATACAACCAACCTTGTGTCGACGACTGTGGTTTCAGAATGCCAACATGAGAAGAAACGAGGTAGTGACAGCACTTAGGCTTCGTTCCGGACATATTCCGCTAAACAATTTCGCGGCGTTGATGGGCAAAGTCCAATCACCTAACTGTTCGGAATGCGATGTAGTGGAGGATGTGCTACATATAATGGCTGAATGTGTCCGGAATGAGGCCGAAAGGTTGGAGTTGTTCCTACACGTAGATCCCAATAATGTAGGAGTCTGGAACAGTATTCTTGCGTGTCCGGTATCGGAACAGGCAAGAATGCTGTACAGAGTAGTAGCTATCGGATTAAGACGTAGATTATAAGATACAGGTGTAAGATAATTGTGTACAGCTTTAGCTCTCATAGGGGCGACATGCTCACTTAGTGACCAAACCCCTGTAATGAAATTAGATTAAAAAAAAAAAAAAAAAAAAAACCCTGACTAAAATAAAACTGAGTAGGTACCTACCTACACATATAGGTATTTTATCCAATTTTTGTATCATCGAGATCATCATCACGCAGTTTGTGTTTATTGGATTTGTCTAGAAAAATGTTGGTATCATTGCTGTTGCTGTCAAACCTGTTGTCAATTTCACCAGATTTGACAATGACATTTCTTTGTTTACATTTTTGATCTCGAATTACCTATATTTCCGAGTCGAGTTTATTTATAATATTAATACTCCTACGGCAATGAGCTGATAGAAAAGAATCACGAAGCTATAATTTAACAATTTGAATGAGACGCCTCTTTTTATACATATAAACATTGACGAGACGCAGATATGCTATCTTCAAAATTTCATGGAATGATAAGGAATTTAACATCAACAGTGAAAAATATACAAAACGGTCCCGGTGAGCAATGCAATTACGAACATGTATTTTCGTTTCCTTTAGTGAAATACATTGCTTTGATAAACAGACTGAAGGTATATCACTTATATGGCACAGGAGTTATAGTTCCTAGTTCGGGGATATTGGAAATTTTAAATATTGTAAATGAAAATACTTTCTTAATGTCTTCATATATAGGTAAGCATTTAATTTGATGCAATTTAACAATTAATTCAGATGTGATTTTGCATGTTATACTTTTCTTACTCAAATGAGAAATTAAGATGCATATTAATATTATTATTTCTTATGTAATTATTAAAATAAAATTTTTGACATGCATTATGTAAGTGATTTTATCATGGAGAAGCTTTTAAGATTCGTTTTTTGAAACCCCTATTTTACCCCTTTAGGAGTTGAATTTTTAAAATCCTTTCTTAGCTGAAGTCTATATCATAATAGTTATCAGTATGCCAAATTTCAGCCAGATCTGTCCAGTTGTTTGAGCTGTGTGTTGATAGATCAGTCCTCACCTTTTCCTTTTATATATTTGGACGAATAAGACTAACCATTTTGTAATTTCAGGTGTAACAGGGGCAGTGGTACTTTCTTTGGGTACACTTCCATTCAGAAATATTATTGGCCATCTTTATATAAGTGAAGATAATGAAAAAATTAAAATATCATCAGTAGGATTTTCAGGAAAGAGAGTCGACAGAATTGTTAACGTGGATGACTGGATACCTTTGTTAGAAATGGAACCAAGAAAGACAGATTTATTATTTCTTTCCCCACAGCTCAGGGATGGTACTAAATATAAATTTTTTGTTAAGTTTGGTAATGTTAAAAATCCAAAAAAAATGGGTCAAGTATTGGAATAAATTAATTTTTAGATATCAATATGCAATGTGTATATTAGGAAAACCAAATAATACAATAAAACTACAATATTTTACATACCTCATTCTATTTTTCTTAAAATATTATTAAACAGTATCATAGTGAGCCAAATTGGTTGAATTGCAATATAATCAATCATAGTAAGGGCTTAATGCACTATGTGACCAAAACTACAGCCAGTGGTTGCAGATTCCAACTAGTATCATAATAAACCCATGACTCATTTGATTGCAGTTACCAACTGGCTGCCCAATTTCCTGCGCCTAGTTATTGCAACCAAACATTGCATACTTCACCAGCTTTCCTGGCCACATATTGCGAAGTTCCCAAAAAGGTGTTTCTTTAGTGAACAAAGCTGTATTTTGCTGCCTTACAAAAGTGAATGCCATATATTTAATTATACTTATGTATAGTTATTATCTGTCTGTATATACAATTTATTACAAAATTATATCTGTACATACAATCTTGTTTATCAGTATTAGTATTAGCTATAAAGCATTTCACAAATGAAGACTTGAATTACAAATAATCAAATATGAGTATCAACTATTACTGAATGTGGAAATTCATTCTTGGCAAAGTAAGTTAATCATTCTCTATTTATGAATACAAATTTTCTCCAATATTCTGTGATGTTTAACCCAGGAATAAATTGGGCATTCAGTTTTCTCAAATTATCACTCAGATAAGACTTATTTTATATTGATGAAATTGGCCCTTAGACATGTAGCAAGTATTGTATCTGATACATAGGTATCCATCAACCTAAATATAAGTGAATATGCCTCCCTCAAACATAGCAGGGCAGGGACAGGACAGGGCAGGGACTTTTTGCTCATTGTTCACATAAAAACGGCCTCTGGGGGGGTTTGCCAAATTCAACCAATAAGTGGTTCACAATAGGGTCAGGTAGACAAACTCGATACAGTATCAGAGAGATTACATGCTGTAGTCTGAAACTAGCTGTAGGTACATGAAACAATAATATAGCAATTTATCAATATGAATTGCAATGTGAACAAGCCAAACATGTATGACAAATTGTATGTAATAATGTTACACACTTCGATTTTACTATCAGATTTGATTTAACAGTGCTGATCAATAATTGTAAATTGTTTATACTTACCAATAAATTGCTTCAAAATATCATTAAGGGCAGTTTCACTTAAGTAAAATAAATAAATAATAAATAAGTAATTTGTCTGGTGGGAGGCTTTCACCGTGGCTAGTTACCACCCTACCGTCAAAGTGCCGCCAAGCGATTTAGCGTTCCGGCACGATGACGTGTAAAAACCGATTAGGGGTATGGGTTGAATTTACACTGCTTTTACCCTTCCAAGTTAGCCCGCTACCATTTTAGACTGCATCGTCACTTACCATCAGGTGAGATCGCAGTCAAGGGCTATCTTGTCATCGAATATAAAAAAAAAAAAATCTTACCCGAACGTAAATTTGATATTTTGGCATATTTTCAACACACAACTGTCAGAACGCCCAATTTATACCTCGGTTACAAGTCACTCGATGTTGATGAAATTGTCAAGTACCTTCCAACCAGGGTTTGGATACCCTAGACTTCAATACAGATGGTATTCAGATAAATTATATTTCTATTGGTAGGTAGATTGTATCACAAATAAACAACATTTCAAAGACATTCCACCATGTAAAATATACCTACTCAAAAATAATAGAATTGACATTTTCCAAGCAAGACTTTTTTTTCTATAAGTACTTACATAATTATTTCTCTGATAACATTCAATTCACACTATTCTGTTTACAATATTACAATTTGTGTGCCCTATGTCAACAATCTTATCTATCTTTTCTACTAATAAAATTGCATATTGTGAGATAACTTTATTAAAAATCCAGTGGACAATTACTAACAACCAAACAAGATGAAAACTAAAACCTGACTGACTAGTATTTTTTAAAATACCACAATGGACGAACGGTTCATATTTTATTTTTCTGGAATAAACAATAATCCCTTTCATTTGATAAACTCGATAAACTTATCTCAATTTTCTTACTTATTATAGTTTGATTAGTTTGTTATAACCTCCATTTTTGATTTGATTGTTTTCAAGTCTTATATAGCATAATATCACGCAACGCTAAGACTAGCCAATTACAATTCATTTATCAAAATCGAATGAGAAGTAAAGCAAACATGAGGGAACGACGAAACTACAGTCAAATGCACATGCAGCCTTTACTAATAATTTATACATGGCTTACACCTATATAATTGTTAACTTAAATGTATGAGAGAAATGTGTACGAGGCATGGGTATATATTCTTATTTTTTGTGATCGAAGATTGTAAGTGTATTAATAATAGTAAGGCCTTATATAATACCTTATTGCTTGGCAACAATAAGTTTACCGTACCATCATATTATTTAGTGTGTGTCTGCCTCAATTTTATGAATCAATTGAAATGAAATTAATTTGTTGGTAAAATGGTATGACATTAGATGGTAATTATTTATATCATAAATACACCCTATTTAATTTAACATGTAAGGTAAAATTTTATTTGGAATAATTCTCTACATTATGAGTATAATAATTAACTAATTCAAATTCATAATACATAATGTAATAATAAACAATAACATTTTTTTTCAAATGAGACCATAAAATCTGTACTAAAAAAATAGTAGTAATATTATAAAGTATTTCATATAAGTGCAGTGCATACATAGGTACATACCTCTAGCATAATATAATATTAATTATTATGTATATTTAATAGAAGAATTTTCTACTTCTCCTAATTCTCATTATTTATTCATAAACTACTATTCAAATAAAATATACAATAATTTGAACTTTGCTTCTATCATTATCGGGATATTGTTTGTTAGGCAAGCTAATTTGAATTGTTTTTTATTTTTTGTTAAAAGAAACTAATATAATAAATAAAATTATTTAAAGTGTAATCGCTAATACCACGTGTCAACAAGTTAAACTTGTAAAGTAACTATGTAGTTTGGAATATATGAATTAGTCTATCCAGGCCTGCGCTGGTTGATCTGTGGTGAACGGGCTGACGCCATTGCGCTCCATGGCATCTAAGACTTCACACACATACGCAGCTACGTCAACTCTGTTTTGATCAATCCCCTTTATAAAAGGATGTTCCAACAGCCGATTATATTTGGGACGCTGAGTTTCCTCCTTGATTAGGCTACAACAAAAATTAACAATTTATTTCTTCTGTGCATTGTTTTCCTCATGAACCCTTTCCATTTATGACGTAAAGGTAAGCGTTTTCTAGGGATAACAATGCTGTAGTATCCCAGGTCCTTCTGATTGATGAATTAAATAACTTTATTTCAATAGACTATAAAATACTTTTAGGATTTTTTAAATGTTAAGAATGACATCATTATCATTGTACGAATCTGCAATGATCTCGCACTAAGTGCTTTGCTTCCTCGTTCCTAATACGCAATGCAAAATTTAGGAATGCCCTTCCGGCTTCCGTTTTTCCAACTATAATGTGGGTGTCTTTCAATCAAGAATGAATAGGCATCTTTTAGGCAAGTGAACACTATCTTAGGCTGCATCTTAACTTACCATGAGGTGAGATCGCAGTCAAGCGCTAGTATATATATTTAAAAAAAAAAAAAAACAACTTTTTTGCAGTGTGATTGAAGCCATCAAACAATAAAATTATAACTGAGACTAAACAACTGTGCTCAAATAACTTACCAAGTATTAACAAAATTTACAAAGCTGTTTGAAAAGGTGTTGTTTTTGTTGGTGAGGCGTGGAGGGTCTCCCTGTACAACTTGCTGTAGCTGTTCAAACACAGAGCCCCAGCGTGGATAGGGGAAGGAGCCGGTAGCAACTTCCATCAGAGTAATACCCAGAGACCATACGTCTGACCTCACATCATACCCTCTTGCTCGTCCAGGGTCAATGCGTTCAGGCTAAAATAACAAAAATTAATGCACAAGTTTTTAAATTAATTACTAGCTCTCACCAAACGGCTTTGCACGGGTAAGCTATAAAACAAATCCAACGGTACAAACAGCTGGAGCCTGGAGTTTGATGCCTACAATATCAATAAATAATCGACAGTCTCTAAATCCCAACAGATTAGGTGGACAGTACCCAAATTATACTATAATACTGTTTATTAGTTTATTACGGGAACACTGCACCATTATGCATTAATCCGTACATGGTACCAATAATATAAATTCACACTCATAAATCCCTTCACCTTGTCTGTGCTGTCTTTATTTAGTGCATTATTTTATAATAGTAATAACTAGCTGATATCCGCGACTTCGTACGCGTGGATTGCGGGTTTTTTGGAGTCCCACTATACTTTTTTCTACTTATAATTTTTTTCAGGAAAAAGTAGCCTATGTTTTAATTCAAGGTATAGTCTATCTCCATTTTAAATTTCAGCCAAATCGGTCCATTACTTTTTGAACTAATTCGTTACAAACATATTTACATACAAATCTTTCCTCTTTATAACATTAGCATAGAAATAACAAATACTCACAGCCATATAAGGACGACAGCCAGCATCTCGAGTGCGGGCTATTGAATCCACAAGCTTACCAGAAATGCCAAAGTCACACAATTTTATATTCCCTCTTCTATCTAACAGTATGTTAGATGGTTTAACATCCCTGTTTATCAGAAAAAATGTTTCATTTAATATAAAAATATACATTATTTATATTACTGTAATTATGCATGAACAGTACTTGCCTATGAATAATTTTTAGTTTTTCTTTTAAATAATTTAAAGCTTTAACAGTAGCTAGTGTTATTTTTGCTATTATTATTTCAGGTATCCGTCGCTGCATCCGTTCACATATAAACTTATAAAATTTGTCTAGTGAGGTATCCATTAGCTCCATACAAATCCAACAATCACCCTGTAAGAATAAAAATATTAAAACCATGCTGTCAACAAGCCTGTAAAAATACTTCTTCATAAGACCTTTTTCCATCTCTTTTCCAAAAGATCTCTTCTTGAGCAGTCAAAGGAACACTTCCTCCGAAATTCAAATCTCTAGAGATCTAATAACTTAAGGTTGTCACACTGTCACACAGTATACCTATGGGAATTAAATAAACTTGAATTATACATACTTCTTTGAAAAGAGCCCCATAAAACTGTACAATGTATGGGCATTCATTGCTTTTCATGACTACCTCAAGGTCCATCAGTAACTGCTTTTGTTCTTTTTCATCCACAGTGGAACGAATACGTTTCACAGCCATTACTCTGTTAGACCTACAACAAAATAATTATGATTTACATATTATAGATGTACCTATTGATCAGGAGACTCCAGAGCACCAGGCAACACTATTACCCATGACACAACAAAGATGGTATATTGCATTTAGTGTTAATCAACCTCTACTGTTTATTTGTGGGTTTCATTGTTACGATTTGCCTGAAAGACTGTTTTTACTACTACAGTCTATAAGTATGGTCATAATAAGTTTATACAATACTTGAAAAATACATACTTCCTGTGAACCATTTTATTGACAGCTCCAAAAGCACCCCGTCCGATTTCACCAAGGTCTTGTAAATCATCAGCAGTGAAATCATATATTTCAGTGGCAGATAACTGTAATTTCCCTGATGACTGCATTGAAGGGTAAATTCTACATCTATCCCTGGAAATCAATACATTTCACAATAATTTGAAGAGTAAAACATAAAGAAAGACCCCTAGCTCACAGTATTGAAAATACAATCTGCACAAAGCTACTGGATACGCTATTTGAATTTTGATTTTATTTTTGAAAATGTAAAGATTTTGATCAATAATTTTTTTTAAGAGTGATGCTCATGCCTCATGTTATACAATAATGAGGGTTAGGTTGGAATATACTCACTTAGAAGATGACAATTCCCTTTTGCCTATTACTATACTTTAAAAAACTTTAAGTGTTATTTAAAAAAAATACCTAAAATAAAAATTTTGAAAGTTGAAAGTAATAAATATGCTAAGTAATCTACTTTTATTACATAAATGATAACTTATTTTAATTTACAAAAATATATTTGAAAAAAAAAGCTACCATTGGCTTTGTTAACATCTTTTTCAGTCATTAGGAATTGTTTGATATCCTCAAATAATTAATGTTTTAAATTAAGAATTAATAAACAGCCATAGATTTTTATCCTTAGATAATGTGCATTAATTATTTAAATCACATATTAGGACACTTCGATTGAACATAAGTATTCGCATTTTCGATTCTGTGGTCAAATGTGAAGCTACTATACCTTGTATTATCAGGCAATACATCTCTGATAGTGCGTGATGGCAATCGTGGTTTTGGAGCCGATGTATTTTGAGAAAAAGGCATAAATGCAGCACTGTCCCCTGATGGACCTCCGAAAGGGAGATTCATTACTTTTCGTTTGTCAGAACAAAACAAATTCAGATCAGGTTTCGGCATATTTGGTCTGCTTGGACCTAAAACATTCATTGCAAATTTTAAACAAATAAGACTGTTAATATTAGGCTTCAGCACAGTATTAAACTTGACTAAATTATATTTACCTTGATTTGACGACACTTCGCCATTCTTCGACATTTTTACTAACGATTATAGCGAAGTAATCAGTAAGTTCATCCAGTGCTTGTTATTAGGTGTCCAGGTCTAAATTCTCCATTGGTACACTATAATAAAAATTTGTTTTCGTTTTCATAACAAGAAGAAACGCGGAAATGTTTCTTTAAATGTATGCATCGTCTATTAAAAAATACGAAGGAAAACACCACCACGAAAACACGAAATGACACGAAATCTGCGAAGTTGTTTGACGTTTGATTGACGGTAATTTGACAGTAGGTAGTTTGACGCATTTTGATGTTTGTCGTTTGACATTTTGACCACAGATTATCTGCCACCCATAGGTAGGTACCTACCTACCGAGTACACACCCATAAGGCATGCCTGGGCATGCCCATCACCATGGAAGTAGGCTAAATCCACAAACATATACTCTTATATGTTTGTGGCTAAATCCACTAAAACCAACTAAAACCTTTTATTGCCCGTGGTACCTACTACCAATTTGGTAGTACCACGGGCAATAAACCAATCCTACTACCCAAAGCTACTGGCTACTACCACTAGTAATATACAGGTAAATCTACTATTGAAATGAATTGTAAAAATACGCCACTGATTTTACCTACATAGGTATTTTAGTGCATCAAGTTTAAAAATAAAGACAGGTCTACTAACAGAATTTAGCTCCAATTTTGATAAAATATGCCATTCAGTGGATTATGCAGTTTTACTGATAGTTGTAATCACTAATCAGTTCACCACCACCTTCTCTGAGTTTAGTTACATGAGTTACACATAAAAGTCATAAAACACTAAAACAATGTAATAAGCCACCTATGGGGACTCTTTAAGAGCCTTTAATAACTATAGCTTTGAAGAAATAAGACTAGCATGATATTGAAAAATATAATATTTTCTATTGAATATAATATTGAAAGATATAATATTTGGTAAGGTATACTAAATAAAATTATGATTATCCATCTTTTTTATGTTTTTTGGATACTTTAGCAATTACATCAGGTTGTTTAGGTTCAGGCTCAACAACTTTACTTTGTCTCTTTTTCTTAATTTTCTCAGGTAAATTGTTTTCACATTCAGTGTTTGTAGGCTGACCATTGCAATTATTCTTTGTTATATTGGTGGAACTTGTTTTCTTTTTCAGAGTTGAATGTGTTAAATTGTTATTAATCTGCTTATGGTTTGGTTTTGTTTTGTCAAAGTCCACATATGTAACATTAATTGGTCTTGTTTCTGTTTCTTCATCTCCATCTGCTCCAATATTCAACCACCTAAAGGAAAAGATAAGTATTAAACAAATGTAACAATGCAAATTTTGCTAGAGAAATAATTGATCTAAATTATAAAAATTAATCTTCTTTGAGAGGTGCAACTCTGAAGGGCTATTTGGGGTTTCTATATTGTTCAATTTATGGTGACTATCCCTACCTATAGTTCCCATTCACTTCTGGTTGCCGCCAAGAACAGCTACATTTTATTAGGCAATGTAGAATATGGATTGATATTTATAACAAATTATTACCGTTCATCCAATTTTCCTCTGATATATGGCAGAGCACCATATAAATCTAGTACAACAATTTGGAACATTACTTCCTGACCTTCTTCTACTGTTGATCCTATCCAATTATCTGGCTCTTCAGTAGGCCTTGGAATCACCACATTAAATACTCTAAAAAAAGTTAAGTATTTCAAATAAGTTCTTATTATTAAAATAACAAAAAAAAAAATTTTAGAGGATTATATATTAAAATTTAGTATATAGAAGCCATTTAAAAGGTTAATCAGACACACTGATATTGCACTGCAGATTTATGCTTTATCTTGGATAGTTGGCTTGACCAAATTATATTTTTGTTATTAATGTTTTCAATTGTTTTCCTTATTAAGGGTTATTCATTTACCTGTGAACAAGGATACCAAGGTGTGTGAAGCTTTTTTTATTAACAATCCCTTTTAAAGTTGCACCCACATGTGGCCGGAATATGAAATAATCTGCTTGCACTTGGAAGTGTACATCTGCATTGTCATTTCGTATTGCACCTACATTTTGAAGAACTCTAAGATTTTTGTAGCTCAAGAGGATTCCATTAAATCTGAATAAAAAGTAGAATTAGTACCATTGTTTAAGACAGAATAATTCACATCAATGTACAGAAAACTACATAACTATTCCTGAGTTGGTATTTGCAGACAAAGCTAAAAATATTTGAAAATCGTGGTTGTGGCTATGGTTATATAGATTCTATTATTATATAAAAGATATTTAGTAGAAATACTTACTCTTTATCAAATTTCCCTATTTTATAATCAAGTAAATTTTTTATAGAATCTTTAAGATTGCCAAGACACCAAGGTTGTAATGCTATATTTTGGGTGACTTTTTTCTCTACCACACATGAATTTTTATCGTTGGCTAGTTTTCTGAGTTCTTTTAAATCAAATTTAATAATAGTTGACATATTTTAATTTGCATTAATAAATTTTATCTCATTTTAAATCGCAACAACAAAACACAAATAAATTAAAAATTTTGTGATTTTGACAGATCAAAGTTTGACAATCACAAACATAGAGCAAAATATAGGTACCTACCTACCAACAGAACACTACTCCTGTTGATACACAGTATTGAGTACCTACCTGTGTTACCTACCTCCATACTACGTTTTGTTAAAAATAATTTTGGAACGTAGGTAGATCCACAGGGTAGATCCTGTGGGTAAATCCACGGTAAATCCCATCCACTGACCTTTATCTGTAATCTATGATTAACACTGGACTTGCTGTAGACTTGCATAAGGGCACCTATTTAAAGTCCTCCTAAAATTAATCTGTGGCCTCGTAATATTTTACTCGTAAAAATTTTACGTGTTGACGCTAGTGTTTGATGACCTTGATCAAACAACGCACCCAATCAAACACCTCCGTTTCCGTTTGTTTGACAAACATATTTGACCGTGTATGGACCCCCTTAGATTAGTACCTACCATCTATTTCTCTGTCTACGGCACGGTGTGATGTCAAATTATCTGTCAAATGTCAAAATCAAAGGTTAAAAAGTCTAAAATTTTATAAATAGAGAAAATAATATCCAAGAGAATATAAATTATAAACCATTCTGCTAATCTGTTTTAACAATACCTAACCCGAAAATAATTCACAGCATTTACAGTTTTCATGAAAATTGAAAATTTAGACTTTTATTTATTAAGAAGAAATTTGAAATTACCCGAAATATTAATGTATTAAGATCGTCACAGAGAAGCATTATAATGAATAGCATAAGATGTAAACTAAGTGGTGTTACTTTTAGTGTATTACAAGCGACCAATTTTAATTGGTTAGTACTTTTCAAAATAATCATACTCATATCATAACCTCTTAATATTATGTTCAATCATTACCGAGAGTATGTATAATTTTAAACTGAATATGTATTTTTTGTAGTCGTCCAAAGTTCCTGCAATGTAGACTCTATTCAGGACCTACAAGTTTTCCCGACTACTTCCAAAACCCAATATTCAGGAAAGAGGAACAAGCAAAACTGATAGAGAGTAATGAACTGAGCAAGTTGGCCGCCGTTCCCGTGAAGCCGCCTGGCGTCAGTGAGACTTCATCAGTGTACTATGATCCACTTGTTAAGTAAGACATTCTATAATATTTTTTTCATGTAATATATTGTAGCCATTATCAGCAATCAATAGGCGCCCACTGCCAAATATGTTTCCTGTAGGGATTTCCACTTGCCGTGGACACCCACATATTCCCTTGAATACAGGAATTTCCTGTGACTCTTTTCTATCTTGTTGAAAGTTCTTCACCTTTGAACTCAAACATCTCAGTTCTATGTTTGTTGGCTTGATAATATTTTGTACTAGGGCCTTGTACAAAATAGTACTAAGCCAAGCTAAGGCTATGCTCTTTACACAGTTCCTGGCGGGACTTCAGGGATAAAAATCTACCAACAAATTTTAATTTTATACAAGATAAGATATAAAAGATAATTGAAAACATAGGTTTATACATATATTTAAGTTTTAAATGCTAAGTTTGTATTTTTGTCATTTTTGGTAACTCCAACACTCCAAAAATTCAGACACTTCATAACTTTCTTAAGTAGAGATTAGTGTGTTATTTTTTGGTTAGTCATCATCATATAATTACTTTGTGCTTTGATTTCAGCAAAGTTATCAATCATGTAATGAAAATGGGTAATAAAAAGCTAGCTCGCGAAATAGTTGAGAAAGCCTTCGAAAATGTCAAAAGGATACAAATAGAAAGATATCATCTTGCATCTACACCTGAGGAAAAGGCAAAAGTAATACTTGATCCTAAGGATATATTATGTAAAGCGATTGAAAACTGTAGACCATTACTTCAACTTTTACCAATTAAAAGAGGTGGAATCACATACCAGGTAAAAACTAATTACTGTTACACATCATCAATACATCTTATACTTAGTGTTATTCCTCATTAGGGAATATTTACATGAAATGAAAAACATGAAATTATTGATCTCTAGGTCTGCTCTCTAATTAGACAGGTTTCAGCCACAGTCCATCATGCTGCCCAAGTGCTGATTGGCAGTCTTCTTGTATCTTTGAGACCTTTATGGAGGATTCTCAGGCATGCTGGTTTCCCATGATGTTTCCCTTCACCTTAAAGTGATATTTAATTACTTTATAAGCAAAAACGCCAAAAAAAACCTAGTTTCTAGTAGGGGAATCCCCTTTAATTTTTAATTAATTTTTTTTTTGCTCTTATAGTGGCTACAGAAACACATTCTGCTACACATTCTGTGAAAATTTCGACTGCCTACTTATTAGAATCATGAGATACAGCCCACTTACAGACAGACGGATGGACAGCGGAGGCTTAGTAATAGGGTCCCCTTACCCTTCGGAACCTCTAAAAATAACATACTATGTAATTCATTTCAGGTTCCGGGCCCTATAACAGAGAAAAGGTCTCTATTCTTAGCCATAAAGTGGCTTCTGGAGGCTACAAATGATAAAGAGAGGACTGTACATTTCCCAGAGCAATTTGCATGGGAGCTTCTTGATGCAGCAAACAACACCGGAAAAGTTGTGAAGAGAAAACAAGATCTTCATAGGCAATGTGAAGCTAATAGAGCCTATGCTCACTACAGATGGCAGTAGTTAGTGTACAATAAAGCCTGAGCCTACCCACAAAAACATAGATAATTGTATAAGCAATTTTTATTGTAAATCAAGTTGTTAATAACAATAAAAACTTCATTTGTATTACAAATTTTTTGTTTTATTTTACTTTTATTAAAAGTTTATTATATACATAGCTAGCGGACGCCCGCGACTTCGTCCGCGTTCTTAAATTGTTGAAATTTTTCCTGAATTTTCTTTGCTACAAACCTCACGGAGCCCGAGACCTTTCCAACGAATGCAAAACCGTGGAATCGGTTCGTGCGTTCTGGAGTTATAGCGTCAGGAAGGAAAACCCGACTTATATTTTTATATAGTAGATTAAAGCTTATTAAAGAAACAATAATGGTTATATACATTTTTCTTGTATTCACAATATGACATTTGAATTTCTTCTCCTCCACCTCCTCCATCTCGTCCTCCGCCTCCTCAGTTTCCTTCGTTTCCTTCTTCGTCTTCTAACAGCTAACGTCAGAAAGAAGAATCCGCCCGCCATGATTACGTATGTTATGTTGCGTCACATACAGAAAATAACTAATATTACCACTGAAATAAAGAGTATTAAATGAGTTCGTGGATTTCATCAATCAAAAATGGTTTAATATTTTATTTTATTTCTAGTATAAAGACCAGACCCACACCATACAATTCTGGACCGTCTCCTTTCAGCCTGATGTGTCCAGTGGTTTGAGCTGTACGTTGATAGCATTTTTTTTTTGTTCATGTAACTATTTCATCTAAATATATAAAACGCAAAAGTGACTGACTCACGGGTCTATCATTATATCTAGGTACACATACCGTGAATACATGATTATCAAAATCAATATTTGGCGCGTTTTAGATTAGATACTTAAGTACCTATTGAAATATATTATAAGCCTAAAATTTTAATATTTCGCTTTGTCAGAATGACTCATGAAGTCACGAGGCGTATTTTAGTTGACTGCTGGATAATTTGCGTTTGTCTGTCCGTCTGTCAGAACTCAGAACCTGAAAACTTCTTTATTATATAACAGAATTACTTACCTCAAAATTAACAAATAATATGTAAACTATTGATAGCCTAAAACAGACTTAAAAAGTTATTTGTTTGACGAGGGTGCTGCTGTGATGCAAATGAAGATCAAACTTTTTTTCTTTATATAGGCTTGAATTGGTATCATTGAATCTAAGACCAGATAATGATATATTCAATATCCTGTTACCTACCTCTGCTCCATAATTAGATCCTCTTCATAATTAATCCGAAAGTGGAACCTGTGAAAGTTTTTGAGACCCTTTAATCAAGTAAGCAATGAGCTGATGATCTTCAAACAACCGGACCGGTTGTACAATTTTAGCTAAGAACCACCTTGATCACATTAGCTTTCAAAAAAAAAAACAGCATGAAAACCGGCCCATTTGTTTCGGAGCTACGAGGAAATAGATACACAAGTCAAACTTATAAAACCGCTTTTTATCCGGGTTTAAAAAATCTTTTTAAAACGTATTTTTTTTTATTTGAATTAAAAAGTTGACTTTGGGATACTATGAAAATTACTATACCTTTTTGATTTCAGGGTATAATTTTAGTCACACACAGTACTGAAGTTAAACAATAAATACTATCAGTCATAATTACCTACTTATCAAATAGAAATAAGTAGTTGGTATTTACTATAATGTACATTTTAATACTTTACAATTTAAGTACATAGTAGTATATAGTATTATTATTATTCCAGTTTTATTATTTTATTAAACAATTTTACGTCCATGGTAGATATTATAAACTTCTAATTACGATGGAGAATATGAGAAATCATCATGGTTAGATACTTGTATCTGATAAAATAGCTACGTACTCTATGATGCTACGAAGAGCTACGCGGCGCTACGAAGTTTTTGCTTTAAGCGTGGATGGAAATCGGGGGTAGGTTTATTACGAAAATTTTCTTCCCGAAAGCAAAAATTTACAATACCGCCAGGTGGTATGATCACCGTGGGATTTTAGCCAGTGCAGTGGGGTCGGATATAATGAGCGCGCGACGTGGCGCGGCGTAGCTCTATCCATAACATAACGTCTAGGTATAGGTATACGTAATAGGTATTACCTATGTATTACAAGGAAACATCATTAATAATTTTCTTAGGGGTAAACCTTTTTCTTAGGGATAAACCTTTTTTGTAGGTAGTATAATCTATTTTTCCTTAGCTGTCTTAAAAGGTAAACTAGTCGGTCGTCGGTTACGCATTTCTGCGAGAAAAAATAAATGCGTAACCGACGCGCTAAGCAAAGCGGATAGGACGTTTTCGAAACTGTGTTACAAATGAAAAACCTCACGCCGCGACCTTTTTATGTTTACGTTACGACGGAAACACCCGGCTACGTTCGTCGGTTATGTGTTTTTCCGAAGCTTTTTCTGCTATTTGTCTATCTTTTAAGACAGCTAGGAAAAAATAGATTATAATATTCTTTTCTTTCTTTCTTTTCTCTTTTTTTCTACGGTACGTAATACGTACCGTTATACTACACTACAGTAGTAGAGATTTCCCTATTAGGTACAGTGACAATTTCTGCGGCTTAACAACGACGCAGTTTATAGTTGACTCATCAGTAGGTACTACTGCACCGAATGCAATGTTCAGTACATGCTAAAAGACTAACGATATTCACCTGCCTACGTACTGAACTAAATTAATATCTATCTACAATGATAAGAAGCATACGTACTTCTACGAATTGTTGATGATTGGATAGATACGCGTACAATGGTAGATACGGCATTACGAACAGTTTTCACCGAGATTCCGTGTAGTGCACTGTGAACTGTTTAAAAGTGAAAATCGTGGTGTTGATGTGATTTGATATGATAGGACAGTGGTTTTACTTAACTAAAAAAACAAAAGTAAGTTATACGCTACACACCTATCTGCATATCTTATACCTATTACCTATTATTATAGGTATGGAGATTAGTATATGAGTTATATGAGTATAATAAATATTTGACTAAATAAGACCGTAAGTGCCTTGGCTGGTGGTGGTTACATTTGTTATAGATTTAGCATACAGCTCAAGGTTAGGTAAATACTTAACAAAAATAATATGTTCGGAAAATACTGAAACTTTCGTAAGGTCATACCAATCGTAGTATTTTCAACGCAGAGTCTGACGTCATAATATTTTAACTATTTAGGAGCTAGGATCTATGGATATAGGATATGGATATGCTCTTAGCTATTTTTTATTAATCGCTAGGTACATATAAGCAAATTAATATTTATTTTTAAAATTACATAGGTATCGGAATATGTATATGGAGATTTATCTCGATAGAGAAAGTTATAGGTATTAGGTGCTTGAACTTTTTACTATACGCTTTAACCATCCCAAGCTCAAAAAAGATTATCTACTGAAAGTCTTTACTGAATTTTAAGTAAATGGGTAGTTAGCTAGTTACTTAGCTTTGTAAACACTGTAGCAATAGCCAGAGGCGTAACTATACCGTTTGAGGCCCGTGGCAAATTCATCGGATGGGGCCCTCCTTTCCCCAATATAAAAAAGTTCAACCAATGAGATAGCATTTTTTTATTTTATAATAAATCACTACGTGAAGTAGTACCATACAAACGCATTTATAATTACTTGATTTTCTAATAACCTTTAATTCAGAGCGCATTGAACTGTATGTCACAATTTTTGTATTAGTATCAAACAAAGATTAAAATTCCTTTTTTCTGGCTTTTTGTTCAGCAAAAGTGTTAGAATAGAATAGAATAGACATTTTCGCGAGCGAAGCGAGCGCGACATTTTTATGATTGCATTACGGCACTTAGTAGTCCATACTTGGCACCTACAATAGAAAAGTAAAAGCGACATTTTCGCGAGCGAAGCGAGTGCGAAATTTTTTATTATTGCAATACGGCACTTAGTAGTCTATACTTGGCACCTACAATAGAAAAGTAAAAGTGACATTTTCGCGAGCGAAGCGAGCGCTATTTTTATGATTTCTTTACGGCACTTAGTAGTCCATACTTGGGCACCACGAGTACAATAGAAACGTAAAAGCGACATTTTGGAGAGAGAAGCGAGCGTCAAATTTTTTACGATTGCATTACAGCAATTTAATTTAATTTCTGTAAGACATAAATAAAAATTTTTTGTCTCCAAATTTACTGCCCCTTAAATCTGCTGCCCTGGGCTCCAGTCAACTCAGCCTTTTGGTAAATCCGCCACTGTCTGTAACCTTTCTTGTCCCAAAGAATTTCGTTTATATCAATTTTAATTTTGAAATTAAAATTGATATAAACTTGATTGATTGATTTGGCTAGCCGTAGTCACAGGAATGGCTATAAATCTTAGGATCATCTTGTGCTTCTGGCCTTCTCTGACCGGGGCCCCTTCCGGCTGGGGCCCGTGGCATTTTGCCGTCATGCCACCCTATAGTTACGCCTCTGGCAATAGCGTAACAATAAAAATTACATATCAAAGATGTTAAAAGGGAATAAATAAAGATATAAAGCACGCAATTTATTAATCTAACTAATTATAATAATCTACTTATGATTAGGCATGTAGGTAGGTATTATTGATTATATGTTATCTCTTTTTCATACAAAAAAAGTTGTAATGTATTTTCCATACTATGTAGATTTGTTGCTCATTCTTCTGTAGGTAAGTGGTAATACAGCCAAGTGTTCAGACCGGATCAAGCCCGGAGCTCAATGCCAGACACGCATTTCTGGCTTTTCATGGTTATAGTTAAAGGCTTACCCTTCGCATTCGAAAGGATACCTGTGCCCAGTGGTAGCCTAGTGATGGGATTAGATGAATAAATGATTTTCTGTAATAAAGGGAACCACTTGCATATATTTTCATTTTCATTATAATATCTATTAGTAGCAACTTCCGAAGCCAAATAAGCCAAGAAAATAGCACCTTGTACAAGTGTACATAGGCTCACATGTGAAGAAAACTATATAGGCACCCGTTCCTTATTCTGAGCATAGATAGATGGTACACCAATAGTGAAATGAAAATGATACCCTTTATCATAAGTAGGAAAGTACCTAAGGTAAACTTTAATTGAAAATTATTTGAAGACATTACCTTTCGCTATCACGATTGTTTTCCTAGAGTAATCGGTCAGGATTATCGTTACATCAGTGTCATGTATTATCGCGATGTAGCAGTAGGTAATATGTAATGTATGTATGACGTTCTACTAAAACACTCTTAAATGTATCTTGATTCGCTACACAGGTACCTTTACCTATGTATTGCCTATGTAAATTTGATTTGATAGCCAGTAGTAGTACTGTAGTAGTACTACTGGCTACTACTACTACTTATACTTAGTAGATACTATTACCTGTCGACTTCGAAAATTAAAATTAATTAATTAAATTGGAAAAATAAGTACCTAAGTCAGAGGCGTAACTACACCGTTCGAGGCCCGTGGCAAATTCATCGGACGGGGCCCTCTCTCCCCCAATATAAAGAAGCTCAACCAATGAGATAATATTTTTTTGCTTTATAATAAATCACTAGGTGAAGTAAGTACATACAAACGCGAATACAATTACTTGATTTTCTAATAACCTTTAATTCAGAGCGTATGTCACTTTCAAAGATTAAAATTCCTTTTTTCGGGCTTTTGTTCAGCAAAGGTGTTAATGACATAAGAACCAAAAATGTCACTATCGCGAGCGAAGCGAGCGCGAAATTTTTTACGATTGTATTCTGCCACTACTCCACTAGTCCATATACTTGATGCTTAACTACCTGCCACAACCGATGGTTTCTAAATCGTCACAATTTAGGTGGCCTTACCAAGCAGCATCAGGATTGAGGAGTTGGTACCTGAAGTTCAATGATGTAGCCCAGTATTAACGGCTGCATCGCGCAGTTATGTATTCCATACTTGTTACTCCGAAAATGTTGCGAGCGAAGCGAGCGCTAAAATTTTTATGATTACATTACGGCACTTAGTAGTCCACACTTGGCACCTACAATAGAAACGTAAAAGCGACATTTTCGAGAGCGAAGTGAGCGTGAAATTTTTTATGATTGCATTAAGGCACTTAGTAGACCATACTTGGCACCTACAATACCAAAGTAAAAGCGACATTTTCGCGAGCGAAGCGAGCGCAAAAATTTTTATAATTGCATTACGGCACTTAGTAGTCCATTCTTGGCATCTACAATAGCAACTTAAAAGCGACATTTTCGCGAGCGAAGCGAGCGCTAAAATTTTTATGATTACATTACGGCACTTAGTAGTCCTTTCTTGGCATCTACAATAGCAACTTAAAAGTGACATTTTCACGAGCGAAGCGAGCGCGAAATTTTTTATTTTGCACTACGCCATATTTAGTCCTGTACTTTTGACGCTTGAGACCCTGCGCTTGTATGCGCCGCACACCTGGCATCGTAGGTAAAGTCGACTCTACCAACTATTTAGTTATTGTTTGGGGTACCTATATTCAGTAATTAATTAGATATTTTATAAAATTTTAAAATATGTGTTTATGGACCTCATGACATTTAGGTACATACTTATACAAATCGTCGCCCCAGTTCAACAAGGTTCTATCTAGCATTTTGTCAATTTTCGAGGTTTTTGGTTACGCTGGTAGAATATTTTTTTGTGCTTCTTTCTGTAAAAAAATCTTTCAAAAATTCTCATTCTGTAATGAGATATTATCAAAACAACGAAGTTCTATCTGCATTTTGCCTGATTTTGAGAGTCACAAGGTTCTAAGTGAAAATTGTATGGCAGATAGAACTTTGTTTTCCAATTATGGGCAATAACTTGTAGTGGCCATATTAATTAAATTTTAAAGTAAACATTATTTATATGTATAAAAATTGAAATTTAATGTCTGGCCAAGCTATACGAAAAATAACTGCGCAAAAGTACTTGATATTAACAAAATTATTAATATAATATAATTAAAAATTTCGTTATTTTTGTGTCACGATTTATTTGTTTACGAATTTTTACTCCAATCTTACTATTTAAAGGGCCAATGAGTAAAAATGCTTTTAAAATAGGGCTACAACAATATTCTTAAAGCATTAAAAAATAAATCGGCCATATTGTTTCGCCAGCGTCAGTTTTGAAAAAATACAATAATCAAGATTTAATGAGGTTAGAATTATATTTTATTACTATTACACCATATTTGTTAACGAGTGTATTCATAGTATAATTAAAAGTATTCATCAGCGTCTAATTATAGTAAATTACCAAATTATAAGCTAAAATTAAATAAAATATGTGTTACATTTGTGTTATTGTAACACATATTTTTGTGTTACGTATCACATAAAATCTGTAAAGCCTCATTAATAATGGTAATAAAACTGAATTGATGAAAATAATAATGTATTTATGTGTGATTCTAAGTACAGCAAAAACTCCTTATTCGCGCTTCCTTCATTCGCGTTTTCACTATTTGCGGACAAAAAAAAATGTAACCCAATTCCTATATTCATGGCTAAAAATTTCTTTATTCGCGGATCTAATCGATACATCGGAACATACATGTTAATAAAAAGGATTCCAATAGTTATCTAACCCAATATCCTCTGTAAACGCGTCGTCAAATGGATTAATAAAAAGTAAAATAGACTTTATTACAAATTGTTAAAAGATATCGTCGCTGTATTGGTTCGGCCTTTGACAGAAGCCGCCTTCGCCGCGGTTGGTGTTGAAGGAGCTTTTAAAAACTGCCAAACAAATTACAAAATTCTTTAAACCATTGCCTAAGCCTAAAGATAATATATGGTCAAAAACTTCAATTAATTTTTTTTTTTTCATATTCACATTCGTAAAAATTCTAATCAATTTTATAAAATATCTGACATTATTAATTACCATTTTGAAACAAACTTTACGCAAAAAATGTGCTTTTTTTGGGTTACATTTGCGTAATGACAACACAAAATGTTGTTGTGTTACTTTTGTGATATAATTGACAATTTTGGTGGTCTTGCCCACTTATTTAAACCCTGCTTTTTATTTCTAGTTATACAATTCAGTCGTATTCATACAAAAAATATTAATAATTGGGGTTCTATGTGAAAGAACTGATTTTGAAGCGAGAATTTTGGATGTAACAAGGTTCTAACTGTTTTGAAAATATGATAACAAAACTATATTATTACATAATTAAAATGAAATAAGGAAGTTTAACATATTTTAAATACGGTAAAACTAAAATTGTAATGCAATTGTTTATCATTAGAGAAATACAAATTTTTAAACCTTTGATTAGCCATTCCCAAAACCTGTCGTTGATGCACTTAGAACCCTGTTGAACTGGGGCGACGAAATATGTATCTTTTTCATTTCTGTTAGTCATAAATAAAAATTTTGGCCCCAAATTTACCGCCCCTAAAATCTGCTGCCCTAGGCTCCAGTCAACTCAGTCTTTTGGTAAATCCGACACTGTGCGAAACCTTTTTTGTTTAATTTTGAAAATGATCGCTCGGCACTAGCCGTAATCACAGGAATGGCTATAAATGTTAGGATCTTCTTGTGCTTCTGGCCCTCTCTGATCGGGGGCCCCTTCCAGCTGGGGCCCGTGGCATTTTGCCGTCATGCCACCCTGTAGTTACGCCTCTGACCTAAGTACAAACTTGCGTTAGTAAGGTAGTTAAGTAATACCTACTATGTTTATGGTTATCTACAACAAGAGTAATCTAGACGATCAGAAAAAGGTTTTTAAAAGTTTTAAAAGCTTTTCAACAGCAACATTTTGATAATTATTCTGATCTTTATATCGTTAAATCTATGAAAGTAGGTACATTTTACATTTTATCCTATACGAACATTGTTCCCAACTTTTAGGAGATTTCATCTATGTAATACATACTACATCATAGACTATCTATGAACGTCTACTATCATCCAAAAATTAAGTAAACTATCTGTCATCCAAAAATTAACCTAAAATCACGGAGCGTTTATATTCTCTCGGCTAAAATCTAATGCAGAACTGATGTTTCAGCTATAACTAATAATAATAATTTTTTCATAGCTTAAAATCGTTATTACCTACCTACTCAGTGATTGTATTCTCTTGGCCTACTCGTATAAGGCGGATCAATAGATGGAGCCTGATTAACTAGGGCTAGAAAACGCGTTGCATCGCGCAACGCGTTTTCTTATCTGGCTTAACTACTTTTCTTCCTACGAATTTGGTTTTAAATTTTAATTTTAAAATTAATGTTTTGGAAGAGCTACTACATATTATTATACTGAAATATGGACCACTGGCACTTCCTTCTCATTAGGTAGGTCCGTAGGTAGGTATACTTACTTATATATTACTCGAAATTTCTATTAACTGCTCATTACTAAGCGTAGTTCTCCTAGGGTCATAGGCCAGGCCCCGCTGGCCTAGTGCAAATTGGTAGAGTTTACACAACTTTGAGAACATTATGGAGAACTCGCCAATGTGCAGGTTTCCTCACGATACATATTGCATTACATAATATAATTACCTCATTAGGTAAGTGGAGTAGAGGACGTCTATCACATTTCCGTATTCGTGTCTAGGTCAATAAGCAAATTAACAATAGAGCAGGTATCTCGCCCACACAAACATTCAAGCGTCCTACATACCAAACAGTTGCTATGTACATTAAAATGCTCTTTTAGATCCTTAAAAGTAAGCTGATCTCAGACCATTTAACGATGTTAATCATATGACTGAAAGATCTGCTGATGTAATCTTCAGTAGCTTATCACGGACTAAAGGTCGTAGCCCATTTACACGACACCGCTCCCACCCAACCAAAGTATGAGCATTCAAATATGGACTTAATATCGTGCTCTGGAGGTGCACTTTACAGTAACAACACTAAATAGAAAACAGCGCGCGGTACCGTTACCGTACCGCGGTGTTGTTACTGTAAAGTGCACCTCCACCTTGCACGTGCCCATTTTTAACAAGCTTTTCTAGCTAGTAGAACTTTCTATAGCTTTCTTTTCTTAGCTAGTAGACCTTGGGAAATTCATTTGACGACGCACTTTGTAGAATTTACGTATATATGAATAAGAAACTTTTCTATAATATTTCTTGATATTTTTATACTTACTACTTTTGATTCTTGAAGGTATTACTTGACAAAATCTATAAAGCTTTGTTTTTATTTTAATTAAGAGATGACGGTGAGAAAGGAAGCGAAGAAGGCAAGCGCCTGGATCAAGTTCCGACTGTTGATGTGGAAGAACTTTCTTCAGCAATGGCGGCACAAAGAACAGACTGTCGTGGAACTGCTCTTGCCGGTTGCTACGATGGCGCTAGTGCTCATCCTGCGGCAGCAGATCGAGCCTGTTACACAAGATACAATAAGATTCCCACCTATACCCGCTCACAGTCTAAACTTCTCACGTAGAGTATTGTAAGTTTATTTTTTTGAAGCTTCAATAGCCCAACGGTAAAAGGTGCGGAGTTGTGGACTGAAAGGTTCAATCCCCACCCCTTGCCCAATTGGACAACTCCTTACAAGCTTTACGTTTATTAGAGGGGAGATGGAAACATTAATCTAGTTTAGCATGACTAATACATATATAATTTTTTTTTTATTTGTTATATTTAAATGGTCTAGACTCTAAAGACAAAATAATAGAAGTTAAAATTTTGATAACTTGTTCTCTACTATAGTGTTTTTTGCATGGTTATGGTTGAGGATTTGAAGTTGAATGACATAGGTTATCCTTGTGAAACAGATGATTTTTAAAAAACTTAACTCCACGCGGATGATAGGTATAGCGGGGAAAAAATCTATACAAATAATAAAATTGTAGAAAAGTGGTATCTGTACAATGGAAATATATAAAAAAAAAGTAGCAGGGGTTGTTATTATATCGATGCCGAACCCTAAATTGTAATTAATTTTTTTTTGTCTGTTTGTCTGTTTGTCTGTGTGTTTGTGCACGCAAATATCAGAAACGGCTTATTCGATTTAGATACGGTTTTCACTAATATATTGTAGTAAGCTTCACTTAACATTTAGTGTTTATTTCATGTCAATCGGTTCATAAATAAAAAAGTTATGTCAATTTAAAGAATCACGGCGAACATTTTTAACGTACAGAGTACGTACTACACGCCTCGCGCCTGAGCGTTGACGGTATATTCAAAATATGCTGCCCGAAAAGTCACTATTCCACGCGAACGAAGTCGCGGGCACAGCTAGTAGGTAATAATAATAATCTCTAAATCTAATGCTTTACGTTCTTTATATTGCAGTATGGGCCTTAATATAAGTCAACTATCATTAGCGTATTCACCAAAAAGTGAGGTTTTGGACAGTGTGGTCCGAAGTGCAGTTGTTAATCTGTTTGCTAACAACATCCGAGATGTCATAGACATGATCAGAGAGCAAGATGATCCAGATTTTCCCGATATTCCGCCTGATATCGAATTGAATGCTACGCTTATTTATGAAATTGCGAAACAGTTCGTAAGAATACAAGAGTATAATCAAAGTTCAGATCTCATACGTATTTATAGCGATGAACAAGCTACTCGTGAAGTTATCGCAGCTGTAGAATTTGAGGATCATCTACTAGGTTTGTTAATTGAATTAATGCTTTAAGTATATAAAAAAGAATTAAGTAACTATAATAGTAAATATAATTAAAAACAACACAGAAGAGTTTCGATTTTGTTGATGTTTCTTACAAATAACTAGCTCTATTTTATTGTCTGTTTTAATTTTTTCGGAACTCGATGTCTCCCCCGTTATATTTGTAAATAAAATATCAATACTAGATATAAGTAGTTTCTCAAGTAAACTTCAGTTACGGGAGCCTTTTAAGTCACTTGATTTTTTTTTTAATTTAAGGTGCGACGGAATTACCGACGAACTTGTCGTACGCTTTACGATTTCCTGAAAGGCCTCGGCTAAATTCATTTTTTGTCATCGGGGGACGCACGTGGCGAACGGACATTGCTTTTCCATTCTTCGAGTTACCCGGCCCAAGGTTTCCATTTTCCTGGGAAGGAGGAAATGATCCAGGTACTATTGACCTATCTACTATATAAAAATAAGTCGGGTTTTCCTTCCTGACGCTATAGCTCCAGAACGCACGAACCGATTTCCACGGTTTTGCATTCGTTGGAAAGGTCTCGGGCTTATAGCAAAGAAAATCCAGGAAAAATTTCAACAATTTAAGAACGCGGACGAAGTCGCGGGCGTCCGCTAGTATTTTATAATAATTGCAATAACCTACCTATATTTTGTAACTAAGTATCCACTTACTACAATTTTATTTGTAAAAAATATTTTCCACCGTTTCATCGTTGGAGTGGAAAGGGGAATTCGTGATGTTACATGACTAATATTCTTTATATAATAATTAGTAGATCCGTCCATCGGACTATGAGAGTGAGGGAATAGAGAGTGTAACTGTGTTTGCGCACTATGATATCTCCCGCACAGATGGCTCATCTCTGTATAGCCACCGTGGCCAACGTCAGTCGGAACGACATTAATTTTATTCTTAAAAAACTTTTATTTTCAGGCTATGTGAACGAAATGTTCATAGCATTGCAGCACGTTATATCAATGGAGTTGGTCTCACGAATATCGGGCGAGAATCTACGAATGTTTCCCGTGAATGTGCAGAGATACCCACACCCGTCCTATGTGGAGGATCTCGCAGTAGAGGCTCTCATGTTCATATTCCCCATGTTTTTCATGCTGAGTTTCAGCTATACAGCGGTTAACATTATTCGGTCTGTAACCATTGAAAAGGAACTTCAGCTTAAGGTAGGTACCTAACCTAAGCACTAAATAAACAAAACCGACAAAGTGCAATCTGGCCCGCACACGAAGGAAAGGCATAAGGGGCAATTCAATCGTATTTTTTTTATATTATCATTTTCCTGTAAACCTTCGGAGCATATTTTGATGCGGTTTCGCACTACACAGCTATCAATCACGTTATCAGGGGCCCAAGTCTGCTATTGCAATTGTAGTTCAATTGTCTATCAATGACATCCCAATTGCTACTTTTAGCAATTTTGGTAGTCTACTAATTCAATGGCGTTACAATTGTTTTCCGATGGTTTGCCACTGACACATCTAGCTTTGAATCTAGCTTAAATAAACGTTTTTAATATGTAGTTTTTTTTGAAACTCATGTCGGCAAACGCTTTTTAAGCTAATGCCAATACCGAGGTATCATTGAATTACAATCCAATTATAAGAAATCGAACGACCATTGTGAATTTAGTAGACTACGAAATTTTGGGCCAATGATAAAAGAATTGTAATTGTAATGCAGATCAATGACAATGACATGTAAAATAGCAGACTTGGGGCCCTGGTTGTTTGATATAATTTAACATCACCATTGGGCATTGTAATACGTTGTGAGTTTTTTAAATTTTTTTAATTGTATCTCGTTATTTATCCTTTGACGGCGAAGGAAAATATCGTGAAGAAGCCTGCATGCCTAAGAGGTCTCACAATGTTTTCAAGAGATGTGTGAAGAAGTTGCCAATCCGTAGACCAGCGTCGTGGACTATGGCCTAAGCCCTAAGCCATTCTCATTCTGAAAGGAGACGCGTGCTCAATAGTGAACCGACGATGGGTTGAGATATAGTGAAGTTAAATTGAATATGTTATATGTATCATAATTTATAATATAAGTACATAATTTTTTTGAATAGGAAACCATGAAGATAATGGGACTTCCTACCTGGTTGCACTGGACAGCTTGGTTTTGCAAACAGTTTATATACCTGTTTCTCACAGGTTCGCTTATTACTCTTATATTAAAGGTTTGTACACTTAGAACAATTAATTACTCTAGTTCATATGAGTAGTTTTGTTGCTTTTTTTCCGAGCGTTTCTCTTCTGAAATTAATAACTAATTCTATGTAATACTTTATGTTACACCGTAATACATATCATTCACTTTTCTTATCGAAGGTTGCCTGGTAGAAATTGCTGTTTTAGTAATAAGGCTTCTGTATGTGTAACTTTAGTTTGTGTAGATTTTTGTATTTTCTTTCTTGTGTACAATAAAGTTTTAATGTATAGGAGGGTACAATTAAGCAAGTTGTCAAACAGCTGTTGAATAAATCAGTTCAACGTCATCAGAGTTGTACTTACGGATTACAAGTATCCTACCAACTGCGCCACACGTAATGTGTGAGTAAAACTCCGATGGGGTTGAACTCAGGACCGATTTATTCGACAATTGTTTGACAGTTTGCTTAATACTACCCTCATATACATTAGAAATGTGTTTATCTATATATATATCTACGTAAAATGGATGTCTCTTCCATTTCAGATAAACTGGTTCACAAATGAGGAAGGCTTCAGTGAATACGCCGTATTTACTAATACACCGTGGACCGTCATACTATTCTACATTACGTTGTATCTAACTTGCACAATTTTCTTTTGCTTCATGATAAGCGGGTTTTTTTCAAAAGGTACCTAACTCTTACTTAACTGGGACATTTTTAAGCTATTGCATAGCTTCTATCGCGGGCCTTGAGCGTGGAGACCGAATCCAGAAATTCCGTAACCAAAATAACCTGACATGTCACACGGGGATAGCATTTTTTATCACCGCTAGATGGCGTTGATAAAAAATGCTATGCAATAGCTTTACCGCGGCAGTCCCCGAGTGCCACACGTCTTTTTTTTTGTTACCCACGACGAAATGGTATATGCGTTTTGCGTTAGAGATTGTGTGTTAGTGCGTATTTTTCGTTACCTTTTCTTGAAAACTTCAGGGCCTATTTTAGTGCAGTTTTACATAGCTGGGCAGGATTTCTATTTTTTTACGGCTAGGCAGCCATAGGCTACAAATTTCAATATTGATGCGGTTTTTAAGTTTTTTTAATTCATAAGTACCATTTCGTATGCTAAAATAACTTACGCATCTGGAAGGTTTTTTACTGTAATTTAAATGTAAACAAAAATATTTACTGGTTTCTGTTGCAGCTAGTACGGCAGCTCTATTTGGAGGTGTTATTTGGTTCCTGACGTATGTCCCAGCCGTGTTGCTAGGAATGGATGTTGAATTACCAATTGCGGCCCAAGCTGTAACATGCCTATCTATTAATTCAGTAATGTCGTATGGATTTCAGTTGATATTCGCCAAAGAGAATACTGAAGGTGGGTTACGCAACTTGTTAACTTCAGGAATTTAAAAAAAAAACATATATTTAACTTTCATCCGTTTACTCCCTTAGGAACTCTTTGAACAACCGGAATAGAAGACGTTCCTCAAGATACCTACAAGCTTCTCCTTGGCAAACTATCTCCTTGCCAAGTTTGTGTGTAGATCGACCTTTTCTCAGATCATCATATCTTCTGTAATGTAGTTGTTTGCCAGAGATCAATTTTATTTATTTTTCATGTTTACTAATATGATTTGTTTTTAATTCATATTACTTATGTGTGCGTACTACTTGTTATAGGAATGCAATGGGGTGACTTCTTTGCAACACATTCGGTAGAATCTAATCGCCTACTGTTCGGGCATGTCTGCATGTTTCTTATTGTGGACAGTGTTTTGTACATGCTAATAGCACTGTACCTGGAACAAGTGCTCCCGGGTCCATGCGGAGCTCCTAAGCCCTGGTATTTCCCAATCCAGAAGTCGTTTTGGTGTACTCCTTCAAAGATCGACGATGGTTTGTCATTTTGGTTACTTTTAAAATTCCATAGCGACTCGACTTTATTTATTGTTTTTATCAATCGGTTAGTTGTCACATTTAATACGACCGATTTTTATTCTGTTCTCATGGATTTTTTTAAATTGTACATTCACATTTTGTTTTTGCCTATTAAATACCTCAATGTCAATAAAGCTTTATTCGCTTTTGTTACTGTACCTTTAAGATCTTGTTTACTTAAGTTAATTAAGTAATTAGTACCGATCACAAATTTTGTCATTTATATCACAAAATATTTCTCTACATTTGTCAGCCCGCATAATTTGGTTAATTTTACAGATGAACGTTTCAACGACCCAGATCTAGATGGAACAGTGAAAGAGAAAGACCCAACAGATCTGCCAATCGGAGTGAAGATGACGGTAAGTTGATCCTTCAGTACTAAACCACACTACGCGATTTCGTTCCTTGATATTCCAGGATAAAAGTAATACCTGTAGATATAAAGATATGTCTGAGCTATCTATCTGTTAAATTTTGTCGAAACCGTATCGTATTACACGTAAAAAGATAGAAGAGAGATAAATCCATTTTCGAAGTAATAAAATTAATACAGATTAAAATATAGTTCTTGTAATTCACGAGAGCGTGTGGCTCACGGTTGTATGTGTATCGCATCTGTATAAGTGTGAGCGAGAGCTTGCTCGCGCCTTACCGCTCCCACCTAGGCTCCTGACAGGCACGCATACTTACGCAATGTGCATGTACACGACGTAACCACAAGTAAAGCTCACACGCCCTCGTGAATTGAAAGAACTATACCAACAGGTGTGGTTTTGAACCTCCTGCTAACTTCACTGACATAGTTATTTGTTCGATAGCAATATTTTTAAGCATTTTTATGAGTGAAGTCAGTGCAAGATATAGTCTTTTGCCTGTTATAATTTGGTAAGGATTTTGCTTGGATTTTGATTAAAGTCTCCAATATAAATGTGCGGGTATTTTTACAGAACTTAACTAAAGTATACGGAAGCAATATTGTAGTGAATAATTTGAGCTTAAACATATATGACGATCAAATCACCGTCCTATTGGGACATAACGGCGCTGGAAAATCTACAACGATATCAATGTTAACTGGTATGTACTTTACCTTATTTAAATAATTTAAGACCCATAGTATTCATAGTAACCTACCCTAACTTAACCTAATCAGAAAATATTTTAGACTTACTCTACTACAGATACCCAGTAGAGTTAGTTAGGGTCTTGCCACATTTCGTTTTTCGATGAGAGGTCGATATTCCAACAACTTGGAAAGTGTCTATCGGTTCTTTGAACTATATCTACAAGGGAATTTTCAAATATCTACAATCATGAACGGGTAATTTCTCTTTTGTAAAAATAATTTTTTTTTATTTTTGTGTGAATTTTTTTTATAAGAATTTTAAAATATTGGCCATAGCGTACAAATGTTATTAAGTATGGACTTATCGAAGTTTCTTGTAGAAACGATAGTATTTTAAAATTAACGCCTGTTTGTCAAATTGCATTTTAAAATTAACGCCTGTTGGCCAGCACGGTGGACTATGGCGCTAAAACACTTGAGCTCTATAATTAGTCTATGATTAACATTGGAGAATGCTGTCTTATCTGGTTTTGTCCCTACTTGATTGACGCCACTTTGGCGCTGTAAGAACTAATAGATATACGAGTGTCTTTGGAAATAATAGATAATATAGCAAATGGTGGTAATTAATTTATAATTCCATTGTTGTTGTTGTTTATGATTTCATAGACTAATTATTGTAGAGATCGTGCGCCATTCGCAATTTTATTAGTTCCAGAGACACTCGTATCTACTTAGTGCTTACAGCGCTGTTCGCAGTTAAAGCGGCGGTTCAAATCGATCCATAATAAAGATGTCATTTGCACAGGGTCAGCATATCCAGTGCTGACCATAGATTAACTATAGAGATCAGTGCCTTACAACCTTTGAGGGGAAACCTGAAGGTTGGCGTTGATGGTCCCCCTGCTCTTCAGATTCGTAATAATAATCAACTGTTCCAGGCAATGTCGAAGTGACTCGAGGCAGCGTACGGCTGGCTGGCTACGATCTGACGACGCAGGTTAGCCTCGCCCGAACTCACCTCGGTCTGTGCCCGCAACATAACGTGGTCTTCAACGAGCTAACCGTTCGCGAACACTTGGAATTCTTCGCCAGACTCAAAGGATTCACTGGAAAGGAGCTAGATGAAAACATCGACACGCTTATCGATAGATTGGAGATGCAAGAAAAAGTGCGTATCTAGTTACAATTAAAATAATACTTAGAGATTTTAAACAGTTGATAGCGGGCAAGTTTGAGGGAAAGAGATAAAGAAAAGAAAGTCCTATGCCTTGGTTAAATCATGTCAGCAATGCACTCGGTATACATTCTGTCCACAATGCCTAGGATAAATCAATTTGTGTTTAAACCTCTTAATTGCCAACTATTCAAGGGATGTTTATAAAATAAGAAATATTGAAATATATAAATTAAAAAAAAAGAAAATAAGGCATTGCTGGCTTTGTCTTACAAATCTAAGTGTCATAGGGTGCCTATATGAATTATGACGTCATGACAAATGGCGTACCTGGCTACAACAAACATAAAAGTTATGTAAAAAGTTTCTGAAAATATATATTTTGAACAAAAATATGCATAATATACTAGGACTTTATTTGTATATAAACTGTTCTTTTTGTACAGAGAAATTATCTAGCTGCAGGATTATCAGGGGGTCAGAAACGGCGGCTATGTGTGGGCATTGCTTTGTGCGGCGGCGCTCGCGTAGTGTTGCTCGACGAACCCACTTCTGGTATGGACCCCGCATCACGCCGAGCGCTTTGGGAACTTTTGAACAAAGAAAAGAAAGGTAATTTAGGATTATATAAACTAGTTTTGTCTTTGCCTGAATTTTCGCCTATTTTACGAGTACAATCATACCTTACTGTTACGGATTGACTTGTGTTTTTATTGTGGAGTTGAGGACTTGAAAAGTATAGTAGGCTATTTTTTCTTATGGAAAAACAAATGATTTAAAAATCTTAATCCACGCGGAAGAAATCGTGGGCATCATCTAGTATTTTAGTTAAAACAATGAGCTGAAACATAACTATAGATATTTTGATTTGTATTGATTTAAGGTCGATCAATGATCCTAACAACCCATTTTATGGACGAGGCAGATTTTCTCGGCGATCGCGTCGCTATAATGTCGAGCGGGCGTCTAAAATGTGTCGGTTCGCCCTATTTCTTGAAGCGCCATTATGGCGTGGGTTATACTTTGGTCATCGTCAAAACTGAAGGGTTTCAAATCGATTATTGCACTACGCTCATTGGAGAATACATACCAGGCACTATGGTTAAAGAAGACAGGGGTGAGTTTATATTCTTAAAATACTGCGTGAACTGCCCGCACGTAGGCGTCGTCCCGTCCCTCTGGGATAAGAGTTACGCGATAGAAAGAGAGGCAACTTTGAGGTAAATACCCCTTACCTGGCCTAAACTCTTCTCGTTCTGAGAGGAGACCTATTATACTCCTTCATTCTCAAAGGAAATCCCAGATCCCGTGCCCTGCACTAGAACGGTGATGGATCGAGGGTGATGGTGACAACGACATATAAAAATATTTATGATTTTTTAGCCGCATCTTCTATAAAAATTTATTTTTGAAAAAAAAATATTTTAGGCATGGAAGTGTCGTATCAGCTGCCCAACCATTACTCGCACGTATTTGAAGACATGCTCAATGATCTTGAGAGAAATATAGAAATCATAAAATTCAAGGACTACGGATTACTTGCTACTACGCTTGAAGACGTCTTTATGTCGTAAGAATACTCTTGTGCATTAAATTAACTAAATTCAAACCACTAATCTAGATATTGGATTGGACTTTTATAGATAGTTAAGTACTGATATGTTATTATTATTTTTACCACTATGTGAACAGGCGTTTTAGCCCACACAATTAAGAAATATGACGCAGATAGGGATGGCAATGTGGAATTACTATAATAATACACAGTTTAGGAACACGCATGCTGCAACGTAGGATTTTTTGAGCAAACATTCAGGCGGATCATCAGGGCCCCAAGTCTGCTGTTTTACATGTCATTGTCATTGAACCGCAATACAATTACAATTAAATTATCATTGGTCCAAAATTTCGTAGTCTACTAAATTCGCAATGGTCGTTCGATTTCTTATAATTGGATTGTAATTCAATGATACCTCGGTATTGCCATTAGCTTAAAAAGCGTTTGCCGAAATGAATTTCAAAAAAAACTACATATTAAAAACGTTTATTTAAGCTAGATTCAAAGCTAGATGTGTCAGTGGCAAACCATCGGAAAACAATTGTGACGCCATTGAATTAGTAGACTACCAAAATTGCTAAAAGTAGCAATTGGGATGTCATTGATAGCTATTGAACTACAATTGCAATAGCAGACTTGGGCCCCTGATGTACTGAACATCATATTATGATCTGCCGCTGAACGTTTATTCGATTACCGCCGCCCATGAACATTTATAGCACCAGAAGCACCACCTAACTATACGTTGCCGGTTTTATGTCAGTATAATTTGTGTTTGTTTTGTTACAGAGTTGGTTCAGACTTGGAAATACAGTCAGAGTCAGATGATTTAACAATGACCACTGATTTGACTGACGACAAGGATGCAACTTCTGACGATATATCCTTAGACCATCGTAAGTTATATTTTATTTCTTCAAGGGACATCAGCTTCCTAGTTAATATAAGGGTGCTGTTTTCCACAACCCCACAATTGCAACACGATTACATTTATCTACAATAATCTTATTTTATTGTAATTACCCTTTAGACGTAGGTACTTGATCTTAAGTTGTTATTAAATTGTAGTAGCAGATATATAATGACTAATTTTATGAGTCACTTTGATAAAAGATGAATAAATGATAAGTTCATAAATAGCAAATCAAGATAATCTGTGATGACGAATATAATAGAAGTCGGTTACAGGTAGTAAAGCAGTCAAAGATATCAGATATCGTAACATAAACTATATGTGACACATTTATATAACTAGTTAGGTATAGAATCTCCAGATTTTATATATTTATAATTATTCAATAAAAAAAATCTTGTAGGAGAACGTACCTAACTAAAATCATGGGCTAGTATTTTCCAAAAATGTTGTCGAGAATCGTCTTTAAATTAAATACCTGTTATTATTTTGTGCTTACAAGGACAGAAGACAGTAGCTGTGAACCCTCCCGCATCTAACCATCAACCCTTCTACACCAAACCATCAACCCTCCCAGACCGAACCATCGACCCTTTCACACCTAACCGTCAACCATCCCGCACCTAACCGTCAACTCTCCCGCACCTAACCGTCAACCCTCTCGCACTTAACCGTCAACCCTCCAGCAATATATAGTTACGTTGGGAACCGTCTCAATTAATCGACAGACCTATACTGCCCTCGTAATTGAAAACACAGTAAGTTACCTTTAAGTTACTGTGTTTTCAATTACGAGGGCAGTATAGCTGATATAGTTCTTTCAACTCGCGAGGGCGCGTGGCTCACGGTTGTGTGTCGTATATCTGTATTAGTAAGCGTGAGCATGCGCCTGACCATTGCCACCTAGGCTCCTGGCACGCACACTTAGGCAATGTGCATGTACACGACGTAACCACAAGTAAAGCTCACACGCCCTCGTGAAATGCAAGTATAAATACCATACTAGAAAATTTTCCTTGTTGCAGTGGACAATAGTTATGAGAACGAAAAAGGGCTTCGTTTATTCTGGTTGCGTGTAAGCGGCATTTGGTTGAAACTGTTCCTAGTGTGGACGCGCTCGTGGGGATTACTGTTGTTGCAAATTTTGGTGCCCATACTGCAAATAAATACTGCATTGGGCATTTTGCAATATATTGTAGGACAAAGCGCCACTGTAATTTCTCGAGCATTGACGCTTTCGCAAGGGTATGTTGTTAGAATAAAAAAAAAACCGGCCAAGTGGGTGTCGAACTCACACATGAAAGGTTCCGTATCATCGCGTCGTAACAATGATTGTTACGATTGTGACGAACAGCGGAGGCTTACGGAGGCGGGTACGGAACCCTAAAAACTCCTTAGATATCAATCTTTGAAAGAATATAAAATAGGTATACTTAGTACTTACGTATCTAATTTTCATACCAGAATCATCTGGTATGTACCAGATATGCGAACCGATTTAGAACTTTAAGTTGTTTAAGTACCTACAAGTACTTAAATATTATCATCACTTCATAATATTTAGTCATCATTAAATTCTTATCTACCTTGACAATGATTTCCCTTATCAAGTGCGCGCGAAGTCAGTCCATTGAATTAAAATATTTGGAATATGTAGAGGAAATACCTACCATAGCTATTAACGACCCTCACTCATAGTATAAAAAGTCTATAAGGTGTACACAATATACACTGCCTTTTAAAAGATTCTAAGCTAAAAGTAAGTAATATTCTTTTGAGTAGCCACCAAGTCGATAAACACCACTTTTTATTATCAAAGAGTTCCCGCAGGATTTTAAAAACTAAAAATTCACGTGGAATGAAGTCGCGGGCTTCAGCTAGTAGGTTGATAAAAAGAAGACGAAGAACCAATGTCTGTGGCCAATTCATCACGTAGATTTTGTGTGGCCACATAGCCACAGCAAGGCCACAGCCCTAGGTTCACCTATAGTATTAGAATAGGTATATGAATAGTATTAGAACATAAGTCAAGTTCGGGACCGTCCATTCCTGTAACCACAGTTCTTTTACAGCTACGTAACAACGGAAACTTTCTTAAGCTTCAACGGTACTAATGAGACCTCGTGGGGGGCTCTGGCCAGAAGAGGCTACGAGGAGCTGTTCAACTCTTCAAACGTAGACTCCATGAGATTGACAGTTGTAAATGGGCAACCTATTGACGACTATTATTTACAAAGGGTGAGGACCTAATTAATATAATATCTCAAAAGTCGTTTAAAAAAGTAATGTTACTCCCGATAACATCAGTGAAAGTCTCGTCAAAATCGGTTTACCAGTTCCCGAGATTAGCGGTAACAAACAAACAGGCAGACAAACAGAAAGACAAAAATTTTAAAAATTGTTTTTTCAGTAAATAGTACCGTATTTACTTACAAATGCATTCAGTAAAAAGCTGTTATTTTGATATTACAAACAGACACTTCATTGTTTTTTTATTCGATGACAAGATAGCCCTTAACTGCGATCTCACCTGATTGTAAGTGACGATGCAGTCTAAGATGGTAGCGGGCTAACTTGGAAGGGGTATAGCAGTGTAAATTCAACCTATACCCCTCATCGGTATCGGTATTTATTTGTATAGATAGATAATATGCCACGTGTGCAGACACTTTAGCTGCATCCCATTTACAAGCGACCTCCTCTGTGGCGGGTGCGGCGGCTACTAGCGCCGAACAGGCCAAGAGGCGCAAATATGAAAATCTTGATAGTAGTTTCGTATTTGTGCCTTTTGGGGTGGAGACCTTGGGGCCGTGGGGCCCGGGGGCTCGAGCTCTTTTTGGAGAGCTATGTAAAAAGATCATCGAGTCCACCGCGGATCCAAGAGCTGGCAGCTACCTTGGCCAAAGAATTAGTTTGGCCATTCAAAGGGGCAATGCTGCCAGCATCTTGGGTACTATGCCGCGCTGCGGTGACATCGATGAGGTTTTAGGTTTATATTAGTTTTAATTTTAGAAATAATTATTATTATTAATAGTTTTAATTTTAGAAATAGTTGTAGTATAATATTATTATAATTTAGAGTTTAATTTTATATTATTTTAAGTTTGTTGATTGTTAATATAATAAACGTTTAGATAGATAATAATATTGATTTTAATGAAATAGAACGAGGATCCCGTGGTAATGGGCGCGTATCGCAACAGACTGCTCATCGGTGCAACGGTTGACGACAATTCTGCGGTCTGTTGGTTCAGCAACTTTGGCTACCACGACGTGGCGACGTCTCTCGCCACTCTGCATTCAGCTCTACTCAAAGGAATCAACCCTGCGGCCAGTCTCAACGTTTTCAATCACCCTTTGCAAGCCAACTATAGAGATGGAGTAAGTTTTTCAGTCATTTGTTTTGGCTTATCTACAAACAACTTCAATTGTTCTACGACTTTTTAAAATAAATTCTTATATCTAATCTAATTTTTAAGCCTCAATAGCCCACCGGTTAAAGGTGCGGACTGAACTCCTAGCACAAGCTTTCCGCTTATTTAGAGAGGAGAAGAGAATTTAAGTCAAGTTCAGCTTGGCTAATATTCTTTTATATATCTATATAAAAGGAAAAGATGACTGCCTGACTGACTGATCTATCAATGCACAGATCAAACCACTGAACGGATCGGGTCGTTTGGTATACTGATAGCTAGGAGAGAATAAGAAAGGATTTTTGAAAAACGCTCAGCTCGTGGATACAAGACCGTGTCCTCTGAAAATCCTTTCAGTGGCCGTCTATTCATTTTATTATTGGTTGAAACGAGCTAGCTATGCCATTTTCATCAACCTCACATTATACACGCACACATGCTTGTTTCAGACCAATGTTGAGCTGATGGTCTCGCTGATGTCAGTGCAAGTTTCGAGCAGCATTGGCAATAGTCTTGCCATCGCCAGTGCGGTGTTCATTATGTTTTATATTAAGGTAGGTCCTAATCCATACAATGCTTACATATTCGTCTATGGATGACGAGGTCCCGGGTTCGAGTCCCGGGTCGGTCTAATAAATATACCTATTGGGTTTCCTGACAAGAAATTCTTAGTACTAGCTCGGTTACTATTCTTAGTTTCGCTCGCTGAAAGAGAAGTGGCTTAAGGGACTTGTGCCCAGGATTGGAAATTCACCGAACGATGACGAAGTTCAAATTCAAAATTTATTTATTTCATGCAGGCCTACTTGTAGCTCTTATGACACGTCATAAATCTACCACCGGTTCGGAATGCAGATTTTGCTGAGAAGAGCCGGTAAGAAACTCAGCAGTTGCTCTTCTAAAAAACAAAAATACAATAGGTAACAAATCTATGTTATGTATACAGTGCTTCCACAATGAAGCTTCAAAAATGCATACGTAGGTACACACAATCCAATGCATGCCAAGATGGGCAGACAAAGCAGACCCATTCCCGTTGGTGGCACCCGTTCACGAGCATGACGCATGATCCAGCTGCCGTATGTTTCTATATATTATTTTCCATGCAGGAGCGGGTGACGCGCGCCAAGCTGCTGCAGCGCGCCGCGGGCGTGCAGCCTGCGCTGATGTGGGGCGCGGGCGCGGTGTTCGACTGGCTGTGGTTCATGCTGATCTGCATCAGCATCATCGTCTCCTGCGCCGCCTTCCAGGTCACCGGCATGAGCTCCGTGGACGAGCTGGGTACGGCATGCTCTTTTCAGAGTCATCATCATTTTCTGGTGGGAAGCTTTGGCCGTGGCTAGTTACCACCCTACCGTTAAAGACGTGCCGCTAAGCGATTTAGCGTTTCGGCACGATGGCGTGTAGAAAGTACTAGAAACCCATTCCAAGTTAGCCCGCTACCATCTTAGTCTGCATCGTCACTTACCATCAAGTGAGAACGCAGTCAAGGGCTATCTTGTCACCGAATAAAAAAAATCATCATCGTTATTTTCAACCACTGACCTCTATAATTAATCTATGACTTACACCGGACTGGCTGTCCTTATCCAAATGAATAGTTAAATTATTATGGATCAATTTCAAGCGCCACATTTGGCATATGAGGGCCTCTGGAACTAATAATACTTAACGGCTGCAGGAAGTGCCAAAAAGTCAGCTGTCAGTTGTCAACTACTGCCTTTACTAATTTTAGTTCCTTGGACACTTATAGCTGTTTAAAGCGCCAAAATAACGTAGGTAGGTCTAAAAAAATATAACAACAGCCTGTCCAGGTTAATCATAGATTAAATAGAGATCAGTGTTATCAACCCATGCTGCACTGCTAACTACTGAGCGCAGGTTGTCTCTCAGAGAAGGGTTATTAGCCATAGTCCACCCGGTAGTAGGTAAGTTATAGGTAATAGCTAGGTATGTTTATGAGTCTATAGTCGGAGAGCCGGTGGAATAAAATATCAATTTAAACTTGCAGGTCGGCTGTACCTGTGTCTAATGATTTACGGCGCCGCCATGTTGCCGCTCCATTATTTGTTCTCGCTGCTGTTCAACGGACCAGCACTCGGATTTGTTATTATGTTCTTCATGAACACTCTCTTTGGTAAGTTTTACCATGATAAAGTTATCAAAAAAAAAATTAAAAAAAAAATGTTGAGGTTTCTATGATAAGTCAACTTTATCAACAGTTTACTATAACGTTCGGAAAGTCGAGACTGCTGATGAAGGATTTATACATACGAGTATCTATTTAAAACGATACAATATATTTATGTAACGGAAAATATCTACTTAAAAGGATTGTGACCATTTTTGAATTTGTAGTTGCTGCGCAGTGCGCACATACCATAGCGATATGAGTTTAATTAAAACTGCTATACCCCTTCAAAACAAGTGCGTTACCTACTCTTACCTTCTATACTTAATCTATGATTAACACTGGGCTTGCAGCCGTGATTTCTTTTTTGGACCTACTTGATCGACATCATTTTAGATTTGATTGACGCCATTTTGGCACTGTAAGCACTATGCAGCTATACGAGTGTCTCGGGAACTAATAGATAATATTGCAAATGACCGCATCGACCTCCATGATTAATCTATGATTTCGTTGTTGTTGTTGTATGATTTCATAGACTAATTATAGAGGTCGGTGTGCCATTTGCAATATTATTAGTTCCAGAGACACCAATTGTATGTCAAAAGGGCCGCTTCAAATTTATCCGTGATTCAGTCTGTCATTTTTATAGGGACAGCAAGTCCAGTGTAAATCATAGATTAATTATAAGGATCTGTGGTGAGATCGTAGTCAAGAATTTATCATGATTAAAAATATCTGTTCGCAGGTTTGATAGGTGCTCAAATCGTAGATGCGCTGACGTCACTAGCAGACTCCGCTCAGGAAGCGGCTAAAATCATGGATTATATCCTGCAGTTCTTTCCGCTTTACAGTTTTGTAACCTCTACTCGGTATGAAATTTTGATATTATATCTAATTTATATTTTACTAGGTGATGCCCGCGACTTTTTGATTGTCCGCGATAGTCTATGTCACTCTCCAGGTACTCAACTATACCCATGCAAAAAGTTACGTCAATGCGTTGCTCTGTTGAAGCATGATTGAAGGACAAACAAACAAACACACTTTCGTATTTACAATATTAGTAAAGATACCTTTAGGTACATTTTTGACTTACAACAAAATGACTCTTTCCCTTATTTTGATATGTGATTTGGGAAATGTTATATCTCACATATTTATTGTGGTAATTACTGATTTTATCGCATTCTTCCACATGCTTTATTGGCTTTGGCCAATAGCGAGAAAGTTTTTCTTCTGTGATCGCTGACTAAGTATTACTTATTTACAAAATGGCGTCAATCAAAAAAGAAATCACAGCAGACAGTTCAGTGTTAATCATAGATTAATTACTCGTATAAAGGTCAGTGACTAAAATGTATTGAAGCAGCAAGAATGCAATAATAATCAGTCAATAACCACAGTTGAGACTGTATCAATGATTGATGGATTTTTCCGCAATCGACCAGCAGTTGTTTTATTGCATTTTTAACTTTCCTTTGCCAACTTTTCATACAAGTTTTCTTTTATACAGGAACTTGAATAAAGTTGGGTTGATAAGATTTTCTTGCCTCGAGTATTGCGATTACTTCACGTCGGTGTTACCTGATTTGGATGAGTGTACCATGGAGTTCCTATGCAAAAACGTAACCGAGCAATGTTGCGGTAAGTCTAATTTATGTACCTACTTAACTTCTTCTTTTTACCAACTGAAAGACGCCCACTGCTGGAAAAAGGTATCTTGCATGAACTTCCACAGGTCTTGTGTCCAGTGACTCCGTGTGACTCATATGATATCGTTGGTCCACTTACTTGGGGGTCTGCCAACACTGCATTTTCCGCTGCGGTGTCGCCACTCTAGCAGCTTAGTACAGTAACACTGACCTCTATCTTTAATCTATGGTTAACACTGGACTTGCTGTCCCTATACAAAAGCATTTATTATGGACCAATTTTAAGCGCCACATTTGACATAAGAGTGTCTCTAGAACTAATAAAATTGCAAATGGCGCACCAACCTCTATAATTAAATTCTGGGTATTTGACTGTTGTCAAAATGTGGATATTCATTAATTACAATCGAAAATGTAACATGTAAGAATAACATTTGTAAAAACAGAAAATAAATCGGTCAAAAAACAAATAAGTTATACTTAAGCTGTTTTATTGTGACTGTATCCGTCTCTTTCTAAAACGAAATTTTTTATGGAGAGTATATATGGAAATATAGAATCATGACGTCATGTTGCAATAGCGCTCTCTTTTTCTAACAGGAAACTGGAAAGCTCTATTATTTTCGATATTTATTTAGTTAAGATATTAAAAAAAAGAAAAATGATATTGTGTTATCATATTAAGAGTACGTTTCCGGATATGGGGTGACTTTCGGTACATATTGTGACTAAGTTAAACCAAATAAGATGGAAATAAAAATTGCTACACATAGATTGGTCCTTAATCTCCAAATCTTGGGAGTTGATTTTGTTCAAAATCTCAATTTTTAGTACTATAAAAATTATTTCCCGTCACCTCTTCACACAAAATTCACGATTTTGGGGCGACTTTAGGTACATTTCTTGTATATAATATACCGGTTTTATGTAATTAAAAAATACTATCTGTTAGCAGATATGTTCAACTCAAAATCTTGGAGAGAAAAATATCAAAAATAGTACAAATAGTATTAAAAAAAAAATATAGCATCGCGTGTAATTTTTTCACATATTTTGGTTTAAACCGAATCTTAAAATAATGTGCAATAAGGCTTATTTTGATTTTACTCGGTCGATGGTTTGATTTCATTTCAAAATTCAAAATTCAAATATCAATCAGTCGGCGTTTGACCGCCTTTCTGAGTGGAAGCTGCGCTGGTTGCAAGCAGATGCTGCTATCGAAAAACATCGCTGTACGAACACGAAATAGTTCATAGCAAACCAAATTGATACTTTATATATTTTGAAAAGAAAGGTAAGAAACTAAGTACTAGGTACCTATGGTACCTTCAATATAATAGCATTATTTTATTATTTGATAGAATTTCGAAATTTCTTGTAAAGTTATATTCCCCGAATGTAGTACTGACCTGCATGTATACCTCGAAAACTTCTATTGGAACTCCTAGATCTTTAGAGTTAGTTGTATCGAGTTTGGGCTCGTTTTGTAAGTTATGATGAGATCTTACCACTGGACTTGTTAGAGTGACCTGATGGTATACTTCGAAGACTACTACTGGATCTTCTAGACGGCTACAGCTAGTTATATCGAGTTTGGGCTCGTTTTGTAAGTAATGATGAGATCTTACCACTGGACTTGTTGGAGTGACTTGGTGGTATACCTCGAAGACTTCTATTGGAACTCCTAGATCTTTACAGTTAGTTATATCGAGTTTGGGCTCGTTTTGTAAGTAATGATGATATCTTACCACTGGACTTGTTGGAGTGACTTGGTGGTATACCTCGAAGACTTCTATTGGAACTCCTAGATCTTTAGAGTTAGTTATATCGAGTTTGGGCTCGTTTTGTAAGTTATGATGAGATCTTACCACTGAACTTGTTGGAGTGACCTGATGGTATACTTCGAAGACTACTACTGGATCTTCTAGACGGCTACAGCTAGTTATATCGAGTTTGGGCTCGTTTTGTAAGTAATGATGAGATCTTACCACTGGACTTATTGGAGTGACTTGGTGGTATACCTCGAAGACTTCTATTGGAACTCCTAGATCTTTACAGCTAGTTATATCGAATTTGGGCTCGTTTTGTAAGTAATGATGAGATATTACCACTGGACTTGTTGGAGTGACCTGATGGTATACTTCGAAGACTACTACTGGATCTTCTAGACGGCTACAGCTAGTTATATCGAGTTTGGGCTCGTTTTGTAAGTAATGATGAGATCTTACCACTGGACTTATTGGAGTGACTTGGTGGTATACCTCGAAGACTTCTATTGGAACTCCTAGATCTTTACAGCTAGTTATATCGAATTTGGGCTCGTTTTGTAAGTAATGATGAGATCTTACCACTGGACTTGTTGGAGTGACCTGATGGTATACTTCGAAGACTACTACTGGATCTTTTAGACGGCTACAGCTAGTTATATCGAATTTGGGCTCGTTTTGTAAGTAACGATGAGATCTTACCACTGGACTTGTTGGAGTGACTTGGTGGTATACCTCGAAGACTTCTATTGGAACTCCTAGATCTTTAGAGTTAGTTATATCTAGTTTAGGCTCGTTTTGTAAGTTATGATGAGATCTTACCACTGAACTTGTTGGAGTGACCTGATGGTATACTTCGAAGACTACTACTGGATCTTCTAGACGGCTACAGCTAGTTATATCGAGTTTGGGCTCGTTTTGTAAGTAATGATGAGATCTTACCACTGGACTTGTTGGAGTGACTTGGTGGTATACCTCGAAGACTTCTATTGGAACTCCTAGATCTTTAGAGTTAGTTATATCGAGTTTGGGCTCGTTTTGTAAGTAATGATGAGATCTTACCACTGGACTTGTTGGAGTGACCTGATGGTATACTTCGAAGACTACTACTGGATCTTCTAGACGGCTACAGCTAGTTATATCGAGTTTGGGCTCGTTTTGTAAGTTATGATGAGATCTTACCACTGGACTTGTTGGAGTGACCTGATGGTATACTTTGAAGACTACTACTGGATCTTCCAGACGGCTACAGCTAGTTATATCGAGTTTGGGCTCGTTTTGTAAGTTATGATGAGATCTTACCACTGAACTTGTTGGAGTGACCTGATGGTATACTTCGAAGACTACTAGTGGATCTTCTAGACGGCTACAGCTAGTTATATCGAGTTTGGGCTCGTTTTGTAAGTAATGATGAGATCTTACCACTGGACTTGTTGGAGTGACTTGGTGGTATACCTTGAAGACTTCTATTGGAACTCCTAGATCTTTACAGCTAGTTATATCGAATTTGGGCTCGTTTTGTAAGTTATGATGAGATCTTACCACTGGACTTGTTGGAGTGACCTGATGGTATACTTCGAAGACTACTACTGGATCTTCTAGACGGCTACAGCTAGTTATATCGAGTTTGGGCTCGTTTTGTAAGTAATGATGAGATCTTACCACTGGACTTGTTGGAGTGACCTGATGGTATACTTCGAAGACTACTACTGGATCTTCTAGACGGCTACAGCTAGTTATATCGAGTTTGGGCTCGTTTTGTAAGTTATGATGAGATCTTACCACTGGACTTGTTGGAGTGACCTGATGGTATTCTTTGAAGACTACTACTGGATCTTCCAGACGGCTACAGCTAGTTATATCGAGTTTGGGCTCGTTTTGTAAGTAATGATGAGATCTTACCACTGGACTTGTTGGAGTGACTTGGTGGTATACCTCGAAGACTTCTATTGAAACTCCTAGATCTTTACAGCTAGTTATATCGAGTTTGGGCTCGTTTTGTAAGTTATGATGAGATCTTACCACTGGACTTGTTGGAGTGACCTGATGGTATACTTCAAAGACTACTACTGGATCTTCTAGACGGCTACAGCTAGTTATATCGAGTTTGGGCTCGTTTTGTAAGTAATGATGAGATCTTACCACTAGACTTGTTGGAGTGACCTGATGGTATACTTCGAAGACTACTACTGGATCTTCTAGTCGGCTACAGCTAGTTATATCGAGTTTGGGCTCGTTTTGTAAGTAATTATGAGATCTTACCACTGGACTTGTTGGAGTGACCTGATGGTATACTTCGAAGACTACTACTGGATCTTCTAGACGGCTACAGCTAGTTATATCGAATTTGGGCTCGTTTTGTAAGTAACGATGAGATCTTACCACTGGACTTGTTGGAGTGACTTGGTGGTATACCTCGAAGACTTCTATTGGAACTCCTAGATCTTTACAGCTAGTTATATCGAGTTTGGGCTCGTTTTGTAAGTTATGATGAGATCTTACCACTGGACTTGTTGGAGTGACCTGATGGTATACCTCGAAGACTTCTATTGGAACTCCTAGATCTTTAGAGTTAGTTGTATTGAGTTTGGGCTCGTTTTGTAAGTTATGATGATTAGATCTAGGAGTTCCAATAGAAGTCTTCGAGGTATACCATCAGGTCACTCCAACAAGTCCAGTGGTAAGATCTCATCATTACTTACAAAACGAGCCCAAACTCGATATAACTAGCTGTAGCTGTCTAGAAGATCCAGTAGTAGTCTTCGAAGTATACCATCAGGTCACTCCAACCAGTCCAGTCGTAAGATCTCATCATTACTTACCAAACGAGCCCAAACTCGATATAACTAGCTGTAGCCGTCTAGAAGATCCAGTAGTAGTCTTCGAAGTATACCATCAGGTCACTCCAACAAGTCCAGTGGTAAGATCTCATCATTACTTACAAAACGAGCCCAAACTCGATATAACTAGCTGTAGCTGTCTAGAAGATCCAGTAGTAGTCTTCGAAGTATACCATCAGGTCACTCCAACCAGTCCAGTCGTAAGATCTCATCATTACTTACCAAACGAGCCCAAACTCGATATAACTAGCTGTAGCCGTCTAGAAGATCCAGTAGTAGTCTTCGAAGTATACCATCAGGTCACTCCAACAAGTCCAGTGGTAAGATCTCATCATAACTTACAAAACGAGCCCAAACTCGATATAACTAGCTGTAGCTGTCTAGAAGATCCAGTAGTAGTCTTCGAAGTATACCATCAGGTCACTCCAACAAGTCCAGTGGTAAGATCTCATCATTACTTACAAAACGAGCCCAAACTCGATATAACTAGCTGTAGCCGTCTAGAAGATCCAGTAGTAGTCTTCGAAGTATACCATCAGGTCACTCCAACAAGTCCAGTGGTAAGATCTCATCCTAACTTACAAAACGAGCCAAAATTCGATATAACTAGCTGTAAAGATCTAGGAGTTCCAATAGAAGTCTTCGAGGTATACCACCAAGTCACTCCAACAAGTCCAGTGGTAAGATCTCATCATTACTTACAAAACGAGCCCAAACTCGATATAACTAGCTGTAGCCGTCTAGAAGATCCAGAAGTAGTCTTCGAAGTATACCATCAGGTCACTCCAACAAGTCCAGTGGTAAGATCTCATCATAACTTACAAAACGAGCCCAAACTCGATATAACTAGCTGTAAAGATCTAGGAGTTCCAATAGAAGTCTTCGAGGTATACCACCAAGTCACTCCAACAATTCCAGTGGTAAGATCTTATCATTACTTACAAAACGAGCCCAAACTCGATATAACTAGCTGTAGCCGTCTAGAAGATCCAGTAGTAGTCTTTGAAGTATACCATCAGGTCACTCCAACAAGTCCAGTGGTAAGATCTCATCATAACTTACAAAACGAGCCCAAACTCGATATAACTAGCTGTAAAGATCTAGGAGTTCCAATAGAAGTCTTCGAGGTATACCACCAAGTCACTCCAACAAGTCCAGTGATAAGATATCATCATTACTTACAAAACGAGCCCAAACTCGATATAACTAGCTGTAGCTGTCTAGAAGATCCAGTAGTAGTCTTCGAAGTATACCATCAGGTCACTCCAATAAGGCCAGTGGTAAGATCTCATCATTACTTACAAAACGAGCCCAAACTCAATACAACTAACTCTAAAGGGGTAATGTAACTTTGCAAGAAATTTCGAAATTCTATCAAATAATAAAATAATGCTATTATATTGAAGGTACCATAGGTACCTAGTACTTAGTTTCTTCTTTTCAAAATATATTATCAATTTGGTTTGCTCAACTTAGACTTAGATTTAGAATTAAACTTAGACTTAGACTAAGTCTGAGTTCAAATCTAAGCCTAAGTCTAACACTAAGACTAAGTCTTAGACTAATACTAAGTCTAAGTCTATATCTTAGTCTTAGTGTTAGACATAGACTTAGCTTAGACTTAGACTCAAACTTAAAGAGACTTAGTCTTAGTCTAAGTCTAAGACTAAGTCTAAGTCTTAGTCTTAGTCTTAGTGTTAGACTTAGGCTTAGACTTAAAGAGACTTAGTCTTAGTCTAATGCATTTCCCAGTGGCTTAAAAAAGTCTAAATCTAAGTCTAAGACTAAGACTAAATCTAAGTCTAACTTAGTGTACAGCAAGTCCGGACGAAAATAAAAAATAAAAAAATAAAACATAAACAATTTATATCCAAGTATCAAAACAAGTTAATTCACTCATTTTTAACGCAGCTTGCCCGCGCCTGTGTGTGCGTGTGAACGGTGCATGTGTAGAAGTGCGTTTTTATACCTACTCTTTGCGAAATCCCGTCCTTAAAAACCCTTAATTTAAGTACTTATACAAAAAAAAAATGTCATTTTACCCCATTGAGATTTAAAAATTTTACTAGCTGTTTCTGGTTTGATTTATAGTTCGCGAAAACCCGTACTTCGAGTGGGAAGAGCCGGGCGTGTTGCGCTATGTCGTCTGCATGCTTACAACTGGTATTGTGCTATGGATGTTGCTCATGGTATTGGAATACAACTGGATTCAGAGAGTAAGTTCAAGATTTATCTTATTGCAGGCACAATTTGTTACTTGTACCTAACGTAATTATATTGCTGTAAAAATAATATTTGTGCTAAAATTAAATTCTGGGTAAAAACAAAAAAAATTAGTCGAATGGAAGTCTCCATTTTTGACTCTGTACCACTGACCTTTATATTTGATCTATGATTAACACTGGACTTGCTGTGATTTCTTTTTTGGTATCTACTTGATTGACGCCATTTTGGCGAATTTTGACGAATAGCAATATAGAAGGTAATATTGCAAATGCTATACCGATCTCTATGATTTCATAATACAACATCTTTATTTAATCTATAATTAATTTATACAAAATCATAAATTAAGTGGTGCGCCATTTGCAAGAATATTAGTTTCAGAGACACTCGTATGTCAAATGTGGCGTTTGAAATTAATCCGTAACTATGCTGTCATTTGTATAGGGACAGCAAGTCTAGTGTTAATCATTGATTAAATATAGAGGTCATTGCTATGTACCAAGAAGTTTAGGTAAATGCCTTCTTTCCTTTTACCGATCACAACTAATACCGTGCTAATAACTGTATCATATATTACGCAGTTGTTTATCCGCAAGAAGAAAGCCCCGCCAGTGGACGCGTCAACGCTGGACCCCGACGTGGCCAACGAGATGAAGCATGCGGAGAGGGTTGACACCAGCACGCGCGGCGTCACGCTGGTTGCGCGCGGCCTCACCAAATACTATGGCAACCATTTGGCTGTAGATCAGATTTCCTTCAGTAAGTTACCTTTTTGATGTGAAACATCGTGACGACAAACGGCCAGTAGGGTTAGTGTAAGATTTAATTCGATTGATCGTATTCGTATTCGATTACATTAGCGTCAAAGTAAAATGAACCTTAAGCCTAAGAACGCCTCCTGGACCCACCGGCTTCTCCCAACCGTGGGTCTATGGGAAATTCGTATCCCCCGTAGACCCTGCGAGGGTAGGCCGTTTATTATAGTCTTCCAAAATAAGTAAAATACACGTGCGCTACTTTAAGTTTGATAAGTACCTACTTTAAATTATTCGCATAATTTTAAAAAGTTCATCAATTGTTTATGACGTCATAGTGCACTATTACAAGTTCGGGCTCTATGCGAACGTTTTTTACGTTTGATAAAAAGTTTCTGGTTTTATTAGATGGCAATATTTCAATTTTAAACTATTGAATAGCTTCTATCGCGGGCCTTGAGCGTGGACACCGAATCCAGAAATTCCGTAACGTAAATAACCTGACACGGGACTCCTCTCACCGCTAGATGGCGTTGATAAAAAATGCTATGCAATAGCTTTACCGCGGCAGTCCCCGAGTGCCACACGTCTTTTTTATTTATAATGTGATATAGTATTAGTATTGATAAGTATGTTATTTTTAGCTGTGGGTGAAGCAGAATGCTTCGGTCTACTGGGTGTAAACGGCGCGGGTAAAACGACCACGTTTAAAATGCTCATGGGGGATGAGACCATCTCCGGTGGAGACGCTTTCGTCAGTGGCCACTCCGTTGGTTCCAATATCACCGAAGTTCACGAGAATATTGGTAAGGTTTACTCTACGACGCGATCACATTATATTTTATTTGCTTGTCATATTTTGTCTACCGTTTACATTTTTTCCAATATCTATCAACGCAAGTGTGTACTTGAGAGAACATCAGAGTGCCGCCATTAAAGATTTTTGCTTCTTTATAAGCAGGATAACGTAGTGGATATTGGGATACCTACGCAATTTTTACATTGTTCTTGCTTGTCCAGGCTACTGTCCCCAGTTCGACGCGATATTTAACGAGTTGACCGGACGCGAGACGCTCCACCTGTTCTCGAGATTCCGCGGCCTGAAGGAAGCCAACTCCGCGGTTAGAGCAGAAACACTCGCCAACGCACTCGGATTCACAAAACATCTCAATAAAAGAGTAAGTCCTAAAGCTGTCAGTGGACTATGAGCCTTATAACCCTTTTTGAGACAAGACCTGCGCTCAATAAAATTAAAAAATTGGTTAATTGATAAAGCATACTACACGCTAAATGAATTTTTTAATGATGTATAACAACAGGTTATATGCTGGGTTTATTTATGCATAAACTAAGAATTGATTGTACCATCTTACAAATAATGTGTATAATGCAATAAATAAATTCTGATTCTGATTCTGATTCTGAATAGGTAGTACCTGTGGGTTGATGAAATGAAATTCTATGATTTTAAAAGAAAAAGTACCCAATAAGTACTCTTTGCTATAATCAGCCAAACAAGAAAAATCTGTACGGCAAAACACGCCGTTCGTGCTGTTCTAGGTCGTTTCTCCCGGTATAGAAGAAACGCAAGAACAACACAACACCAACACGCAGCACCAGATGACGAGGTTCCGGGTTCTATTCCTGGGTCGGGCCAAAAATGGTTTGGGTTTTTCTGACAAGAAATTCTCAGTAGGTACTAGCCCGGAGTTAGGAAGTTGGCGGTTAGTTACCTCCGTACCTCGGAGAGCACGTAAAGCCGTCGTTCCTGCGCCTGATCTCTCTCCGGTCGTGACGGATTTTCCGTTCCGTCGGACTGAGAGTGCGGAAATAGAGAGTACACCTGTGTTTGCGCACTCACTTGTGCACTACAATGTCTCCCTCGCAGATGGCTACTAATCTCTGTGTTGATGGCAGGTGAGCCAGTACTCGGGCGGCAACAAGCGCAAGCTGAGCACGGCGGTGGCGCTGCTGGGGCGCACGCGGCTGGTGTTCGTGGACGAGCCCACCACGGGCGTGGACCCGGCCGCCAAGCGCACGGTGTGGCGAGCCGTGCGCGCCGCGCGCCGCGCCGGCCGCTCCTTCGTGCTCACCTCGCACAGCATGGAGGAGTGCGAGGCGCTGTGCGACCGCCTCACCATCATGGTCAACGGCCGCTTCCAGTGCCTCGGTTCGCCGCAGCATCTCAAGAACAAATTCTCTCAAGGTACAGCCAGTCTGACCACGGCACGACATCGTGTTCTGTAGGGCTAACATGCGCGCCACGAGAACGCGCCACGTTTATCTACTCGTGATTTTTTAAGAGTAAACGTTTAGACAAAATTTTCTCGGGACGCGCATGTTAGTACTACTATTATAGAGATGTACCTATATCTAGCTGTGAAATGAAAATCTATCCAGCGACCGATCAAGAGTTCTGACCGCCCTAGGTTAATTATGAGGATGCGCCTCCGCCAGGTGTGTTACGGACGGCTTAAACAGTAGTGAGTCGAGTAGTAGTGTGAAAATTTTAACATGGTTCATACTACCTATAAAAGTTTTCAGATCGATCTGCAATGATGCTAGATTAGTGCACGCGAAGACACGATTTCAGCGCGCCCTCCCTGATCCTCGCGCCCTAGGCTGCAGCCTAATTAGCCTAAGGGTTAATCAGGCCCTGAATCTATCTCATATTTTTAACTAGCTCCTGCCTGCTACTTCGCGTGGAGTTAGGTTTATTAGAAATCCCACAGGAACCCTCTGTTTTTCTGGGATAAACTGCTATCAAAGCCAGGGGCGTAACTATAGGGTGGCAAGACGGCAAAATGCCACGGGCCCCAGCCTGAAGGGGCCCCCGGTCAGGTATCTCATTGGTTGAGCTTCTTTATATTGGGGGAGTGAGGGCCCCATACGATGAATTTGCCACGGGCCTCAAACGCTGTAGTTACGCCACTGATCAAAGCTGAGCTCATGTCACGCAGACTAAAACTCTTTCGGTAACTCGTACCTTAATTAATTATGTTTATTCCATCTCCATAGGTTTCACACTGACGATTAAGATGAAACTTAGACAAGAAGGAGACAGTTCAGAGACCGAAGACAGGACAGAAACTATGAAGCGTTATGTGCAGGCTAACTACACAGACCCTAAGCTAATGTATGTATGAACTAATTCATATTTCATCTATTTTACACGACGACAGGATATGTGTGTGTAAACTATAAGATTTCATTCAGGACAATACCAATAAGGCGAATGTGAAAAACTTTTTTTGGTTTAGTGTTGTTAGCATGTTCAACTATGGATGACAAGGTCCTGAGTTTGATTCCCAGGTCGGGACAAACATATCTAGGTATAGGTAGGGTTAATACCTACTACCCAGCGTCATGTAGGTAATTGACGGCGGATCGTCCCCGTGTCTCATCTTGACTATGAGAATTGTTCCCTCACTCCCATAGTCCGATGACTGCACCTAAGTTTTCGCATACACCTCGGTCGGGAGAATATTAGAGAGGGGAATACTAGGCATACGAAATATTATATCTTGTTGTTTGTTTTTAGGGAGGAGTATCAAGGCCTTATAACATTCTACTTGCCGGACCGCAGCATGCCTTGGTCCAAAATGTTCGGGATCATGGAGCGAGCGAAACGAGATTTAAATGTTGAAGATTACAGTATACTGCAAACTTCGCTAGAGCAAATTTTCCTACAATTTACTAAATATCAACGCTAAGGATTGTAATAGTTAAATAAAAATTGTGAGTTAGTATTGTAATATGTGAGTGATCCTACCGACTGCACCACTTGTGATATTTAAGTAAAGCTAAGCTGTCAAACTATTGCCAACGCCATTGAAGAATGGCGTTGGCAATAGTTTGACAGCTTACTTGAATATACCCCACAATACATTACAAACTATGAAATAAATTGACATTCCCAAATACATGCGAAGCGTTTCCGCCATCTATAAATTATATAATATTATGGCTCTGCAGATTAATTATGCAAATAATCACGGTGAACTTTTAAATCTCTGAAAAAGAACACGTAATTTATTTTATTTGAAACTTTTCAATAGATACTTAGGTAAGGACAAAAAACTGCGGCAAATAATCAGTAAATCTCTGCTAATAAAGAATAAATGTTAACAGATTGTTATTATCACTATGTCAAGGTTTTGTACAGTAGATATATCTGTCAGGGTCGCTCTTTTATCTGGATAGTAAATATTTAACACAAACACTAGAGCCGCGTAAAGATTCTATAGATTCCTTGCCAACTTTGCTACTTTCAAAAAAGTTGAAACAATGTAGGTAAGTAGGTATGCCACATAACAAAGTAACTTAGTAACTTCGTTATCAACTGATAGGATTGCATATAGAAAACGGTACGTAAGGTCGTTAAAACTTTATTACTATTTATTTGTACAGTAGTTATTTTAAAGACATGACAATTGTTTACGAAGTTTATTTGGGTTTTATTAATTTAGGCATAAATTCTTTGCCTTAAGAATAGTTATTCTTAACGAATATTTACAACATCGCGAAGAAACCTGCATGCCGAGACTTTTCAAAGGTGTGTGAAGTCTGCCAGTTACTATTTCGTATTATTACATTTTAGTTTTGGGATGTCATATAATGACCACCTTAAAGTACCTAATAATTACTTTAAGGATTATTTATTTCTTTACTAGATGATGCCTGCAACTTCGTTCGCGTGGAGGAACTCTCTTATTTCCCGGGATAAAAATAATTCTAGACTATAATCTACCTCTGTGCCAAATTTCAGCCAAATCGGTTCAGTCGTTGCGACGTGATTGAGTAACATACATACAAACTTTCGCATTTTTAATATTAATAGGTTTTAATTAATGGGATTGCGCCATAAACAGAAAAAAGTCAACTTAATAGAATTATGCCAGTACAAAACTTAAAAAGGTTGACATTTTATGACATCTCAAACCAATATTAAAATAATACTGCTTTAAGCATGTGCCTTAAGTGAGCCGGGATATGATGATGTTAATGTTTTATTGATTTCCGACTTCTACACTGGACAGCAAATAAACCGAGCCACCCGCTTCCTTGGCACTCTGATTCGATTTTCTCAAAAAATATAAAACTTACAACTATCAAAGTTATACCTACAGAAAGTGCGTTTCTTGATGATGAAAATGAATGGAAACTCATTAGGATTAATCAATTAATTAAGTGTTTATTGAGGATTTTACAAAGAAGAGTCGTTTTCCTGTCGTGTTAATCGTTAGTAATCGTAAAATGAAAAGTAAAATAAAGTCAGAAACAAAGAAAAAATTAAAGAAAAAGCTTTTGGTCAGTATTCAGTATTCCCTCCCCTTGCTCGGATAATTGCCAGCATCCTCGTATTCATCGACCTGACGAGCCTGACGAGGAAATCTTGAGGGATTGCATTCCACTCTTCTTCAATTGCGATTCGGGGCTCTGGAAGCCTTATTGGAGCAGGTACACGGACTCGAACCCGACGTTTCAGCTCATCCCATAAGTGTTCTATCGGATTCAAGTCCAGGCTTGGAGCTGGCTAGTCCATTGTACGAATGCCGACGTCGCGTAGATACTGGGCCACCACATGAGCAACATGAGACCGTGCATTATCATGCATCAACTGTATATTCTGCCCGATATATTCTGCGTAAGGTACCACATGGTCTGCCAGGATTTCAGTAATGTAGCGATAAGAAGTCAATCCACGTGTACGGCCCGTCGGTTCGATGAAAACTAACGCTGTACATGCGGTTAGCGAGATGCCGGCCCAAACCTTTACAGATCCTCTTCCATAAGCAACAGTTTGCTGATACAACACTGAGAATAACGTTCTCCAGAGCGACGATATACTCTCTGACGTCGATCACTTCCATGTAAACTCACCCTGGAGGGTGACGCTCACGCTTATGGAGGAAGATCTGTAAAGGTTTGGGCCGGCATCTCGCTAACCGCATGTACAGCGTTAGTTTTCATCGAACCGACGGGCCGTACACGTGGATTGACTTCTTATCGCTACATTACTGAAATCCTGGCAGACCATGTGGTACCTTACGCAGAATATATCGGGCAGAATATACAGTTGATGCATGATAATGCACGGTCTCATGTTGCTCATGTGGTGGCCCAGTATCTACGCGACGTCGGCATTCGTACAATGGACTAGCCAGCTCCAAGCCTGGACTTGAATCCGATAGAACACTTATGGGATGAGCTGAAACGTCGGGTTCGAGTCCGTGTACCTGCTCCAATAAGGCTTCCAGAGCCCCGAATCGCAATTGAAGAAGAGTGGAATGCAATCCCTCAAGATTTCCTCGTCAGGCTCGTCAGGTCGATGAATACGAGGATGCTGGCAATTATCCGAGCAAGGGGAGGGAATACTGAATACTGACCAAAAGCTTTTTCTTTAATTTTTTCTTTGTTTCTGACTTTATTTTACTTTTCATTTTACGATTACTAACGATTAACATGACAGGAAAACGACTCTTCTTTGTAAAATCCTCAATAAACACTTAATTAATTGATTAATCCTAATGAGTTTCCATTCATTTTCATCATCAAGAAACGCACTTTCTGTAGGTATAACTTTGATAGTTGTAAGTTTTATATTTTTTGAGAAAATCGAATCAGAGTGCCAAGGAAGCGGGTGGCTCGGTTTATTTGCTGTCCAGTGTATTTATACGTGTTTTTATACAAATTTTATATGTCTATAATATTGTGAATTTCTGTATATGTTGTAAAGATGTACATATTTAAATTAAAACAATATACTTCGATACATATGTTTTATTTCATAAAAATTGTAAACCTACTTAAAGTAATGCGAACACTTTGCTTATAAATATCGCAAATATATGACAAGTGAGACATTGAAAGCCTTATTGTGTAATAATTTTCCATAAATAATATATAAATAGATTTATATATTATGTACATATAAAAGTACAATAAAATAATATTTAAATTTAACTTTTGAAAAATTAATTACTTAATAGATTTAGTTTTGTAATTAACTGGCTATTCAATAATACATAAGTTTCAGAATAGTAACTTCGACTTTGCCGAGAGCTAGGAACATAATACTTATCTCATAAAAACTACAAGTGTAGGTATAGGCAGCATAAAACATTGTTAATGAAGTACTGATATCACAAAAATGTTAACATCTTAACAACAAGATAAAATATCTTATATCCGATAGTTGTTCGACATGACTACACCACTGAAGAGAAAAAATGTAAAAATATAAATTACGTAAATTTCTTAAGAAATATAATTATGTATACACAAAATATTTACAACATAATGTTGCTGCCTGTACCTTAAGTGTTATAATAACAAATTCTGTTCTATGAATCACAAAATCTATCACAAAGCAGAAAGATGTCAAAATACTAGAGCGTGCAATATCCTACAAAATGGGTTGCTCATATTTTTTTCCGATGTTTGTTTTATTTTTAGAGGTTAGAAGTGACCCATTCTTGACCAAGACGATGAAAGTTTTCTCCTCCAGTAACATGACATCTCTATCACAAAGTAAAATATTCAGTTGGTTTGAACTTATTCTTGTATACAATTTCACCATGCAAATTATTCTAATGGCAAAACATCGTGATGGCTGTATTATTTCTAGACAATGAAAATACAGTTTAAATCACAATTTAAGTATACATGATAACATAATTATTATTGCATTAACTGTATATTTATCAGTAGAACATGATGCATTTCATCTCTGCGAAGTAATACGTTTGTTATTATTTGTAAATTAATCCATACATATTTTGGGCCTATCGTTTAACTGAGACGGTTCAGAGTAACGGTTTGGGCTGTGGGGGGGTTATTTGGGCTTCGAGAGGCGTGATTTGGGTTACGGGAGGAGTGATTTGGGTTACGGGAGGGGTGATTTGGGTTACGGGAGGGGTGATTTGGGTTACGGGAGGGGTGATTTAGGTTACGAGAGGGGTGATTTGGGTTGCGGAATGGGTGACAGTTGACATGGAACTTGAGTCCGTCGCCCCACCAACCATCGCAGTTAAACAAACCTATAGGCTTATTTCATTCGCTGCCTATAGTACTATTTGTACATAATTTATTTGTACATCACAAATCCTTTGCAGAAGGTTAGTACAGCTTAAAAAGGAAATAAGTGAAAAAAATATACTTATGCAAAAGTGTATTTCGAATGACGTTACAGATTAGATCTCAAAAACAACGGAACTTTTCAATATTATAAGAACCCTAAGGCTCTTAACATCTCCGCAGCGGAACGATCGAGATGTATATTATATAATATATTAGTCAAATGTTCTCGTTAGAACATACAGTTTCGCTACTGTTTCGCACGTGTCATTTTGTATTCTGTTTAATTCCGCTTCTATGGTTTCGCAGCGGAGATGTTTTGCCACCCTAAAAAACGGTCCGCTAGCGAATCATTGCCAAGCAAAGCTTTCCTAGCATGTAAAATAATTTATTCATAGATCTTAAGTATCAAAATATTTTTTTTAATAAATAACTTCATTATAAATAATTAGGTACGTACTTATGTACAATAGGTATTTCATATTTCTAGGATCGGCAGACTACAGCACATAAGTTGCAAAAACTTATATATTTTTTTCAGTTATTTTAATACATCATCTGGCTAAAGCGTCTAAGCTTTGACTTATGTGCTTTAGTCAGACGCTGTATTAAAATAAATGAATATTATTGGTTAAATAAAAAAAATATGAGTTTTTGTGACTTTGTACTTTATTCTGCCGACCTTAGATTTAGTACTTCTACATACCAGAAACTAAACTTATGTCTAAATGACATCATGCCAAGCACCAATCAACATTTTGAATCATGTAATTAGCCAGTTGCAGCAAAGCTAACATAAACAAATAATTCAATATTAGGGTGCTCACGCACTACGAGGCCACAGTAGTAGTCGTCGTGGTCGTAGAAGCTCAACAAGCAACAGTATTTTTTGATTTAGCGCACTATAATTAGCTGCCCCATAAATCAGCGAAAAAATAAACAAAAATCTTTTAATAATTAAAAAGGCTTTAGTTGTTGTATGTATATTTCATTTATGTATTAAGTTACGTTTTGCATTTAGAACATTCTCATGGCAGTTGCCGTAGTCGCTAAGTTTGTAATACCACTGGAACCACTATAGTCATGATCAGTAGTGCGCGAGGACCCTTACGTTCAATCTTCACATTAATTACCTACTCTTTGGAGTGACATTAATATTTTTATTTTTCAAATAATAATTTTATCTAATGAATATATTATACCTAGTTTCAATTTAGCATAGTATAAATAATTATTACACCTACGTTTTACGACAATAATATTACGAGGAGCAAGTGGACTCAGCGATTAGCTAAAGTGCCAAAAAAATTACCATTACACCACAATCTTAACCAAGATTAACACCCCGTGTACAAAATATATATGAATAAAATAGACTAAGATTAATTAGTTTCATAATATTTATAGGAGTATAACCCGCGCTATTAATGAAATGAAACGGATCAAAAATGGCGGTTTATATGTACAGTCTGTCATAAATAAGTTGAAATTAAATAAAAAGGGCCTAAATTCCATCTTGAAGTAGGCAAATGACCAACTTCCAGCATTTTTACTAGCTTACTTACTTTATAAGCTTACTAGCTGACGCTCGTGACTTCGATCGCGTGGACTTAGTTTTTAAAATCCCGTGGGAATCTTTGATTTACCGGGATAAAAAGTAGCCTATGTCACTCTCCAGATGCTCAACTATATCCATGCAAAAAATAACGTCGATCCATTGCTCCGTTGCGGCGTAATTGAAGGACAAACCAACAAACAAACACACACACTTTCGCATTTATAATATTAGTAAGGATTAGTAAGAATTAGAATAGTTAGTGAGGAAGTAAGTATTGTTGCCTTTTTATCGGTATATTATGCCTTTATTTTTAATAATTTTGCATAGAAATCAATAAGTTTAAGCAGAAGTTTAAAGTATTATAAGGTGTAAGGTGTTTTTGAGTGCAGTACCGAAGAATGTGAGTAGGACACGTATAATGTGCGAGTGAGAGGGCATGATAAGCTCCGCCATTTAAGATTCGTTTTTTACTAACCCGGCTTATTCACTACACTTTCAGTCTTAGAAAGTAAGCACTATAGTTTGAGAAAGACATATAAACTGCAGTATATTGAACACTATGAGTATTCTCCGGTTGTCATATATTATAATACTTTGAGAACTTTTTAATTCGATAAAGTAAAATCACGACTTTATTATAAAACAATGTGTCGATTCTCTGAAAATAATGGCATCAGTGTAACGATTGCAATGGCCGCTCATTGGCTGAATTTATTTCGTTCTTGATGCATCAATGCATTTTAACCAATAGCGGGAGACTACCAGCCAATCAGAGGTCATTGCGATCGTTAGAATGGTGCAATCATTTTTAGAGAATCGACACACAGGTGATGCCCGCGATTTCTTTGTTTGCGAATTAAAAAATTAACCTGAAGGCTACGAAATCAACGCTCCAAGCGAATTCGCTTTGTACTGTAAGCCCCAGTGGCTTTTAGGCCTGTGACGTTTTCATTATAGAGACAATATATGGACGCACTCGCACATATGCAATAAACCCACACAACTTATCAATTGAAAATTTAACTTTATTCCTTTACAATATGTATGTATTTAATTTGACAAAGTTTTGTGGGTTGAATTGAAACGTCATTAATATATATATAGCTACTCGTGCTGATTCACTGACTGACTGACTGATTGATCACCTCTCCTGTAAAATTTTGTATGAAAAAAATTTTTTTCACTCACGGTTTCATATAGAGGACAAAAATTCATTCGGAACAAAAATATGGAGAGAGCTGATGATTGAGGATTTCGGAGACGGGTGAGGAGCACCGGCCAGGGTATCGAAGATAGGTGGGGGGTGTTCGACCAAATGTCACTCGAAACCTCATCCAATTGGCAAAGAGCCGAAAAAGAACTCCAAAATGGCGGATTCAAGATGGCGGCCATACAAATTTCGTCGATGTCTATCTCGGAGACTATAAGAGATGGAAGAGTGGTTTCTTCGAAAAAGATGATCAGGACCCGAAGGTCTACTTGATGAATAGAAAAAAAATTCAAGATGGCGGAATACAATTTTTTCCATACAAAACATATGCAAGACTTTAATAGGTTCCTTTTCAAAACTTTTAATGGTTTCGTATAGAGGACAAAAATTCACTTAGAGAAAAAATATGGAGAGAGCTGATGGTTGAGGATTTCGGAGACGGGTGAGGAGCACGGCCAGGGTATCGAAGATAGGTGGGGAGTGTTCAAACAAAAGTCACTCGAAACTTCATCCAGTTGGCAGAGAGCTGAAAAAAAATCAAAATGGCGCATTCAAGATGGCGGCCATACAAATTTCGTCAGTGTCTATCTCGGAGACTATGAAAGATGGAAGAGTAGTTTATTGGAAAAAGATGATTAAGACCCAAAGGTCTACTTGGTTAACAGAAAAACCGCGGTTCGCTTTAGCGAGCCGCGCACCCACGCGCCCTACTAGTTACTATATATATAGCTACTCGTGCTGATTCACTGACTGATTGACTGACTCATTGATCACCTCTCCTGTAAAATTTTGTATGGAAAAATTTTTTTTCACTCACAGTTTCGTATAGAGGACAAAAATTCATTCGGAACAAAAATATGGAGAGAGCTGATGATTGAGGATTTCGGAGACGGGTGAGGAGCACCGGCCAGGGTATCGAAGATAGGTGGGGGGTGTTCAAACAAATGTCACTCGAAACCTCATCCAATTGGCAGAGAGCCGAAAAAAATTTTCAAAATGGCGGATTCAAGATGGCGGCCATACAAATTTCGTCAGTGTCTACCTCGGAGACTATTAAAGATGGAAGAGTGGTTCCTTAGAAAAGGATGATCAGGACTCGAAGGTCTACTTGATGAATAGAAAAAAAATTCAAGATGGCGGATTTTTTATTTTTTCATACAAAATATATGCAAGACTTTGATACGTTCCTTTCCGCTGATGGTTTCGTATAGAGGACAAAAATTCATTTGGATGAAAAATATGGAGGGAGCTGATGATTGAGGATTTCGGAGACGGGTGAGGAGCACGGTCAGTGTATTGAAGATAGATTGAGGGTGCCCAAACAAAAATCACTCGAAACCTCATCCAATTGGCAGGGAGCTGAAAAAAATTCAAAATGGCCGATTCAAGATGGCGGCCATACAAATTTCGACGGTGTCTATCTCAGAGAGTATAAAAGATAGAAGAGTGGTTTTTTAGAAAAAGATAATCAAGACCCGAAGGTCTACTTGGTGAACAGAAAAACCGCGGTTCGCTTTAGCGAGCCGCGCACCCACGCGCCCTACTAGTTGCATATGTGCGTCCTTATTTTAGTCGTGAATGATTTGAATTATGTTTAAATAGAGAACAGAGAATATCTGCCCGTAATTATTGTGTTTTTAGAAATAATTTATTATGACTTATACTGCTGTACTTATTAGGTATGTTTGAAGTTTTTTTAACTACTTCATAATAATAAACTTCTCCGTTCATATGTTTAAGCAGCACAGAGCGAATGTTTTGAACGTGATTTCGTGGCGTTTAAAGGCCTAGGCTAGCGGATCGCTATAAGTACATGAGTTACCCTAGCACAGAACAACGCTTGAGATTGTATTTGTGACGGTACACTGTATAATAACATGATAACAACACTTACATATAAACGTCTAAACATTTAATACACGTATAAAATACAAGAGGTAAGTAGTAAGTACTAATTTAGGACATCACATCGAAGTATCTAGTTTAGTGTGGGGCCAGATGAGCGTATGCGTACTTTTGTGACATGCGAGTCGCGTATTTTTTATACAACAATTTTTTATATTTTTTTTAACCATGCCAAACATGAATAATATTCCCCTTGCCCCCTCTAAAGGTACGAAGCGTAATGCTTGTGGGTACAACCACAATATATAATAGTACAGGCGCAGAAGATAAATCTTTTAATTTTGAGGAGTGAACTCCAATAAAGTGCAATTCAGGTCGCACATCGTAACGACATAAGAGCTTGATGCCGTTTGCCTTACTAAGGCTCATATTACACTATACTATTTATAGGATCCTATTTCGTACCATAGATTATCATCCTAGAAATATACATATATGATGATCTATATAGCATATAATATATGAGATTGTAATCTATGGTACGAAATAGGATCCTATAAATAATATAGTGTAATATGGGCCTAAGAACTGTCAAACATCCATTTTGTATAACGAAATGCGTGTTTGACTGTTCTTATTAGCAACTTTCTATTGTTTTCCATAACCACTGGAAATGTCAAAAAAAAAAAAGAAAATACGGCAGGTCATGTTTGCTAACTTTTTTTAATAGGCATGATAACCGATTTTGAAAAACTGTAGGATTATGTTCGGGAGTATCTACTATTTAGAAAAATTATCTTATTTCAGTAAAAAAAAGGTGGATGGATAAAATTGCCATTTCAATTTTAAGTTTTAAAATTCACGCCAAAAATGCTTGACGGTGTCATAGCGTCGTTCGTGACGTCACTTCTATGTTTGTCATAGTATTTTGTCAAAGTTCGAAGCTAGATGTGACGTATCGCTCTGATTGGTGTTCAATGCAATATGGCGGATTGCTGTATTTCATCAAAATAAATATCAATATCGCACAAAATACAAAAATAAATACGTTTTCTATAATCCATGAATCCTAATTCATGAGAAAAATTCATAATTTCATTGATTCTTTGTTACTGTCATCACGCCTATTGCAAGATAGGCTTGCGTTTCACGACATTCATGTTTTAATGAAATCACTAAGGTTTGGATTGGAGCGCGCTTGCCTAGAAAGTACCCGTACACTGTTGCCGCGAAGGCGCGTTTAGTAGCGCTGTCAGATGTCGGGGGTGCCGCTCAGCGCGCGCTGGCCCTGTATGCGGGTGAAGCGCAGGAACACCTGCTCGAGCGTGGTCTGCGACACGGAGTAGTCCTCGAGGCAGTACCGGTCGCGCGCCTGCTCCATGAGCCGGAACACTTGCCACCACGGCAGCCCGCAGTCGTCGATGTAGTATGTACTGATGCCGAGGTAGGTTTCTCTGTAAAAAAAAAAAAAATAACGAATAAATAATAAGTAAGGAAGACTAATTCAGAACAAAATCCACTCAAAAAATGGCCCTACTTCAAACTAAAACTAAATGATTCAAAATACGAATCATACGAATCACTTCCGAGATTACAGATAGACATGATTGGTGCTTGGTTCAAATTCAGAACGAAAGCAGGGATTGGGTCGCGCGCGTGCTGCTATGTTTGCTATGACAGCTGAGTCATTGGACGATGTTATGAAAATTTGACGTACAAGAAAAATGACCAACTGTTGACGTGCTATTTTTGTTTTCAATCCCTGCCTCTAACGGCTAAATTTTAATCTCCACCTACTTCGGCACAATTTTTGTTGGGGTCATTTTTTAACGAAGTTAGACTTCCTTACTTATTATTGATTCGTAGCATAATTGTTATAAAATAATACGAGTACGTACCACGGTAACTATTTTAGTTGGGATCCGAAAAGATCAAGAAAGCGGGTAGATAGATTCTACCCATGACAGCTTCAAACTGACGTCTCGCAACACCGCAGTCTCGTCGCGACCACGGTCCATGCAACTGGATCGAAATATCGACAATCCCAACTAAAATAATTACCGTGGTACGTACTCGTATTATTTTATAGCATTAAGTTTTAAGTAGTTTCTTTTTTAAAGAATAGTAGCCAAGCTGAACTTGACTTATATTCTCCTCTCCCCTCATATAAGCGGAAAGCTTGTGCTAGGAGTGGATACGACAATAGTGCAACGGGTTGGGCTCGAACCTGCGACCTTTCAGTTTTCAGTCCGCACCTTAACCGTTGGGCTATTGAGGATTTTTGCCCGACTACTGCAAAATCAAATGAAGGGTTTTGATTTTAGCAGACTTTGTTTGTTTGTATTAAGTATTTATATACATTGAACCGTACCGCCTTAACTGAGCCGATTTTGATGAATAAGGTGTCAATCGATTCGTTATTATGGTCCGTGTGATATAGTGTAGCCTGTCACCCGGATTATAATACAGTAAAACGTTATTTTATATATTTAAACTAAATAACATAAAAGAAAAAAAAAATAACACTCACATAAGCTTGGCATCTCTAAAGTTGTCGAGGACGTATTGATTTATATTCGCTATACTAGTATCCCTCTCTGGCCCCGCTTTACATTTCACTATTAGTGTGTACCCTGTGAACAAAATAATATGACTCTTTTATTGGACTACGTATTGATCAAAATCAAAGATTACAGTATTAATACTAGATCTAAATCTTTGACCATAACTCAAAACACTTAAAACTCAAAATGATTTATTTCATGTAGGCCAACTTGTGGCTCTTATGGCAAGTCGAGAATCTACCACCGGTTCGGAATGCTGATTCTGCTGAGAAACTCAGCAGTTGCTCTTTTCAAAATAAAAAAAATGTTACAATATGTAGCTTATCTATCTTGTGGACAACTGAAGCAAAGCAGATTGCTTCCAAACAACTTTGTCATTAAGGAATTCATTAACTGTGCAATAACCTCGACTTTTTAAATGTCTTTACACACTTTATAAAATGTCATGGTCAAAAAAAAATGTCATGTCAAAAAAAAAAAAAATGGTTTTACCAATTCTTTCGGAATCAAGTTATAAAAGCTTATACTCGACCCTCTGCACTTTACGCAGACAAATATAAGATTTTTCCTTAAGCCGATATGTACCTTGTGAAAACTTATTCTTGAGATGCTGCAGGGGCCCCAGGCAGTAGAGGCGGCCGTTGACCATGACGGTGAGGCGCGAGCACAGCGCCTCGCATTCCTCCATGCTGTGTGACGTCAGCACCACGCTGCGGCCGCCGCCCACCGCCTCGCTCACGCACGACCACACCAGCCGCTTGGACGCCGGGTCCATGCCTACGGAAGACAACAGTGGTTCATTTGCTTTAGGGGATGCAACGTCGCTCGCGTCCGCCGGATTAAGGTATTTGGCACTCACACATTCTTTCACAGACACGCGCGCGCGTACGTACGCAAGCACACGCACGCACACACACACACGCACACCCACACACACACACGCGCGCACGCACACACACACGCACACAAGCACATTTGGTTTTTTATTTATGATTATTATTATTTGACTGTTGTTACAATGTTATATTCATCTACACTTCTACATGTACACTACTATTATAAAGAGGAAAGATTAGTATTTTTGTGTGTATGTTTGTAATGAATAAACTCAAAAACTACTGGACTGATTTGGCTGAAATTTAAAATGAAGATAAATGAAGATAGATTATACCTTGGATTAAAACTTAGGCTACTTTTTATCCCGAAAAATATTATAGTTCCCGCGGGAAAGCAAATTCCACACGACCGAAGTCGGGAGCATCAGCTAGTTAATTATAATCGAAATGGTAAGAATAATATCTGCAAAACGCCAAATATGACTTAAATAATTCCATTACCATGCAATAGACTACGTGTAATTTGTTCGTCAGTTACATAATATTATGTGCATTTCTATTATAAACTACCAGAAAAGATGTCTCTCAACACATTCATTGTTCTTATAAAATGCAAACCTTAATAACAACAAAAATCTTATTACAATGTAGAAGATTTTCTTAATGACAAAGAACCTTGGGTAAAATCTAAGTTAGTCTACACAATATTGTATTGAGAACTATAGGAATTATAGAGAAAGTTTTTATCCAATTTTTTAAGAAAAAATACCTGTAGTTGGTTCATCAAGGAACACCAACGGTGAATCACCCAGCAGCGCAAGAGCTGTACTGATTTTTCTCTTAGTGCCACCGCTACATTCGTATACCTAAATAAAAAAAGTAATTTATTTCGTCATTGTTTAAAAAACATAATTTTTAATTATTCAAATTCAGTATGTACTTAATCATGATTCTTAATTCTTGTTTCATTTAACTTTGCATTTATCGGTATGCAGACTTTGAAAACTATGATGAATATTCCTGCATTTTTCAAAAATATAGTACGTTTTATGCTATGTTTAAAATTTAAGATAACTTTATAATTTAACGTTATAAAAATTTCGAAATACTTACTAAAAATATTACTTATTACTATTATTACTGATTAGAAAATCTGTATTTTTTTTTAGTTTTTCGAAATGGACGTAACTGCCATTCACGGATTGGTCTCTATATCCATAGACGAAAGTGCCTTCTAGACAATGTTTGTCTATTATAGACGTCAAGGCCTTTTAATGAATATCTATTTCGTGCTTACCCCGAGTTAACAAAACTGAAAATAAAATTAATAAAACTGAACAAACAGTAAATATTCACCTTCTTGTCGAAATGCCTCATGAAGCCCAACATTTCGGCCAGCTGTATCGCTCTGGCCGAGCCCACTTTCACCGGAATGCCGCGAAGCAGGCAGAATATTTTAAGCGTTTCCCTTGCCGTCAAGTTATCCAGTAAAGCGTCGAATTGCGGACAGTATCCTATGAAAAACAGTAGTGAGTAGTGGTTGTTATCAGATTTGTCTGATACATGTAAACTAGCCGTTATGTAATCAAGTCATGTAAAGTAGCCCTAAGATTGTGTATGTCAATATCTCTTGTCTTTGGCTAGTCTGAATAAAGTGATTAAAAAGGTGGTCTAAAAATGAATCGTCTGTCACTTCCTGAGTAATATTTACTGCTGGGTACTGTAGTCAGTTCATGTACGAACTTACGTATTTTAAAACATATTTTAACGTCGATTTTACAAAACGTAGTATTTTATACTAATATAATAAAGTAGAATAGTTTGTTTGAACGCGCTAATCTCTGGAAATATCAGTCGGATTTGAAAAATTCTTTTTGTATCTGATAGCGCAATTCTTGAGGAAGGTTATAGGCTATTCAATATCTCGGTACGACTCTTAGAAGCCGAGTAAAAAGAAAAAAATAGCGCGTGCGAACAATGCGATGCGGTAAGTCGGTGGTCGAGGGCGGTCACCCGACAAGAACCGAACCGAAGGCTATTTATTAATCAGGAAAATCAAGGCGTTCCCACGGGATTATTATATACTAAATCCACGCGGACGAAGTCGCGGGCAACAGCTAGTTCTTATATAAAATTAGTTTCTCAAACATGTCTACTTTCATTTGATTGGTAAATATTATTAACATGAGAACCAAACTGAGTTTGCACGGGGTGCGCTCGACAGCAGTCGAAGATGACTTACCGATATGCGCGTGCACGTCCTCGATGCGCGTCTTGAGCGAGAGACCGTGCACGTACGCGTCGCCGCAGCTGATGCGCGCGTCGCCCGTCAGCATGCGGAACGTGCTGGTCTTGCCCGCGCCGTTGATGCCCAGCAGGCCGAAGCACTCGCCCTTGTTCACCGCTGAATACGCAATACCACATTGTATAAACTTAAGAAGCTGCTAAACTCACTCAATAAAAATCCCATTTTCAAAAAAAATAATGCAGAAACAATTAAAACAATCGACAATACTAGGACATAATCCCACGATTCCATGAAAGAAATTATCGAATATGAATTATGAATGTCAAAATGTGGATATTCAATAATAAAATTACAATCGAAAATTTAAAATGAAATGAAAGAGTAACAATTGTAAAAACAGAAAATAAATCGGCCAAAAACAAATAAGTTATAAGCTGTTTTACTGCAACTGTTTCCGTTTCTTTCTAAAACGAAATTTTTCATGGAGAGTGTATGAAGCTACTCGCTCGTGGCGTCATGATTTAGTAACGCTCTCTTTGTCTAACAGGAAACTTGAAAGCTCTATATTTTGTAGACTAGTTAAAATATTAAAAAAAGCAAAATGGCATTGTTTTGTGTGATATTAAAAAGCTTTATTTTAAGTATATAAAAAAATCTTAAGTAAATGTAAGTATATAAAAAAAACTTCCTGCGACGGGGTTCCCACTTAATTACAACATGGAGCGGACCAACAAATTCCTAAAAAGCCGGAAACACATTGGTAGTGCTACATATGTTCATGGGTGGCGGTAATCACTTAACATCAGGTGACTCGCCTGTTCGTTTGCTCGCTAAATATATTAAAAAAAAATTTAGTCAAATACGCAATTATGGAAATACATATATGGAGTATTATTATACTCACCAAAGCTAAGCCTGTTAACTGCAAGGAAGTCCTTGTAGAACTTGGTGAGGTCCCTGCACACGAGGCTGTGTTGCGCCAGCTCGGATCGATTGAGAGATTGGACAGTTCTGCGCTCGTTTGCGACGTCGCTGTCCTCATCAGGATCAGGCGGCGGTGGCCGGTACGAACTTTCCGTGTAGAAAATCTGAGAAAGAAACGCTTAAATTGGCACTTATTCATTCCATTTTAAAATGATAAGGCGGCGGAGGCCGGAACAAACTTTCCGTGTAGAAAATCTGAGGAGGATACATGCTTAAATTGGCACTTATTCATTCCATTTTAAAAGGATCAGGCGGCGGAGGCCGGAACGAGCTTTTCGTATAGAAAATCTGAGGTTACATGCTTAAATTGGCACTCATTCATTCCATTTTAAAATGATAAGGCGGCGGAGGCCGGAACGAACTTTCCGTGTAGAAAATCTGAGGAGGATACACGCTTTAATTTTCACTTATTCATTCCATTTTAAAAATATAAGTGGAAAACTTAGAACTTATTTGTGGCTCTTATGGCAAGACGGGACTCTAATATCGGAAAGCAGATTCTGGTGAGAAAAGCCAGCAAGAAACTCATTTCAATAAAAAAACTCATATTATTATACAGGTATTATTATTACAGGTTAAACAAAGCCGATTGCTTCCAACCTTGTCATTGAGGAATTAATTTACTGTGTAATCACCTGCGACTGAATAATTGTGTTGTAAATTAAAAGTACACCAAATTACCAAATAAGAAACTGACCTTATTTAAGACTTCGTATTCCTTTATCAATAGAACTGTAAAGCCAACCAGTCCCAACATTGTCATCATAAACAAATACCGACCGATGCCAGGCTCACTCCATTTTAGATACGGGTCGTCTTCGACTAAAATGAAGCAAGAAAATTATTGTGAATAATATAAAAATGCACAGAAATAGATATATATATACGTATTATACATACATAATAATTGTGCTCGATTTACCTACTACCCTCCTTCAGCTATTGGGAAGAAATTACGATTATATGCCTAAGTTAAAAAAAATCATATTCGAAGAGCTGAACTTCACGATTGATCTCCACTGCTCTTCAAATAAGCGAAAAGCTTGTGTTAGGGGAGTGTACGACATAGTGTAACAGATGGGGATCGAACCTGCGACTTTTCAGATTTCAATCCGCCTTACAACTCTTTCGTCAATTAAAATCATCCCACCCCCCACTCAACCGTTAACTTTGTTCGATTTCTAATCGTAAAATATGAATCTGTGGTTTGGTATTTAAGAACGTCTTTGACTTAGTATTAGATATATAAGTCTGTACTCTGTACGTTTCTCTGTTTCTTGTCAACCAATATGTAACACTATTCAAATACTGTGTCTGAAATAAAAGTGAATTCTAAATAATCTCAATCTTTATTATAGAATCCATGCACCCTTTGACAGGTTATGGGCCCAGAACGATTCAAATGCGTCCACACTAACCGTCACCCCTCCTTATATCTTAGAAACCGTCTGTTAACGTTATCGTTAGACTTATAACTTCCAATGAAACACTTCATTCGCGAGAAAGAGACAGTACTATAAATTATAAGTAGAATGAAAGAAACGGCGATACAAAACTCACTTACTACAACAAACCGACACGTTGAGTTTGTGGCAAACGGTGTGGCGCGTACAGTTTTCAATGTTCTCGAACTGCTTGCACAGCGCGTCGCACGCCAGCAGCGAGAACGACGATTGGCTCATATCCCTACAACACAATAAAACGACTTGACTAACGGTCGGTATTGATGATCTATGTTATCCGAAATGTACAAATTGTTAATCGATTTGATCCAGATATTACGTACTATCTATTTTTCCTAAACTAACTTAAATGGTAAACAAGGTATTAGTTATTAATACAGTGTTATAGTAAAAATACATTGTATCTAAAATTGCGGATGTGTTGAGTTTAAGCTCCTTTTCCAATGCCCAAGTTTTAGGGAGCACCTGAGCCCAATTGTAACTTTACGTTTAGATTTTACTTATGGAATTAAGTATGTTTAGGTACTTTCCACTAGTGAAGTTAGACATTATAGACAAGATATCTACATTGTATCTAAAAATGCGAATGTGTTGCAAAACTTAAGCTCCTAGTAACTCATTGTAACTTTATGTTTACGTTTACATTTTACTTGTGGAATTAAGTATGTTTAGGTACTTGCAACTAGTGAAATTACGCATTATAGACAAGATATGTTGGATACAAGAGTCAAAAAATACATTTTGTATCTAGAGAAGCTGCACTGTATTGATAGCATCGGTCATTATGATGTCAACAATTTCACACAACTTCATAATGTAAAGCAGGAACTACAATTTTTACACTTACCTAAAACTTCTACTGAGACAATAGATTGGCAATACGGAAAAGAGCCAGTCGAAAATGTGCGCATAGTACGGATTACCAACTACCGGCAATCTTAAAACTTCTGTTATTAGGAACGGCATACAACCTGAACATAAGAAAATAACGATTACAAGTCAAAGAACAACTAACAAAAGGCAGTTAGAATTACAGAGGACAAACTTAAATACAAATAAATAAAAAAACGTAAAGAATACGTTTAATCTTCAGCGATTTTATTATACAACGTGTAATGAAACTCCGATATAATACTGAAGGAGGTGCATGTGCTCATGAAACTGAACAACTTTCCCCAAGGAACATAGGTCGAAACGTGAAAAAAAAATGTGGACCTCCCATACAAAATTGACGATCAGCTGATTGATTTACTATGGGAGGTAAAAATTTTTTTACCTCCCATAAAAAGGTAGCAGGTTCACCTCCAGTATTATTTCGGAGTTTCATTACACGTTGTATAGCCTTAAAACAAGTTACCTACCTGAAAAAATGTTTATGAAGCACATCTTTGAAAATCCCGTAGCTGCGGCTTCGAAGTAAAACGCGGCCAGGTAGTGCAACGGTATCATCGCAAAAGCGAATATGACTAGCACAAGTAAAACTCTGCCTGCGAAAAATATAAATTGATAAGTGCTCATAATCAAAGAAACAATTTAAAAAGAAATAGGTACTTAATACAAAAAACCGACTGCGTCAAAATTATCATCCAAAAAATAAAATAAAATCGATCCGCGATCAACGATTTTTTTTTTTGTTGATTTTAATTTAAATACGGCGTCGACAAGAAAAACCTAGCGAAGTTTTTTTCGTGGGCGCCATATTGAAATTTAATACTTGTCACTCTCATAGTTAATAAAGGTAAATTCTTAAAAAGACGTTAAACTTAGGGATAATTTTCTCTATAAAATGTATCCAATAACTAAAATATACAATTTCAAACAATAACTACATATTTAAAATCTACATAAAATACAAAATAACATGCCATCATGCAATTTTTTTTTTTTTTTACAAAAATTAGAGCAATTAATTGCTATACATTTATTTGGGATAACAAAAAAATTTAATCACCTAATTCCTCGGGTGTGGCCAACGTGTTCTCTTGGTAGAAAGCTAATGTGAGGATTATGGCGAAAAACACCATCAGCATCCAAAACCAGTCCCATATTAGTGCAGTCGTCCAAAGAATCGCGGGCCGAACTCCCGACACGCGTTGTAAAAGTTTCGCACCACTTGTACGCTCCTGGAAGGTACATTCAGTATTATAAACATATAATATTAATAAAGTAAGAACTTATATCTTTTGTTTGTTAATGGTATTACTTCGATCACAGAAAAATAAGTGAATATCGCATGTTAGTCCGATTTGTGAAACCACTAAATATGAGTGCAAGATCATTTCGCTAGCTAGTCTGTCATCGAACATTCAGTGTCAAGGAACAATGATGCATTTGAACAATAGTTGAAGTATGAAGTGCTGAATCCACTTATTTTTCTGTGATTGAATTGTTATTATGACTGTAAATCGGCTGTTATCGTTAATTTCTAATGTTGTGTGTTTGATTTTGAGAATTTTTTTATAAGCAAATTAAAAACCAAAACTGTGAAAGTAGAAACAAAATTGGTTGTAAAATGAGACAGAAATAAACAATTTAAATAAAGGTATAAAAACAGTGGGGCTAAACATGTGAGATGTCGTTATCTCCCTTGTATTGCATCCCTTTTCACAAGTACCTCTACTACCAGATTTGAAAGACTTGTAACTTATTCATTTTTAAGCAGATTTATATCTTTCTATTTCAGGTATTGAAGTTTATCGGACGATTAATCTGATTAAAATAAAAAAAAATACACTATTTAACTATGCTATATGCATTATATAATATATATAAAATATAATGTTGGGAAAAGCCAATAACAAAAAGAAAAAATAATGTTAAAATACTAAGTTTGTGTGTATGTTGTACGATACTTCAGTATGAAATCTTACTTACTTTGATCACAAAAAGGACGAGGAAAGATGTCACAAATGCCATACAGAATCCAATGTTAAAGGCAAATTGGAATGCCATACTGCTTCCACTCGCCATTACTTTGACCTAAAATGAAATTGCGAAAGTTTTGACAAAAGATTGACATTATTTATAGTTCTTGCAATGCACGAGGGCGCGTGCCTCATGGCTGTGTGTGTACTGTGTATCGTATCTGTACAAGTGTGAGAGAGAGCTTGCTCGCGCCTAACCGCTCCCACCTAGGCTCCTGACAGGCACGCACACGCAATATGCATGTACACGACGTAACCACAAGTAAGGCTCACGCGCCCTTGTAAATTGGAAGAAGTATAACATGTAGATGTAATTTATTTATGTATTTTAGTAGTAAAACTTATCTGTAGGTACATTAACATTATGGGAGGCTTAGCGGGTCCCATTCTTTACCCTTCGGGTACGAAACCCTAAACATAAACACGTTAGATAACAATTTATACTATTTTTATAACATTACTAGATGATGCCCGCGACTTCGTCCGCGTGAATGAAGGTGTTTTGATTCCCGCGGGAACTCTTTTATTTTCCGGGATAAAATGTAGCCTATATGTTAATTCTGGGTATGAGCTATCTCCATTCCAAATTATAGCCAAATCGGTTCATTCGTTGTGGCGTGAAGGAGTAACAAACATACACACACTCATACAAACTTTCGTCTTTATAATATTAGTGTGAAGTGTAGATAGAACATACTTTTGTTCTATCATCAATGTTTCCGCAGCGCATGCGACGAAAGACGTTTTAGGGCACTTTTTTACACCTTTGACTACGTTAGTTAAGTTTTAGTAAGGATCCCTAATCTTTTCTAGCAATAAATATAGCCTATGTTACTCAAGGTGAATGTTTATGCAGGAAAAGGTCTGGACTACAGTATGTACTTACTAAATTCTCGATAGAGTAGGGCAGAGGGTGGTTGACAACGGTCAGCCTGCTGCCGGGCGAGAGCGCGTCCAGTATGGCGTTGTTCGCGAGCGCCAGCGATATGGCGGAGTCGTGGTAGCCGTAGTTGCTGAACCAGGCGGTGATGCGGTGCGGCGCGAACGTAGCCCCGATCAAGTTCTCGTAGCGGACGCGAGGCAGATCTGCCTCACTCTACAATACACAATGTACTTTATTACAAGCTAATTAAAGTTCAAAATGTTTTTCAAAAGATAGAATGAATTGAATTTCTTATAGCGGACGTGAGGTAGATCTGCCTAACTCTACAATACATAATGTACTTTAAATAAATAAAAATATTTATTTTCGACCAACTAGGATCTTATTGTGTGTTTTACTAAAAATACTAAAACCTAAAGCTTAACCTGAGACGGATCTGATTTGTCAGTATATGAACCATATTACAGTGGTTCAAATACTGACAATCAAATCTGTCCGCAAATGCCCTCAGGACGCTATTGGCACTGGCACTTTATTACAAGTAAGTTAAAGTTCAAAATGTTTTTGCAAGATAGAATGGATAGGTTTCGTTTAAATTAAATTCTTCAATTTAAGAGGATCTTCCAGATCTTCTTTTCCACGTACTATCAAATTGTGGAATCATCTCCCTTCGACAGTGTTCCTACTTAATTACAATATGGGGTTATTCAAAGGGCGTAACAATAAGTTCCTGAAAGGCCGGCAACGCATTGGTGGTGCCTCTGGTACTACAAGTGTTCATGGGCGGCGGTAATCACTTTACATCAGGTGACTCGCCAGCTCGTTTGCCCGCTATTCATTTAAAAAAAATTAAACAAGTGACGTCACGCGTCCATTTAACTTATAACAATACATATGATAAAGACATAAATAGTTAAAAAAATAGAATAAAAGTCCAACATACCAATTTTAAATAAAATTTCCCTAAATCTAATTGTCCTATATCCTTTAACATCATGTTGGCGTCAGTAGCGGTTTTGAAGTAGTCCTTATATGCGTTCATCGCCCTTCTCTCTAAGCTGTTTTCTGTCAAATTTACTCCTTGCGACAGCAGAGTTTCAGTTCTCCTAAAACCACTTCCCAAACTAAGTTCCAACGGAGGCAGCTGCGTCATGAATTTCCACGACCTCGCTATCCATACAGATATGGAAATGTTTATGATGGGTGTAATTATCTGTATCATTGAAGCCAGTTTATTCCGCACCGTGCTGTAGGCTAGCTTCAAAAACATTGCTTTGATGTGGTTCCTTAACAGTTTGAAACCTCGCACTTTCTGTATAGGCTCGCTGTCCACTGTAATAAATATAGAAGCAATGGCTGGATCATGAACGGGTGCCACCAACGGGAATGGGTCTGCTTTGACTGCCCGTCTTGACATGCGTTGGATTGGTGTACCTACGTATGCATTTTTGCATTTCTGAAGCTTTATTGTGGAAGCACTGTATACATAGCATAGCTTTGTAAAAAAAAAAATTTTTTTTTTTTTTTTTTAATAGAGCAACTGCTGAGTTTCTTGCCGGCTCTTCTCAGCAGAATCTGCATTCCGAACCGGTGGTAGATTTTTGACTTATCATAAGAGCTACAAGTTAGCCTATATGAAATAAATAAATTTTGAATTTAGAATATTCTATCGTTAAATGAACTTAATGTTAATTGTAACAGAGATTATTTTCCAAACTTACTTATATTATTGTGACCATTGATCGGAACTATGGCGCAGTCATTGTATAAGTTTTTGTAATTATTCTTCTTTGAAGATGACACCTCATTCTCTTCCGCGCCAGCTCTGAAAGACATTGAAAATATTAAAGCCTCGATGAACCTTAACCTTTTAGTTTGGAGCGTATCCGTATACGTAAAAGTATAAGAATGCATGCACGAAATTGAGCTCTAATTCAATGCGGTTATGGTTCATTTTACTTTACTTTGACGCTAATGTCATAGTATACGAATACGACCAACAATTAAATGTTTTGTAATTAAATGACCAATAAAATTAAATCTTATACTAACACCACAGGTGATCCATCTATCTTTTTGCTATTTTTTTTTTTAAACTGAGCATCAGTATGATCGTATGAGCTACTGCGACCAAGGACGCAATGTTGTGGCTACGTATTACGCGAGACTATCAAACAAGTGTTTGAAACATCACAAAAAAAAAAAAACAAAAAAAAAAACTAATAATGGTTATGTAATATGGAATGACGTAACCTTACTTCATGAAGACTTCTTCGAGACTCGTTATTGATAAACCGTAACTAGAAACTTTTAAATTCTCCTTTTCCTCTTCGAATTTCTTAAGCATGTCCGGAAATTTACTGACATGATCGTTTGGTAGAATATATGTCAACTCAGATCCTGAAAATAAAAAGTAAGTATAGCACATAGGTATTTTTACAAGCTTATAATGGAAACGGTAGCGCTGTGTTTTTATATGTGCGAGATCTTGATTTCGATTTCCGGCAGGAACAATTTGCGAATTCATAATTTCTGAATTGTCTCTGGTCTAGTCTCGTGAAAGGCTTCGGCCTTGGCTAGTTAACACCCTACCGCCAAAGACGATGTTGTGTAGAAAAGAATTAGGGAATATGGGATGCGTAAAGAGGGGGAGCCATGTTTTAAAACTAAGATAAAAAATAAATATGTATTTATGGCGTTTTAGCATATCGTCTTACTTTCTCAACCATGTATCTGTTCTAAGGAAATATTTTTTTAATGTAATTTTTTTATTATTATTTGTTTATATACACAAATAATAAGTAACTAAATAAGTAGTATCAATAAGAATTTGTTAAACAAGGTTCCTAATTTATATTTATGAAAAAACAAAAAGTAGGTATTTTCTTCAGAGTTTGAGAAAGTAAAGTGATGATATTGACATATTACTCTATTAGGCAAACTCCAAAAAATATCCGTCACGTTGTTTGTTTTACACTGTTATACCTCTTCCAAGTTAGCCCTTATCCAATAAACATCAAGTCATCTGAATCATGAGTTAAGTCATAACATTGTATGAGTCAATACTAGGCTTACCGATATTGGTGTTTTCCTTAACATCAGGTACGTAGTTCTTAAAGAATCTCGTCACTTGCTGTACGTCACAGTGATCCATCTTCACTATAGTCAACTTGTACCCGAGGCCATAGTGTTTCTTGAGAAAGTAAGGCGTCCCAACACATTGCAATCGGCCGCCTGACATGATCGCAATACGATCACCCAACACGTCAGCTTCGTCCATGAAGTGAGTCGTCAAGATCATCGTCCGACCTGAGAAAGATCACACTAATATTATAAAGGCGAAAGTTTGTGTGTGTGTGTGTGTGTGTGTGTATGTGTGTGTGTTTGTTACTCCTTCACGCCACAACAAATGAGCCGATTCGGCTGAAATTTGGAATGGAAATAGCTCATACCTAGGATTTACACATAGGCTAGATCCCGGAAAATTAAAGAGTTCCCGCGGGAATTAAAAACCCATGCGGACGAAATCGCGGGCATAGTCTAGTTACAAATAAAAACTTGTTCGGCTTACTTACGGACTTCAATTTGAAACATATATTTAAAATGAATTTTTTTTCTATAAATCGTGCAGCTGTCAGATACGTATGATGAATGATTTTTCTACTTCATCGTACTAATATTATAAATGCGAAAGTTTGAATATGTATGTTATGGATGGATAGATTGATGAATGTTTGTTACTCAATCACGCCGCAACGACTAAACCGATTCGTTGCGGCGTGATAGAGTAATCCATCCATCAATGCATCCAAACTTTCGCAATTATAATATTAGTAGTCTAGGAATAGTATAGGATTAGTGAAACTTTACCTTTCTTTTCTTTTTGTAAGAGGTCCCATAACGATCTACGGGCAGCCGGATCCAGGCCTGAGGTGGGCTCGTCCAAAAGCACCACTCTAGAGGATCCGCACATAGCCGCCCCCACAGACAGACGTCGCTTCTGGCCGCCTGATAGGTGCTTTGAAATCACGTTCCTCTAAAGGAGAACAATTACTGGTCTAGAAGACAAGCGCTTAAAGTGCAATAACTTTTTAGAAGGAGCAAGCCAAAAATCGCTCATTTGCGACAAGAGTGACATAATTCAAAATCGACGATGAGAGAATTCTCTCGTTAGAGATTAATGTTTTGTGGATGCTACGGTCTCGAAACTACACAGCGGCCAACAAGCAACAGAGCATTAAGTCACAATCTCTCTCGCTCTTATTTTTTTGTGCTTAGCGTAAAATTGTTTTTATAGCAAAAATTATAAATTTTCGAAACTAAAATTGATGAATTTTGAATTATGTCACCCTTGTCGCAAATGAACGATATGTAATTTTTTTTAATTCGATGACAAGATAGTCCTCGACTGCGATTTAACCTGACGGTAAGTGACAATGCAGTCTGAGATGATAGGTGTCTAACTTGAAAGGGGTATTGCAGTGTACATTCAACCTTATCGGTTTCTACTCGCCATCGTGCCGGAACGCAAAATCGCTTGGCCGCACGTCTTTGAATTAATTATTATCTTGCCATGTAACATGATTGATTAATTTGTAAGAACTTCATATTTTTTACAACTCATATATGAGGAAAATATTATTAATTATACTGAATAAACTACCAAACTTAATATTATAAATTAAGTTTAGACGTTTTAATATGGTAATAAAACGTCTAAACTTAATTTACACTTAGCATGTTTTTCTTTAGAGTTTCGATATTATGATTTATAAAATGCCTATTAATCTATAATTATATAAAAAGGCTTGTATTATATATATTATGTCAAACTGTGTTAGATAAAACATATAACTGTGAAATTACAATCTATATGTTTACTTCATTTACAGTTGTTCGAATTGTACTTTCTAAAACAGGAATATTCTTTAAAATTCTATCTGTGAAAGTTTGTTATTAGCTATAATTTTCTTCTGCACTTATATTTTATGAACTTTCTTTAATTAGGTGTAGGCCTTGAAAATAAAAACAAAAAAAATAAATAAAAATAAAACAAAAAAAAAATTAACAAGCTTATACATCAATTTAGTCATCTGTCAAACTTGTTTTTTGCGGTTAGATATAACCGTCTTTAAATTACTTCTAATTTGACTTGTGCGTGTTTTGGAAACTCGTAGCCATTTTAACCGCCTACTTCCAAAAAGGAGGAGGTTATCAATTCAGCCGGTATCATTTTTTTAATTTTTTTTTTACAATGTAACTTTAGAGTAATCGGTTCCAACTAAATTAGATTATATCCCGTACTATAATAATGTCCTCCCGACCGAATCCGGCCAAGGCGGCCAATCTCCAGAGATTAGCCATCTGCGCGGGAGATATTATAGTGCACAAGTGTGTGCGCAAACACAGGTGAACTCTCTATTCCCTCACTCTCATAGCCTGATGAGACGGAAAATCCGACACGACCAGAAAGAGATCAGGCGCAGGACTGTCGGCTTTACGTGCTCTCCGAGGCACGGGGGTGACTCACCGTCGACTGCCTAACTCCGGGCTAGTACTGAAAATTTCTTAATAGAAAACCCAATAGGTACAGTTTTGGCCCGACCCGGGCATCGAACCCGGGACCTCGTCATCCGTAGTCGAACTTGCTAACCACTAGACCAACGAGGCAGTATCCCGTAATTTTATGTATTGTAATCTACTATTGACACTAAATTTTAGTATCAATAGTAGATCACAATATTAGTAGTTTCGGTCAAATCCAAGTGATTGTAAGTCAGTACCTTTTCTTGCAGCTCCAGCAGCTTGACGAAATGTTCGACCTCGTTGTTTATCTTCGAATGGGGCACGCCTTTCAGCCGCGAATAGAATATGATGTGTTCGGCGACCGTGAGATCGGGGAACAGCACGTTGTGCTGCGGGCAGATGCCGATCGACTTGCGCGCCTGTTCCGTCTCACTCACGATGTCGTACCCGTTGATGGTCGCCGAGCCGGACGTCGGCGGGACCATACCTTGTACGACAAAATATACAGTAGAGGTAGCGTGTGTTAGGATAAAAACCTGCCGAAGATGCCTCACTGCGACATCTCGCGGTCGCGGTTTAGCTCGCTACCTCGATGCCACCTCCATTTAAAACGAATGTATGCAAACAGACGAGCACGAACATTTCAAAGATACCTCACTGTACCGCAATGTATCGCAGTGAGGTATCCTTCGACATGTTCATGCTTATACACACGCCTAAAATACTGTGTTGTGACACAAAATCCTTACCAATCTTACTAATAATTGTCCTACTAATATTGTAAATGCGAAAGTTTGTATGTATGGATGTTTGTTACTCAATCACGCCGCAACGACTGAACCGATTTGGCTGTGCGCAGAGATAGATTATGGTCTGGAATAACACATAGGCTACTTTTTATCCCGTAAAATAAGGGAGTTCCCGCGGGAATATAAAATCTTAATCCACGCGAACAAAGTCGCGGGCATCATAATATTAAGAGTTGAATGTTTGTTCAGTTAAATAATATCTAATGTTTTCAATTGTTACATTTTATGTCGACATTTTATTATTATTTTTTTTTAACAAAGAATATTAGTCAAGCTGAGCTTGACTTATATTCCCCTCTTTCCTCCAAATAAGCGAAAAGGTTGTGCTAGGAGTGGGTGCGAAAATAGTGCAACGGGTGGGGCTCGAACCTACGACCTTTCAATTTTTGGTCCGCACCTTTAGTCGTTGGGCTTTTATTGCATAATGTAAAGAGAAACCTGACAAATGTAAGGCTAAAATTCTTAGGTGTTAGTGACTCGGTGATCTTGGTCAAACATTAATTCGACTTAGATAGAGTAGATTACCTTGACTTTGTCAACACGACTGAAGACTGAAAAAAACTGTTATATAATAATCTAATACGAACATACTAACTTAGTTACGTAAGTACCTACTATTATTTTAGTTCTTATTTTCGAAATTAACTCATTTCTCGGATTTAAAATAAATGGGTATTAAACATACCAGGGTTACTGTTGAAAAATATTATGTACATTAGTTCAGTAGGGTTAGTATAAGATTTAATTTGATTACGTATTCAGATTCGAACACAATAGCGTCAAAGTAAAATGAACCTTAAATGTCTTAAATTTATGACTTAAAGTCATAAATTCAGTATAACCAATTTTACTCGTAATTTGGAGCGTATCCGTATACGTGAACGTATAAGAATGCATGCACGAAATTGAGCTCTAGTTCAATTCAGTTATGGTTCATTTTACTTTGACGCTAATGTCGTCGAATACGAATACGATCAATCGAATTAAATCTTGTACTAACCTTACAGTTCTATCATAGCAATATTTATTATTGACAGATATAAATCACACAAAGGCCATAGATTAAACACTGTTGAAAGTTGAAACCTATTATATTACAAATGAATAAATAGTACAGTGGTAGGTACTTACCGGTTAGCATCGATATAGTTGTGGTTTTTCCGGCACCGTTATGACCTAATAATACTGTTATTTCATTTTCATACATCCTAAGGTTTAAATTATCTACAGCTTTCTTTCGTCCTCTGTACACTTTTGTGAGATTCTAAAAAAAAAAGAAAGAATCTTTTTAAAATAATATTGTAGCATGGTGACAGTGACAGTTCAATAAAACGAAATGTAGGTATTTTGTACCATATTTTTGCAGGTATAAGGTTGGAATTTCGAAAAGAGATTTTCTGAAAAAGAATAGTCTCAATAAATTTTAATGTTGAGGCTTATAACATACACATGCTAAAATAAATATAAAACCAGCCAAGTGCGAGTCCTCACACAAAGGGTTCCGTATTATTTAGTATTAGTACAAGATTTTACACCAGCTATTAAGATTATAAATATTAAGATCAAGCATCATTGCATACCTATTTCTGATTTCACAATTTTTATTATTATTTTATTTTGACCTTACCTAATTTTTATGACATTAAATTATTTTTTTTATTGTATAAGTACGTGCTAGTTTTTGTATTTTTGTGTTTCCTTTTTATTTAATTTGTGTTACGACAAAACATTTTTGACATTCGTAAGGGATTTTGTAGGTCAGAATCGAAGAAATCCTACCAATATTATAAATGCGAAAGTTTGGATGTATGGGTGGATGGATGGATGTTTGTTAATCACGCTGCAACGACTAAACTGATTTGGCTGTTTTTGTTGTTTTTTTGGCACAGAGATAGATTATAGCCTGGAATAACACATAGGCTACTTTTTATCCTGGAAAATAAGAGAGTACCCGCACCGACGACCCGCACGAGTATTAGCACCCTTTGGGTACGGAACCCTAAAAATCAAGTTTTGAAAATACAATGTTGGCATTTATTGAAGCAGTACCTAATCAATCATGTAAGTATTTGTAAAGCTGATGAACAATTATTATTATTATTTGTATAAGAATGACGCAAACACGGCGCGTTACGACACTGTAAGTTGCAACATTGTAATATTTACGGATTGTATGCCATCTGGCTGTTGCGGCGCCACAAGACTATAGAGTACTTAGTTCACAATTTTTTTTTTTGCGGACTGAAATCAACATATTATATTTTTATATTTTTAACGTGCAAACGAACAGGCAGGTCACCTGTTGTTACGTGATTTCCACCGCCCATGAACATTTGTAGCACCTGAGGCACCATTAATGCGTTGCCGGCTTTTCAAGAATTGATCCGCCCCTTGAATAACCCCATGTTGTAATTTGGTGGGAGCACCGTCGCAGGAAGTTGGTTCCACAGTTTCAAAGTACGTGGAAAAAAAGATCTGGCACAATGGATGGTCGAAGTGTTCCAGGCACCCAGGTAGTGAGGATGAAACTGTGTTCGGTGGCGAGCGGTTCGGTTTTATGTTTATGCAAAATAAAATACATCAATAAAATAAAATAGGTACGCTTTAAGCCGTCAAAATTATCTCTTGATCTCAATGAGTAGGTGTTAGATAGATGATGATCGAGGATCGAAGATCTGATGATGGAGCAGAAACCTGGGTAACAGGTAGATATATGCAAAATATAACAAATAAAATACGCTTTAGGCTATTAAAATTATCTTTTGATCTCAATGAGTAGGTATTAGATAGATGATGATCGAGGATCGAAGAAGATCTGATGATGGAGCAGAAAACTGGGTAACAGGTAGATATGTATATGCAAAATATAACAAATCAGTAAAATAAAATACGCTTTAGGCTATTAAAATTATCGGGTGCCACCAACGGGAATGGGTCTGCTTTGACTGCCCGTCTTGACATGCGTTGGATTGGTGTACCTACGTATGCATTTTTGCATTTTTGAAGCTTTATTATGGAAGCACTGTATACATAGCATATTTTTGTAAAAAAAAAAATTTTTTTTTGAAAAGAGCAACTGCTGAGTTTCTTGCCGGCTCTTCTCAGCAGAATCTGCATTCTGAACCGGTGGTAGATTTATGACGTGTCATAAGAGCTACAAGTTAGCCTACATGAAATAAATAAATTGAATTGAATTTTTTTTGAATTAAAATTATCTTTTGATCTCAATGAGTAGATGTTAGATTAATTTCGCAGTGTAACTTCGGCTTTAGTGAAGCACCACACATGCAACGCAGAGACGCCGCATGGTGCCATGTGGCATCGCTCTAACAGTGTAATCCAAACCTATCGAATCATACTCACAGATCAACAGATCAAAGTACAAGGCGACGTACAGGTAACAAAGACTGTTCTTTTATGTTTTATGTAAGAGTATTCAGCACAAACCCATTTGGTATCTACATATTTATAAACTAAGTCACGTGAAGATACCGTACCGTTTTGATAACAGAAAGTTGACTGTAGACTGTAAGTAGATTTGTAAGATTTAAGTATACGAATAAGAGGGTCACGACCCTCAGTAATGGGGAACGACGCAGAGAGTTTCTAAAATAATCCGTCCCCTTAGGAGATATATTCCGAAGTTTGCAAAGCTAAAGTCGGAAGTTTATGCAAAAATATTACTGGAAAATCATGTTTAACCTTTTTTTCTGAGAATAGCGTTTTTTTAATACATTATAGGCACACGCTTGACCTAGATCACACCTGATGGAAAGTGATGATGTGGTCTAAGGTATAACATGTTTGCCTAGAAGATGCTTATTCACTCTTGTAATCTCTCACTTATTATTCCTAACTTTTAAACTTAGCAATGCGGTCGCTAACAAAACTAGATCGTTTTAGTGGCAATCAAATAAATTTAAAAAAAAGACGCATATTTTTATAATTTCCTTCCAAGATACAGAACCCACAGTGGGCGACTCTAATTCACACTTGGCCGATTATGTTAGTAAATCAAATACATATACTTACTTCTATATTAATACCCATTGGTACTCCTTTTGGTTCTTCATCGTGAACAACTTTTAATAAGGCGTTTTTATATTCTTGATCAACGCTGTCTGTATTTGTCACGGCTGTAACAAATAGAGTTTTTAAAATACAAACTACCAAGTTATACCTGAGTTCAAATATTTTACCCAGTGTATTACAACTGCGCCTAAAGCTGAAATCTATAGACCACACTGTCACTCAGCTCAAGACTCGAGACAGCGTTAAAACGAGACAGATTTATGTCAACATATTTGTGTCTCGTTTTAATCTCTATCTTGAGTCTGAGCTGAGTCGAAGCACTCTCTATAGATCTCAGCATGAATCCTTTTAAAAGTTGAACTACTTGAACAAAAAGTCCTACTAGTTCAACGTTTGAACTAATCAGTTGTACTAGTGAGAAAGAGCCAACTATCCAAACAAATGGTCATATTGAAGTACCTAGTCAAAGATTTGGTTTTATTTTAGCTCAAAACTACAATTGGATATTTGAATGTTATCAAAATGCGAATATTCATCAATTAGAAAATGTAACATGTAAAAATAACATTTGTAAACACAGAAAAAAAAATCTGTCAAAAACAAATGTTGTACTTAAGCTGTTTTATTGCGAATGTCTCTTTCTAAAACGAAATTTTGTATGGAGTGTCTGAAGCTTCTGAATGATGACGTCATGTTTCAATAGCGCTCTTTTTTTCTAACAGCAAACTTATAAGCTCTATATTTTCGAGACTAGTTAAGATATTTAAAAAAAAATGTCATTTAAACTCAAACTCAAAATTATTTATTTCATGTAGGCCAACTTTTGGCTCTTATGACAGGTCAAGAATCTACCACCGGTTCGGAATGCTGATTCTGCTGAGAAGAGAGAAGAGAAATTGTGTTATAATATTAAAAACCTTTATTTTAAGTATATAATTTTTTTTTGTCAAATACCCAATAGGTTTTATACCTATTTCAATTTGTTTATCGGGCAGAAGAAAGCTTTTAAACTTTCACTGCTTAAAAATTCCTACAGAATGAATACTGATTTATAATGCTAATAATAATAAGTACAAGGTCGAATTTCAAATCGATAGTTAATTCGATCGTTAATCGATACGCGTTTCTTAGATAAAGTTATTAACAAAGTTAATTTAAATAGCACTACTAAATATTTTACGATATATTAAGTCAATTATTATTATCCGATATACATGACATATATTCGGATTTTATCAGAGATAAATAGAGAATCACTGATGATAATATCACGATAATCTGTTACTCCCCTAGTCACGATATTATACTATACTACTATACTATCTACTACTGTACTATCGTAGGATATTATAAGATTCGGCATGTCGCGCGAACTTGTGCCTTCAAATGGAAGTATGCTTCACGTTTCACGTTGATAAAATTAAAACCAATCGATAAACTATGTACGTACTCGTAGACACACAAATGAATGACGTAAGCGTAAACCTATACTTATAGTTCTTGCATTTCACGAGGGCGCGTGAGCTTTACTTGTGGTTACGTCGTGTACATGCACCTTGCGTAAGTATGCGTTATTTTGCGCTTTATTGCCGGTAACTACATAATTATTTTTTCTCAAACATGCATGGAAATATTGTCATTATTTTCGAAAAAAGAACACGCGAAGTATCGAATTGTCGGACAAAGAAAATCAAATCCATTGCAGGAGCGTTTTTTGAATTTGGAACATTACAACGCTCCGCGAAACAGTTTTTGTTTTTTTTTTAAATATTGCAGGAGCTTTGTCATCATTACAAAGCTCCTGCAATATTTAAAAAAAAAACAATAATGCCGTTTCATACAACAGTATGAAATGGCGTGCTGGGGTTACTAAATACTCTTTGATCGGATCTCTTTTGTCATTCTTGGCATACCATAGTCTCTTTGCTTAGTACAAATTGCGTTTACGTGGCTGTATAGCCATAAATGCGTTTGCCTGTCGGCACAGATAATCTAAATATATAAAAGGCAAAGGTGACTGACTGACTGACTGACTGATCTATCAACGCACAGCTCTAACCACTGGACAGATCGAGCTGAAATTTGGCATACAGGTAGCTGTTAGGACGTAGACATCCGCTAAGAAAGGATTTTGGAAAATTTCAACCCCAAGAGGGTTAAATAGGGGGTTAAAAAATCGAACCTAACGTGAGCGAAGCCGCGGGTTAAAGCTAGTAAAAAATAAAATTGGCTGTAAAGCTGAAAATTCGTCTTGATTTGTTATTTACATACCTACTTAATAAATATAAATTTAATAATAATCAAAATGAGTTCCAACGGTTCTGAGAGTGAAATGGAGATTGATTGTACCTACTCCACCAGATTTAAACCAAAATGGCGGATGGATTTGGATGTATAATATAAAAAGTGTTTTATTTCCCTGCATTCTTTTGAGAAAGCACTATATATGCCTCGGCGGGAAACGGCAATTGCCTGTCTCGTATTTAGTGAAGTCCTCGCCTACGGCTCGGCCTTCAAACTCATACTCGACCTGCAATTGCCTACTTCCCTGCCTTTGCAATAATGTACTATTATTAAAAAAATAATAATACCACCTAAATTGTAGAAGAAGAACCAATTCAAATATTTAATTAATAAAAAAAAAAAGCCAAAATATTACTACTAAATTATAAGTAAGAAGTGGAAATGATCTTTGTTTTTTTTTTAAATGATTTATCGTAGTAGATTACTTACCAGCGATTTTAGATTTACTAGGACACCAGAAGCTCTTGGTGAAAGGAAAGTACCACGGCAACGGGACACCGTATAGGCCCGGACGTATCTTCTCTACGTACATAGCCACTAACATGTATAACATGGTGTCTAAAATTAACATTAAAACTACGTGACCAGGTTGAAACTGATCGTGATAGGAAACTGGCGTGAAGAAATCCTCCCATTGTAAACCTGAAACAAAACAATTACCTTTAAATCCGGGAGAAAATAAAATATCTAATTAAAAAATAAAAAACCCGACTGCGTAAGAATTGAATTAAAAAAAAAACTGAAAAGGAAGAAACAATTTTAGGGAGTTCCCTAGTTTCCTTTTCATTTTCAGAATTCTGTTAAATAATGTCTTAACAGTTGGGACCCATTATTGGAAAGATTTGAATCGATCTACATTTTTGATAAATAAACTGGGATTTACATATTTTTTTTATCTTAAAGATACGAATGTTATCGGAATAAATAAAGACGACTAGTTTAATTAAATGAGTTAAACAAAGTTAACCTAAAGCTAATTCAAACTGAAGATCATTTAATTAAAAATAAAAGAATTTAAAGAAAATATTATATCCAAATAAATAATTTCAACCATTCCAAGATTTTTTTTAAGTAAGTTCCATAGGTTATCTATCCCTGGTTAGGTTCACCAGGTTTTGGTTTAGGTTAAATAACCTGCCAAGCGTGAGATCCATAGCTCTATTGCGGCGTGATTGAAGAACAACTAAACAAACAAACAAACACATTTTCGCATATATAGTATTAGTATGGATTAAACTTGCTTAAAGCAATAAAACCACAAGGTTACTAGTCATCATTAAAATAATCTGATACAATGTAATGAAAAGAATGGTCAATAAATATTCTACAGTATTAAGTTGTCTACTGGCTTGTTGAATGCTCCGTTGGTCTAGTCACTAGTGGTTAGCAAGTGCGATTACGGATGAGGAAGTCCCGGCTTCGATTCCGGACCAAAACTAGCAAGGGTTTTCGGTCAGCAAATTCTTCGAAATTAGAAAGTTAGCAATGTGTCAACCCTATTCCTAGAAGTGCACGAAAATACTACGAGCCTGCTCTTGATCTTTCTCCAGTCGTGTCAGATTTCCATCCCATCGAGCTATGAGAGTAAAGGGTATAGACGAGGGGTGGCCAACTTGATTAGAGCTGAGATTTACTATTTACTGACGAAACCCTGTGAGATCTACCAATTACATACTTCTTGATAAATAAAACAGTAGGCAAGTTACTCATGTAGTATTTTTTATTTGATTAAAAGGGACAACATAAAATGTAATTCTTAGTAACTAATTACTAACTACTTGTTCATAATATCAGTTTGAGCATTGCGCCTGAGTAACTACTAGACTTGCTAAGTCAGGTTTGTAATTGGAAATCGTTCACGTATTTTATCACACTATATTATTATTCGGTATATATATTTTAACTTCTACGTTTTTGCCTTGCCACGATCGACTCGACTAGTAGCCGCGATCGACCGGTTGGCCACCCACGGTATAGACTAGTGTTTGCGCACACTTGTTGTGCACTATAATATCACACACTTGGATGGCAATAGGTACTGTGGAGATTGGAAGCACTCACCTAATTTGGTCGAGAGTACCTACCTAAGTTGTATAATAGTTGTACTTGTTAAACAGGTAAAGGGAATTTAGCATAGATACTTATGCCTGTTTTCACCAACGTTCTCTAAGTTTTAGGGACTACCTAAGCTATGTTACTTAAGCTGGGTAAGTCTTATTGATAATTTCGTTTTCACCTACGTTCAGAGAACATCTAAACATAGAAACGATACTATGTAGATAAGGGGACTTCTTCATAGGGGATGATTTTACAATGTCGTTTTGATCCACATTTAGGGAACAGGGATGGTAATGACACTAAGCAAGGGAATGGATTTGGAGACTACCTACGTTAGGCGACTACTACATAGGGGAAGATTTTAGATCTGATTAAGCAGGATTTTAGTTGGTGAAAACGAGCATTAGTTTTTGCCCATTGAAAAGTAGGTAAGTCAATGGCTTCGAAACAGCTGCCGGGTTAATGTTTTATTAACCATGAAGAATGAGGATATATCAATAATAATGATTTATTAATTAACGATTACGTATGTCATAAAATAAAACTGTTTAACTTAAAATTTTGTATGCTAATTTACTTGTTTTCGATTCAAATAAACAAGCAAGACCCAATCTTGGGATATCATTTAATCAGTCATAAATGACATATGACACATCTTACCATATTAAATGACAACACGTCTTTGTTACGTTTAGGATGACGACCTTGGAATTTGGATGTATCTTGTCTGCAAATCTTAAGTGGATAATGAGAATATATTTGCGTGCATTTATTTAACAAATCCATTCGAAATGACCTAGGTAAATGAATTTTAATTTTGTTTTACCTTTAATTTAATAGATGATATTTAATTATACGTATATTAACATAATTAACGCGAATAATGGCTTAAAGTCATTCGGTCATTGTTAGTATTAACTTCTTCTGTATTTTATACCATCCCTGTATTAGAGCAAATAAAACAAAAAAAATATATAATCAAATCGATAAAGTCGTTTTTAAGCTATTGCATAGCTTCTATCGCGGGCCTTGAGCGTGGAGACCGAATGCAGAAATTCCGTAACGAAAAAAACCTAAGGCTCGACGGGAACACGGACTCCTCTCACCGCTAGATGGCGTTGATAAAAAATGCTATGCAATAGCTTTACCGCGGCAGTCCCCGAGTGCCACACATCTTTTTTTGAATTTTAGCCGGACTAAAGTACACTGATGCAATCCTTTTCATAGAATCGACACGATTCTCCTGATGATCTCCCCATTGCTCTATCGCAAGCTTTTAAATAATCTGCATAATTTAATATTATAAAATGCTAATAATGACAGCATGCGGTCATTCGGTCATTGTTATCACATGCATACGTTTAACATAAATTATAACTGATACGATCTAGTTTCAACCTTTATTCAGATCTATGAGTACGGCTATACCTTAGAATAATCTGTGATTAAACCTAACAATAAACTTATGTAACAAGCGCCGATAGCCTCGTGGTGAAGACTACGGCCTCCTCTTCGCGGGTCCGGGGATTCGATCCCAGGCATGCATCTCGGACTCTTCGGAATTATGGGCGTTTTAAGAAATCAAATAACCTTATGCGGAAATCTGTTCAAATAAGAGTTCGTGTGTGTCAACCACGCTGGCCTAAACCCTTCTCATTATATGTATGTATTTTTAAAGGGTATATCTATGTAAGGCTCAGCAGTTATATTGTTTGCGAGTGTGTGTATGTGTGTTTGTTTTCCTTCATGTCGGCTGCATCGGTTTTCTGAAGAATAGCCACACGTTTTAATGAATTATTGTTGACTTTGTCCAAGCGGTCAGTGTGTCACAGGGTTGCCAACCGTACTATACTCGTATATTTGACTTTTCGAATCGCAAATTTTTAACTGTATGTACTTCACATATCTAAATATATAAAAGGCAAAGGTGACTGACTGACTGACTGATCTATCAACGCACAGCTCAAACCACTGGACGGATCGGGCCGAAATTCGCCATACAGATAGGAGGATTTTTGAAAATTCAACCCTTAAGGGGATAAAATAGAGGTTGGAAAAATCGAACTTAACGTGAGCGAAACCGCGGGAAAAAGCTAGTAGTTGATAAAATCTCACTAATATAAATGTATAAATGTTACATATATAAGTTATTTGGATGTTGGCCTTCAATCACACCGATCGACTTGATTTTTTGCATGGGTACAACTGAATACTGCAAGTGATTAGGTGACTTTTGTCTCGGAAAAATAATATTTAGATGAATTCAACATTTTAGATTTGAATTTAGATGTTTGTAGGTATTTCTGAATTTCAAAAACTTCACATCATTGTGGCCCTATTAATAAATAGAATTCGAAATTTATAAAGTAATTACATATCAGAATTAGGATAACCACCGTAATTGACAGCCTTGAACGTATTGTTCAAACAGGCCATGGTCATAGATTAGTTGGAATGCGTACTTCAATTGACTGTAATATATTTAAGCAACGTCATTCGGGGCCTTAACGACTATGCGCGAGGAGCATCAATTCATCATTCTATAATAAATACATTGGGAGCTTGAATCTTTAACAAACATAACTTATTATTATCAGCTGTCAGAAAAAAATTAGACGCGCGTAGAAAGACACTGCCTACGTTTTTTGTATCTAAGATGCTAGACCCCGTTTACCATCAAAGTTTTCTGGATTTGTAATTGATGATGTAGTCTAACATGGTAGCGGGCTTTTAGGAGTTTAGTATTGTTACTTGCAAGGAAATCGGTACTGAATTTTCATAATATTGTACGGCACTCGCACTAGAAAGAACTGACTGCAGCAAAAACCATGAAAACTTGGACAGCGGAATTGAGCGGTATGAAAACTATACTAGCTAGGACGTGATTTGTGTCATTTAGCTGCATCACACCATGCGCTTGCCGCCTGTATCTGCCTCGATTGCTTTGCCTTGCAAAATCTATATATAAATGGCGCGACATCATCTACAAAAGAGACCTTGGTGGAAGGGGTCACGACCCTCAGTAATGGGGAACACGACCCAGAGAGAGAGGGAGAGCAAAATCTATACTATACTGTGCTGTGTCACTTGCGCGTCTCAGCATATGCCTAGCTTAAAAATGTCGCGTGGTTCTATCTCGTACGTCAAACTATTGTCTTAATAAATAATTAATTAATGACAATTAAAGACAGATCGATATATCGAATTTGCAATTAGTTTGGAATCTAGAAAATTACAAAACCCATTAATAATTTCACTATAATCTAGTACCTACAGAGTTTAAAGTTAAAGCTTTGATAAATGTACATATTTATGGAATTTAAAATTATCTTGTCTTGAGTTACTAAAACAATTTTTTTTTTAAATATACGTAGGTATCTAAAACCGCAAAAGGTTGGCCATTGCCACCTCATATTAGGTAGTGAATTGAATATTTACAATGTGGTTTCCGAAGGTAGGTACAGGTTGAGATAAGGTATATTTTGTTTGGAATTATACTACATATTAGCAATGACTAATATCCCCCTTTCCCCTCAACTAAGGATATTAGTTAGCTATTAAGGATAATAGTAATAGAGAATAAATAATAGAGTATTTGACTGTTTGTCTTTGTTTGTCAAAATTTTGATATTTATTAAGTACTAGACGATGCCCGCGACTTCGTACGCGTGGATAAAGGTTTTTTGATTCCCGCGGGAACTCTTTAATTTTCCGGGATAAAAAGTAGCCTATGTTTTAATCCTGGGTATGAGCTATCTCCATTTCAAATTTCAGTCAAATCGGTTCATTCGTTGTGGCATGAAGGAGTAACAAACATACACACACACACACATACAAACTTTCGGCTTTATAATATTAGTGTGATATTAGTGTGATTAGTGTGATATATGTGATAATCGAAATGTAACATGTAAAAATATCGTTAGTAAAAACATTTTTTTTTAATAAAGTAAGCAAATTACTTTAATACACTTATAAAAAAAAATAACTTTTTACGAGGTACTAGGTAGTCATTTTGATATTATAATATTGTCTGTCTAATACGCATAGATGGTTCTAATAACTAAAGTGTTTTTCTGTTTGTCAATCAACATTTTCGGTTATGAACTTTTTATTAAGTCAAATACTGAAGTGTTCGGTGGTACTGTGGACTGAGTAATCAACTAATTGGCTTAAAGTAATGTTAACATTGAGTCGAAGCATTACTTTTTAAGGGAATTGGGATCTCATTAATTAATGTACTTTATATTTACATTATCTAATTAAAGTAATTGGTACTGCAGTTCTATACTGACCTTAAAGCAAGTGTAAATTTAAAATTTAAAACACCCCAACAAGCGTAGATGTAAATAAGGATAGGAGCTGCGAGTTGCGGAAAAAAAAAAAAAAAACTGAAGTGGAAATGGGCAGGGTACATAGTTCGAAGAGCTGATGGTCGTTGGGGTCCCAAGGTGCTGGAGTGGCGACCCCGCACCGGGAAGCGCAGTGTTGGTGGACCGACGACATCAAACGAGTCGCAGGGAGCCGCTGGATTCAGGCGGCGCAAGACCGAGGCCTATTGCGGTCCATGCAAGAGACCTACGTCCAGCAGTGGACATCTATAAGTTGACAAAGAAGAAATAAGGATAGTACATTACCTCTCGACGTCCCTTCACAGATGACCAGCATTTGAAGCGCGTATCCCATGGCCGCATTAGATATCAAGCTCAGTAGCAACTTGGTCGTGAGAGTTATATCCTCGTAGAGCATCTGGGTGAGCATGTACGCCGCATACGTTGAAAACCACATTAGCCCCATGAATGACGCGGCGGTATTCGCTGTAAAATAATATCAAGTCATTGTCGTTTTTTGTTTCATCCGTGTCTTAATCCCCAAGGTTGTATTAAGTTATAATAGATGGCGGATCTAACATCGGATCAAATTATATTGTAAATTCGTAATGTTATTCTGCGGTATCCTGCTGTACGACGTGTTGATTCTTGAGATCTATTTTATGCTTGATACAGAGTGCTCGGAGTATCCCTGCGAGATCAAATCAGAAATGAGGAGATCCGTAGGAGAACCAAAGTCACCGACATAGCTCAGCGAGTCGCGAAACTGAAGTGGAAATGGACGGGGCACATAGTTCGAAGAGCTGATGGTCATTGGGGTCCCAAGGTGCTGGAGTGGCGACCCCGCACCGGGAAGCGCAGTGCTGGCAGACCCCCCACTAGGTGGACCGACGACATCAAACGAGTCGCAGGGAGTCGCTGGATTCAGGCGGCGCAAGACCGAGTTCTGTGGGGGTCCATGCAAGAGACTTATGTCCAGCAGTGGACGTCCATATGATGATGATGATGATGATGATGATGATGATGACAGAGTGCTCTGACTCAACTCAGACTTAAGTCAGAGTTTAAACGAGACACAAAATATGCTCTGACATAAATCAGTCTCGTTTTAACTCTTAACCAATATTCATTTATTTTAATATACCCATCTGACTAAAGCACATAAGTCAAAGCCGTTCGCTTCAATTTGAACTCTCAAGCGAACGGTTTTAACTTACGCTGTAGTCAAACGGTGTATAAAAATAAATGAATATTGGTTTAATAAAAAAAAATATGAGTTTTTGTGACTCATGTGCTTTAGTCTGGTCTAACTGACCCTAGGTTTAACTGACGCCTAAAGACGATAAGAGAAAGTACCATTTCTTACAAAGTAAAGCATCAATGATCTTACCTCTGGTAAAAAATACGCTGAGCATGAAGCTAAAGGCCAATGACGCTATAACGAACAGCATCAAGAAGAAAAACAAAACCGTCCAAGGAGTGAAAGTTAACACTGCATAGCCTTTCTGATCTTCGGTTGAGTTGAATGGAATCTAAAAAGAAAATTTTTTGTAAACTCCTTGAAGTTTCACACAATTACAATCAATAATATTATAAAGGCGAATGTTTGTGTATGTGTTTTTGCTCCTACGTGCTAAAACGAATGAAACGATTTGGCTGGGAAAGGAAACACCTAGGAACCAGGAATTAACACAGGCTACATTTTATCCCCGAAATTTAAAGAGTTCCCGCGGGAATTACGCCACGCGGACGTAGTTGCAGCTACTCGTAGTATCGTAATAAAAATAGGCGTTAAACACCGGCTTAATACTTCACGTAGTAAGTTTTTAAACATTCGTAACTTCTGACCTTCACATTAAAAACCTTTATACAATTTTCCTCCAAGCAACGCCACATAAAATTATTGATTTAAATAAATGGTCAGACCAAACACGCAGGGCGCATTTCTGGAACCCCTCGAAGCTTTAAGTTTTCGTAAATAATACTATCACCCCAACCTCATTTGAATAATGGTACAGAATTGGGGTTGCAACCAAAAATTGATAAAATGCTTATCTTTCCATGTACTTCTATTTTATTATAGTTATCGAATTAGGGAATACCTACTTCTTAGGTTAGCGCTATTGCAATTATAAGAAAATTTCTTGTCTTATGAGAAATGTCTTATAACAAATTCAGACTAAAAAAAAGTATGCACGTGTCTGATCTGACATAAAAAAAGAACGTGTGGTACTCGGGGACTGCCGCGGTAAAGCTATTGCATAGCATTTTTTATCAACGCCATCTAGCGGCTCACCGTAGAGGAGTCCCGTGTCAGGTTATTTTCGTTACGGAATTTCTGGATTCGGTCTCCACACAGGCCCGCGATAGAAGCTATGCAATAGCTTAAAAATATCTTGTAATATGTATGGTCTCTTATAACAACCAATGCGACTGAATTCTTATAATGTGCAAAAGGCCTTACAGTTTACAAACTCTGGAAGCTTAAATTCGACGCATCAATCGTTACTGACAAACGTTCTTTCAGTCATGCGGCGTCGGCCGTCGCGTGTTTTGTTTGACCAGGGCCTTAATAGTCATTATGACGTACGTTACCTACCCACGTGATATTTTATTATTGTTCAGAGAAATCAGGCTTTAACAAAATACATAAAACACATGTCACACTGACGCACGGGTTTTTTTATTCTTCTATATTATCTTACCTGATGTTAAGTGACGATGCAGTTTAAGATGGTAGCGGGCTAACTTGGAAGGGGTATGGCAGTATATATTTAACCATACCCCTAATCTGTCTCTATACACCATCAGATCGAAACGTTAAGTCGCACGGCGGCACGCTTTTGACAGTAGGTCGGTAACTAGCCACGGCCAAAGCCTCTCACCAGACCAGACCAGAGACAATTCAGAAATTTTTAATTCTCGAATTGCCTTCGCCGGGAATCGAACCTGAGACCGCCTGGTATTGGACCACATGGATATGGTACCTATTCACCAATGGATATCTATCTTGGTTCCGAGAGAAAGTTGAGATGTATCCTTATCCTTACTAATATTATAAATGTGAAAGTGTGTTTATTACTTGGTTTTTTGGTTCGTCCGTCAATCACGCCGCAACAAAGCAACGGATCGACGCGATCTTTTGCATGCGTATAGTTAAGGACCGGGAAAGTGTCATTTTTTCCCCCTACTATAAAGCGCCATTATGTAACGGTGGCTTTATTTTTAACCGACTTCCAAAAAGGAGGAGGTTATCAATTCGGCCGGTATCTTTTTTATACTACCATCTAGCCTGTGGGCTAATAAGTAATATTATTCTAACTTAAACTTCTACTTATTATTAATTTCTATATCTAATTAACAGTCCAATACCTGTCCGGAAAAAGGACCGGGAAAGTGACATAGGCTACTTTTTATTCGGGAAAATCAAATTATAGATGTACCATTTAATATATTTATAGTGATTGTTGTGGATTGTTCTATGGAATCGTAAAGCTGTCTATCTCGCTGTTACAATAATAAATAGTAACAAGTTATGCGTATAGGCCGCGTTAAGTTCATTATTAATTCAGAAGATAAAAAAATATTATCTGAGGCCCTACCACGAACGCTTAAAGTCGCTACTTTATTTCAGTACTAGTTGATGTCCGCGAATTCGCTCGCGTGGATTTAGTTTTTCAAAAATCCCGCGAAATCTCATTGTTTTTCCGGGATAAAAAGTAGCCCATGTCACTCTCCCGGTCCTCAACTACACCCATTCAAAAAATCAGGTCGATCCGTTGCTTTGTTGCCGCGAGATTGAAGGACAAACCAAAACACACTTTCGCAGTTATAATATTAGTAAGGATTGTGTAGAAATGTCATACAATGACGACCTTAAATTAAGTGACATTAATAGCATCAGCTATCGTCACACCCTAGCCATCATTTTTTAATCCATAGCTGTCCAACCGGTGGTAGAGTCATGACGTGTCATAAGAGCTACAAGTTGGCCTACATGAAATAAATAATTTTGATTTTTTTTTTTGCATCGCGGCGGCCGGAGTAGGTATAGGTCGTCACTCGTCATTGTATTTTTTTTAATATAGACTAGCGCTTGACTGTGATCTCACCTGAAGATGTTGCGCGCTTGCCTAGAAAATGGCTATTCACGCTTGATTTAAAGACACATTATAGTTAGTTGGAAAAACGGGCATTCCAAAATGTATATCACGTCAACACAATATTGAAATAATACTACATATTTTAAACGTCGGTAGTAGGGCCCGGAACAACAACATTAAATCAAACACCAGCATTTTAAAATACGCATTACTATGCGCAAGGAAAATTTTTTTTTTAATTATAGAAAATGAACACCCTACCGTCAAAGACGTGCCGCCAAGCGATTTAGCGTTCCGGCACGATGGCGTGTAGAAACCGATTAGGGGTATGGGTTGAATTTACACTGCTATACCCCTTCCAAGTTAGCCCGCTACCATCTTAGACTGCATCGTCACTTACCATCTGGTGAGATCGCAGTCAAGGGCTATCTAGTCATCGAATAAAAAAAAGAAAGAATTCACCAATACCTAAATAATTTCTTAGTAAGGTTTCCTAAGCGATAAGGATTTAGGTTGATTGTATGACTTAACGACAAACAAACCCACCTTCTTAATGTATAAATAATATTAGCAAGGAAAAGCCTTGTGTATTAATTAAAGAATTATAGAATTAGTAAGAACTTAAGTATTGCGAAATCTATAATATTTTAATGCAATATAATGAGACACGCTAGGACAGAAACGATAAAAGTTATTAATTGTTGTTCATTTTATCTCTTTTTAACCGATTTCAAAAAAAGGAGAATTTCTCGATTCATCGGAATCATTTTTTTATGAGTGTTCCCCGATTACTTAAACGCTTGGAATCTTTTATTTATGTCTTCCCCCTATATAAAAAAAGTTTATAAAGTGGGTGATTTTTTTTTAGTAGTATTACATGTGTAATCCTTTTCAAGCTTTTGAAATTAACTTATCCAAGAATTTCTAACCAGTATTAGCATCGACATCTTATCATTTTCCGACAAAGACGTACCTACAATTGTAATTATGAATTACCAATTTGCCCCAGCCGAGAATCAAACGCGAGACCCCCCACTTATATATGTAATTATAGATTATATATTATAGAATACAGCGCTCACTACCGCACCAATCAATCTAAAACAATCATTATTTATTGAAAAAATCTTACCTTGAACAATATGACCATAAGCAGAACAGAAATCAGTAAGAACGAAAACTGCTTTATAAACCAAGCCAGCCAGTGCAGCCAAGAAGGCAGTCCCATTATTGTCATGGTTTCCTAAAACAAAAAAAAAAATATGTGCAAATTTCTATCTTCAAATTCTAGGCAAGCGCGCTTCAAACTAGGGTCTAGTTTGGAGTGCTGTCCTTCATTGACGGTCGTCAAGCGTAAGACTGACTCGCAATGAAAAAAATGTTTTTTCTGTAAACAAATCTATAATACAAATAAATAAATAAAATGAAGTGCCTGGAATGAAAAGCATTTGCTATAGCAGTGTCTTATGAAAGGTGTTAACTAAATAAACATCGCGTACCAACGTACAGTCTTAACTTGCGACATTACGAATGGTAGTATGAACAATAGTCTTCAATTCAATTTTAATAGATGTAATAACATCTATTAAAATTGAAGTGTCTGAAACTGTGGGGATTTAGGAACTGTCGATTGTGAATTGAAGAAGCGGACGAAGTCGCGGGCGTTCGCTAGTAAACAACGGGAGAGGAATAATTGAGGGATTTTATGAGTTAATAAACTCCCTCTATTTTTCCCAGTTTTAAATTTTCACAATAAATACCAATTTCAAACGTCAATACATCTCACGCTCACCTTATTATAGACGCAAAGTTTCATGTGTAGTCACAAATTAAAGCAAAATTGCGTTTGTATTGAAGTTTGAACTTGCGGAAGACTATTAAAGCATGCGTAAAGGACAGGTCGCGCCGCAACGCGTTGCATTGCAAAAATCCCCCTATATCGTTTTCATACATTTTATATGAACAATCATGCTGGCTGCAGCGCAGCGCACTGGCACATCAAGCGCTATGACCTACTAAATAGAGCCTATTATGCTTTGTACCAGCAACACCGGCGCGGCGCGATTATCTAGCCCTGCGATGACCAATACGCTTACCCAGCACAGTCAGAAGGGCATAACCTTGTATGGTTAGAATCATAAAGCAAAGGCCGCTAGTTCCCGGCGACCTAACTTTTTCTGACCCTTACAGAAACCTAACTAAAAACTAGACTAAAGGTAAAGAAGATAAGAATGTTTTGGGCGCATTTTAGTACGACGCTACTCGCCTACTTAATTTTAATCTCAACAGCGCAAAGGTTGCGGACTGAAAACCGAAAGGTCGACAGTTCAAACCGCAGTCGCTGCACTATCATGTCTACTTCTGGCACAAGCTTGTTTAACGTAGTCCATAGTACAGACGCGCAGATGTGGCGGCACTGACGCTCCGTCACTGTCGCGGGCGACTTCGCTTGACGCGACGATCGGAAGTCTAGCTCTACCCTTACTTACAGGCGAAAGGGGAATATATTAGTCATGATCAAAATGACTAATATCATTTTCCGGGGTAAAAGCTAGTAACCTACGAATGTATTGCGGTCACGGAGATTGCGTTAATTAACTAAAAGCAAAAGATAATGAGTTTATGGCCTTGGATAAACAAATTATCTTTGGCATTTCAAAGATTAATTAATCGGTAAGTTGTGGAATATTAATAAATTGAGGTTAATGCGGGCCCAATTTTTGCTTCGAACGTCGAGTCTTGAAGACCTTTGTTCTCCGAGAATCGTAATATCTTAACTTATGTATTCCCCTTTCGTCAAGTTTGTTAAATTAAATAAAATAATACAATGATATTACTCTCTACTCGTATTACGTAGGTACCTATTATATTTTAAAATCATACTTATTTAAATAATACAACAAAAAAAGGCGAAAAATTCGAGAATATTAGGATTCAGAATTTTTTTCTCAAAGAAAGAACATTTTGTTGGAAAACTTATTTTTCCCTTGCTAGCCTCGATATTTGTATGTTACTCCGTCATAGAGTATGTATGTAAGTAATGCAAATAACTAATGCAAAGTCTACAGTGCCTGTCAGTTGAGCAACAGAAAAAAAAGTGAGTGTTCGGAACGCCAGTCACCACATCTAGTACATAGTAGGTACATTTACATTGATGAACACACAGTTTATACAAGGTTTGATTAATATTCTATGTATTTATTTATTACAATTTAAATTAAATGTATTTTAGCTTGTTTCTCAGGCTGAAATCTATAGATCGCACTCTCACTCTGTTCAGATTTAAGACAGAGATAAAACGAGACAGATTTATGTCGGAGTATATTTGTGTCTCGTTTTAATCTCTATCTTGAATCTGAACTGAGTCAGAGCACGCTCTATAGATCTCAACATTAGTCTTATTATTCGAGAATTACGAGTACACTCGTTCAACAATAGTTTGTGCAATGCATCTGCAAATCTAGTTCATCTACTATATAAAAATAAGTCGGGTTTTCCTTCCTGACGCTAAAACTCCAGAACGCACGAACCGATTTCCACGGTTTTGCATTCGTTGGAAAGGTCTCGGGCTCCGTGAGGTTTATAGCAAAGAAAATTCAGGAAAAATTCCACGCGGACGAAGTCGCGGGGGCAAAAGCTAGTTTATTAATATGAACTAGATTTGCAGATGCATCGATAGATCATTAGATCTAAGGTATGGAGACAACTGGTCAGTCCGGTCACATGATCATCACACGTGTTCTCTCGTATTTGCAACCATAGTATTTGCATTAAAGGGCGGTCAAAGACCCCCCTAATGCCTGCAATGGCATTGCGGGGGGTCACTTGAAGTCAGTGATCTTTTGTTATTTTTCTATGCCACGAAAATAAGCTATTGCTTCGAAGTATTTATTAACAATACAATGTGTTTTCAATACTAATGTAAATCTTTTGTGATGGCCCACGACTTAGAGACGTCTAGACGAAGCCCGCGACTTTGTCTGCGTGGATTAAGGTTTTTTTAATATAAAATTCCGTAGGAGTTCGTTAACTTTTCGGAATACAACTTCTTGGCTTTGGCTTCTTTCTGTGAAACCGTTATGGTAAAAAAAGAGGCCGCTGAGAGGGTTCGAGAGCGAGCCGATCCTGCTCGGAGGCGTCGACGTCGGGACGGCGATGATCACCGCCCCAATCCGTCAGTTCAATAGTCCCGGGGGACCTCAGGGTCGCGAGCGGTTGGAGGGGGAGTCCAGGCGTTCATTTTTCCATCTCCATAATGGCCCTGGGAAGATGGCAGCTTGATGTGGCACAGGCAGCTTAAAATTTCATACGTGCAGGTGGTTTGGGGCTATTCCCCCTGAGATGAGCCCAATGGCGTCGCGCAAGGAAGGCCCCGGTACGTGTTCTTAGGAGATCCCGGAGCCCTCCAATATGCGCTGAGGGTGGCCACCGAAGGGATTTTAGTAGGTAAAAATCCTACATAACCCGACTTCTCCTCCCGGAGGTCGGGTATCTTAAGAAGATTTCACCCCCGTTAACAAAAAAAAAAAAGGAGTTCGTTAACTTTTCGAAATACAAAGCGGCACAGTCTGTCCATGAAATGCAAAGTATCTCTATGGCTTTCGTAAATATAAAGGTAGGTTTAAGCATATGGGTAATGTTGAGAATCTGGAGAGTGAAATTAGCTACCTTTTATCCAGGAAAAAAAAGGATTCCCGCGTGACGTTTAAAAAACCTTTAAATACCTAACCGTAGGTACGACGGACGAAATCGTAGGCAAAAGCTAGCAGCTACATAAAAGAAAGTTATAACTTTCCCATTAGGTAAAGGTGTGTTTGCGTGTGCGCAAATCTCGGGCCCAATCTATTGCCCTACTTTCACGCTATTTTCTTCGTGGTTGAGAGAAACACGGATGAAAATTATAATACGATAATTAAAATAATACGATCAACCGCTAAAGCAGTTAAAACCAATTAACATCTTGCTAATATATCGTAAACAGGTTCATTGCACAGGGTTTATGTTTTACCTCTGTTATTAGTATTAGGGCCTTTTTCACCATCACCATTAAAAAATTAATAAATTAATTATTGTTAGGTGTTACTTGTATCACTCGGCCGCTTTTCTAACGTGCGTTAAAACAGCGCCCGTGCGAAGGAGGCTTTACCTTTAGCTGCATTTCCTTCTCGGCTGTAACCACTCTCACTGTGTTCACGAACGTATAAGCGAAGCACATCATTATAATCATTGATATGAATCTCTCCATCGCAACTAATAAATCATCCTTCCTGTACGGCAGCTGAGGTAGACGTTGGAGGTACACTTTAGTGTTTATCGACTTTCCAGTCTTTTGTTTTATTATTGTTTGGGAGACGGCATGCTGTACAGCTAAGAACATTTCCGGAGAATAACCTGAAAACACTCCAATATATTAATATTTTAACCGACTTCAAAAAAAGGAGGAAGTTCTGAATTCGTCGGAATCTTTATAAGACGCCTGGACCGATTTGGAAAATTCTTCTTTTGTTTGAAAGGGTATACTTCCCAAGTGCTCCCATGGTTATCAGGTAAGGGTCTAATGATGGGATCTCTTCAAATTTTATAGGCACACCTGATATACTTTGTCGTGTAAATCTTTTGTGATTTTGTGAATATTTGTGACGTGTTTGTTTGTTGTATTTGTTGATAGTGGCGTTTGAAGTCGGTGTTTTAAAAAAGAGTTCTCCTGCATAGACTTCTACATGCCTCGGTCTTGCACCGTCTGTAGTCAGTCACCCCCTACGACTAGTCTGTCAATCTTGTGGGAGGGGAGGGTGCCCGTTCCGGTGCGAGGTCGTGACTCCAGAACCTTAGGCGACCATCAGTTCTTCGAACTAAGGGCCCCGCCCATTTCCACCTTGCGACTCGTAGTATTATTTTCCCCGTAAACAATGCATAATGACATGCATGATGAATTAATGACTAAGTACTTAATGTTCTAAGGATGACTGTGAAGTTTTGACGAAATCACAACCACTGACCGCAATGATAACTGGTTAACCGCCCATCGGAACACGCATAAAATAGGGTTCCGTAGTCATGCTAATTAACCTAAAAATCCTTATCATGTACTAACAGCAAGAGTTATAAGAAACAAAGATATAATTTTGCTATATGTTGTACTAGTATCTCTATCAATGTAGTATTTGTATGAAATATATTGTGTTGTTGTATGTATTAGGATAATAGTTTGAATAATTATGTTAATTTTATTCTATGGGGTAGTATTGTAGAAATTTCAGATTTTACAATATTCTGGAAGTCTCGAAGAACTGCCACTTTGAGACATACCTACTTATAATTTCGTAAACGGTCTTTTTCACTGTTTATGAAGCCTCATAGGCAATTATTTAAAAAACCTATTCAACGATGTTCCGCTCGACGGAGTAGATACGGAAAGATAATATCGTTTCCACTTTCACTTTTACGGTCGATGTCAGTCGGTGTGGTATGGAAGCTGCGATCAACAAATACACAATAATTCTGTGTTGTGACACACAAACAGACAGACCCACTGGATTTAAAATTACAAGGATACCTTGTTTTATCACGGAACTCTAGGATAACCAGTAGGTTGAACAGTAAAACATATTGACGCTTCCATTAATTAGGCAATCTTTAAAAACCTAAGTACAAGTATGCGTCATCGGTAAACAATCATGCAGTAAAGCGCGCAGTGCGTAAATTATTTCGTGGAAAAATTCTCGACGATCATTAATTATTATTTTTTATTTGATATAACGATTGACAACTTTGTAAGAATAATTAATTAATCAATTAGCTGGTGCTTGCGACTTAGTACAAGTTAGGTTTATCTAAGGTATTCTATTTACGTATGTTCTACCGTGCAGCTTAATCTGCTGAGTCGATTTTGATGAACGTGGTTTCAATCGATTCGTTGTGTTCAGGTGGTAATCTTCTTCTTCAACTTATGGACGTCCACTGCTGGACATAAGTCTCTTGCATGGACCACCTTGCATGGTACTAGTCACAGGTAGGTAATAGGCTGGTGTAGTGGTGTAGCTAGGTGGTATATACATATTATACGAACAAATTCGACGGATATTAAAAAAAAAATTTTGAATCAGATTACGGTTTTTAAACTTTTTCTTATTATACTAATTGATCTTCCAGAAATTATACATATACAAACCTGGAGTTTTTCCCCCGTACATGTCTTCTGGATCCCTTGGCCCTGGCTGTGGGAATAATGGAAATAGGAGGTTTGTCCTCCAGCTGATCCTCAAGGGATGTTCCACCATGGGAATCCTCATTACTGCTGGAAATCTCAATGTCACCTTTATATCATCTGGCCACTTGGTAGCATCTACAATTGGAGCAGAAAGTCAGAATATCTGTGTCAACTGTATCTGTGCGAAATGTTTTGTGTCTTAACATATTATTATCAACATGCTGATAGCTATAATTATGATGAGTAGGTATTGACACAATTTTTTTTAATCGTACAATATTATTCGGCCAACTAGTAGTTGGAGTCTCCAACAAAGTTAACGAAAACGGATAAATTGGACAATAATCACTTTTTTTTATTTAGATAATAATAAAGGGATCGTGATTCGTGACTGATTATTGGCCAGTCAAATACAATCGCGCGTATGTATATATGTCAGGACTCAGGTGTTTATGTTAAATAAATCTAAGTATATTAAGGCACATTCAAACCTGCGCGCACACACAAGAATCGTTTTTCCGACATCCAGCGAACAGCCGCACAGTGGATGCATTTCCGAAAACGCACGCGCAAGACAAAGGCAGTTAGGAACCTCGCGCACTACTCGGCCACGACCACGACTGGTAGGGATTCGTGCCTCGTGGTTGCGACCTTGACCGCTAATGCTTATACGCTCATAATAAAGTACACAAAGTATAATCTCAACAACTAAAAAAAAAAAAACTTATAGTTAAGCTACATTCGTCGTGCGGTCGTTAGTCATTGCTGCGTACGAGATGCGTATTGCGTTACGATGATTTCCCTGGATGCTGCAGAGTACACTTGCGGTGACGTGGCCACGTATTGCGCGAGGCCCTTCAACCAAAAGTTCACGTGCTCTTGCTACTTTATTGCGGATTCACGTAAAACGCGTGGGTGCTGGCGCGGCTATTTTCGGATAGACATGCGCGCGTTTTGCGTGAACAATGAGATATTGATACGTGCGATATTTCGCGAGCGCAACCGCACAAACGAGTAGTGTGAATACGCAATTGGTCAAGCACGTGACGTAATCGGGAAGTGCCAGTACATACGAAAATGTACACATTACTCTCAAAACAAGCACGCGAGTTGCTGGTAAATTGCACGTAAACGTAACATAAACCAAACGGATTGTGCGCGTGCGCAGGTTTTTATGTGATTTTACTCACTTGCCATATCATCATCGAATTGGATACCGACAAGAATGTGATTCATAGCATTTGGCTGTTTTAGAGCTGCCTCAAGTGCTGCAGAATCATTAAATCCTTTGGGATCAGGGAGCATCTTGGTATCAAACAAAAGGGCTATAAATCCATCAAGATTGTCCAGTGCCACCATGGCCATGGCATCCTGTGTGACCTTTCTTGTGAGTGGATTTTCTGGGGAGAAAGCCAGAGTGCCTTCTCTCTTTGCTGAAGTGAGATTCCCTCTAAATTAAAAACCTTAGTTTAATAATGATTAAAGAATGCATAAGTTGTGAGCCTAGGTCATTGACACAAATGATAAGATAAGAAATTTTGTGAAAAAGCTAAAACGAGTCAAGGTGAAGTCACAGCTGATTAGATTACAGTAGATTTTCGCAAGATGTCGCCCAAATGCTGGACACAGGACTTAGGGATTTCTACATGCTGCAAAGTTGTTGTTCAACCTGGTGGGGGTCTGGCAATGCTGCCGTTTTTGGTGTTAGGTCGCCCTCATCATTAATGAACAAGATAATGAAGTATAGTAATTTTTTTAATAATCTATAATAGGGTATGAAAAATTTTAATAAATTACTTACAGTTGTTTTCCCGTCATATTGAAGTATGTCGGTAGGAAAGGTGGATAAGAGGTCTGCGGCTGCGATTGCGGATCGACGAGACATCGTATTAATATTAAAAATAATGAAAATATAACAGGAGATGCTATTTCAAATATGGTTTGCCACTTATGTCTTCTCTGCAATAGGAAATTCTTCCATACAAGAAGCTTTAATTTTTCGTAGCAAGACATTTTTTATTACTGCTGAAATAAAACACGCTTTTAAATGTTATTTTTTGAAAACATTTACCTATCTAATAAGTTAAAAGTATAAACAAGTAAGCACTTTATGTTAAAAATGCAGTAAAATTCGAAGTAATATTTAAAATTACGGATAATATTATAAATTAAAAGCTACTGCGTTATCAATTGCGATTTATAAAAACAGGGAAGCTAGGTACGAATCTGGTAAAATTAAAAATAGCTTACCCATTCATTGCACGTCCATAGAAGATCCTTATATTTTCCTTCAGTTTCAGTGTATGTAGAATCACTCAGAATCACTCCGTTTCAGTAACACACAGTCAATTTTAATATCATCGCACTAATCACAAATTGCCTTTTATTTAATAAATTAATTATATTAGCCAGCCTATTGTCACATTATAAACCAAGACTATAAATTAAACACAGGAATTTCTTTGTATAGTTTTTGATAGTTTAGGCACACGAGTAGAGTACAAAAGGTTTAGGTATTAATAAAATCGTTGGTAGGTACCTACCTAAAAAAAACACATTCACCACGGCACGGCAAGTAACCACAGACTACTAAAAAAAGAAGAGTGAAACCATAGTAAATCCTAGGTAATTACCGTGACATTCATAGATTAAATCGACGATGGTTGGTAGAGCCACAGAATACACAATAGGAATGAGCAGCTAATACCACAAACATATAATATGTTTGTGGCTAATACCTACTTTTGTTCGATACTATATCAAGAAGAAAATATCGATGCTTACTGGTATCGATATTTTTACCAACGATGACAGTACAGCAAACAAGAAAGTTGTTTATGAAGGGACAATACACTTTTACACATTTTGCATTGCTGTCACTTTTTGAGTAGGTACTTTGCCCATAAATTACGGTGCTGTTGATAAATAAAGATAGTTATAGTGACAGTATGATGGCAGACTAGGTTAAATATTACCAAGGCGCAAGCTGATTTGAATGATATGAAGCCTCTTTCTAAAAGCTACGCATTATGCATTTAAACTTCTAGCACTACAACTAATTACTAATAAATTTTATTTAGATAAACTATCTTACGGGTAAGCTAAATTGCTCGATAAAAGGACCATGGGCAATTTTGTATGGACCCCGTCCCCACCCTCCAACAGTCACCGGATTTATGTTAATATGTTCATTTGGATCCAAATAGACGTAAATAGTTGGTTTCAGCTTCAAAATCGATGGGGTTCCTAAAAAAAAAAATTTTTGTTTGAAATTGATTTATTTTTGACATTACAAAAATCGTATAACAGTAAAAATAACTACTTTTACTCTGCTAGAAATACCATTTTGTACATTGACATCATCCGCGTTTCTTTGAATTTCTGGACCTGGGACGTCATAGTCTGCGTTTCCGATGCGACCTTGTCGCGTAGCATTGCTAGCTTTTTGCCAGCATCTATGGCACACTGTCGTCGTGTTATTGAATACTACCTGGAAAAAGAAGAAAACTCGAGGAGTATTAGAATCTGCCTTCTGAAGCGAGGGTCGCGGGGTCAAATCTCGTAGGGCACAAGTATTTGTGTAAAGTTTCCTGTATCAGCGCATTTTGTGAAATATAGTTAACTAGTGGGTCGGTGAGCGGGGGGAGGGGGTTATTTTGTAGCTGGTTATCTTTATGTGCATGCTCCGCCCGCCGCTTTGCAATAAATAGATAAATGAGTAGGTATTTTGGAATTAGTCATCAATAATACGTCAACGAAATATTTTTTTAAACGTAAGATACAATGAGAACCCCATGCATTTGGGCATCGTCGCCATAGTAAAAAAATATCATCTTGCCAAGATCTATCAATTGCGCTACATTTCATTCTTGTTGATAGGTGGGGACGATTCCGCCCATAGTCCTTTATTACTGTGCATAGTTCTAATATCTATCGCATATCATGAAGGCCTAAAGAGAAAAATAAAAAAGACCAATTATTATTATAATATTATCAGTTTATTGAAATAAGTCTGAACCGTCGATGTGAAGTGACGTCACACAATGAACTGCCGCATAAAATTAAATTATTCTTGCAAGCGCAACTTTAAAGTCCCATAATTTTTTTTGATTTGTACGTTTTTTAAATTCTTACAATTAATCTATAAAAAAATGGAAAAAATCTTTATTTTAGCGAGTTTTTCTTCAAAAGCGAATGATCATTCGTTATTCGCATATACTCGTACTACATTAGTGATTCGTGAGTGATTCACTATCGAGGAAGAGGAGGAAATGTCATTGTATCTAATCTAAGTAGTCTGTGGATTCGATGGTCTGTGGTAGAAGACAATATGGCGCTTATGTCTGCTTATGTCAGTTTCATATCAATATCAATGTTTTCTAATTGGTTTTCCCTAGTTTTATAAAATTAATTATTTGTAGGATAGTTACATTATAACTTTTAGTATGTCTACAAATAATTTATCATCAGTTTTAAAATCATGTTCTGAAAGTGAACTTATTAATGAAGTAGCGGATGCGAACATGACACCAAAACAGGTAGAAGGATCGCGATTAAAACGTACTTTTACCTTGCCTCGCAATCCCTTTGGGACTTCAAAGCCCAGTTCAAGCAAAAGTAAGACCACCGAGAATGATAGTAAGCCATCAAGCGCGAGTTCTGTGATAAATGTTACGCAAAAAGATGAAGGTGGCCTGGAAAGGAAGTTGTTCAGAAGGCCGTCATGGAAGATATTTTTGAATAAGATCGCGCAACATATGAGTACCGTGAATGTATCTGGTGTAAGTGTGACATGAATGTTATACAACATCTATAAATTTTTCAGTAGCAGAGTCAAATTATAGGTGCTCGATTTGCAGGTTAAATCTGGCCCAGCTACCGTAAACGGCGACCGAGTTCCGTGCAGCGGGGAACCGCCGTGGCCTCCAGGGACTGTTCCAGCGGCGACAGGCATCAAAAACCATGGCAACACTTGCTACATGAATGCTGTGCTACAGTGCCTATCCCATACTGATGTCATTGCTGAATATTTTGTTTTAGAACATTATAAGGTCAGTTGATTATTGTATACACAGACAGTTTTACGCTGACTATAAAATTGCAGTTTTGATGCAGTTCTATTGCTTTTGGCATAGTATACCAAGCCATGAAAGCTTGACTTTTTGAGCCATTTTTACTTATTGAGTTTTTTATTTAAAAAAATATTTTAAACTACAAAGGATTAGGGCACATTGACATTTCCCATGAATATAACATATTTATTTCCCTAGAAAATGTTGACAGAGTCCTCTGAAGTTTAAAATATTGTTTTTAATAAAAAAGTCAATTTAGGTAAAAACATCGCTTATAATAAGTCAGCAGTCAGGATATGCATGGCAGCTGCCAATTGACTGATACAGGATAACAAATTGTGAAGTTTGTTGAAAGTTATGATGCAGTTATGTCAGTTGAAAAACAACTGCATCTACACTGCAACTGCACTGTTCAAATTCAAAATTATTTATTTCATGTAGGCCAACTTGTAGCTTTTATGACACGTCATGACTCTACCACCGGTTTGGAATGTAGATTCTGCTGAGAAGAGCCGGCAATAATCTCAGCAGTTGCTCTTTTCATAATAAAATATTACAATATTAATGTAGAGCTACATAATATTACAATGTAATAACTAATAACTTAATGTAAATAAATAAAGTAATAACCATGACTTAACAAATGTGTCTTTAAACATTGTTTGAATTTGTGCAATGGAAAATCCAGTAATTCCTTCGGGATCATATTATATAATAGTTCAGATACAGTTTTTTTTTTGTCTTGATACTTAGAAGACGAAGTCACGGGTTACGCATAAGATTATGCTATACTTAGAAAAAAGTAATATATTGGACATATTATCATAGAATAAATAAATCTATCCAAGTGATTACCTAATTTAATTATAGTAATGATAGGTGTTTCAGAGAAAAACTTTACATAACAATTTGTTTTTGTTTGCTTATGCACGGTTGTTATGTAATGTTAGATGTTTAATGTATTTATTTAAGCTTGATTTACTGCTATTGTATTTACCTGTAAATTTTTTTCCAGATTGATTTACAAAAGAGGAACAAGATTAATTCTAAGAAGTATGGTACTCGGGGTGAGGTGACAGAACAGTTAGCAGCTCTTCTGAAGGCTTTATGGTCTTGTAGGTACACACCAGACATGAGCACGGCCTTTAAGGTTCGAACAGTTCATAATTATATTCATTTTCTGATAGAAGGCTTTGGCCGTGGCTAGTTACCACCTTACTGTCGAAAACGTGCTGTAGAGCAATTTACCATTCGGCATGATGGTGAGTAAAAACCGATTAAGGGTATAGGTTGAATGTATACTGCCATACCTTTTGCAAATTAGCCCGCTACCATCTTAGACTGCAGTGTCAGTTACCATAAGGTGAGATTGCAGTTGAGGACTATTTTCATATTTTGTCATGAAATGAAAAACATACTCTTTCCATTCTGTCCTTAATCATCAATGCAATCATTAATCAGTTTTGCCACAATAAACCAGATAAAGCCTACCAAGAAAATTAAACCTCACAAAGGACTAAATATTACTTACTTACAAATGCGAAAGTATGTTTGTTTATTGATTTGTCCTTTAACCACTTTGCAACAAAGCAACGGATTGTCGAGATTTATTGCATGGGTATAGTTGAGAACCGGGAGAATGAATAGGCTACTTTATATCCTGAAAAATCAGAGAGTTGCTGAGGGATTTTAAAAACTAAATCCACGCAAGTGAAGCCGCGGACATCAACTAGTTTAAAGTAAAGTAATTCTAGTAAATATTGCAATAAACTTTTAGATTCCATAGCTATAAATAAATTTAAACTGATAAGCTAGAACTTCCTGTAGCATGAAACAGATTTTTTTTTAAATATGCGATTATTGCAATATTGTTGAAGGAAGTAGATAATAATCCATCAACCATGAATAACATAAACCCAAAGGTTTTCTCTCTGTTGGTAAATACCAGCAGACCTCCTTATCATAGCTAGCAATTTAAACAAAATTTGGCACAGATGGCTTAATGGAGAGGAATACTTTTTATCAACCCCCGACGCACGCATGCATGTGTGTGTGCGTAGCCGATGCTACGATTAGCAGCTGAACGGATGAACTGATTTTGATTTTGTTTTTAAGCTATTGCATAGCTTCTATCGCGGGCCTTGAGCGTGGAGACCGAATCCGGAAATTCCGTAACGAAAATAACCTGACACGGGACTCCTCTCACCGCTAAATGGCGTTGATAAAAAATGCTATGCAATAGTTTTACCGCGGCAGTCCCCGAGAGCCGCACGTCTTTTTTTTTTGTCAGCAATATCGTCTGGGTGGAAATGCCTTCTGCAATAAAATCCTGTGGAGTACTCTCCAGGTCCTCAACTATACCTACGTAGAAAACAACGTATTGACGTGGTTTTGCATTGGCATTGCTCCATTGCTGCGTGATTGAAGGACTATAGGGGGTAGGGATTTTGAATTGTCTCTTTCAATTCCAGGGTGCTGTGGAAAGGCATGGTAACCAGTACAGGGGAAACAGCCAGCACGATGCACAAGAGTTTCTATTTTGGCTGCTCGACAAAGTCCATGAGGATCTGAATACAGCAACAAAGAAAAAATACAAAACTATTAAAGTATGATCATTGTTACTATACTGCATAGTACATATGCAACTTGGTTAAATGCCTTGCAGTAAGACTGAGTTTTTTTTAAATTTATTTTATAGCTCAAATATTTTTTCAGAATACAGTAGGTAAGTCTGATGAAGTTGTGGCAGCTGAAACTCTGGCCAATCACGCTCGTAGGAACAGTTCTTTTGTACAGGCTGTATTTCAAGCACAGTATAGGTAAATACTAATAAAATTATACATATTTAAATCTTTTTTATACTAAATCTAAATTTATAAAAGGAAAAGGTGACTGAACTACCAAACCATTGGACAAATCAGGTTGAAATTTGGCACACAGATAGCTATTATAAGGTAGACATATGCTAAGAAAGGATTTTTGAAAATTTTGCGCCTAAGGGGGTAAAATAGGGGGTTGAAAAATTGAATTCAACATGAGTGAAGCCACAAGCAAAATCTAGTAAATTAATATTTGCCATATTAAACATGACTAATATTCCTTTTTTTTTTTCAAATTAAGCTTATAGTTTGTGTTAGGAGTGGGCACAACATTAGTGCAATGGTTGTGAACTTTTTGATTTTAGTGCAGTGCCTTGATTGAGGTTTCAAAATAACTATGTAATGTGAAAGTAACTGCCTGTCTTGAATGATATTTCAAGCCAACACCGCTGAAACGATTTCAACAAAATTTGGCATGGAGAAAGCTTGCAACCTGAGGAAGAACAGGATACTTATCCTATGCTCTTCTTCAAGATATCCTCAGGACTCATTTAATATTCTCCTACACCTATAATACAGTACAGCAGTACTAGACACATGATATTTTTTTTTAATATTCTTTATTTTACAGGTCTGCACTAACATGTGCAAAATGTGAGCGTACTTCATGTACGTTTGATCCGTTTCACTGTGTGAGTGTGCAGCTACCCACCAAACCAGCCACGGCCCAACCCTCCCCTATACCTGTCAACGTAAGTTAAACAAATGTTAAATTAAACAAGATCAGGTACAGATACAGCTCGGGAGTCACATCCAGATACAGATTACGGATACACTGTGAGCCGATTGTGAACTTTTAAAATGATAACAATATCATAATTTTTGCTAAATTGTGCTTTCATATATGTATATGTATTTTTATTTTAAAATGAATTATTAGTCTGGTCAAAAAGAGAACCGTTGTGGAATTTGAGGGTGCGGCTGTACTGTGCTACTTATTAATTATCTGTTTTGCTACAACAGTTTTCTTACAACAGTTTTTGGACAGACTCAGTAGGTAGTAGTAGGTAGTAGTAAAGTTGCCTGTCTGTCGGTATTCTACAGAATATATTTCGGAGGGTGTGTTCAGGAACTTTTCAACTTGGTTCCACCGTCACCATTCTACCATCGAAACGCAAGGCACAGAAAAGATCTGCACCCCTACGTAGTTAAAATCCCAAGGACGCGCACTAAGCGCTTTGCTTCTTCGTTCCTGATACGCACTGCTAGGATTTGGAATACCCTTCTGGGTTCCGTATTTCCTTCTAACTATAATTTGGGTACCTTCAAATCAAGAGTGAATAGGGATCTTCTAGGCAAGCGCGTTCCATCTTAGGCCGCATCTTCACTTACCATCAGGTGTGATCGCAGCCAAGCGCTAGTCTATATATTAAAAAAAAAAGTAGTATTGTTTTGTTATAACTTTATGAGATTATTTTATTTATTCCTAAGTTGAAATAGTGTATTTTTATTTTTAAATCGTACTATGTTTTGTGTTAAAATCCTACATATTTTAAATGACATATAAGAGCTTACACAAGCCTAAATCGAAAAATAAAGATATTAAACTCCATATGTTGCGGCTTCTCGTCACTTTCTTCGGAATAAAGTATAACAAATTGTAAATGACAATAACGGGAGTCTTTAGAAGTGAATAAACAAGCAGGGTCCATAAACATTAACATAATAGGGAAAACGAAGATGTTACGTATGCATTCATTGTTTTAGGTGGTATATGTAAATCAGCAACCTCGTCAAGTGCGTATCGGAGTGGAGTTGCCTCCAAACTCCACAATGGATGACCTCCGCACAGCCTTGCACTCAGATACAGGCATCGATCGCGACCATATTATACTAGCTGAGATCAATGAGAATGGTTAGTACATAGATACAAAATTTTATGCTATTTATTCATTCCCCATCATAACTTAAACTAAACCATAAATAAATATAAAAAGACAGCTTACCTCCAGTGTAATAAGAACCATGTTACAGTCAAATGTATTGACATTTCGTGTATGCATTCTTATACATTTATGTATCAGTATACGATATGTTCCAAATTAAAAATAGTTGTACTGAATTTGTGACTTTAAATCAATTCAATTAAGGTTCATTTTACTTTGACGCTAATGCCACTGCATTCTTATACGATAAATCGAATTAAAACTTAGTATAAGCCTACAGGTATAACAGTAAATAAGCTCGATGCTTGCTTGCAGGCTGGTGCACGGGCCGCGCCAGTTGGGAGCCCGCAGGCATCGAGCTGGGTGCTCTGTACTGCCTCGAAGCACCGCCTATACTGCAGCCGCCCACCACTCCATACTTGCTGTTGTTGTGGGTCAACATGCTCGATGGCGACCGTTTTGGTTTGTGATTTTATTATATTACTAGTTGGTGGTGACTTCGTTCGCGTGGATTAAGGTTTTTAATTCTCGGGGAATAAATGGCCATGGCATTAATCACACTCGTTCCCATCAACAACAAGTCATTACTTCAGCTACTTTCAAGTGCTTTCTCTCTATTTGGGATTATGAGAAACATACTCTTATCTCTTTCTCTCTCTCTCCCCCCTCCCCCATCCCCTAACCCCTCCCCCTACCACACCTCCGCCCCCCCCCCCCCGACCCCCCCTCACCTGCGATTCTCTGAAATAACTGGCCAAGTACGAGTCGGACACGAGGGTTTCCGAACCATCGTACAAGATTTGACACCAGAGATTTAAGATTCTGTTAAAATTTCAAGCTTCTACTGATTATGTTTCGTGAGATACAGTCTACTGACAGACAGATGGACAGATGGCTAGTGGAAGCTTAGTAATAAAGTCTCTTTGGCACCCTTTGGGTATGGAACATTACATTACTTGATTATACTTTGTATAATTATATTACTTGATTATACTTTGTATAATCAAGTAATCTCCGTACTGCCTCAGGTTCGCCATACGCAATGCAAGTGCCCCGCGAGATCTCGTACGAAGACCTGCAGAAGCTGATGCTGAAGGAGATGAGCCAGGTTATCGCGGAGAGCGTGCTGGAGAACGCGCAGGGGAACGACATCTTCCGGGCCAGGATCGCTGAGGCGCATCGCCCCAGGGACCCCGCGTATTTGCAACCAGAGGTACACATACATCTTGTTTTAATTCAATTTTTTATATAATACTAGTTGATGCTGATGATGATGGGAATAAAAACCCTCAATCCACGCGAACGATTGCGGGATTGCGGGTTTTTATTCCCGCGGGAACTCTTTAATTTTCCGGGATAAAAAGTAGCCTATGTGCTATTCCAGACTATAATCTATCTCTGTGCCAAATTTCAGCCAAATCAGTTCAGTCGTTGCAACGTGATTGAGTAGGCGTAGGAAATAGGAAGTAGGATTAGTAGGAAGTAGGATAGGTAGTAGGAAGTAGGATGATTCTAAAGGATTCAATCCCGGGTACAAAACTGACTTTTTGAAGGCTAAATATTATATGCTTCAACGGTGAAGGAAAACATCATGAGGAAACTTGCATAATATCTGAAAGTTCTGATTCTGAAAGTTTGATGATGATGATGATGAATTTGTTTCAGCTACCACACCCACTGTTCGCATTGGATGTAGAGCAAGCGTTGTGTGCACACGACAAGTATCCCCACCTTCGACTCGAGCTACTCTGGGATCCAGCTCACAGGGACAGGTAAATACTTAAGATAATAATCATACTTCACACTAATATTAAAAGGTGTTATAATATTGGTATAATGTATCGTCGCAGTATAATCCGCGAGTCGGGCGAGGCGTGCGAGGTGCACGTGTCGGCGGCGGGCGCGGCCACGCCGCTCACGCTGCACGCCTGCCTCGCGCACTACACGCGCGCCGAACACCTCGCCCAGGAAGACGCGTGGAGGTAAACAACACACATTATTATGTTGCACACATTATACATTACACACACTTTATACATTACACACACTTTATACATTACTCGCACTTTATACATTACACACACTTTATACATTACACACACTTTATACATTACTCGCACTTTATATTTTACACATACATTGTGCATTTCACATACATTATACATTTCACAAACATTACACATTTCACATTCATTATACATTACACATTCATTATACACACTCGTTAGACATACTTTATATGAGCTAAGGCTCGCTTACCTTATAACAATATTCGATGGCGTAGAAAGGACTATCGCCCATAGAATCATTTTGATTCTAAACATTTGTGTGTGCGTGCGTGCGTGCGTGCGTTAGGGTATGCAGTGAATAATACACTTCTACTAGTTTGTAATTTTATATTGTTCCTTTTTACAGATGTCCACAGTGTCAGAGATATATGCCGGTGGTTAAAACACTTGGTCTATGGTCTCTACCGGACATTTTAGTGATACACCTTAAACGATTTCGACAGTAAGTATTTGAAACATTCGGTCGTACCACAAAAAATTAACAAGTTTTGCTGATAATAAGTTAATTGACGTTTAGACTTTGTGTATTGAAAATCTGCCAAATTGCAGTATGCCATAACAGGCACTGAATTTTTTTATATTTTTTTTTGGGATTTGAGTGTATATCATCGATTAATATTGTTCAAGATAATATGTAGTCCTATACAATATCTAATTGAAAAAGTGTCAGAGAAAACAAATTCTATATTCAGAGTGTTAATACATATTACATTATAATTTTTAAAAGGACACTGGGACATAAATAGGTTCTTTATCATAGTTGAGAACTTTTTTACAGACACATTTTGATCGCCAGCATTTATCTAGTACATTATTGGTCGAAGATATAAACAAATTATCAGCAATTTTCTCTACTCTCGGAATTGTGAACGACCTTTCCCTTTTCAGACAAGCCAAAGGTCGTACAAGTACAAAACTGACTACAATGGTCGAGTTTCCAGTAAACGATTTCGATATGACCCCCCACCTCGTGCGAAGAAACTCGCCTAACGTTGAATCCCCGTCTCACTCGCGATCGCCGCGACGTAGACATTCGAAGCCCTCGAATAATCCACACGAGAACATTTATGATCTATACGCCATCTGCTACCATCACGGAGACGATTTGGAAACAGGTCACTATACGGCCGCTTGCAAGAACCCTTACGACGCGCGATGGTACAAGTTCGACGACTCTAGGGTCACCCCGGTCGACGATGACAACGTTTACGGCGAACTCGTTAACAATTCGGCCTACATGCTGTTCTATAGACGAAAGAAACCCAACGTAGTCCACTCGTGTTCGACAGAGGAAGGTGGACATTGGGCGTTGCGAATGCCGAAGTTCGTGAAACTGGCTTCGGAAAGCCTGAACGAAATCGCCGAAGTCAAAGAGGATACAATCGATAACGCGGTAGATTCTGATGTCAAGGATAACTCTAGAGTAGCAGTTGCAGTGAAGTCAAACGCATCTCCCACCAAGAGCGTCTCGAGTCTATCCGAAGATTTGGGTTCGAGCCACGTGACAGTTATACACAGTACGACGTCCATAATCCAGTCTCCGACCCTTCAGAGGCCGCTAATCGTCGAAGTGAACGGCGACGTAACGAACGACGAATTAAGCGACTACGAAAACGAATCGAGCATGCCGATCGAGCCTTATATCCACAAGGATGTTCACGTCAACCCAAAAATGACCCCCGTCGATACGAGGCGGCCCCGGTCCGTCGACTACCCGGCCCGGTCGAGCACTTCGCCGTCGTCTAGGGACTCCAACAGGAACTATGAGAGCTCTCCGCTAGTCGCGAGTATTAACGAAGTCGAATACCATCCCACCACCGAAGACTTGATGCTGTCTATGTTTCAAGAGTCGAAGTATATCGTGCCTAGACACCACATCACCGGGGAACCTCATAGGACAGGTGAGTGACTTTGAAAACTCCTAGTAGACATCATACGCTAAAGACTTTCATTTTTCAGTTGGCCTTATTATGACTTATGACGTATAGTGGGCGCCATATTGTATTTTCAATATTGTGATGACTTTAGTGACACTCGCAAGATTAAATCAAATCTCTTGATGCAAATGGAAATCTGTTCATGTGTTTAGTTTCTAGTGCGCAACACAACAATGAAATCTAAAGCCAGTTTTTACAATTATGAAAATTGCTATGATCGAATTATTCCTGCGGAATCAAACCAAATCTCATATCGAGTCGCAAAGCTAAAGTGGTAATGGGCAAGGCGGAGCATACAGTTCGAAGAATTGATTAGGGAGGCGGGTTCCAAATTGCTGGAATGTCGCGTTGGTAGACCCCCCCACTAGATTGACAGATGATCTCTGGCGAATCGTTGGCAGTCGTTGGATGCAGGCGGCACGGGATCGTATCTCGCGATTATTTCAAAAGACCTATGTACAATAGTGGACGTCTATCGGTTGAGATGATAATGATGATCAATTATACATATTCGTATCATGAACTATGGTGATAGCTTATGTTGAAATAAATATATTCTAAATCACTTTTTTGCAGGCGAGAAATCGACCGTATGGAAAACTCGAATATCCACATGAGGGCAGCTGATACCTTTTTTAATTTGTATAGAAACTCCTTCCCTTTATTTATTTTACAAGTACCCGTAGATCTGAGGACTCCATGTAGGTGTTTGTCGTTTGAAATAGTACCTAACTCAGTAGTTATAATAATTATGCGAAATGCTAGTGTAAAGCTTCAAATGTTCATCGAGAGAAGTCACTTTCGAGCGCTCATGATCTAGGCCCCATACAAACGATGTTTGATCAAATATAATAAATTTTTTAGACAGGCTATAGAAAGTAACTGTATATTTATATCTGTGGTTTGTAAGAAAACCTGTAATATTCAACTTATTTAAATCAACATAAATATGATTACAATATTGCTGTCTAAAAACACTGCGAAGGAAGTATGGCTGCAAATACAACTTTGCATTAATACCTACGTCAAATCAGCTGTCTATGGTCACGCAGCTTTAGCAATCTATGGATGTTTCTACTTTGACAGCAGATAAAGAAATCAAGGTTAATATTGAAATTAGAATTAATCTTCGTTTGTATGGAGCGCGCTAGGGAGATACTTCTCCTTAAAATACTCTATATAATAAACCAGTTTATTGAAACATACAATACGAGCTTCCAACGATGAATTACGGCTTAGTTTTTATTTATCGACATAGATAAAAAAATAGCATAATAATTAAGCGATTTGTCAATTTTACTTAAATAATCATAAATATTTATACTATACTTAAAAGGCCTATGTTTCAACGTGCTCGAAAATCCTCATTTAGGCATCTCGTGCACTATGCGACCAACTGCCGTATACGTTAGTTTTGACGTTTCCAGTGGCTATGGAAAACAATGGAAAGTTGCTAACTAAGAACTGTCAAACCCGCATTTCGCCGTATAAAATGCTGGTTTGACAGTTCTTAATTAGCAACTTTTGATAGTCACTGAGATAGAGAACAGTTCTACATGCCATGACTGGTGGCAACCTTGGTCGCAGAAGCTCATACGATCAAGTCGGAGTCACGGCAAGTCGTGCGGCCAATAAGCCGAATTGGGATTTTGGCAATTTTTTTCTTTACATTACCAAAACAATAAAAAAGACTTGTTTATAAAATAAATTAATTCAAAACTGCCAATTGATTGGAATGACTTTAACTCCACTATTTTGCGGGGCTTTCAAAACATGTTAGGTGACATCACGCTCAGAATACAATGTTATTTACATAATTTTGACGTAGTATATTATCTGTCTAGCCAATGGTATGTGTTTTGCAGTTTTGAATATCCCGCTCATAATTTGGGTTATAGGTCATTAAATTATGTAATTATAAACTATTTAAACAAAAAATAGATGGTTTAGATATAATTTTGTGTCGATAAAGATTACAGAAAAAAAAATTGGACCCACATTTCAATTCTAACCACACGCATCCTATTGGTTGTTGCGGCCAAGCGTACGTTGTTTTTCGGGTTACGAGTTAACGATACTTTACCTAGAAGCTGCGTCCGCTGGCCGTGATATTGGTCGCGTAGTGCACGAGAGCCCTTAGGGTAACAAACTGTAAGTAACATATTATTGCTAATGGGTAGCTAACAGATATTTTAAACACCTATGGTTTGATGTAATGCTAGATGTAGTATATTTAACTGTGTCTCAAGATTTTAGGGCTTGGTTTATTGTCACTAGTTCAACATTTTGTGTTAAATCTATTTTTCCTTAGCTGTCTCAAAATTTAAATAAGCCAGAAAGGCATAAGCGATGCGCTAAGAACAGCGCATTGAAAGCTCTTACCGCCATGACAATGTAAAGTCCATCTTAAGAACGTCGTAAGCCCCGGGCTACATTCGGCGTTTACGCGATTCTCCGAAATATTTGAGAATTTTTTATCTTAAAAGTGCTAAGGAAAAATGGATTATAGCAACCGTAGCGACACTAAAAAAACATCTTTGGTTAAAAATCTAACAGTTATTTTAATATTTATTTATTTTAAAATAATTCTGATAATTTTTTGTTACGTGTACGACCGACAATAAAATAATGTTAAGTTGGCGATAAGTGATACCTAGAACCGTGAATAAAGCTAACTTAGTTTAGCTCACAGATAATGTTTAGCTCACTGTGTGAATAAAATTATGACAAAATACCATAGCTATGTGAGCTGCGCTAACTTACTACAGTGTTTCGAAAGCTAAGCAAGGTAGCTTACTTCACGGTATTCCTTGCGTTTAAAATAGCGATGACGTGGATTCAGGCCTATTAGTGTTTGAGACGTAAAGTATGATACTGTGGTGTACAAGTATACTGTAGAAGTAGAATATAATAATTATTAATCAGCAATACTATGTTACTGCCTTGAACTTTTAGCTATACTGGACATGATTCGGGCTTAAATCAGTATGAAAAGTAACGCCAGCTTCTATCCAATGTTTGAAGGTCTCTAGATAATATCTTGGTTGCAAACTGTCGTCTAACGCCCGATTTCTATATTCAATCTTTGACGACCTCAATCGAGGAACGAGGAACCGGGTCTAAATGGACGAAACTGGTAGAAAGCTAGTTAACAACTAGTATCACAAGAGTTTCAGTGGCAAGATAATGAAAAAAATTGCCTTATTTTTAGTCCCTTAGCTAATTGGTTCAAGGTTTCAGCATATTTAAAGAATTTTGTCAAAATACCACACTTGTGCCTTGGCTATAGGGTGTTAATTTGTGATTAAAGAAATGTTTACATTGTACGATAGTTGTTCCGACTTATGCATATACGAGTATAATTAATTAAAAAATTGGCTGAAATGCACTGAGATAAATCGTATAAAATCTATGCGTAGAATAATTGATCGATTAGTTATTTTTATCTAATTATATTATTTTGATAAATGAAGAGGCTAAAATTAAAATATTAACATATTTGACATGGTGGCATGGCAGTAGAAAGAGACGACTTTTATTAGTAATATCAACATAATAGGTGTTATTTTTGAGAGTCTCATCAAAGGTTCCAAGTTTTGATCATCAGTTCATTAATGTTATTTCAGTAGTAAACAAGCTCTAAAACAACATACAGCAACCTGTATAATGCTATCCTTTACTGCAGGAAACATTGTAAAAAGGACAGCATGATTTTATAAATCGACAATTTTGTTTAGAGATTATCTTAAGCCAAATTGTAATGTTATGTCAAATTCAAAATTATTTATTTCATGTAGGCCAACTTGTAGCTCTTACGACAAGTCAAGAATCTACCACCGGTTCGGAATGCTGATTCTGCTTAAAAGATCCGGCGAGAAACTCAGCAGTTGCTCTTTTAAAAACAAAAAATATGTAGCGTATCTATCTTGTGGACAACTGAAGCAAAGCAGATTGCTTCCAAGCAACTTTTGTCAGGAATTCATTAACTGTGTAATAATCTCTACTTATTAAATGTGTCTTTAGACACAGTTTAAATTTATTTAATGGTAGTTAGAATTCTTTCGGAATCAAATTATATTATTCTGCACTGTGGTGGTGTTACTAATTTATCAGCGGTGTCCACTGCTGTGCCCCCTGAAATCTGATCCAAAATGTCTACCTAAAGTTACGTCCATACCAATAAAAATTTGAGATATGCGTCGTATTGGGCAAAAATTAATTATTGCAAACTTTTATTTTATAAATATTTTATTGGTGTAAACGTGGCTTTATGCGTATCATGGGTAGGTAACTGCGGCACGTGTCAACTTTCGATAGGTTTTACGCAGTAAACTTTGTCGACTGTGAAATATATTTTGCAAAGTGTAATAATTTATTGTGAAATATATCGTGTATATGGCTTTGTAACTTGTTTTATACATAATAGATATATACGTTTTTGTACCAAATGATATTTTCGGTTTGGGTTAATGTAATCGTCGAATGTAAATATTGGAGAACTTTTTCCCGTTACGGACGTCGCGTAGGTAAGAGATAATGCCACGATGTGATTTAATAATTAAAAATTGTTTTTTATAAAAGACAAGTATAATAAGAGTAATGTGTAATGTTATCTTATTATTTACTTATCAGATATTTACCGGTTAAATAAATACAGCGTGCAAAAACGTGCGCGTATGGTAGATAAAGCGTGATTAAAATATAATAAAGTTTGTATTGTAGACATGCTAAAAACTGTTTAAAAATGCATAAGATTTGTATTCTGCAAATACATACGGGATGCATATTTTATAAATAACCAGATAAAATAAGTATGTCATCAGTGTTACAGAAACTTTAGGCGGATAGTTTGCTCTTGATTTAGGACTGGTTGCACATCTGATGGTTAAAGTTATCGCCAAACCTGCTTACAAAAAAAAAAAAAACAAGCATAGTAGTTTGCACAAGATAATATCGTACCTCCATCCTGAAGGCTGTAGTTGAAATGTTGATAAAAAGATTCCTGGCTTATGCAACCCAAATAGGCTTTTTTTGGTGTTCGATTTAACATTAAACTTCGTTCAATAATGTTAAAGATATGGAGGCATTAGTATACAAAATTCAAATAAAAATGAAATACAAAACTCAGTATTCAGTAGTTAATGAGAACATGTATTTCACGGATTTTGACGACTGACAGCATATTATCTAGACATTTTAGTTAAATAATGTTATAGTACATTCTTTACCGAAGAATAACGATCAAATTACTTTAACCACCAGAAGTACAACTGGCCCATAAAAGAACATACATAGCTTATGGTTATTTTTTTATTGCAAAGATTTATTTCATCACATCCCCAAACCTCGGAAAGTCGATACAAGTTGTACCTTTTAAGTTTAAATGAATGGCTCTCATTTTTTTTGTACCTAATGGACGAAAGCGGCCGATTTGATTGTAATCTCGATTGTAATTTGGTTGCACACTATTCTATGTAATAACCATAAACTTGCCAATTAACTGTGATGGTTTGTGAGCGTAGTGCGTGAGGGGTCACAATTGGGTGCGTAAGGGTTTAAGGTTGGGTGGTGGGAGTGGTGACAGTTCACGCACTCAGCTTCCTCAGAAATCGTCTCAGTCTACCCTCAATACCGCAATGATTCAAAGCACGGACTGAAAATAGAAAGGTCAATGGTCCAAACCCCACCATTGCACTATTGTCGTACCTACTTTTAGCACAAGTTTCTACGTTTTAAAAGGGAAAGAATGGTAAGTTTATAAACTAAATTGGCAGGTCTAAAAGTGCCATCCTTTTCATAAAGTTCTTTGTGCGAAAGGATGGTCCTAATTAATTATACATTGGAATAATTATATTTTTATTTGATATGTAAGTTTTAGCTTTGTGTACAACCAAATGGACACCAAGTAGCTGTGTTTGAATAATAAAAGGATAGGCATCTATGATCCAAATAAATTTTATCTACCTAACAGTATAAGTTGTTTTAAACCAGGTAGTGGTATTATACTACATACAGTAGAATCCCGATTATCCGGACCTCGATTATCCGAACATCCGATTATCCGAACTCATTCGTGATCACTCAAAAGATGTGATTGATTACGTCAAAGGTCAATAACAAGTTATTTCGAACCAAAATTTTAAATTACATAGGTACTTTGTAATTCATTTGCTTTGAAATCGATTATCCGGATTTTCGATTATACGGAATACCCCTGGTTTTATTTGATCCGGATAATCGGGATTCTACTGTACTTTATCTTCAGTCATATCTTACAACTTTTGATAAATAAAAGTAACTTTATTTAAAATAATAATAATAAACTGTAAAAATATCAAATAAATTACACAAAAACCTACGCAAAATTGTTATTATCTATGTACAATGTGGCAAAAAAGTGTGGAAAAATAGGGGTGCCATTGCCGCTAATAACAAGCCTTACCTTGAACTTAAGCAATGGATTGCTTAAGTTCAAGGTAAGGCTTTTTTATAGGCTATTTTTTATAGTAGGTAACCACTAACCAATCAGTGGCAATCAAAAAGTACCAACCCAAAAGTCACATAACGAGTCGAACAAATTGAACTATTCGTGGTTCTACCACGGATAGTTTTTCTATTCTACTATTTCAGACAATTTAACGCAGAGTAAACAAAAACGAATTTTTAAACATTGAGCTACACGTTGACACTTTATAGTTAAAAAAGTCTTCTCGTGTTAGAAAAAAAAATAGTTCCGTTTCTATACTTTTTTGCCAAGCTGTTATACTACAGTCTATTTTTCTTTAAATCGTCATTCGAGTAAACAATAATGGCCGAGTGATAACCAAAGACAATTTTTAGGGTTGGGATGTTATCGCATGAACGATTGAACGATTGCGAAAACATACAACTGAATTATTTTTATCATTTAATTACGATCGTTATGGATGTATACCGTTACCGGTTACTACAGTCAATTTTTAAGTGTGTAAAAGATGTCATCTAGATTTCCAAACTGAATGAAGAAAACAAAAAAAACAGATTAAGATTATATATTATATTTTTTTTAATCATTAAAACATCTTAAATTATTCAAGTTAACTGTTTCAATAATTGTCTGCTGCTGTGATTAACTTTTTAATAACTTTATATTAATTTAATTTACTGATTCAGTATTTTATTCGTTTCTAAAGTTACCCACCTCTACTGTACCGATCATTCAATCCATTTTATTTCATCATTCGCCTTTGCCCATCTCAACGATTCATAGACAATCTAGAGTTTCGAATTGTCATATTCTCGTAATTTGTGCAAATAAGTTCTGATATTATTTCGTTTTTGAGAAAATAAATGTGTTAAAATGGTAAACTCTGAGCATTTTGTGGTAATGGTCGTAACATGTGTGTTTAATGAACAGATCTAGAAACTCATATCTACTTCAAAATGCGTAAGTGATGTGTGATTATGTGATTCTCGTAACAAGAGGTGTTTGTTTACTCGAACGACGATTTAAAGAAAAATAGACTGTACCTACCTGATTTTTTGTCCTGATTTAATATAAATTGAACTCGTAAGGCCGCTCGTTCTCATATTATATTGTATAAAATTTGTTGTTTTAATTTAAAATGTTTATTTTATTTTAGTAGTCCACGTTACTTTAAAATATAAGTGTTATGTGCACCAAGATATTGTGTTTTATTTTGCGTTATTAACCTTTGTGACGCAAATTCCCAGTTATCTAATGCATCCATCCGTGATTAGGAACAAACTCGAGGTTCAGCAAAATGACTTAATATGCCATAATATGGAACATTTGCCTTACATAAAAACAATTCTTTCTAATAAAATCTTTATTTTTTGTCAAAAAATTATATATGTAGGTACCAAATAGGTACTAAATTATTGTGCATAAACATAAGTAGAATACAGAGCCCTTATGGGGGAATTCAAAAATGGTCAGTCATCGTGACGTCAGAATGACTGACCATTTATTAAATCTCGTAACAAATATTTAAACAAAGGTATTAAATAGTACTAAATGCTGGAGAAATTTAACATTGATCGGTCACTTCGGTCAGTCATCTTGACGCTTACGTCATCACACGGCATTGATTTTATTGATCTGTGGATAAGGACATGAGTGATTATATTCTCTTGGCCTTCGAAGGTAGGTAATTATAGGTCCTTAATTTTGTACTTAAAATTTTAATGAGAAGGAATTTTGGTGGCCGACTTATTAGCATTTAGCATTTTTCGCGAGCAGTTTAATTAATCTTGATAGAGTGCATATTAGTTTAATTAAGTCCAATCATCTATAACGAAAGCGATTAACGACTATTAAACGCGTCGACGTGTACTTAAGCATGAAGGCAACTACCTAATAAATAATAGGTAAGTACATCAATATATGTACATAATTATGCTATATTATTATTATGTATAGTATAAGTGTGTCAGTAGGCCCAAGTGCATGAGAGCATGCTATTTATTATGAAGAGGTGACAACTAAGAGCACTCGGAGCGGCGTAGCTGCGTTGCTTCTGCGCCGTCGCGTTGCTACGGAGTCCTTACTCCTACATAGAATACTTATGAATGTTCCCTTCAATATCTATACATATAATAAAATTGTAGAAAAGTGGTGTCTGTACAATGGAAATATATAAAAAAAAAGTAGCAGGGGTTGTTATTATATCGATGCCGAACCCGAAATTGTAATTAATTTTGTTTTTGTCTGTTTGTTTGTTTGTCTATTTGTCTGTTTGTCTGTGTGTTTGTGCACGCTAAAAGACGCTAATATCAGAAACGGCTTATTCGATTTAGATACGGTTTTCACTAATATATTGTAGTAAGCTTCACTTAACATTTAGTGTTTATTTCATGTCAATCGGTTCATAAATAAAAAAGTTATGTCACGCATCGCGCCTGAGCGTCGACGGTATATGTAATTCAAAATATGCTGCCCGAAAAGTCACTATTCCACGCGAACGAAGTCGCGGGCATAGCTAGTCACATAATATAGTGATAATGGAGAGAGCACGCCACTGAATGCAATTTCACCCTGTACACCTGGGTGCCTGTAGCATTTCGATCATTCGCTGTTCCAGGTCTTTTTTCTAGTTACCAAACTGGAACCAACTCACTTCGGGCGGACCATCAAATTCCTGAAAAGCCGGCAACACATTGGTGATACCTCTGGTGCTAGGTACAAGTGCAGCTGTTAATGTGCGGCGGTAATCACTTAACATCCAGGTGACCCGCTCGTTTACTCGCTATTAATTGCGTAAGAAAATATTATATCAACCTACATTTACGGTAAGACATAATTTACTACGCGATGCGCGATGTTTTGACCGCGCAAATATAAGCGCTCATTATTACGCTATAATTAGTTATATGCAAGCTCAGTGTCATTTAGCGAGCGTATTGTTCTCCATGAGCAAATCAGAAGAAGGATTTTGTCGGACTTCTTGAATAGCGACATCGCACGGGAAAATGCAGTGTACGTAGAGCCCTCTCCTCAGACGGACGAAATCAAACGAGACACTCAACCGTAACTGGATGCAAGCGGCGCAGGGCCGAGGAGTGTGGGTGTCCCTACAAGAGATCCATACAGACCAAGTCAATCCTAGACATAGGCATGCCTATTTGTTGAAAACTCCGTAGGATACCTACCTACCTCTAAATAAAACTTGAATTTTATAATACGATATTGCCATTAAATATGTTGGTAGGTAGCTAAATTAAGTACTTTCAATTTCAATGTCTTAGCTAAATCTAGATATGTATTATAATATTTTGTTTCCGGATAACCTTATCATTAAAATATACACGAAACCGACATTGCACCTAAATGTAACTATACCTAGTAGGTAATATTTTAAAATTAATTATTCTTTTATTTATCCGATCGAAAATTACGAAAATAACCTAAGCTCTATTTTAGTGCATGTAATAGTAGGTATGTTTTGGACATGTACCACTTTCAGTTCTAAAAATACTCAGCTATCAAGGCTGATTATAATTATCTAATAGAATATTTTAAGATCAATGATATTGGGTATGTGCTAATAATACATTCACGCCTCAGCATGATTTTTGTAATGAGGTACGCACCTAGCAACAAAAATAAAGACAGGCTCGACACGGTAATTGCAAAACAGAAAAACAAACAAATGAGATAATAAGCAACCTGATCAAGTGCATTTATGCCGAAATAACGTCTCGCTCTACTTGTTACATAGAAACGTTACCTTCTTCCAACATTGAGGGTAGGGCTCATATTTCCTGTTGCTCTCACAGATACGGTATCGAGCCATTATATCGAATGGGGACAAAAACTACAATTGAATGCCTGGGAACATCGATAGAAGTTGCAGCATTCATGCTTTAACTAGGTACCTAGATAAGTATTTACTTTGTTGCATGGACTTGTAACAATCGGTTCCTAGGGAAATTCCGCATGCCTATCTGCTAATAAATTACCTAAGTTGGTACCTATTAAAAACTTTTAACATGTTTAGGAATAAGCTTATGTTCGCGACTTCGTCATCGACTTTTTTTTTTTAACTACCGTAGGAATTCTCACGATAAAAGTAGCCTTTGTAAAAACGTCTCCAGAGTGCTGTTATGTTATATGCCGCAGCAGCGCCGCCGCCGCCAAAATGCCGCGCCGTCCGCGTCGCGTCGTCTCAGGGTTGCTCTATATCCGGTGATCCGTAGCGAAACGAAGGTAGGTATAGAATGCGTAAAGTCTCGGTAATTTGCTGCAACACTGTTTTATCTCAAGTTAAAATTTATAAAAAATGATCTTTTGTCGCTATAACAAAAAATAATAAAAATAAGATGAAAAATAAAGTAAGCCCCCAGTGGTTTTTCAGCGTTTTGTGCAATGCCGTTACGATGGTACGGAACCCTGCTTTAGTGACCCCAACACGCACTTGGCCGGTTTTTCTATATTCAAGTTAAAATTCGCTCAATCCACTATGATTTCGTGACAAAACATGGTTGCAGCAAATGAGCGACATGGAAAACTTATGCCGTCAAGTTATTGTTATTATTTTCCCAATATTAAATAAAGTTACCAAATATTGCACTTGTAATAATTACTAATAACCGCATTTATTACTTTGACCGTAACATTTATATAACTATGTGTAGGTACATTGCTACCTATCCATTGCGTACAGTGTACCTAATAAATGAAATGCTTGTATTATTTTTATTCTAAATTTAGATATGTATCAATCTTGTCAATACAATCTAGTCAAGGCTAAATTTTATATTTGGTACTCTTTTATTTTTGGCTTATGAAACGTTTATGGTAATTTATTTGTATTGGTAACTTACTACAGCAAACACTTCACGTGAATGAATTACTCGGTTACCTAGATTATAATTACGATAATGGTTGTATAATAAACTAATAATGTACGAACAATCCTAAATAGAACCTTATCCGAAATAGAACCTTAGAACCTTGGTAAAAAGACATTTAAATGAAAATACCTTCATTTAAATGTCTTTTTACCAAGGTTCTAAGGTTCTATTTCCTATACACACTTTCCTATTGCCTGGAGTCAAATGGTAGAAATCTATAATGGTTTGTTTTTCTTGTCCTACTTACTTCTCCTACTAATTTTAAAATGCACACGCTTGTGAGGACGGATGGATGGTTGTTATTCTTTTACGCCACAACGAATGAACTGATTTGGCTGAAATATGGCTCCATTCCATATTTCAGCCAAATCAGTTCGCTCATACCCAGATGCAACACATAGGCTACATTTTATATTATTTATATTTATTTTATTCACTTTAATGTAATGGCGATTACCGTTATATTTTAACAACTTTTACTCAAGATACTTAACTTTTTTTCAAGATAGGTAGAAATCTTTACCAGTAGGTATACAAACTAACTCAGGTGGCTAATTAATGAATTATTATGTATGTAGGGTATAATATACGGTACACATAATATGGAGTTTGTTTGTCTAATGTCACACCTATTCCAAATTACGAAATTAAAATTTTCGTAACCCGCAGGTTTATAAGACCTCCTATGTAATAAAAATATATTGCGCCTTTGAAATATGATGTAACTATTAAAAATAAACAACTACTCATAAGAAAGTACATATCATTAGGTAGGTACATAGAGATAGAATACAGATCTGATGCTTGCCACTACGTCCGCGTGGATTTAGGTTTTTATCAAACTCACTTCCCTTATTGTAGAATTTCAAAAAAATCTTACGTTGATGAATCTTGAGGTATAATCTTTAATCCTTACTCCTTACTAATATTATAAATTCGAGTGTGTTTGTTTGTTGGTTAAAAAACAAAGAGTTCCCGCGGGATTTCAAAAACTAAATCCACGTGGACGAAGTCGCGGGTAAGTATTAGCTAATAGCTATGAAATATTCAAATTAAGTCTTTCAATAAAGCTGTAACAGAGCTACGAATCAACGTGATTTTTTGCAATATAGTTGAGGACCTGGATAGTGACAAAGGCTTTTTTATCCCGGAAAATCAAATAGTTCCCGCGGGATTTAAAAAACTAAATCCACGCGAACGAAGTCGCTGGCATCAGCTAGTAATTATAAATGTACACTAATTGAACTGATTGATTTTAACAATTATTATTTATCGCTTTAAAAAGTCTTGACCAAAAGTATGTGCTCGAATTCGGGGTGACCTTGGCCGGAGATCAATAGAAACCAGCGTGCACCGGAGAACAATGATAATAATTAGGTGTCAATCGTATCACGGGTTGGAGCGAGTCCGGCACGCCTTCAGGACCACTTTTACTTTTAATTTGCTGTAGGGGGGAGTATGTTCAGCGTGCGTGTGGCGCTAAGGCTCCCTCAGTGTTGTACTCGGGCGCTGCACAATCTCGCGCCTCTTTCGTTCTTGTCGGCTTTAGCACGTGCGTTCAAATCGGGGGCACCGCGCTCCGGTGTTGAATTGGATAATTTCCCTCTACAAAACGTAAGACTTTAATTTTTAGTAAAAACGCTTAACTACAGTAATCCCTGCTACTACATATTAGGGTAAGTATTATAGATATAGGAATAATATGATAAATGCGAAAGTGTGACTGTTTGCTGGTTCGACCTTCAGTGACGAGAGTTTGAGGACCTGGAGAGTGGCATAGGCTACTTTTATTCCGGAAAAGCAAGCAATCCTGCGAGATCTTTAGAAATTCCACCGGGACGAAATCGCAGACAAGCTAGTTCCCCTAGTCCCTAATAAGTATTAGAAATTAGCAAATTATAAATCATTAAGTGTTTATTACTTGACGTCTACTGAAACCGATTTCAAAGAAATGTTACTACTTACATACATTCAGAATACATAAATATTAGATCCTGGAGACAGACGGTAGGCTTTTAATTCCTTATCGGTCTACTCTGTACCTGTACTGTAAGGCTGAAATCTATAGACCGCACTCTCATTCAGCTCAGACAGAGTTAAATCGAGACAGATTTATGTCAGAGCATATTTGTATCTCGTTTTAACCTCTATCTAGAGTCTGAGCTGAGTCAGAGCATGCTCTATAGATCTCAGCATAAGATACCGGCTGAATTGAGCTCATCCCCCTTCTGAAGTCGTTTAAAAATAAATGATAGCCTACTCGTTAGTATTTATTTCGAAAGCGTTATAAATTATTATTTGTAGAAATGTTAGGACATAATAATTTTAATGGTTACCACAATAAATATTATTATTAGACCACAAACAAAAAAGTTTTACCTCAATGACCGCAATAATTATATTATCACTACCATAGGTACTATGGGGTGAAAATCACGGGTACTGGCACGGACGAAGTCACGGTTATAAGCATAACGTTATGATTTACAAATAAAATCATTGACAATAAAATATCGTACTTAGTTTAATAATGAAACTGTTCAAGATCATAAAACTCACATTAAAATTAAAATATAGTCTATCAAGTTATTACAATCTTGGCTCTACATGACAAAAGTACTGATTTATCTCACTATAAATGTGAATATTTTGGTGAGACACATACTTATAATGTTCGTTTTTCTTGTAGAAATAAAGGTGTGAGATCAGACCTCCTAGTAGACCCTGCTTTACTAATATTTATAAGCGTTACTCTAGGAATATTAAAAAATTTTGATCTCGTCGACGGGCGCAGAATGACATGAATTTCTGGGAGAACCCCCCAGAAAAGAACCATCACTTTAATGTGGGGCCCACAACATTTTCGGGGCCCGTAGCAATCGACATCCCAGGCTACGAAAAAATAAAAATAAAAGAATATCTATTACTGGTGATGTCTTCGTCATCGATGGATTGTCTTAGGATCCACGTATTTTAACTGGGACGGCTTGACGTTAAAATCTTGTAGGCTCTAGGACCCACTCGACAGTAGAAGGTTCGGATAACTTTATCTTCTTCATCTTTGTCGTCTTCTGGAACAGGTAAGTGCCAAGCTCAACTCTAGTTCTCGTATTGGTCCAGGGGCCGAATTGTACCTACCTACTTTATTCGTCGAGACAAATTCCCTAGAGTGGTCTAACCATAACAATGGACATGTTTATCTATGTCAAGGATTATAATAATATACCTACTTATCTTGTTAATTTCATAAAACATTGCACAAAGGAACTTCTTTAGGAAGCGGATGTCTTCTTTATAAGACAGCGTAGGCCTATAATTTCCTTTTTCCATTGCTGTTTAAAAAGATAAATAAATCGCAAAAAGCGTAACCTACAAACTCTTTCAGTTGTAGCACATATTACAGAATACATTATATATTACACAGGCTCGGTTTCATTATTAGTTACGATACCTTGAACGTACGCGTATGCGTTTTGCTTAGCACGTCGCTTACGCCTTTCTGGGAGAAACCAGACAGCTAAGAAAATATAGGAATATACCTTACAGTATTATGTAGATATATGTTCCTATCTTGTACATACCTAGGTACCTTATATTATAAACACATAATATATTATTATTTCCTTGAAGACAAACACCAAGTAGCTACCTAATTGTGAATAATTTACTAGAGGTATGTATGTTTACTAACATATCAAAGAACAATGAGACGACGATGGCGGGAAGTTATTTCAAAGCCGCTATGAACATAGTTATCTGCTTGCTAAATCTAACAGTAGGTAAGTATTTACCAACTCGTAAGGTAAAAAAAATCTAAGACCATAGGTAGGTAACACTGAAAGTTTTAAGAAAAGTAAATCTAAATATTAGAAGTAGATAATTAGGTATTTGGCCATTTTTTTTATATAGGTACTTAAAATAAAGGTTTTTAATATTATAACACAATGGCTTTTTTTAATATCTAAATTATTAGTCTAATTTTATTAGGATACCTAGTTTCACCCACAAATTAGTCCGCGTAGGATAAAAGGTTCACCTTTTAGCCTTTAGAAAAAAAAATTGTCGAGAAGAATTTTCGGGTCCTAAATTCTGTTTAAGTACAGGATTTTTCTCATTTCACTGATAGTATTTACTAAGGACACCTGACGTGCGTACATACCAAAGAATTAGTGAAAGTGGTTAGCGACTTGTTTACATAAATATTGTTACTTGTTGTCACCACTTTAACCGCTACTTGCCAGAGGTTTGAAAAAAACAATTTTGTTTAAGAATAGTTCTTATTTATTGAGCAATAAGAACGAATGCTGATTGTAGTGGACGTTTAAAATTATTGCAAATAAAGAGATCACGCATGGCAATGTTGCTACATAACGTAACGGTGTAAGTTAAAGGACTTTCGGTTTCTTTGAACAAGAGTGAGTTGTTAAGCTGCGCAACTCATAATGGATAAATGTCATAGTTTTATATTTTGACATACCTACCTAAGTACATATTTACCTAACTTCAAAGAAACCGAATTTTTAAAACATAATAATATCTCGGTTTAGATAAACAGTTTCATAAAAATACACGCTGATACCCGTAACTTCGTCCGCGTGGATTCAGTTTTTAAAATCCCGCAGGAACTTTTTGATTTTCCGGGCTAAAAAGTAGCCTATGCCACTCTAGGTCCTTAAGTATACGTGCCTACTTCATAATAGCTATCTATCTGATCCGTCCAGTAGTTTGATAGATCAATCAGTCAGTAAAGCAGTCAAGTCTTATTTATATTTAGAAGGAGATATGTAACTTATGAATTATATATATAACGGTTTTAGAAAGAATGACCTGATTATAATAGATAATAAATAATTTTAATTTATCATAATATCATTGCAACAGATACAACAGATTTATTTTGCATCTCAAATTACAAAATGTAACTTGTAGCGTGGGCAAAACTCCATTCTATTGCATTCGTTTTTACTTACAGCGTAATTATTTCATATTAAATGAAGTTTCGAAAATGAGTTTCTTGTCGGCTCTTCTTAGGAGAATTTGCTTTCCGAACCAATAGTAGAGTCTTGACTTACGATAAGAGCTACAGATTTGGAACACATGAACAGATGTTCATGTGTTCCAAATTATTTCGTTCATGTAGATACATGAACGAAATAATTTTGAATTTTGCATCGAGTTAAATAGGTAAGTTAGCACCAAAGATATCTATTGTTTCTTGTTAAATTATATCTAAGTCAAATCCTTTAATCAAAGGTACCTAACCTACCTAACGTTGTACTCGTAAATTATTTTACTTACATTATAATTATACTAGCGACCCGCTCCGGCTTCGCACGGGTATAAAATATATAGCCTATGTCATTCACTGTTAATGGATGTTATTATACATATAAACCTTCCTCTTCAATCACTCTATCTATTAAAAAAACCCGCATCAAAATCCGTTGCGTAGTTTTAAAGATTTAAGCATACATAGGGACAGAGAAAGCGACTTTGTTTTATACTATGTAGTGATTATGCCAGTGATATAACTAGAGACCGGATTATATGCAACATAAAAAGCTTGTTATATGCATGCAAATATGCATGAAAAATGCTTGAAATATGCACGAAAACTGGCAGAATATGCGAAATTAAATGATAAATTTTAGGAATCCCTAAAAAATAGAAAAGTAAGTATTCATTTTTTTTATTTCAAAATCAGCATACAATTAGTAAATTATTTTTTGATAGACGATAATAGGTACAGTAAGTAACATTATATGATATTAAAATTATTTAGAATTTGTGTAAACGTAAGCAATCAAATATTTTTCTAAATTTTCAGTGGTAAGATTGTGTCTACGATCATTTAGAATATGTTTAAAAGTAGAAAAGGTTCGCTCCATATCCATTGAGGTAACTGGGCAGAATTTGAACTTGGATGCTATGGCACTTATAGTTTCCGGCAAAATTTCTGCCGTCCCATTAATAAAACTATCAATTTGACACAAGCTTTGAAAACCTGGGTTATTGCTCAATATGTTTTCAAACTTTTCTTTAAGTTTATGGGGCAATGCGGCGGCGGCGGAACGCAGAGTGAGTGAAAAATATTGTAAATGTACCGATAATATGCATCATAACTAGATCTTAGGTAAAATATGCTATTACCGCTGAGAATGGCTAAAATATGCAAATGCATATGCGAATATGCAAATGCATATAATCCCGTCTCTAGATATAACGTTGCAAATTAACGACGAACTTAAAAAAAAACTAATTCTATGAGAGCTCCAAACGCGCCCTGTCCGAGAAGAGGCCACGACAGAGTTAAACAAGATGTACTCAATGATATTAAGTTTGCAAACTTTAATTGGTACATGTTACAATATTTATGTTGATTTATTGTCTATTGTAGCTAATGTAGCCTATTAACAATTCATACTGAAGAATGAACTATTGTTTTGAGTCAAAGAAAAGATTATGTTACTGTAGATATAAGTACAATACAAAGAGTTTCAAAAGGGTTTCAAGTCCTTTCCATAAACGTAGTTAGGTATAAACTAGAACACGTCGGATGCACTAATAAAAATAAAAATTCAAAAATATACTTATGTCGCGAAATATGTATTAGATACTTAGGAAGGTAAGAAAGTTAGGTGAGAAAATAAAACTACATTAAATACAGTAAACTTTTTTAAGGGGTTGAATACTTTTTTTTCTTTTTTTCCTGTTTAAAAGAATATTCTTCTACTAGTTGATGCCAACGACTTCTTTCGCGTGTATTAAGGTTCTTTAATTCCCACGGGAAGTCTTTTATTTTCCGGGATAAAAAGTAGTCTGTGTTATTCTAGACTATAATCTATCTCTGTGCCAAATTTCAGCCGAATCGATTCAGTCGTAGCGGCGTAATTCCATCCATCCATTTATCCAAATTTTCGCATTTATAAATATTAATAGGATGTTAATCGATAGACGTCCACTGCTGGACGACAAGAATATTAGCCAAGCTAAATTTGACACAATGTATTCGCCTCTCCCGACGGGTGTGGATATGACAGTAGTGCAACGGGTGGGATCGAACTCGAGACCTTTCAATTTTCAGTCTGCACCTTTATCCGTTGGGCTATTGAGGCTTTTTGATTTTTAATGAGCAAACTGTGAAATAATAAAAATATCTATTAATATTTCTGTTATTTAACTGGACGAGTATAATTAATTTATACTATGCATTGCGTGTGCCTATTATTTAGTCCTAAGTAATTTTATATAATATTTGTAATGCGAGATGGCTCACAACGATAATTACGAACGCGAATATTTTAACATTCTTTTGTTATTTTGAAAGCAAAAATTTTATCCATTAAGTTTTTGATTTATAATAAGCGAATAATTTTATTTATTTATTTATACATCTAGTTAAATTGAATACATAGTGATTTGATAGTACTGTGGTGTAATCATAAACTCCAAAGTGTTTTACCGTACACCGCAGAGCAGCTACTCTAACCTATGCCTTTGTATAACTAAAAAACAAAAAGTATAAGAATACAAAAAAAAAAACACAAAAAAATAATAAGTTTACAAGCGGGTAGTTTAAAAAGTTAATTATACTAATGTTGTACCTAAATACGAAAGTGTATACGTCTGTTGGTTATTTTTTTAATTATGAGGCGATGAAGCAACGGCTCGTTTATTTTATGCATCGATATATTTAACGACCTAAAGCAGTGGTTCCCAAAGTTGACTGGACCGCGACTCACCGAACAAAACTTCTAATTTCGGGACCCACCTCTTGGTTTTCATGAAGGAAAAACGCGACGACAACGTGCGTGTTAAACTGATAATGCACATAAAAGCATCTTTTAACAGTAGATTCAGCTAATAAATGTTATCTTGAGTGCCTATAGGAATATCATTTACGTTTAGAAAATAGTTAAAATAATCTAGGTAATTTCAACAATTTAGGAAATTCAAATTAGGTATTTAATTCACACAATATTTTGAGCGAGTAATAGGTATTGAATTAAATTGAAAACGATTTGGTGATAGGTCTCTTTAAGAGCCGCGTTTAATTCAACTAAGATAGAGTATTGTAGAGTAGATACCTATTGTAGAGGTAAATGTACATGTAATGACTAGATATTGGTTTAAACAACATAATTAATGGGCTATAGAGATAGCAATCGGTCAGCGTAAAAACTAATACCGAATAACAAGCACATTTAAGTTAAATACCGGAAAAATGGCATGTATATTCAAACAAATGAGAGGCTTTACTTAATAGCCGCCACTTAAGTGAAGCATGGATATCCGAGGTTCATAATTAAATTGTCTAAGTAATTTGTATTTACCCAGTATCTGGGAGAAGAAATTATATAGGTAATGATTGTTAGTAAAAATAATTATAAATGTTTACTCGTAATAGTTAGGTTTTTAAATTTTTGCGGGGTTGTTTGTTTTCCGGGATAAAAAAGAGCCTATGTCACTTTATCGGTCCTCAACTATACTCATGGAAAATCACGTCGATTCGTTTGCTCCGTAACTGCTTGATCGAAGGACAGACCAATAAACAATCACACTTTTGCATTTAAATGTTATATTAGTAAGTGGGTACTGAGTAGGGATTTACAATGTTGTATTCTTAGATTCTAGCTTTTAACTGCGACTTCATTCGCATTGACCTGGGATTCAAATTCCCGCGGGATCCTTACTTTTTCAGGATAAAAGGTAACTCACTATCCTATAGTCTTCAACTATACCTCTACAATTGCAAAAATCACATCGATCCGTTATCAATTTATCCGCGCCCTGACCATAGCGCGATGTGGAAGCTCAATCACTCTCTAAAATATGTATTCTGCAAAAAAATGATTTAATTTGCTTAATAATGGTTTAAAAATAGAAACAATAAGTATAAATGTTTTAAAACCTAACACTTACATAAAGTGATAATTAACATTCCAAATAAATAAATGTAATACTTATTCTAATGTGCAAGATTCTCAAATTGCTACGATGTGTACTCATATCTACATACATACGTTCACATATAAAATTATGCAAAAATTTAGTTTAAACAATACGATTATGAAATTTTTTACCTTATTAACCTAGAAAAAACGGTATCCTCTGTGTGTAACAAAATAATTGTAATAAGGTCAGACGTAAAGTGACTGAGTCTTGAAGAAATATTTTGTTTTAGGTAAATTCTTGGTTTTGATGTAGGCACAGGAGAAGAACATCATATATACATAATTATATCGCACCCCCAGATCAATAGTGAGACAACTCTAAAAAGGTCTCTGTTCCCTAAACGAAAAAAGTCTTTCTGAATCTTTTGTAAGGAAAGTTATGAAACTCAGTTTTATTTTAGGTCACATTTCATGACATCATTTATGACCTTAAATAAAATCGAGTTTCATAATTTTGCTACTATAACTACAAAAGATACATACATACATCAATCATCATACATACATATACATGTACAAGCATACATAGACTGCTAATATCATAACCCATCTTTTTGGCTTTGCCGTAGTTGGTTAAATAGCAAAATTCTTTTGCTATAATCCGCCAAAGCAGAAAAGTCTATACAGTACAAAGTTCCGCTTGCGCTGTACACTGCCCATCCTCCGTTGCTCAAACACAATACACCACCACACTACCTCTCCAAATTAAAAAATACTTGTGGAGTCAACATCTGTAGCTACTCCAGTGTTGGAATAACGTACGAAAACTTTATTTTGGGGGTGAGTGTGGTGTAGCCACGGCGTAGCGTTGTTCCTGAATATTTTGTCCACGCTACGTGCTGCTACGCGCAGTACCGCTACGAGCGGTAGTGCACGGTGTAGGTACCATACAAATGTATGCTAGTTTGGCGGATTATAGCAAAATAGTTTATTTTTTCTCCTTGGTAATCATAACATGCTTACCTTACTAATAAATATTTATACTTTAAAGACTTATAGAGTGACTTAGAATACTTTTTATACCGGGAAACCAAATGGTTCCCGCGGAATTTTAAAAAACCAATTTCAAACATCATTATAATATAAGGTTTCCGACATTCGTAGTGATACAATATAAGGATTAAGGACTACCTTACCAAAGCAAATACCGACACTGGATACTGGTAGTCTATAGGTATAATTTCCGGAATCATCCAGAACATTCTCAATTTCAAAATCGAAAATATTACTCATGCATGTGTAACATAAACCTAAGTATTCAATTGAATTTTAAACAACCTAATTTTGTAATAATACACGACAGATATTCATCAATATTATTGTGTAATAAAAGAAGACGTGTGGCACTCGGGGACTGCCGCGGTAAAGCTATTGCATAGCATTTTTTATCAACGCCATCTAGCTGTGAGAGGAGTCCCGTGTCAGGTTATTTTCGTTACGGAATTTCTGGATTCGGTTTCCACGCTCAAGGCCCGCGATAGAAGCTATGCAATAGCTTAAAAAGAAATAGAAATCGCAGTTAAACGATACGACTAAATAATGACTAGATACCTAAGTTTTGTAGTTAACTCTACAATAATTATTTACCTTGAACGCATAATTGGAAGGCATTAGTTACATTGTATACCTACGTTAATTAAGATCTTTTTCATTATATTTGCTCGTAAAGAGGCTCTTATTAAACTTTCAAAACTAAATGGTAGCGCACAAGTGCGATAATAACATCAACAGCGCTTTTTAAAACTTTGCTGCAATAAACACACACAGTTCTATACTATTCGCTTATACTTCACTCAAAAAATTAATTATTTTGTATTTTAAAAACAATTTATTATGTACCAGCTTTTACCCGCGACTTCAGTTCCGCCATATTCTATTAAAAACAATCTGAAGTGGTGATTTCTACATAATTACCAATTTTGTTTCGTCACCAAGAGGTATCTACCTATTGTATGAGAGGACGAAACTGAAGAAATTTTTTTTTTGAGGAAAAGCAGATTTCCTTGTAAGTTTTTTTTTAATCTGAAATAGGCTTGCGCTTGACGACAATCAATACTGGATAGCACTGATGAGGTCTAGTTTAGAGCGCGCTTGCCTAAAAAATGCCTATTCACGCTTGCCTTGAAGGTACTCAAATTATAAGTAGCAGGAAACACGGATGCTGGAAGAGTGTTCCACAACTTAGCGGTTCTTATCAGAAACATTGAATTGAAGCGTTTCGTTCGAGTAGGTTGAATTTCTACCACATAAGGATGCCAACGCTCACGACTTCTCGCAGTTCTGTTCTGTGGTGAAAAGGTGAAGGAGGTATAGAAAATTTGTCAAAAAATACTCTAAACGCCTATTCCATAAGAAATATAAGATTCGCAAATTAAGATCCGAGGCCTTCAGGTTGTTGAGGTATTTAGACATTTTTTTGTTCGTGTTTAATTTTCAAACCAATAAATAATTGGTGCCTTGTTTTTGCACCCGCGAACTATGTCTATTTTAAATTCCGTCAACTAATTTGCATAGTTAACTATCCATAGTTTAGTTGAATTAAAACATGTTCGCAAAAGCTGATGCCAGGAGATACCACCCGCCTGGATTGTTCATAACCTCATCCACGCGCATGAAGTCGCGGGCATCAGCTAGTACCTAATCCTATTAATATTATAAATGCGAAAGTTCTGATGTATGGATGGATGGATGCATGGTTGCTACTCTATCACGCCGCAACGACTGAACCGAATAAAACAATTGTTACTAGACGATGCCCGCGACTTCGTATGCGTGGATTAAGGTGTTTTGATTCCTGTGGGAACTTTTTAATTTTCCGGGATAAAATATAGTTAATTCTTTGTTAATCCTGGGTATTGGGTAACACAGTTTATTATTCTACGGAATCATCGTTCTAATCTGTTCTCGCATCATTTTGTTGTTATAGACTTTAACTAAATAAATACTCGTAAATAATTAAAAAAATAAAAAATAATCATGGGTATGAGCTATCTCCATTCCAAATTTCAGCCAAATCGGTTCATTCGTTTTGGTGTGAAAGAGTAACAAACATACACACACATACAAACTTTAAGCCTTTATAATATTAGTGTGATTCGCTAAAGTCCTTCATATTTCACAAAATTAAGTATGACCTTTGAAAGGGTTTTTCGTTTATGCAAAAGCCTTATAGTACGCGTAGGTATGTCGTTGATCTTACTCAAGAGCCGACATTTTGACGTGCTGAGTGGCTTAGTGACATTTAAATGAGACAAATTGTTCGTCTTGCAGGTAACTACAGCCCTATTCTGTCATGCATTGTTTATAATAGAATTGCTTTGCAGACATATTGTACCCTGCGGGGAGAAAATAATCATAATTATCTGACCGACAGTTATGTACCTACTAAATAAGAAGTTATAGGCAGGTTCGTGTAGAACGGTTGATAGGCAAACTGCCAAAAGTCAATAGCAAAATTTAAATTCAACAAATTTTCAGTATAGGTAGGTTCCGAACTAATAACTCGTATTATGGAAATTCGTAGGTTGGAAAAGTTTTGGCTTGGAGGTTTCCAATCTCTGAGTACACGATGAGTATTTTCGATTTTAGCAATGCAATTTGACATGCAGGTCAGAAAAATTGTTTCACTACACAATGGTGTATCTACTCATATAATAGTTCATGCAATTCACTCAAACTTCAATAAATTCACGAATGTCCGTCAGAATTTGTTGTGCCGTAGAGTAGGTGAGGCCAATTCCGATTTATAGAATAAAAGGCGACCTGCGTCTTTATTTGCTCTTAGGTATATCTTTTACACTAAGGTAGTGCAGGCGTGTTACTGGCAAGTCTCTTAATTATTGCAGGAACGAGATAGGAATCGTTGTGTAACTATCTAGTTGTGCACTATTTGCTTAATTAAGTACCTAAAGCGCGACACAAAATTCTAGCAGCTGTGATCAGAAACGAAACTTAGTTTGCATAGAGAATAGAGACAAAAATGGGATAGTAGATTTATTGTATCCTTAAATTGATACGTACATATCTAGTGTTTTAAACGGGTATGTATTTTATTAGACTGTATTTAGTAACAACTGTGTTTACTAAGAGATCTGACTCTTTGTTTTACTTTGAGATTCATGTTTTCCGGTAAAGATTACAAAAGTATTTTTTTTATATTTATGTGGGTAGAAGACTAGTTTTTTTTAATTATATAAAATGTAGTTTTTTTATTTCAGAATAAATTAACCGTAATAATATTTTTTTAAGTACGTAGATACTATAAACATAGTAATACTTACGGTCCTTACTTTGTGGTATTAACTTAATGGTAGGTAAATAATCTTAAAAAAAAAAGAATATTAGCCATGCCGAACTTGACTAATATTCGCCTTTCTCCTCCAAATAAACGTAAAACTTGTGTTATGAATGGGTTACGACCAGAGGCGTAACTACACCGTTTGAGGCCCGTGGCAAATTCATCGGATGGGGCCCTTCCTCCCCCAATATAAAGAAGCTCACCCAATGAGATAGTATTTTTTATTTTTTCATAAATCACTACGTGAAGTAGGTAAACGCAATTACAATTATTTGATTTTTCTAATAAGTCGGAGCGTATTGTATTTATACTAAGTGTCGTAATGGCACGAAGTCCATTCTTAGCACCTACAATAGCAACGTAAAAGCGACATTTTCGCGAGCGAAGCGAGCGCGAAATTTTTTATGATTGCATAACGGCACTTAGTAGTCCATTCTTGGCATTTACAAAAGCAACATAAAAATGACATTTTCGCGAGCGAAGCGAGCGTGAAATTTTTTTATGATTGCATTACGGTACTTAGTAGTCCATTCTTGGCACCTACAATAGCAACGTAAAAGCGACATTTTCGCGAGCGAAGCGAGCGCGAAATTTTTTGTGATTACATTACGGCACTTAGTAGTCTATTCTTGTTGTTGTTGTTGTTGTTGTTGTTGTTTTAACTTTCTGGCTTTATTTAGTGCCAGTTCAGCACAATGCACTTCGCCAATGTAGTCTATTCTTGGCACCTACAATAGCAACATAAAAGTGACATTTTCGCGAGCGAAGCGAGCGCGAAATTTTTTATGAATACATTACGGCACTTAGTAGTTCATTCTTGGCACCTACAATAGCAACGTAAAAGCGACATTTTCATGAACGAAGTGAGCGCGAAATTTTTTATTCTGCACTACGCCATATCTAGTCCTGTACTTTTGGCGCTTGAGACCCTACGCTTGTATGCGCCGCACACTCGGCATCGTAGGTAAAGTCGGCCCTACCAACTATTTAGTTATTGTTATTGGGGTTATTTTAAAATGTGTTTGTGGACCTAATGACATTTAGGTATTACAAATATGTATCTTTTTAATTTCTGTAAGACATAAATAAAAATTTTGGCCCCAAATTCGCCGCCCATAAAATCTGCTGCCCTAGGCTCCAGTCAAATCAGCCATTTGGTAAATTTACCACTGTGCGTAACCTTTCTTGTCCCAAAGAGTTTAGTTTATATCAATTTTTATTTTGAAAATGATCGCTCGGCAATAGCCGTAGTCACAGGAATGGCTATAAATGTTATGATCATCTTGAGCTTCCGGCCCTCTCTGACCAGGGGCCCCTGCCGGCTAGGGGCCCGTGGCATTTTGCCGTCATGCCACCCTATAGTTACGCCTCTGGTTACGACACCAGTGCAATGGGTGAATTGACCTGTCTTGCAGTTTTCAATTCGTATTTTTAACCGTTGATAATAACTAATGAGGCATTTGCTTTTCTGTCTAAGTATCTTTATAAATGAGGTTTGTCTGTGTTTCTAAAACCTTTCCCTAGTTTCTTTACGTCTTCACCTTATATGTATGGGGCTTTAGTAACGATCAACTCCTTTAAAATGTTATATACGTAATACTTCGAAATCTGTAGGCAACCGGTTGATCCTGTTTTGGTGTATAGGTACAGTACATTTTGTAAGGTCAGAGCTGGCCTTGCAATACATAAAAGGAATTAAGAGAAACATAGTGACTGCTGGCGACTGTCAGAAATTCAACTATGTAAGACAATTGAAGTAGGAAACAAATTCGTTACATAGTTTTGTAGATGTAGAAATAGCCTTGAGATAGCATACTATGTAAAAGTTTATTTGAATAAAAAATATTATATTTCTATTCTATATTAATAGGGCATATAATATTTATACGAATACATAGGTCTTAGCCATATTTGCTCGTAGGATATTTAAATTATTATACATATGCTATTTTTCATCTAAAAATCAGCCTGAACAGATTTTGACTTGACGTACATAAGCATAAGCAGAGGATTTAAAAGGGTGTGATCAACATATATTTTAGGATTTGCCTATACGTAGGTAAAAGAACGTTTGATTAATCGATCTTGACTCAATTTGTCACAAAAATATCTTGCTGGAGGCAATGGAGGGAGGTCATGGATTTTTTATCCCGGAAAATCGAGATTAAAAAAAACATGCGGATGAAGAGAAGACTTCCGGCGACGGTGTTGCCACTAAATTACAACATGAGGTTATTCAAGGGGCGGACCAACAAATTCCTAAAAAGTTCCTAATGTTCATGGCCGGCGGTAATCACTTAACATCAGGTGACTAGCCTGCTCGTTATTTTTTATATATATTTGCTTGCTAAAAAAAATATAAAAAAAGTGGCTGGAACAGCTACTAGTTCGTTATTTTAGAGCATTTAACCAACTAAATGCTGCACGTTTGTTATAAATTGTCATACAAACACGAATAGTAAAGATGTCCTTGATCTACTGATGTGTACCCATTCGACCTCAGTCACAAAAACGTAATAGTTTTGGAAGGTCATTGCCACTTTTACTCACCGTTATGTAAGCGATCGCAGTCTCATAGCTAAAAAACCTTCAAGCGATTAAACAATAGAAATAGATTTATTGTAGTTTTAATTTTAAACGAAGTAGGTACTTACCAATGTACCTACCTACTCTTTTGGTTTGGTAAATAGGTACTTAATTTTTGTATATATTTTCCTTCATAATTTTTTTATAAAATGAAGTAATTAAATATACTTATCACTTCCTATACGCTCTTGTAGTTTTTGTTTATGCTAAGTGTAAGCGGACGCAACAGTCGCAGACCTAGTAGGGTGGTAGACCAAAGAGGGAGTGGAATTAAGGCAGTCCGCCTTGGGCCTCAGGTTTATAAAAATCCACGATGTTCAATATATGAACCGCAAGTCGAAATTTTTTAAAGCAATTAAATAAGTAGTAAAAAAAAAACAAGAAAAGTCTTATAAAATTTGGTACAGTCAATTAAAAAAAAAAACAAAATTCAAAATTATTTATTTCATGTAGGCCAACTTGTAGCGCTTATGACAACCGGTGGTAGAGTCATGACGTTTCCGGTCCGGTCCGTATGCTTGTCCGTCTGTCTGTCTTTCCGTCTGCATGTATGTTTTTTACGGACTACCTTAGGTATACATGAACTGACACGGCCCTTGACCAGTAATTCTTTTTCTCCAGTATACAAATTCCAATGGGACCGAAGACAGTATTGCTGTGTGCCTGCCTGGCGGTAGCGAGCGCAAGCCTAGAAGTAGTCAACCAGTGGAACCTCTTGCAATTCGACTTCCCCCCTGACCCAGTGTTACTTGAGAAGTTCCAACCTGAGAACACCGTGCCGGCAGGCCTGGAAATCGGATGGGACCGATTGTACCTTGGCATCCCTCGACTGCGCGCGGGAGTTCCGGCTACACTCGCGTGGGTCCCACGCTCTCTTCCACCAGGCGTCAGTCCGGTTTTACAGGTATTTTACACTTCCTATTACGTTATATAATTTCGTTTCTTTAGTTATTGAGCAGCAATATTGTTGCACAAATTATAAATTTCTGCGGAAATAAGCATCTTTAGGTGAGGGACGCGTACTTTGGTAGGTATTTTACAGCGTTTGTTGTGGAAACTTGGAAAAATGGAAGCTGGAAGAAATTTCTTTTTTTAGAGATAAGTTTCACCTATGTCTACTTCTTCTAATATATATTTTCTTTTCTTGTAATTCTTTATATGTACATTGTACATAAAAAATAAAACTTTAGGGCCTAGTGGTTTAGGTGTGGGGCTACAGGCGCGTCAGTTACCTATATAAAAAGTAGACGACGCGCCTGTATGACGCAATGAGAAAGAGAATATTTTAGTATCTGCAGCAGAGGTAATGCGGCCAGCCCTCTGGGGACATTGCCGTCTAGCCTTGATGTGAATGCAACTATTTACAATTTACAACTTGTATTGGAATGTTTATAATATGTTACATAGTCGCACATAATTTTATTATGTAAACATACATTTAACATTGTATCTGTATCGATAATATTGTGGTCAAAATATATTCAACGAACATTAGTTACCCATACGATTAGACAATTAGTTAAAGGCGCTAATTTTGATGAACACAATCTCTAAACTAAATTGGCAGCTCTAAATGTAATGTTTTGAAAAGGATATCACTGTTTTTAGACCTGTCAGCTTATATTGTTCTAAACCTGTCAATTTGATTCAGTTGAGATTGGGTAGTGCGTCCAAAAAATTACGTCGATCCGTAGCTATGTTGCAGCGTGATTGAAGGACAAGCCAATAAACAAATACACTTTCGCATTTACAATATTATGTTAGTAAGGATCTAGCTTATGTGGAAACGCATTCTTAGTCGCACTAAATAAAAAATTGCTGTTGCGTCGCGGTACCGTAATAAAAGTAGTGTTAATTTACTAGATTTCAGTTAGGTACATCTTGTCATGCATCTCTTGTCTTGGAACATTTTTCAAATGCAAGCACGCAATACCAAATCGTGCTGTATCTAACTCTACATAACTGAGATATTTATTATTAGATATATTAACCAATAATTTTTATATAAAATTCCTAAAAAAAATGGCTATATGGTCTCATGGTAATATGTATACCATGAGACCATACAGCCATTTTTTTTAATGAATATCTTACGAATTATTATTAGAAATAATTAGAATACATGATGTATTTGGCGTTTCTACACGCTAGTCACGCATTTGTCTTGTTTCACACGACGTTTCGACTATGTTTTATTTCATCTATCACGGAGATTTTTTTGGCATTTTGCTTGAAATAATTTAATAGAGGTAATAAAAAAAACCTATATTATTTCCCACTGTAATATGTCATGAGCAATCTCGACTAATTACAGTCTACAAAGTAAAAAAAATCAATACCATATTTAACCGCAATCGCGAATAAAATAAATTTTAATGGGTATATCGACTGCACAATAATCGACCTTAGAGGCTGGTCATGTTCGTATAATTTGTCAGTGATATTCGGCGTTTCAATAATAAAATAGTAAAATCATAATTATCAGTAACAGAGCGCAGATCTCTCACAGAAGGGTTATAGGTACCACCACGCTGGCCCAGTACAAATTAGCAGACTTACACTCATTTGAGAACATTATGGGGAACTCTCAGTCATGCAGTTTCTTCGCGATGATTTCCCTCACCATTGAGGTTACGTATAATACTTTTTCCTTTATAGGTAGGTAAAAAAACCTAATAGGTATGAATCCTACTAATATTATAAACATAAACGCGAAAGTTTGTAAGTATGCATACTCTTTCACGTAAAAACTACTGAACCGATTTGGCTGAAATTTGGCATAGAGATAGATTATAGTGTGGAATAACACATAGGCTACTTTTTATCCCGGAAAAATACGAGAGTTCCTGCGGGAATTACGAAACCTTAATCCACGCGAACGAAGTTGCGGGCATCAACTAGTGAATAATAAATAATTTAAGCATCTTCATCTTTAAGTACTCAATAAAATACTAACTTTATGTTCAAAGTTGGTATAAAATAAAATAGTTGTAGTAGTGAGATAGGCTTGTTAGCAAATCCTGCTTCGCAATATTACTTTACTTTCAATAATGCGGCCATTCAGGCATTTACATTGTGATATAGGGTTGCCAGACGTCCCGTATTTCCCGGGACACCCCGTATTTTAGGCATAGTTTAAAATGTCCCGGCGGGACTCACTCTGTCCCGTATTTGAACCGTACTTCGTTTTTCATTATGATATCGATCCAAGTATTCACACACGCAACGTTCGTAAAAAAGCAAGTTGATTACCGTTTTTAATTATGATTATAATTTTATTGATTTTTATAGATATGTTAAAACGAATAAAAATATAATAAAATTGACTTGATCATTGAAAAAATATCAAAAAAAAATGATACTAAATAAGTAATTTTGTTTTTTTATTTGTCTCGGGTAAAAAACTGAAATCCCGTATTTTTTTACCTATTTAACCATTTGTCCCTTATAGGCTGAAAAAAAATATGGCAACCCTAGTAATAACCAATATTGTAGTGAATGTAATTTTTGGGTTGCATTGTAAATTGATTCAACATAGCCGGTTATTTAATATTCATAATATTATGAGTGTTATTACAATGAAAGTGTTAAAATATTTAAAAAGGAAGGTCACGCGCAGTACGACTAGATTTTCAACTTACTGAGGGTCGAGAATTTGTGTTGTTTTTTCTAGAGATTCCGGAGTAACTATGAATAAAATTTTTCATTCGATAAAAACTAAAAAATGTGCACCTACCTTTTTACATTTTAGATGCTTATTTTTTACCTAGGGGAAGGGAGGACTTTTAAGTTTTAATTTCTTTGTCTAATATTACATAGGTTCTGATTCAAAAATTCAAGGTTAACTTAGTGTAAAATTGACATTAATTAACTTTAAATCAAATCCACACTAATAACCAAACAAGGTTGAAATACAGGACCTTCGTCTGTCTCGGCGGGATATTCAAAACTATGCCTAATAATAACTATGATATACTACATGGGATGAGTTATATACTCACAAAACAAGCGAAAAAATTGTTCCGAACGACGAAGAGTATAATATTATGTAGTAGAGTATGTCATTGTTAAATGACATGACAAATTACGAGGAATATCTGCTATTACGCGCTTCATTTAGTGCGTTACCGCTTGTAAGATATCCACCTCTTTTTTTATACATAAACCACAAACTGTATCATAGAATAATAATATCACTTTCTTCCTACCATAGTTACTCATACATTAGGTACTCATAAAAAAAACTATATTGTAAATTTTTGTAGGTTGGATCTTTTTTGAGTAGGTCCAATTATGTTTTATTTTTTGTGAAATTGGTTTCGTGGGTCATAGGAGTGGCATGGCTTATAAAAGTCTTATCGATGTGGTTTGGTTGTGAAACTACACGTTTGTCGTGGCCGACCTCGAGGCGTGGTGGGCGTACGATTGCGCCTATGCGAGGTAGGCAGTTCACAATTGTTGCGAGAAAGCGTGAAGGGCAGGAACTTAGACGTAGCCTTGGTGGGTTCCATTGCGCCTAAAGCTAAGAGCATAATATAAGCGTATAGAGTAGCGGTCACCGCACGATAAAAGTTGAAGTTGGTACTTAGTAAAAACTAGTGGTTCGCCCCGAACTGAGACCTCGCGATATCCCATAATTCCCAAAAGTTTTAATTATATATTGTAATAATTAACTTTTAACATTAGACGCAATAAAAAAAATAATAGTTGACATAAAACTGTTTTACTGACACAGCGCCATCTATTAGCATTATAGTGAAGCTATTAGCTTCACAATAATGCTAATAGATGGCGCATTAAAATTAAATAATTTCGTTTCTTTATAACATTTATCTAATTTTAGTATTTGTTGTTCAAGTACAGGATATAACTGAATTTTCAACCAAGTTTCACGTTCTTATATTCAGTAATTCAGAAGTTATAGGGCTCTGACAGACATTTATACGGACACACTTCTCTGTCTAGTAGGCAAGCGCCCTAGTTGACTCAGAGAACTCGCTTCGCTCGTTCAATAAATAGATACCTACCTACGTATTATCTTTATCTGCCGCACTCAGAAACATTTTTGTGAATCAAATAAGAAGTTAGTCTGTATACTTTTTGTCTAGAAAGATAAAAGGTTACCGTAAAAGCTAGTCCTACTATCCTACTAATATTATAAATGCGAAAGTTTGGATGTATGGATGGATGGATGCATGTTTGTTACTCAATCACGCTGCAACGACTAAACCAATTTGGCTGAAATTTAACATAGAGATTAGATAATTATCTATCTAAATAATAGTCTGGAATAACACATAGGCATTCCAGAAAATAAGAGAGTTCCCGCGGGAATTAAAAAGTCGCGGGTATCAGCTATGTACCTAATATTCTCCTATAGGCTTACCAATCTGCTGACCGCTGCGGTTAAAAAGTATTGTTTGCACCCATCCTTATAGTTATTTACTTAAGCAGGAATGCTCCCAGCTATGGCATAAATTCTATCATTTACAACCTTTTACAACATACAACATGATTTTATTGACCGACATGTTTTAGTTTGGAATGTTTGCCTTACAGCGAAAATCCATTTTCCAAAAGTTTCTTCACAACGTTTTTTCTCTAGGTAATAAAATAAAAATAGCTTTATTTTCCTTTTACATTTAAAAACTTAATATTAATTATTTTACTACTTTTTTCTCTAGGTACCATTATGAATCTTATAGGTAACGTATGCCCGTTTTCACGAAGGTTCCAACTTATACGGCCTACCTAAGCTAACTTAGCTGACGCTTTCTGTCAATGTTGTTTTCACGAACCTTTAGGGAACACCTTAAGGTGAAAATGATATTGAGTAAGATATTGTATTTAAGGGCTACTTAAGTAAAGAGATTCCTACTAATTAGATAGATAGATAGAAGAGACTTCTACTAATTAGGGAATGATATAGGTATGTTTGGTGAAAACGGGCATAATTCTAATGTTAGAGAAGCCAAGAAAGCTTTTATTTTATTCGGCAAACATCCCCACGAGTCCGATAAGAATCTCTGTTTCAATTTAAAACAGACTGCTTTAAAATGGCATTCCAAGCGATGCTTGGAAATATTCCAAGTGATAAGTACCTTTTGCATTGTTGTATTTCCTAATTTGTATTCAGTTTGAAAATTCGCATTCTCGATTGATTCTTTCTTTTGTTGACATTTGACAGACATTGATGCTATTTACTGAATATAAAGAGAGGTAAAGAACGTTAATAGTACCTATTTATTGTTCACAGACGCTATTCTAGTTTATTTTCCTTTTTGTGTTTTTAGTGAAATCTCTAGATTTCTAAATGTTCGCTATCTCTAGTGATTTCTATTTTAGGAACACTTAAAATACGAGCACAGACGTCATAATTCTTATTTATTTGATGTCGGATGTAAATATAATATTGTTGAGATTATTATGTAACTAATTTATGGTTCTAGTTGGCTGCTTGGTCAGTAATTTTTAAACAGGGGAAAGTTTTGTATACATATTTAATTTAAAGAATATTTTTTTGTCATCTCACGCTTACTTTTTGTAGTAAGTATGTATACCTACTGTGGTTAGGTTAGGTACTGGCCTGAAAAAAATATATATATCCAGTTACCCATACCACACAAATATTCCAAAAATTTTATAAATTAGTGAGGGATCGGAGTATGAAATTGCGACGTAACAAGGAACCAATCTAATAATAAAATTACTAACTGCCTTAGGTCCTATACATAGGTATATTTATATTCGTTTTCCGAGAAGAGGACAGAGAAATATTCCATAATTGTGATCAAATTTTTTCAAGAACTTATTATTTGGAGTGCCTAATAGATACTTGCGAACACTGATTGCACTAATCTCGACTAATATTATAAATGCGAAAGACGTTTGGTTTATCCTTCAACCACGCCGCCAGAGCTACGGGTCGACATGAATTTTACATTGAGGACCTGAAGAGTGACAAATGCTACTTTTTAGCCCGGTAAAACAAAGGGGTTTTAAAAACCAAACTCTACGTGAACGAAGTTGAACACTGTCGAACATAATATCTTAAACATAATTTTCAACTTTCACAGGCATACCCTGACTGGTCATGGCACACCGCTGGCCGCGGGGACATCAACTGCACGGGTCTGATCTCCGTGTACCGGGTGCGCGCCGACCGCTGCAACCGGCTCTGGGTGCTGGACTCCGGCGTGATGACCAGCCTCGACGACTTCCGGAGAGTTTGCCCTCCCAAGATCCTCATCTTTGACATGGCTACGGACCGCTTGGTAAGTCGTTACCTATTAAGTTAGTTGACACCTTCGGTGCTTCAGTTTCTTATTATTTACTCGTATACAACCTTGTCGGTGTTCGGTCGTCGGGGTCCCAAGGTGATGGAGTGGCTATCCCGCACTGGGAAGCGCAGTGTTGCTAGAAACCCTTTGTAAGAATTGTAAAAAGTAACTTGAAAAATGTGTTGATAAAAGGTTATTCACTAAATATATAAAAAACGAGCTTATTCCCGCGGCTTCGCTCACGCTATTCTCGATTTTTCAAACGCCTATTTTATCACCCTAGGGGTTGAATTTTCAAAAATTCTTTCTTAGCGGATCCCTACGTTATAATATCAATCTGCATGCCAAATTTCAGCCTGATCCATCCAGTGGTTTGAGCTGTGCGTTGATAGATCAGTCAGTCAGTCAGTCAGTCAGTCAGTCAGTCAGTCAGTAAGTCAATCAGTCAGTCACCTTTTCCTTTTATATATTTAGATTGAGCCTCAATAACAATGAAGAATTTGTAAGTAAGTCTATGAAACCGTTTTCAAATAGACACCAAACATTTGCTCTCGATATACGCTCGTACCACGCGTTTAGACCTGACCTTCTCAGCTTTATTTCAAAGCCATTATATTGATCTTTAAAATAGTAATCCATTCTAATAACCGCCTTTGTTGTCGGGTCAATAATTAGTATCAATATATAATTAAATAATTTTATAACCTATTAAGAATGTGGTTCACTAAGCGTCCAGACTATTGCGTAGGTGGGAAATCTACGAAATAGTGGTTCATTAAATTTTAACAAATCTAGAGAAATACCTAACTCGTGCAGGCGCGAGAAGAATGACGGTTTTTTTTAGTTATGCAATCGTTACGCTTTACAGACTGTGAGAATAATTAATTCAATGGATCATTTGCTGTGTATAGGCTTATAGGTGCGTTAACTGTGTGTGACCTGATAATTGAACCTACCTGCAACATAGTAGTTATAGTATGGCATCGCTACACGCCCTAAAGCATAGAATTCTTAAAGTATGGCACAGTGCATTCGAAATATTTAGAAGGGGTTTTTAGTGTCGATAAGCTGAATATTCATTATCAGCAGCCCATCAAGCTACGGCTCGCCCTGAGCGCAGGTCTCTTCTCAGAGACCCCTAGGTAAATTAGCAGACTTCGCACACCTTTGAGAGTATTATCAAAAACTCTCATGTGTGCATGTTTCTTCTAAATGTCAGGTTAACTTTATAGTTACAAAAAACGTTGTAACTAATTTTACCTATGGATCCTATTAAGGACATTACTTGCCTACGATTTTACTTCTAAAATAATTCAGTAAACTGAGATTTATTTAATAGAGCCCTTTGATAAAATAACGTGTTTTAGACATGGTTACCTATCTACTATGCATCTACTAATTTCGAAATTTCTCAAGGCGTGAAGTCAATCCAACTTATGGAATTAAGATCACCAATAAAGATATTTTATCTTAAATCTAAACGTTTATTTAATTGTTGTTGTTTAGCCACCTGTTACCTAATTCCTCTTGTGGGTAAATACTTATATTAGATAATTTATAAATGCCAATTAGATACAAATAAAAGCTGATGCGCACACTTGGAGTTGTAGGTGCGTACGCAATTTATACATCATAAAACATTAACACCAAATTAACACATAGGTGTTATAATGTATAATTATACGATGGGTAATTTTCCCCACGAAAAGAAAGTGTTCATATAGATGAGCATAAAGCCCTATTCATGGAAAAACTGATGTAAATACGGTACTTTTACTTAAATAAAAAATAATAATTTTAAAGTAGTCTCATATCTACATATTCTACTAATATTATAAATGCGAAAGTTTGTGAGAATGGATGGATGTTTGTTCACGCAAAAACTACTGGACGGATTTGATGAAACTTCACAATGTAATAACTTTTACATAAAAATAGTAGGTACATACGTTACATTTTATCCCGGAAAGAGTTCCCGTGGGAATCAAAAAAACCTTAATCCAGCGGATGAAGCGCGGGCATCATCTAGTAACCTAAAAAAAAAAATTGTCGAAAGTTCGATTCCTTTGCTGCACCCATGAATTAAAGTAATTGGCAGGCATGTAGATATTATAATGAAACTGATATAAGAACAAGGTCTCTAGATACTTTTTCCGCAACCTCAAGCGTGCCTAATAGCTAAGTATGATGTAGGTAGATACCTATACATTATACTTAGGCTCTAACACGAGAAAAACGAAACTAAAGGCGGTTACTGAACCTAATTTCACGGTGGGTTTTGTTAGAAGCATTTATAATTAATTTATTAATTTTACATAATATTTTTTGTTTAATTCTATTTTCGGAGGCAATTGTGTGTTAGAAAAAAAAACAAAGAAAAAATACCTAATTGTTAGCAGTTAGTTGCCTGCGACTTCACTCGGGTTGCATTACTTATGACGAGATTGTATTTAGTAAACTAATATTTGACATATATTTTTCCTGTATTTATGTATTTGACTTTGACAAACATTAGTTCAATAATTTATTTTTTATGGCCGAAAATGTAAATGGTATCTCATATCTCATATTCGGCATCTTTACCCTAATATTAAATAAAAAAATAAAGTAAATAGGATATAATATTACAAAATAACACAAACTAATTATTGATATACTTAATAGAAAGTTTAACGCAGTCGCATAGGCAAAATTATGAAATGTCAAATTAAATTATTGCGATTCCTATTTCCTGTTACCTATTTCGTAGCACGGCAATCGCCAGCTGTCTATCTATATTCTCATGCCTAGTAAGGAAACATTACAATTTTTTAGATACGTTATAAATGTATTAAATATAGCCATTTTCTAAGAGCAGGATGTTCAAGATGGAATTATTGGCGCTATTATTATTATTTATTAAATCAATTATAAATTTTCCGAACCTACTTTCAAGTCATAAATTAATCTTAAGTTGAATATTCTAGCGACAATTAATTCGGTGTTAATAGATTGTAGGTGACCCTGATACTCAATACTAGTGGTGCTGGATGGCCCGTAGCCTACGTTTCAAGGAGTTAGCTTGAAATCTATATAATGCACCCACGTTGACTTTGTTTATTTACTTTCGCATTGAAACAAGCCAGATTCATCCCAGACTTCTGGACGTTTCAATCTGTCTTGTTTTAACTCGAACGCCCACGAAAAGCGTTTCCTAATAGAAAAAAAATATATTTAAGAGAAGTCTCTCCTGAGCATTGTGTAAAGCTGTCTGAATTTTCAAAAAATTTCAATGAGTTTGAATGGGCCACGCTTGAAATAAACTCCAACATTGAAATAAATATTATTTAATTTGAATTTTAACTTGATTTTGAAATATAACACAAAGATGAAAAACTTTCCTAACATTACTGAAATGGTATGTATACATTATGTAGTATGGCCATACATTATAATACTGTATGGCATAGTAGTAGGTAGGTAGGTACTCAAATGATATATTTAGTATGTAATTACAAATTGAGACCTTCTCTGCATTATCATTTATCACAATATTGTCTAGCCTACCATAACACGAAAAAATGAGTTCAAGTACATACAAACCATCGATCAATGCAATAGATATAAAATTATACAAGCACCAAAGGGTTATAGACATTATTTCAAAATTGCCTATGGCCATATCTGTCTTTGTCTTTTTCTATTTCTATTATCTATATATTACTTAAAGTCACGGTTGCAACAATAAATTACAAGAGTCACGGTGACCTTTCCTTTTCAATCACCACGAAACTATAAAGTGATTAAAATTAAGATATCGTGTCAAATCTGAGTTTGTATTCTTACGCTAAATTACTCAGGTACACCTAAATAGTTAAACCGTAAAACCACGAAGTATAAAATAATACTATGTATATGCAACGAAGTAAGTAATGACATCCGGTCTATTTGTTAAGATTTACAACCGCAAATTCATACTTATACTAGGTATTAGGGTTGCCAGATTTTTTTTCAGCCTATAAGGAACAAATGGTTAAATGGGAAAAAATACGGGATTTCAGTTTTTTACCCGGGACAAATGAAAAACAAAATTATTTAGTGTCATTTTTTATATTTTTCCGAGGATTGAGTCAGTTTTAACATTGTCATTCTGACACTAACACTGTCATTGGTCGATGCGGGCTGCGAATGCGAGACGAGTACGTTTTACGTACTTTGCGTGTGTGAATACTTAGATCGATTTCATAATGAAAAACGGTACGTACGGTTCAAATACGGGACAGAGTCAGTCCCGCCGGGACATTTTAAACTATGCCTAAAATGCGGGATGTCCCGGGAAATACGGGACGTCTGGCAACGCTACTAGGTATACATAATACATAACGTTACAAAGCGGCAACGTGGTCACGTTTTTTAAATGCCGACGAACGTACGTAATGCGTAAGTAAATCTGTCATGGTATGCACATGTCAAATCCTTACTTTTCTTGAAAGTTAATTTATGGTTAAGTTAATAACAATGTCAGATTTACGCACAGTTAACGATAACTCGAAAGTTATGCCTTAGATATTAGATATACTCGAAGGCTCGAGACGGTATGTATATCTATCCATACCTTCCTAAATAAAATTGAGGTGTCTGTATGTAATCTGGAAGTAACCGACTCTTATTATTTACACAGAGTTATTTGAACCTTACCATAACCGAACACATGTTTTAAAAATTTTGTCTGTCTGTCTGTTTGTACGGGACAATCTTCGGAACGGCTGAAAAGTTTGACGAGATTTTATTACACAAAGATTAACAACATAGGCTACTATTTAACTGACTTTCATAAAAGGAGGATATTTCTGAACTCTTAAATCGATAGAGACCGATTCTTCAATCCTGATGCTGCAGGGCTAACCACCTAAACTGTGAGGATTTCGGAACTTTCGATTAAAAATAGACATTGTAGGTACCAAGTAAAGAATTCATCATTGAACTCCAGGACCGAACTCCTCAGCCAAGTTTTGGTCGTTAGCCACGATACAGCGGAAAAATTTCGTAATTTCATTGGGAATCGGAAATTGTACGCGGACAAAGTCGCGGGCAACAGCTAGCTTATCATAAAACGTCACAAAATTCTACCACAATCACGATACTTCGACATGATCAATTTGGAAATGATAATTTTTGCCCAAACTGACAGTCTGGTATGGTAAAAAAAGATAAATATTCAACAGCGCAATCATGCGTAACTAAATAATTGGATATAATGATTAAGTCTAAAAGTTGTTGTTTTATTAATAGAATACTTTATCCACTTGCACGGATTTAGGTACTAATTGACTTCTAATTATAAATGGTAAATATTTAGCTAATGTAATGTAGGTAGGCTTAAGTTATGTAGGTGAACCGTTTTAGCTACCTATAGGAAGGCGAAGGAAAACATTTTTTTTATCCGACAAAATGACAGCCCTTGACTGCGATCTCGCTTGATGGTAAGTGACGAGATAGACAGACAGACAAAATTTTAAAAACTGTCTTTTTGTTATAAGTACCGTATTTACTTTCATAAAATGTATTTAATAACCTCCTCTTTTCTGGAAGTAGGTTAATAAAAAACTGTTATTTTGATATTACAAACAGATACTTTAATTTTATTTATTTGTATAGATTATACAAAATTAAATTTAATACAAGTTTCTAATGTATGGTCTAACAAGTTAATTATTATTTTTATATTTGTGGTTAAATTTAAATGTACAATATAAGTGACATTAATTTTTTGTCGTCGTCAGTTTCCATGATACTGGGTCGCACCGCATCCCGCGTGGTGGTTCTTAATTTTTTAACCGACTTCCATTTTTGGAAGGAGGAGGTTATCAATTCGGCCGGTATCTTTTTTTTTTTTTTTTTTTTTTTTTTTTTTCTATGTATGCCCGCCGATTACTCCGAGGTTTCTGAACCGATTCACGAGATTTTTTTTTTAATCGACAGAAGAAGCTCACGAAATGGTCCCATAAAAATTTTTACCTTCAACTCCTCAAGCCTGATGCTGCAGGGGTATTTCCCCCCTAAATTATGGGACTTTAGGAACCATCGTTTACGAATTGGTATGCTTGGGCTAAGCATATACTAGATCATAGAGCTCCAGGTCCTACTCTTCAATCCTGATGCTGCAGGGTACTGCCCACCTGAATTATAGGGATGTAGGAACTGCTAATCATGAATTGTTATTGTATGTAATAAGCATATACTACTTCATCGAGGTCTAGGTTCTAGTTCCTCAATCCTGATGCTGCAGGGTACTGCCCACCTAAATTGTAGAGATTTAGGAACTGCTAATCATGAATTGTTATTGTATGTAATAAGCATATACTACTTCATCGAGGTCTAGGTTCTAACTCCTCAATCCTGATGCTGGTGGGTACTGCCCACTTAAACTGTGAGGATTTAGGAACTTTCGCTTGCGAACTGATATTGTTAGTATCAAGCATATTCTACATCGTGGAATTCAAGGTCCTCGCTCTTCAATACTGATGCTGCAGGGGTACTGCCTACCTAAACTGTGAGGATTTAGGAACTGTTTGTGTATTGTTAATAAGTACTGTAGGTACCAAGTGTAGAACTACATTAGTACCGTAGCGTTGGAGGGAGGGGAGAAAGAGAGCAGGAACAAGCTACACTAAAAAGCTTAAAATAAAAATTCTTTTCAAAAAACCGACTTCAAACGCCACTACAAAGTATAAAAATAATTTTATTTTGTACACGTTTGTTGAAGTCGGGCGGGCTTAACTAGAAACGATGAAATTGATGCGCGACGCTTATCTTACGGTGACATATAAAAGACACGCTTATTGAAATCGGGCGAGCATCGCGTATCGGATTCACCGTTTCTAGTTAAGCCCGCCCGACTTCAACAAACGTGTACAAAATAAAATTATTTTTATACTTTGTAGTGGCGTTTGAAGTCGGTTTTTTGAAAAGAATTTTTATTGTCGTCGTTAGTTTCCATGATAGGTACTGAGTCGCACCGCGTCCCGCGTAGTGGTTCTTAATTTTTTGTCGTCGTTAGTTTCCATGATAGGTACTGAGTCGCACCGCGTCCCGCGTGGTGGTCCTTAATTTTTTAACCGACTTCTTGTCGTCGTCAGTTTCCGTGATACTGGGTCGCACCACTTTCCGCACGATGCTCCTCCACTTGTGACGGTAATCATCGTTGCAGGAGTACTCCACTACAGTTGTCTGGGTCAGCGCTTCGACTAATTGTAATCAAACACTGCGTAATGAAGTTTTCACGCGTCAATCATTTACAATTTATACCTTACATATCTCGTAATCATTATTACATATTCGATGTACCTTACGAATACACGGGGGATTATTATGTAAATATAGAAATTAACAGACGACCGTCCAAGCTGCTTTATTACAAGGTAGTTATTCGTACCTACTGCTTTCATTTTATATAGCTTCTACTAAACAGGTTGCTATTTTGAGAGCAGCGATTCTTTGATGCAGTTTTTCTCTTCTCTATAATCGACGCCATGGTTCTTTCTCCCTTCCGCTTCACTGAAGGATGTCGAAATTGTATAGCAGAATTTTCTTAACCGTTGTTTCTTTATTTCTTAGAACATACCTACTCTACCGAGTACTCTATGGATGCGGGTTTTTTGAAATTCTCTATTTTCTCTACAAAAGACCATCCTGTAGCTGCCTAGCTTACCCAAAGTTTTGTTTATGCGAAGATCGTTTGATCTCTAAAGTAGATACCTATATCTGGACTCAGTCAGACCTGTGACGTCACTGGCGTTTTCTTTTACGGTATATTTTGTAAATATACGCAACCATGGCAATGGTTTGGAATGTAATGAAATGTCAGTGTTGAATGGTTTATTCAGTATTATTGGTACCAACCTCACACAAATGCACGGCACACCCTTTCCAATATAAAAGAACGACCTGCGAGGTCACTGCGCCTTTGACGCACTAATTATATTATTATTTATCCGTAGTTACTAGTTATGTACATTTTGTATGTATATTTTGTTAATTTTTGTTTCAATGATACCGTATCTTTTTAGTTCCTTCTTGTTGCTTATAAAGTTCAAGAAAACCGGTAAAAAATGTGGTACCAGTTATACTCTACTATTACTATCTATCTACTACTACTATCCTACTACTCCTACTACTTATACTCAATGAAATTACGATCTAGCCTAAATTGTTGTCTTTTATTTCTTAGTCTTTCTCGATAATTTGTGACATTTTGTACACGAGTTCTTTCAGGCAGCACTTACAAAAAAATCAACGTAGATAGGTACTAAATCAAATACAATGGAATTGCAATTATTAAAAAATTGTTTGTTGGTTTCTCCTTTCAGTGCAGCAAATGATTGACCATCGATGTTTTTTTGCATGGATATAGTTCAAGACCTGGAGAATGACATGGGCTACCTTTTATCTTGGACAAATGAATTGCGAGTGCAACTGATCTGTCATAACTAGGTCATAACTCATTACTCTACGCCTTCCTATGTAGGCTAAACCGTATTTTCTAACATTTCTCCTTGTTTAGATATAGAATTTTCAGTTCAATTGTTTTTATAATGAACAATTAGTCTACCATTTTCCATCCAATTAAGGTAATTCGGTAATTATCGATATAAGACTGCATTCAATATAGTGTAATTATTTTCGTTAAGGTCAGTAACTTTGTATTTACGCAAGGTTCTGGCGTATCAGTTACACACACTGGCGATGGATTTAATTCATGTTAATTAAGTCATCTTATACGTATTATGTATCTTATTTTCCTATTGATCGTTTTGTTTTGTTTGATTTCTTTTGGTTTGTTTGATTGATCATTTAGGTTAAGTTGTACATCAAGAGGTTAGAGTTACTTCAGAGTTATCGTTAAAAAGACTTTCTTTTCTCTATTCTGTTCAGTGGTTATCCGAGGAGTTGAGTAGTTAAGCGTGCCACAACACCCAAGGGATGATCGAAAGAAAATTAAAGAAACTTTAAAGTTGTTCTGTACAAAGAAGAAAGTCTTCTTTATTCTGTTCAGTGGTTAGGGAGGAGTTGAGACGTATACTATACAACGTGTAACAAAAGTGTGGGTCAACCCTGAAGGAGGTCAATGTGCTCATGAAACTATAACTATAGTCAAGCGTGCCACAACACCTAAGGGACGATTATGTCGGCTCTGGCAAGAGCGAAACGATTGAGAAGAAAATTAAAAAATCTTTTGCCTTTTTCAGGTGCGAAGTGTGTACTTCCCGCGGGAGTTGTTGCGCCCGGCTTCCCTTCTCACCAACATCGTGCTTGACGACACAAGGTCTGGTTCCCGACACTCTTCGTGTGACAATCTCTTTGCCTACATCACTGACACGGTTGCTCCAGGTAACGTTTTACTTATTAATATTAACTAGCTTTTGCCCGCGACTTCGTCTGCGTCGAGTTGCGTGGAGAATTGCAGCATATAATACAGAACATTCTTGTAGCAAGACTGAAGTTCTGAAGATGATTTTCAGACTAATTATGCCAAAAAAAGAAATTTAATGGCCTGGTACTGTAAAAAAACATCAATATCCATCTAAATATTATATCAAACTAGCTGATGCCCGCGACTTCGTCCGCGTGGAGTTAGGTTTTTAAATACCTCGGGAGCCCTTTGTTATTCCGGCGTAAAAAGTAGCCTATGTCACTCTTCTATTATACTCACCGCAAAACCCCACGTCGATCTGTTCTGCCGTTGCTGCGTGATTGAAGGACAAACAAACGAACATACATTCGCATTGATAATATTAGTAAGGATTAAAACGGTCATTTAATAACGTTTGGGACACTCTTGAATGTTTATACTCACTGATCTCTCCTTTGTATTCTGTGCAGTTACTAAAAAAATATAAATGCCTACCTTACATGGTATAAGATACGAGTAATATTGTACCTGTAGCTATTCAATTCAGCGGAACTATGTATTTATATCGCGTGCAAGAATCTGAATATGTACCACTCGGGTATTGCATAAAAAGGAGAACATAATATAAATCTGCCAACACTTTTAAATCGTATCTAGTTTACGACACATGCACTTTATCAATTTGAAGGTTCAATTATTACCAATCTAATATAATTGCGTTATTATGTCGAGTAAATAGTTCTCATGCGCAAAAATGTTATTAAAAATAAATAAAATTATAGTGTCTGTAGGTATATGATTTCAAAATAACTGCCTCTTAGGTTGACCGCCCACGCAAGTTTTGTAAATGTTCATCTGTCTAACTTTCAAAAACGGCTGAACCGATTTTGACGCAATTCGGGAGTCAGTGGAGTGTTCAAGACTACTAAAGTTCCTGGAAAGCGCAAAGAATTTTTGTTGATATTAGGTACAATAATATAGGATATTTTATTTTCAAAGGCAAACCGTTAAAAGCACTTAAAAGGATCTCGAGGCTCGACAAAAAGCACTTGCATCGCAGAGATGGACTTAGCTACTTTTTATTCCGGGAAATAAAAGAGTTTTCACAAAATAGGTATAGCTATAGATAGGTCGTTAACATCGGATAGTACTTATTAGATATCTTAACAACTTCTCTGTCACCGCCCACCGGTAGTATCGGTGGAAATAGTGACTAACCGCAAAAGAAAATCTACGCAACCTATTTTGTTGCGTAGATTTTCTTTTGCGGTGTGTGAGATTAGATCACGTCGTCAATACAATCGACAATCTAAAATGTCTCCGCATAATAAGTACCTGTGTAGGTACCTACCCACCGAGTATTATAATAAATCTTTATGCAACGCTTTAGTTAATTATTATGCTCATATTAAATATCATGTAGCCGTTACCTCATATATTGTGACCCTGATTGAAATATGACTGTCATAGTTTTATATCTAATAATTATGTTAATCATACTTCCTACTAGCCCGGCTGCGGACGGGTGAAATGTATCCAATAATGAGATGTCATAAGTATCCAAGCGTATCGGATAGAATAGGGTCTATCCTATTCTATCCGATCCAATTGTCTACTTTCGTACCAGTCCTCCCCACCTTTTATTTTTGGGAAGTACCAAAGCTCTGCTCACGCAAGATCTCCGAGTTGCATTATTACTGGTTAGCTTTCACCAAAATATGACACTATATTGGTATTCCCACAGCAGTAGATATAAATTGGTAGTGGTTGTATAAGTTTTGGGAAATAACACGCAAATGCATATCCTTATATAGTAAAATATTGAAAAGTAACAATAAACAAGCTCGCTTATCATTTACATTACACATACCTAGTAAAATATTGAAAAATTATAAAGTGTAGGTCTAGGTAAAGCGTGCGATTCGCATCTCATCGTTATAAATGTACCTACTCGATACGGCGCACTGGTTTCTATTCTATAACTATATCTACGAGCTTTCTTTTCTTTCAAATCAAGTTGACAGCATTAAAATTTTCAGCTAGACTCGTGTGTGTTAGATCTAAAGAGTATAGATACCTGCACCAACTTTAAATGTTAAGGTCATTGAAAACATTAATTCATAAAATGACTTGGTTGGACCAAGTAACTTTATGGCTTGGACGTACACGGACACGGGACAAGCAGGCGAGGCGACAGCAATAATTGAACTCTGTGATACTATTACTACCTACTATCTGTGATAGTTAGAAAACAACGGGGTAGAGCCATACTAATAAAATTTTCCGCGAACATAATTCCGATTCCGTTAATGAAATCTGCTTGTACAGGAAGTGATTTATTAATAGAATTAATGAATTATTTATTGATTGCATGTGCAAGCATAAGTCGGTACTTTACGTTAATGCTTGCTCCTAGATTACGTTATTGACACGATATTGACCACTACGTGATCAAATGAATTTGCAAGTCATGCCTCAAATTACTTAAATCAATTAAGTAGAGTTTTCAGCGGAAAAATTTGATATGCAATAATGGATTAGTTCTAACGAAATAATTATTACGGACCTTAAATTGAAACTGTAGAAATAAAGTCAAACAGTGATTGTATTTCAAAATTCATGGTTAATAAATGAGTATACTTAATAATGACCTTAACAAATCATTTTTTTTTGTCATTTTAAATAAGTACTAGACTACATAGTTCTATTTAAACAAAACTGAATTGAAACTTACAAGGTATACCTAAATATGTGAACTGTGATTACTTCATTACTAAAATCTATTGTTGATAATATTACAATAGTTATTTAATTAAAGAAAAATCAAAGACGAAAAATAGCTTCGGAATACCGAAACAAATCTTAAAATACTTGGAGTTACACCAATTCCAATAAGCCAATTGCTCTTGTTTGCCAACTTACGATTTGTCCTAGGCTTTGTAGATTTAATATAACATTCATATTTTGTAACATATGTATAGGTCCCTATGTAAACATACATTAATGTACATATACTATAGTAATAGTAATTACATTTATACATATATGAAAATGTTTTTGAACTGGAGTAACGGATCGACATAATTTCTTCATGGATAGAATTCAGGGTTTGAAGAGTGATATAAGCTATCTTCTTTTATCTTGGAACAACTAAGAATTCCTCGCGGGATTTTTGAATACCTAATACGGACGAAGTCGCAAGCTCAATTTCATTGAACTGAGTGATCTGGACACAAGGATTTTAATTACAGCCATTTTTATTGTTTTTAAATATAAATAACTTCTGTTTTCAGGCATAATCGTATACGATGCTCGTAGGGACAACGCCTGGCGTGTGACTCATGCCTCTATGTACCCCGACCCGGATCTGGGCGAATACGACATTGGTGGTGATAAGTTTACCCTCATGGACGGAGTTGTAGGCATCACTCACTCCCCTGCACAGGGACTTGTGTATTACCAACCTTTGGCCACCGACAGGTATTTATTTTATTTTAATTCTTGCAATTCACGATCGCGCCTGGCTCATGGTTTTGTGTACGTCTGTATGAGTGTGAGCGAGCGCAATTCTCGCGCCTGACCGTTCCCATCTAGGCTCTGTCAGGCACGCCCTTGTGAGTATAATATGGGGAATTATGGCATTTTTAAGAAAGATAAACCTTCAAGAATGTTAAAAATTCTTCCTTAAAACAAAGGATCCAGCAGTGCCTTTGTTTTATGAAAAAATTTTAACATTCTTGAAGGTTTATCTTTCTTAAAAATGCTGTAATTCCCCATATACTCACACACTTTGACGCAATCTGTATAACCACACATAGCGTTGCCAGGCGTCCGGATAAAGCCGGACATAGGTAGGCTTTTTGATTACGTGTCCGGCCAAAATAAACGGTGTCCGTCTTGTCCGGCTTTTGTTAGGCTTTTCACATTTCGCAAACAAGCGAGCGCCGAGCGTGGCCTAGCGATTTTACATACAATTTTTTTGTCGTACCTATTAATACTGAGACAAAATCCTCAATAATATAGGGTGTCCGGCTTTTTTACCCAAATGTCCGGCCAAACTGGCTGGTCTGTCCAGCTATTAGGTTTGGCGACCTGGCAACCCTAACCACACATAAAGCTCACGCGTGCTCGTGAATTGCAAGAACTATACACACACACGTATCCTTACTATCGTATATTCGTGCAACGGATGAAGTAACCTTCGGTTTTCACTCGTCGACGCCCGTACGCTATTGAGGTTTTGAAAAAAATTCTACCCAAATAATTTTTTTGTTATTCTAGAATATTCAGCGTGTCGACAGCAGTTCTAGCGTCAGGCCCTCCAGCAGAAGGCACCGATTTGCCCGTGAACCTGGTCGGGCGCAAGTCATCCCAAGGTCTCGGAATAGCAGTCGACCCCCGAGACGACACGATCATCTTCAGCCCTATGACAGAGACCGCCATTGCTGCCTGGAACCCTATCACTAACTCACACAGGTACAATCTATTTTTTCTTAACGGTAAACAATTAATGTTTTCTCGTAAAAATGCGTAAGCGACGCTCTAAAAGCTCGTAAGCGCCCAACTTGCCAACAATCACAGAGAACGTTTCTTCTAAACGTTCTCTGTGTTTTTTTTTTTGTTAACCTTTTTTTGTTTGTTAACCTTTTGAGACAGCCAAGGAAAAATAGACTATAGAGAGTCTAGAGTAACTTCTCAAGTTAACATTAACTTACTGTGCATAAATTTGTCAATAAGTATGAATGGGAAAGGAATGTAAAAATTCTCCGTCCCTTGCTCATAACTAAATAACAACTTTACGTAAAAAGTAGGTACTAGATATAGAAAAACAGATAAAATATTATATAATAATTACGAGCTCTTGTGTAGACCATTATACTGCGGTAATAGCCTAGTAGTTAAGGGATAAAGTACCTTTAATATTTTTTCTAATTATGATTTTGTTCCTATTACTATTACTTATTACTTATGGCATGTAATTAAACGAGCTTCTATTTAATACCATTATTGCCTTCTAAATTACTAAGTCAGCTTCAACTAGTGAGCCTCTAAAAAATATAATTTTAGCATCTATATTTATAACTTAGCTTCAAACCGTGAACTCCTACTATACTTAAATATTAGCATCAAATAATACACCAAATCTTCAACCACATTTTTAATTTTTTTTTCTGTGAGAAAAATGAAATAAAAAAATGTTTCTAACTAAATAAAAAAATGAAATTAAAAAAATGATTGTTTTTAAATTTAACTCAAGATAAATACCTACACATAACATTATAACATTTTTGAAAAAAAAAAAATTTTTTTTTTCAACTTTTTTCTTACTTTTAGGTAGGTTTACGATCACAACAGAACCTAAGTGCCCGGCCTTCGGCCGGGTACCTGAATATTCATGTATAACCCTAACCTAACCTAACTTTAGTTTAAAGAAAAAATTATACAAAAATAATTGCAATATTAACACACTAACAACAGAACAACAAAAAAAACAAATGCATGTTTTGAATGGCGCTCTCTGATTGGTGCGAATAGCCATAACCAACGAGATCGTGCAAATTGCCAGTCGCATCCGTCTCACTCGCACCAACGAAATCGTGCAAATGGCCAGTCGTATCCATCTCACTCGCACCAAATCGTGCAGTGGCAGTGGACAATAATAAAAATAGTGGCTCTTTATTTGATGCTTTCTTTGGAATATTTTGTGGCCATTGTGAAGAAGCCGAGTTAGTATATTAGAAGCTTCATCATTTTCCCGTTGCTGAGTTATTAAATTAGAAGCTAGGTTTTGATGCCAAAAAATAAATTTTGCTGGTCGACTTATTATATTCCATTACTTATTAGTAGTCCCTTCTAACTACAGATAAAATCATCATATATTTTTCTGCAGTAGTTATTGCTCTTTACCTTCTACAAGGCATTTTGCCATAGGTGGTGTATATTATAGTGATATTATAACATTAACTTTTTTGTAACTAATATAGCAATAGGCACTGTCTTATTTAGCCTAATAACCAAAGTTAGGTACAGTACGCGACAAGGCTTTTGATTAGTCCGTGTATGGGTGTAATGGGCGCATGCGAAGAAATTCTTCCTAGGTAGGTACGTCGTCGCTCGCACTCTTATGCCTTGTTGTACAAAATAAGTAGTATACCTAATACCTAGGAACAATGCCACTAACTTATCTGTTCAGGTGACGGGTGCTAGTGGAGCGTTTAGTATTGCTAGTCAAGTTTACGAGGAAATTGGTATTGCATTTTCATAACCCTGTACGGCACTCGCACTTAAAGAAATTGACAGTAGCAATAAAGGTACCATGTGTACTTGGACAGCGGAATCGAGAAGAATGAGATGATTTTAAAATAGCGGACTTAGTTCAAATTTTGTCCACTGAACAGATAAGTTGGTGGCACCATACAAAGTACAAGATGCCAAGTGCATGTCGTGATCACTACTCGTATACAAAGGTATAGATATAATAGTACTGCAGAAATAATTAAACATAAATTATGTATGTCAGATTTATGATACTGACTCGTTAATGAATAATTATTTAGATTGTAGATAGATCCATACCTACTTAATTGGATAGGTACCAAGATACCTGTTCTAGCGCTTAATTTGTTAAGTTAAGAAGAGTAATATGCATTAGCATAAATATACCATTAACTTAAGTTTTATAAGTACTTACAGGCAATTGATACTACATACTCGTACATGATAGAGTCTTCACTAAGTATTAGCGATCTGTTGATGCATGGAGAACTGTTCTTCTATACATCAACAGATTGCTGCTACCTACTCAGTGAAGATTGTATGTTATTCTTACTTACATAGCTGTTGTAAAAAATTCTCATGTCACTTACCCACCTAATGCCTTTAGCATCTTAGACACTATCTGCGTGTAGATTCTCTAAAAATGATTGCATCAGTGTAACGATTGCAATGGCCTCTGATTGGCTGAATTTATGGCGTTCTTGCTGCATCAATGCATTTTAACCAATAGCGGGAGAGTACTGGCCAATCAGAGGTCATAGCATACACTGATGCAATAATTTTTAGAAAATCGACACACTGGTGGTAACTAGCGATGGCAAAAATCTCCTACCAGATAAGACCAGACTTTCGAGACTATAGTTAAGATGTTAAAAAAAAGAAAAATGTCATTGTATTATAATATTAAAAACCTTTAATTAAGTATATAAAAATAATTGTCAAATACCTAATTATTGAAAAAATATAGAAGTGTTCGGGGGCGGCTTACTTGAAAAAAGGTGTTTCAAACAATTCGGAAATTAGGCAGATATCCCTAACTTGCCCCAGCCGGGAATCGAACCCGAGACCCCCGACTTGTAAGACCACAGCGACCAGTGTTGTATGGTTCTTTAATCAGACTTTTGTCGGCAGAGTGCTGGCGCAGGATCCTGAGAAGCTGCAGTTCTGCGCGGAGGTGAGATGGGTCGAGCGAGACAACGGCGCCGTGTGGGCCCTCTCTACGCGATTCCACAAGTACTTCAAGCGCTCTGTTTCTAAGCATGAGGTAAGAAGATACATGTTATAAATACACTGATACTTACTGATATTTTCGCCTCAGTAGAGCTGTCGCTCTACAGTTTGGGCGCGGACAGAACACCTGAATTTCGATGGTTCTCTTCAAGCGGTCTTGCTAACAACGTACCTAATAATGTTCAGCGTAGTAAATATTAATTTTTAAATAAATGAATATTATAATATTTATATAATATAAATGATGCCCACGACAAGTAAGCAGATAGTAAGGATTAGTTAAGTAAGGACATTCAGAGTGTTTAACATTTTAATTGAAAAAAATGAATATACATACATTTCATATAGATATTAAATTATAGATATTAAATGATACCCGCAACTTTATTCACGCGAATTTAGGTTTTTAAAAACTCTGTGGGTAGCCTTGATTTCCCACGACAAAAAGTACCTGGCTACTTACATGTCACTCATCTCAAATATTATATCCATGCAAAAAATCACGTCGATCCGTAGCCCCATTGCGACGTGATTGAAAGACAGCAACAAACAAACACACTGTCGTATTTATAATATTAGTAGATATTGATATTAAGTACCTACCTACACATCCAACTCAACCAATATTATCCTTTTTTTCGTCGTCTGGAGTTTTCCGAACGTGCAAAACATAATATCTACCTACCTATTAGAACTATTATACACTAGGTATTGCATCACCGGATATCAATGGAACTACGACTTGTCATTGTTTATATTCAATATCCTGCAGGTAATTAAGTACATTGTTATTGTATAACAATAAACTTTATCGTTGAATCATGTCTATGTTAAATAAACTTGAAATAATTCCAAGTCATCTATAGTGCAAAATAGAAATATTAGTGTCGGAAATTCCACTTTATTACCTTCCAAATCCTCAATCTTTATCTTTTCCCCGCGGCTTTGCTCACGTTGAGTTAGATTTTTCAAACCCCTATTTTACCTCCTTAGGGGTTTTGAAAAATCCTTTCTTAGGAGGTTCTCAATTCGTCGGAATCTTTTTATGTATGTTCCCCGATTACTCGAAGACGCCTGGACCGATTTGAAAAATTCTTTTTTTGTTTGAAAGGGTATACTTTCCAGGTGGTCCCATCGTCATCAGATCAGGATCTGATGACGATCCTGGAGAAATCGAGGGAACTCTTCAAATTTTATAGGCCTTTGTAGTAGCGTTTGAAGTCGGTTTTGTAGAAATGATTTTTACGTTTATATTATTTCTTGTTCATCTTCAGATAAACGTTCGCATCGTGCGTGTGGTGGAGCCTGGATTCGGCGGATTCGTCACCGTTCAGCCGCATGTGATTCGCCGTGCAGCTAACTTCACGCCATCATTATTCTAAGCATAAACAATATACACACCTATACCTACCTAATTCTTAGGCTCGTATTAATAAACCTTAATAGACTTTAACAAATGTCAATATTTAACGTTTCAATGAAACGACAGTATCATAACCGAAAATCGTTCTTCAATATCATAATTCGTTATGAGTAATTATACCTACATATCCTAAAAGTTTACGATTACTTCTAAAATGTACATGGATTCTTGGAAAAACATAATTAGAATAGAACTTACAAAAAGCATCCATAGGCAGTTATGTTCATTGCCGACAGAAATAGAAATACTTCATAGCTACAGAAATAATACCTACTGTTAATATTAGCATGTGGGTGACGCGAATTCATAAGATTTTCGCCAACCAAAAATCGCTGAACGCGTCTGAAGAAGTTTTCACTTCAAAAAGAGCGTATTTATATAACTATATATAAATTCTAACATAAACATTAATACGGGTCTCATAAAGAGCGGTAAAGCCGCAGTTCTATACAGTTATCTAATAATATATTATTTTTTCTTAATATTATAAACGGTGATCTCTTGGTTGCAACTTGATTTTTAAATTTTAATACTATATTTTTAATCAGTTTCTGTGAGTCAAGCTCATGTACCTAATAGGTAAACATACAAAATAACAGATTGCTATTTGCTACTGTTTATTCAACTTTAAAACATAAGATGTCTTTTATGTAAAACCGTAGAAAATAATGTCTTTGGACTTGCCGCAGTTTACCTACAAAGATTTGTTGAGTTCTGTCTCACTTAGACGAAAGGTCAAAGTTTCATTAAGTTCTTAATTTGTCGCACTGATAAGGCGTCGAAGACGTGACAGCGATTCCGCTAGTAAGGTATGTTTATGGTTAAAACCACAGATTAAAACAAACTGCCATAAACATATACACTTATAGTCTAGTCTAAGCATGGTGGACGGTGGTGGACGCATAATCTAAAAAAATATTAACGCTATTGTACGACTCAAGACACACGATTTATTGCGCCACCGTCTCGCATCGCTTTCGCCTTATCAGTGCAGATCTGGCCTAACTTTTTAGACCGAGTGAGCAGATAAGTATAAACTGCTCATAAGGCTGAAATCTATAGACCGCACTCTCACTCAGCTCAGACTCAAGACAGGGTTAAAACGAGACAGATTTATGTCAGAGCATGTTTGTGTCTCGTTTTAACACTTATCTTGAGTCCGAGATAAGTCGGAGCACGCTCTATCAATCTCAGCATAAGAGCGATGACACAGTCATGAGTAAAGACACCGCTATAGGATGCGTTGCGGCGCCGTAGCAAAGTGGTTTTGTTGTATGTCACGAGGCTAATGTGGTGTTGGAAGTGATAATTATTGTACTATGCCATAGTGTCATTTGGAAATGTACTGTTGTACCTACTACACATTTTGCTATGTAGGACGCCGCAGCGGCGCATTAACGCTGCAGCAATGCCGCACCGCACCGTGTTGTACCTACCTATTATAGGTACTTTTCTGTCACTCCTCTCAGAGTCTTTTATCTTTAAGGATCTCTAATCGCCATCTCTAAAGGTCATCATCATCTAAACGCATTATTAGTAGGTACATAAAATAACAGCTCATTAAAAAAATATATAATTATTATTATAATTTACTGAATCTCTGAGTGACAGAGTTAACAGATGTAAACTGCCATCGTTCATAGCAACCGTAGATAGCATTTTTCGCATTGGTCTACGATAGCTGTTCTGTTCAAAATAGATTTTCAAGTTTTTTCAGTCATTACTGAACTAAAAAGTTGTTGAATGATTTCGTCGTTTCGCAATACTTACAATTGAGCGTGTTTTTTGTTTCCTTAATAAAAAAACAACTCAATTAAGAATAGGTTTCTCGAGAATTATTCATGAAATCGTGCTTATCTTTATAGAACGAGGTAATAGGAATCTACAGTTTTAAATGCCATGAAATAATGGACTGTATTTACGAGGATATAACAACAATAGTTTCATACATTTTCCTGTAGCCTTTGTGATATGGGCCACGATCGCATTAGTCAAGCCTTTCCAAATAACCCATCAACACATATTCATGTACGTAAGTTACATACAAACGTGATAAAGGCCATTGATTAGGTACCTACTAGGTGTACTCGTGCCTACTGACGCTAAAACATACATTAATCTTAACACTTACTAGGTTAATTATTTATCATAATCAAAGATCGGAATAGGTAGTGCAATTTGGGGTGAACGACCTCCAAATTATCACTAGTATGGATACGACTGCGGCGGGATTCTGGATTGCGGCAGTATAATTGCATTTATCATTAAGTATACTTGCAAGATTTTTCTTTTTTGACAACCAGCACTGGTAGCATGGGCGGGAGAAATTTTATCCCCGGGGAAAGGATAAAATGTTTATCCCCTCGCTCTCTTTTATCCACCTGTCGAGCATGAGCAAAACGGTGGAAATAATATCAACAGTGGATATTCTTATAGGAATATACTTTTCCTTTCCCCTGTCGCCATGTTTTAGCATAGGAAAACATAATTTTATCCCCTGTCAGTGGATAAAATCGGTGGATAAATTTTTTATCTCCTGCCCATACTACCAGTGCTGATGTACTTAGTCAGGGATAATATCTATTTTCCAACGGTCAAACCGAGCGATCTTACATTTTCATAAAGCATTGTAAATTGTTCATTTAATTAGGTACCTAATATATTTAAGGCTTTCCTTTAATTCTAATGTGATCGGAATAAATAAAATCGATTTGTTAAGTAAGAAGTTAATAAGTTAAGTTAAAAACTATATTATATATCCCGTAGTGGCAGCCTAGGGGAAATCTAAATTAATAAATATATTTCAATAACGTCATGAAATCCCGCAAAATTGCACTACTACCTATTCTGATAATAATCATAATGAATTAAAATATCGATTGCAGTCTGCGGCATACTACTTTAGTAAAAGCCATACATTTTGTGAACAATAGGATCTAGTCTCGCTCATGTAGGTGTAATTTTTGGTACCAAATCTGCTCAGCCGTTTATTTCGTTGCCCGATTATAAACAATTTTTTTGGTTGGAAATACGTAATGTATGAATGTAATGGAAGATAAAGCGTTTGTTTAAATGATTCATGTTTTTTTATTCTTTGTATATACCTAATTTATACCTATATTTACTAAATCATGTTGTCTTTTAGACATCTATAAGATGCAACAATATATCGTACTTTTATACGTCTTGGCACAAACACTTTCTCCTATAATGTATTCTTTTAGCCCAAAGTTATATTGTATAATTTTGTTTTTGTTGTGATGATGATTAATGTGATTGTTAAGTTACCACTACTTAATTTTAAACGTAAGCTAGTGTGTACACTTACTATACTTGGCGCCAATTTCACCATCGCCGAATAATGTTCAAAACAAGGAATAAATTGGACGTTCTGACAGTTTTTGTACTTTATTCCTCAGTTAACTTTAACCGGCGTTAGCGAAGTTGACACTTAATGTATTTTGTAATAGCTGTAAAAACAAAATGTGTAAAACATAATATTGTAAAGAAAAGATCAAAACTTTTCAGCGAATTATACAATTTGTATAAGATATAAAATTTACAAACAACCGATAAATATTATAGAATATTTTATTTATTTATTTTTAATATTCATTTTGTACTTTTATATTTTAATAAAAGTTTTAAATATAAAAAGGATTTTTTAATACTTATTAAAATAAGATATGCCTATAAGTTCATTAATAAGAATAAAACAGAGGAACAAATAACAATAAATAAACTACAAAACCTGGAAAAACTGCCCTGTAAAAAATTAAATAGATCCAAGGGTGAAAGGGAAAAATAAATTATTATTTATTTGGTAAAATTATTCAGAAACCGAAAAAATTGGGAGGTTCAGTATTTATTTTTTGTTTTGAGTATGGCTATGTACATTTAATCTATACCCGTAATCTGTTTCTACACGCCATTGCTTGGCGGCACGTCATTGACGGTAGGGTGGTAACAAGCCACGGCCAAAGCCTCCCACCAGACCAGAAATTATAAATTCCTAAATTGACCCCGCCGGTAATCGAACCCGAGACCTCCCAGTTATAAGACCACAGCGCTCACCACTGCGCCAGAGAGGTCGTCTTCGCTTGGCCTTGGTTTATGCGTGCCCCTTATAACCCCGTGTTCAACTACAACTGGATTAATAAGTATTTAGGTGTATCTATATTACAAAGGTGTAAAAAAAATGCTATTGTTTATTTTAAAATTTTCCATTTCCTAAGAAAAATATTATCTGGACATTTTATTATATCAAGTGTTACAGTATTGATTCAAATTGCTTCATTATTTACCGTTATTATTAGGGATCCGTAGTAAGACTAGAAGGAATCCTTATAGTTTTGCTACAGAAGCCAAGGCCGTCCGTCTGACTGTTTATCTGTCTGTCCGCAGCATAGCGCAAAGATTATTGGTAAAGAGTTGTAATTTGGCAATATGCTTAGGTATTAATTAAAGCGAAAAACTTGTACAACAAAATTTTGAAAAAAAAAATTACGTATTATTTTGGGTACTAGTTGGTACTTGGGTATACTGTTTAACAATGGTATCACTACAAATACTTTGACACAAATTGCATTTTTTTGTGCTAACATCTAAGTAGGTACTTCTGAATAAAGACTGTATTTTTATAAATTACAATGAGAAGTAGGTATGTACTTAGTATTATGAGGTAATAGTCCACCGTTTTTGGGTTTTTAATACCATAATAATCGGAAGCATAGAAATAAATGGAAAAAATTGCGTAAATGATAATATGTACAAATACTGAGATATTCATTTATACCTACCTAACTAGCTGATGCCCGCGACTTCGCGTGGACTGAGGTTTTATATTCCCGCCGGAACTCTTTTATTTTTCGAGACTAAAAGTAGACTATGTTAATTATGTTATTTTAATGTTTTTAATTATTTATTTTTTATTGCGTCTAATGTTAAAAGTTAATTATTACAATATACACGGTGAAATTTTATTCCCCGTAAACCCTGAAGGAGGTGAATGTGCTCATAAAACTGAACAACTTTCCCCAAGGAACATAGGTCGAAACATGAAAAAAAATTTTGGACCTCCCATAGTAAATCAATCAGCTAATCGTCAATTTTGTATGGAGGGTCCAATTTTTTTTTTCACATTTTGATCTATATGTTCCTTGGGGAAAGTTGTTCAGTTTCATGAGCACATTCACCTCCTTCAGGGTTTACGGGGAATAAAATAACACCGTGTATAATAATTAAAACTATCTTTTGAGAAATATGGGATACCGCGAGATCTTAGTTCGGGGCGAACCACTAGTATTAAGTAGGATACAAATTAATTCAGTGAATGCAAAGGGGATTACCTTAATTTGCCAAATCGTGACTGCGTTGACTATGGACACTAATACCTACTACTTCGTGTGGGTAAATACGTTATCTATATTCCTAAAGCTATGATCAAGATTCATTAAACAAACATTACCGTGAAACATTATTATGAACACATTATTATGAAGTTTTGAGCAATTAAATATCAGGCGGGAAGCTACGAAATGTCTTCTCGTCCAAAATTCCTCAGTGCTCAGGCAGACTAAAGTCTTCGAGTCAGCCTTCGGAGATAAGGAAATCCGAAGGACTATTAAAGTCACCGAGTCCCGTGCCTCGGAGAGCACGTAAAGCCGTCGGTCCTGCGCCTGTTCTCTTTCCGGTCGTGTCGGATTTTCCATCGGGCTATGAGAGTGAGGGAATAGAGAGTGCACCTGTGTTTGCGCACACACTTGTGCACTATAATATCTCTCGCGCAGATGGCTAATCTCTGTGGAGATTGGCCGCCGTGGCCGGATTCGGTCGGGAGGACATTATTATTATTATTATTAAAGTCACCGAGATAACTTAGCGAGTCACGAAAATGAAGTGGAAATGGGCGGGACACATAGTTCGAAGAGCTGATGGTCGATGGGGTGGGGTCGCTGGAGTGCCGACCCCGCAATGGGAAGTGCAGTGTTGGCTTTCGCTTAAACTTTCGCCTTTGTAATATTGGTGTGATTCCAATAAAGAGTTCTTACAGGAGAAAATAAAATAATGAATGTACTACCTATCAACATTTTCGATTGAGGGTTACCTTAAGCGATATCTTTATTAGTAGTTAGACGTTCCAAAAACCTACTTTTTGTGAAACGTGTTACGAGTTACTGGGATGGTAACTGTGTTAATTATTTCATTTGTTGAAGTTCCGATTAGAGAAAACACCACGCATAATAATTTACCTTTTAAAAATAATATATCGTCAATGTCATCAACCAAGACGTCTAATACATTATACATTACATTGGTCTCCTATAAATTCCTCCACAGCTACAGTCTTGTGCCGTCTGCCAATCAGAGGCCATTGCCATGCCATGATAGTTAGACTGATGCAATCATTTTAACGGAATCGACATGCAGAATGATATTGATGACGTACATCATCAATCCTCATTATCATCTAAACTCTTACATAATGGCAAACTTCATACACCTTCGATAACATCATGGAGAATTTTAAGGATTCCTTGCGATGATTTTTTAATTATGTGACGGTAGACCGTCACATAATTCCTAAAAGTTAGAAGTTTTTGGAGGAAGGTACGAAGGCCTGGGATTCGAACCCCGAGTTCTAAAAAAGAAATTGATGTTTTCTCCATTACTGCTGAGTAGGTACGTATATGTGATGATGCACCTGGAGCAGGTAGGTAGAAGGATACTTGTGTACTTCATCTATGTGCCTGGAGCCCTGAAGACTACACAAATAGGTATCTACGTTCAGAGATGATATTTACCGCTGTATTTATTAAGTATACGATTTCTTTATCGATTCGAAAGTCGTCCCAAGTTCAATTTCGTATCGAACTATCAACGAAGTGGACAGACTTGTTACTTCCTCAAACCGAAACGAAAGATTGAATTGTGGGTGAATGGATTCAATTTACTCAGAGAGGTCTTCGAAAGCCCTACCATCCGGCTTTATTAACTATTGCAATTGCAAAGCAGTCGTTCTTAGCCACTGAGCAGATGAAAACCATTCAGCTATGGACAAGTGCCGGAAGCAGATAAAACAATGGCCACCGGGTACGTATATGTGTTTCTTTTTCTATATTTTCTTATAATCTACCATAGCTTTCTTTTTGTTGCTTGTATAATAGAGGAATCTGAATGTTATCTTAATCAATTATTCATAGTGTAATAATCTCTAAATACTGTAAAACAAAATCGCAATCCACATTTTGTTTAAGTACACATAGTCGTTCGCTTTAAATTTTCTTTGTGGATTTTGTTGCGGTTTTACTTAAGTAAAGTTACTTAAGTAGTTACTACTAGAATTTATTACAACCGTTTATATTACAAGTTCATTAAATTTACAAACTAATTCGATATCGATATCAAGATATCGATATCGAAGTAATAATTAATTAAAGTATCGTTCGGAAATCTGAAATTCCGGTTTCTTTAAACCTACTATTGTACCATCATGCCTGCTATAAGTGAAACATTAAAGTTAAACCTTAATTCAATGAGCAGCTTCTTAATCATTACCTAGTCTGAAAATTGAAATGCCCAACGGCTTGGACTCAAATACAACTTTACCTTACCTTGTAATCCTAACTCCATTATTAATTAATTAATTGTTATTTTTATTTGGAAAAGCTCTAATAATGATACTTAACTATGTATTTAACTGTTCTTAATCAAATCTTCAGATTTTTGATTCAAATTTTCCGACTTTTTCCCGATAAAATTCGAAGTATTCTTTGAACTACGAAATCGTTGCATATGTAGTAAAATATTTATTATTTATATTACAAACATTTAGAATCATCTGCATTTATCTGCAATCTGCAAACAAATCTTATTAACGTCTGCTGACTACTCTAACTCTGTTAGCATTTTAGAAAACTTCATATTCTTGGAATTCATTCAATGACAAAAACTCTTTTAAATCTTAATCAATTTCCATTTTAAATTATTATGTTCCGTAAATAGCTAAGTAACTAGCCACTTATCTGTTTTTATACCTTCTTCAATACAGTTAATAGAGCTATCAAATATTCTGAATTATTTGTGCACTAAATTACTATTTTACTGCTGTCGTATCGTTCATCATTTTTTGTCCAAATCAAATTCAATAATGAATTTTACGGTAAATAAATTTTCGTTTGCCGATCTAACGATCTAATTTTATTTAAAACCTAATTACCAATACTAACTACTGATTTTGCCCGACTTTTGGTGAAGATTAGGGTGGATTGTTCCTGCCTCTATACCTTAATTATTAAGTTTTGTCTATACGTTGCTTTTCTAGCTTTACTGCATACTAAGAGCGGATATCGGAGGAAAATATAAACTTCTATAGGTTTAAATCAGAATGTTCCCATTCAAACGGTCAAACGCGGGTGTCTGTAGTAGTATTATAGTATTCTCCCGTAATAACAAATACCAATCATTCTGTGGTTTTCCAAGTCTCCTAGTTAAGTCTACTGAGATTTTTTTTATTTTAGTTCCTACCTTGGCATGTTTTGAAACAAAGAGTTGTGAAAGAATTTAGAAGAATTATTTTGACTTCACAGCCTCAAGTTCATTTGTATTTGTGCTGTCGTAAATATAGACGCAATAATCTTTTTACCTGTTTAATGTCGATGTCACGCTTTTTCCATAAAACTCGTTTTCGTAATGAACGTCATCCATACACTCTGTCCAAATTCAGATAAGTACTATTTAAGTTTTTTTCTCTTTGACAGGTTTGCGTATGACTATCCTCATATGTCATCTAATTTTAGACGACGATGCAATTTGATACAATATACGCTTGGAAATGATTTGTCAGGTAAGATTTTAGTTCTATTTGGTTTAAGGTAGTCTACTACAGTCTTTTCGTTGTAGCATGGTGCAGCTGGCAGGTCAATGCAACGTAACTTATTATGTACTATATAATTGCAATTATAAGGTTCAAATTACGAAAACAGAGTTTCGTAATTTGATAGTATCGATAGATTTTGATGGTGTGAATTTGAACCTTATTATCGTACAAATATGTTACGTTGTATTGGTCTGACACCTGCGCCATGCTACAACGAAAAAATTGAAGGTAGCGAGTTGATGGTGGAAAAAATTAAATCATTAGGTAGCACCCGTGCCCTGCGGTCTGGCGATAGCCAAGTCTTGATTACAAAAAATAACTATAATCAATTTCTGGCATACCACTTTCGCTACGTTTTTACGTCATTAAAATAACTGAACTAAGAAATTCTATGTATGAATCGACTCGACTTTTCCAATATTAAACCCTATGTTTTTCGAAAAATCGGCGTTTGTTCACAGGCATCAAAATTATTCCACTATCCATGAATCTCATCGATTTTCATTATTTGCCATCAACTTCTTAGGTATCATATAATTTATTTCTGTTATCTATTCTGTTTCTTTGTTTCTATTCCATTTATCTAAATCGCTTTGTATGCGCTTTTGAAATCTCGAAATTCTGTGCTAGCAAACTACTGGTAACTAGACGTACAAAGCGGCGGCTTCTACCAGACCTGATCGGATCGTAAATAATTCTAATCTGGCCCAGTTATGATCAAACCTCTGGGTTTTATTCACGGAATTAATGTTCCAAACTCTCGCTTGCGACATTGCATTCGTCAAACTTCAGTATCTCCGGCCATTGTTGATTGCATGGCTTGAAACATAAATCCAAAACATAATCCAAAACCAGTACAGGATCCGCGGTTTATCCAATCACCAACAGAACATCATTAAAATTTTATTCTTACAAGCTTTTATTTAACTTGCAATGTATGTTTGCACATATGCTTATTTAGGTCAAATCTTGCAAGCTTAGAACCACTTCCCGGCTTCCGATTGATCTGAAATTTTTCATGTATATGTAAATCGGATGATGTTGCAATATTATTGTAAAATGGGACCGATTTTAATGATGGAGCCGGAAGGTTGCTATGGGAACTTTTAATAAAATAAGGAAACCCCATTTAATTCGTCTTGATAATTACTCTGGTGGTAGATGTCCAGAGTCCCATAACTGATTATGGGAACTCTGTTGTAAAACTACCCCATCCAGATTTTTAACTTTTAAACTCTTTATTTACAACTACTAAAAGTTAAAAATTATTTCTTTAATATACACTTGTTTATGTTTAATCTTGTTAAGTAAAGTGTGTGTTTGAAGGACGTAAGGTACACGTAATGTGTGAAACAAATCACCCACCGTCAAGCGTGTCGTTTGTTTATCTGGCATAAGTAGGTATAATATCTTAAAGTTTAATATGCCTACCTGGGCATTTAAGAAGAATAAAAGTTAATCATATCTCTGTGAATTAAGTAGGTATATTTGAATTTCGAGTGTTACTCATAAATTGAAATCTTTTACTCTATCGATTAGAGCCAGCGATTTTCATTCGCTGATTAGAGCAATAAAAATTGCGTGACCGTTTTTTGAGTTCTATTTCACATAGTGGGTCGGGTAAAATAAGATACCTAAGTTAACATGTAATTATAAGATTAACATGTAATTTTGTTGTAGGTAGGTACTTGTGAATAATTATTGAGTTGATGGAGTTTCGGAAAACATATTTTGATTAGAATTTGATCGGCGACTGATTTATAAAGTTTGATTTTATGTCCTATTTACTCCATTCACGAACAATCTGCTCAAAACACGTACCTATAATGGTAGCTTCAAAAGAGCGACAACGCGAAATTGCGCATTCCGAACCAGTTTTGACGATTCAAAAGCACTTTGTAAAAGTTTATTTGAATAAAAAATTATTCTATTTCGTATAGCATTTGAAAAAACGGCCACAGTCCTTATTAATTTTTATTTTTTATGCATATAAAAGCATTTACAAGACAAAATATATTTGAAGAAGTAGACATAGGTGAAGCGTATCTCTAAAAAAAGAAATTTCTTCCAGCTTCCCTTGAAAGTGAGTAAGGTGAAATTATAGAGTGGTATAGGTCAAAAATGTACATCACCTTACCTTACCCACTCTACTAAGTAGGTACTACTAAGTATCTTATTATACTATAAGTAGCTTTTGCCGGAGGCTTTGCTCACGTTAAGTTCGACATTTCAAACCCCTAATTTACTCCATTAGGGGTGGCATTTTCCGTACTTACTACTATAATAACTTTAACTAATAACTTATTAAATCATATTTTTAATCTATATAAGTCTCTAAGTTAAAGGTATTAAAATATAGCAATCAGAATCAGTTGCCAAGTTATTGTATACGTTTACAGTGAGAGATTGGTAACCGATAAGTAAATTGGCAGCCGTAACAGCTATTATGTGGTTGCACACGATCAGTATTAAATCGCCTGTAAGTAATAAAGAAATGAATGTGCATTTGCTATAAACAGAGATTAGCGAGTATGTCTTCTTTTCTTTTAAAAGTGAAAGAAATACTGCACAGTTAACCTTTGTTAATTGGATCAATTTAGGTTTAAGTTCACTTTTGTACATTATTATTGTGCCGTGCAATCTAGATCTGTACAGTAGTATGTACCTATCTATTCTATAAAAAAAATTGCCGCTTGTATGAAAGATCATTTCATTTGAGAACGGGTTCGACCGATTTGATTGTTTTTTAACCGACTTTATTATTGTTGGATTCGTAATTGTTCGGACCCGGCTTATACCTACTTGCCTTATTATTTTTGTAGTGGTTAGCATGTTTGACTACGGATGACAAGGTCCTGGGGTCGATTCCTGGGTGGGGACAATAAATGTACTGGGGTTTTCTATCAAGAAATTCTCAGTATAAGCCTGCACTGGTAGCATGGGCAGGAGATAAAAGTTTTATCCCCCGATTTTATCCACTGACAGGGGATAAAATTATCTTTTCCCTATGCTAAAGCATGGCGACAGAGGAGAAGGCGATGTATATTTCTATAAGTATATCCACTGAGTGTTATTTCCACCGCTGTGCCCATGCTCGACGGGTGGATAAAGCTAAGCGAGGGGATAAACGTTTTATCCTTTTCCCGGGGATAAAATTTCTCCCGCCCATGTTACCAGGTCCTGATTTTCGTCCCATCGGACTATGAGAGTGAGAGATTAGAGTGCATCTGTGTTTGCGCACTCACTTGTGCACATAGCTTTATCATTAGATTGCATCTATGCGAAATCGTTACCTCTCCAGAACCCCCTCTACGTAACGAAAACTGTTCGTATGTAACGAACATCCGTTTATTCTCAGTTCGTAGACGTAGCTAAAACTTCATCGTTATAAGGGAAGTTACACAAATACAACGATAAAATAAACCAAAAAATTGTTCAAATCAGTAGGTAGCCTCATAGATTGCAGTAACTTTCAAAAAATGATAAATTTTATCCCGTAAAATATATTTTAATACTTTTAAGTGGGATATAATTTCAATAGTGTACGATTCCATCTATAGAGACACTACTTTTCCATTTATGCTGCACGGGACGGCGCTAATCAGTAAGCAATTAATTAATTAACTATTAAACTACTAAACTTATTATTAATATTCCGGAAAATCGCGTGCGCGCCGTTGCTATTGGTACGCACCAAGTGATTTTGTGCGGACAACCTGCGGACAACGTGCTAGCATATTAATTAGTTAATTTATTATTTTTATCAGCTGTTTCTATTACAGTTTTCATATTTTACTTTTGATAAACGAAATACCAAGATTCTGTGAAGGAAAGAATGTTATAGATACGAGTTTAAATTTTTCTATAAAAAAAAAAAAATTAAAAAAAAAATTAGATTTGTTTGTTTTCCTTTAATCACGCTGCAACAGAGCTACGGATTGACGTTAATATTTGTATGGGTTTCTTTGAGGACTTGAGGTATACTACATATATGTAGACGATATACCCTATATAGGTTTTCCCCAAGATTTTTACTACACGCGGACTGTGTCACGGGAAAAAGCTAGTAGTTATAGATACTTTCTAGCACTTCACCTGCATAAAGTATAAAACCTTTGATGTACTTAGACTCACCTTTACTTTGTTCAGATAGAAGAATGTCCAGGCAGTGCTCTGACTAACCGTCAAGCAATTACGCATAGATGTGTGACGAATGTTTATAAAAGGTTCTATTCTGATGTAGTTGATTATAGTTTAGTATTATTCTAAAAATCGCAAATAATATGTCAGATCCGGTAAAATTAAGACAAGATATTTTGGCATCCTCGTTTCTGCTTATAAGACGAACTTGTGCTCAGAGCACGTAAAACCCAGAAAGGTGCAATGTATACTGAAGATTTCTAACTAACGAAACATACGTTTAAAAAATAGAGATACATACGTTTAAAAAATAGAGATACGTACATGTTAAAAAATCAGATACACAGTTTACACACATTCTCAAACACACACACATACACAATTAGTATGTTTGCACATCATCGCTTATATGCATATGCACCCACACTCACGCACGTTGTAAATATTATGGTGGTTTAAACTTTTATTTCTCTGTTGAACTTATTTCTACCTAATATCATATTAATAATAATATTGTAAAGGCTGTTGATTACTTATAAAAAATTAAAATAAAAAATCAACAGTCAAAAATAAAACAGTTAAGTATACCTAGTTATTATAAGGAGAGATAGCGCGTGTTTGGTTTGTGGGTGTGTCCATGTTATGACGTTTTTTGTGTTATTTTGCTTGAATGAAGATGTTCATACATTATAGCATATTTGTGCTATTAAAACAAATAATGGATTGAATATTTAAAATATAAATGAATATTATGAGATGTTTCCTTACAGTCAGCGCTCGTCCTTCGTGGGTGACGCTCGCATAGGTGTATGAAAAATTGTTCAACCATACAAAATAATTACTTTGTGGTTATTTAACCTTCGTCTTTCTACAACCGGTAGTAACTTCTCATTAATACGCAGGTATGTTACATTTAAAATATTTTTGTCATCAAAATCAACAATTTTGTTATCAATATCAAAACTTGATATTGACTACAAAATTGTATTTTATATAACCAATCGTGATTTTGATCAATAGTACTAGTATCATCGTAATAAAATATCATCATTATAATAATTACGTATTACAAAGAAGCTGTTTTAATCTGATGATAATAATTTCAAGCATTAATGACGAATTAATGATAAAATTTAATGACTGCAAATGCAATTGTTTCTTTAAAGTAGATAATAATAATTAATTATGAAAATAATTGGTTAGTTTCAAATAAAAAGAATTAGTATTTAAAAATCTTTTACAATAAACATGATTACTTATTTAATAAATAAATAAATAATTAACAGCTTCGATATATTATACTCCTATTAGATAAGTTTGTGATTTGTATGTTACATTCAGAGAAGTTAAAAAATAATTCTGGAATGAATGAAAAAGCCTGTTTTTTTTAAAACTAAATTGGCTTTGTAAAAGCGCCTACCAGAATATAATAAATACTAAACTAATAAGGAAGCGGGAAAAAACTAGGTAACACATTAAAAATAATTTATTATATTCAAACAGACTATTTGCTAGAATTATGTAGGTATGTTGTCCCTGTTAGTAAGATTTTATTATTTTGGATTTAATATTTCTGTGTTAGCTTTAGGTGAATGCTTAGTACATACATGTCTTATTTATTAAGGGATCTCTAAACGATATCCACCCGCATGGTTTTCCCGGCTAGCGGTTGTGGTCATATCAACATTCAACTTTAGCGTAAGATAGGGCTTATAGGCCTTTGTAGAAATAGATAGGTACCTACTGAAACCTTTCGAATCGACGTAATTTTACGCAAGGGTATAGTTGTATTGTCGAGAGTATATGTGGTTTTTCTTTCTTGTCTAATTTTCTATGTATAAATTGTTATTTACTATTTTTTTTACGATGACATTTAAATTGTTATTTTTATTATGACATTTTGTTTAGTATTTTATCATTAATTTAATAACGAATTATATATCTTTTCTGTTTTTTTTTTTTACATAAAAATTAAGTACTTACTTGAGTACCTATTTCTTTAAGATATATAATATAGCACAAAACTTAATTTTTTTCTAACCTCAATGGCTTGTGCAAACTTAGATTTTCCAGGCGTTTTTATCTTCTATGTAATCATTTTCATATCATTTTCAATCATTATATTTTATAATATGCCTTTTTTATTAGAATACTAGCGGACCCGACAGACGTTGTCCTGTCTTAACTATGAATATTGAAACTCCCCTTTTTACCCCTTTGGGGAGAGAATTTTCAAAAAATGTAAAATACGTAATTCTTTATTTTTGATCAAGAGCCAAAATATCAAGTTTCATAAACATAACTTGAAAAATAACTTGAAGAACGAAGGACTATCATACAAACATTCAACCCCTATTTAATCCCTTAGGGGGTAGAATTTTTAAAAACTGTGAAACACCTACTTTTTTGTTTTCAATTTAAAGCCTAAGTACCGAATTTTATGGGTATAGCTTGAAAAATAACGGAGTTTCATACAAACTTTAACCCCCCTTTTTACCCCCTTGGGGGGAGAATTTTCGAAATATGTAAAATACGTAATTCTTTATTTTTGATCAAGAGCCAAAATATCAAGTTTCATAAACATAACTTGAAAAATAACTTGAAGAACGAAGGACTATCATACAAACATTCAACCCCTATTTAACCCCTTAGGGGGTAGAATTTTTTAAAAGTGTGAAACACTTACTTTTTTATTTTCAATTTAAAGCCTAAATACCGAATTTTATGGGTATAGCTTGAAAAATGACGGAGTTTCATACAAACTTTAACCCCCCTTTTTACCCCCATTGGGGGGAGAATTTAAAAAAAATGTAAAATACGTAATTCTTTATTTTTAATCAAGAGCCAAAATATCAAGTTTCATAAACGTAACTTGAAAAATAACTTGAAGAACGAAGGACTATTATACAAACATTCAACCCCTATTTAACCCCTTAGGGGGTAGAATTTTTAAAAACTGTGAAACACGTACTTTTTTGTTTTCAATTTAAAGCCTAAATACCGAATTTCATGAGTATAACTCGAAAAATGACGGAGTTTCATACAAACTTTAACCCCCCTTTTTACCCCCTTGGGGGGCGAATTTCGAAAAATCCTTTCTTAGTGCTCGCCTACGTCATAAAAGGAACCTACTGTCAAAATTTCAAGTTTCTAACTTCAGTGGTTTAGGCTGTGCGTTGATCGTCAGTCAGTCAGTCAGTCAGTCAGGACAAGCCTTTTTATATAATTATAGATAACGAATTAATGATCATAATTTGATTTGATAAAACTTCATTGTTGTTAACTTTGCACGCCAATAATGGCAGATTGTGACATTTACCTATCTAGACTACCTAACATCTTAGTTGTAATTCACAATCATGCAATAAATAAATGAATTAAATTGAATTGAGGACCGGGAGAGTGACATAGGCATAGGCTACTTTTTATGTCGGATAATCTTCCACGGGAGAAGAGTTTCCACGGGATTTTTAAAACTAAATCCACGCGGACGAAGTTGTGGACATCAGCTAGTATTATAGTATTCGCTATTTTTAGCGCAGCAGACATTAACTTGAAATAATAATGTGAAGACAATAATTACTTGAAGTTGTCCGGATAGCAGATTTTTATCTATTTCCGTTACTTGCGCTTATTTATATTATTAACTTTTTATGACATCACAGTTCAGTATTTCATACAAGATGCCATACATCCCTCAACGACCAGCGTAACGTGTTTTCTTTCTTTCTTTCTTCTTTTTAACCATTTAACCGACTTCCATAAAAGGAAGAAGTTCTCAATTCGACCGATGCCTGTCGTTTTTTTAATCGATGACAAGTTAGTCATGGACTGCGATCTCACCCGATGGTAAGTGACGATGCAGTCTAAGATAGTAGCGGGCTTACTTGCAAGGGGTATGGCAGCGTATATTCAACCCATACCCCTCATCTGTTTCTACATACCATCGTGCCAAAGCCTCCCACCAGACAACATTACCAAAATTACCAGCCCTGGTAGCATGGGCGGGAGAAATTTTATCCCCGGGAAAAGGATAAAACGTTTATCCCCTCGCTTAACTTGATCCACCCATCGAGCATGGGCACAGCGGTGGAAATAACACTCAGTGGATATACTTATACAAATATACATCGCCTTCTCCTCTGTCGCCATGCTTTAGCATGGGGAAAAGATAATTTTATCCCCTGCCAGTGGATAAAATCGGGGGATAAAACTTTTATCTCCTGCCCATGCTACCAGTGCAGGTGTTATATGTGATACGCTACCACTCCACTGATATGATATGGTCGGGAATTTTAGTGTGTGTCATCCGCATAATGTGTGCGTAAGGTTAAAAGCATAATAAATTATGACCTCACAAAGATATCATTTATGTATGCAAATATGATTAGATTTGCTCATAAACGCAACTGGCTTTATGTATGAAGATATATTACATAATATTATTTCATTTACAGCGTTAATACGTAACTTCACATACTGCTTTTTCACTATAGATGTGGCAAGATGTGTAGCGAGCAAGTAAATTGTAAAAATATGCGCCGAATAGAGAACCTCGTTCTTTTTTGACGCCGGTTAACAATCTCACGATCCCATCCGTATCGTAATTTGTAGAGGTATATACAAAGGTATTTAATTAATCTGAATAAAAAATTGGTCAAGCTGACGTCAGAATAAGCTTAAGGGAGGGTTCCGCACATTCTAGTCAAAAAAATTCTTATCACAAACGCATGGATGATCTTTAAGGATGCTGTATTGCTACCTCTATTATTGTTTTTGGTGCACGCAAACACCACATCATTTTTGTTATCTTTATCTCGTTATTCGTTAGTATATTATGTGCCAATATTCTACAATACAACGGGAGTTAGGACGGATCCAAGTGACATTTTTGAAGCGAGATTTCCTAAATAAATTTTTTCAAAAAACTGATTTTTTATATATTCTTTTATTAAACTTTCAATATAATTAATATCAAGTTGGCAGCTTTAATAAACGCTTAAAGTTAGTTTCTGGATGGATAATAATAATAATAATGCCTGTGAGTCCTGTGACACACGGAAAAACGGCCTGGATGAAACTATAAGGGTTGCTTGTTTTACTGCGGAACCCTAATAAACAATAGTTTATGTTGATGGAAATAGAAAATGAGCGTACACATTTTTTGTTACATTGTATAAACCTGTTCACATTAGGAAACGATTTAACTTTTATTTAAGCATAGCGAATTTTGATCATCAATGTGTTTAATATAGGGTTATTAAGATTCCACGTTTAATTAACTTTTGATTGAGAGGAATATTTTTTTAATATCCGCAAGGAGGGTTTTTATTGTACCTATTTTGAATCTGAGACGTGATACTTTTTTTTTTGTTTTTTTTTTTTTTAAAAAAAAGAATATCAGCCAAGCTGAACTTGACTGATATTCTCCTCTCCCCTCCAAATAAGTGAAAACTTGTGTTAGGAGTGGGTACGACAAAAGTGCAACGGGTGGGATTCGAACCTGCGACCTTTTAGTTTTCAGTCCGCACTATTAACCGTTGGGCTATTGAGGCTTAAACTTAAATACCTACTAACTCACTGATAGCAAAATTATCAGCAGAAGGGGTCTTCTCCGTTTGACCCGAGCCAAATCTGGGTTTCCGAGGTTAATCGTGGGGAACAACGCCTCCGGATGACGTGTTTTAAATTAATTTAAATATTGTTAAAAAGATAAAGTATTATATTAATAATTGCAGGATGTTTAGTTTTCCTTAACGATGATAGAGGTCAGACTGAAATGTTACTTAGAATGAATTGTTAGTCAAGTCTAGATAGGCAGTAGATAAGGATTCAAGAAAAATATAAAAGCTCAAGGAAGATAAATTAAAACTGCTTATCATTATGATTTTGTTGTCTATAAATAAACCTCTGAGATATACCTACTCCTGATCGGTATTTAAAAATTGTTGAAATATAAAGCCTTAGTAACTGCCAAAGCTAAGCCAAGCCTTAGCCAAGTGATTTATTTATACGTCGAAATAGATTTAAACGTCTCCTTTAAGTGCTCCCGCGTGAATTCCATACAAACGAAGTTTGATTCTTATTTTGATTTGAAATTTTTTAGAGACGCTCTATACCTAAAGTCTGGTTTTTAATTCGGTGGAATTCTGACACTTGTCATTTTGTAAATAGAGTGAGTTATTTGTATGAAAAACAGGATTACCACCTGTAGTTCGATTTTACCCTATATCCTTCGAGATTTTACCCCAAACTATCTGTCAGGCATTTGTCATATTATATCTATGTGCGGCAATTGATTTTTATTTTTATAAGTTTAAATTTATTACCTTTTTTGTGGGATTTTTTTATCTCTGGTAACATTAAGATACGTCAGAATTCCATGCAATTAAAAATCAGACTATAAGCTAATATAGGTGTAGGCACGAAGGTACTAAAAGCTATATCTACGTATGTATATGGGTGTGTATGGTTTGCTAATTTCCGTAGAATTAAGTAGTTTCAAAGTCACACGGACGCAAAACAATGTAAAAAAGTGTCATTCCTATAAAACCTGCATAATTTTGAGTTTGTTTGGTTAAAAAATAAGAATCAAACTTTATATGAATGAAGCGCACTAAGAGGAAACGTCTCTTAAACTTGTCGATATCGTCAAACAACAAATGTCCACTGCTGGACATAGATCTCTTGGATCCGCGGCTGCCTGCGAGATTGATATCAGACAGTTTGGGATCCCAATGTCTATCGGTTTCTTAAGCGACGAAAAAGGAAATTCTTAATTCATCACGTTTTTTTTTAATGTATGACCGACGGGTGGATAAAACTGATCGAGGAGATAAACTTTTTATCCATTCCCCGTGGATAACATGTTCCCTGCCCATGCTTACCCTGCAGAGGTGATTTACTTATAGACAATCGCGCGCTAGATAAAGATTTTCAATCTAACATAGAAAAGCATAATAACTTAAATGGATAAAAAAATATTTGCGGTCCCATAGACCGAGTGTAACAGATGAAGAGTTAAAAATAGTCAGGCAAGTTCAATGCCAAGAACATTAATGGCCACGAGGAGTTGAATTATTACGACTACAATTACTATTAATGCGAAACGGAATCTACCAGATTTTGGAGTAGATATGTATCTTCTAATAATAGCCATATCAGGTATACTTATTTCAAAGCAATCAACATAGCTATAACCATAGACTTATTATATTCTGCGGCTATAACAATAGATTGTATTTCAATGTCACGAGGGTCGCATGCTACGATAGTTGAACTAAATAGTCCTATTTTCTCTTTTGTAACATCAATAATTATTACCGATTAGTAATAGCTATTGAGATAATCGTTTTCCTTATCTTCACGCGAAACTATATTAGCAAACAGTTTCTTTATGTTCCTCCCAGTTGACAGTATTTCTTGGTGTTTTTAGTTGTGTGCGCTACGTGAAAAAAACTTTAAAAAATTAGGTGTTTAAAATTTTTTAGTTTTCGAAACGTAACAAAAATATTGCATGTCACGTTTATGCATAATACATAAATATTTAATAGTTAAATTAAACTATCTCTATTTTCTCTTTTGGAAAACCATGAATGATTATACCAACCAGGTATCGATACTAGTACTCGATACATTTGTTCGTTTAAAAGGGATCTTACCACATCATTAAAAAAATAGTTGTAAATAGATTTTTACCGCACGCAAGCGACTCTAATATTAGGTCACAGTTGGTCAAAAAGGAAAGTGATACGTTAGAGTTATTTTACAGTTTATACCTACTACATATTAGTATAAGCTTGATATAAGTCATTAAACCTACAGTATTTTCATTAAAGCTTATTCGTATAAAAAGATTTAGAGGTGCAGGTAAATAATTACAGTGCACGCAGTGTTTTAAATGACTCATTTTTGGTTTAACATCTACCTACCATAATTATAACAGTAGATTTGCATAATAGAAATCGGATAAAACTTTCAACACGGTTTTGTGGACTCCCTAAAACGCGATTTTTCCAAAGAATACCGTTTGTATTTGTGTTCCTATGGTAATAGATTATTGAAATAGACGTAACGGTTGGCAAATCTTTTAGACAAAGCGATTACGAACCGTTAGTTCCAAATTTTATTTGACCGCATGTACACGTTTGTCTAACTCAGTTTTTGGCAGTTTATAGTGAATCTTATTTGTGAATGAAGTGCTTTAAAATCGACGGCTTGAAACAAAAATGTGATATTTAATAAGTAAATTCGAAAACTCTACATACCTATTTCAAATACTTACGCACCTACAAGTCAAACAAATGGGATCAGTTTTATGCAAAATTTATTATTTTTACGTTAATCGTAAATGGAATACGACTTATTACTTTTTTGAGGAACCTAATTACATAGAACCAATTACTTATAAAGAACCTAATTAATCAAATACTTTGTAGTATAGGTTAAAATGGTACGGATATACCTACTAACTTTTTCAGGCTATAAATCGCCACCCCAACCGAATAAAGGCGTAATCGAAAAAAGTCAATTTTACAGGAGAGCCAAAAAACCGTGGAAATGATCTACCTTCTTTGCTATTTACACCTGATTAAAGTTATATATATAGAAAGGCGAGTAAAAAAATAACGCTTCTTTTACTCTATTTGCTAAATTTTTAGCCTTATTTGCAAAAGAGATATTCAAGAAAAATCATCTTAAATTTTTATTCGTCTATGAACTTCGGCATTTATTTTTTGTAAAAAACAGTACGCCTTTATTCGCCTACAAATGCTCTAGTGAGCGAAACGCATCATTTTTGTGCATAACTTATTGAGTCAAATTTTGTATCGTAATCTGGCGCGCAATTATGTGTAACGCCGTTTTTCTTGTACTTTTTGAATGATGCTCGAATCGTATTATAGATTCACTTCTATATTCGTTAGTCAATGCGAAAAATATAGATTCGTAATAAATGTTAACGCTAAACATGAAAAATAATTTTTAATTAAAAAAAAGTCGTTAAAAATAACAAAAACTTTAATATTTTTTTAAATTAACAAGGAAAAATTACAAAAAAATTATGTAAAACTTCATTAGTCCTTAATTAATATGGCAGTCTCAAAATGGTAAGTACATTCTTACCACCATCGATATTATTCACAAATAATTGAGCCAATTACTTAGAATTTCTTTGGAGATCAAAAATCGGAAATATAATCATTTATATCTTAATTAAAACAAATATGACTGATTTATGATAATTCTTAATGACAAAGCTGAATAGAAAATGCCACTATACCGGTTATTTTTAGTTAATTTAATTATGAAATCTATCTTATACTTTGCGCTTAAAACCTAACGTACGCGTTTGATGATGTTGGTATTTTATTAGGAACTTAAGTTCTAATACAATTAACAATAACATAAATATGACATTAGTTATTGTGCTAATAGTTTAAAATGCAGTTTTATGCAGTTTCTACTTCTGGCAAAAAAAAAAAAACAGAAAATAGTAAAATCTTCTCAAATGTTCATTAAAAAATAAAAAATCAAAAGATAATAATGTAATAAAGTATCAACTACTAATAAAACTCCTTCAGGAACAGGATTTCTTTTAAAAGCTTTTATTTAACTTGCAATGTATGTATGCAGCTATGTTTGTTCGGGTGGAATCTTGCAACTCAATTTTGAAGCAGATATCTTAACCGATTGAGCTGAAATTTTGTATACACGTTAAGTTTGGATGACAATACATGGTTAGTTGTGTGACGTCATTCTAAATCCAATATGGTGGAACATCCAAGATGGCGGACTAGTTATTTTTAATGCTTTCCTACAATATGGGTATCAAATGAAAGGACTTGCTGAGAATACGAATGCGAGTTAAATTCCGTTGCTCCAATCAGTTTGAAATTTTGGTGTACTGGGGGTTTTTAGTTATCATTCGAAATAAATTTGTCGACGAAAAAAGACGTAAACGTTATTCACTCCCGACAACAGATCCGGTAAATTTAGGTAAGATTTTATAACACCTTTCTTCTTCTAGAAAATGTGCAGTAAATTTCGATAGAATAAAGCCGTCTTCCTTCATATTTTTGTCATTTTCAGAGATAAAATTCTAAAAAAAAATTAGCCTATGTAACACGATTTCCATCATCAGATAATGAAATAAAAAAAAATTCGCGTAAATGGTCTTACGCCTTTATTCGGTTGGGGTGGCGAAATGTATAGAGAAGATTTATTTACCTAAATAAAACTAAGAGGACGAAACTATTTTTAGTTTAGTCTTTAAGTCAGGATATACCTACCTAAATCTGAATTGTTTAACTGGCGAAGTGAATTGTGCGGTGTAGACATAACAAAAGCTACATAAACAAAGAAAAAAAAACTCAGTTAAATCTCTGTAAAGTCTGACTAAAGTTAAATAGCACGTTCTATAGACTTCCACCTTTGTTTTAAGTAGGTAGTTAGGTAGGTAGGTATGTACTTAGAACCGCCGATGCTTAAATTAAACCGTTATTTTATAAAAAAAACCTGCCTCCTTTCTCTACAAAATTCTTCAGTACAAAATCGACAGCGCGTGTGTTTTTAGCGGATTATACTTGAATTTTGTTATTTACACGTCTTAAGTAGGTTAATACCTACTTGTCTGGTAAAACTATGTACATAGTAATTAATACCTAATCTGTGGTCTAATTGTGAAGTGTACTAATTTTCCTACTAGTTGTTTCAGAAAAAAGGTTTTAAAAGTGATAGTTAGTAAAAGTTCTTTACTGTCTACGAGTATAATAAAATTCATGATTCTGTCAATACAATATTATTATAATATTATCTTTTATACCCCGGTACAAAAATATTATTCGCTAATCGCTAGCCACGACTTCGTTTACGTGGACTAGGTATTTAAAATACCTCGGCAAACTTTTGTTTTTCCGAGATAAAAAGTAGCCTATGTCACTCTCCATGTACTCAAATAACCCATTGTAACTGTTTGTATTTAAAAGATTACTGGAGCTTTCTGTCAAGTAATATACGTATAATAGGCGAATCTAACCTAAATTCCATTTATTTGTATAGAGGTATTTTAGCATGGTAATATAAAGAAAGTATTATTGTTATCTTGTGAAAAGTAGTGCTACTATAATATTAAACAGACGAGATGACTGCACATCGACAAAGCAGAGTATGCCGATCGCTCCTTAGTCACTACGGTAATTTTATGTATTAAAAAAATTTACTAATTAATATAAAGCCACCTCCACACCAAGGCTTTTGCGGAGTCACGTCAACCGCATGTAGCGTGTGATACAAATACAGCGCTTTTTTATTCTATTGGTGTAGACGCGGCTTTAAGCCTTATCTTCAACACAAAATACGAATTTACGTTTACAAATGTTTTGTGTGTTTCAATTATTAAAATTCTTATGATTGATTCCCGGGAAATCTTTGATTTTCCGGGATGAAAAGTAGCCTATGTCACTCTTATTTCAAGTCCTCAACTATACCGTCTATACCCATGCAAAAAATCACGTCAATCCGTAGTTCTGTTGAAGCGTGATTGAAGGACAAACCAACACTTTTCACATTTACTAGTGAGAATTAGGATTATAAGATTTAAAAATATTCATCGCCTATTTCCTTTTTTTGACATTTTGTTAGATTGCCAATACAAAAACTGTTAAAACAAAATCTACACTTTTATTATTCGTCGTTAAACTGAACACTACACGGCGATTATAAAATAGGCCCTTACATGACCTTTACTGTCATTAAAATAAAATATGTAAAGATTTAATAATAAATCAATCAAATGTCAATAATGTACATGATTATGAATGCGTTATGATCCCACAAAAAAAAACTAATTGAAAATATTTTCGTGAAAAAAAGTTATAAGTGAGAAATATATACAAAAATATACTTTTTTATAATTACAGACAGCTTATTATCCTACTTTGTTGGATAAAAACTTAATTTTTCAAATGATTTCTAATGTTTTACCAAATAGACATCCTACCACACGTCCTACATTAATTAGTTTTTTCCTCATTCAATGGTACAAGGTCAGAATGTTGTTTAATTTCTTTAAAATGCACAAATCTGTTTATATTTGTATATATGTACAGTAGAACCTCTGTAAATCTGAAGTGAGACGCCAAAAAATTCGAGTGTTAGAGTTTTCGACTTAGAAAGGATTCCAACTTAGGCGGATTTTGTATGGCAAAATTCGACTTGTAGAGGTTAAGAATTAAGATTCATTCTAATAATCGACAACAAAAGTCGACTTGCTTCGCTAAAATCCAAAATAAATTCATAACAATCAAAATAAAAAATAAACAAGCACGAGTTAACTTCAGCCATAAATTCCTTTATCGATATTCCTAGAATTGGTAATAAATGGATTATTAGAGGTATACTCTTACATTGTTTTCTAAGAAACAATATATTTTAGGCAAATTCTTAAAGTCGGTAACTTTGTCTTCGAGTTAAAAAGGTATTTAGTTTTAAATGATCGAGTTGTACAGGTTGTAAAAATCAAACATTGCTACGAATATTTGAGATGTACAGGTTAAGTTTATTTTTTCGAAATAAAGAGGGAAAATATGTACTGAAATGGTTTTTAGGAACACACTGATTATTTCAACTTACTTCAACTTACTTGGTTGAGATATTGAGAAATCGAGGTTTTTGGGCTTGAAGGGAAAGGAGAAATTCTTTTCTAAGAAACAAAATATTTTTTCGAGTTTTAGATATTTTCAATTATCTTTGAATAGAGGTTTGACTTACCGAGGCTCTACCTATGATATAGGGTTCTACTGTATTATGTATAAGGTAGAGTATGAGCTATTTGATTTGCAAACAATATCTCGGATATCATATTTCCGTTGCCTGCTGTCCATCTGACTTTATAACAAAGGCATTGATAAATTTCCACTGCACTGACAATGATGCATCGATAGCATGGGTGAATACTTATAAAAACAGAAATAAAAATATATGAAAGAAGTTGAGAGATAAATAATTGCTACCCTCGGCTTTGCAAATACCATAGATAGATAATGAAAACATACATAATATTTTTTCTTCGAAAAATGGTGTAGAAATTTTTCAAAAAAAAAAAAAGAATAGGTTTCGATGCTGATTCTTGTGCAAGAGGTTCTGGAAACTAAAGACATTTCTTAATACAATTTGCACATCGCAAAACACATATAAGTTCTGAGGACCTTCGGTCTAATTTCTGTTAGCTAACAATGTCAATAAGGAGATGTTCTAGTTGCTTCATTTTGAAATCGCCTACAGCCTGACCTTATTTAGGTATTTGTATCATAGAGGTCAGGTTAAAATAAAGATTGACACAGCATTTCTTAAATAGTTAAATTATAATTTATTATCCATGACTTACTAACAATTTTTTATGTACTCTCACTATCACTGACAGAAAGCATCACCAAACTTAGCTTAGATAGCCCGTAAAAGTTAATAGTGAAAATGGGTATAAATCTAGTACCTACGTTATCCCTTCCCGAAGGGAAGATTATGAATGGGATAGCCCGACCATTATATTATGTAGTCTAAGCTTATCTCACACGTTGCCTTCTCATTCTCTTCTGTCACGTTAAAAAAATTATTTTGTTACAGATCCCCAACTTTTAGATATTTACAAGGCAGAAATGGCGTACGGCATAGAGAGGTTTTTCCTTCTGTCGTATTGCCTCGCGTGCTGCTGGCCGGCGGCGTTTGGCGCTAAGAACAGTCTGAGGATAGTGAAGCAATGGTCAGCGTTGGAATTTGGGTTCCCGAGCGAGGAGGCTCGACAGCGGGCCTTGGACAATCGATATTACGTCCCCGGTGCCTCGGTGCCGATCGACGTTGATGTGCAGCATAGGATGGGTACCTACTCATATTTTATTAACTACTCTAAGGTGACGCTCGCTACATTTAAAACTCCCGATGAAATTATTTGATTTTCCATGAGTATAATTACTTTTTACAAAAAATTTAACCGACGCTAGAAGGAACTAAAAAGGGAAAAATGAAATATAAATCTTTTTAGTCTTACTGAGCTCCTAAAGTAAGTAATTAATTTTGAGTCGGTGACAAACTTTTTTTCGACGCTTAAAAAATGACAAAATTCCCCATTGATCATTCTTGAGTTAAAAATAAATTAAATAACAATTGAAGGTCAAAGGTGAACAGTGCAAATGTCTATCAAACGGTAAGAGTTATTGTAAAAAAATGTACTTAAATTTTTTGTCAGCACTGTAGTATAATTTTCTAAGATAACTTGTATCAATATCAGCTTAAATATGCGAATTATGTCGAAGTTTGAACGTTTTTCCATCGATGCTAACCGGTTTAATACACTAAGGGCCTTTGCACACCACATTTTTTAAACGCGCCGTTGACGCGCGTTTGTAGCGATACAAACGCGATGCTAACGCGCGTGTGAATCGATATAAAGGACAACAAACTGCTCTGTAGGATAAAAAAGCGCGCGTCAACGGCGCGTTTAAAAAACGTGTTGTGCAAAGGCCCTAACATAACACCTTCTTTTAATAATTAATTATTCTCATGTCTAGACACGTTATGAAGCGATGATAGCCTGTGGTTAAAAGATTTAGTTCTCTCTTGCGGGGAGTCCGGGGTTCGACTCAAGACACTCCTCTGATTTTTCGGAGTTAATTTTAAACAATAAGGTATCATTTGCCTAAACGGTGAAAGAAAACTTCGCGAGGAATCCTGTATAGGCATACAGAGAGTTGTCCATAATGTTCCCAAAAGTATATTTACCAATATCTAGCTACATTTGGCGAACATGGTGGACTGTAGCCTATATCTTTCTCATCCAAGAGGTGACCACTAGGGAGTCGGCGATGCATTGAGATGAATGAATATGCATGTTCGTCATGCAAGCAGTCAAGTATCAAATTCATTAAGTTTACCTAGGTTAGGTACAATTGTTGAATTTACATACAATACACATACAATAATTGTCTTGCTGAACAAGATATTCTTCTCTCCCTTCCAAATTAGCGGAAAGCCGGTATTAAGAGTGGATATGAAAATAGTCAAAAATGTAGTAGAAATGTATATTTGCTGTTTTAAGGAGAGCAAAAGTCTCGGATCTTCGTGACAAATCCAAGATTCGACGAAGGTCGCCCCGTGACGCTGGGTACGGTCGATGATAACGGATTCATCAACGGCTATCCCGACTACTCCTGGCACGACAACCAAGGTCAAAACTGTGATGGGATGACCTCTGTGTTTCGAGTTGCTGTAAGTATCTTTCGGATATACTCGTAGAAGTTACGAGTACCAATACGAGTATCCATAAAACGAAGGGCGTTGGTAGAAGAAGAAAAGCTTAGGAACATCCGTGAATGGACTGTATGGGCAAGGTTGCGTAGCTTTTTTGTTGGATGGTTTGGTTTACAACATCCCTATAATTCTACTACAGTCAATCCTACATGTGAGCTGACCCCCCCCACTAGGTGTACCGAATCCGACGACATTAAACGAGCCTCTCGACGTGACGACGCGACGCCTGCAGAAGTGGTGCAAGATACCATTGTTCAACAGTCATTCATTTGATGAAGAAGAAGATATTGATATGGCTGAAAATCTGTCGGAACAGAAAATCAAAGATTAATTCGCATTAATTGGTATGGTATATACCTACCTATTTTTTTTTTAACTCCTTAACCCTCCTCTAAGAGATCTGCGCGCAGTAGGGAGACGTGAATGGGCTGTGATGATGATGATGGTATATTTACTATGTAATCATGAATGCATTCTAATTTCAGATAGACAAATGCAGCCGCCTGTGGGTGATGGATGCGGGGAAGATAGGCGACACACAAGTCTGCCCGCCGCAGCTGCTCGCCTTCGACCTGAACACCGACCAGCTGATATACCGCCACAAAGTGAACGCTTCCAGCTACATCGCTACATCACTGTTTATCACCCCTGTAAGTATTCTTAGTTCGTCTCTAGCCCAGTAGAACCACGAGTAGGTACATACTTGTTGGTATAACGTGGTCTTATACTGGGAGATCAAATCGGTGGGACCACGGGCCCTTAATGGTTTATTGCCAATGTTACTACCAATCCTGCTACTAGTAGTAGAATGGGTATCATCATCAGCAGCAGCAACGGCTCACCTAGGCTCCTGACAGGCACCGGGCACGCACAATTACGCAATATGCCTGTACACGAGGTAACCACAATTAAAGCGCCCGTAACTTCGTGAGATAAACGTACTATAATTGGAAAATCACGAGCATTATAAAAACTTAGTTATTGTAATTTTTGCTGTCAATGGTTTGCAATCAATTAATGTCACGAATTTGATAGAAAAATACAATGATAGAAAATCATGTTGGGAACAATAATATAATTCTTTAAAACATTAATTGATTTAAACCTACAATGAAAATTGCACCCATTAAACAAACAGCACTTTTTTAAAATTTACATCTAATACCAGACTTAAGTACCTACCTACGAGTTAAATACCTACGTATCATACGATAATTGAATAACTTGAAATTAATCGACGAGTAGTTTCCAAATTAAAGTAAAACTAAATATTTTGTATGAGGGACGTAAATTGCGACAGTGGCTAACAAAAGAATAACGATCATGCTGGTTAAGCAAAGTTGACAGCGGTCGGTAACTGGATGGGTGACCGACGTTACATGTTCTTTAACCGTTGCGTGCCCTTCGTGCTTCGGAGAACACATCACCTCAAAAAATCGCCTACCATTATATGAATAATGGAAAGGGATCACCACCCTCGACAGTGAATCAGGAATATGATGCAGAGAGACTTGATAAAAAATCAAGTTTACCGAGAGCTTACCTGAGCCATAGAGAAATGATTCTTGTATTCATTTATCTATGTCTGAGCCCAATTACCAAAACCTTCAAACCAAGATCGAACGACTTGGCGCAAGAATGTGGCGAGACGCGAACCCATAGTATAACGGGAAAAGGGAAGGACAAGAAGAACCGAGAGCTTACCTGCAGGGTTAGCATGGGGAGGAGATAAAAGTTTTATCCCCCGATTTTATCCACTGACAGGGGATAAAATTAACTTCTCCCTATGCTAGAGCATGGCGATAGGGGAAAGGAAAAGTATATTCCTATAAGAATATCCACTGTGCATATTATTTCCTCCGTTTTGCTCATGCTCGACAGGTTGATAAAACTGAGCGAGAGGATAAACATTTTATCCTTTCCCCGGGGATAAAATTTCTTCCGCCCATGCTAGCTATGCTGAGACTTTGACTGACTGATTGATTTGAATTGTTTTGCTTTGAAGGTCGTTGACGTGCGAGGCGTAGACCCGGGCGACTGCGCCGACACCTACGTGTACGTGGCCGACGTGTCGGGCTTCGGTCTGCTGGTAGTGGACGTCGCCAACGACCGCTCGTGGAGGGTGACCCACCGTACCTTTTTCCCGTTCCCAAGTCGTGGCACTATCACCGTTGATGGTGAGTCCCTATTTATATCATAAACTAGCTTTTGCCCGCGACTTCGTCCGACTTTTTTTTATTCTATGACAAGATAGCCCTTGACTGCGATCTCACCTGATGGTAAGTGAAGATGCAGTCTAAGATGGTAGCGGGCTAACTTGGAAGGGGTATAGGAATGTAAATTCAACCCATACCCCTAATCGGTTTCTACACGCCATCGTGCCGGAACGATAAATCGCTTAGCGGCACGTTTTTGACTGTAGGGTGGCAATTAGCCACGGCCAAAGCCTCCCACCAGACCAGACCAGACCAGACATAATTTAGAAATAACTACTGGAGTTAGGTTTTTAAAAATACATCAGGAAAACCTTGTTTTTTGGGATACAAAGTAGCCTATTTCACTATCCAGGTTCTTAACTATATGCTTATGAAAAATCCCGTCGACCCTTTGTTCGTTCCGTGTTTGTTTGTTGGTTGATCCTTCAATCACGCACCGGATCAGCATGATTGTTTTGCATGTTGAGGAGGGATGTTTTATTAATTTACACTTGTTACTACTAAAAAAACATCCGGATCGTTTTAGACCTTAAATTGTTAACTCCTAATTTATATATTTTTTTAAAATTAATTTTATTTTCCTTAAAAGGTGAGAGCTTCGATCTGATGGACGGCGTAATAGGCATGGCTTTGTCTCCATACAAGCCTGGGCATGATCGTTTCCTGTACTTCCACGCTTTGGCCGCCACCACGGAAAACGTTGTCCGTACTAGCGTGCTCAGGAATGATTCCTTCATCACCGATTCTAATGCCAATCCATATTCAATTAATGTGAGTGTAATAAAATTAAGGTTCAATGTAAATTAAGACTTTAGGTTAGAAATTATTGTAATCTATTTGGTTTGCCTAAATATATAAACGGGTATAAATTCGGCTGGTAATAAGGAGTAGGGATACCTATGGGAATAGGAATGAAGACGAAATCTGTAGAAAAGCAAGTGAAATGGCGGAGTCAAAAAACTTAAATCGCAATGGGCGACGTAGCATGAAAATCGGTAAACTTTGGGGTTCCAAAGTGCTCAACTGGTGACCTTGCACTGGGAAACGTATGCAAGTTGAATGGCCCCTTCACTAGGTGGACGGACTCAAGCGGCACATCATCCAGAAAGGCTGTTTCAGCGGGTGCCTTCTGGAGATCTTTGTCGAAGACCTAAGTCCAGCAGAGAAAGTCTATCGCTTAAGACAATGACGTCAATAAATATGTGTTATGCGTCGTAGTCAATCTAATTACCTAGTTATAGTAACTGTCTCGTAATTACGTTCAATAATACTTGTAATGATTTCCTTCTTCGTTTCTTACGAAATAGCTACCTTCTATTTTATTATTCATCGCTATAGATTGTGTTCAATGATAGAAATTAATGAATAGTTAACATCACTTTAGCCGTCGTTTATATCCTTATTTACGCAATGCACAAGGAATTTTAAGAATACCGAAGTACAGAAACTGTATTGTATTTCAAAATCACTTGCTAATATCGTGATGAATCCTGCATATCGGAGAGTTCTCTATGATGTTCTCAAAGATATGGAGAGTCTGCCAATCCGAAATGGGGCGTGGTTAATTATGACCTGGACCTCTTCTCAGAAGGTGAGCGGTTCACGCCCACATTCTGAGAAGAGGCCCTTGCCTAGCTGTGTTCCGTCAGTGGATTAAGAAATGAAGTATTTTAATTAAAATTAAAAAAAAAAAATTAATTGTTCAACAGACCTTTCCTGAAGAACGGCCAAACCAGTCGGCAGCCGAAGCTATGGATAGAAACGGTGTGCTGTATTTTGGACTGATGGAGCCACCTGGCATATGGTGTTGGAACTCGGCGACTGAATTTTCTACGCGCAACTTCCACCAAATCGCAATCAATAGAGAAACCTTACAATTCGCAAGTGGAATGAAAATAGTAAATAACCTCAAGGGACAACAAGAACTATGGGCCCTTACTTCGAGTTTCCAAAGGGTGATGACAGGATCAATCAGGCCAGATGTAATAAATTTTAGGATTCACGCGGAGAAACTCCCGAATATACTTAGCAAATCAGCATGTTCGATGCCACCAAGAGAGAATGCAATTAGTTATCACGCTGATCGCATATCTCCGGAATTTCCACAATATACATTCAAATATGGTGCCGTATCGTATTTGTAGATGTTAGGTTGTTATTTGTCCACTTATTGTTTGAATTTATGTGGTATGCCTTGCCATAATAGAAGTAATTAACATTGTTTGTTATCGATATTTGTACTGCATAAATTATTTTAGTCATAATTATATTTTTTTATTAAATCCCAAAAAATTATTTACCATGTTACTTTGGCCCATTGAATAGGGGAACCTTTTAAAATAACTAAACTAATTAGTAGAGACCGGATTATATGCAACATAAAAAGCTTGTTATATGCATGCAAATATGCATGAAAAATGCTTGAAATATGCACGAAAACTGGCAGAATATGCAAAATTAAATGATAAATTTAAGGAATCCCTAAAAAATAGAAAAATAATTATTCATTTTTTTAACCGACTTCCAAAAAGGAGGAGGTTATCAATTCGGCCGGTATATTTTTTTTTTTTTTTCTATGTATGCCCGCCGATTACTCCGAGGTTTCTGGACCGATTCACGAGATTTTTTTTTTAATCGACAGAAGAAGCTCGCGAAATGGTCCCATAAAAATTTTTACCTTCAACTCCTCAAGCCTGATGCTGCAGGGGTATTTCCCCCCTAAATTATGGGACTTTAGGAACCGTCGTTTACGAATTAGTATGCTTGGCCTAAGCATATACTAGATCATAGAGTTCCAGGTCCTACTCTTCAATCCTGATGCTGCAGGGTACTGCCCACCTAAATTATAGGGATGAAGGAACTGTTAATCATGAATTGTTATTGTATGTAATAAGCATATACTACACCATCGAGGTCTAGGTTCTAGCTCCTCAATCCTGATGCTGCAGGGTACTGCCCACCTAAATTGTAGAGATTTAGGAACTGCTAATCATGAATTGTTATTGTATGTAATAAGCATATACTACTCCATCGAGGTCTAGGTTCTAGCTCCTCAATCCTGATGCTGCAGGGTACTGCCCACTTTAACTGTGAGGATTTAGGAACTTTCGCTTGCGAATTTATATTGTTAGTATCAAGCATATTCTACATCGTAGAATTCAAGGTCCTCGCTCTTCAATACTGATGCTGCAGGGGTACTGCCTACCTAAACTGTGAGGATTTAGGAACTGTCGTTTACGAATTGATATTGTTGGTACCAAGCATATACTACATCATAATGCTCAAGGTTCTAGCTCCTCAATCCTGATGCTGCAGAGTTGGAGGAATTACGAACTGACGCTTTCGAACTGATATTGTTGGTACCAACCATGGATTACATCATGGAGCTCCTAGTCCTAGCTCTTGTGTATTGTTAATAAATACTGTAGGTACCAAGTGTAGAACTACATTAGTACCGTAGCGTTGGAGGGAGGGGAGAAAGAGAGCAGGGACAAGCTCCACTAAAAAGCTTAAAATAAAAATTCTTTTCAAAAAACCGACTTCAAACGCCACTACAAAGTATAAAAATAATTTTATTTTGTACACGTTTGTTGAAGTCGGGCGGGCTTAACTAGAAACGATGAAATCGATGCGCGACGCTTATCTTATGGTGACATATAAGAGACACGCTTATTGAAATCGGGCGAGCATCGCGTATCGGTTTTATCGTTTCTATTTAAGCCGCCCGACTTCAACAAACGTGTACAAAATAAAATTATTTTTATACTTTGTAGTGGCGTTTGAAGTCGGTTTTTTGAAAAGAATTTTTATTTATTTCAAAATCAGCATACAATTAGTAAATTATTTTTTGATAGGCGATAATAGGTACAGTAAGTAACATTATATGATATTAAAATGATTTAGAATTTGTGTAAACGTAAACAATCAAATATTTTTCTAAATTTTCAGTGGTAAGATGGTATCCACGGTCATTTAGAATATTTTTGTAAGTAGAAAAGGTTCGCTCCATATCCATTGAGGTAACTGGGCAGAATTTGAACTTGGGTGCTATGGCACTTATAGTTTCCGGCAAAATTTCTGCCGTCCCATTAATGAAACTATCAATTTGACACAAGCTTTGAAAACCTGGGTTATTGCTCAATATGTTTTCAAACTTTTCTTTAAGTTTATGGGGTAATGCGGCGGCGGCGGAACGCAGAGTGAGTGAAAAATATTGTAAATGTACCGATAATATGCATCATAACTAGATCTTAGGTAAAATATGCTATTACCGCTGAGAATGGCTAAAATATGCAAATGCATATGCGAATATGCAAATGCATATAATCCGGTCTCTACTAATTAGTATTCAGACAGATTGTTTTAAAATATCAGTATACATTTGTATCCTTCGTGCGATACTTAAATCGACGTGTTTGTCTTCGACTCCAATAATTAGCCCTCCAATAATAGAAGGGTCAACTTTCTCAGTGAGTTGAATATTCTTGCCTTTCTTGACGAATTTCGCCAAAGCCTTCATTAGAGCTTGACGGGAAGTATCATCGAGGGGTTTAGCAGTGATAACTTCACATAAAGCTTCATTCCTATGAGCTACCATCACTGTTAAAAATATTTGTATAATGCGCCTTAACAATTTTAATCGGCCATTTTCCGCAACAAGAGCTAAAAAGTTCACGGCAGCCGGGGGCATTCCTGAAATTTCAATACCAAGATAGACCATTTAACTTTTTACTTTTTCATGTTGTACATAAACTATCGAGATGTAATTTTTTCGGAATGTTACCTGTATCTTCTCCGACTTTTTTCAAAAGCTTAGCTTTATCAACTGATGAGACCATACTAGTTTCGAGAAAGTCAACTATTTTAGGTTTAATCAGCTCTTTTTGCAAACCCCGGAGATGTTTTTCGACCTCGTCAAGTTGATTCATTTGTAGCGCCGCACTGTATAGAGCCGATACATATCGTCCTTCTACACCTGTTTTGAATAAAACCAATTTTAATGAAGCTTAAATCACAAGCCACAGCACCAAACGGAACAGCTACATATCTATCTAGCTATCTTAAGACTACCTATCATAAATCTAAGTGGTAAGTATTGGTAACTTTATAGTTTATTAAATTTTAGGATTCATTACTAACCAAATACAGGTATGGGTGTATTCTTAGATTTTGTCGCAGAACACATTTTTCTCATAAATATTCGAAACATTTTTAGTTCTCACTTGTAAAATCAACAATTGTATGAATTTCTTGGCTCCAGAAACCGAGATTTTTGAAATTAATTTGGCTCCCTTAGCTTCCTTGGTATTAGCTTTGACTTTTATTAATCGATGTCATTAAATGTAAAGAATGCCGAATACAAATATGCCATAGATGCTAACTTTCGATCCCAAAGACTAGGAATGGAGAAAAGGTACCTACTATAATTAACATATACAACTTTTATGATAGATACAAATGTGTCAGTAAGTGTCAGTAAAACTATATTTCATCTGAGGTAAAACTCATGAGTATGTTTCTTGCAGTTCCTTGCTACCAAGCTTATTAACCGACTTCAAAAAAAAAAGAGGAGGTTCTCAATTCGACGCGTATTTTTTATTATTTTTTTATAACAATAATAATAATCTAGAGTTCATATCACCGAGATCGAGAAGAACAATTGCTAGGTATTTCATGTCTCAAATTGGACTGAGGTAGTAAGTAAGGAAATAAAAAATGCATTTTAATACATATTACACGTATTTTAATAAATAAGTATCTCTAACTACACAAGAACGTCATATTGGAATGCTTGGTCTGTTTCCAAAAGCGCACGAACGTAAAGCACCAGAGAACCCAGAGCCATAGCTGACGTCAAGGAGTTACAGGAACCCCCTTCTGATGCTGCAACCTTTTTCACCCGGTACTGCTCCTGTAGATAAGAATTTTATTACATACCTGATATAGATGATGGTGATGAGATTAAGGGTTTTTGATTTTCGCGGGAATTCTTTAATTTTCCACGATAAGTCATAATCTATATCCTATTCTGATAGTAAGCTATTTTATTGTAAAGATTTATCAAAATTCGTCAAGTAGGTTTTGCGTGAAAGAGTAACAATCATCCATCCATCTTCACAAACTTTCACAGATAGAATATTAGTAGGATATAAGGTAATGATTATTAAGATAACGGGAAATCATATAAACCTAACCTTACATCGACTGGAAAAAAGCTGATATTCATGAAACCCAGCTTAAAACCATTCCAATTAAACCTAATTGGTCACTTTATTTCAGCGGTCGATGAAAATAGTCAGACAGACAAACAGACAACCAAAGCTTTCAAACTTACAACATACTTCTTCTTACGTCGGTGTTTAAAATATGCAAACGTTTAATTGTGATCTTGCTACCTCTCGTTCTTTAGGCGGCGTGGAAGAGACTGGCCCCACGAATCCAGTAAGCCTTAGGAACGGTTGTCGATCATCCGAATAACAACCTTTGGGTTCTTGCCACGACACGATCTTGTTCATCCAGCGTGGTTTTATAAACTCTCCGTAGCCTTGTGAAGCGCAAAATAGTACTGGAACCATAAGAAAGAATTATCACCCAATATTTCGTTTCTTTAAGTGTTTCTATCTAAACTTACTGTATCATACAGAAATAAATTTTATTAAAGTGAGCGGTTTCAAAAATTGATACCTTATATGAGCTTTTTCAAATTGTCCCTCTGTTTGCGCTACAACCTTTGGAACGGCTGAATAGACTTTGATGCGACTTTCATTACTACCTAACTGCTGATAATATTATGATCTTGACAAAAGGCACCTTGTCAAACTTGGCAAAGCAATCATACATTCTGGAGACGAACATAAGCTATTTTTTAAAACGGAAAATCAAAGAGCTCCCAAGGAATTTATAAAAATTAATGTAAATAGATAACTTAAATCCGTTAGACCTCGTTCACATACAACGCGCGGGAGCGGTGGCGGGCGCGTTCACGAAATATCGAACGTATGAAGTAGTATGTCAGTGTTCACACACAAGTAGGGCGCGGTTCTATACAAAAATAGCCGCGCCAGCCACCGCGCCCGCACTCGCGTGTTCTACGTGAACAAGACCTTAGTTTATGAATTCACTAAGTTTTATGAAATGTATTCCTATAAGCTAGATAAATTGCTGTAAACTGACAACATACTTTGTTGCATAAATAGAGTTCTTGTGCCAGCCGGGTGGTCCCAAGCCTCTAACGACTTGGTTTCTTTGTAAATCTGTATACAAAGCTTGTAAATGTAAGCGGAGATGTCGACGCCTTCCATGCAGTCGAAGAGACGAGCAAGAACCATCGCCCGGACCCGGCTGGTTTGTTGGAAGGCCAGTCCAGAACCCTGCATCAGTTGTGCTTGACATTCTGACGTCATCTCGCAACCGCCTTCGGTATGTGACGATTGCGTCTCCATCGCTGATATAAGCAGTTGCATCATGCACGCATCTGAAATTAAAGCCAGGTCACGAAATAGTACAGGAGTTGTTTCGAATTATAGTTCTTTCATTTCACGAGGGTTCGTGGCTCATGGTTGTGTGTATGTGTCGTGTCGTATAAATGTGAGCGAGAGCTTGCTCGTGTCTGACCGCTCCCACCTAAGCTCTTGGCAGGCACGCACACTTACGCAATGTGCATGTACACAACGTAACCACAGTAAAGCGCCTGTAACTTGGTGAGATAAACGTTCTATAGGTATCTAGTGTTATGTCAGGGGTTTAGCATATTTTCGCCATAAAACCACTGAAGCTTCGGCATGACTTGTTGTTGCCTAAAATGCGAAACAGAAGCAAAACTCTCTGTTTTAACGCAGAGATTTAACTGTACTATATTGAGAATATTTGTTTGCTATATTTGTTTCGTTTAGGATCTAGATCTGCTACTGATGTGAGCTTACAATATTGTCAACACCAAGTAAACTTTAACCGAACATACGAATAAAGACGTTTTGAATCAAACTAAACTCTATTTAAGTTGGTTAAACACTTTTCGGTGATTGTGAAATAGGAAGAGATTCTTTGTGTGTGAGAGAGAACCCTTCGGTGTAAAAACAGGCAGTTTTTCTTGTTATATACCGACTTAAGTATGTAATGGAAAATACGGGAGCTTTTGTGGTTTGAGTTTCACTATAATTACTTCGAGCCGGAGAAGTCTGCTATAGTCCACATCTTAATTTACAACGTGTAATGAAACTCCGAAATAATACTGAAGGAGGTGAATGTGCTCCTGAAACTGAACAACTTTCCCCAAGGAACCTAGGTCGAAACATGAAAGAAAAATTTTTACCTCCCATAGTAAATCAATCGGCTGATCGTCAATTTTCTATGCGAGGTCCAAATTTTTTTTTTTCCATTTGGACCTATGTTCTTTGGGGAAAGTTGTTCAGTTTCATGAGTACATTCACCTCCTTCAGTATTATTTCGGAGTTTCAATACACGTTGTATATTATTATTTCTATTAAGTGTGACGTCTCAGTAAACTTTAATTAACGCCGCGTTGCGGTCAATTGTTGAACTAGAAAACGGCCTTCAGTCGATTTATCAATAATCGTGTCAGGCTGTACGGAAACACAATAAAAATGCTAACCATTACCTAATATCAGGCTGTTCAAAAAATCTGACGCAAGGCGCGTAGGCACCCTGAATTTTAATCGTCCGTAAAGATGACAAAACTTCTAATAGGCACCCAGATTCTTATGCTTTAATAAAGTAGGTATTGTAGCAACCTTTTAACTTTTATTTAGCGTCATTTTAGCCATTAAATGGTAACATATAGTATTGTAGCCACAATACTGAAAACACTCTTTTTAAAAGTCAATCGCCCTCTTGATAAGCAGTAGTTAATTAAGCTTACCTGCAGCTTTTCTAGTTGGCATTTTTGTCCGCGCCTCGTGGACGTACTGCTCAAAGTTGAACCGAAAAGGCTTCTGGGTGCCCATCGTGCCGATCGTCAGGGGCTCTAGCAGTGATGAAAACACTTCCAAATTCTCAAAAATTGCTTTTGCAACTGAAATTAAATTGAATTAATGTTTCTATTGGTCTTGTACAAAACAATTATTAAACTTTATATTCAGTGAAATAGACAAAGGTGAAGCTTATCTCTATAATGCATAAAAATATACACCATTCTTAAGTTGGAATGCCTAAACCGACTTTGGCGTTACTTTCACAGACAGGTAGAGGTAATCCTCTACCTGTCTGTGAAATCAGACACAAGATACACAAGATGCAGGAGATATCAAGGTTACTTTTTATCCCGGAAAGTACCCTTCGAAAAATAACAACTTTTGAGATTAGGTACAATAATAAAGTGAATTGATCTTTAATTCATGGCTGAACCGTTCCTGATTAAGTTTTTCATATTGATAGATAGGTTGCATCCTAGAGACTGACAAAGGCTGAAACAATCAAAAGTTCCATAGGGACCTTTACAAAATTTAAATACAGGTGGACTTAACCGTGACCATCATCTAATTAGCTTAGCAGAGAAAGCTCTCCAAACAAAAAAAAACAACAGCAATGTAAAGTAAGAGATACTTTTTGAATAATTACGGAAATTGTTAACCATGACTAACAATAGGTAAGGGGACTTATCAAAATTTCAAAGTTTTTACCTACGTCTCACTTACAAAACCAATAATTACTACGAGTATCGATATGAATTATTTACTATTCTAAAGTTATGAAATAGTACATTGTGGTACAAGGGCGGGAAGCTGGTTATTACTTATTACAAACGAGTTGACTTTTGTAAGCACGAGCCGTACAAGATGAAAAAAAGATATCGCACTAGTACCTACTTTAAAATATAAAATTGCTTTCGACATAGTATACTGGTAGTAAACATAATAAATACTTAGGCACTGCTGTGGCAGTTCGCAAGTGTATTGAAAAAAAAATTTCTAAATCATTAAGTATAATATTTCTTTCATATGATAATAAATTTTTCTGTCTTTATCGGGAACTAGGAAGCTTTTGCCCCCGCGACTTCGTCCGCGTGGAATTAGATTTTGGGGTGGAATTTTCAAAAACTGTGACACACATACTTTTTTATTTTTAACTGAAAGCTCAAATACTAACTTTGATGGAAACAGCTTGAAAAATGACGGAGTTTCATATAAACTTCCATCCCCTTTTTAAACCCCTTAGGGGTGGAATTTACAATAATCCTTTCTTAGTGTGCGCCTACGTCATAAAAGGAACCAACTGTAAAAATTTCAAGTTTCTAACTTCAGAAGTTTAGGCTGTGCGTTGATATCTCAGTCAGTCAGTCAGTCAGGACTTTGAATTTTATATATATAGATTAGATAACTTCCGGTTTTGCAGGAGTACGCATATGAGATTAACGACAAATGTGTTACATAATAATCATACAGCATTAATTTATTATAACTTCCGTATGTAAATTTTCTAATGTTAGTGAAACCGTAATTCTTTACTATAAGATTATAAGTTACAAGTGAATACATAAACAATGATTGTTTACTATAAAGAGAGAGATTAAGGCCAGTCTTCTTACTAGCTTCTCTACACAAATAAGTATTAAGCTGATTATTCTATTGTTTGTTGTCCTAGATCTAGAATTAAGCAAGTTATCGATTTATCTCTCCGTTATGTATGCGCAACAATCATATCTTTAGAATATATTATTTACTAGCGGACCCGACAGACGTTGTCCTGTCTTAACTATGAATATTGAAACTCCCCTTTTTACCCCCTTGGGGAGAGAATTTTCAAAAAATGTAAAATACGTAATTCTTTATTTTTGATCAAGAGCCAAAATATCAAGTTTCATAAACATAACTTGAAAAATAACTTGAAGAACGAAGGACTATCATACAAACATTCAACCCCTATTTAATCCCTTAGGGGGTAGAATTTTTAAAAACTGTGAAACACCTACTTTTTTGTTTTCAATTTAAAGCCTAAATACCGAATTTTATGGGTATAGCTTGAAAAATGACGGAGTTTCATACAAACTTTAACCCCCCTTTTTACCCCCTTGGGGGGAGAATTTAAAAAAAATGTAAAATACGTAATTCTTTATTTTTAATCAAGAGCCAAAATATCAAGTTTCATAAACGTAACTTGAAAAATAACTTGAAGAACGAAGGACTATTATACAAACATTCAACCCCTATTTAACCCCTTAGGGGGTAGAATTTTTAAAAACTGTGAAACACGTACTTTTTTGTTTTCAATTTAAAGCCTAAATACCGAATTTCATGAGTATAACTCGAAAAATGACGGAGTTTCATACAAACTTTAACCCCCCTTTTTACCCCCTTGGGGGGTGAATTTCGAAAAATCCTTTCTTAGTGCTCGCCTACGTCATAAAAGGAACCTACTGTCAAAATTTCAAGTTTCTAACTTCAGTGGTTTAGGCTGTGCGTTGATCGTCAGTCAGTCAGTCAGTCAGTCAGTCAGTCAGTCAGTCAGGACAAGCCTTTTTATATAATTATAGATTATGAAAGCTATGACGCTTGAAAAATCTAAAAGCGCCTTTAATCCAACTAGAGCATTGCTATAAACTTATAAATAACTAGCGGCCCGTCCCGGCTTCGAACGGGTGGATTTTTAGCAATAAATATAGCCTATGTTATGTGGTGAAAGAATTTTTGAAATCGGCACAGTAGTTTTTGAGTTTATTCATTACAAACATACACACAAAAATACAAATCTTTCCCCTTTATAATAGTAGTGTAGATTTAATTTATTAACTGAAGATATTCGTGACGTTATTGTGTTTCGATACTCGAAATCTATCAACGTCCCGAGTTGCAAACTCGTCCTAAGGGTACAAGTCCTTAAATAACGATGGCTAACTTCCTTGCAAGATTTTATCTCCTGGCCTATCTGTACAGGAAAGTGATTGGGCTCAGTGTTACGAAAGCACGGCCGAATAGCTCGTCGGAAGAAGGCTGCGTTTCATGTCTTTCCATACAAAGGGTTTACGTAATGATGCCTAAATGGATACTATGCTAATATTAAACATAGTCACGTTACTTGCAGCTTTATCGTGATAGACATGTCGTGGAATATTTGAATTAAAAATTTAAAGTTTTGTAATAGCACTTAAAGAGCTTGTATCTTTATTGATCGATAAATATAGGTAATTCCGTTCGACAACGGTTCGGTAACGGATCGATAATCCATTTTGTTTTAGGATGTTTTTTAGGATTACACAGGTGGATTATGAACAAATTATTTTAAGTGTTTATGAGAGTGATCGAAACCTTCTTGAGCCATGTTTTTTTGTTATAGAATTTGATTAAATTAGCAAATGTACGAAACTTATACAATGTCACTTGGATCACGACTTGTGTACCAAGCTAATTTTATATATTCAACTAATTATTAAGGAAGAGATAGTCGGTATAACTAATGAGAACCTCAGGCCTTCTTAAAAACAGTTACATAATAAAATGAATAGAACAGCCAAGAACGAATGAAATAAATCCCATTGTAAATTTATTATCTCCAAAGTCGTGAATATAAGAACGTTTCCTGTAAAACGTAATACTTACTTAATCTTTCAGTTGTTGTACCTAGAAATAAATACGTGTATTTATCTCCCGAAGTTACGGGCGCTTTACTTGTGGTTACGTCGTGTACATGCACATTGCGTAAGTGTGCGTGCCTGTCAGGAGCCTAGGTGGGAGCGGTCAGGCGCGAGCAAACTCTCGCTTATAGATACGACAAACACACAACCATGAGCAACGCGCCGCGCCGTGCCGTCGTGAATTGCAAGAACTTAAGATAAAACTGTACGTAGCAGGCACAGAACATAAAAAAATATAGTGTGATCGGAAGATTCAAGTGTAGAGGTACAGCTAGCGTCCAACGATGGAGTTATGAATCTGTGATCTTTTGGTTTCCAATGCGATCTAATAATGCTAAGCTATGCAAATATCGAACAAATTATATCGCTTTTAATGACCGATATTATTTTAGAGGTGATCTGGATGCTAAGAGAGCAAGGTCCTCCACAAAATCAACATAGGCACTTACCGTATTCATAATCTTTGCTGCGATACACAAGAGTTGCGTAATTTGTGTCATTTTGAATCCGATCCATTCTCCTTGTGATGTTCTGTAAATTCTCCTTCAGCTTTGCTGGCACCGATTTGTCCAGTTCATTTATTGTATACTCGAGTTGACCTGCAAAGTTGCTTATTCTAACTTGCTGTATTACCTGGTTATCATTTCTAATAGTATACCTGACGACCTCCCTGGCGCAGTGGTGAGCGCTGTGGTCTTATAACTGGGAGCTCAGAGTTCAGTCATAAATGTAGTAGGAAGCAGTTGCATAAGTTGTTTGAACACTTATTTCGGAGCTGACGGGAAGTTGAACCGCAGCAGTAGTGTAAAGTCAATCACCTCAGGGCGCGATTACCGAAGGACGCGGATTCGTTCTCCGTTGTCCCCGAAATTTTTGATACGATAATTTATTAGTGTCACATGAGTCCAGTTCAAAATAACTTCTTACCTCTAGCCATTCCAAGAGCCATGTACCATTCCGGATCTTTCGATGGCTTTTTTTCATAGTATTCCAACAATTTATCGAGCGTGAGGGAGATCCTATACACTTTGGGGACATTATAGATGAAGTCTTGCGTATCAAAGTACGGGTAAATACAGAGAGTTGTCCCTAACAGTGAAATCAACAAGGCGATGTATTTCCCATACATTTTGCTCTATACTGGCTCTTTAAGGAGTGAAAAGAAACTTGCACTGTAATAAACCATAGAGTGATTTCACACGACGCGGTGCGTTGTCGCTGCGTTGCATCCTACATCCTACTTGACTAATATTTCCCTCTCCCCTCCAAATAAGGGGAAAGCTTATGTTAGGGGTGGATATGACAATAGTGCAACGGATAGAGATTGAATCTTTAGTTTTCAGTCCACACCTTTACCTAACTGTTGGGCTATTGAAAAATATTTTCTTTGATAAGTATGCAGCGACTGGTTACAGCATCGCTGTAATATTCTACAAAACTCTGTGGTGTCTTCACAGCCCCATCTTGCAACGCAGCACTAATTTGGAAGCCCACAACGCCACGTCCGCGTCAGTAGTATACCATACAATACCATGCAAGTAAAGAAAGACCTAGAAAAATACGGCAGGATATGTATATGCATATGATATAGACTATAGAGTCCCCGATGTGAGCGTAGTAGACCTAGTATGTGCTGAATAAAACTGCACAGTACATGCGTCTGCGTACCTATATTAGATTTTAGTTTAGGGTTGTGTTTTTTTTTTTTTTTTGGTGAAAAGTATGAGTGTGATTTACTCAAAAACAGTGAGGGTGAGGAGGGTTCCAACATCTATGCTCATGGATTCTATATTAGATGCCCTTATTAAGTCCTTTCAGTATTTTCAAAGACTTTCTTTGCAAGCTGTGCAATTTAACAATTTCACATGATTGCGGTGCCGCAAAACACAGTGTGACACTGCTCTTAGGCCACACGTTAGCAGCTGATTGGGTATATCGATCGATAAATATTTTATTGTACACTTTTAACTTATTAAGCCAAATAACGATAGTAGGAAAGTGTTAAAATTCATTTTATAAGTTAGTTGTTTACTGCTGTGAATAGGTAAAAACTGTACTTTAATAAATAATCTATCAAATATCCACCTATCATTGATGTTAGTTCATCATCCATCATCATGAGCAACCCATTAAAGTCTCACTACAGAGTGTAAGACTTCTCTGAGAGAAGTCTTACACTCTGTAGTGAGACTTTAATGGGTTGGACTTTAATGGGTTGGCTACCACGTTGGCCCAGGAGGCTGAAATCTATGGACCTCACTCTCACTTATCTCAGACTCAAGACAGAGTTAAAACAAGGCAGATTTACATCAGAGTATATTTTTGTCTCGTTTTAACCTCTATCTTAAGTCTGCGATGAGTCAGAGCACGCTCTATAGATCTCAGGATGAGAATAATGAGTGAGAATAACGAAGTGATCCTAAAAGATCCTACACTCCGTTTTTTTCGGAACCCTAAAAAGAATGAAATAATAAATAATCATTATTAAACATACTTATCGGTAATGAGGTAGGATAGGGAACTGAACAATAGCACAATATGATTAATGTATCTATCTCTTCTCTAATGAAGGTAAGTCAGTAGAGTTACATCATTAATATCACGACCTCGTTTTTAGGCGCAGATTGTAATTAACTACGCTCTAAAATATTGCAACACGAAAAAGTGCTATGTTTAATTAGTTATATGCATATAAAGCATTTAATAGACGGTTTACTCGTCTTACATTTAACCTAATTGAAAGTAAAGCCATTGTCCTTAGAAATCCTGTCCTTTGCCCTTTTAAGCATTTAGCCGTTCTAAATGTCTACCTAAACCTTTATGAATGCAATGTCAAATAGGCAGAAATGTTTATCGTTAGTGCTTTATTTGCATATTAGCTTTTTCCCTCGACTTGGTCTGTGTGAAGTTAGGTTTGTAAAATCCCTCAGTAACTCTTCGATTTTCCAGGACAAAAAGTAATCTGTCACTTTTCAGGTCCTTAACTGTATCTGTGCACAAAATCAAATAAAATCTTTACTAATATCCCTACTATTATTATAAAGGCGAAAGTATGTGTGTTTGTTGGTTTGTACTTATATTGGTTTTTTTAAAGAAAATTAGCCAAGCTGAAGTTGACTAATATCCTCCTATCCCCTCCAAATAAGCGGAAAGCTTGTGCTAGGAATGGGTACGATAATAGAGCAACGTTTTGCTACCTTTCAGTTTTCAGTCCGCACCTTTAACCGTTGGGCTATTGAGATTTGTCTTTCAATCACGCTTTAACAGAGCTTCGGATTAATGCGATTTTTTGCATGGGTAATGGGTATAGTTGAAGACCTGGAGAGTGACCTAGGCTACTTTTTAGCCTGCAAAATCAAGGAGTTCCCGGGGTATTATAACACCCAAATCCACGCGGACGAAGTAGTGAGCAGCTAGTAATATAATGAATGCGAAAGTATGTTTTATGCCGGAAAATCAGAGCTCCTGTTATTAAAAATTAAATTTACGCGGGCGAAGACTTAGAAGAAACATGTGTAAAATTGTAAGAAAAACACACGTCCGATAAAGAACTACTCCGCACACAGAGTCCGTCCTACTATGCACACAGAGTTGAAGCTTACAACGCACCTGCTTAGAAAATGCCCAATCATTAAATGAAAAAACAGATGCCGGAAAGAGATTCCATTCCAACGGTGCGACGGTATAAGAAACTAGGAAGCGAGACATTTTATACCTAAGTACTCATGGAATGTCAATTACGTAAGGGCTCTGTAGGTACCTTCGCGGACTCTTGAAGTTACTTATTTAAAACGGGAAAGATGGACAAGTAGGTACAACAATTGGTTCCTAGGTGCGACAGCTAAATGATAGATATCTTTGAAGCAGTTACGGTTTTGCCTTTTAAGTATTTGGTTTTTCATAGTTCTAAAAAGCTTTCGTTAACATTTACGCGTAACAAATCGTCATAAATTACAAGTAAATTACGGAAGAAACCGATATTCTTATTTTGTCTGAGACAGATAAAACTAACAAAGGCCTATGTAGATTTATTCTTCTTTAGGCTCCGTACCTAAAGGTTGCCAACGAGACCCCTTTGTGTATGTCCGTCCGTCTGTCTGTCAGCGGGTTGTATCCCATGAACCTTGAAATTTTCACAGAATGTGTAAGTAGGTAAACCATTGTCACTATAACAAAAAATAAAAAAATAAACGGAGGTCTCTATACAAGAAACGTTACTTTTTCGACGTATTTTGCTCGACCTTAACAATCGCTGTTACGATGGTACGGAACCCATCGTGGGCGAGTCCAAGTCGCACTTGGCCGGTTTTCTATTTATAAAAACGTTGATTTAAATTATTTATAACTCACGAAATGATTTTAATACTCGAAGATAAAGTCATCGAATTGAGTTATTGCATAAGCAAGTTGAAATTAAAAAAAAGATTGTTGCATTACTAATCAATGACACGCAATGAAGACCTCCATGTAATATAACTAAGTATACACTTCTGTCACCTCCATGTAATATAACTAAGTATACACTCCTGTCACCTTTAGAAGGTGGATAATATATTCAAGAGATCGAAGAGTTTCGTTAGGCGTTCATGAAAGGGCAAACCACTATAACAGCAGCAACAGACAGAGATTAGAGTTGAAGTAGTACTTACGTTCACACCGGCTGCAATGCCGGCTACAGTTATGCGGATATTTTGCAAAAGTTTAATAAAAATTACCTAAAAAATGTAAACATCGATTTTCTTAATTTCTTGGGAGTGTTAAAACTTTTTTTTTATAATGGCTGTGTCACATCAGTGGTTTGTTCAGTGGTCATCGCCGTCGTTGGTATTCGCCGATATTACGAGGCAGTACAACAATATTAATCCCAACTGGAATTACAAGGAAAACTACAGGAACCCTTACGAACACCCGCCTACAGCAAATGGGGAATATTATCATATTGATAAGTCTAAAGGAAAAAACACAAATGAAAATGATAATTACGAATTGGAAAGATCGAAGATTAACGGTGAGCATTTAATTATTCATATTTTTAGTAAAATAAAGTAGGTCCCAATTATTACTTTATGAACTTTTTCGTGATTTATTTATTTTAAAAAACAATAGTTTGCTCGCTTACATACTCGTATTTATGCATCAGAAATATATATCGGTTAGTGAAAACAGCGTTCATTAGTGAATGATTACCTATGTATTAATTTGTTCATGATTAATAAAATAATAATAATTTATCGTAGCTGCAAAAAAAATTATCTATTTCACAATTGTGAAATTTTGTGAAGTCCTAACTTCGAGGGTTTCTACTCAATCGAATGTTTTTATATTTCAAATACATATAAGGCACCGGAATCTAATAGGTACTTTGAAATAATTATTTTGAAATAATTTAATTATTATAGTTAAAATTACTTTAAAATAGCACTTGGTCGATATTAAAGAATCCTAAAGGTAGAAAGAGGGTTAGAGTTCAAACTGCCGCGATATATTTTCTCAATTTTTCATGTAATATGGAATTTACCCAAACATTATTAAAATAATAATAAATATCGACTTGTATGAAATTAAACTCTGCGAATAAAAAAATGCCTAACTAATTATAATCTTTGAAAAATTACCTCTGCTTTTACATAAAAATCTATTTAAAAATGCGACTATCTGCACTTGACCAATTTTTTCACAAACAAAGTAGAACATTAATAATGCCTCGAACTTTATTTCAACAACAAAGCAATCATCAATACGGCAAATAAAAAATTACTCAATTGTTTTGTCAGGGACCCTAAAAATTTTTTTTGCAGAAAGAAAGCAAGTCTTTTGGTCGTAACTCGTAATGACCTTACGAAACCAAAATCAAACAAGTTGATTTTTTTTAATGATAATTTAAGTTCGTGGTTGTTTCGTAGAGTTTGATTTGATTATCTGTAATAGAAGCAATGTTCACCATGATATACGAATCCAGGCTGCTTGTACACGTAGCATAATAATTAATTACTATGTAGAGTCTAAATACCTACATGCATTGTAGACCACACAAGGAACATCATGGTCGTCAAAACACAAAACAGGTTGGGTTGGAATCAAACCACGCTAATATACATTACCGTGTACACGCATCCTTACATAAGAAACACGAGCTTCCCGCATATCTAAGCTGCAAATTCAAAGCTGCAAGTAAAAGAGGAATGTTAAATAAAATTTTAAAACGTACGTACGACCTCCTTTTGAGTAATTACAATCGTCGGAGCTCTATGTAGTGTATGTTTATTTAATATCAAGTCCAAATAATTAAACTTCGTGAAGCAATTTCATGTTCATGGTCTGTAAGAACAGTGCAAAATAATAATATTATGTTGCTGCAACGAGTAATGGTGAAAGTTAAGGCTATTAAAACTATCGTTTAGCCACACACGGAAATTATCGAACAACAACAATATAACTATTTCTTACTAGCTTTTTCTAGACACTTCGTCCGCGTGGATTCTTTTTTTTTTTGTTCTTTCCTTTTTTCTCCCGATATGGCGATCGGAGACATTTCTAAATTTTGTGTACTACGTAGACTTTACAATGTCAGTTAAATACAAGTTATAAGGAATAGGTACACGTGTAAAATTAATTGACATCAAAACAACGACTAAATTCCTAAAACTAATTGTACTTATTTTAAGTTGTTGTAATAATTAATTACAACAACTTAAAATTAAAACTTAGGTTACAAACGCGCCCTGATCTGAGAAGAGCCCACTGCAACTGTCGTGTCGTACAACAACGGTAGTTGGGCTACGGCAACGGCCGTTCCAAGTGAACTAATTTTCTCATGGACTGAAATCTATTAAAAGATAAGAATACCTTTACAAAAAATACATTATCAATATTGTCCGTGATTGCGTAATATAAACGAAATGCCCATTGTGACTATGATTTGGCCATGTAGATTTTAAATGGTTAAGCAATAGTAGTACACTTAAATTCGTAACGGATAGTTATTGAATTGAAGCAAAAGCACAAAAATGATGGATACTTCAGTCACGTTGTTTTGTTTTTAGTCTGTCATTTTACAAAGACGGAATGATATTAATCAATAATCATTTCAACCCATCGCCGGCCCATAACTAGGAACGGGTTTCCTCCCAGAATAAGAAGGATTTAAGCGATGGGGAACTCACAGTCAGGCAGATGTCATGGCCAAATCTTAGTATTGATCACTTGATGATCTAGCCGACCATTTCATGACTCATATTTATAGGCTCTGAGAGCACAAATACCTACTCTACTATTTATGGGCCCATAACCTGTGCAATCCACTGAAGTTAAGATTCGTTTGGAAACTAATATGACTGTCAACACAATCAAAGGTAAACAGCACGATATTCTGTGAAAGAATAATCTCAAAAGGTCCAATGATTTTACGAGATGCGAGCACAATGAAATAAACAAACAAGCATTACAATTTTTTATAGTACCTACTTTTTGTGGTTCGTTCGAGCTATTACGTGAGCCTACTACTCAAACAATTGGATTCTGCAAATTAGATGGTTGTTGATCAGCCTTGCGTAATATTCTTTGGTGCATAAACTACAATTTTAAAATACGAGTAATGAATTACAGAGTTAATGAGGGAGTGTATTACTCCATGTTATGTGTGCGGCGTAACTGACGTGGTAATTTTACCACGTGAGCTATGTGCCTCGACCTTCGACCATTACCACGTGGGAATGGCACATAGCTCGAAGAACTGATAGACATTGGCCTTCCAAGGTACTCAAATCGCGATCTTGCGCCTAAATATTGCTTCGTCAAAACATTTCTTTGCTCAGTCCCTGTACTTTTACTACGATATTATCTGATCTGTATTGATTGATGTAGACAAGATTCAAATTCAAGATTAATTATTTCATATAGGTCAACTTGTAGGCTGTAGCTCTTATGGCAAGCCAAGACTCTACCAGCTATTCAGAAAGCAGATTTTGGGACTGAAAAAAGCCAGCAAGAAACTCGGCAGTTACCTACTCTTTTCTAACTAGAATAGAAGTATAACCGCAAACCACAGAATACCTAATAGTAATAAAGGTACAGCTAAGACCCGAAAAACCGTGAAAAATAGTTTTCACAACTTTTATTCTGTAAACAATTTATTTGTTTCTTGGTTGTGGCAGAAAAATATATTGCTTATGTGAAGTTGCGTGTGATACGCCATCATTCTTTTTGTAACAATTTAGGTACTAGCTGATGCTCGAGACTACGTTCGCGTGGAATTAGTTTTCAAGATCCCGCGGGAACTACAATTTTTTGTCGGGATAAAAACTAGCCTATGTTTTAATCCAAGGTATAATCTATCTTTACTTTAAATTTCAGCCAAATCGGTCCAGTAGTTTTTGAGTTTATTCATTACAAACATACACAAAAATACAAATCTTTCCTCTTTATAATAGTAGTGTAGATTGATGCAGAAAATTACTCGCAAAGTGAATTCTTCTACATAATTTTGTAAAATCATGCACATTTCACACACTCTGAACTACAAGTGTTCCGATTCAAAAAACATCGATCAAACTGTTATTATCGTTACATCCGCATCGTTTAGGTATTTTCCTTTTGTATTACGAGTTTTAAAATATTTTCATTTCTTTGGTATTGTTCTTCGTATTACAATATATTCTCGAGTTCTGATGACTCAGGTTTTTTTTATATTTTTCTTGGGTAGGCAGTTGTAGCATTATTCTTTCAGTTCAAGTTAATTTTTTGAAGAAACCACTGCACCGCGTCTTTATCCTTGATTTGTTTTATTAGGCAACCGGCCAAGTGCGAGTCATGACTCAAGCAAACCAAGGTGAAAGCCTTAGTTCGTAGTTCGTACTAAAATAAGCAGTTATAACAGACGGACAAACGGAAGAAGCCACACCATAAATAAAGCCTTCTTTTCTTAACGTTTAGCTACGGATCGCTAAAAATTATGGCAAATGGTAAGTCACAGGGCTTATTCTATGAAAAAGTGGTGAATAGTTAATTTATTTTTTGCAGACTCCAATTTTATTCAATTGAAACTTGATAAAGTTAGATAAAAATACGAAACGAGGTTTTTCAATTCTATTTAAAAACTGTAATAATTTCCTATATCTAGACAAATACAATGGACTATAAAAAATTAATACGTTTAAGCTAGTATACCAATACTATTTTTGTAGATACTTTACATAATAAATTGCAAAATGATTTCACATACCTAGACATTGAAATCAATTAACGTACAGTTCGTACAAAGGTGGTAATTATACTAATTAATTCACATTTATTGTGTAAAATGTTTGAATCGAAATCATAAAAGATGCAACATACCTATATTATGTGTGATAAAGTATAGACAAAGTTAGTTTTAAGAAATAATAATTAATAAAAAAAGAAGAGAAATAATACTAAAATAAATAAAAGAAGAAAAATAGTCTTCTCTAAAATAAACAAGACCTAATTGAAACTAAATTAAAAGAAAGTCGAACTCATTGCTAACCACTAGTATTAGAGGACTTACTCTTAGATGGTATATTACCTACTCATGCCTAGGTATCGAGCATTATAATTCGATGCTCGTAGATTGATTTTGAAGATTTTGAAGATGTAGGTATCCTTCATATTGTTAGAGAAGCTGCAAGAAGTTCGTCTTAAATGGTACAGTCAAGAATAAGTTACGTCGTTACTAAACATCGTCGTTACATTGTACAAACTAAATATCGACAATTGCTTGCTGGCTTGACGATGCGAAATATCTCGCCAAGTGTAGAAGAAAATGTCCAGCAAACCGCCCTTATTCCGGAGACAAAGTTGTAGATGTCTCATGGGTATTTTTCGACTACGACAAAGCCAAAAGGAAGAGTTATGATTTTAGCAGTCTAGTATATGTATGTATTTTATGCCTATGTACGTGACTATTTACGAATAGGTAAATAAGCCACCGTGGCGCCTAAACTGAGCCGATTTTGACGAATGAGATGACAATCTTCGTGAATAACATAGTCCGAGTGACATAGGCTATAATTTATACACTAATTTTCAAAAATCCTTTCTTAGCGGATGCCTTCGTCGTAATAGTTATCTGTATGCTTTTCAGCTCAATCCGTCCAGCGGTTAGAGCTGTGCATTAATATATCAGTCAGTCAGTCAGTCAGTCAGCCAGTTAATCAGTCGCCTTTGCGTTTTATATACCTATTTAGATAAAATCAATATGACAGATATATTTCTTTTTAACTATTTTCTTGTTTGTTGGTGATTTCAGATCGGACCCGTGCAGCGGGCGCCACGCTATGGCTGGCGATGTTAGGGCTCGCCCATACCCAATCGGTACCCACTGACACTGAGACCCCGCCCTTCAGCACGCTGTACAAGTGGAAACAAATAGATTTCGAATTCCCTTCAGAGAGACATCGTCTTTACGCTGTTGCAAATGGGTAATTGCTTAATTATCATAAATAAAAAATATATTAATAATAATCTTTGGAAGAGCTTAACTGATCTTGACAGGATCTTTAACAAGTAGGTAGAGGATCTACTGGTATACCAGATGGATTTACATAGTTCTGCGATAAAAGGTATCCTAACACCAGCTATAGTAGGTACTAGAATACCTTTTATCATTTAAATAGGTATGTAAAAACCCTACGTAAAAATTATCTTTAAAGCAAAATGTTAAAAAGTTTTTTTTTTAATCTTTAATTGGAAGGCTTTTACGTTAAGACGTAGTTAAAAAGTTACAAAGCTGCATCTCGTAAATGCATAAGCGGGCTGGTTTTTATCCCAAAAAATCAAAAAACTTTACCGGGGATTTTTAAAAACTCTAAACGGATATTCTTTACTTGGTAATCGTTACACAACGGCCTTGATGATTTGTTACATGATCTTCATCGTCAAGTATTTGGATAACTTTTTAAAAGTATGTTTATACTATTAATGACATGCACCTAGGCTCTAGACCTACTTTACCAAGTGTGAAAAATATTGCTTAAAAGATTGACACATCATTAAATAGCCTGAGAGACTATTGATGATGTATCAATAACAAAGAACTTTATCCTAGAAAAACTTCATGGTTTGTTGAATGTCCATTAATCACGTCATGATGCATGCTCAAGGGAAAATTATATGCAACGTTTAAATAATATAAATGGAAAACTCAGAATAATAAATAAATATTGTTAACAAAATAATAACGTAAATGTTTTATTTTTTCAAAATCTTATAAGTTTTTAAGAACTAGTACTTAATGATACTTTTTGTGAGCAGGATGAAACCAGTAGTTTAAGGTGTAATAAATACCTGCACCTGTTAGAATATATTAAGGCCCATTTACCAAGCAAGAATTGATGTAGGTTGGTTAATTTTTTTTAAACATGCGTTGTTTTTATGAGCCTGTTATAAACACAAATTCCGGGTGATTACATTCAATGGTGCATATCGCAAAGTATCAAAATTTGTTCTGTAAGTGTCGATGTCGTCATTATAATCAACAGTGCATCCAGCATATATATGTATTAGCTATGGGGAAATAAGATGACAGTCTTTCGCATCTAATGACTGCCACTTTCTGGATATCTTCGCTCCATCTAGCCAAGGGGCACTCTACATTCCGTTTGCCGAGACACAATTTCCACAGGTCCCCGACCTTAATACGAGGGCATCGATCATCCGCCAAATGTGATCAGTCCACTGTCACTTCTACGTGCTACCTTGAGGGCTACATGCGTCGGTTACTTTAGTTCTTTCGTCATTTACTTGGTATCAGACGCTATCCCTAAGTTCGTCACATCACACTTACGAATCTGCAAAAAATGTCTATTACCCCTACCCCTATTACAAAAGAAAAAAAAAGAATTCTATGCTTTCAGAACGCTCGCTGTAAAATGAATCTTTTGTAAGTTGATACCTTTATTATTTGTAACAATAATAAATTGCTTTTCAGAGATTTCATTCCAGCCAATGTCCTGCCGCTGGGTTTGGAAGTTTGGGGTTCTCGCGTGTGGGTGACATTACCTAGCTGGAGACGAGGTGTTCCCGCTACGCTGGCTACTGTTTCTCGTACGGGGGGAGTAACATCACCGCGTCTCAAGCCATATCCTGATTGGAGCTACCATAGAGCTCTTAGTGAGTGAAATAATATCTATAAATTAATTTTACCCACTGTTAGCGAAATATTGAAATAGTAAAGATATACAACGTTAATGTATTCAAGGTAGTTTGATAAAACTAGTAGTAGGTAGTTTGACTTTGTTGACGATGTACGCGCCCGACTGACGCCGACTTGAACGGTATAAATAGCCGGGTTTTGACGATACCAATTCAGTCTCTTCCAGAGACTCATACGGCTATTGGATGCTCCCGCGTCTAGGTCGCTATATTTGATTGACGGGTGGTGATAGCAATCACGCCCTAATCGAATATATATTACCCGTAGGTTAGATGAGTGTAATTGATTAAATACCTACTTAGATATGTTTGATAGTTACCCTCACGTTCAGATGGTGGTTTGTCTGACGTGTTGTGGTTAAATAGGTTAGATGTGAGGACAGGGGCCGTTATAGGGGCGGTTGGAGACGGCTTTAGGTAGGGTTTCAACGTTTTTTTTGAGTTTATACCACTTATCCAAATAAACACTTGAAAGTCTCACAAAAACTTGAGACTCTCACAAAGATTCTCACAAAGTCGACGGACGACCTCAAGCGTCGCTGACCGGCGGGATACACGTCGCACAAGGTCGCATTTGTGGTGACCTTTGTCCAGGTGTGGACGTCTAAATAGTATTCTAAGAGGAAACAATGAAATATATATTCAGACTTCCTTAACTTTAAAGTTGTTGTACTTATGCTATAATATTACTATCTCCTGCGTAGTTGGCTTACGTATACCTATTATTGGTCATCAAAGCGTGTCCGTAATAATAAATTCACACCCAAGATTGCAAACCTATTTTCAATGAGTAAGTCAAGTGAACGTGAAGTCACGATGCTGAAATATCTAGTGGGCTTTTCAAAGTTGTAAAAATACCTACTGTAACACAGTTGTATCACCATAAGGTTGAAAGATGTTTGGAGTAAAATGAATGCAAAAAGCATATTTCTTGTAGGTAGGGATTTGAGATCAGTTAGATTTTATATACTTACATAATTTATTATCATTATTGTTGTTGATCAAATTTATTATCATTATTGATCAAAGGTGACAAACCGATATCGGTTTCTAAAATGCCTCTGCGTGCGCCTTCGTTTAATTAGATAGCAAATATTGTTCGTAATGATTTATTTAATCTTCTGTGCTAATAATCTAATTTTCTTAATCAGTAACGAAACAATTTTAAAGTACGTAAAATATTTTTTTTCCAGGTAAAAGCAGCAACTGCTCAGGACTAACATCAGTTTTTCGGATGAGCATCGATCCGTGCGGAAGACTCTGGGTGTTGGATTCTGGCCAAATAGATTCCCAGGACGATCCGAAACAAATATGTCCACCAAGCATCATAGTTTTTGATCTACAAACTGATTTGCCCATCGCAAAATATATTATACCGAAAGAATATGTGAAAGAAGATTCGTTATATTCCAATATTGTTATTGATTCTCGAAGTGGAGACTGCTCAGATCTTTATGTCTACATCGCCGACACTTGGCGCTTTGGGCTGCTCGTTTTTCGCGAAAGTGACGAAAGTTTTTGGCGATTTTCACATCACTTTTTCTATCCTGATCCGCTTGCTTCTAATTATAGTTTACATGGCCTGAATTTTCAATGGTCGGATGGAATCTTTGGCCTCGCACTCTCGCCTATTGATGAACATAGAGAAAGAATACTTTTCTTCCATTCGATGTCAAGTTACAGAGAGTTTTTCGTGAAAACTTCAATATTAAGAGATTCCTCTCGTGTTAATAACAGTGCTACTGAATTCAGACTACTCGGAGAAAGCAGGGGACTCTGTGGCCAATCTTCAGCCTCAGCGATTGATAGGCGAGGGGTTATGTTCTATGGTTTGGTGACAAGAGACAGTATAGGATGTTGGGATACGAGAAAACCATATAAAAAAGAAGACATGGGTGTTGTTGCTATGAATACGGAGACTTTAATTTTCCCTAACGATGTAAAAGTTGATCAAGAAGTGCGTCAGAGTGTTTGGGTGATATCAAACAGGCTGCCAATGTTTCAAGATGGTCCATTAAATCGTGATGATTATAATTACCGAATAATGTACGCAGATACGGCTGAAGCGGTGCGGGGGACTGTGTGTGATCCAAATGTTATTCCAGTTCACTCACAAGTTGCCTTAAATGACTGGGTGAAATAATATTATGTATCTTCGCTTATTATTATAGCTACAAATTGTCATCGTCAACAGATAGCTGTCCACGTGGACATAGTGCTCATTTGCTGCAAAAATGTTTTATTTAATTTTATATCGAACAAGTGATAGTTATTTTAACTTAAACCTAAATAATGTAGATAAAGTCGCTAATTCATGCTCTATGAAAACTATATTTTATAAATGAAAGTAAACTCATCGGATCAAAAACTAGGACTTTAAATTTTAGGCAAATTTTGACAAATTTTTTGAAATATTTGGATTTTTATGATAAAACAAACATGCAGCGAATGCGAATGCGATCTTGGAAATCGTCTGATGTTGTCGATACACCTATCTAGGTACGCGTAATGGTGAATCTGCAAATACAATTACTTAATGCGATGTTGCCATTAAAGCATTTTGATACTTTAACATCTATCGGTTATTCGAACTTGTTTAATCCATAATCAATACATAAGTAAGTTTAAATACATAGTTTTCTCATATAAAACAGATGTTTTCGAAACTAGTCGTTCATTCTATTCATAGTTAAGATACAGCTTAATTAATAAAGAAAATACACAATTCCGATGATAATTAATGTAAGATCGATGTACTCGTAGTCACAAATTAAATGTACCTAAAGACCGGTCTTACATTTCTAAGTTTAACTTAGACTTACACATGCATGTAACTTACACAAGCTACCTACTTACCTCTATAAAATTTATTAATGTAAAGCCGACCTTAGTTTATAAAGGTCAACACACAAATAACACACAAATAAGAAAATCGTCAAATTCAAATTTTATTTATTTCATGTAGGCTATCTTGTGGCACTTATGACACGTCATAAATCTACCACCGGTTCGGAATGCAGATTCTGCTGAGAAGAAGACTTACTCTCATTAATATAAATATGTGCAAGTTTGTCAGGATCTTCGGATATTTTCTAATCCATAAGCAGTGGCGTAACTAGTATACCGTTTGAGGCCCGTGGCAAATTCATCGGATGGGGCCCTCCCTCCCCCAATATAAAGAAGCTCAACCAATGAGATAGGCCCATCAGGCTGGGGGCCATTTTGCCGTCTTGCCACCCTATAGTTACGCCACTGTCCATAAGGCCCACACACTTCACCGATATCCATCTAGCTAATACAGGTGGTATTATTATTGGATTTTGGGGAAGATTTTGGACCTAGAACAAAACAGATCTCGGTCAACATAAGATACCTCTTATACCTATTATAACCTAAACGACATTTCTTCCTTACTTCTATCCCAAAAGTATCTAGGCTTCTAAGTTTTATGCTTACCAATACATACATGCGAAATTGATTTTGTTTTTTGTTTTGTCCTTCAACCACGAGCGTATATGAGTCGTCTTGATTTTTTGCATGGAGAGTTGGAGAATTTTAACACGAACTATGCAACGATAAAATATATTGATTAGATATTTTATATTATTAGTTTTTAAATATGAAAACTATTGTTTCAATTCTTTGAGATATGTGTAATAACATATACTTATCTCAAAGAATTGAAACAATGTTATGTTATTACTGGTGCCTTATGAAATAAATTAGCGTCTTATCGCGGGCAATATTATTAGAATTTGAAAGTTGCTTTGAACTCCCTCCCCACCTGCTTTATGTGGTCTACTGCACTACTTGCATACACAAATAAACTTGCATATTTATTTACTTAATAAATAAACTTTGTTTCCATGCAATTGTATACAGTCTAGGTCTAGCGGTACGCGAGTTTCCTTAAAATTAGATTCGGTGTGACCTGGTAATACCATCGCCTCTTATCTTCTACCGTTACAAAATTTAAGTAACGTATCATATTTACCATTTTTTTTTACTTTAAAGTTGAGTTATGAAATAGAATGTAAATCGAGAAATTTGATCTTGTACCTATTTTGTTTGATATTATATCCCCTCATGGTTAATGAAGACCCGCAACCGAGAGTCCATATAAACTTCTGCGTACCTTAGTGAACAGCTGACAGATATGTTTTATAAAAAATTGAAACTGATGAAAGCTGAAAAATGTTTATTTTTTATACACCCTGTATAAAAAATATACAGGGATATATTATGTAAGGGACTAACAAAAACTGAAACCGGGGATTCTGAGTCGCTCAGTGTTAGAATATTTTTCATTACTCATACACGGAAAGTAGGTCTGAAGTTGCCTGAGAAGCGGGTTGAAAGTAATACTTTTCAGCCCTAGGGAGAATCGTTTTCAACTGACAGCTGTCAAATAATTAAAAAAACTAGTTGTCACATTTTTATTGGAATTCAAATGAAACACGACATACCCGAGTGCATCCATAGACAAGAAGAAAGATAGACTTTATATCTCACCAAAGTTGTTGATTTATGTAAAATAAAGTTCACTCAATTTTCTTTAGCTAATTTCTATTTTTATTTTGACTTTCCTTATATTCGTAATGAAAAGCACAGTGTTTACCTCGGGATAAAGACTTATTTAGTCCCTCGAACTATAGGCCCCCTCGCTACGCTCGGGCGCCAAACCCCGTCTCGGGACTAAATAAGTTACTTTCATCCCTAAGGTAACAATGTACTATTAACGGTCTCATCGGGATTTTGTCAAAAAAAAAAACAGATTTTTAATCGAGGCGCAGTGCAGTGCGCCAAGGCCAAAGTACGGCCTAGGGCATGCAGTGTATCTAAATTATAATTACGACATTACATGAGCATGATACATTGCATGCTCAAAAATTACAACCCATGGTAACCCATCATTTCCAGAATGAGTGACTTTCATTATAGGCATTGATGTTGAAATCTATAGAGCGTGCTCTGACTCAGCTTAGACTCAAGATTATGGTTAAAACGAGACACAAATATGCTCAAACATACAACTGTCTCGTTTTAACTCTCTCTTGAGTTTCAGCTGAGTGAGAGTGCGTCTATAGATTTCAGTTTTCGTTACACCTTGTAGGTATATAAAATTTCTTTTTAAAACCCGACTTTAAGCGCTATTACAAAGTATAAAAATAATTTTAGTTTGTACTTACTTGTTTGTTGAAGTCAGGCGGCCTAAATAAAAACGATGAAACAGATGAGCAACCCGAGAAGAAACGGCGCTGTCAAATAATACGCGTGCCCTTTTCGAATTTACTTATTCAATAGAACACCTTCCTAAACCCATGGGCTCTTGACGTAGGAGTAAAAACTCGAGGATAAACTGGTTTACCGCCAGCTGATATACTTCTTTACATAACTACCAAGTAACGAGTCGAGCGAAACGATGCAGCACTACATCCGAATACACAAGTCCGAAAACACGTTCAAAACGTGTACGGATAAAAACAATAACAGTGCAATTGAAAAAAATATGAGAAGGTAAGAATTTTCAAATAAGTATAATTTTTCCAAATGTTAGGTATAATTTATTTTATAACAAGCTCTATAGTGTAACTTAATTTAAAATTAATTTATGTTACGATGAGTAATTCTGTCATTAGTGTAAAAATTTGCTTTTAAAACTTCGCGATTCGGGGATCCCCGATCAGGGATTAGCAACCCCGACTCTAAAATGACAGATTTAGGCACAGTTAACCAGTTAACGTTTAATTTAAATTCAACTTAGGTGAGCCTCAAATGGAAGAATAAAAACCTTTTTTATTAATTAAGTTAATGTTTGGTGGTGGTTTGGTGTTGAAATTGTTTATGGTAGGTTTTCTGGGTGCTTTGGTCAATTCAAGTTCAAATTCAAATTCAAATTCAAAATTAATTTATTTCATGTAGGCTAACTTGTAGCTCTTATGACACGTCATAAATCTACCACCGGTTCGGAATGCAGACTCTGCTGAGAAGAGCCGGTAAGAAACTCAGCAGTTACTCTTTTCAAAAAAAAATTTTTTTTTTTTACAAAGCTATGCTATGACAAGAATTCTTGTTTCTTCAAGTTAAGAAATAAGAATAATTGTCGCTCATCCTTTAATCTTGTTAATAACTTATACACATCTACTTATTATAAAAAAGTGTCTACTACAATTAAATTAATATCTATGAAATTCCGGAATATGGATTTTTACGAGAATTTATACTCATTGTTCAGTATGCAATTAATTAACTAAGTTTAGTCATAGATTTAGGATAATATGTAGCCGCTGAGGATCCCAGCGGCAGATAGCTATTATGACGTAGGCATCCGCTAAGAAAGGATTTTTGAAAATTCAAACCCTAAAAGTAAAACACTAGTAAAATGGGGGTTGAAAAATCAAACTTAACTTGAGCGAAGCCGCGGGCAAAAGCTAGTATATCAATAAACTGTGAAACAATGAACTAAGTTTCATAATTAGGTCCCACTTACTAGGTGTAGCAATATTCATGCTAGCTAAGTAGCACGATTTGTGAAAATAAGTTATTTCCGATATGCAATTAAAAAAAATCGAATACAGACAGTAGATTTAGTTCTTTTCGTTGAATATTGGATAAACAGACTGTTGATTTTTTAATAAAATCTAGTTTTCAATTAACAATTTTTCTGATCGATATAATTATTACAAAATTAAGAGCAGCATAACAAACATTTTCTGTTTTTTTTTTCGCCTATCTTTTTTAATTTATTGAATGGATAGCTAAGCAATAATTAATTATTCATGAGGCTGGTTCTGACTACTTACTTAGTTATGTAATTAATTAATGAATAATAAAATCAAAAATGTCGCAAGTATCTATTTGAATTTTGAATACCTACGTATGTTGCATGGACGTAATAGTACTAGATCATGTAACAAACTTGATATGTTTATAAAATGGCTAAAGTCTGTAAAAGTAGATTTTTTGCGCTTCGTCAGGATCAAACAATGAGAAAAAAAAGATACCGACCGAATTGAAAACATCATCTTTTTTGAAAGTTGGTCAAGTTTCAATTTCTTGCTGAAGGTAGCAGATATTATAATAACACTCTACCATACAAACGTACTCGTATCTACTATTATAATTTACAGAGGACATTATGGAGGTCTCTCGGGCTGCATGTCTTGTCCTTACTTCCTTACGATGTGATCCAAGTAATATTTAATTGTTAAAAAACGTACCTTAACCCCGAAAAGAAAAGAAAGTCTTCAAACCACTAGGCCTACCATAACCTACCGCTGTAAATTATATCATTAAAATATTTGTGTACATTTTTATTTACAGATGCTTCTGAGAACATTGTTTGTAGTGACATGCCTGGCAACCCAAATAAATTCCTTTCCTCAGGAAGAACCGCTCGGTACTCTTTATCGATGGAAGCAAATTGACTTCGCCTTCCCAACTGCGCGACATCGTCAGCAGGCCTTACAAAACGGGTAAAATATTTTCAATTTTAATTAGTTGTCTTGACACATAAGAAACAGCTAAAAATCGTCATTATCACAATTGACCACGACAGAGCTAACTTGTGCCGCTTGTAGCCAGCGACTCTTTTGGAACCGTCCGACCACTCTGCTACTACTGACAATTTCTGGACAAAAAGTAAACTCACTGGACGCGACTCGATAATAATCCGCGTATCCAAACAAGCTAAAGCATTTGTCAGTAGCCTATGAGTCACAACATCAGCTCATAATACCTAAGTATCATCTTCATCCACGCAACTGGTCGATTGTAATCTAATGTTTGTAATCTAATGAACCTATGTCTATCATGTCATGTTGTGAACGTCTATCAGGTGAAATGACGCTAATGGCGACAATAATTCATATTTCCTAAACATTTCAGACAATTCAATCAAATCAACGTTATTCCATTGGGTATCGAAAGATGGAAAGATCGGCTTTTTGTGAGCACGCCCCGTTGGAAGAGCGGCGTCCCAGCGTCTCTGTCCGCGTTACCCGTCACGGCACAGGAGGAATCTCCTCTGCTGGCACCGTTCCCTAGTTGGGACTGGCATACGGCAGGTTGGTCGATTTTTTCCTTTCCCTAGAATGTTACTTTTCATACTTTTATCACCCCGTTAATCCTATTAATATTAAAAATGCGAAAGTTTGCATGGATGTGTCAATTTACTCTATCACGCCACAACTATTGAACCGATTTGGCACAGAGATAGATTATTATTATAGTCTGGGGCATATACATAGGCTACTTTTTATCCCGAAAAATAAGAGAGTTCCCGCGGGAATTAAAAACCTCGATCCACGCGAACGAAGTTGCGGGCATCAACTAGTAATATTAAAACAAACGCGATGACAGAAATGACTGTGAGCGATTACAAAATAACAGTCTCTCATGAATAGATATCTACTTGAAATGTGATTTTTTTAGAAAGTTATAATATTATGATACGAGTACGATGGGGCTGTCATATAGGTAGTTTACATTGTTTAAAAGCCCTATAAATAATAATCTTTTATACTTTTACTTTTAATCTGGAAAAACAAAACACCTCAACCTAATTTCACTATTTTCTTTATTCCAACCATGACTCTAGTCATAGCCTACGGAGTCTCTCTCACGTTGCATCTTGCGATCAATATTCAATATTGGCACTATCAACATTCATATAGATTAAATAAAGCTTTTATTTATTTAATTTTTATTATTAATATTCATCAACAATGTTTCACTATCGATGTTTTTTTTCTGTATTACAGGAAACTGCACTGGTTTCACGTCCGTCTTCAGAATGAGTATAGACCACTGCGGGGTCATGTGGGCCATCGATTCTGGACAAGTAGAAGCTTTCGAAACACCTCGCCAATTATGTCCGCCTACACTATTTGCCATAAATTTGGAGACGGACACCGTTATCGGACGTTTCCCTATACCCAGTGAATTTGTTTTACAAAACTCTCTTATTACAAATCTTGTAGTCGACACAAGAGATGGTGAATGTAACGATTTACACGTTTATATCGCTGATGCTTGGAGATTCGGGCTTATTGTTTTTCGAGCCGCCGATGCGTCATTCTGGCGGTTCAGTCACTACACATTCTACCCAGATCCGTTGTTATCGAATTACACACTTCACGGATTAAACTATCAATGGTCTGATGGTCTTTTTGGGATGTCTTTAGGCCCAATGCTTCGCGGAGATCGACCTCTATATTATCACTCTATGTCCAGCTCACTCGAGTTCGTAGTACAAACTTCAGTGATACGGGATCCTTCACGTGTAAATGACGCTGTCGATGAATTCAGACTACTCGGGGAGAGTCGTGGTCCGGGGGGACAAGTTTCCGCTGCAGCTGTAGACCGCAACGGTGTCATGTTCTTTAATCTGATTTCGCTGGATAGTATCGGTTGTTGGAATACTCGCAGGGCTTACAAGGTCGAAAATTTAGGTATCGTAGCGCAAAATAATAACACGCTGGTATTTCCCAATGACTTACGAATAGATCATGAAGTCCCACAGATTGTGTGGATCATAACAAACCGATTACCTATGTATCAATTTAATTTAATTGACCCGAATCAGTTTAATTACAGGCTGATGTATTTGGAACCGAACGCCGCTATTCAAAATACTGTGTGTATTCATAATTATTAATGATGTTAATAAACTTATCACAATGTTGTCACATTTAATTAAAAATATGATTTATTAGGTAAGCATTTTTATTTAACATCTTAAAAAAACTTACTTTTTTGATACCGATTGTCACTATCTTTATTAGTTAGATCTTTTTGAATTCATGATATTATCATCATTACTAGATGACTTTGATGGTTTTCTTTTATTTTTGTTAAGATTTAGAATACCTTTTGGCTCTGTGTTTTTTGTCTTACGTTTTTCTTTAATTTTAGTTTCCTTTGAATCAGTATGAGCATTTTCTATGTTAGAAATATTCATTAGAGCTGTAGCTGAATCTGATTTTGAGTTACTTGGAATTTTTTCATTTTCAGTTTGTTCATAATTATTTTTAGAATGTAGGTCATTGATCTTTTCTTGAGAATCTATGCACACGTCTCTAGTTTCTGTTGTCGTCAAATTGTTTTTCAATTTCGTACTCATAGCGTTTGTTAACACTCCTTTAGTAGATTTTGCAGACTGAGAACTGGAACTACTTGTAACCGCTTGTATTTTATTTTCTGGTACATTTCTTTTTCCGAAAATTTGTGGATAATCGCGTAGATATGAAGCAATTCGTCCCTTACTGCTGCCAACTAAAGGCGGCGTGTCTGTTCCTTCTGAAGGCATAGCGGTGCATTCAACTTGAGGCCTCGGTAAAACCGTTTGCGAATTTAAATATCCAATCGGTTCTGCATTTTCTTTTTTCAAATAAACACCTATTCGCAAAAGCATTAAAACAAACTGTTCCAGAATGCGGTCCGTATCGCGAGGTACCACTACTTCACTACCAAACCAGTCCTCGTCTGTGCCTATATCAGATATTGTTCTGTTAGATGTAACGGACAAGGGGCACAAAGCATCTAAGGGAGACGTAATATCTTCATTACTAGTTATGGATGCACTTTTTTTTGATTCGAGAATACTTGTCAGAGGTGGAGCGTTCATTTTGCTTGACAACGAGGCTTGCTCTGAGTAACTAAAAAAAATTTTTGATGAAAATTTATTGAAAAACAAATCTAATAAAACAAATTTAATTTGAAGATAAGAATTAAAAATGTGTGTGTAGCTGATGCCCGCGACTTTTAAAAAGTCTCGTGTAAAATTTTTGATTTTCCGGAATAAAAAGTCCATGTCACTCTCCAGTAGGGATAGCATGCGCGTAACGCCACGAGAAAATTTTGTCAACCCGTTTATTCGTGAATTTGTATGAGATTTCATCATAATTATAGATAATAATAATCGAGGATTGAGAAGAAGGGTCTAATGATATACTACGGTAACAGTCCCAGTCCAGTCATATATTCCACAATATGTCGGGGGTATGTTAAAGTTTCAATTTACTCTTGTTAACTTATATGGCAACTTACAGACTAGCAATAAGTTTTTTGCGCAACTGATCTTCACCTTGTAATGACTTAGTTCGACGTCTGCGGACAGCTAATTCCAATCCATAATCAAGGTCTTGTGCTGGCGATACCACTGGGAATGTTTTGAATGCCGACGCCATTTTCAAGTTATGGTAATAACTACGGATATAAATCAATTTTTTTTTTACTATACTAAAAAATCAAAAAATCAAAATAGTAAATGTAGTCGTATTCTATTTACTATTGTTGATCTTACGTTGGACCTTGGCCTAGGTTATGGTTGTATCAGGTTGGGTCATAAACATAGGGGTATTATCAAGGTATTCCGTGTTAAAATAAATAATAAATAAATAGCCATTTATTCCCAAGATTGTTAGGTACATACATATTTTAGTCATATACATTATTTCATTATTAATAAGTCAATTTCATTATTTTGTTAATTTGTCAAATATAATCAATTATTTCAATTATTTCAATACAGTCAAATCATAAATTATAATTTATATTATTAGAAATAAATTTATTGTTTTAAATGTCATTCAAGTCAAGGTATTCCGTGTTAGGAATCGGTATTTTCCCGATCCACGGAGAGCACGAAGACCCGTTGTTGTTGCGTTTGAACTCTTTCTGGCTATATCATTCGGACTCGTATCGTACACCCTTTTATTCCTATGATGAGGAATGTCGATTAGGTATAGAGTTATAGTCTGGTTCTCCCCAAAATATGCCTACCAACATCGCTGCAATTTATAAAATTGCTAGTACTGTAAATTGCTAATGCCCGTTTTGACTAACCATAACTAAATCATCCTCTAAGTGGAGCTCTTTACGTTGGTAGCACCTAAATACAATCCTTTACCCAATGTTATTTTCACATTTAACCCTAAAGGTTCGTGACAACGAAATTGACAGAAAGCGTCACTAAACTTAGCTTAGGTGGCCCGTAAATGTTAGGGAACGTTGGTGAAAACAGGCATTTGTCACACTTACCCAAAAATAAGCATCCACATATAAAACGCGGGCATGATCGAAGCCAGCTTGGTGATGACGAATCTGATGCAAGGTGGGCGAGCTGGTCCCAGGAGCACGCACGTACCAAGCCCTATCGCCAGGCTCGTCAGCTCGCAGAGCAGATTTCTAAATGCAGCTAGCAGAAGCCATGGGAGTACTAAGGTGGGACGTTCTTCCTGTTGAGTTGTAAAGTCATGTACGGGCTACGCTTGTGTACCTAACTCTTTACTGAAACAACTCACTGAGTCTTTTCAAAGTGATCAACTGATTTGAATCTTTAACACCACTACTAATGCATCATTTGGCTCAATTGAATCTCGTTACTAATTGATACACGTGGTCGACGCGCTCTCTGCTACGAATGAAAGAAAGATGTGAAAGATGCGAAAGTTGCAAAAGATGCGAAAGATTGAAAATTACTATAAGATCGGGAATTGCTATTTTTGATGCTTTAATGACAAACTATAACATGAATGAATGAATGAATGTATATACTTTTATTTTACACCACACATATTATAATAACAGACACAAAGAGCTTAATAAATAGCATACAATTTAGCGGCCTTATCGCTACATAGCGATCTCTTCCAGGCAACCAATGGTAACATTATTGTGTTAAGTATTTTTTACATTGTTCTATTTAATAAAACTATAATAGGTAAGCGATAGGAGGTACCAATTTAATTTAATCACGCTAGAATATATTTTCTGCTAGTTGGGTATCGCTGATCCAAATAATTCAAATGAAGCGATTCACTGATTTGAATCTTTGAAAGTTTGAACTGATTCAGATACAAATGATCCAATCTGTGTTTTTTGTCGCAGTACGGACCACGGACTGCGTGTTTCAAGCCTCAATAGCCCAATTCGAATAAGTTCGATCCCCACCCGTTACACTATATTGTCGGATCCACTATTAACACAAGCTTTTGCTTATTTTCGAGGGGAGAAGAAAGTATTAGTCAAGGTCAGCACGTCTAGTATTGTTTTTTAAAATACTTATAACCAACAAACCAAAAATACAGGATACAACAGCACTATGTAGGAGGCGAGGTAGACGTAAACCGTGAAGCACTGCGCCAGCATCAATCCCGAGATCATGGTGCGGATCGCGCGCTGCACTGGCAGCGATATCTCTGAAGGCATCCTCATTTGCCATACCTTGAAAACAGTCGGTTAGATAAGTATGTACATCGAAGTTTTACTGTTAACAACACTAAAAGGAAAGTTCAGAATTTTTATTCATTTGACAGCCTAGTGGTTAGGGCTTAGGACTATTATTCGGTTTATCGCAGGATCGATCCTGGACACCTCTGAGTTTTCAAAGTTACCTATGTGCCTTTAACAATTAAACATCACATACTCCAACAGTGAAGGAAAACATCGTGAGGAAAGTTGTACATCTGAGAGTTCCCATTATATTGTCGACGGTGTCCGAATTCTGCCAATCTGTACTTGGTGGACCTATAGGTGATAGCCTATAATTATAATCCTTCTCTGAGAGGAGACCAGCGCTGGGTAGTGAGCTGTTGAAGGGTTGTTAATGATGATAATGATTATATTACGGTACCTGTTTAAGATTAGCGTTAACTTTGAAGAGCGTGGCATCGAAAATTGTTCGCAGCAATCCAAGGAGCGTCCACAGGCATACTTCGGACTGTAAGCTCATGCCTATATAAGAGAGGATGTTCAACATGGTTGTTGGTACTGTGGGCTTTATTTAAACATTTTATTAACACTTATTGCATTGAATACATTGTTTTGTTTTTTGTTTGATTGGGATTTTGGATATTACTATTTTTGGTCTATGATTCTGAAGGGATTTTTTGTTGATGCCCTGGTACCACAAACATATAACTCTTATATGTTTGTGCCTGGTACATAGTGTATTATCTATGTTGATGCCCAAGAGAATATAATCACTCCGTTGAGTATACATATAATCACTACGTGGTTTATGCTGGGTTTATGTCACATTTGGGTACCTTATTTACATCATAAGAAATACCTACCTACAACCTACACTAAGTACCTACCTATAATTCACTATTTTTATTGTGATTTTTATTAAGCGCATGGAACTAGTAAACCAATACCACAAACATATATATATGTTTGTGACCAATACAGATATCCCACCTATCTGAGCAAACCAAGGAGCGTAAAGAGAACGTTAACATTTTTGCGTGACGTTTGAGTGACGTCTATACTTTTTACACACAGACATATATTTTGTTAAATTCACTCACAGAATGCTTAGAAACTAATATGTCGGAGAATAGGTGTAGGCTTTGATAATAAACTCTCGGTGTAGGCCTCTAAATCTGTGGGTGTAGGTTAACAACAAATAGCACGCGGCGCATTCGTCAGATGTGTACGCACCTTTACGAAATGCCGTGAAATACCGGAAACATATTATATACGTCATAATGAAATATCCCCCTTCTTGGGTAGGTACATATACTTAACATTGTACTGCATGGTTTGTAAAAGCTCGAGGTAAACTGCTTTAGGTAGGTACTGTTTTTTAGTGTACTAAGTTGTAATTACACAACAAATTAATTAATGTGCACTTTATCTGAACACACTAATCCGCGAAGACGTTTAAGCTTATGGATTAAAAATAATTTTTGAGTAGTTATAGAACATGAAAAGGTAAGGAATTAATTTCAATTTTCTTTTTTTTTATAGTGTTAATTATTTAGTGATTAAAATCCTCTTTTATTAATATAAAGAGAAGTTTAAGATCAATATTTTTTTGTAATTCATGTATATGATTTTTTTTTAATAAAAAAAAATATTAGCCCGTAATTTGTTTAGTTATTAGCCGAAAAATATTAGTAATGGGTTCCGACTGTTCAAGTGAAACTATTATTTAATAGAATTCTAGATTACTTCCATTATTGGAAAGATTTGAACCGATCTAGATTTTTAAATGGGTCCTTGTTTGGGTCTTGGGTGACTTGTTTTTCCTTTTCAGTTTTTATTTAAAATTCAATTTTTACGCAGTCGGGTTTTTTGATTTTTTTATTTAATCAATTTAATATTTTTTTTCTAATATGAAAAAGATATATTAAAGAAACAAAAATTAAATTGTGTTATAATATTAAAAAATTTTATTTTAATTTTAAGTAGGTATATATAATAAAAGTAGCCTATGACAAGTTCTCATCCAGCCATGCAAAAATCACTTGGATCAGTTGATGCGTAATTGAAGGACACACCAACAAACACACAGTTATAATATGTTTAATTTTGTGTAATTTATTTGCAGATGTTTTTGAAATCACTATTCCTTTTGACGTTGCTAGCTGCGCACGTAAATTGTTATGTTCAATACAATCCGCTAGGAACCCTTTATCGATGGAAGCAAATTGATTTCATTTTTCCGACTGTCCAACATCGTCAATTGGCCCTACAAAACGGGTAAAATATCTTACATATATACACAATAGGCAGTAGGTACATGAGAAAATGTTACATAAATACATGTAGGTATAAGAAAATCACAAGAAAGCCCATTGACTTAGCTATTACGCTCCAAAAGTGTCAGATTTAAAAGTAAATCTTCGAACCCCTGTAACTTTGAAAGTACACAATTTTTTACGTAAAGACAAGGTAAAGATACATACACATTGTACTAGTTTTTCGAGCGTGCCTACTTTAACTCTATACTAATTTAATAGTAACTCCGTTTGTATGAGACGTGCTGGGGAGTGTTCTAAGCTCTATGTTGAAATTTCTATAGAGTGTGCTCTTACTTAGATAGAGTTAAAACGGGACACAAATATGGTTTGACATAAATCTATCTCTCTTTATCTCTGTCTTGAGACTGAGCAGAGCTAGAGTATTCTACAGATTTCAGCTTAAGTCTAGGGTCACTTCTTGTAAATTCAACGGGTGGGACAAAGTTCGTATAGCGTTTATATGTCCAGAAAGCGACTCTATGCTATGTATAATACTTATTACTGCTTTAATTATAATTAATAAAAGATTATAAATCTGAACTCATAAGCATTTTTAAGTAAACATATAAACTATTTTATTTGTCTTCTTCATAATTTTTTTAGGGTTCCGTTAAAGAAAGTCAAATCGTTGGTCTGGCGCTATCGTTTAAGCGCCCTGTTTTTATTGTCTTAATTAATATTTCAGGCAATTAAACCAAACCAACGTAATTCCGTTGAGTGTGGGGAGATGGAAAAATCGGCTTTTTGTGACCACGCCCCGTTGGAGGAAAGGCGTCCCAGCATCTCTGTCCGCGTTACCTCTACCGGCACAGGAGGAATCTCCTTTGCTGACACCGTTCCCCAGTTGGGACTGGCATACGGCAGGTCTGCTCAATGCCTCCAATTATTATATTACCTACGGTCAAAGACGTGCCGCCAAGCGATTTAGCGTTCCGGTAATGATGCCGAGTAGAAACCGATTAGGGGTATTGGTTGAATCACCACTGCCATACCACTTCCAAGTTAGCCCGCTACCATCTTAGACTGCATCGTCACTTACCATCAGGTGAGATCGCAGTCAAGGGCTATCTTGTCATCAAATAAGAAAAACAAACGCTAAATTTTGCCTGTAACTTCGACCACGTGGAAAATTCGGCTTAATAAAAAAAGTCAGTAAGCACACTCAAAGTAAAAAATAAGCTGCTATTTTAAATTAAGTTTTAAAAAAGTCAGTGTCAATTTGACGCGTTATTGAACAATTGATTTAAAATGATCTAAATAATGATGTATGTATATTATTAAATAAATCTTTTACCTACCTTTACTTATTGACACAATGACATACTTTTTGTCGTACTACGGTACCACCCATGTACCACCATTTTCTACGTTATGTGACGACAACTAAGCACCATAAAGATAGTATTCTTTACTACTGTAAGTAAGGAATACTATGTATTCCTTACAGTAGTAAAGAATAATCATAGATTATGTGAAGTACCAACTCCATAACGCCATTTTAGACGAAAAGCAATAACGCCATTTTAGACAAAAAGCAAAAAGGTTTTGTTTTTAATGAAAATTCCTATATTTCAGGTAACTGCACTGGTTTCACGAATATCGTTAGAACGATAATAGACCACTGTGGAACTATGTGGGCCCTCGACACTGGACAAGTAGAAGGTTTCGGAACACCACGCCAATTATGTCCGCCAACACTTTTCGCCATAAACTTAGAAACAGACACCGTTCTCGGACGCTTCCCTGTACCAGACGAATTTATTTTACAAAATTCTCTTCTCGTTAATCTTATTTTAGACACAAGAGATGCTCAATGTAGGGATTTACACGTTTATATCGCCGATTCTTGGCGGTTTGGGCTCCTTGTTTTTAGAGCCGCCGATGCAGTTTACTGGCGGTTTAGCCACTACACCTTCTACCCTGAACCGTTGCTATCTAACTACACACTTCACGGAGTAAACTACCAATGGTCTGATGGTATCTTCGGGATGTCTTTGGGCCAAATGCGCCGCGGAGATCGACCTCTTTATTACCACCCGATGGCCGGTTCTCGCGAGTTTGTGGTACAAACATCAGTGATACGGGATCCTTCGCGCGTGAATGACTCTGTCGATGAGTTCAGACTGCTCGGGGAGGGTCGCGGTCCGAAGGGCCAGGTTTCCGTCTCAGCTGTAGACCGCAACGGCGTCATGTTCTTTAACCTCGTTTCGCTAGACAGTATCGGGTGTTGGAATACCCGCAAAGCTTACTCCATTGATAATTTAAATATTGTATCGCAAAATAACAACACTCTTATTTTTCCTATCGATTTACAATTAGATCATAACTCGAATATTATGTGGATAATATCAAACCGATTACCTTTTTATCAATCGAATTTAATAGATCCGAATCAGTTCAATTACAGAGTAATGTATTTGGAGCTAAATGCCGCTATTCAAAATTCCGTTTGTGGAAATTAATTTTTTTTTTTAATCTAAGATGATAATCCCCAAAACCGAAAATGTGTTTTCTCGTTAAATTAAAATTTTAGTTTTAGTTTTCTATTTTGAAACTTTGCACGATATTTAAATTATCTCCAGTTTGTGGAAGCTTTCTGTATGATGAAAGAAAACCACGATCAGCATATCTAATATTGATATGTATACAATGATAATTATTATGTAATTAAATCTTATAGATACTATTTACTAACCCTAATGATCAGTTCGAGATTAAATAAAAACCAATTGATGAAAGATCACCAATTAAGAACGGCTCTAGCGATTTCACGGAATTATATTGTTGTGTAATGTGTTTGTAATTATCGGGACTATGTTTAAATGAAAGAAATTTTTTGGAAATTCCACCGGAACCCTTGGAAAATTGGGTAGTATTTTGTATGAAAATCTCAATATTTCTTGATCAGTAAAGTGCATGCATGTGAAGCTGAGGCGGGTGACGGGTCGCTAGTTGATATAATAGAAGAGTCAGCTAAATAGCTAAGACACCACCTTTCGAAACAATGTAGGTACCTACTACTCGTAATTGTTACGATTGATAGTATTACGTATGCTATAACTAACGGGTTCATGTTCGGATCGCGTGCTGTACCCACATTCTACTTACAGATAATCTGACTTCAATTATTTACTATCTAACACACTGAAATTATGAACCACACAATTTTTAATCCAATGAAGTAGTTCACTTTGTAAACGGTTATACGTTAACACGTGTTTTTCAGGTGGACTAGAAAAGGTGGTCGGTTCCAAAGAATTCTGGGCCTTACTCACCATAACCTTAAGGGATCTTATGGCATATAATTTATTTATTACTCCGCTACACTATTGAATCTTTCAGCGGTAACATTTTACAGTAAGTTGGGCACCTGTTTAAGATTAACGTTTACTTTGAAGAGAGTGGTGTCGAAGATTGTTCGCAAAATTCTAACGTGTAGGTAAAAGTATGTTTAGCATATAGATAATATTTTTATTTTTTCTACTTAGGTATTATATTATGTAGGTACTAACTATACTTATGTATATTAAATCATATAATTTAATTGATCGAAGTTTTTATTCATTTATTCATCATCGTTCGTCATTCGTCATTTACTCATAAGTGAAAAGTGTAATAGATTATGTAATTATTGTTACATAATCACTTCCACATCGTAAAAGCTGCTGCATAAATAAATAGTTAGTATGTTATGTTTCATTATAAGTTATTAGCTCCAGCCCACGACTTCGTCTACATGGATTTAGTTTTTAAAAATTCCGTGAGAACTTTTTGATTCAGGTTCTCAACTACTCGAATCATTACCTACTGCTAAAATCATAATTTTTTTTGGCATTGCCGTAGACGGCTAAATATGGTTTATTAATAAGGGATTACATCGATCTATCTAAATATTTAAGTATATGTGTGTGTTCCCCATGGACTCCTAAACGACTGGACTGATTTTGATGAAACTTTCTGGCAATCTTCATCCCCGCAGGTGATCCTGTGATGTTTGGTGGCGATCGGATCGACAATTAAACTTTTTGTTTTTCGATGTTTTCCCTACAATTTAATACATAATTTAGCTATAGATATCTATTAGTACTACCCGTGCAAAGCTAGGGCGGGTGGCTAGTCTTTTATATTAAGCCTAATTTACACTACGAAATTAGTGGCATGAAATTAGTTTCATGACATTAATTTCATCAACATTTTCACTTGTAAACTTCTAATTTCATGATGCATGCATTAATTTCATGCATGAAATTAAAAGTGTACACGTGAAATTGTTGATGAAATTAATGTCATGAAACTAATTTCGTACCACTAATTTCGCAGTGTAAATTCGGCTTTATTGATCAATGGTCGCGAGTCATCATCACACGTAAAGCTGTATCGCTAAACTCGTCATTCGCTACAGCCAGATGATCTCTGACGCTCCGACGCGAGAGACCGCCGCGCGCTAGCCGCCATTCGCGCCGAATTCCTTGCATCCGCGACACCCAAAGTAAATTAAAAAAAAAAAGTGAAAAATACGATAATAGTGTGTTAATAACGTGTAGAGTGCATCATTGTGGTTCAGTCAATCAGGTAATTAAAATGCGTCGCGTCAGTTAATGGAATATTAATTGTTTAGCTGATGAAGAAAATGTGCCCGCTACGGAGACCTTGATTTTGTTTTAGAATATGTAATACGGGTTACGTCCTTGCCTTGAACAGTGTGAGTCGCGAGTTATTTTAGTTTTAGTAAATGGCGTCACCGTATCTTTATTGAAACAGAATTAAAAACAAGTTGATATTCATTTTTGCTAGCTGCCTGTGATACCAACCTATTAAGCTAACGGTGTATTTGACACCGCCGGCAGATCCAGCAAATGGCACCTTCATATTTGCCGTATAGTTTTCTTATACTTAAGGCCAGGGCCGCACTGATAAAGCAATTGCGATGCGACGGCGACGCGATGAATCGTGTGTTTTGTCGCATTGAAGTGGCATATTAAATATTCAATTTTCTCAATGCGAATACCTGTAGAATTGAATATATGGAACGATTTAAACAAATAGCACGTCTCTTTGCTGATGCGGTTACCCTCATGCTATGAGGTTACCAATGGTCCCAAAACCCAAAAGTATCTGCTTCTTATGATATATGACGTACTCTCATAAGAAGGCTCAGGGTCACTCAGTAGGAGATGGAGAGTGCTCGGAGTATCTCTACGGAATCAAATCAGTGATGAATAGATGATAGTAATGAGTAGGAGAAAGATATAATATAGCTAACCGAGTCGCAATACTGAAGTGGGGGGAACGTGGCTCCAATAGGCTCGACGTACCGACGGGCTTTGGAGTCCCAAGGTTCTGGAATTGCGACCCCGCACCGGAAGGCGCAGCATTGGTAGACCACCCACTAGGTACATGGACGATCTCGGGCAGCGGAAGTTTCTTTTATGTTACTGTTCTAGTTCACTGAATTTTCTTGTTCTTTCACAATTCGACAGTTCCTTATTGATGTTCAAAGTATCTATGTAATTTGTACCTTTTACATGACTAGGTACTTAATGGAGAACTTTGTAAATTGCCCCATTGTTCCATTTTATAGGTCACTGCTGCGCGAAGCGTAAGGCGCAAGCCGAAAGGTCAAACCTCTACATTCGTTAGAAAGTATAATTTCAACGATTTATATTAATAATAAAATACAATAACACCAAATGTTTATTGACCAGTTGTGAGAAATCATAGAGATAAACAAGCTATGCTTGAAGATCTGTAAAGTATTTGGTAGTGGGCAGTGGAAATACATCAGTGTGGGAGATCCGCTACCCACGCGTTGCCTTACGGCTATTTAACAATTCGTTACGCGTTACTATGATCATTGGATTGGATCAGCTTCCTCGTTGATCTAGTATTCAGCATGTACTACCGCGAATGACGTGATCCTGGTTTCGATTCCCGGGTCGGGCCAAGAAAATATGTATTGGATACTTGGGTACATTATGTATTGGGTTGGGTTTTTCTATCAAAAAAAGTAGTAGGTACTAGTCCGGAATTAGGTAGAGCACATAAAGCCGTCGATCCTGCGCCTGTTCTCTCTCTGGTCGGGGACCTTTATCTTCTTCTTCTTCTTCTTCTTCTTCACTCCTGGGGCTTCTTCTCCGCAAGTAGGCGTCAATCACCCGTTTTGCGTGGTCCCACTGGTGCGGCTCCCCGCCGGATCACTCCAGCCAGCCGAGCTCCTTCCAGAATCCGAGCAGGCCACCCAGGTCGGCGAGGACTTCAGGAAATGTAGCTGGAGAGCCAATGTATTTGTGACGTTGGTCGGATACACCCCTGCATTTAAGCAGTACGTGATCCGGTGTCTCGTCGCCCTCCATACATGCTCTGCATAGAGGGCTGTCGGTAACATCTAAAACATAAAAATGTTTGTTGAGCGAACAATGTCCATATGTCCAATGTCCGGGGACCTATATATATGTCGTCGATATAACTATGCAGTTTTGCTCCCAAAAAGGAAAATAAAGAATTCATGACCCGATACCTGCTACACCTACGTGAGAACACGTCTCTCTTCGTCTCCATACATGGCATGTCCAGATAAGGCTCTGCTAACACGAATAACATCGTCCGCCTGTTTATCCACGATTTCCCGCGCTTTCTATCGCACCTTATCTTCAGTAGCACAACGTCCCACCGTATTTACCCCTAAGGAGGATACAACTGCCGCAAATGGTCTAAGGAGAGAGCCAGACCAGTATTTAATGATTTACGGTACATGGCACTCGGGACAATAACTTGTTTATACTTACCTGCTAGCAATCGTCAAAAAGTGTCCGTTGTTAAGGTTGAGGGAAAAAAGCTCAAAAATCATGTATCTTTATTGTGTGGTAACAAGAGTCGCTATTTATTTAAATCATTTTGCGGAGTAAATCTTCTGTACCTTTATATTCTGTGACCATACATAATATTTTCTGATTTGGGGAATTATTGCAAAATTAATTTGTTATACGCCTGCTTCTGTTTAAAATTTGAACTTCATTATCAAACACCGGAACGAGTTAAAAATTGCCTACATTTGCGCGCTTGAATATTTAGTTCAACGCTATAGCCACTCTTATAATAATCCTCACTCTTATAAGTACCTCCTAAATAATGTATCGGAACTTCGGAACTTATGATTCACTTCCGTTTTGATTACTCACAGTTTTGAAGAAGACTCGCTAATTACCGAAAAAACGATTTCAACAGGGTAACAAACCGAGCATTATCACCGTTTCCCTTCTAATTGGCGTATTCATTAGATAAATTAGAGTATCTTTGAACTACATCAAAGAGACTCCTTGAAGATAATAAACCATGAAATTCTCGCTATCGGACACTGACCTCTCATAAGAGGTTCTTTGCTAGTTTAAATTCATTATAAATAAAATATATCTACATATGAAATGAAATAAAGTCATAATCATCTGCGGAAACGTAAAAGTAGTGGAAAAGTGAACTCACAATCGCTTTACCAACTATATTTTCAAAGCGTTAGACACAGTTTTGTAAAAAATCGAGATTTTTGTATAAAGCAGTGTTACACTTACAGCCATCAATGCTATAGCAAACGAGCGATTTGTAGAATTACTTATTATGAATCAATGTTTAACCCTGAAAGGTCTTAGAATCTTGCGTTAAATAAAATAAGATGAATCAATGCGGGCTCGACTGCTCGAGTTCATGAGCCTGACCTTCAAAATATTGTTAATTCGAGGGACTTCTCATTTTACTTGCAGTTTTATATGAATCATTCCTTTTGCGCATTGCATTACGCATCAACTATACTTACCTAATACCGTTCCATAATATTATGATGTCATACGCTTACATACTCGTACCTACATACCTACCTTGGGATTGCTGTTTTACCTTTGTTCCCTTGAACTGATTTTTTGATTTTTGTATGATTAAGGTAATATGTACCTAAGTAAGTATTACTTATTTTATTGTGCATTTTATAGAGCAACTCCTGATTTCATGCCGGCTCTTCTCAGCAGAATCTGCATTCCGAACGGTTGCGGTGGTAGAATCATGACGTGTCATAAAGCTACAAGTTGGCAATGCGTTTAAAATCAGATCCTTCTATCTTCTTTACGAACCTATAAAACAATAGACACCTACCATGATTTACTGATACTGACTGAGAAAGAGAAACTTCATACCCTCAGTATTCACATAGTGCCAGAATTTTCTGGTTTAGCGAAATAAAATAATAGATGAATAGGTAAAATTATTGTTCCTTGTGTAACGTGGACTTCCGCAAAGTAATATCTACCTAGTTTTGTCGTCTAATCTAGTTTGATCTTATACATAGTAAAATTATTATGCTTCTAGTCTAAATCTAGGAATTAGGAGCGTCGTGAGTTTAAGGCACAATTGGAAAATTGGTTTTAATTGAAATGGACCACCTCAATTAATATCCATCGTAACAAGTAGGTACCTAAATACTAAACTACCGTTCGACCAGAGGGTATCGAATCGAATGTAACTACGTACCTACTTGACAGAGGTTAACCTTGCTTGGTAGTCAATGATATTGTTGTCTAGCTGCACGACCATATTAAAAGGGTGTAGGTAGGTACACAGGGGTTATTCAGAACTAAATTTATGTCAAAAATGTGTTCGGCAGCGAAACTAAAATTTTCATGTAGTAAAACTGTTTTAGTTATTATTGTAGCCAATGACTTCAATGTAGCTAGCTCACATTGGAAGCAGCAGGTAAGTAGGTACCTACCTAACTGGTAAAGTAATCCGATTTGTAATCAGTTTTTACGTGGCATTTTATTGAACGAAACGCATCTCTTGGGCCTCACACCAGACTAATTCCGAGCAATGGTATGTTTAGAATTTATTATTTAAACTACAATCGCCCCCTTTATGTCTCTATGCCGCAAGCGGAACATTTCTGCTGTTGCAAACTGTATAGCAAAAAAAAAAGACGTGTGGCACTCGGGGACTGCCGCGGTAAAGCTATTGCATAGCATTTTTTATCAACGCCATTTAGCAGTGAGAGGAGTCCCGTGTCAGGTTATTTTCGTTACGGAATTTCTGGATTCGGTCTCCACGCTCAAGGCCCGCGATAGAAGCTATGCAATAGCTTAAAATTTCTGCGATAAAATGTTATTTTTATAATTAATGTCATATAGGTTCTTATTCGTTTGCCTTTATTAGCTAATAATAAATAACAAGCAAAGTACCGGAAGAAAAGGGACCATAAAATATTTTAATAAAATACCTACGAACGCGTTGGCGGTGGACGGTGGTTGACCTTGTCGCTTGTACAGTAGTCAATGTTCGTTCGAGGTTCACGACCATACATGGTTTTTGCGGAGTCGGACAGACGGGGAAAACGTTCAATGTCATAGTCATATATTACGTTATCTTGAAGTTCGAACGACGCGAGGTAACGCGGCAGTGAGACAGACGCGTTTAAATATGTCATAGCAATTATTATTGGTCTGACCTAACTCTACTACTTGCATCTACATCACTCTAGATTCTGGAATTAAAAAAAAACCTTTAAAAAATCGTAATGTTTGTTTAAACCAAACACTACGATTTTTTAAAAGGTGTAGTATTCTTAAAACATCATCCGTCGTCTCAACTGATTGATATCCACGGCTGGACATCTCATGCAAGGGTTGCATCTCGCAATAGAATACGATCTTGTGCCCAGCAAATCGCTTAAGATCGTCTATTCACATAATGACTAGAATTTAGAAATTCGAGTGCCTTTGAACATCTTGGGGCCCAAACGTTTACCAGTGTCAATAATTTGGAGCAATAGGCGAAATAATTTATTATTATTAGACCAATACATCTACATACATTTATTTAATAAATGTAAAATCGATTAGGCACAATGATTACATTTCGCATCTGGCAATACGCTGTGCGAGGATTTAAAAATGAATGAATGTCACGCTTCAGTCCTCACATATACGCACATTCATACATACGTTACGGCTTAATAGTGTAAGCGTATACTTTGGCAGCGCAAGCGCAGTCCACAGGGTAGAGCAGATGTGGAGCAGAATTTGTAATGCAAAGGTGCATGAACATTGAACATGCTGCGTACGTGGCGCAGGCATGTGCCACGCAGACATGTGTCTAACCTGCTCCACGTCAGATTGTAGTGACAAGGCCAGACGACGCAGATTTCTGCGCGACACGAGCGCTTTCACTTGTTTTTACCATCGATTTTTATACGAATAGAAAAGCTCGTTCTAAATTGCACCAATGAATTAGCTAATATTACAAAAATGAGCACCAAGAATCAGTGAGATTAAAGTATCTACTATTAATTATTATTCTTTGTACTACGCGAATCGATGTAGGTACCTGTATCACATATCTGCGTCGCAATATACGCTGATCCTCTATGTCTACCTCAACTGTCCTGCCTACTGCGCGGACTGGGCCGCTTTATTCGTTACCCTTGAATAGGATAGGTGTATCCTATTTATTTCATTCTTAGCCATAATCATAGCGTACCGGTTACAACTAGATTCTAACCAGAGCTAGGCTGTGTGTGTAATTTCTGAACGGGCTAGGCCAGAGAAAATATTTAGTTTAGCCGTAAATAAATAGATACACACTGTGAATATACGTGTTATAGCCGGCTAAACCGGGTAAAACTAGGTGTAGTCGGGCTTCGGACTTTAGCCGTAACATATAGTACGTACACACACACATATATAAAAGCGCATTACGGATAACAAGGATGGTGACGTAACTTACGGCAGCTGGCATTGGCCTTCTCACTTCTCAGTCGTGTTATCACCGGTAAGTATAAATTATATTATTAACAGAAAATACGAGTAACTGATGGCCGCCGAGAGCTGAGATTTTATTTCTCGTTATACTTATATATACTTAGGTAGGTACCTTCTTTCCAAGAATGGCAAGAAATCCTTACGTTTTAAATCATTTATTTGTAGGTATGTATCGAAACTTGTTTGATGTTATTTATTATTGTTAGATTAAGATTTAAGCGTGTACCAAAGTCATGTTACATTGCCAATACTAATAAATGCTCTTCGAATATTTTTTAAATAGGTAGGTAGGTAGGTAGGCTTTTTTTTAAAGAACCAAGCTTAGCTTGACTGATGTAATTCTCGTCTTTCCTCCAAATAAGTAGAAAACTTATGTTAGGATTGTTTACGACAATTTGTGCAACAAAACCGGCACTTTGGGAATTTATTATTTCTGAGTTGTTTCTGGTCTGGTCTGGTCTGGTGGGAGGCTTTGGCCGTGGCTAGTCACCCTACCGTCAAAGACGTGCCGCCCTGCGATTAGCCGGCATGATGGCGTGTAGAAACACATTATAGGAGTATGGGTTGAATTTACACTGCCATACCCCTTCACAGTAGCCCGCTACCATCTTAGACTGCATCATCACTTACTATTAGATGAGATCGCAGACAAGGACTATTTTGTCATTGAATTAAAAAAACTTAATTTCTGAAAGTTCTTCGAAAAGCGCTAAATAAATAAGAATTTGCAAACCTACATATTTTAAAGATATAAATAATATAGGTAGGTACGAGTACTTTAATTCAGATGCTATTCCAATCTAAACCACATAGACATAATATGGACCATTGTTCTAGTAATGTGATATATGTGGGACACTCCGTGCTCAATGCTCATAGCATTCATGATTCAACTAAAGGCCAATCCACACTCGATATTCTTGCATCTAGTATCAGAGGTATTTTAACGCATTTAGAAGCAAGAGTCCTTCCTTCCTCCTTCCTCCTTTTCCTTTGAGGTTTCCTTTGACGGAGTGGTCGTTGCTGCTGGGACGATGTGGCATTGATCGTCGTCAGTCCCCTAGTTTTTTTTGGCCGATGCTCCTCCAATTGTGACGGCTGGCAGCATTGCGAGAGAAGTTCACCACAGTTGACTCTTAAACTATGCAGTGACTGCATGTCTCTTTACACACACAATATTATTTGAAAGTAGGTAGGTACTCAACGGCAAGAAGTCACCAAAAGAATTATTATTTTTTTTATTTTTTTATTTCATTAGAAGGGACGTTGTCCTATAATACTAATCTAAATCTATCTTCTAAATTATAAAAGGAAAAGGGAGTTACTAACTGATCTATCAACGCATAGCTCAATTCACTGGATGGATCGAGCTGAAGTTCGTCGTACAGATACTTAGCTCTTATGATGTAAGCACTAAGCATCCGCTAAGAAAGGATTTTTGAAAATTCATTACTTAAGGGGGTAAAATTGGGGTTTGAAAAATCGAACTTCACGTGAGCAATCCGCGGGCAAAAGCAAGTTAAATAAGTACATACAAATTAAAATTTACATACTTGCACTGGAATAAGATTGTTATGTACCTACCTATAATGATGCAGCATCGAATAAGTCGTTATCTAAAAATCGATATGAAACTTCGATCGATATAACTTCGCAGAAAGTCGCCATACCGTGATGTCAACGATAACATCACAAAATCCCTGATGTTAAAAGTATTGTGTGTGTATTGACTCGAAATAATAACAAGATTGAATGTCTGGGAACAGAGTAACAGACACTCAGGAGTAATGTAAATCCACTTACAGCCGAGCAGTAACTGCTAAAGTGGGTTACTCGTATTTGTGATACAATTGAGACACTGGTCTAAATCTGAAATATTAATATGATAATGACTGGTTTATCTCAATTGATTTCTTTATTGGCACTGATGGTTTTAGGTAGGGCTGCCTTCACCCTATTAATTTTATACTACGAGTTCCTATATCTACATCTGTTTATAACAGAGACGTTTATTTTATTTAGCAATGAGTATATGTAAGCAAATAGACAAACATGTAAGACATACCTACCTACTAGTGATGTTATGAATATTCGCATTCTCATTCGCATTCGGGAATGCAAAAAATCCAACATTCGTTATATCACTTCTACCTATGTAATATCCAATGTTGTTGAGCTTGAGCTATATTCTCGGAACTGGTCGAAAAAAACAACAAGAAATAAGACTTTTTGCTGTTTAATTTTATTTTAGGGTACAAAATGGCAATGACACAGAGCGCGCTGGTATCAGGAACTGAACCGGCGACATTCATTTGTGTGCCAAGATTAGGTAATTCTGTACTATACTGCCAAGTGCTGCACATACAGGCTGTTATAGGGACGTGCTAACCAAAAATGAAAATGAAAAAAAACCAGGGATTACTGTGAACGGCTTAGCTCGCGTGGTATCCTTGTCGGCTCACCCATCGAGCAGCTGTCCTAAACGACTGTTATAATGAAGCAAAACTTAACTATAACCCAGAACAGTACTTCGACGCGTGTTCGGACGCCACAAAAAGTAAATAGAATAATAGAAATAGGAATGAAAAAAGCTCACACCTAGGATTAACACATAGGTTACATTTTATCCCGGAAAATTAAAAAAATCCCGCGGAAATTAAAAAACCTTAATCCACGCGGACGAAATCGCGGGTATCATTTAATTATTAATAATACAAATGTCAACAAGTTTGTTATCAGTAAGTACTTACCTAACAACTTCGATTTGATTGTCATGACAACCTTTTTATAGTGTATGCAAATGCGCAGTTAGTAAATGAGAGCGTGTTTCCATTTCGGGCACGGCACGACACACAGAGCCTTTGTTTCGCAGATTACGCAACACATCTTGATGCCCATAACAGTCCCGTATTACCGAGTTTCTCACACAGCCGGCCTCTGTATTTGTCGTGGCCTTTTTAATTACGATGTAAACAGTTAATAAATCAGAGAGTGGTTCTCTTTGTGCGTGGCACGACCGCTTTGTAGTTACACTTGATGGACATAATAAGCGTTTTGTTACTGTCCACGTGTCCAATTACATTTCCGTAATAGCTCATACGAGTAAACCTAAGTCTTCCGAGTGTAAATATTGGATAGCTACGTAGGTACATTGATATGACTGAAATATGAGCAGTAGCAACTGGTAAGTTTCAAATACCATAATGTGGATGTAATTCCTCACGTAAAAAAGCGTGAAAAAAAGCGGCGCTAGATTAAGAGAAAATATTTATTTATTTATGCGATTTCGCATCTACTTTAAGACCGAAATAAAAATAAACATTATATTTCGCATCTATTATGTTTAGTGGTTAAGAACTTCCCAGAGTGATAGCTTTCTATTAGGAATTTCGAGGTTCGAATCCCAGGCCTTTACAACCTCAACATTTTCAGAAACAGAATAAATTCTTATTAATGTTAACATTTTGATTTTCCGCAAAATAAAAAGTAGCCTTCGGTTCGGCTTTGGTTCGGTTCTCGTCGGGTGACCGCCCTCGACCGACTCACCACATCGCATTGTCCGCCCTCACTATTACTTCTTTTTCTTTTAGCGTTTTTTCTTATTTTTTTTCTTTTTGCTCAGCCTTTCGTCTCGGCTTTGAATAGCCTATAAACTTTTTTAAATACAAAAAGAATTTTTCAAATCCGACTAGTAGTTCCAAAGATTAGGTTTAGCGCGCTCAAACATACAAACAACAAACTCTTCCGCTTTATTTTATTAGTAAAATACTTATAAGTAATATATTTTTTTATTTTGTCCAGAACGTTAAGAATAGAGAAATCCGTCGGTGTATTTTGTATTTCAGTTGTAAGGTTTGAGATTGCAGCGAAATGAATCTCAGATGCCCAAGGCTGGTTTAATGACTCATAAAAGGTTAGACGTGGCGTAAATAGGTACGGTATTATTGCTTTATGGAACAATCAGGTCGGTTTATACAGAAACTAGGTCAAGTTAATGACGGGAAGGGGTATTATGGCACCACAGAATGGTATTAATAGTACAGGTGCAACCGATACCCACGGCGTTGCATTGTATCGGCGACATTAACATATCACACTAATATTAGGGATAAAGCGAAAGTTTGTATGTGTGTTTGTCTGTTTGTGTGTGTATGTGTGTATGTGTGTGTTTGTTACTCCTTCACGCCACAAAGAATGAACCAAATTGTCTGGGAATAGAGATAGCTCATACCCAGGATAAACACAGGCTATAATTTTATTTATAGCGTGGATTAGGGTTTTTTGATTCCCGCGGGAACTCCCTTATTTTTCCGGGATAAAAAGTAGCCTATGTGTCATTCCAGTAAAATAATCTTTCTCTACGCCAAATTTCAGCCAAATCGGTTCAGTCGTTGCGGCGTGATTGAGTAACAAACATCCATCCATACATCCATATACCCAAATTTTCGTATTTATAATATCACAATAAAATAATAATAATAGGATTAATATAATGTGCTTGGTGTGATAGGTAAAGTATAAGGTAAGTAAGTAGGTATAGTAAGATTGACGTTTATAATACAGGTATTTGTGTTGCGTTTACATACATAAGTATTGTACCTAGTTACTATTGTTTCTAATGGCGTTCTAGAGGAAATGAATCCCGGTTAGCCAAGGCTAGTTAATGGCCTGTAAAAGGTTGGGTGCGGCGTACCTTTATTTTGTCCCAGTAAAATGTTGTGATGTTATATAACATTGGGGCAGGGTATCTGTAAACTGGGTTAGGTCAATGTCAGGCAAGGGTAACTGTTGTAGGTATTAGGTGATAGATAAAGATTAGGAATCTACACTTTAACGTCCGTTTTACAAATAGCAGCTGCTGAGGTCATTAGATGGTAAATAGAGATCGTTGGTTAACTAGTCTAGAGACTAGACTTTAGGCATCGGTCTTGCTTCGCTCTATATGATATTGAGCTCGTCGACGAAATTGATAGGTACTTAATAGAATATAGAGTAGATAGGATAATGTTGAACAAGGTACACAAGGTAAGAAGATCAGGTCTCCAGAAGATTGAGGTTTACCTATGCCAAGCGATTTAACAAATTTTTGAGCTTCAGTTAGAGAGAGCTTTGTAATTTTCTCGGAGATATATGGTTTCTACACATCAAATTACACCGATTTCTTGCAGCTTTGTATAATATAGACCACTTAAGATCGGATCTCTCTTTTTATAAGTATATATTTTTTTTCACGAATAGAATCTTCTAGCATGCGAGCTAATGATTTATATTTGCTGCCATCGAATCCTTATCTACAAATAAATATAATCATAGCTTGAGCAGCATCCATTTAAAGTCTCTCTTCTATAAAATCTTAGTAGGTACTACCTGATGCCCGCGACTTCGTCCGCGTGGATTTAGTTTTTAAAATCCCCCGGGAACTCTTTGATTTTCCGGGATAAAAAGTAGCCTTTGTCACTCTCCTGGTCCTCAACTATACCCCTGCAAAAAATCAGGTCGATCCATAGGTCTGTTGCAACGTTATTGAAGGACAATCCAACAAACAAACACACTTTTGCATTTATAATATAATTATATTAGTAAGGACGTCACTTAGTATAAGTACCTACCCCGTTGCAAAAAATTGCTATTTAAATCGACATAATCTCATGTCTTTCGTAATAGCCACTATTCGGGAACGCATTAAAATTTCGCAATGGTCATTTCAATAATGGGAATGGAAGCACCGATCGATCCAGAATTAGCTGCATTAGCCAATAACTCGATGGTGTGGTTCATTTTTGTTACGCTACATTAAAGCATCAATTTATCAACGTATAATGGACCATAAACTAATATAATAAATTCATATTGAATGTAGGTTTATAGGCACCGATTCCCGATTAAATAAAACACATAGGTACAATAAAAGAATCGTTAAATGTTAAAAATAAATTGGCTACACAGTTAGTACTATCGACGTAGTATACGGCGGCGATAAAAATATCTCTCTACGTAAAATACCATTGCGACAGCATCTTTTCTGATCGAATTCGATATTATTTTTCAACAGTTACATCTGCAAGGAAACGGTTGGCTTGGAGGTACGGAAGGTATTTCAAAACATTGTGCTCCACGGAATGAGTTGTCAGCACCTCTTCTAATGAGGAAGCCGTCAGCTAAAAATAACAGCAATCGTTAAAATATTGTTTCTAAACTGAACTAATGCTATCCCTTCGAATTTCGAACGCCTAGAACAGTTTGTTCCAGATCTTTTTTTTTTTCACCTACTAACATGGAGGAATCAAATTTTTTGGGCTAAGTATATACTTCAAGCCTACTAAAGAATTCCAGAATCATCTATCAATATGAGGTTATTCAAGGAGCGGACCAATAAATTCCTAAAAAGCCGGCAACCCGACCCATTGATGGTGCCTCTGGTACTACAAATGTTCATGGGTGGCGGGTGTACGGCGGTAACCACTTAACATCAGGTGACCCGCCTGCTCGTTTGTCCGCTATTCATAAAAAAAAGTTCCGCTCGAAACAACCAGTGAAAGCGCAGTCTTTACAGACTCATCACCAGATGGACCGATTACATTAGAAAATTGCTCGATTTAAACGGCACAAGACCGAAATATGTGGAAATCCATACCAGAGATGTCTAATTGTCTACTAATAAAAATGATAACTTTGGTTTCTATTTGTTACAGGAACCATGAGGAGGTGAAAAATCAAGGCAGCAAATTGGCAGCACTGGATACATTAAGAAGATTATTACCCAAACACAGAGGGGCAAAATGAAGCGTTTACAAAAGTGTTGTTGTTGTGCCTCCACGCGCACCGGCACGCTCATCACCGCGACCCTGGGCATCATCCTGTCCATCGCGACCATCATCACGATATGGGTGGCGGACAAGCATTACGTTTCATACAGGACGTTCATCTTTGCGGATGACTTTGACAAGAAACTGGCTGATATGGACAGTAAGTAGAATGGAGAAGTTTTTTTTTTAAATATGAATAGCGGGCAAACGAGCTAGTGGGTCACCTGATGTAAAGTGATTACCGCCGCCCATGAACACTTGTAGTACCAGAGGCACCACCGATGCGTTGTCGGTATTTCAGGAACTTATTGGTGCGCCCCTTGAATAACCCCATATTGTAATTAAGTGGGAACACTGTCGAAGGGAGAAGATTCCACAATTTGGTGGTACGTGGAAAAAAAGATCTGGAGCCACAGATGGTCGAAGTGCTCCAGGCACCCAGGTGGTGAGGTTACTAATTTATTTGGAACAAAATTGAAACACAACAGTAAAATAAATTGTCTCTAATTACTCAAAAGTCATAGACCAAATCCAAACTAATCCACGCGACGGAAAGAAAAAATGGCGATTAACATCACATTCCTCCGTTGGGATGGCGTTGGGAATAATAAATAACGTTTAATTTCTTTTCTTTTTCAGTTCCGAGAATCTTTCTGACAATCAACTTATGCTTTACAATTTTGATATGTGGACTTCTCATTATCGCAGTTTTGAAGGTAAGATTTCAAACTATATCAGAATTTAAATAAGTAAAATTAAATTGTCACTAAAATTAATTATTAACTCATTCTGAATGTTATTTATTAAACTTTTATTTTCTTTTAACGCTGCGCGGACAAGGTTTCGTTTTCGGTAAGAGAATTTACATTTACGAATAGGTACATACTTATTTATCGAATTTGGCATGAATATGTATCTACGTTTTTAAAAATGGACCTACCCTCTAATATCCTTTCTAAATGCATAGTGTCTTCTAAGTTCTAGTCGGGTGAGAGTGTTTGCCCGTTTCATCAATAGCAAATAGCAATAGTAATATGTGTGTGTAGCTATTCATTCTCTTTGTAAGCTAAACTGTAGAGCACGATGGTTCGCAGATATACCATAGTATGAAGTATCACCATTCATCAGTCATTACCAAAGAATAAAATTCACATGTTGTTATCACCATATTAGCAGATTGCTTAGCTATAGGTACTAGTTACTGTTTAAGAATGAAGAATAACTAAATATTTTAAACTTAATTCATAACTATATTAAAACGGGAATGAAGCATGATAAAATATTTTAGTTGAAAATGCCGTTACCGTAGATTTATTACCGGAGCCGGTAACATTGAAAGCCCCGTCATGCGTGATGAATTTTTTTTATGTGAATTAACAGTTAAAAGTTAGACGAACGGACTAAGCTAAAAAGTACAAATATTTCTATCGAATACGCTGCAAATAATCAATATCCGCTTTGACGGTAAAACAACAACAAAAACAATTTTAACATTAAAAAAAATTCATTTTTTTTTTAATTTTCGATTCCCCATGACGGGGTTTTTAGTCTTAACGGTTCCCGGACCATAGGTAGTCGCTGAGCTCCGACTCTACTATTGCAAAATCTACGGTCGTTACATAAAGTTTATGGTCACAACTCACGACGAGACTGCGACGTTGAAATGTAAGATTGAAAAATCTATCCGCCTTTTCTCTCCTTCATCTTGTTCAGACAGGCGAGTCACAGCCTTACAGTCCTGTGGTGACCACGATCGATGCATCTGGATCGAAATATCTATATAATATTTCCAAACAAAACTTTTCTCTGCTTTAATCGGCTACAGAAAAATAAGTTTGTTTTTACGTTTTTTTTTTTACTAACTGTTGTTACTTGTACTTATTTATTTACTTTATTTTGCAGAGAAGATCCTGGCTGATGCTACCCTGGGTGGTGCTGGGAATTGTGCTGGCAATTGGCTTGCTTATCAGTATCCTACACACCTCTATAACGTATTACTTGGACGGCCAAGACCACGCAATTGTAGCCACGATCATACTCATAGGTGGACTTATTTACTTGTGTAAGTATAATATAATATTTAAAGGCCGCCCCTAACGCTGGCCTTCTTTAATTAAAATGCCAACAATCTTTATCAGGAAACATTATTAGAAATAGCTGGTCTTGTATAAACTAAGTAGGTACCTATTTTGTATTAGTCTCAACATAGTTATCGATGCAGAATGTAACTTAATTGTCTATTACTTACCGTGTACCATCCATAAACATTGTATGGCAAACCTATGAGAAGTCATGACGTGTACCTATGAGCAAATGCTAAACAGCCGATGGTGCCAAAATCGTAGTGACCGTAGTGACCAAATAAGAATGTGTCCATTCTTGTTTTGAGTGATTTGAAGCTAGAATACTTCCGAAGCTTTTGGAAGGCCACTAATAAATCAAATAGTAGGCCTAGCCTCCCAGTGAGCGTCGTGACTGTTAATTATGTTATTGTTTCGAAAGTAGCTTAGGTAGGTGCTTACCTACCTACAGGATATTCTCTCTATTTTTATGATAATTTGCTCATCTATAAATACGTAGATATACAAGGAAGAGCGTAGTAGTTAAACATAGAATTTATAATGAGCGTGAAATTAAATTTGGTAGGTAGATCCTATCTTATGAGTTATGAGGCAGAAATAGAACAGGTTCATTAACCACCAAAATAATAATTAAGAAGAACTCTAAAAATACAAAAATTATATTTTGTGACACGCACCTCTGACTATTCGGAATTATATTATGTTAAATATCACATGCTTCAACGATAAAGGAAAACATTGTGAGAAAATTTTCGAAGTTTTCGTTTGGGAGTTTTTCATAATGTCCTGAAAGGCGTGTGAAGTTTAGTGAAGAATATTATTTAGCCCAAAGCGCAGCGGTAAATTATTGTAGCCCATAACTCTAGTCTCTAATGCTGAGATCTATACTCACTTACTCTTTGACTCAGCTCAGACTCAAGATAGAGGTTAAAACGAGATCCAAATATGCTATGACATAAATCTGTTTCGTTTTAACTCTGTCGAGTCTGAGCTGAGAGTGTGGTCTACTTGCGCTTAGTATTGAGATATTAATGGGTTGCTGATCACGATGGACCAACCTAATTTGTTTTTGCTTTCTTTTACAGGCATATACCTCTACCTCTGGGTAGTTGTATTCAGCCATTACTTGGACGTCCGCGACGAAGAAGAAAGGGGCAGATATCGAAAGGCTCCGTACAAACGATAAACTTCCCTTTCCAGTCATGTTATAAAATGTTATAATACTAAAGAAGTGCCTTAACAAACAGTGATTCTTAGAATTATGAAGTTCATAATAATTTATACCTAATAAGAATGCACCACAGAGTTATTCTTATTTTTACTAAGAAAATATTATACAACGTAACATAGGTAACTTTCCAGTAGTGATGTCAGCATAGCTAGCATGGACGGGAGAAATTTTATCCCCGAGGAAAGGAACCTGCACCCGTCGAGCATGAGCAAAACGGTGGAAATCCACAGTGGACATTCTTATGGGAATATACTTTTCCTTTCCCCTGTCGCCATGCTTTAGCATAGGGAGAGGATAATTATATCCCTTGCCAGGGCATAAAATCGGGGGATAAAACTTTTATCTCCTCCCCATGCTAACCCTGCAGGTGTGATAGTGGTCAAGCGTGTGCCTATAATGTATTAAAAAAAGTTAACTTTTAAAATAAAAATTTTTGGATGTTACGCCAACTTGAAGTTTAGATCATAAACAGTCGGTAACAATTATTAATTATAGCAGCACTACAATAATAAGTAGCAATCTCTCCATTGGATTCCGCAGGATTCGCAAAATGTTTAGCGGGATTGGAAGACGCGTGGCGAGTTATTTACATTGTAACTGTACCTACCCTAGCCCCTTGTAACTTACAAGGGGTTAGGATATAAGGCGCTCTATATAACTCGTTCAGTTGCTAACTAGAACTGTCAGACCAAAAATATTATAGATATGTAATATGTAGAACAAGTAGTACGTTAGACCCGCATTTTGTATTGAAGAACTTCAGTTATTAGTTGGCAACGTTGGCAACTTTCCATTGTTTCCCATAGCCACTGGAAATGTCAAAAATAGAGAATGCGGCCTAGTTAGGTAAATAAAGTACAACCTACCTATGCGTATAATTACGAATGACTGACTCTCTATTTAAGTAATTTTAAGTCATTTACCTATCGTTCCTGTAAATAACACCTTTGTACGGGAAGTGAAAAAATAAATAATATGAAATTGGTACCTGCCTACCTGTTTATAGTGAGGTACCTAACTACACCAAAAGGAAATAGATAATGCACATCTATCATGTACATATACAATACATTAAATATACATAACACAAATTCAATGCTTGCTAAATAAATATTATTTACCCAAAAATATTATTTAATAATAAATGGTCTTTATAAGTATATAGGTATATATATAAGTTGTAGGGACTTAGTTATAAGCGTAGAGAGAGAAGACATAGAGCCAGTGACGATTTCTTTCTCACTCACACTAAAAAGAGAGCAGAAATAAAGTTATTAATGTGATAAACAGAGACGCAGCTACCCAATTTTTTGTCCCTCATCGTGTAACCAGTTTTTTTCAAGGTCGACACACTTTTGTGCCCAACAAACTGACAGTTAATAAGAAAATTTAGTATCTATGTGTGTTGCCAGCTTTAGGTACCTATACAATGTCCCGATTTTCCCTATCCTACTTATATTATAAATGTGAAAGTTTGAATGTATGTAGGGCCATCCATACATACATCCAAATTTCAGCCATATCGGTTTAGTGTGGCGTGATTGAGTAACAAACATATGGATGTTTGTTACTCAATACGCCACACTAAACCGATATGGCTGAAATTTGGCACGGAGATAGGTTTTTTTTAGTAATGTCCTCTGACATACCGTAACGGCGGGTTACTTTGGCTACTTTTTCAATTTTTTTTTTAATTTTTGTTGAAACAAAATAAAGTCGTGATGGAAGAAATGAATATTATGAGAAAAGAAAAGAAAGATGATGGATACTAGAATATAATATATGTCGGCGATGATTAAAGTGTATTCAGTTAGATAGTGTCGGTTACTGTTCTGAATCATCCTGAAGTTTCGTTCGAATGTCCAACAACCAGTCGAGAACTGTTGTCGATCTTAAGAATTATTTTATTTACAAAGTTCTTAATTTTTAAAGCCATTTTTAAATAGCTAGAGGCAGACTTTTAATGTTTTTTTTAAATAATTATTAACTTAAACTATGAAGAGTTGCAGTTTTATACGACTGCCTGAAAAAAGGAATATACTGTTAATTTCATTAATGATGATTTTGATGACTAAATATACAATTTTTGTTGCTTTTAATTCAATAGCATTACTCGATCGAAGGAAAATTTTAACTGTTCATTACAAATTATTTTGTGTAACATTCTTACTAGTAACGAAAAAAAATTTTCCTTTGTGTTACATACATCTTTTTTCAAAGTGACTCACATATGCTAAATTTCTATTCGGCATTTCAATATTTTTTTTAAGGAGCAAATAATTATCTAGTGAATTGGTCCTATGAAAGTACATTAAAAAACTTTAGTATAAAAAAAAATATTTTTAAAAAACCGACTTACGTGTACAAACTAAAATTATTTTATACTTTTAAGTGGTGGTTGAAGTTAATATTGTGTGCAATAAAGAATAATAAATTCTTTATTGCACACAATATTAAGATATATGTAAAAAATAGAAGCTTACCCTAATAGGTATGTCTCTCCCAGACAACCTTATATGTGTAGGTATGTTATTTAAAAAATAAAACAGTTCAGCATCTGTTTTGTCGTTTTATTTAAAAATCCTGGGAAGAATTTTCCATCTAATTTGGGGTACTAGGGGAGTGCAGTTATTGTGGCAACATTAAACTCGAACTTGTCATGTGACGTCATCGTTACGTCATGTTATCTCTATTTCAGTCGCGGTTACACAGTACCTTGGTCTATTGCCTTCTCTGTCTACGGTTATAAGTTACCTACCAAAATATAGGATGGAAAGATTAATTTAAGATTAGTGTCCTCAAACGAATATTTTCCCAACATCTTGTCAACTGATATTATGGCGAACAAAATGAGAAATGAAAAAAAATTAAAAGTACCTAGGCACTTTTTTATCGAATCGAATCGATTTTTAAATTTTTATTTCACCTATGTAACTAAGTGCTATGCCTACACTTAACTTTTCCATCCTGTAAGTATAAGTGGGTACCGAGAAAGGTACCTCTAGTGTACCTCGATATTATAAAAAAATTAACTTATTGTATTTACTATCAATTTAATGAATGGATTTTTTATATAAAATATACATTTTATGTGATAATTTATTTTGTATTTTTATTATTTGCCCTTGGCATTCTGTAGTCCCTCATTTTCCGACATGAATGGTCCTGGACACCCTGGGATTCAATGTCTGTGGTGTCGGTATCAGATGCACCCCTAGTCCCTACATGAATGGCAGTGTCTCTACCATGAAGATATAGATTTTGGCATTTTTATATGTGGTCACCCTGGCAGCTGCTGACTTGATGCATATGACACTGACAGTGACAATGACGTGATAATTGACAATTTGACATAAAATTTAAAATCTGACGTTGACGAATCAAAAATTTATTTGAATTTCAAGATTTCATTCCAAGTTTGCATTGGAATTAATAATTATTTAATTTGCTCACGAACGTGAGAATCAGATTATGATAAATTAATAACTAGATATTTATATTTGATACATGTAAGTTTACCACATTTCGTTTAATTAACAAATAAGTGCAGAAAATGGAAATCGCATTTAAAGGAAAACGGATCTTAGTGACCGGTGCTGGACAAGGTTAGTAAGTTCACCTTTACGCAAATTAAATTACACTACATATTATCACAGTCACAATGTTTTGAGGATATGTTAGGCTGAAATCTATAGACTACATTCAGGCTGAAATCTATAGACCGTACTCTCACTCAGCTCAGACTCAAGACAGAGTTAAAACGAGAAATTTATGTCAAAGCATATTTGTGTCTCGTTTTAACTCTATCTTAAATCTGAGCTGAGTTAGAGCATGTTCTATATATCTCAGCATCACTCTGCTGAGACTCAAGACAGGGATATTTCTGTCTCGTTTTAACTCTTATCTTGAGTTCAAGCTAAGTCAAAGTACACTCTATAGATCTTAGCATTAGACTCATGGAAAGAAGACCAAATTGCTCATTGATCAAGAAAAACGTTTGCATTGCATAACTTTAAAACTTTTTCACTTAATAAATGAATTACTTGTTGCTGTATTATAGAACCTTTTAATAGAGTAAAATTTTTTCTTCATAGCAAGATTTTGTACCATATTTCTTTCTCATAATCACAGGTATTGGCAGAGGTATAGCAGTTGAACTATGGCGAGCTGGAGCAAATATAGTTGCTTTATCCAGAACAAGAAGTCATTTAGAAAGTTTGCAAAGTGAATACCCTTCTATTGACATTGTTGATGTAGATATAACTGATTGGGATAAAACACGGGAAGTGGTAGAATCCTTAGGACATTTTGATGCATTGGTAAACAATGCTGCTATTGCTGTATGTGAACCGTTCTTGACTTGCAGTGCTGGTGATTTTGACAAGTAAGCATGTTATTTGTTAAAGTTCTTGCAATTAATGATAGCGCTTGGCTCATGGTTGTGTGTGTGTCGTATATGTATAAGTGTGAGCGAGAGCTTGCTGACACCTGACCGCTCTCATCTAGGCTCCTGACAGGCACACACACACAATGTGTATGTACACGACGTAACCACAAGTAAAGCGCCCGTAACTTCGTTAGGTAAACGTACTATATGTTTTTAGTAAAAGCACCATCTATCAAAAAAAATCTTTGACAGACCACTCCAGCCAGCCATGTTGACTTCAAAATACAAGCAGGTTACCAAGGATGACTTGGTATATCCTCTATGCATGTATTTCATAGAAAGCTGCCAATAATACCTAAAAAGGTGTTTTAAGTGAACAGTTTTCTTCAACTGTCCATAAAAAGTTAAAACTCTGTTCAGTTATCAGAGTTAAACTCTGGTTCATAGAGATTTGACAGATTACTATTAAGTCACCACAAGTACAATCAGTCACAGAAGGGTTAAGTGTTATCAGACAATATACATGACGAACAGATAAATAAAAAGAAACAGTTGGATGTTGAAACTTGATTAAGTTTATGTATAGTTATGTATCATATAGTTTTGATACGGATTGGTTATTTTTCTGTACATGCTTAGTCATGTTGGATGATGTCACAAAATTTTACATCTTGTAAGATTAAAAAAATCATAATTCAAAATTATTTATTTCACATAGGCCAACCTGTTGCTCTTATGCTGTGTGCTCTAACTCAGCTCAGACATAAGATAGAGGTTAAAATGAGACAAATATGGCCATTATAAATCTGTAATCTGATTTTTAAAAACACATTACTCAAGCTTCATCGTTCAGTATATTTGAAATTTTTATTTTATTTTATTCGATGACATGGTAACCCTTGACTGCGATCTCACCTGATGGTAAGTGACGATGCTGTCTCAGATGGTAGCGGGCTAACTTGGAAGGGGTATAGTAGTAGTAGTATAGGGGTAATTTGCATAAAATGAATATTCATTAATTTACAGGACATTTAATGTGAACGTGAAAGCAGCTCTAAATATAAGTCAAGTAATTGCCAGAAAGATGGTAGAAAGTAAAACTCGTGGTGCCATTGTAAATATATCTTCACAGGCCTCTAAGGTAAAGTTTATAGTTTTTTTCAAAAGCCTCAATAGCCCAACACTTAAAGGTGCGGACTGAAAACTGAAAGGTTGTAGGTTCGAGCCTCAGCTGTTGCACTATTGTCGTACCCACTCCTAGCACAAGCTTTTCGCTTATTTGGAGGGGAAAGGAGAATATAAGTCAAGTTCAAATTGGCTAATATTCTTTTTTTTTTTAATTAAAAATTTAAATTAAATTAAAATTTTTGCCTGCTTGGATTCAAACCTGTGACCTCTCATGCAGACTTTCCACAATACTACTGGGCCATCATTGCTCATCTAATCATCATGTTATATTCAATACTAGCTTTTGTCCACAGCTTTGCTCACATTAAGTTTGATTTTTCGAACCCTTATTTTCCCCCTTAAAGGGGGGAATTTTCAATCATACTTTCTTACCTTATGTCTATGTATGTATGCTATCTATGTGTATACCCAGCCCAATCCATCCAGTGATTTGACCTATCTATTGATAGATCAGCCAGTCTGTCATCTTTTAATTTTGTATATTCAGATATCAGTACTTATTTGTAATTTTTATTACCGTTAAGCTTGGAATTAAATATGTCCAGATAAAATTATATTTATAAATGCTCATTCTGATAACAATCGTTATGGATTACAACATTATAATATTGTATCAGGTGTAATGTGCATGCATAATACATAAGATTTTATTGTTTATCATTACGAATATAATAATTTTGAAAACATAATCTTATTAATGTAAAAGTTCAGTTGTTTGTTACTCCTTCACAAATAAGACTGAACTGATTTGGCTGAAATTTAAAATGAAGATAGCGAGGTTAACCCAGAATTTAAACATAGGCTATATTTTATTCTGGAAAATTGAGTTCCCAGAGAAACCTTAATCCACACAGGTGATGCTTGCAGGTGTGGATGAATAAATTAATTTACATACATATTTAGATGGAAGACTACGAGCATCGCGAGCGTACAAGTCAGACGTGTTACAAAATATTTTTAAAATTTTTATTAGTGCTGACCATCTAAATTCATCCTTATTACCATTGCTATAATTGTAAACTCAAATACGCAGTGCTGTGTCAGATACACCTATCATATTCTACGAGTGATCAATATGCGCGCTATCTAGGTCTCCTCACCCCCTCTAGGAAAGGAGACAGGCTCTGATTTTTCGTTCCGCTTCGACGCTCGATAAGAAGATAAACGCAGGCGCACACATAGAATAGCTGCAAAAAACATGGCTCAAGAGTTCTCAGCAACTGGAAGTGACTACATTGAACGCAGTGGCTCTCAACCGAATCTATCGACCATTGGTACTCAAGGTATGCCCTCTTTGGATTTACCTTCCATTACTATGCGAAATAAACGTAAATATTGCCTTGACAGTGATGTGAATGAACAGTTAAAAGATATACAAAAACAAATGGCTGAGGTGATGGCATTATTGACATCATCTATAAACACACAAAATGAAAGCTCCGCCAAATTAGCGACTGATATTGCAACTATAAAAGATGAAATGTCAGAAATCAAGTCTGGTATTGGTAAGACAGAGCAAAAATTAGTAAGTATATCTACAGAACATGAAAAAATTAAAGCGGATATAGAAAATATTACTAGTGTTACGCTTACAATGGAGACGAAAATAGCTTCATTGGAGAGTGGTTTACAGAATTTAAAGACATCACCGTCTGAACTGCCTATGGCATCTGAAGCTTCTTATGCGGATATATTAGCAGAAATGACAGATCAGACGCTGAGAAAGAAAAATATTATAATAACTGGCATACCCGAACCACAATCCACTGACTTTAGAGACCGACAGAATAAAGACAAAGTTGAGGTGACGCACATTATTAAAGCAATTTCAAAAGATAGTCCTGAACCCATCAAAATCATAAGAATTGGGAAATATAAACCTGGTGAAAATCGTCCCATTAAAGCCTGCTTTGAATCAGAACACACAACCAAAATATTGCTTCGAAATAGAAGTAAACTGAAGAACGAAGTTATAACAATCTTTTCGGATCAAACGCCTTTTCAGCAAGCGCGATTCAAAAATCTCAGAGAGGAACTGAAACGTCGCACTGCTAACGGAGAAGATAGCCTACGAATCAAATATATTAAAGGCGTACCTAAAATTGTCAGCTCTCTTCCAAAAAACGCCATGCTGTAAGTAATCGCAATAAAAAAGAAAAAAACACGACATACCAAATTTTAAACAATTATGATGGCTTGATAACTAATAAAAAATCATTGAAATGCCTATATGCTAACGCGCGGAGCATAGTTAAACCAGGAAAACTTGACGAGCTACGATGTATAGTAAAATCCTTTAAATCTGTATTACATCTTATAATTTTAACGGAAACTTGGATTAAGAGCGATGAAGAGGCCAAAAGATTACATATACCAGGTTATACTCACTACTACCACTACAGGAAAAATACCATTGGGGGTGGAGTCTCGATCTTTGCTAATAACAAAATAAAACACAACTTAATTGATGAACTATCTCAAGACGATAACCACTACTTATGGGTACATTTGGAAAAGTTATCTGTGGACATTGGTGCTATATATAAACCTGGCCGAACAAACGTCAATAACTTTTTAGATACTCTCTCAATGCAACTGAATCGTAAGAAAAGAGCAGTAATTTTTGGAGACTTCAATTTTGATTTATTGGCCCCTGACAATTTAGTGGAAGACTATAAGGACACACTCCAAGAAAACGGTTTCAAAATTATCAACAAGATTCACACTGAATACTGCACTCGTGAAACGCCACAAAAGAAGACTCTGCTCGACCATGTGTCCACTAATCTTAAAGGTCACCAGTTCCACTTGGCTGTTATTGAATCCTCGATGTCAGATCATAAACAGATTTACTTTGAAGTAGATAAATATGAACCAGAGCCAAGACGAAAAATTGAGTATCAAACTATTGACTACACCAAACTTAATGAAATTGTTGAAATTAATAAAACTGAGAATAACAACGATAACTACGTAAAATTTGAAAACAAACTAATCCAAACTATTCAACACTGTAAAGTCAAAAAAACTAAAATACTAAATCCTCCGAGACAAGACTGGGTAAATAAAAACATAATATATAAAATTAACCAAAGGAACATACTTTGGAATCAACATAAAAGCAATCCAAGGGATGAAGAAATTGAGAAAAAGTTTATAAAAGTAAGGAAAACCGTCTCAGATGACATACAAACTATGAAGAGCAATTACTACTACAAAAGATTCTCTGAGTGTAAGAAGAAACCAAAAAAGATGTGGGACCTAATAGATAGCCTAACTAACAATAAGATAAGAGAGGTCCCGATACCAGCTAAACTGAAAAAAGGAGACAAGGAATTGAAAGATGGAAAAGAAATTTGCGAATATTTTAATGATTTTTTTTCATCTGTTGGTTTATTGCTAGCGGAAGCTATTCAAACAAAGTATCATAATAACAAAATATACACTGATGCAACACCTAACGTTAATAACCCTAATTACGGCCTTAATAAACTAAATTTAACAACAACAAAAGAAATCATTGAAATAATAAATAACTTAGATATTAATACCTCTTCCGGTGTTGATTGTATAAATACTAAAGTTATAAAGTCCATTAAAAGCTCCATAGTTGATGAACTAACTCGATGTGTAAATACCTGTTTAGAAAATGGTAGTTTTCCCGCGACTCTCAAAATAGCCAAAGTGACCCCTATTTATAAATCTGGAACAAAAACAGATCCTAGCAATTATCGACCCATTTCTGTACTCCCAGTGTTGTCAAAAATTTTTGAGAAAATTATTTACAACAGGCTAGAATCCTACCTGAACTCCATTGACTATCTATATCCTAAACAATATGGATTTAGATCGAAATCCAACACATTATCTGCTACTGTGGACTTAGTAACTAAAATAAAAAATAATATAGACGATAAAAAAATTGCTGTCGGGATCTTCATAGATCTTAAAAAAGCGTTCGACACGGTTAGCCACAATATTCTTCTGCAGAAATTGAAAGACATAGGTATCACCGATAACGCTCACAAAATGTTTGAATCTTATTTAACTGATCGTTTCCAAGTAGTTAAAATTGGCGAATACCAAAGCAAACAAAAGCCTATAACTTACGGTGTCCCTCAAGGCTCCATTCTTGGACCCATACTCTTTCTTATATATATAAACAATATAAGTAAACTTGGGCTTAAAGGAGAATTGTCGCTATATGCAGATGATACCACTCTGTTCTATTATGGAAATAAAATTGAAAGCATAATTCAAGACGCCCAAAATGATCTTAACTTACTTAATGTCTGGTTTCAGTGCAATTTGCTTACCCTTAATGTAAGCAAAACCCACTATGTAATATTTGCAGCTAAAAATAAAAAAATTAACGATTTTGTACCACTTAAAATAAATAATATTACCATTACTAGATCAGACTGTGAAAAATATCTGGGTTTAGCTTTAGACAATAAGCTCACATGGAAACCACACATTAAAAACATTAAAACCAAATTAGTTTCTATAACTGGAGCCCTTCGCAGTATTGTACGGTGCCTACCCCATAAAGTCCGTTACCTAATCTATAATTCCCTTGTAAAGCCACACTTAGATTACTTAATCCAAGTTTGGGGATCAGCAGCTAATACTAATCTTAAAATATTACAAACGGCACAAAATAAATTAATTAAAGTATTATTTAACTATGATTTTTTAACATCAACAGAAAAAATATATAAAGAAACTAAATTAATGAATATAACAAATACTTACAAATATTACACTTGTATCTTAATCCGAAAACTATTATCAAAAGAAATACATTCAAACATAACTTTTACAATCAAAAATAAATACCCCCAATTCCAAAGTTTAAGAAGTGCCAACAACATAATCTTACGCCCACCCAGAACTAACTATGGTAAACGAAACATTACATTTGAAAGTGCTCAAATGTATAATAAACTCCCCAAAACTATCAAAGAATGTAAAAGCATGCACTCCTTTAAAAAGCTACTAAAGACCCACTTCACCAATAAAATCTAAACTTAAACTAGTAATTTAACAAGATAAATATATAGGATATATAAATAATAGGATAGTATAATATAATATAATATAATATAATATAATATAATATAATATAATAGTATAATAGTATAATAATATAATACTATCAGGTTTTTGTTGTCACATCTAGTTGTACATGGAGCTATGTATTTGTCAATGAATGACACAGCAGTGCGCGACCACCGGTCATCGGTGAAATTTTAATGCAATATACCACGAGTTTACCCACAAAATGTCATATTTAAAAAAATATTATTTTAGAATTGTAAGCTTTTTATGTAATATCTTTTCATGTTTTCATTAGTTAATCTTATTGTGCGCTCTAAGATGTTATTTTTGTGTAAGCAACTTAGCCTGTAAGTTTCATTAAAGTGAATTGTAATTCTTTATGAAACAATAAATATCTTAAACCCGAAGACTTCATATAAATGTTTCCTACATTATCAGTAGGTAAATGTTGATTTTAGCTTAGTTTAACCTTGTTACAAAAGCAAAACAAGTACATATTTAATGTTATGTATGAGAGTTTATTTGCAATGGAGTACAACATAAATGTCAGGAATATGTTGTATGAAAAATGTTTTAATATTCATAATTAAGTATTAAGTATATAATATCTTCTTAACGAAAATACACCATGCACCTCAAAAATTTTGATCAAGAAGTAAATATTATTATGATTAAAAATATGTACTTAATTGTAATATTAAAAATATGTGAGTAACTGTAAAATTAAAAATATATTATAAGTTTATATTTAAATAAAAAACTAAAAAAGTTTATTTCTCTCAGAGATATGTAAACTCATTCGGATGAATGATATCCAAAAGCATAAAGACAAACATTATTTTCTTCTAATAGATTTGTTTTTTTTTTCAGGCAGCTCTAAAAGACCATGCTATATACAGTGCATCAAAGGCTGCCTTAGATGCGTTGACCCGTGCCATGGCTTTAGAGCTCGGCCCTCATGGAATCAGAGTGAACGCTGTGAACCCAACTGTTACAATGACTGCTATGGCCAAGGTCGGTTGGTCTGATCCTGAAAGGAGTAAAGACATGTTATCCAAAATACCGCTTGGAAGGTATGCAATTTATTTACTTTTCAGTAACTTGTAGAGCTATGTTTATGCAAGATCAAATCAGGAATGAGGAGATCCATAGGAAAACCAAAGTTATAGTTCTTTCAATTCACGATGGTACGCGGCTCATGGTTGTGTGCGACACACATGTCGTATCTATATAAGTATGAGCGAGAGCTTGCTCGCGCCTGACCGCTCCCACCTAGGCTCCTGGCAGGCACACACACGCAATGTGCATGTACACGTCGTAACAACAAGTAAAGCGCCCGTAACTTCGTGAGATAAACGTACTATATTTAGGCTACAATAAAATACGAATTTCTGTGTAGACGTCAATCTTTTAATACGTATATATTATTTCTGAAAGAAGACTTTCATTTCAGGTTTAGCGAAGTTTCCGAAGTGGTCAATGCAGTTGTTTTTCTATTGAGTGAAAAATCTTCAATGATAAATGGTGTCGAACTACCCATTGACGGTGGTTTTCTAGCTACATAGGTACTATGTTCGGTACACACAAAACCAAAGCAATATAAGGCTCGAAATGTTCCTTTCCACTATTTTTTTAAATAATTTTTATCTATGATCTGTTTATTGCTACAATTTTAATTGTTGTTAGTTGTAAGTACCAAAGATAACAAAGGCCTTCTACGTTACATAAGCTAAGTAAATTATGACATCATGTTATTTTACTATAACTAATCCTTGTAACTTTCATCTTAACGATTTATTTTAACATCTTATTAGATTTCTTAATAAAATGACTAAAAATTAGGAACAAGACTAAACTTGTGCAAGTTAACTTAGGTTTTTATAATTTAATTCACTCGATTTTGTGATTGTTTGAAAATACAATGAAAATGTTTGAAATATGCGTTTTATTTCTATTCAAACATCCCGCCAAAATGAAAAATCGATTGTAGTCCACAGTTTAAACTATAGTTCAAATTAATGTAGTGTTCAAAAAGATAACCGTCGTGGCCAAACAGATAATTACTAAAGCTATTTATTGCGCGCTAAACAAAAAAGGTACCTAATTGGACGCAGTTACGCAATAATGCTTATTTGGAGGGGAAAGAAGAATATTAGGCAAGTTCAGCTTGGCTGATATTCTTTAAAAAAAAAAAAGAATGATTCAACCCACAGACTTTTGTTAAATTAAATACACACATAATGTAAAATAATAAAGTTAACTTTTCAATTGATAAGTTGTGTGGGTTGAATCACTACTGCGTTGGTAACCACTGGTAACTGCGTCCAAATGACAATAGGAACGAGAAGCCGCCATTTACTGTTTCTATCTCCCTCAGTGTAAACCTCATATGAGCAGGATAGAAATATAAAATGGCTGTTTGACGGTCCTATTCTTATTTGAAACGCATTATACAATGTTTTGTACCACCCTTGGACAACGCCATCTCTTATAAGCGAAAGCACTTACAAGAAAAATGTCTTATCAGCTGTTATCATAATATTCGTGTTCATTTAAAAACATGAATTATTTATATATTGGTGGGGTCGAGAATTATCAACGACGATAAGAATGTTTACGTCGACTAATAAGACAATCTTGTCTTCTACCTACATTTGATACAATAAGATCTATTGGAGATGGACAAATATTTTGAGGGCAAGAGGATTCTCGTGACTGGAGGATGCCAAGGTAAGCTTTATTGTACTCAGTTGTACAAAATATTTTTTATTATCAATCGATTGTGTAATTATAAATAACTTAAACATAATATGTCTTAACTAGACGATGCCCGCGACTTCGTCCGCGTGGATCAAGGTTTTTCAATTCCCATGGGAACTCTGTAATTTTCCGGGATAAAATATAGCCTATGTTTTAATCCTGGGTATGAACTATCTCCATTCCAAATTTCAGCCAAATTGGTTCATTCGTTGAGGCGTGAAGGAGTAACAAACATACACACACACATACAAACTTTCAGCTTTATAATATTAGTGTGATTATTGAGTAGTTCCTAATACATAATCTATTACTATAGGTATGTTCTACGTTGACCATTTTGAAAAATCACCAAGAAATAACCCTATTATATCTAGGAGGACGATTCTTCTACTATTACGATCTAGGCGAATAGGTAGGGTCTCCAAACTACGGCTCTAATAAAATAATTTCGGAGAATGTTTTCACACAATAATTGTGTATGTAGCGCAGAGCCCTAAGAGCTTCTAGGGGCTCGAACGAAATGAATTCGCTCGTGTTGAGCAAAATCTACCGTAGACGCAGTTCTACGCGATGTCGGCTTTATATTCTCTTTGGCAATGTACCCGCAGGTATTGGCAAGGGCGTCGTTCTAGAACTGTGGAGGCTCGGTGCTAATGTCGTCGCTCTGTCGCATCAAGCTGGAAACTTGGCAAAGTTAAAAAGCGAATACCCCTCGATAGAAACAGCATGCGTCGACCTCGCTGACTGGGATGCGACTCGGGAAGTCGTGGACTCGCTGGGGGTATTTCACGGCTTAGTAAATTGTGCTGGCTTTATCGTTACGGAGTCGCTTCTAGAGTGTACGCCAAAAGTTTTTGATCAGTAAGTTTACTTAGCATGACTTAGCTTAGCCTAGCCGCGCAATAGGCACTAAAGGAATATGCGATGTGCTAGAGCTTCACCGAGCAGTCACTGCTGCTCAGCCAAGCCAATGTGCGGCTAGGCTTATGTAGCTACATGTATGATGCAACGAGAGCCTATATAATAAAAATTTAAAAAATATTTCCTTTACAGAACTATGAATGTCAATGCAAAAGCCATCCTTAACGTAACTCAAATATTGGCCAAGAAAATGATAGATAATTGTATTAAAGGGTCGATAGTTAACATATCATCCCAAACGTCGAAGGTAAGATGAGATCAAAATATTAGTAGGTAGGTACCTAAATAACTGTTACTAACATTCAATATTAGGTACCTATTAGGTTTTTTAAACCTAGTTGGTTACTTCTCGTAGATACCTAATTATATGGAATGGGATACTCTTCAGCGCACTTTTTTGTCCGTCGTGATAGATCGCATAACTACAACTGCAAATAATAAAACATGAGGTAGGTAGATACTTTGACTTTAGTATATTATATTTAGGTACCTACCTAATAATGATGGGACGATGGAATACCTATCTACTGTTCTTCGCGGACAATAGCTCCTCGTCTACGCAGATCCTAACCGATTACGTAATCAACTTTTTCTTCTTTAGGCAGCAATTAAAGACCATGTAGCGTATGCAGCTTCCAAAGGTGCCGTGGATTCCATGACTCAAGTCATGGCATTTGAATTAGGGCCACACGGAATAAGGGTCAATGCAGTACTACCAACTGTCGTCATGACCGAACTGGGCCGTAGAGTTTGGTCAGAACCCAGTAAATCCCAATACATGCTTTCGAAAATTCCTTTAGGAAGGTGAGAATATTCGAGTTTCCGTATCCATCGAGTGCAATTTTTTTAAACAGCTTTATAATTGTAGTACTAACTCTCACTTTTTTATGTATCAGAGCATTAATAGATTGGATTGGATCGCGAGTTCGATCTCGGGCACGCACGTCGGACTTTTTTTTATTATTCTATGACAAGATAGTCATTGACTGCAATTTCACCTGATGGAAAGTGACGATGCAGTCTAAGATGGTAGCGGGCTAACTTCGAAGGTTTCCAACCCTAATCGGTTTCTACACGCCATCGTGCCGGAACGCTAAATCGCTTGGCGGCACGTCTTTGACGGTGGGGTGGTAACTAGCCACGGCCAAATCCTCCCACCAGACAAAAAAGTTGTGCGTTTAAACAATTAAATATCATATTGCTTCAAAGGTGTTCTAAACGCCATACAGTTCTCCAAAATGTTCTCAAAGGTGCAACTGAGAAGTCTGCAAACTTGCATTGGACTTGTAGGTATCTACCTTACCTTAGACCTTAGATCACAGAAAAATAAGGGGATTCAGCACTTCATCTATTATTCAAATGCATCATTGTTCCTTGACACTGAAATAACTGCTTCACGTTAATGTTCGATGACAGACTAGCTAGCGAAATGATCTGCACTCATATTTAGTGGTAAAGTAGAGTTTACACGAAGCCAGTAATGCTGGCGCCAGTCTGCAGACAAGCCAGCGTTGGCCTGGCCCTTGTTGTTTAGACGCGGCCAATCATTCACGGATTTTTTCTTCTGGTGTGCACACGTTTGGAAAAAATAATGAATACGCGGCAAAGGCTGTTGAAAAAGAAATGTTTAAGGAATATCTCTGCACTATTAAGAGAAGAGTTGAGTCCTCTTCGTTGAATTTTCTCGGCATTTTGTCGCAGAAATTCCAAATAAAACAACAAAGAACACACACCGTACGAACGTTCGCCAGTGACTGGCGAGACTCGTCTACACGTGTCCGCAACGCTGGCGCGGGGGTCGAAGGGTATGCGGGCGGAGGTCACTGGCTAGAAAAATAGACGGTCGCTCTATTCTCGCCAGCGTTGGCAGCCAGCGCTGGCTTGGCTTGAAAAACTGTTTACACATGGCCAATACCAAGCCAGCACTGGCTGCCAGTCTTATTGGCAGCCAGTGTTGGCTCCGTGTAAACTATGCTTCACACAAATCCGACTAACATGCGATATTCACTTATTTTTCTATGATCGAAGGTATCTACCATTGACAAACGAAGTGGTTGAGAAAGCTGAGTTTTATAACATCTTGAATTATTAGTATGTCGGAGATTAAGATTAAAGTGATTATTGTTTAAAGCGCCATCTTGTGACGGTAGTCTTATAAGGTTTATTGAGGGTAGTCTTGTAAGTTTAATGACTTTTACAATGACTGTTATTTCAGATTTGCTGAGGTCCAAGAAGTGGTGAATGTAATAGTTTTTCTCCTGAGTGATAAAGCGAGTATGATCAACGCCGTCCACCTCCCGGTCGATGGAGGATTTCTCTGTACATAATAAAATGGTTCACGATCACGATGAGTAATAAAAAAACCAAATATTGTTTTATTTAGTTTATTGTGCCAAAGGAATCGTACATACTGGACGTAGAAAACAATGCAAGCATAATGAATTTCTGTAATAAAGCATATTCTTAATATGCTAAGCTACACGGGCCAGAAATATACAGATTGCATAAAAGAAACACGATCACATAATGTAAATCAAACATCGATGAGATACAAGATCTATTACGTTTAACATATTAGTGTAATATACTCAAATTGGAGGGAACACATTCATCCCCTTGACCTTAAATTTAGAATTTATTAAATCCATTAAAAGCTTTCATTTTCTAATACCCTTATCCTACGCCTAACGCTCCGTTCCCTCCTCCCCGTAATAGTCTCATTAGGTAGGGACGCTCCCTTAGGGTTAGGTAGCATCCCTACGTTGCTCCATTATATTATAATGTTTGGTATTAATACATCGCATATTAATCCATCAATGTATCGATATACGATACTAATATCTCATTGGTAGACGGTTGATATCGATATTGAAAATATCGTATGATTTATTACTATGGAGATTTTAATTTTAATATTTCAGATTAAATGACCAATGCCGATTCACAAAGCTTAAGCAATTTACAAATATATGAATGTTTAAAGCCTCCGCTGTTTATACAAAGGAAAGAAAGGTCGTTAATGCAAAACGAATATTTTAAAAACCATCATTGTTAATTTTAATTACGCTCTACATCAAGTATTATTCAATACATTTGTTCGTAACGTGGCTCTCTTTTTATATCGCTGTCGAAAATGTAAATTAGACCTTACTGCACTAGTGCGTTAAGGTAGTTGAATGTTAAATGTAAATGGTTACGGCTAGAAATCTCGCACTAACTTCAGTCACAAAATGTAAATAATATTAGTTCCATCAACGTGACATTGACGAAACATCTGTGCCTGGTTGGCACATCAGTGTTAGCGAAGCAGGAATCTGTGACTCGTGCTGCTTGTAACCGATGGAATATATACTCTTTACCGAGAGGTGTAACCGCAGCTGTTAGCATTGGAATAGGGCTTTATTTTAGCATATATGACAAGCACCAATATGGACGCCAAACAAAACAGCTGTTTTTCTAATTTACTAATTTTTAAGCTATTGCATAGCTTCTATCGCGGGCCAGCGTGGAGACCGAATCCAGAAATTCCGTAACGAAAATAACCTGACACGGGACTCTACGGTGAGCCGATAGATGGCGCATTTTTTATCAACGCCATCTAGTGGTGAGCCGCTAGATGGCGTTGATATAAAATGCTATGCAATAGCTTTACCGCGGCAGTCCCCGAGTGCCACACGCCTTTTTCTTACCATTTTTACTTACAAATGTATTGAAACCGCAATTATAAATAACTATTTCGTAGCGTAGGGCTTAATTATTATTAACGTCTTAAGCTCAAAAAACAATTATTTCATACGATATTTTTCTGGAAGTTATATTATATCGATGCATATCGGTTTGAAAAGTATCAATGTTTTAAATAATATGTATTTTTTTTAATATAAATCGATATTCTAATAAATATCTATCAGTAACAGACATCCTAGTCTCAGGATCACTGATGTCTAAGACCATTTTAGGAGCTTATCAGTATTACGCTGTACACGACCGCAACGCTCAGATACGGAAAGAATGGGAGGCAATCAATATATTTTATTATTATTAATATGACAATAGCCAAAAAAAATATTATATCGCTTTAATACTACAACAGTAATGTTATTATTTCCATTATCTAGGATATTGTATAAAACAGTGTACCTGACTTACCTAAATAAACCTTACTACTTAGACATCAGTGTTAAATTACTATTTACAAAATTAAGTCTGATAAAATCTTCCGTCGATCAGGGCGGACAAAACTCACGAGAAAGACTTATCACGTCGTGTAGCGTTCATTGAAACTGCACTGCACTCAAGTCTCGTTTCACTGATACACTACATCGTCCGGTTCACCTGTTCACTGGAACACGAGGACGAGACATAAATTCGCTCACTCCCAGCGTTAACATTTCGCCACACAGGGTCCATAACCTATTCTCTATCAGTACCTACATAAAACAATATCATTAAAGTATATTTGGGTAGGTATTAATAGCATACTAACAATCCGACACACCAAATCTGTTCATAAGTTATGCCAGTACTACAAAATTGGCACCCAAATTATATTAAAGGGGTAATATAATGCAATCAAGGTAGGTAATAGGAATGTTAAATCACCATTTTATACGAGAGAATAGCTATTTAACATTACTGTTCATGTCTGGATAAATATGTCATTCGATCATGTCATATGCCTTGAACAGAGCAAAAGAACAAAGCCGAACTGAGTTCAATAACTTACGCAATGTATGCCGTTGACAAACGAACTGGTTTCAAAAAACGCAATGGATTCCATTGAAAACAGTTCAAAAAACGAAATGTATGCTATTGACAAACGAATTGATTTCAAAATACTTTCGTAATGTAGGTATACCATTGAACTTCGACTTAACCACTATTTTGACAAACGAAGTGGTTTAAGAAACTTAAACCAGTTTTAAACCTCAAAACAATTTTTTTTTTAAATGTATGCCGTTCAAAAAACGAATTCATTTCAAAAAGCTATTGCTTTGGACTTCGACCGATATAGTCGAACTTTTATAAAATGCAGTTACATTACATTGCCACAAAAACCGTTTTGCTAAATCGTCCACTCAGTTCGTTCAACTTTGTTCACTTTGGTCTCTATTCGACAATGCATATGATATTTCTATTGCAATTAAATTGACACGCAAGTGGAGATATTGTCGAGAAAAAAAAATGCTAAAAATACTGTTGACTAAACTTACAGTTACAAGGAAGGCATGTTCGACGTCAACAGAAGAGCATTTCAGCTCGTTAGTAATCAATTCACAACTATAGTAGGTATTTTCGATGTGCTAGGTTTTAAAAAATAACTAAAATATAACGTGGACTTTATTTAACAACTAAAACCTTATGGAATACCTTAACAGCGGGATATTAGATTCCCACGATATCAATTCAATCCTTTAACAAAATACTAGTTTAAATATAATATTTACATAAAATTGAACCTAATTCTCAGTCATATTAGAGATGGATGGTCCAGAGTCCAATAATATTTGCACGCATCCAATCTGAGAACGTTAAATTAATTATCAACATAAAATTATATTATACAATTATATTGCCATAGATTAAATGCAATTAACTGTCATATTAGACAAGGCTCACTTCTTTTAGAATTCAGAGTGCATTTTGCCTAAGGCATAGTGTCCACTAGTAATAATTGCAGAAGTCAGATCCGGCAAGTTACTTGCCCAACATTCGCATCAAGTCAAATGCAAGTTCTAGCTAGACTGATACTGACTTCTGCAATAAATCGCGGTCGTCACCAGCGGACACTTCGCGGCTCGCTTTAAAGAGCCATAAAGTAGAAATGAATTTGTTTTTATTTTATTTATTTTATTTTTATTTTTCATGTACATATAGAATTTTCAGGACAACACATATTAGAAGAAGTAGACATAGGTTTTATTTGCATTTAGTAAATATTTTACGCTCAGTATAGTAAAATCCACTAATTTAGTTTATAGTTTCGATAAACAATAAAAAATACCTACGTACATTTCTTTAAAATCTTGCAACAAATCTGTATTTAACAAATAGGTTTCGCATTTTACATGAAAAATGTTAGTACTTGTCTACTGATTATAATATGTTAATTTTTTTATTTTAGTTTCCTTTTCAAAGGTGCCGTTATTGTAACTATTATAAAAATGTAGGCCTTGCCTAACAATCCTTCAACGTAATAGTACAATGTGTTGTACAATTCACATACACTTCTATCTATTAAATTAATAATATTTTGTAACTAATTTAAATTCATAATATGCACCGGAATACAAACTGTAACCGGTCTGTAAACACACAGCTAACATAAGAGACAGAGGTGAAAGATTTGCGTCATATTTCCTAGCAGAGACTTGTAATTACACGGCATTAAAAACGACAGAACAACGCCAGGAAGAATCTTTTAATGTAGGTAAGCGCTGTTTTAATAACAGTCGGGCTTTTTAGTCTGTTAAAGACTAGGAAATGTACATTAACGTTTGATAAACGTACATTATTAAGCTATTGCATAGCTTCTATCGCGGGCCTTGAGCGTGGAGACCGAATCCAGAAATTCCGTAATGAAAATAACCTGACACGGGACTCCTCTCACCGCTAGATGGCGTTGATAAATAATGCTATGCAATAGCTTTACCGCGGCAGTCCCTGAGTGCCACACGTCTTTTTTTGACATCCAATCGACAGCCTTGCAATTCCAAGTCGCCATTAGAAAGTATGGCACAAAGAGTTTGGTAATTCACATGAGATCAAAGTTATTTAAGCCTGGTACTCAGATGCGAGTTGTAACCGTTGCGCATAAGTGAAAAAAAAAAAAAAGATACCGGCCGAATTGATAACCTCCTCCTTTTTAGAAGTCGGTTAAAAATAGCGAAGGCACGGTGTTCGCAAATGAGTCGACCATTGTCATTTGTCAGCGTTTGTCGCAAACGAAAAAGCCATGAAAGACTATTGTTCTGAAGACTATCGCAAACTGCAGATCACAAAATGCAAATCGCAGCTGCAGATATCAGTTGCAGTCCTGCAATCTGCAGTTAACGGTCTTCGGAATCGCACCTTTAAGAGTAAACGAGAGTTGGAATTATGTCCCAACAGCAAGTTGAAGCCGATTCCATCTTATTTCTGTCTTCACTAACACATGTAAATAAACACAAGCCAATGTGTGATATCAAAGGTTATGACAACTAATAAGTACTATCTCTGTTGAAAAAACGAGCAAGAAATTTTTCTTCGGTATTAATCCACGCAGATAACGTCTAACATTTCAATACACATGAAGAAAGAAAACAGAAGTAGGCAGTAATTGTTATCTGGTTAGTTAGTTAGTTACTAGAAGAAACGCGTCATAGTTCTTGCAATTCACGAGCGCGAAGCTTTACTTGTGGTTACGTCGTGTACATGCACTTTGCGTAAGTGTGCGTGCCTGTCGGAGTCTAGGTTGAAGCGGTCAGGCGCGAGTATTGCGCTCGCTCACACTTATGCGGATACGACACACACAGAACAATGAGCCACGCGCGCTCATGAATTGCAAGAAATGTAACGGAAGGTACTGTGACGTTAGCAAAAAGGCGGTTGCCTTTTCTTCTATACTTATACTTCCATTTGTCGTAATATAACTACTGTCTCACGCGCACTCATGAATTGCAAGAAATTTATATAACGGAAGTTACTTTAACGAATATGACGTCGCAAAGAGCCGGTTGCTTTTTTTGTATACTAATTACATTTGTCGTAATATACCTACTGTTTTAGAGGTGCTGATTTGGCAACAGTCAGTAGGCTATTAGAAGTTTTAAAATTGCACATTGTCTTCCACCAAAATAACACAAATAACTATTTTCATATGAAAATTTAAGTCATAATAAATTTCTAACATAGAAATGGCTATTTCTCCAGATCTTACCTAATTAAAACTATGGCAGTGGCTGGACGATTTGAATAGAACTGATAAAAAAACTCACGTAAGGCAAACGTATTTCAGACAAATCTTGTTTCGAATGAATGTGGAAAAAGTTACCAGTTTTATTTGAAGCCCGAAAACTGTCACCATTTCCTAAATTGCGACAGCAACGTGACAGCAGAAATAACTTGCTAATATAGTTGTTTTCGCTGTAGCGACACGTTCAATATGTTGATGTGTTTTTGGACCACTAATAGAATTTTTTTTTTCCATATTCTAAAAACAAGATAATAAAGCATAGTCAAGACCAGATATTTTTATGTTCTTCAAGGCAAGGCATTTTTTTCTAGCTAGCTAACATTATAATTTGATGATAATTTAATAATTAATTAATACATTAATTAATATTGTTTTGTGTCTATTGTAATGTGTAAAAAAACTTATATGTATTAGATATCAATATTTATTAATTAAATTATTAACTGTTGATGTAATGCGAAACAATGGAAAAGTTGTATGGTATAGATATTATTGAGTTATATATTTGAAATAAACTCATACAAAAAAATTTAAAATCTGTTAAGAAATGAAGATCGTCAAAGTTGAGTATTTTTGCAAGGAATAATTTTTTTTGATTGTTGTGTTTCATTTCGATTGTAATTTTTTTTAAGTTAGCAGGTTCGAGGCCCACCCGTTGCACTATTGTCGTACCCACTCCTAGCAAGTCAAGTTCAGCTTGGCTAATATTCTTTATTAAAAAAAAAAGTTAACTGAATTATGTATGTAAACTCGGTTCAGATTAACTGTGTAAGGTTTTTAATCATCACTCTAAATTTTTTACCATTTGATTATCTTGTCACTCACTCATTTATTCGATACTGTAAAAACTGTTTATTCATGACTGAAACATGGAAGACAATCGGTTTCGAAAGATTTCAATCATATTGCACGCGAATACCCATAGCAAAATAAACCAAGCCACTTTATTAGCAATTTGTAAATTTGTAAATTATTGTACCAAGGCTGTATTATGATCTAAACAAAATCGGTTAACGCTAAATAATTTATATCGGCACAATAATCGGAAAGCAATATTTCACTTCGTGGCTGGCTTCGGCTTCGTGGAACGTCGTCTCTGTCAACATAACGTAGGTAAGTGACAGAGACAACTCACTACGCCGAGGGTGGACGATTCTTTTTCTAGAGCTCGATTTGAAATATTTACAAAAACATAAGGCAACAGTAAATTGGGTTTTGCTCGGTATATCTTAATATATTTTTTATACAGTATGTATAACAGCGCCTAGATCGTGTCAAATAAATGCATTATTTTGTCGTTTTTCAAAGATCGAGAATGTCTATGTGATTCTTAGACTGATCTCTATAATTAATCTATGATTAACACTGGAGTTGCTGTCCCTATAGTAACTAGTAACTATTTACTAAGAATTCAATTTTATGATTTCCCTTTTAATCAGATAAAAATACTACATAAGTAACTTATACTGTTTCATATTTTATCAAGAAGTATGAAATTGGTAGATCTCTCAGGGTTTCGTCAGTAAATAGTAGTAGATCTTAAGCTCTAATCAAGTTGGCCATCCCTGCCCTATACAAGCGATAGTTTAATTATGGACCAATTTGAAGCTTCACATCTGACATACGAGTGTCTCTGGAACTAATAATGCAAATGGCGCATCGACCTCTAGTTAATCTATGATTTCATAGATTAATTAGAAGTAGGTGCGCCATTTTTTTTTGCAATACTATTAGTACCAGAGACACTCGTATGTGCTTACACCGCCAAAATGGCGTCAATCAAAGTCCAAAACCAGGTAGGACATCAGCCTCTCCTGTGTTAATCATAGATTAATTATAGAGCCCAGTGTATTCTCAAGGCAGCCCGTACATTGTCAATCTGGATATCTCGATAATCACGGCACTTTAAATGATTTTCAAGGTCACCTATCGATAGCGAGACCTCGGCAACACTTCAATATGGGCACCTAAAGCTGACGCCTTCAATCTCGGACCGGCACCATCGACAACACACGCTCTACACCCGTTCATATATTCACATTCCACTTAAACTTAACATCTAAATATAACTGAGCATAAAGTACAATGGATGCGCTACGCTCAAACGAGTCACATCGTTACCAGACGCCGCGAAAACTGTCATGCGACTGTTTAAGAAAATCGTATCTTACACTGTCACAGGTGAGTTATGACGTCACGAAAGCTGAAATCTATAGACCGCACTCCCATTCTGCTAAGACTCAAGACAGATAAAACGAGACAGATTTATGTCAGAGCATATTTCTGCCGTCCACAAGCTATAATGTCGTTAACTACCAAGACCATATTTCCTAATATAAATCCAAAACCATTTAAAATAGGGTTTATATTAGGAAATATGGTTTTCGTAGTTAACGGCGTTATAGCTTGTGGACGGCAGATTTGTATCTTGTTCTTACTCTTATCTTGAGTCTGAGCTAAGTCAGAACACGCTGTATAGATCTCAGGATCGGACTGCCTGAAAATCAACACTGTAGCCTCTTATTGAGGCTATCTTTTTAGCTCAAACAGTTCTTTTTTTCTAGCTAACTAGGTTTTAGATTTAGTTGTAATCCTATCATCATATTGTATGTTTTATTTTGTCTTTTTGTGTTAAGCTGAATAAATATTTATTTATTTGACAACTTAAAACCAATGTTTGATAAATAAAACTATAATTTTGAAGCTATCAAATGAATACGATTTTCTTAAACAATCGCACAGCTCATACCTTTAGTATGAGTATTAAACAACTCGCCAGCTTTGATAGATTTCGAGCCTCAAATACGTCTGAGTAAAATGGACCTTGTGATCGTTGGTTCTTCTCTGACTGGTCAATCAGGGCCTTGAGGCTGAGCTACCTGGAATAAGTTTCAGTCCTTTTAGACGAGACTGAGGCCGCGCCGATATGTCATTAACTTAGGGGAAGTCGTAGAGTCCATTCAAATAAGGTCATATACAGAGCATTGGGTGTCATGTCTTCTTCGTGGTCACTGATGCCCAATTTAGGAGGCGCCATTGAACATAGAAACTCGCATTCATCGCACATTCAGTACTACCGTTTTATACTTCGTAATAAACTTTCCGCTCGGGGCGCTCGTTGTAAATATATGTACATTTTACTTCGACGTTGTAGTTCGAAACTCGCAATCTATCAACGTTGTCGAAATGTATAAACTCGTGGTGTCCCCACGGGTCCGCTTGTCGTTTCGCCTAAAAATAATTTACAATATATGAACGTTTAACATGAATGCGTACAAAATTGATAGTTAGTTTAACACTTGAACATGTGTCGGGCGACGTCCGCTCGCGTCGAGGGTCGGCAGGGGAGTGGCCGGGCCGTGGCCTCACCGCCACTCCGAGATGGCCGCCACTGTGGTGCTGGGCTGCGCCGTGGGGCCCGGCGCCGCTGCAATACAACACGAAGACACGTCAGCACACAGGACAATCATAAAAACGAGATAAAGTAGCCAATGCTTTAATGTAGGGTATAATCAATCTCCAATCTAAGTTTCAGCCAAATCCGTCCAGTAACTTTTGCGTGAATGACAAACACACACACACACACACACACACACACACACACACACACACACACACACACACACACACACATACAAACTTTTGCCTTTATAATATCAGTGTGATTTAGCAGTTTCTACTAATAACATCCTACTAATTTTATAAATGCGAAAACTTGTGAGGATGGATGAATGGATGGATGGATGTTTGTTATTCTTTCACGCCACAACGAATGAACTGATTTGGCTGAAATTTGGGATGGAGCTCATACCCAGGATTTACACAGGATTTTAGCCCGGAAAATTAATTAGTTCCCGCGAGAGTAAAAATTAATTTCCTTAATTACTTATACTTATGCTATGCTATACTTTTACTAGGCGATACTTACGGCTGGTTTCTTCCTGTTCCTGATTTTGATCGGGGCGTCTGAGGCTGCGGTCGAGTGGTGGGAACGAACCGCGCGGAAGGCCTGGAAACACATCTTTAAATTCAAATTCAAAATTCAAAATTTATTTATTTCATGTAGGCTACCCTGTAGCACTTATGATACGTCACAAATCAAATCTACCATTCTTTATGTATTATTGTTCTGAAAACCCAATTCTATTATCAAGATTACGTTGCAGTTCTAATGCAATTGTAAGAACTGCATCACACTTTGCAGGCATTTTACACCAACTACAATAAAACTAGACCTCATCAGTGCTATCCAGTACTGATTGTTGTCAAGCGCAGGCCTATTTCTGATTTAAAAAAAAACATCCAAACTTTCAATTGGAGATGGCTTGCAGTTTGTCATGCACATATTGTTTGTTACCATTCAATCTTTTATTTACAGGCTTTTGCATATCTCATATCTTTTTATTTATGTATTTTGTGGGAGGCTTTGGCTGTGGCTAGTTACCATCCTATCGCCAAGGACGTGCCGCCAAGCGATTTAGGGCCGGCACGATAGCGTGTAGAAACCGATTGGGCAAGATGACAAGATAGTCCTTGACTGCGATCTCACCTGATGGTAAGTGACGATGCAGTCTAAGATGTAAGCAGGAAGGGGTATGGCAGTGTAAATTCAACCCATACACCGAATCACTAAATAATCTATGTCAATACTCACCAAACTTGAGCATATTCCAGTCGAAGACGTAGTCATAGGTGAAGCCCTGCCGGTACAGCAGCATGCGGAACAGCTGGCGCAGGTGGCCGTAGTCGGGCCGGTCCTCGAAGCGGAGGCGCCGGCAGTACTTCAGGTACAGCTGGAACTCGATCGGATGATTCTGGGGATAAAAATACATATGTTAGAGTTTACAACGAACCACATGGGAGGAGGAAACAGCTGCCCTCCTGATGAAATGCTAAATGCTACCAGGAGGTAGTGAGTGTAGTACGGAGTTTTTTTAGTCCGTAGGCCACAGCAGTGGAGGGGGTTAACAAAACACTGTAAGCCAACTTACTTTGCATAGCTCGTCAAACGGTGTGGACAGTTTCTTCTCAGATATCCTCTCGTACTTCTGTCGTTTGGTGGCCGCCTTGAGCCCCTGCCACGGCAGACTGCCGCGGTTGAAGTACATAAGGACGTATCCCAGCGACTCCAGGTCGTCGCGCCGAGACTGTTCGATACCTAGATGAGTGTTGATTGACGCATATCTTGCTGTGCCTGTAAATGGATATACTGTATGTGTATACGCAACGCAACAACCATCTAGGCAGCTTCACTTCGAGAAGTCCTTGGCAACCTGGGCGGCCTGCTAGACTTCTGGACAGAGGTGGGATGGTTGGAGTGAAAGACATTGGAAGGATTGGTGCATCACAAACAACCACAAACCATGACTGGCTTATGTGTGGAAACCAGCCCCATACGAAGACGAAGACTGTATGTGTATTCAATTGTCTCGTTGGTCTAGTTGTTAGCAAGTTCTACTGCAGATGACAAGGTTCCGGGCCATAAAATGTATTGGGTTTTTCTATCAAGAAATTGTCAGTACTAGCCCGGAGTTAGGAAGTTAGCGGTGAGTCACCCCTGTACCTCAGAGAGCATTTAAAGCTGACGGAACTGCGCCTGATCTCTCTCCGGTCCCATCGCACTATGAGAGTGAGGGAATAGAGACTGCACCTGTTTGCGTACACACTTGTGCACTATAATATCTCCCGACCGAACCGCCGTGGCCGGTTTCGGACATTGTTCAATTGTGTCGGTCCACATGATGGGTGTCTGCCACGCTGCGCTACTCGGTGCGAGGTCACCACTCCAGCACCTTGGGACCCTAACTACCATCCGCTCTTCGAACTATGTGCCTCGCCCACTTCAGTTTGGGTAAGAGACTGTCTTCTCAAAAGGATATTTTTGTTTGTAATACCTTGTATATTTTTTTAAGCAATAATGATTTAAGATATTAAGAACAGAACATGTTCTTTTTAAATCCCATGGAAATTTTCAAAAAAAAATAAAAATTATCAGGGGTACAAAAAATACGCTGCTCAGAATCTTTTACATGATAATATCTCACCAGTCAAATTTTTGTTTTCTCTGTATGGGATATGTTGATTAGTGCGTCCATCTTTGTACTTCTTGGCTAGTCCAAAATCTATAATGTATACTAAGTTCCCTCTTTTTCCAAGGCCCATTAAAAAGTTGTCTGGCTTAATATCTCTGTAAAGAACAATATATATAAAAAATACATTCAAATAAGTATATTGGACACCTTGGTGCACAAGTGATCCAAGTAAAATTTTGGTCAAATAGGTTTTGTAAGTTCTTGTAGAACATCCCATCATTCCAACTATATTGCAACCTTGTGAAAACTTGATCTAATGAGACTTTTATGAATAGTTTGCATTAGTGGAGCATTTACATCAATATCTCGAGACCTATACAATGACACTTGGATCAATAATGTACACAAGGTATATTTCTTGCAATTCACGGGGGTGCGTGAGCTTTACTTGTGGTTACATTGTGTACATGCACATTGCGTAAATGTGTATGCCTGTCAGGAACCTAGGTGGGAGCGATCAGGCGTGAGCAAGGTCTCGCTCCCACTTATATAGATACGACACACACACAACCATGAGCCACGCACCCTCGTGAATTGCAAGAACTATATCTATTTATTAAGACTTTCGTCATAACTACTTGAAGCTCAAACTTAAAACCATAATATTGAATCAGCTGTAGGAATTAATCATATATCAGTACAAACATTAAATAAAAGCATTAGATAATAAATAAACAAGATTTATAATGAAAGTGCAGATAGTTACACTCTATAGTTGATAAGGCTACTTGTCTGCAATATTATAGTTTGGTTCTTATCTTTAACCTTATAAAATGACCTGCACTAATAAACAAGAAGTGCCCTGACCATCACTCTATGCATGCATATTTATAATAATTATAGAACTGCATTTAAGGATGCACAAGCTTTGATTGTGATTTAGAAATGAAATTTAAAAATTCATAATTTATTTATTTCAAGTAGACCAACCTGTGCCTCTTAATATTAAGTCAACTCAACACTCTACCACCACAGAAACAGAACCTGTCTATAAAAACTCAGCAGTTGCCTTTTACAACTGTGGCTTATAAAAAGATGTTACAGTATTTAGCTAGATACAAATACCAATGTTTACAAAATTTTCACCACACTGTAGTAGTGGCTGATTGCAAAGCCTGCATTCTGCTTTCATGTAAGTTTAGCTTTAAAATTAGGTCATTACTCTAATCTTACCATACACTGTTGATATTTTTTCTACAGTAGCTTTTGCCCGCAACTTCATCCACATAGTTTGATTTTTAAAAATCCCAGCAACAGTTTGTTTTTCCAAAAAAATAGCCTATGTCACTTTCCAGGCCCTCAACTATATTTATGCAAAAATTCACATCAATCTGTTACTGCATGATTGAAGGAAAAACCAACATAATAATGAATAAACACACTTTCACATTCATAATACTAGTAAGGATGTAAATATAGAAGTTTTAACATATTCACCTATGAATAAAATTCTTATGATGTATGTGCTCAATGCGAGTTATGAGCTGGTCAGCAAGTAAGAGTACAGTCTTGAGGGAGAAGCGGCGCGAACAGAAGTTGAACAGGTCTTCCAAAGAAGGGCCTAGCAGTTCCATGACCATCACATTGTAGTCTCCCTCGGAGCCGCACCATTTTATTGCAGGGATACCAACTGTTGGAATATAAAACTTTTTAATAAAACTTTTCTTCATTGTTTGATTGCAAGTATGCCATTGACTGCAATCTCTCCTGCAGCGCTATTCAGTTAAATACAAAGTCACCTTATAAGAGAACACACTTCATCAATCACTGAATATTAAAAAAGACTAATACAGTCAGAAAACCTCAAAAAAATGACCCAACCTCTAGAGGTGAAACCTTCTTTTGACTGGACTATAGAGCAGTTATTTCATTTGTCCTAATACAAAATAGGAGAAGAAATTATGTCAAATTATCCCTTATTTGCCATAATTGACAAGTAAGTTTGCTTTTGAAGTGAGCTTTATTTTAGTGAATACCCCTGCTAGGCCTGTATTCTCTATTTATGATATTTCCAGTGGCTATAGATAATAATGGAACATTGCTAACTAAGAACAGCAGTCAAACCCACATATTGACAGTTTTTATTTAGCAAGTTTTGTTACACACAGAGGTAGAGAATAACCCTACCGATGGTAAGTAACAATGCAGTCTAGAATGGAAGCGGGTTAACTTGTTTTGTGATATATTCATGACTATGAGTCATGAGCTAAGGAATTGTTATAGGATACAATATTGTTGAATTTAATATAAGTTCTTTCATTCATTGCTAATGCATTCTCATTGCTAACATACTATTTTCACGCATAAATCAATCAAAACAAAGTTCTATTTAAATTGAAGTAAAAATATAAAACTTCAGATTTAAATGGCAAAAAATGCAAATATATATGAAGGTAAATGTGTTCTGGTACTAATAAAGGTATAAATGCTCACTTAATCCAGTTTCTGACATTCACAGGCTGATTTATTAGTCATAGATTTTGTTACAAAGTAAAATATCACTTCCATTAGTAATGTGAGGTATAAAATAGGTCATTATTAATGTCAATGTAAATTTAATTAAAACATTATCTTCTTAACTTACAGGCATACCAGCCAAATAACTTATATTTCAAAAATACCTTTTTAACTAACCTATGTTAACTACCCTAGTAGTTAACATTTTTTACCATTTCATAAAATACTAAGTTAAATGTAAATAAATATATAAATAAAAAAAATTATGATGATGCAGAAGGTCCACTTTGACATGTAAATCATATCAATAAAGAGGAATTTGAGTCCATATTAAATGTGGCCCTTTTGCTTTTTTTCCAATTTTAATTTGACTTTCAAAATTGTGCCATCTAATAAAGCATAAAGGGCCTATGTCAGATGACAGTGATTGCGATAGAGAAATTGGTTTTCAAAAACTAATTCTGAGATAGATCTCAGAATTAGTTTATATTAGTTCTATAGTGTGCTCTGATTCAGCTTAGGCTGAAATCTCCACACAAAATGACTGCCACCAATGTCTAAAAAACTTTACTTACCACCCCCTTGCATAAGTTTATAAAATTTGCTCTCTATGTGTAATTGTGGATGTCTTGTCCTTTTGCATTCTAATTTTATGGCTACCTCTTTCCTTGTTACTATGTGTGTTCCTGAAAAATAAAAAGTAATGTCATTCATTCAGATACAACTGTGATTAGAATGATTATGAGTCAACCATAATATTGTTATGGTTGCAGTTAATTTATAACACATCTCATAGGTTGTTTTAAGAGTTGTACTTGAACGTTTTCTGTGCCCTTGCTTTCATGGTTGTTTAATTTATTGCAAAGAAAAATATGACATTGCAACAGTAGTGGTTATCCTATTGTTATAGTTTTAATGTAAATCTTGTTAACTTTTGCGCAATCAATTAAAAGCTTACCTATCTATTAAAAATTTTAATTACAAGCATTGCAAAGATCAAGACTGAAGGAGTCACATGTTAACACAAAATTATTATAAAATAAATACTAACTGTTAAAGATTTGATCTAAAACTGTAGTATAAATACGTTGCAAGGACCTTAAGTTTCAGATAATAAAGTTGTACCATGAAAGGGCTTGCAGCTATTTCGAAACAAAAAAAAATGCAGCTGGCTATTGTAATAGCAACCATTTTTCTTTGTTTACAATGATTTCTATTCCCACTTACCTAAGTAAATGTCTCCGAAAGATCCCGAGCCAATTTTACGACCTAGTCTGTATTTATTACCAACTCGAAGCTCCATTTTAAAATTTTGCATTATAAAATTACTTTAATATCACTGACGACCGACTCATTACAAGACGGCCATATTTGCGATAGACGCAGATCTTTATTCAACAGAACTTTTTAACTTCGGGAAAAATATATCAAATGGTGTCTTATTCACAGTAAATCTTTTGTAGTTTACTAGCAGGAATCTGAAATATACGACAACTTTCTTTTACAAAATATTATTTATCAAATTCTCTTTTACACACACGCATTTAGAATTTTTTGTAACTTGCGAATCAATCTCATTCATTCTCTAGCATTTTCTCATTCACAGATTATAAAATTATATAAATTAGTTTACCATTCAATCGTTCAGTATGTATGCGTTCAAGTTAAAAGTATTTAAGTTAATAGAAAAATAGATGGTAGGTACCTACCTAAACCATTTTCAATAGGTACCTAGGTAGGTAATTAAATAAAAATTTTAACGTGAAAAAGGTTCAACTTATTCAATACCTATTATTATCAAATAGGACTTACCTATACCTACCTACCTAATATTATTTACCTATTGATAAAGAAAAATATTAAAAGTAGTACCTACCTACCTAGGTCTAGAAGTACCTACCTAAACGTTTTGATCCACGCCACTGACCTCTATATTTCATTTATGATTAACACTGGACAAGGCATCTGTCACCTTTTTTGTACTTGATTGACGCCGTTGTAAAATGAGAAATAAGGCGGGATATTTAAAATTCGACTCGTAAGAGAATTAACTATATATTAAACAGGGTATGAAAGTTAACGTATACATAATATATTTATTATGATTTCTTATGGTCGTTTGACTTGATGTTGACGCAAAATATTCTACAACGGTATTTAATATTCAAAGACAACAGCATATTTGCAGGATCAAGTAAATCAACTACAACAACAGCTATAAAAATAATATTATTAAATATTTAAGTAATTATTTCAGATCATTTCAGTAACTTAAATTGTTAAACTAATAGTTTAACAATTTAAACAGGCAAAGAAGCCTACTTATACTACTTAATAGGACGATTGTATCTTCTTCTTTGTCAACCGGTAGACTTTCACAGGGATTGGACTTGCTCCCGCGATTGTATCTATGATTAAGTATTTTAATAATTTAGTGTTTCGAAGATACACAAATTTTGTCAAACCAAGGCACACACATTTCAAAACGTGATGAATAACCTGCTTACAATTCTGAAATTAGTGGGTAGGTGAAATAAATAGGGTAAAGCAGAAGTACTTAGTTGGTAAGAATTAAAAATACGTATATCTGCATATAAATTTTATTTTAATAATATTTCATCATAGTTCGGTATCATCGCCGAGTCGTCCTTATCATGTCAAGAATATTTATTTCAAGATCTTAATATATAAATCTAAATCACAAATGTCTAAAATATATTATGTCTATAAATAGATGATTTCACAAAAAAATGCCATTGGCATTCTTTAAAAATATAATATTTGAACTTAACAATATACTTACTTATAATTAATCGGTAACTTTCAACTGAGATTACTTTAATAAAGTCTAGGTAAATTAAAATAACCTACAACAAAAAATCGTTTTCGTGTCGTACGTACCTTGCACATATATTATATTATACTAGGTATTTATAGTTTTCAAAAGATAAAAACAAACTCTAAATAATAGGATTTGCTTGAACTTTCAGTTGAGAAAATGCTTCTTTTTTACCTATTTGTGAAAACTTAACGTCGCTCTTTCGCTTGAAGTTAGCCGACACTATTTTTTTACGTAGTTTCTCTAAAGTTGAAATATCAAATAGTTATGCAAGAGTGAATTAAAAAATATTGTGCTTTGACACTTGAAACGAGCGACGAAGAGAACTATAAATGGTAGACACGTACTTAAATACCAAAATTGACTGTATACCTGCATCAAAGTAATTGGTATAATACTTGACTTCAATACATAGGTATAATATTATGTACCTATTTAATTGGCACCGCGGGAGAGATCTCTATTTTGTCTCTACTTTAAAAATATAAATAGGTATTCAAACAAGTCGAGAATTTCAGATCGGAAAAATGAAAAATGCAGCTCTACTTACATACCTGTTGTACACATTTACATGTTAAATTCTTAGAGATATTATTAATTTTTCAATACATTTGCTCGAAAAATGGATCTTACTAAATCGCTGTCGAAACTATAAACTTTTCTGGGTTTTTACCACATTATTACTTAATTTTGATTTACAAATGTATCGAAAAAAAAAACATCGTTTAATACCCTTTAAAAGTTCTCGATACTATATTTTAAACCCTCGCCTGCGGCTCTGGTATTAAAACATTTCGCCTCGTCTGTATTTTTCATCTTTCCGCACTTTAAACATAAACAACTAGTTAGGTTTTAGAATGTTCTTAGGAACCTTTGTTACTGTTGTAGCTGTGCGAAAGCATAGTATTTTGTACTTTTGGGAACAATCCAATATTATTTTTCATATAGGTAAATGATTGTAGAATATACTGTTTATACCTACTAACATACTTATGCTGTAACGTTAGGGAAAGTTGCAACCAATTTAAGCGTAATTACTTAGCATACAAAACTGAATGCCTTGAAGTTATAACTACGAACTATTAAGTTACGTCAGTCCTTTTTGTTAAGTTTCGATCAATAATTGAAATTTTTTGAATTATTCAGATATGAGATCTGTAAAAGTATCACTGATATACTGAAATAGCTCGACGAGTAGCTAAGCTGAAGTGACAATAGACAAGGCATGCCAATAGCTCATAGAACCGACGTCCCAAAGTAGCCGGAGTGGCAACCTCGACCAGATATTATTGTGTTGTAAGGCCCCCCACTAGGTGCAACGATATTATATTATGAGTCTTAGAGAGCTGCTGGAAAGTGGATACAAAACCGTGACGTGTGGAAGTTAACAATACACTTATGAACAGCCGGCCTAGCCATCTTACAAACGTGTCGTATATATTCTCTTTCCATAATAGTTTTCTAAGATCGCTAACGCTAATGCAGGGGATCCCAAAGTTTTTTTATCGCACGTCCTATCCTTTCAGAAGGGAAACGTAATAAAAAATACCTTAGGAACCCCTACTCTACAGCATTAGGGATCATGGAAAGAAAACACGTCTGTTATATGGCTAGAGTAGCAGTAGTGGAGCTCTGTCGGTTTACGATGAAGACGACAAACTTCTTAAGAATAATTAAATACAAATTACAATACAGTTTGATTTATCCGTTGAAAGAAGGCATAAACGCGTAAATATGTCTAAAATAGTTACGTAATGGTATGGAAAATACATTCTATAGTAAGTAGGTAACTAGTTCCTGGCGAGGCTGCTATTTTAACGATATATGGGAAAAGCTCGACGGAAAATGCGTCCAAAATCCATGCTCACATCTGACGGTATTTCAGAACCCGTTGCTTAGGAATGTTGTTGTCAAAGGCATCCCGGTGGTAGTGGAGACGGATCTTCCCTGTCGTGATCGTTTGGCAAGTTATTGTTCTGTTCTTGATCCCGGCTTAGAACAAACACCGGTTCAACGTTTTCGTCGTCACTGTTGAATCTGTGAATTTAAAAGGACGACTTAACCGATTAGGTAGGTACAGCGGTCGTTGCATAGATTAATTTACTTTTTTTTTATAGAAAGAATATTAGCCAAGTTGAAGTTGACTAATATACTCCTCGTCACTCCAAATAAGCGGAAAGCTTGTGCTAGGAGTGGATGGGTGTAAGGTGGTTCGAACCTGCGACCTTTCAGTTTTCAGTCCGCACCTTTAAACGTTGGTCTATTAAGGCTAAATTAATCCGTAATTTGTGACTTCTCAAGGATCAAAAAAAGGAAGGCTTTTATGAATGTACGAAATATGTGGTCCATACAAAATCTAATTGAATAAGTGGCTATGAAAGACAAGTTCTAACTTCTAACGTTCGGAAAATAAACAAAAATACAAACGTTGTACCGGGGGTAACTGGTAGATTCTCAACTTGTCATAAGAGTATAACATTTGGTCTACAGGAAATAAATAATTTTGAATTTGAACCTTATGCATTTGTTTTCAGAGCAAATTGTGGCTACAGCTTATAAAAAAGCTTACAAAAAAAGACGTGTCTCACACTTGTAGGTAATTACCTTGGTTTCTAATTTTTAAGAGGGCAGAGGAAAATAAAAATAATGAAATTAAATTGTATACTTACTGGTAACGAGGATCCTCTCCCCTCATTGTGCATATGGCATTAGTGAGTGCTTTTACATAATTTTTGGCAAGGGTTAGTGTTTCTATCTTTGATAAACTCCGGTTGTCCTTTTTCACGTGAGGAATTACACGCCGGAGATCCTGAAAAAATATAAAAAAGGTATTTTTTTTTGCGGGGGATGTGTCTTGTATTAATGTGGGATAGGCTTCATAATAGCAAATGTATTCGATAGATCACTACGCAGGCTCCGAGCCCTTTTAATGAAATGGCATGTGTCTTCTTCTTCTTCTTGCTCAACTTATAGACGTCCACTGCTGGACATAAGTCTCTTGCATGGACCTCCACAGACTTCGGTCTTGCGCCGCCTGAATCCAGCGACTCCCTGCGACTCGTTTGATGTCGTCGGTCCACCTAGTGGGGGGTCTGCCAACACTGCGCTTCCCGGTGCGGGGTCGCCACTCCAGCACCTTGGGACCCCATCGACCATCAGCTCTTCGAACTATGTGCCCTGCCCATTTCCACTTCAGTTTTGCGACTCGCTGAGCTATGTCGGTGACTTTGGTTCTCCTACGGATCTCCTCATTTCTGATTTGATCTTGCAGGGATACTCCGAGCATAGCTCTCTCCATCGCCCGCTGAGTGATCCTGAGCCTTCTTATGAGGCCCATAGTTAGCGACCATGTTTCGGATCCATAAGTCATCACTGGCAACACGCACTGTTCGAAGACTTTAGTCTTCAGGCACTGAGGAATTTTGGACGAGAAGACATCTCTAAGCTTCCCGAACGCTGCCCAGCCGAGTTGGATTCGGCGGTTGATCTCTTTCTCGAAATTGGACCTACCTAGCTGGACTGTGTGTCCCATGAAATGGCATGTGTACCTAGCTGAAAATATTGTGAGAAAACCTGCACGTCTGAAAGTTCCCCATAATGTACTTAATAGTGCGTGAAGTCTGCCAATTTGCACTGGGCCAGCGTAGTGGCCTATGGCCTATACCTACCTAACCCTTCTTTGAAAGGAGACTGGCGGCGCTCAAAACTGAGCCCCTTATGGGTTGCTGATGATGATGATGTATTCGTATCTAAGACCTAACTCGCACTGCGGTAAACAAATCTGTAGCTTGATACTAAGCTAAGCGAGCCGCCAGTAGTAGGTTCCTCATTTTTTAAGTTTTTAAGCTATTGCATAGCTTCTATCGCGGGCCAGCGTGGAGACCGAATCCAGAAATTCCGTAACGAAAATAACCTGACACGGGACTCCTCTACGGTGAGCCGCTAGATGGCGTTGATAAAAAATGCTATGCAATAGCTTTACCGCAGCAGTCCCCGAGTGCCACACGTCTTTTTTTTTAAATTAATCTTGTACAATAAAGTGTACTTAACTATATTTAGGTAGGTATTGATTTCCGTTTATTGCCCGTGGCTGTAGTCTGTACCAATCCTACTATAGTAGTAATACCGGTAATTTGATTACCTCTGCTACTACCGCAGTAGTTCATTTCAAATTGTTAAGTAAAGTAAACATATATAAGTATAAAACGTATGTAGCAGTTCGTAAATATAGTAGTTAACATGAAAACCTTGAATAACCCTTAGGTATAACAGAGTAATTAAGCGGTGCAAGAGTATTTTCGCTAATTTTATTAATTATCCGTTAACGATAGATATAATTACCTCGAACGCACGGTTCAGCGAGTGCATCCGCATGCGTTCCCGTTCATTGCTCTCCAATCGGCGCAAGTTGCGCTCCCTGGCGGACACCCCGCAGCGCCGCCGGCGGCCCGGCCCCGACCCGCTGGTGGTGCCCGAGGACGACGAGCTCGCGGGGGTCCGGCGCGGCCTGCACACCCGGCGCGGAACGGGCTCGTCGCTGCCGCTGCCGCTGTCGTAGAAATCTGGAATCATCACACTAATATTATAAAGGCGAAAATTTGTGCCATTAGGCCAAATCGGCTCATTTCATTTTGTGTGTGTGTGTGTTTGCCCCACACACACACACACACACACACAAAATTGAATTTTGTGTATTGAGTGTGAAATTGAATGGCTGAAATTTGGAATGGAGATTGTTCATACACATACCCACTCCTAACACAAGCTTTCCGCTTATTTGGAGGGGAGAGGAGAATATAAGTCAAGTTCAGCTTGGCTAATATTCTTTTTTAAAAAAAAAACATAGGCTACATTTTATCCCGGAAAAATAAACAGTTCCCGCGGGAATTAAAAATCCTTTATTCACGCGGACTAAGTCGCGGGCATCGTCTAGTATACCTAATGATAAATCGTTAATTCACTACATCACTACATAATAATTTTAAAACATAGTCCCCCGCCGCGTCTGTCTGTCTGTCTATCTGTTCTGTCTATCGGTGTCAAAAACTACTGAACGAATTTTCATATGGTTTTCACCGACAACAAGCTGATGCGACCCTACGACATTAAAAACATGTAGGCATAACAATATTATGCTCTACTACCCGCGCGAAGCCGGGGCGAGTCTCTATAGTAATATTATAAATACGTAACTGTACGAGTATTTGATTGTTGGTTTACCCTCATGATAGCAACTGAGCAACGGATCGACGCGATTTCCTAGGAAAACAGAAAGGTCAAAACCTTCTATATAATTACTAGTTTTTGCCCGCAACTTCGCGCGGATTAACCACGTGCACTAAGTTGCGGCCAAAAACTACTTATTTAATGTAAGTGATCAGTGCAGAAAATAGTTTTCCTGTGCAATTTAATAAGAATTTAATAGTAATCAGTGTCCGCTGTAAGAGTTAAGGAAAGTGGGAAATCTTCTAAACCTGATTTCTAGATTGAGTTTCCATTTCCATTTAAACTAGTTTCATTCAATTTAAAAAAGGTTATTTCAATAAACCTTTATTTAAAGTTCCAAGTTGGTCGTCTTAATATAGCATAATATTGCAAAGCAAAAAAAAAAGGGTTGCGGAAAGCCAAAAGATATGTATTTATTTACGTATGTTACCACCGTAGCGCCAAAACTACTGCGTCGATTTTAATGAAGTGAAATGAAATGATCAATCGATTTTTGTCAATCATTCGTTATTTATTACACTCTTCGGAGTGGCTACATTTACAAAGTACAAAGGCTACATTTACACACTTTAGTATTTACAGTACAAAGGCTACATTTATTATCCGACGAAAAAAGGAGGTTCTCAATCCGCCGCGTAGGTATATTTTTTAAAAACAAAATCAATAAGTACGGTGGATGTTACATCCAATTTTCCCGTTGAGCATTAAACCAATTTTCCGTAGTAGAGTTAGTTTAAAAAAACTTGTTTTACATCATTAATATTTGTAGATAGTAAGTTATTTTACTAAATAATTTATTTTATTAGTTGAATAGGGATGTAAATTTGGGGCAAAAATGCTAAACATCTATTTTATCGATATAAAGGTAAATAAAAAAGTATCTAGGCAGGTATAGTGATACATAATTTATTTATTTTTCGCGTTGGCGTTGTACGTGGGAGGCTCGGGCATTACTTTTCTTATCACAGAATTTTATCTCCATTAATACGTCACTACGATTACGTACAATCAATTTATAACGAAGTTTTCCAAGTAAATGTATCTCATACCTAACTTCGAATAGGTCCTTACGTCATTAAAGATGCGTTAGAACTTAAATAATAAATTACTTATAGCTGATTTTCTGAGACTAGCTATTCATTATTCTTATACAGAATTGGCTGTTTGAAATGGAGATAGATTACGGAGTATACCCCGTATTAACAAGGCTATATTTTATCTCGGAAAATCAAAGAGTTCTCGGAGGAATCAAAAACCTAAGCGGACGAAGTCGCAGCCAGGGTCTAGTAATACAATATTCACTACACTACCATGGGATAATGATAGGTTTTCTCACGATATTTTCCATCAACAATTAATATTCAGCTTACAGCACGTACCTAACTCCAACGTCCGATTAAGTATAACTGATCGGACTTCGAAGTTAGGTACGTGCAAAAGATGTGCCTGGGATTCAAAAGAAAAGATTTGTTTGTTTGTAAAAGATGGAAGATGAGCAAAATCAGCTGAGTTTTTACCAGTCTTTTTCAAAAGAGGTTTCTCAGACTGGCGGTAAACTTTTACATGACTTGAGTTACGAATAGACCAACATCCATTAAATTATTTTATAACTAGTTGATGCCCGCGACTTCGCTCACGTGGATTTAGTTTTTTAAAAATCCCGCGGGATCTCATTGATTCTCCACGATAAAAAGAAGCCTATGTCACTCTCCCGATCCTGAACTATACCCACGCAAAAAATCAGGTCGATCCGCTGCTTTGTTACCGCGAGATTGAAGGACAAACCAGCAAACAAACACACTTTCGCATTTATTATATTAGTGAGGATTTAAGGTTATTTCAAAAGACGTACATTTTTTTAGGCCACCGTTGGACGTAGGTATCCTTACGTCCACGCGATTTCTTGCAACGTTGCACTACTCCCATCCAAGTCTTCCCAACAAGCTCGACGATATCGTCAGACCTATACTTACTTACCTAATAGGAATTTAGGTGTTCAAGTAAGATCGCTCGAACATAACAAAAATGACTTGATCGAAACTTGAGTATTACGTGACGTGACTATACGCTGGCAGTGTTTGCGTAAGCGCGGTACAGAGTTACAGACTAATCGATTTGAACGCGGCTACGGGTGATTTTCGTAACGCCTTATCGACATCGTCATTTTCAACAGTTAAACACGCGTGATGCATAATTATTATAGGTAGCTTGATTGTTTTTTTTTTCATTGCCTTTGAAATTATAGTTCTATGTCATGGTAGATAGGGGATATCAGTGTCCCTCCCGAGGTTTTTCGCGGTGCTAATTATGAAAATTACAACTACCTATCCTTTTTAAATTACTCGTAAGGATGCCGAACATACATTACGTTCTTTTTTTAAATACAATGTATAATCGTGGGTGTCAAATAGGTAACCTGAGTATTTTGGGGTAATAATTACGAAAATTGTATCCTTACATTTCAGAACAAATCTGAAAATCTGCCTCAGGATGTGGAATCTATATTTTGAGTGAAATCCTTACGAATATTTTAAATGCGAACGTGTGTTTGTTTGTTAGTTTGTCCTTCAATCAGGCAGCAACGGTATCACGTGATTTTCTTCACAGGTATAAGTTGAGGAGAGTGACATAGGCTACTTAACTACTTTTATCTCGGAAAAACAGGCTTCCGGCGGGATTTTTAAAAACCTATTTCCACGCTGGCAAAGCTGCGAGTAGCAAGAAAAGGTTAGTATAATTTAGCTGTTGGTGCATAATAATTCTAATCTTTTCTAGCTAATCATGAACTTCCGCAAAGTAACGCCTGATTCTATCCAAGATTTAAAGCTACGAGTATTCACATAAGTAAAGAAAAGATTTCCGAACATACCACCAGCTTGTTCTATTTTAATATCAACGTCTTGTTTTTTGTCATAATATTCAGTGGCGTCCTCCTCATAGCCGAGCATCATTTGGTCCGGGGACGCCGCTTCGGAACCACCGCCCTCGGCGCTCGCCCACTGGGGCATGTTGACACCTGAAATTAGCGAAACAAAATACTGTCAATAAAAGAAAATATCACCATGATTAAGGAAACATCCGAAGAGTTGCAGGTGACGCAATATCGAGGCTTATGGCAGTGCATGCAAGAGACCCTGGTCCAGCAGCGTTCATCTATTGGTTGATAAAGAAGAAGGGGGCATATTGAGGATTCATATGATTTTTGATAAACTTTGTGAAAGCAACTAAACTGGAGAAGAGATACCTACATCTTGAGAAAGATCGCAAGATATCCTCGTAGACGAATGAACCCCGGGATTAATTCGGTTGTCTATGTCTGTGAGATCTCCATTCGACCACATTGAGATTTCCACAGATCAACTAAATCCAAATAAATGGTGGTTGATCCGTGAGGATTTCATTGGGATTGTCTATCTTATCATTTAAGATATGTGCCCTGCTTATTATCAATTCAGCTCCGCGACTTGATGAACTATGGTTCTCCAATAGATCTCGCAGTCTCTAATTCGAACACGCAGAGATACTCCGAGCATAGCTCTCGCCCATTCAGTTATCCTATGAGGTCTATAGTACTCTATAGTTAGCGATCATGAGCAATGACTTCATAAATTACCAACCTAGCCAACTACCGGTAAATACCGTTTACTTCGTCTATAATTAAGTATTTAGTAGTATTTAGACAGTAGTTACCTTTATCATTATGCGATATTTTTCGAAAGTAAGTGCCATTCATATAATAGGTACGTTATGGTACACCGTCTAAGTACCTAATAGAAAATACGCAACAGGTAGAACGTCCTATTTTATACGGTTACTGAATCACTTCATCTTGAGATTTATTTCCGGTAGATTACGAGTACTGTTGGTCTTGAAGAAGTGAAACTGATTACTTCAATGCAAATTATATATGAAAGTAACGGCATAATACGGAACACTGTTGCTATCGAGAAATACACGCTAATAAATAATTTATATTATACTCACATATTGATTAAATGTTGAATTTATTTGATAACCGTGCCCTGTAATCAATGGTAAACGTGTACAATGCATTAACGTTTAGATAAGGTATGTGTTTTAAGGTAAAGGTGGACTTACATGAACATTGTTAGGTATCTATTACAATGCAGGAGGGTTTGATATTGTAAGCAACCCATTTTTTTATCAAATTACTACGTTTAATGTGTTCAGAAATGATTAAAAAGCTCATATTACATATTACTAATGCTGCGCATCACGTTTCGACATTTTATACGTCTTTCTATATCTCTATTAGAGTAGACTATACTATATGTCTTTCTCGATCGTCATTACTACGCAAACGGAAATAAAGAAAAGTTTTATTTCACTGTTTCTGCGTCTTAACTACGTGGCGCTTGAACTGTCATCTCCGGCCCCGGTCTTGTCAATCCATATAATATAAGCTCTCTTCGTTTTTTTTTTCGTAGAAGAAGACCCACTACAGCTTAAGAAAGCTCAGCAGTTATAGAAGCTGCCTCAACCTGAGGAACTCTGCGCCATGACGCAAAATTTCACTACGTTCCAGATACGTAGATGCATGGAATTCTTTAAAAATTATTTGGAAGCGAAAATGTCTGCCTATTTTATTTTGTTGTCAGACAAAATATGAGATGAGATCTAATAGATTGAAAGAGCAATAAAAACGGGGCAACTTATGTCAGCACATAAATATCAGAGGAAGCAACAAGTCCACAACAAATAAAATCGCCCAAGTTAGATTCAGTCATACTCATTCACCGAGGGTTCCGTATATTATAATACCTATAAGGAAACGTTTAAAAAGTTGGGTTAAATAATTCGACCGCTGATTTTCAATTCAATTCGACTGCTGATTCTTAAAAAAACTCAGGAACTGTATAGACAGTAATTTAGTTAAGTTATTCAACAACCTCAAAAACAATTTTTTTTCAGGCCCGCATTGGCTTGTTAGGATTAAAATGCTGATATCTAAAAACTGTGCTAGGTTTACTTGTTTTTATTTTTCCTGTTATGTTTTACATAAACAACTACCAACCATAGTTATTTCAGATTTTGCACATTGCAAATTTTGAAAATAAGTTATAATAGATATGATTTGAAAATTTTTCGTGATATCAATAAGTAAGCTTAGTAAAGTTCTTTTTACTAGTGGGAATAAGCCGTTACATTCGATATCCCACTTTAAAAGTTTGGCACGTATCATTTAAAACTATTTCAATTTTCAAGTCGAAAACATTTGTGACAGATGGCTAAAATCTATATATATATAAAATTCAAAGTCTTGACTGACTGACTGAGATATCAACGCACAGCCTAAACTACTGAAGTTAGAAACTTGAAATTTTTACAGTTGGTTCCTTTTATGACGTAGGCGCACACTAAGAAAGGATTATTGGAAATTCCACCCCTAAGGGGTTTAAATAGGGGATGAAAGTTGATATGAAACTCCGTCATTTTTCAAGCTGTTTCCATCAAAGTTGGTATTAGAGCTTTCAGTTAAAAATAAAGAAGTATGTGTGTCACAGTTTTTGAAAATTCCACCCCAAAATCTAATTCCACGCGGACGAAGTCGCGGGGGCAAAAGCTAGTCACAACATAAAGAAGAGCCCTTATGTTGTGACTTAGGCCGTCTTCTTTTTGAGATTCGAGAGCGCGTCGACCTTTATCATTTGGGTGCGGAAAACTAAAAAACGAATGTCTAACTAATGCCAGTTTGCACCAACCGTAGACAGAGTAATAGAGCACCAACCTTCCCCTAAGTTTTACGAGCTAAGTTATGTGACACTCTGTCAATTTCGTTTTCACGAACCTTTAGGGACCACCTAGAGATGGGATTGACATTGAGTACGGTTATAAGGGGCTAACTACGTAAAGAGACACCTACTTAGGGGATGATTTAGGAATGGTTGGTGAAAACGGGCATAAGTCTGTATTCACTTTATCCTGTGATCCTATATATTCGCCTTAACTGAAGGCGGGGCTCGGTCGCCGGGCGACCAGAGGCGTCCCAGTGGCGCCGGTCGCGACTAATGACATTAACGCCACTATACATGAGTTACGTTCAGGATGATCATTTGTTCATTACAGGCTATACAGACACATTAAAAGACGTAATTGCTTTGTGGCAAAACCTGTTTCTTGCCAGTTTTACGTAACTAAATTTTAAAAGTGTATTTTATGCCTAATAAGGCTCAGGAGATTATTTGAACCGGTTTTCGAGGTCTTAAAATAAATAATGATCATAAAATATGAAAGTTTTTCCAAATTGAATAACAAACATCGTATAAGTATTTTGAAATGGTCTCAGTTAAAAATATAAGAAGACTCCTTTTATTTTCCGGGATAAGATAAAGATATTTTTATTTGTTTAAAATATAACCTATGTCCTGTACTGATGTATAAAGTATTAAATTGTGAAGTTTCATCAATAAACGACCAGTAGTTTTTGCGTGCAAGAGTAACAAACATCCATACATCCATTCATTAGTTTAATCCATCGATCCTCACAAACTTTCGCGTAATAATATTAATAGGATTAACACGATATAGTTATAAAATTATTTTATTAACATTTCTTATCTCTAATCAATCAATCAGTATTGAAATAGTCACGAATGAACTATAATCTCGAGGTGCACTTTTTAACGACGAAAAAAATTAAACCACGAAAATAAGCCATTTATTTTTAGTAGTGTACCATTATTATATTGGTTTTGGTCATAAAAACTTTCTCGTACCATGATAATGTATATTTATAACCCTCGTCCTCTCCCTGTGTGTGTGTGTGTGTAAAGTACGCTACGCTTCTGCCACGTGGCATGCTCTACGTAATTTTGCTACGCCGTTGCTACGAATGTCAAAAGGACAGTTTTTCCTGTAAATTACAATTGCTATTCTACGAAGTCTGATTTAAGTATTATCTTTATAACACAAGATTAATGAATATAAAAGCAAAGTTTGTATGTCTGTGTATGTGTGTGTTTGCTACTCCTTCACGTCACAACGAATGAACCGATTTGGCTTAAATTTGGAATGTCGATAGCTCATACCCAGGATTAACATATAGGTTACATTTAATGCTGGAAAATTAAAGAGTTCCCGCGGGAATTAAAATCTTAATACGGTCTATTTATATAAAAGTAGTATTCTCTCTATTTAACCTTAGTAAATGTCGATACAGTGAATAAAACAGTAAGCGAATAAAGAAATAAGTTTCAAAAACAGAAACAAAACCAGTACGATTAAAGTAAGATAGGTAGATAGGGGTGTAGGTACTTAAATAAAGCTACTTAGGTACATATAAAATACTAGCATTTACTCGCGACTTCGTCCGCGTGATAAAGTTTGTAGAATGCCTCGAAAAGCCTTTCTTTTTTCGGGATAAAATGTAGCCTATGTCACTCTCCAGGTCCTTAACTCAAAATCACGTCGATCAGTTGCTCCATTGCTGCGCGATTGAAAGACAAACCAACAAACGAACATATTTTCGAATTTATAATATTAGTAGGGATAGGTACTTAAATATTTTATACTATAAATAGCTTTTTCAACGTCAGACCGCCGCATCATCTTCCCACGTATCCTCCCGCGCTGAGTACCTTTGGACTTTATACCTAAATAAAAAATATTCCTTTATTGATCGTATATCATATCAGATATGTTCTAGATAAGGTAAAGTTCGAAAACTAAAATTCTAGAATTTTATTTTTATTCCATATTACATTCGTGTAAAGTAATTTTTTCATGAAATACTAAATCTGCGCGAGCGTGCCTGCTCCGTCACCACTACCACCACTCAAGACCAGTTTATTTTTAATTCAATTCAATTTCCAAATAGTGGCCACCTGGTACTGGCGTAACAATAGGGTGGCAAGACGGCAAAATGCCACGGGTCTCCAGCAGGAAGGAGCCCCCAGTCAGAGAGGGCCGAAAGCAGAATGCTTTCGGCCCTCTCTCCCTATTTCGGCTTAGGAGGGAGGGCCCCCTACGATGAATTTGCAACGGGCCTCAAACGTTATAGTTACGCCACTGCCACCTGGCACGTTGATGGAGAAGGTACGAAGGAGATTGATCGGTGTGAGATGTTGCAAAATTCTGATCGTGTATCTATATTAGTTGTCTTTTTTGTGTGGTATGATGAACGGATGACATGATGATGGTGTTGAAGTCCCTTTAAGAGGCTTATGTCCAGCAGTGGACGTCTATCAGCTGAGTCTTGCAGGTTAGTAACACTTCTGTCGTCATCGTGACTGTCGTCAGCAGCCACGATGACGACAGTGAAGACTCTCGCTTGTCCGATAAGTGTAACGAATGCATGACTTAAATTATTCATTGGTCGAATTTATATTCCGCGTACCACGAATCTTATTTTGTGATGGTTCGAGCGTCGGCAGTATTTTTACAAGAGAAATTTTTTCATACATAAATTATTCACAGTTAAAACGTCTGTTATAATAATGGTAAGATTGTTTTAAAATTCTGTAAAGTTGGTAAGCTACAGTTTTTTTTCATTTCAGGGTGACAGCTCAATAGAAAGTAACTTATTTTTTACCATTTTATAGCAATCATTAGTGATCAAATTCAGACCTGTCTGTGCTACTTGATTAAATTGATTAGAATGTTGACGAAAAATAATCCTTACTAATATTAAAGTGTGTTTGTGTGTTGGTTTGTCTGTCAATAACGCTCACGCGAATCGACGTGATTTTTTATCTCGGAAAATTCCTGCGGGGTTTTAAAAACTAAATCCACGCGGACGAAGTCGTGGGCATCAGCTAGTACATAATATACATAACATATAACACAGTTCAAAATATTAAGATTTTTTTTATTTTCTTTTCCCGTCTAATAAGCGGAAAAGCTTATGTTAGGAGTACGATATTAGTGCAACGAGTGGGGATCGACCTATCGCGGCAACCTTTCAGTTTTCAGTTAGCACCTTTAACCTTTAATCTGGGCTATTGATGCCATAGAAGTAACATGTTGGCAAATTGCACGTTAGTAACATTTCTTTTTACAGCGAAACCAAAACGATAATGCGTAATCAAATTTCTGCATTAGAACAAGCAGTTTCGCTTTTGTTTCGCATGTCAAACAGAAACGAAACCACAGCGAAACTCTGCATCTCTTTCGCACGTAGCGGTTCCGCTGCTACGGTTTCGCTGTTTAAAATGCATGTTATGCAATTCGAAAAGCTAGAACTTATTCACCTTCACCATTCTGTATACTATAGGTACGTAAGCGATTTACGTCAGTGTCGTAACAACCACTTGTTTCAATAAAGGGATTTTATTAAATTGCGCCTTATAAATGAAACAATGCAATATAGAAACTTATAATTTAATATTTTTAAACAATAAATAAAAATTTTAACTGTTTGAATAGAAAATAATAAATTATAGACAATACCACAGTAAGGTAAACAATGTAATAAGTAGGTATAGCAATTTAGTGATTTCATTAATATTTCGAGCCCAGATTCCAATCTTAGCCAAGATGGTCTGAAATTTGAAAGGAAAATCCGCCGTTTTGGCACGTTTTTCTATCATATTTTCAAAAATCATGTAAATCTGTTGCTACGTGATTTAAGGACAAACAAACACACTATCGCATTATTAGGATTAGTAAAAATGAGGGTCACTATCCTTAGTTAAGGTGCAATTAAATTAGTTATTACGACTCTTGAAATAAATTCATCAGCTGCTACGTCATAATATCTTAATATTTTAAGTGTAAAACGCGTTCAAGCATTGACATTTGCGTGACATTTAGAGGAACGGATAATCAGTGAGGCCAACATGATTCTAGATGAAGCGTGATTCAGAATTTTATTGCCCATTTTTATCAATAAATTATTTTATTAATAATTAATTAATGATAGTGATACGATCTGAGCGAATACCACTTCATAACGGATTATATTGGTTAAGCAACTTTGGCTCGCGACTAATAGGACTGATGACCGGACATCCACGAAATCTACTTACCTATTAACTTATTAAGTTTCGCTTAAATTACCAACTAAGTCAATCCGCACTTGGATTGAGATTTACAATGTACTTAACTGTACCTAATTGGTATAAAATTAATTAGTTTGTTCTCCGCTATAACTCGGAAGAAAACGCAGTTATAATTATTTTCTATGACATTTCATTAATTCATCTCAACCAATTAATTAATTAATTCTCGAATAAGAATGGTTTGGACCACAGTCCCCCACGTTGACCAAGTGTGGATTGGAAGACTGCACACACCTCTGAGAACATTAAAGTAAACCGTCAGGTATGCAATTGCAATTGCTTAAAGTGCACTTAACATCGAAAAGTCAGAATTGCGTACCTGGATCCCCCGTAAAGGAATTTTATGTCTTATCCACCTTATATCGTCGCTAAACATATTAGAAAACAATTTATATCCAAGATTTGTACAGTAAGATAAAATCGTTTCACTTCTACTTACCTAACTAGGTACCTACTTAAAAGTTTTTCTAATCTAATAAACTATCTCTATAGTACCACGATAGCCAGCTGCATTTCGCTATTTACTGATTCGAATTTAATTTCGATTCAATTTAGTTGTTAATTAAGTTTATATTTCATTGATGAGATAACTTATCAAATTCCACGTACTAAACGTAGCTAACAAGTCCGCGTGGCAGGCGACCTTCGTTCGCCATGCACTTTCACCTTGCTTCTACCGTTAGCCCACTTAGATATTTTATCGTGTATTATATTATTATCGAACCGCAAAAATTGCATAATAATGTACTCTTATTGAAAGTACAACTTATTAGCTTGTGCCCGCGACTTCGTCCACGTGGCGTTAGGCTTTTAAAATGCCACGAGAGCCAACACAAATCAAAACATGTTTAAGATAAATAAAATATTAAATTAACAGTCGGCATATAAAAAGTGGTAAGTATTTATACTGCTTGGTAAAAATAAGGGTACTTAAATAAATAATAATTAATTGTACCTAAGTAAAGCATAGTTATTTCCTTTTATGGTTGAATTGAAATATCATCCACATCCAATCTTCGAAACACTTGTACAAACCGGAAATCTAAGAATACCTAAATACCTACTTAAAGAACCTTACCAACCATACCAGCAAGATAATATCATCCATAAATCTTTTTAAATTACATCTCTAGGGATATGTATAGTTGGAATTAGTATGGAAACATATACAGTTTATTTATAAGACATTCTACCCTTTCACATACTTGCTCTAGTTGCTTCATAACTGCAGTCGCGTATGGATAAAGCAAATAGGTAGGTACTAGTTTTTCCTATTTTATAAAATTGGAGCAACGAACGGTGCAAAAATAAATAAAAATTGCAACGATAAGAGATATTTGAAGTTGGTATTCGCGGACAACACTGTGCAAATGAATACTAACTTAAACTAACTGTGTAATACATACTGATAACATTTTTATACCTACCTACTCCTATGATTTTCACTTATCTAAGTATATATATTATTCTTTAGTTACTTTTCCTAATGTAATTGTAAATAAAGACGTTTTAAGATAATAATAGAAAATTGCATTATGGGATTACGAACCTTCCTGTTCTTTAAAATAAATTAAAATTAAAATTAGTCAAAACAAAAGATACGTAATCTAATCGCAATGTAGTGAGGTGTTGTTATCATGTTTCTGGTCATAAATTACATCACAGTTTTCTTTTACATAAAATATCATTTCGTCGCTGTATCTAAAGCTCGTGTACATTAAAATCGTCTTAATTGTGTTATTAAGATAGGCACAAATAAATAGATTACATTTAGAAAAAATATTAAACGGGTTTGAGAATCTTTTTGTAGCGCGTCCCGTCTTAAGACAAAACTGAAACAAGTGTAAATTAAAAAAAAAAAACAAACAAGCTCTAGGCTAGACAGCAACTCACTTGAGAATTGAGGTAGTAGATAGGTTGCCCAGCTCGTGAGGAGTCTCCAACTTTTCATCTTTCTGAAGATTCCATACGTGAGTATATTTACGCTACGTAGTACGTGCATATTTGTATACTTTTGAATTTGACATGTACCTAACATGTATATAACACTAGAACGTGTGTGAATGTGTAATACTTACACGCAAGCGTTTTCAATATCGAATATTACAAAGCCAGCTGGACAAACTGACAGCAAATGAAGTAAATTATTTCTTAAGTTTCTATTTGAATCATAATTATATATATTTTAATAATTCCCCTTATATGATTTTTCTTTTTTCCTTTCCCGATTAAAAACTGAAAATCTTTAATCCCGAAATAATCTTAGATTTTTATAATGTTTTACTTCTTAATTCATGTAAGTAAACCGCGTTCACCATTCAGTACCTTACTACATCCAAAAAAGGTATTAAATTACTTAACAGAATCTCGTACAGCGGTGCATTAAAAAATGTTTAAAAATAAAAGCAAAAACGTGACTGCGATTGCAAGAATGAAAGTCTATGAACGAAATCTAAGGTTGCCGTCCACATTTTTAGTAGGTACAATGATTTCGAAAAAGTAGGTATCTATAGCTTATTTCTCAATTAAGTAGATAGATAGATATGTACCTATCTAATCAAGAAAGAATTCTTCCGCTGGCCTTGGTTCCTCAAACATGCTCTGTATTCTGACTTAGCAACCCATCAACGGTTTCTACTGAGTGAAGGTCGCTTCTCAAAGAAAGGTTTAAGGCCAAAATCTATGGCTGGCTCATTGAAAATTGACTTCACACACTTTTGAGAACATTATGGAGAACATTCGGGCGTGCAGATTTCCTCACGATATTTTCTTCACCATAGAAGCATATTTAATTGCTTACTTTCTGCATTCTGACTATCTATGAACTTAATCTATCATCATAAGTTATAAAAAGAACTACGGAGTCACAAAATCCTACCTAAGTAACTATTTGATGAGCTTTTATGTTATTTTATTAAGTAACGGCATCGAAAGTGAAGGTTTTTACTTTCGCTTGCGATTGAGCTAATCCTACTTCGGCAGACTAGCGAATTACCTGTAACAATATAGGTAGGCAACCTAGGTCTAATACCAGTTTTCACCATGCACCGTTCCCCAAGTTTTAGGGACTATCTAAGTTAAGTTAGGTAACCCTTACTGACAATTTCGTTTTCACCTATACATTTCGGGAACACCTAGATGAAAATGGCACAAGTGTTGCATTTGGGGACTACATCCATTCATTAGTAAGGAATACTATGTTTATGCCTAAATTAGGCAACTCTATATGGGGGATGTTTTATTATGATTTGTGTTGGTACTTTTTATCCCGGAAATTCAAAAAGTTCCAGCGGGATTTTAAAAACTAAATCATCGCGGACGAAGTCACGGGCATCAGCTAGTATTCTATATGTTGTATATAATATTATATTATTATATTTATCAGTTTTTGTGTAAAATTGTTCCTTAGAACTCTTAATCAAATAAAATAAAATAAGAGTTTGATAAAGAAAAAAAACAGGCAGGAATCAAGTCATGTGAGGTGATTGAGCTTCATATACCTTTTTAGTTTTTTTAACGTACCGCGTAGTGATTTAGTTTTTAGATGTAAGACATATGTAAAAATATACCTATTTATACCTACTTACTTTAGAAACACAAGCGTCTTCGTTAATTTTTTATGACATGCACTAAAGTGTTACGATAAAGTATTAAACGTTTATCGTTATCGTACATTAGTTACGTATGTTATGAATTAGTTACATATATTGTACCTACCTAGCTGATGCCCACAACTTTGTCTGCGTGAATTCGTTTTGAAAAATCCCGTAAGAACCCTTGAATTTCTGGAATAAAAATCAGGACAATTGCCATCAAGGCATATCGCCATAATCGATTGGGTGGTGTAGCCGAGATAAGGTAGGTAGGTACAAACCTTTCAGACAGACTGAGTTACTTTCGCTTTTAATATTTTGAATTAATGAGTGTAAATACTTTTAAATAAAAAGATACCATTAAGTAATACTTAATATGCCTACTATATTTATGAAGGATACTAACACAATACTAACATCAGATCTATAAAATAATAAATCTCAAAATCCATTAAATTTTAATAAAATAGAACACGTAGTGTTAAAAGCATATTATAATTACTCTAAATCTGTGATAATTGCTATCTTACCTAAGTTGCGAGTCAGACTCGCATTTGACCGGTTATTAAAATTTAACTGGGTTCTACATCAAAAAACGCCGAAAAAAACAGATTTCTAGTAGGGGAGCCCCCTTTAATTTTTAATTTATTTTTATTATTTGTTGTTATAGCGCGCTATCAATTTTGAGTGTATCTCTTGCCGCTATAGCGGCAAGAGATACACTCAAAATTCTTTCAAAATTTCAACTCTCGACCTGTTACGAATCACGAGATACAGCCCGCTGACAGACGGACGGACGGACGGACGAGACGGACAGGTAATAGAGTCCTGTTGACACCATTTGGGTACGGAACCCAAAAAAGTACCAAATAGAACGCGACATAGGTAAGTAGGTAGGTACATAAACATATTAAGAACAAAAGTAAATTTTCTTTCTGTTATACGTAGGTGAAAGCAATTTTTATCGAGCGTCAAACTTACCTACTTGAATAAAATATTATAATATTTATCTATATATTATTCCTTACTGAATTTAACATCATAATATCCAACTTGCATAGATAACTGGTATTAAAACGTGTTTTATGTGTCTCTAATAATGCAATGCTTTGATAATATAAGTAATTATTGTGTATCGCATATTAAATAATTAGATAGAGAGCTTTTAACCTTAGAAATATAGTAAGATAAATTAATTATCTTATAAAAATGTTGAATTAGATAATAAGTATTTAGGTATATTGGATGGAGTGTATATTTCCCCTTATCATTTTTCTTATTCAATGAAACAAGATAATAACAGGTAGGTACTTAATTACTATTCATAAACAAGAACAAATTTTAAAACTTAAATAAAAAGCGTGCGCTTTTTTGAGCGAACTATGAAATAACAGAATAAAAGTTTAACTTTGTTTTTATCTAACTGACGTTATATAGCAAACATCCGATTGAATAACAATTAAACCCTACACGATTACAAAAATATTGTCTGTCAATCTATTCGTGTAATTTAACAAAGAATTCGCCTTTCACTTAGCATTCAGAGTTGACACGTAGGTTAGGTACATTTTCGTCTGAGTCGGGATCGACTTACCTTTCGATGCCGTGGTTGGAGTGCCCAGGAAGTGCACTGAGTAATTTTCACTGCGTTATCATGTTCCAAACAGGATTGTCCGTAGCGAAAGTGATAGTTTTCGCGAAGTCGTGCGCGGCGAGATGCGAATCGGTAAACGTAAACGTGTCCGCTATAGAAAGAGCTGCGGCACAGGCACCCGCGGCGGCCACTCGACTCGAATTGGAGTGAAGAGTGAGTGCGCGAGCGGAGCGTGCCTCGCAGCAACTTGCGCGAGCCTCGTCCTACGTCAGCACTCAGCACAACCAACCCTGAGGACCGCCATCCCCTTAGCTTCAACGTCCATTCAATAGACTCGTCTCCACCAAGCGAAGAATTTACCTATAACTTCACATCAACACAGGCAACACGATTTTGGACTCATTAACGCCATGCAACATATTATATCGTGGTACATACCCGTAAATCACACGGGCATACACCACAATAAATGTTGCATGGACCGTAGTCAGCTCGGGACAGGATTGAGTCCCGTTGTAAACACGGGTTCATGCAGCTGCATCGACAATCGACATAGCTATTGATAACTAGTTCCAACTAAAATATTTTATCATGGTACGTACCCGCATAAGATCGTGTTCTGTAGCAACTCTTGCAAGAGACAGATGTCTAGCAGTTGTTGCAGTGGGCATACCGTTGGGGATGACAATAATAATATAAAAAATACTTTTTAAAGAACCGACTTCAAACGCCACTGCAAGGTATAAAAAATTGTAGTTTGTATATTGAAGTCGGCGGGCCTAAATAGAAACGATGAAACCGATGCGAGACACTAGCCCGACTTCAACATACCTACGTTGTAATTTAGGAAAAATATCGTACAATAGGAAACTACTTACTAGGCGAAAATGTAAACTTTATGGATGGAGATGGTTTACAGCAAATGTATCGTAAATTTTTCAATTGTTTGAAATACTAGATGATTCCCGCGACTTCGTTCGCGTGGATTAAGGTTTTTATTCCCGCGAGTTTTATAGCCTACGTGCTATTCCAGTCTATAATTTAACTCTGTGCCGAATTTCAGCCAAATCGGCTTAGTCGTTGCAGCGTGATTGAGTAACAAACATACATCCAAACTTTCGCATTTATAATACTATAGATGATACCCGCGACTTCGTTCGCGTGGATTAAGGTTTTTTGTTCCCGCGGGAACTCTCTTATTCCCCGGGATAAAAAGTATGCCTATGCCTATAATCTATCTCTGTGCCAAAGAGCCAAATCGGTTCAGTCGTTGCGACGTGATTGAGTAACAAACATACCAACTTTCGCATTTATAATAGATATTAATAGGATAATAATCTAAATATATAAAAGGCAAAGGTGACTGACTGACTGACTGACTGACTGACTGAGATCAGTCAGTCCAGTGGTTAGAGCTGTGCGTTGATAGATATCAACGCACAGCTCTAACCACTGGACCGATCGAGCTGAAATTTGGCATACAGGTAGCTGTTAGGACGTAGACATCCGCTAAGAAAGGATTTTGGAAAATTTCAACCCCAAGAGGGTTAAATAAGGGGTTAAAAAATCGAACCTAACGTGAGCGAAGCCGCGGGTTAAAGCTAGTAGGATTATATTTTGTCAGCGCAGCCGTTGTTTGTTATTTTGTTATGTATTTTGGCAGCAAAATATAAAGTTGTAATCGTACTTAATTTGAAACAGGGTATAATAATAATACCTACCCACAATATCCTTGTGAAAAACAATAAATGTTTGGCAACTGGGACATTTTCTCGCCTCTATTTTCCCTTTGATATTTACAATGTGGGAGGGGTGACCTTTTTCGTGGGAGTGGTCGGTAACACACTTGTTGCTATTCATAGAAGACTGGTGCAACAGGTCTAGACTAAGACTATGAATTTATTATTTAGGTAAAAAATTGTAACTAACTATTTATTTGACTAATAAATAATTTATACTTTTTTTATTCGATGACAAGATAGCCCTTGACTGCGATCTCACCTGATGGTAAGTGAGAATGCAGTCTAAAATGGTAGCGGGCTAATTTGGAAGGGACATAGCAGTGTAAATTCAACCCATACCCCTAATTGGTTTCTACACGCCATCGTGCCGGAACGCTAAATCACTTGGCGGCACGTCTTTGGCGGTAGGGTGGTAACTAGCCACGGCCAAAGCCTCCCACCAGACCAGACCAGAGACAATTTAGAAATTATAAATTCCTAAATTGTCCCCGCCAGGAATCGAACCCGAGACCTCCCAGTTATAAGACCACAGCGCTCACCACTGCGCCAGGGAGGTCGTCAAAATTTTATATTGAGAAGGCTGATGCCCGTTTTCACCAACGTTCCTAATTTTTACTATAACCTAATTAAAAGCGACGCTTTCTGCCAATTTCGTTTTCACGAAACATAAGGTAACACCTTTTAAAATCCACTTGCATAACAAACATTCACCTCCTATTTAACCCTATTTGGAGAAGAATTTTCAAAAACTGTGAAACAGATTCGCCTTTATTTTAAATCGAAAGCCAAAATATTACTTGAAAAATTTTCATCCCCTGTTTGATGCCTTTGGGGGTGGATTTTTCAAAATCTGGTATAAGGCTGAAACCTATAGACCGCACTTTCACTCAGTTCAGACTCAAGACAGAGTTAAAACGAGACAGATTTATGTCAGAGCATATTTGTGTCTCGTTTTAACCTCTATCTTGAGTCTGAGCGGAGTCTGAGCACGCTCTGTAGATCTCAGCATAAGAGCTGTACGTGTAATATTAGGAACTATAATAGTATTGTAGGTTCTAAGGACCTATTTTTCACATCCATGACGTATACCTACCTACCTACTTAGCGCCTACTTCGTTTTAATAGCTAAATGTAAATGCTACGATTATACTCGTACCAATTACTATATATATAGCTACTCGTGCTGATTCACTGATTGACTCACTGACTCATTGATCACCTCTCCTGTAAAATTTTGTATGGAAAAATTTTTTTTCACTCACGGTTTCGTATAGAGGACAAAAATTCATTCGGAACAAAAATATGGAGAGAGCTGATGATTGAGGATTTCGGAGACGGGTGAGGAGCACCGGCCAGGGTATCGAAGTTAGGTGGGGGGTGTTCAACCAAATGTCACTCGAAACCTCATCCAATTGGCAGAGAGCCGAAAAAAAACTCCAAAATGGCGGATTCAAGATGGCGGCCATACAAATTTCATCGGTGTCTATCTCGGAAACTATAAAGGATGGAAGAGTGGTTTCTTGGAAAAGGATGATCAGGACTCGAAGGTCTACTTGATGAATAGAAAAAAAATTCAAGATGGCGGAATTTATTTTTTTCCATACAAAATATATGCAAAACTTTAATTGGTTCCTTTTCAAAATTTCTGATGGTTTCGTAGAGAGGACAAAAATTCATTCGGAGGAAAAATATGGAGAGAGCTGATGGTTGAGGATTTCGGAGACGGGTGAGGAGCGCGGCCAGGATATCGAAGATAGGTGGGGAGTGTTCAAACAAATGTCACTCGAAACTTCATCCAATTGGCAGAGAGCCGAAAAAAAACTCCAAAATGGCAGATTCAAGATGGCGGCCATACAAATTTCGTCGGTGTCTATCTCGGAAACTATAAAAGATGGAAGAGTAGTTTCTTGGAAAAGGATGATCAAGACTCGAAGGTCTACTTGATGAATAGAAAAAAAATTCAAGATGGCGGAATTTTATTTTTTCATACAAAATATATGCAAGACTTTGATACGTTTCTTTCCGCTGATGGTTTCGTTTAGGGACAAAAATTCATTTGGATGAAAAATATGGAGGGAGCTGATGATTGAGGATTTCGAAGACGGGTGAGGAGCACTGCCAGGATATTGAAGATAAGTGCGGGGGTGCTCAAACAAAAGCCACTCGAAACCTCATCCAATTGGCAGAGAGCCGAAAAAAACCTGCAAATTAGCGGATTCAAGATGGCGGCCATACAAATTTCGTCAGTGTCTATCTGACAAAGAATAAAAAATCGAAGAGTGGGTTTTTGGTAGAAAATGATCAAGCCCTGAAAGTCTAAGAGCAGAAAAACCGCGGTCCGCTGCAGCGGGCCGCGCTCCCACGCGCCCTACTAGTGTATTCTATAATTACACAGCTGTAATACGCAAATTATTTCAGATATTTGTTGTACAGAAAATAGGTATCCTACCTATTAACAGAAGGTAAGCCGATAGTAAGCACTAAACTGAAGTGAATTACAAATTAATCATATTGTAAATAGCTGATAGAACTACACTAAAATATATAATAGACAGATGTTATCATAATAGATAATGCAAAAGCAGGATAGGCTTTTGATATAAGAACCAGTGGTAGATTCACTTGACGATTCGAAAACACTTTGTAAAAGTTAACTTGAATAAAAACTATTCTATTCTATTTAATAAATAGGGGAGACCGGGTACAAAAGATACAGTCAGCGACTTTTAATATTATCTTCCATTTCTTTTTTATTCCGAAGTTGATATAAGTAATCTACTTATCATATAGTTAGTCATAAATATAATATTATCATATTTTATCAATGTTGATACGGACCGTCTTAATTACAATAACAAAAAGGAACATTGAAAATGTAAAAGTACCATTAGGTACGTATACAGATTAAATGTTTTTTTAAAACCTACGTCGTCGCGTCGTCCCTATATTCATATATGTACTTATATATTTTTAAAACTATCTTTTTTATCAGGTACGGGTTTGCGGATATTAAAATACTAGGTATTTCTTATGTAAAATGTGTAATAGATCTGTTCGATTAAATGTCTACAATAAATATTTAGTTAGTAGGTACCTTATACAATACAAAATTATGTCAAAATATTGCTGTCTGAAGGATTTTCATTTTGTACGAGGACTGTATTATTGCTGCTGCTGTGCCTTGCGATAGCTTTGTAGATTATAACGTGGGGTAGCGTCGGCACAAGACTTGGTCTCGAACTCTCAATCGGAATAAAAGTCGGCACATTTTGTTCTCCATCCTCTGCTATTGAACCCTATGAAATAAAAAAAGACATGTGGCACTCGGGGACTGCCGCGGTAAAGCTATTGCATAGCATTTTTTATCAACGCCATCCAGAGGTGAGAGGAGTCCCGTGTCAGGTTATTTTCGTTACGGAATTTCTGGATTCGGTCTCCACGCTCAAGGCCCGCGATAGAAGCTATGCAATAGCTTAAAAATCCAGAATAGATACAGAGATCGCTACTACGTGATTTTAAACGCTTAAATTCAACGTTTCTGATAAGAACCGCTAAGGCGTGGAACACTCTTCCAGCATCCTGTGTTTCCTGCCACTTATAATTTGAGTACCTTCAAGGCAAGAGTAAATAGGCATCTTCTAGGCAAGTGCGTTCCAACCTAGACCTCATCAGTGCTATCCAGTATTGATTGTCGTCAAGGGCAAGTCCATTTCGGATTTAAAAAACTTGAAGTGAGTGATTACTGATTGTACATTGGAAATACAGAAATAATCTGTTAATTATTTGAACACCATAATTTTTGATCACAATGTATGCCTACTTAACTTCATATCTCGGTTGGCCTAGAAAGAATGAATAGTTTTTGAATTTTTATTTTGAACTAGCTGTTGCGCGCGACTTTGTCCGCGTCAATTTCTGATGTTATGATCGCAATTAAGAAGTTTTTAAAAGAATATACTATTTTAAATATGGATAATTTTCCCCGTTTTTGCAACATTTTTCACTGATGCTTCGCTCCTATTGGTCGCAGCGTTATGTTATATAGCCTCAAGTCTTCTTCGATTAATGGACTATCCAACACAAAAAGAATTTTTCAATTCGAACCAGTAGTTCCTGAGATTAGCGCGTTCAAACAAAAAATCTCTTCAGCTTTATATATTAGTATAGATTTGAATGAATCATTAATTTGGTGTAGTTCTTGCAATTCACGAGGGCGCGTGAGCTTTTCTTGTGTTTACGTCGTGTACACGTAAGTGTTCATGCCTGTCAGGAGCCTAGGTTGGAGCGGTCAGGCGCGAGCAAGCTTTACCTCACACTTATATGTACAGATACGACATACACACAGCCATGAGCCACTCGCCCTCGTGATTTTAAAGCATTAGAGCTGTCAATGATATGTATAAAAACTAAGCGCTTTTTGAAAGAAAGTAACTCACGGTTCTTCTTTACAAGTAGAAACTCGAGTAGGTAAATGGAAATCGGTATTTGGAATAAATATATTAAATTTATATTACCTTTCCTTGCCAGAAGAGAGTAAATAGAATCGATACAGATATAAATACCACATTAAGTATCAACGTCGAGAAAGCTATCCCAAAAAATATATAACGTAAAACAGTCAGCATTTCCGATGTAATGTTATAACGTTTGGTAGTCCACACCACACTGATATTATATGCAATTTGGTGAGATATCTGTGGGCGACTTTATCATAATATGTATAAGGGTTATTTATAACCTGATAGGACGTAATGCTAATAATAATGTTATTGACATTGGCTGTGTACAGACTCCAGCTGTGGGATTGTATAAAAAATCCGGCCATGTGCGAGTCGGACCCGCACACGAAGGGTTCCATACCATCGTACAAGATTAAACACCAGCACTGGTAGCATGGGCAGGAGATAAAAGTTTTATCCCCCGATTTTATTCTCTTCCCGGGGATAAGATTTCTCCCGCCTATGCTACAAGGGCTGCTATTAGGGCCAATCTACACCGGAATGGCAGCGGCCGGCAGCAGCCGGGAGCGGCGCGGCGAGGACTTTCAGTGTGAAATAATTTCAAACTTTATCTACATAATCGCTAAAAACCAGTATTTAAAAAATTACATGTTTTATGCTATTAACACAAAATCGAGTCGACGAATAGCTTGCAAGTGAATGTCATTATAGGGACCATGACTTCGCAATGTTACCGAATTTTCGAAGCATGTTTACACACTTGTGCTAGTTATACAACTGCAACTTATACCTAATTTAAAATTCTTCGATTACAAATTTTATTAGCCAAAACACAGTCAAGTTATACCTAACTATTATTGTGAACAACGGGGCAGTTAAAACAACTAATTAAGTAGGTACATATATCCCCCCAACCGAATCGTCACGGCGCGGGCGCCCAATTTCCTCAGAAATTAGCCATGTGCGCGGTAGATATAGGTACAAAATGTGTACGGTGCAATCTCTATTCCTTCTTTTATGGGGCGGAAATCTGACAAGACCGGAGAGAAATCAGGTGCAGGACCGACGCCTTTATGGAAGAAATAAACGAACATCATTAATTTATCACACTTTTATTTCGATCTCTTCTGTGACGACACGTGAAAACCCTGCCCAAAGCACTCTTTAGCAATAACTAGCTTTTGCCCCCGCGACTTCGTCCGCGTGGAATTAGATTCCAATTTTTCCTGAATTTACTTTGCTATAAACCTTACGGAGCCCGAGACCTTTCCAACGAATGCAAAACCGTGGAAATCGGTTCGTGCGTTCTGGAGTTATAATATAAGGAAAACCCGACTTATTTTTATATAGTAAGTAGATATGAGTCTGACTATAATACTTACTCGTAGGTGCCTACTAGATATTATGCTTTCGAAACTTTCACTTCAATTAGGCAATCCAATGTTTTTTTTTTGCTCTTAAATTGCACCTTATCTTTTTAAGGTATGGTAGGTAGGTACATAGATCAATAATATCATATCTGTTCAGCTGGTAGATCCGTACCTATCAACAAAGATCTTATAAAACTCAATTCTACTGATATTATAAAAGCGAAGGTGTGTTTTGTTAAGCACGCGATGTTACGTGAAGGACAGAGATGTCGCCACGAGTACGGTGTGACGTCACGCGAGCGCGGTGAGCGGATATTTGGCGCCAGCGGGACTGGGAACAATCATGGCGTCTGTCTGCGCGTGTTGATGTAAAGTTGGAAAATGTGAACTAACCTAAAAATGTAGTTGTGTTGCGTTGTAACTTTAAGTGATGTGAATTAATAACTGGACAAGTTAATTATTAAACGTGATTGTAAACATATCCAGAGTCTGATTTTCACATTCAGAAGTGGCATTTACGACGAAAATTGGACCCAAATATAGAGAGATCAGTGCCTAATAAAGAAAATGCATTCATGCGGCTACTAAGAAATGTCAATTAACTCCGGCTTCCCTGACAAATGCCAGCACATTTCATGTGGAATCAGTCAATGTCGCTATCGATAAAACTTTTGTATGGAAAACGCGATGTGAACGCGATTTTGTAAGAGTTGAAGAGGATGTCTTTTAAGGATCTCGACAAAGTTACGTAAAACTAGATTTTCATTGAGACGACTCGAGAGGTGTTAAAGCAGTGACATTAGCGGTTTGCTAAGCGTTTTACAATAAAAAACGAGCCGCTGCAGAATGAAACTTCCAGCTGATGTTCATAGATACCTACAGGTCAACCTGTAATCTGCTCGAAGGGATACTCAACAGTTGCTACCCAGAAGTCTGTGATGTTATAGAAAGATGCTTTTCATGAAACTGACTTGTCTGACGTGTGTCTGACACTAAGTGCAAATTGAGTTATACTTGGACGTATGGATTTTACTACAAGAATCAAGTTTGTGGGACTGAATATCGTAGAGAATGCAGCTGGTCATGATGATGATAAATCGACTTTTCTTCCGACACAGTTATTACTGAGGTGCGTAGTTTTTATTTTTATTTATCTGTCTGTTGGTTTAACCATCTATTTTCTGTCTGATCTGTTCTGTTTTCTGACCGATCTGTTCAGTTCAGTTAATTTGTTAATCTGTTTAATCCGTTTATCCTTTTTATCCGTTTTATCCGGTTTACCGATTTCACCTGTTTTATGCTTTATCCGTTTAACCATTTTACCCGTTTCACTTGTTTATTTGTTTTATCCGTTTTTACTGTTTTACCCGTTTATCCGTTTACCCGTTTTATCCGTTTACTCGGGTTATCTGTTTTATCCGTTTATCCGTTTTACCCATGTCACATGTTTTATGTTTTATCCGTTTATCTGTTTTACCCATTTCACCTGTTTTATGTTTTATCCGTTTATCCGTTTTACCCGTTTTACCTGTTTTACCTGTTTTATCCGTTTACCCGTTTCACCTGTTTCGTCCATTTATCCGTTAAATGCGTTTTACCTATTTTATCCGTCTTATCCGTTTTACCCATTTCACCTGTTTTATGTTTTATCCGTTTATCCGTTTTACCCGTTTTACCCGTTTTACCTGTTTTACCTGTTTTATCCGTTTACCCGTTTTATCCGTTTCACCTGTTTCATCCATTTATCCGTTGAATGCGTTTTACCTGTTTTATCCGTTTATCCGTCTTATCCGTTTTGCCCATTTCACCTGTTTTTTGGTTTATCCGTTTTACCGTTTCACCTGTTTATTTATTTTACGCGTTTTATCTGTTTACCCATTTCACCTGGTTTATCCATTAAATCCGTTTTACCTGTTTTATCCGTTATCAGTTTTACCTATTTCACCTGTTTATGTTTTAACCGTTTACCTGTTTCACCTGTTTTATCCGTTTATCCGTTTTACCCGTTTTACCTGTTTTTTCAGTTTATCCGGTTTATCCGTTTCACCTGTTTTATCCGTTTATCCATTTAACCTGTTTTACCTGTTTTATCCGTTTATCCGTTTTATCCATTTCACCTGTTTAAGTTTTATGCGTTTTACCCATATCATCTGTTTATCTGTTTTATCCATTTTACCTGTTTCACCCGTTTTATCCGTTTTACTTGATTAACTGTTTAACTTTTTTTTCCTGTTTATCCGTTTAATCCGTTTTATCCATTCTGCCCGTTCTGTCCGTCCTGTCCATCCTGTACGTCCTGTCCTGTACGTTCTGTACGTTCTGCGCGTTCTGTACGTTCTGTACGTTCTGTACGTTCTGTACGTTCTGTACGTTCTGTACGTTCTGCACGTTCTGCACGTTCTGTACGTTCTGTACGTTCTGTACGTTCTGTGCGTTCTGTACGTTCTGTACGTTCTGTACGTTCTGTACGTTCTGTGCGTTCTGTGCGTTCTGCGCGTTCTGTACGTTCTGTGCATTCTGTACGTTCTGTACGTTCTGCGCGTTCTGCGCGTTCTGCGCGTTCTGTACGTTCTGTACGCTCTGTCCTTTCTGTGCGCTCTGTGCGTTCTGTGCGCTCTGTGCGTTCTGTACGTTCTGTCTGTTCTGTCTTCCTGTCTGTTCTGTCTGCTTTATCTGTTAAATCTGTCCATTCTGTTCATTCTGTTTTATCCGTTTAATCTGTGTTATCTGCTATATCTGTTTTATCTGTATTTATTTATTTATTTATTTATTTATTATTTATTTTATTGTAATCAACAGCGATACCATCTGTGCAACAGTATTATCTGTATTAACTGCATTATCTGTATTACCTGTACTATCTGTATTATCTGTACTATCTGTATTATATCTTTTATCAGTTTTATCCGTTCAATCTGTGTTATCTGCTGTAACTGCTTTATCTCTATTAACTGTATTATCTGTACTATCTGTACTGTCTGTGCTGTCTGTGCTGTCTGTACTGTCTGTACTGTCTGTACTGTCTGTACTGTCTGTACTGTCTGTACTGTCTGTACTGTCTGTACTGTCTGTACTGTCTGTACTATCTGTACTATCTGTACTATCTGTATTATCTCTTTTATCTCTTTTATCTATGATACTGTACTATCTGTATTATTTCTTTAATCTGTTTATCTGTTAAATTTGTCCATTCTGCTCATTCTGTTCATATTGTTCATTCTGTTTATTCTGTTCATTATGTTCATTCTGTTCATTTTGTTTATTCTGTTTAATCTGTTTTAATTTTTATTTATTTATTTTTTATTTATTTTTTTTATTTTTGATTATGATGTTCTGATTTTGAACCCAAGTAGAGACTGTTCTGACTTCTGTCCTATTCCTATAATTTTTAACCCTCATACGAGTATTATGAGTTTGACGCGGTTACTTTCTGTTTGAAAGCTGACGTGATCAGGATGGTTTTCGATTAATCAATAGTGAAGATCTGAACAGGCGTTAAATATCATCAGCTCATTTCCTGCTTGATAAAAGGGTCTTACAGACTTCCGCAGGTCCGTAGATCTAAAAATTGATGATTGGGGCCCCTGGTAGAGAAAATAAAAATATATTTTTTAAAAAAATTACAATTTTATTTGTTTAAGTGCATGACAAAATCTGATTCTGGTTCAGAATAATATGTCTTTTGATTCTGGTTCACCTTTTATGAACAATATGGTTAAATTATATTCTGATCTACGAAATTATTATGTGTTCATATTATGTGTATAACTTAATAATGTTTTTTATTTTAATTGACTTTACTAGAGCGGACTGTAGAACGTAGCTGATCAGCGTTAACGGTTTTTTAGTCAAAGAAAAATGTTGATAGTAGATTGTGTGCGGAGTACAGAGCTTTGAATGTCTTAACAGTCAAGAACAGGTTCCTTTTGCCAAACATTGGTGATGCTAAGTTGAGAAATTACCCGGCAAACACTAGTTTAGACTTAGCACAGTGCTACCACTTAATTATCCTAGCAACGGAGGCTATTAAGATCACACCTGATTTTAAATTCTTCATCTTAACTTTACTATGTCTATCCGGAAGTAGGGGCCGCACCCGAAGAACTGTTTGTTCCTATGTTGTTGTTGAAAATATTATAAGAACCTCCTTAAGTGATATTGTTTAAAGTTCCAGATACTTTGACTTTAATATGGGTAAATACTATCAACTGCTTAAACCGAAATTTGGCTCGTCTCTGATATGTGTGCTCTACCGCCTTAAGATTGGTTAACTGATCTGTTATCTTATGTGCCTCAGGGTCAACTAAAATTCAAGTAAGTTAAAAGTGTGCACCAAACATTGGTTGCCTTATATCTGCAACGATTAAGTTCCATCCGAAATCGTAAATTAAGCACACTGATACATTTGACACCTTAAGTATTGATCTCCGATCAGTTTGCAGCAAGTAATTATAATCCCTTAGCAAAATATTTGCTGGACAGTGAAATCACTGATACGTTCACACCAGAAGAACTTAAGTTTCAACTCACATCCGAAAAGCTTAGGTCGTAATTCGTTGAAGAGCCACAACTTCCGGCCCTGTGACCATATTCAGTTTCCGCTTCTTCTCCTCCAGTTCTCCTCCCAGTTGCATGGTTTGATTCCTACGCATTCTATCACGAAATTTGGTGATTTCCGCTATCATATTAGGAGAGTCACTATTGGATTACTTCGTAGAAGTGTTGGGTGTCGATTTTAGTTCTGAGACTAAATGAGTAGTACCTGCTGTTTCATCATCTTATCAGCAATTTTGGCCGAACAGTTGAGGCCCCTGTAGTTTGCAACTATTCTGCATCTATCTCAAAGTTGAGGTTGCTTTTTCTCTCTTAGTTCCATCTTTCTAGGAGGTTCTGGATTTGATGTATTCCCAAATTTCCGATGCCATGGCCTAGGTTCTTACTTAAAGGCCCTAGAACTCATTAGGTTATTGTGATGCCAGTTGGGACCATGTATTGGCATTGACGCCACTCACAGTTGAAAACACTGGTCTGTTTCCTCTTTGCTCTGCGCGCCAGGTGTCAAGCCTTGTGCCGGGACAGGCGCCGGTGGAAGTGCTTTTGGGATGATGTTGAATGGCTGAGTGCTTAATAAGAGGTATACTAGCTTGCTCACTGTGGCATATACATGCAGTTGTTATATGTTTGGTTGGGAGTGCACAGTTGTGACACTGGTGGACATATTAGCGCTGACTGTTATTCGCTCGCAGGCGAATGGGTAAACATAGTGATCAAAGGCGTGTTGAGGTGCACAGTGCCGACACGTGCAGCGTGCATGTAAGCAGGGTTGTGCGAATTGACGCGGGATCTACCGAATGGTCGATTTAACTTCGCGGTGTAAAGAAATGAAAGGTTGTAGAGTATTGTGGCGGTGGTTGCTGCTGATGGGTGCAACCGAAGTTCACTAAATTACGGCAACTGATTCTGACAAGGACAGTGTTGACGCACAGGATATAAAAGATTTTCTAGAAAGTTAAAAACCTACTTCAGTCCGATCTGGTTCAGTCAATTTAGGTCTGCATCTGAAAATCTTATTCTCCACTAATGCCTGTGTGTGAATACCTGGTGGTATTCACTTTTCAGGATGGCCGATGTTAAGCACGCGATGTTACGTGAAGGACAGAGATGTCGCCACGAGTACGGTGTGACGTCACGCGAGCGCGGTGAGCGGATATTTGGCGCCAGCGGGACTGGGAACAATCATGGCGTCTGTCTGCGCGTGTTGATGTAAAGTTGGAAAATGTGAACTAACCTAAAAATGTAGTTGTGTTGCGTTGTAACTTTAAGTGATGTGAATTAATAACTGGACAAGTTAATTATTAAACGTGATTGTAAACATATCCAGAGTCTGATTTTCACAGTTTGTTTGTTGGTTTCTTGGTCTGTCCTTCAATCATGATCGACATGATTTTTTGCATGTGTAGATAGTATAGTTGAGGACCTGGAGAGTGACATAGGCTTCTTTTTATCCCGGAAAATCAGAGTTCCCGCGGAATTTTAAAAACTACATCCACGCGGACGAAGTCGCGAAAAGCTGGATTCTTATTCTAAGTAAGTGCTTAGAATACGGCAGGAAGAATGTGAGAAAGTATGTCGAATCTTTACACCTTTAAGTAGGTACCAATCTTTATAAAAGCGACGTACCTACCTATGCCTGAGTCAATGAATCTAGACATGATTTTAAAATCTGTAAATCTGTTGCCCGTGGTACTACCTATCTACATACCTAGCTTAACCAAACCTGCATTAAGATTAACAAAACAATTTGATAGGCATAAGAGGTGGGTATAATAAATATTCATTTATCCTATTTAAAAGGATAAATGGATATTTTCAAAATTCTAAAAGCAAAACTATTGAACTTCACCGGTTTTATCAACTTTGCATAGTGTTATTATTAAGTAGCAAAATTTATTTTATTACTTTCACCTCACTTTATATCTAAATATGCGTAACAGCACGATCCTGAAATAATAAACCTAAGTACCTATACCTAGTACCTATCTTATAGTTAAAATCTCTACCGAAGCACGTTTTAAAATGATAAATTACTAAATTACAACTAATTTATTATTGATTATCGAAGGAGATAAAGTATTAGTAGATACTAGATATGTATTAGAAATTAAATTAAAATAGTTGTTGACATTTCTGTGGGTTTGTGAAGGCTCGAGCTCGCACGCTTGCCGGCTACAAAAAACCTGCAGTCGTACACTTGGTACACCAGCCATCAGTTGGTGTTAGCGTACGCGGCACTGAACCAGTGCAGATTGTTAAAATACGAGAACAATATTTTTGTTTATACACAATTATTTTTCAACAGTGATAACTGCCAATGATGATGCACATAAGTGTATTTATAATTGTGGTGTCAGTGGCGCTCAGTTTGAAGATTTTGTTTATGAGTTTTTCATTATACGTCACACTAAGGCAATGTTATGGCGAAAAACGGGTAAGAAAGTGAGAAGTGTTTACGCGCTGACAAAAAGTGATGACCTGTTATTGTGGCACTTCGACCTTTGAAGTTATAATATATATTGCATATATATATCTACTAACCTATGTATAGTGAATACCTACTTAAAATTATATACGTATCAGCTTATATGTAGGTAGTTTTGACAATTTTAAACAGTACAAAAATAATCCAAATCCTTATTACCTATAATATTAAACATATCTACCAATTTTCTCTTTGCGTGGGGAAATTGAACCTACGACCTGCCATATTTCGGTTCAATTAAGCTATTGGAGCTCCATAATTCGATCGATGTAAGTAGGTGGTATTAGGTACCTAATACCAATTAGCAATATGCGCACATATACATATACAATACAGCATAGATATGGTAGTTTGTAATTATCTTTAGGTGCCTGCATATCCTCTTCCTTAGCCTTCGTTTAGGTAGGTAACTACCTACAAACTTGAGCGAAACGAGTTTCCAAAAGAGCAACGACCCGTCATATATTGAGAATTTGACTGTTGTCAAAATGTGGAAATCGAAAATGTATTGTAAGACATTTGTAAAAACGAAAATAAATACGTTAACTGTAAGCTGTTTTACAGCTACTGTACCCATCTCTCGCTAAAACGAAATTTTGTATGGACAGTGTATGGAGCTATTATATTATTAATAGGAAACTTAAAAACTTTATTTTCAAGACTAGTTAAGATATTAAAAAAAGAAAAATGATAGTGACAATTTTTTTTAATATACTTATTACAATATATTATAACAATAAAATATTTTACTTAATTATATATTAATATATTATAACAATGATAATATATTTTATGTATGTAAATTTTCAAATACATAGGTACCCAATTACCCGTACAGGCAGGTGGGGTATGAACCCTCAACCTTTCGGTTTTCAGTCCGTGCCTTTAACTGTTGTGTTATTGAGGTTTCGTTTACGTTTATAGGTTTCTGTTTACCATTTAATTTTTGGAATGGAATCCCTAAGGGCACTTTCAAATTTTTTTATTCGACGATAAGATAGTCCTTGACTGCGATCTCACCTGATGGTAAGTGACGATGCAGTCTAAGATGGTAGTGGACTAAGTTGGAAGGGGTAAGGCTGATGGCAGTGTATATTCAACCCATACCCCTAATCTGTTTTTACACTCATCGAACCGGAACCGGAACGCTAAATCGCGGCACGTCTTTGACGGTAGGGTGATAGTAGGTAACTAGCCACGGCCAAAGCCTCCCACCAGATCAGACCAGAGACAGTTCAGAAATTATAAATTCCCAAATTGCCCCCGCCGGGAACCACACCCGAAACCTCCCAGTTATAAGACCACTGCGCCAGGGAATTCGTCGTCGTCATTGTAAAAATTAAACGTAAATAATCGCTGCAGTGGCGCCACAAGGTGCACCAGCCGCACCTAATTATTAACCGACTTCCAAAAAGGAGGCTATCATACAATAACTACATATCTAGTAGCGCAGTAGCAGCGCCACTACAATTACTATATAACTACAATATACATACTCTTGATAGTATCACTATCGATAGATGACCTCGAAAATCAGTTTGGATATCGATCATAGCATAAAATGTGGTAACAGTACCTATTGTTGACTTGCAATAAGTACCTAGTTGATAGTCTCCATGCAATTGATACAATTGATACCATAATTATTGCTGTCGATAAGTAGTACCTATCAATAATAGGTACCAATAGTAATGTAATACAATCAATAAAAGTATTATTCTTCTTCTACTGAATCCATCGCGTACGGTAGCGCCACTGCAGCGTTTCTTCACGAATCACGCCTCTAAGAAGGCGCCCTAAGTGGGTTGACTAGATACACTATAGCCTAGTCGAACTACACGTCAGCAACGACATGTATCGCCCGGCCTCGGAATTTTTGATATGTATTTAAAAATTTATTCGGATATTTCTTTTAAGTGTAGGTTAACACTTTAATAAAAGTAATAACTTTTTACAAATCTATACTAATATTATAAAGCTGAAGAGTTTGTTTGTTTGTACGCGCTAATCTCAGGAACTACTGGTTCAAATTGAAAAATTCTTTTTGTGTTGGATAGTCCATTTATCGAGGAAGGCTTTAGGCTATATAACATCACGCTGCGACCAATAGGAGCGAAGCATCAGTGAAAAATGTTGCAAAAACGGGGAAAATTATCCATATTTGAGGGCTTCCGTTGCGTGCGCTGCGTAAACGGTTCAAGTTACCTAAAAATAACTAAATATTTTCAGAGATAGAGAACATAACTTCTCGCGGATAGTAGCAAGTCACTGTAAACCTTTTCCACGCGGCCGAAGTCGCGGGAATCAGCTAGTCAGTAATAATTCTGTACAAACAAACGTAGTTATGCAGTCCCGTTGATGTTGCGTGTTTGTTTTTGTTACAGATCAGTCTGCAGGCCAGGCCAGAGAGAAACAACGTAGTGTCGATGTGGAAACAGATTTCACGACTTTTTGCGCCCAAGCTATCTCATTGTCCAAATGCAGACAGTGGAAACAGTATTAAATTGTGATAACATTCTTATGTTTTATTTTATTTACATTATTACTATTATAAAGAGGAAAGATTTGTATTTATGTGTGTATGTTTGTAATGAATAAACTCAAAAACTACTGGACCGATTTGGCTGAAATTTAAAATGAAGATAGATTATACCTTGGATTAAAACATAGGCTACTTTTTATCCCGAAAATAATTATAGTTCCCGCGGGATCTTGAAAACTAATTCCACGCGAACGAAGTCGCGAGCATCAGCTAGTTTAATATACGACCAATGCAAATAAAAAAAATTATATTTTTCAATAAACTCTTTCCTATTCTATATTTTAGTAACAGTATTCGTAAAACGAATTTTTTTTATACTAGCTGATGCTCGCGACTTCGTCCGAATTTAGGTTTTTCTGTCCAGTAATATTTAAGCAGCAATGTGTTGGTACATTACCGCATACAAATTACATTTTTAGGTCGATTTATTTGGAGGTTGAATATAAATAATAAGTACTTAATACTTTTCCTCTAAGCCAATAATATGAAGTAGGTACATAGATCGTAGTCTATTTGTACGGTAGGTATTCAATTTATTACAATTTTTTACTACAATAAGTAGATACTTACCTACTATGCAGAAGTTAAGGTGCAAGCAAGTTGACACAGCAGACGAAGACATGGTCATTAAACTATGAAACTCATAAAAAGTCCTTCAGACAATGATGGAACTATGCTCAGAGTTATTCAAAGTAATCAAATCTAAAATAGGAGATCTTTAGAACCACAGTTTTCTTCAGTTATCGTGATTTTAAATAAAAGTTAAAAGAAACATAACATAGATATATTAATGTAGCAAACATACACTTTATTATTTGAACTTAATACTATCGATCATATTCAGTTACGCACAAAAAGTCCATAACTCTTGTAATTGTCGCCCATTTCACTGTCTTTTTCTGCAAATCCAATTTTATATTCTTGTCTCTACAATTAAGCGCTTGTTGAATCACGATTTTATTAAACGAGTGTACATGTGGATGATTTATGTATTCTTCTATATCCATCCATTGACAGTCTTTCACTTCCCTTTGAGACATTTGTATTTTCTCTGTCAAGGCTTTCATCATGAGGAGAATGTAAACATCCGAGTTTCCGTACATCATGTTGTGAGTGTGTCTAAATGTGATCAATGATAAGAATTCTGATTCCACTCCGGTTTCTTCCTTAACTTCCCGTTTAGCTGCGTCCACTATGTCTTCACCTGGTTGGAAGATAATTAAATCATTGAGTACAAGAACAATAGTTGATCACAAACACTATGCTAAAATTATTTTCCAAAACATAAACTAAAGAAATGTATAGAAGTCTGTTATTTCGAAATTATTTCCTCTTTTTAAGGTCATATCTATTTCATTACTAGAAAGAAGCATAAAGTACCTACATATAATATGTAATTATTCTAAAATTTTGTCTGATCATTGATCTGAATTCAGTGAAAAATTGAACAAGAAGTGACTTTTTTTCTCATACATATATTTGGAGTGTCTGTATAAAAAATTAATGAAAATGTAGAAGGTATAGGTCAATGTATTTTCACAGTTTGACGGCTACTGATTTTAACGAAATTTGACACAAATATGACTAATTGTATTGTAGACAGACATAGCCTACGTTTAACTCTGTCTGAAAAATAAAATGAAGCCATTGATTTAAAAAGCCTATCTGAAAGGAGTCGACATTTTATTTTTTGGATTTGTGTTTTCAAGTAAATAAGGAATTACCTCAGTGTTTACCTTTTTGATTATTCTGTTGTTCAGGTATTTTATTTTATCCAGAAGCAATTAAGCGTAAAAAAATTAAATGTTTAATGTGTCAACCGTTACTTTTAAAGAAGGTAAGTAAATAAAGTACCTCTCTCTACATATCCACCAGGTAGTTTCCAGTGCGGGTATTCATAGTGCTTCTCAGATATAGCCAAGATTTTGTTCTTGTCATTTATGACTAAAGCTCCAACACCAAGGTTGGTGTGAGAAGGTGGTGGCAAGTTTGGTTCCACCTCTGAGGGCAGCCATTTGTACATCATCACAAAATCATCTCTGGCATGGTGAAAATTAAAACCTTTCTAAGAATACCAATTTATTTAAAAACAACAATTTCTACAACTACATACATTCAGGGCTTGGAACCAGTTTTACAGGAAACCAAAATTGTATCAGTTATATTCAAAAGTGTTACATTGTGTTTACATTACAATAATTAACCTAACACCTAAATTAACTAGTTGATGCCATACAGCCGTAGTGTGGCAAAGCGTCCGCGCTATTTTATTGACTGTCAATATCCTATTATAATATTATAAACGCGAAAGTTTGTAAGTATGGATGGATGGATGTTTGTTACTCAATCACGCCGCAAGAACTGAACCGATTTGGCTGAAATTTGGCACAGAGATAGTTTATAGTCTGGAATAGCACATATAGCACATAGGGTACTTTTTATCCCGGAAAATAAGAGAGTTCCCGCGGGAATTAAAAGAACCTTAATTGACGCGAACGAAGTCATGGGCATCAACTTGTACGCTGTAACTTAATATTGGGCGCTGATTGGCCCTTTCTTCAGCCAATCGCAGTCTGTTGGAAAAGCATTAAATTTAAGTTTGGTAAACCAGTTAATGATGGTAATTTGAAAGAAATTGAATTATAAACGGTTTCACTCTTAATCATTCAAGCAAACATAACTAAACTTCACTGAAATGATTTTGATACAGGGCCTAAAGGTCTAAACACATTTGTAATATTTCCGGTATCCAAGCCCTGTTTGTACTAAGCCAATAAAAATAAAAAATTCCCTTAAAAATAGATGGAAAACAATGTTTTTGATTTGCACTTCAAAATAATTTATATCACGGGTGGCCAACCGATCAATCGCGGCTATTAGTCAAGTCGATTGCAGCATGACTTTGCAAATCTAGCGAAAGATGCTCAGGCGCAATGCTCACACTAATATTGTGAACAAGTAGTTAGCAACTAGTTACTAAGAATTCAATAAATTTATGTTTTCCCTTTTTTTCAAATAAAAAATACTACATAAGTAACTTATACTGTTTCATTTATCAAGAAGTATGAAATTGGTAGATCTCACAGGGTTTCATCAGTAAATAGTAGATCTTAGCTCTAATCAAGTTGGCCATCCCTGATTTATTCCATATTCAGTAATTAAACACAAATTATACGACTCAAATTTAGTATTGGATCTAAAATAAATAATCCAGAAAATTTTTGTACTAATGGGTCATGAGCATGACAGTATTAAAATATTTATTATTTACTTAATTGAAATAAAAATGAAAAATCTTACTTGTGCTAATAGGGGAACATAAATTGAGTCTTCTATATGAACTTTAAACCATATACATTTTCTTCCTTCTGAAGACCATTTTTTGAGCGATTCTGAAATTAATGAAATAATAAACAGATGTAATAATAATTTAAGATCATCACCATAATCATAGCAATTTCTCACTACTGAGCACAGGTCTCCTCTTAGAGAAGGGTTACAGGTCATAGTCCACAACACTGTGCAAATGGGCAGACTTCACACACCTTTGAAAACATTAGGGAGAACTTTCAGGCATGCAGGTATCCTCACAATGTTTTCCTTGACAATTGAAGCATATGACATTTAATTGCTTAAATGCATATAACTCTGAAGTCAGAGGTTTGTACCTGGGAACCTGCAATCCCTCCAATAGAAGTCCACAGTCCTAACCACTAGGCAATCACTGATAGGGTTTAATAAAAACTGCCACACCTTCATCCTACCTTTTGAATAAAGTTGAATTTTTGACATTTAACAATACAAGAAATCAAAGATGTTTGATTTCTATATATACCTTTATTACATCACATTGGTAATTAAAAGTAAAACAACTTACCTACTAATGTACTGCTGAATATTTCTTTTGTGAATTTTAACGAAGCTGAATCTACAGTGATGCCGTTAAATCTGTCTTTTTCTTCAACAAATAGTTGCAATGAAGAAAGCTTGTAATTTGTACATGATAACTTTCTGAAAATGTTTATACCAGATAAATACCACATTGTTAAAAAATATCAGATTAGATACACTGAAATTGCAAACCATACCTGGAAATCTTCAAAATATTGCTTAGAATCCTTCCTTTGAAAATATATTGCGTAGCAGCAGTCATTTTATTAGGAAAATAACCTAAATATCTATTTGATAACAACTCGATCAATTTATTTATCCGTGAATATAATTATAGTAGAAAGTACTATAATATTTTTATTTATTTCTCTTCTACAATATTTATTTGATCTATTTCTTTACACAAAAAAAGATTGTACCTACTTCTATTTTTTCATTTTTATGTTATTTTCACAGACCAGTAACAATAATATACAGACACCCATGTCCACCATTCTCTTTGATGTCCACGTTATTTTTCAGAGCTAAGGCTAACCTAGGGATGGCGATTCGAGATCGATCATCGATTAATCGAAGAATCGATATATCGGGCCAAATAAATCGATATGCAACACTGAATCGATTCAGTGAATCCCTTTCTTTCACCCTAGAGAATCGAAATTCGATTTTTTCGAGATGTCTGTGTGCCTAGTTTCTGACTTCGCCTCTCTTTGATAAATAAAAAAAAAAGACGTGTGGCACTCGGGGACTGCCGCGGTAAAGTTATTGCATAGCAGTTTTTATCAACGCCATCGAGCGGTGAGAGGAGTCCCGTGTCAGGTTATTTTCGTTACGGAATTTCTGGATTCGGTCTCCACGCTCAAGGCCCGCGACAGAAGCTATGCAATAGCTTAAAAATATTTAGATTCAAATAAATGATTTGTCTAGAACAAAAGACAGTTACAAAAATTAAATTATTATACCGCTGAACTTCTGTTTTTATGTCTGTTCCGCTGAACCAGTCTTGATGAGCCTAGAGATCATAGAGCACGATGGTAGCTGACTGCTCCCACATGGCACTCAATATAGGGTGACCAACCCAATAGCTAGCACTGCACCAGTTTATTCGCACTTTGGCAAAAAAGATTAAAATATAAGTTTCTGATTGTGGTTTTTAAATTTTCAGATTAAAAAATATTTAGGGGAATTCATATTTTTCACAATCGAAACCTTTCTAATCTGGAAAGTTTTAAAATGACGTCAGTATCGTAGTTGAAAGATATCGTTCTGGAGTTCCCGAAGTTTTTCGGCTATTTTGACTCATCGATGTTAAGGGTCAGTACTTACTTAATAATGATTTAACTGTGGTTTTATTTGAGTTTTTATAATATAATTGTTTTCAAATGATTTTCTAAGTATTATTAGTTACTAATTCAAAAAGTAAATGAAACTTTCCCGTTATTTCATTGCAAAACAAGGGGTGTCAGTATCTGGTTACAAAATTTGGAGATTTTCCTGTTTATTAACACTCCGAAGCGATTCGATTCCCTAGCAGACTGGGAGTCTGTAGACGATCTTAACAAGTGTGTGTAAACTGTCCATACTCTGGAGTCTAAATTCTTTAAGACCCATCACACGAAAAGGACCGAGAAGTTCTCTGCCCTTACTCTCAAACTGATGGAAGACTGACAAGAGATGAGACTTCAGTCGTCAGCAGACGCGGATGCCTACTGGTAGGTTAATAGGCAGATCTCTAAGAAAAGAACTCGCGACCTGCGGGCCTTGAATACCAAGTGTATTAAAGATACCATCTAGTGGAACAGAAGTTCCATCCCAAAGAGTCCGTGAGAGATCTATCTATCGGACAGAGCCAGCTGACGCGGCTGAAAACTGACGAAGGCTGTCACGTTTCTTCTCCACCTGAGGTATGGAGAGAGGTTGAGAAGTTCTATGGGCAGTTATTTATCACGAAACAAAAATCATTCAGCGGACGATGGAGAGAGCTATGCTCGGAGTATCCCTGCGAGATCATATCAGAAATGAGGATATCTGTAAGAGAATCAAAGTCACGGACATAGCTAAGAGAAACTGAAGTGGAAATGGGCGGGCATATAGTTCGAAGAGCTGATGGTCGATGGGATCCCATGGTGTTGGAGTAGCGATCCCGTACCGGGATATTCCCTTTAAACCGTATATTTCCCTTAAACTCTATTAAAATCTGAGTGTTGATAATTGGATAATTTTGTGCCCATAACTGGCAACAAATGTGCGAATAATTGGGGACTAGGTCATTTTTTAATCTTATTTAAAATTCTAGTTGATTTAAACAAAAAAATTTCAATATCTCCTTTAATTATATATTTTATTAAACAAGTAACCTTATGAACACAGTGATTTATAGAATTTGGTTAAATTTATACTTAATAAACATGTTTGAAATAAGATAAACTCTTAAAGTGCCCATAATTGGGTCTGCCACCCTAGTTCCTTCTACACGTCAATCAAGTCAATCAAGTGGGGTCCAAGAAAAAATTACAGCAGCCTGTTCCTATGACCTTCAGTATTAAGCATAGATTAGGTAATTATAGAAGTCAGTGGTATTCACCCACATGTCAGCCACTGTCCAACAAATCCAAAATGTCGTCCTCTAAATGTCAAAAGTAACAAAAATGACTTTTAGGTTTTAAATGCATGTGATGTGAAGTGATAATATTATTTTGTGAAGACAAAAATTACTTTGAAGTGATGTAAAGATTTGCTCCAAAATAAATTATTATAAAAACTAACAATGGCTGGACGAGGAGAGAGAGGTGTATCGCGCGTTTTAGATAAGTTAGAAGCCTCCGTCAATTCGGGTCAATATTACGAGGCACATCAAATGTATAGAACACTTTATTTCAGGTAAAACTATTTACTACGCGCGTAAATTTTGTCTACAACCATAAATTGAAATAGTTCTTTGATTAAAATTATTACATTTCAGATATTTAAGCCAAAAGAAGTACCCTGAATTATTAAATTTATTGTATAAAGGATCGTCACTTTTGCTACAACGTGATCAACAAGGCAGTGGTGCAGATTTGGCAATACTTTTAATAGATGTTTTAACAAAATCAGAAACGAAACCTTGTCCAGAATGGATAGAGAAAATAGCAAAACTGTTTGAAATTATGAAGTCTACTATTCCTGAGCGAGAAATCTTTCTCACAAATGCTGTGAAGTGGTCAATGGATAATAGTAAAAAGGGCCATCCTCTCCTTCACAAGGTAAATTTCTCTATGACTTATACAAAGTTTTATTGCTTAATTATCATGTACAATTGAATAAATTGAAGATTTTAGTTTATACTTTTGATATTCAATCATTAACACAATACACTGTTATAATCAGTTCATAATTCATATTGAACCTGTCTCATTTGAGAAATTGAAGAATATTCTTATATTCCGATGGTCAGTAAAGATATTACTGGCATCGCTGGTAGATGTCCAATGACTCAATAACCCTACACACAACAGACCATGACTGGTTTAAGTGTGGAAACCAGCCCAGAATGGAGAAGACTCAATAGCCCAACCCCTTCGGCTGCATAAGAAACCAATGCTACGTAACCAGTTTCAAGCAAATAATATTTTGCCTTCCTTTGTACGAATTAATTTTGTTCTTTGTAAAATACTAATTATTAACTTGTGCTACATAGCCAGCCGCCCTAGCTATATTACAAATGTGTTCTCTTTCCATGATCTCTAACACTAGCTAGAGCAGGGGTTTCCAAAGTTTTTTCTGACACTTCCTTTCCGAAAGGCTACAACGTGCGATAAAAAACTTAGGAGCCCCTGCTCTACAGTGTTAGCTGTCATGGAAAGATAAATGTTTGTAATACAGCTAGGGCTAGATATAGCTCTTATGTAAGAATGTTCATATGCCTTGCTTGAATCCAGTGGCTAACTAGGACTCCTTTTGTTGGTCTAACTAATGGAGGTTTACCAACACTCCAGTTCAACATGAGACATTAACCTTCAAAGTCCTTGGGATACCTAAGCTTATTGGTTCCTCAAACTAATTGCGTTTTTAGCTTTGTAATCCATTTAGCTAAACGAATACTACATGTTCAGCAAATAGCACATATCACTTTACATGACCTTTTTATTTTTCAGAAAATAGCAGAAGTATATTGGAAGGAAAAGAAATATACATCAGCACATAGACATTTCTTACACTCAAGTGATGGGGCAGCATATGCTAACATGCTAATAGAATTGCACACAACTAAAGGTCTGAAGTCGGAAGTAGACTTGTTTATAGCACAAGCTGTGCTACAGTGTCTATGCTTGCGCAATATGCAGATGGCCACAGAAGCTTTTAAAAAGTATACTGGATCGCACCCTACGATAAAAAATGAAGAAGGCCCACCATACCTGTTCCCATTACTAAATTTTCTATGGTTCCTTTTAAGGGCTATTGAACAGTAAGCATTCTTATAAATTTTTTAGGCGGTTTGTCTGTTCATGTAAGAGTCAGGCTAAACTTAAATCATCACCATCATCAGTCAAAATGCATCCACTGTTGGACACAGGCCTCTCTTAGGATTATTCCTAAGGGATATATATTTAGGTGCCTTTTTACAGATATTTGTACCACAGAATACCTAACAGTACCTAAAGGTACAAAATGATTTTAATAAATAGCAACTCTTGTTACCACACAATAAAATGCAATTCAGGTTGACACAACACTCTATCACATAACTCTTATCCCTTCGCACTCTTGTAGCTCCGCAGTTTACTGCAGAGTGCACCAGGCCTGTCTGTACCTAAATAATTAGATTTTTCTAATTTGCTTTTTTTTGTATTTCAGGAAACACGTCATCCAGTTTAAAATATTAAGAAACTGTTATGCTATAAGTATAAAACGGGATCCAAATTACTCTGTGTATTTAGACACCATTGGCCGTATTTGGTTTGGAATAGAAATACCACAAAATAGTAGAAATTCCAATTCTGTGTTCGGCGGACTTCTAAAATCTATTATAGGCGATGTAGATGTTGATTCTTCTGATGAAGAAGGGGACTTTATGACTGCACCTGTTCCAGAGTTAGATTAGAGAATGGATATTTGAGTACATCTACGATTAATTATAATAACTGTAATGGAAAGATTCAATTTGTATATTTGGTGGAAGGTCTGTCACATGTGCTGAAAAGTGAAAGTTCAATTTTAAGATTTGTTGTTTTACTTTTTATTAAATAGTAACTTATGAATAGTTCATCACCAACGTTTTAGGCCATTGTAATTTCAGAGTATGTATGAACTTACATCATTTATTATAGTGTGTTTATATTGAAAAATGATTTTATTGTATTATACACGCTGAATTTTTAGTGGTTGTATTCCCGAAGCGAAATAATTTGATCATAGTATTACAATCGATTTTTAAAATAAAAAAATGATTAGAATCAAAAATGGAAAATTTACAATCGAGAAAGATAAAACTCGAATAAGATCTCGAACCAATAGTAATAGGTACATCGCACTAGCGCGCGAGGTCGCGTAGCGCGGCCGCGTGGTCGTTGACCCTCGCGCGTGCTTAGTCTGATCAGCTGATTACTTGAGGCCTCGATCGCGGCGTGCGTGCAGGCTAGTTTATGCTGTATCACCATGCACGAGAGCCTATTTTGCTAAACATTTTTACTTTATCGGCTCGTTTGAAGCTACGCTGGCCGCGTGCGTACAGGTTATTCTATGCCTTATCACTACGCGCGAGAGCTTATTTTGCTCTAAACATTTTCACTTGGTAGCTCGATTTGAGTAGACGTACCTACTAATACTAACAGGTAGGTACATTATGTCCATTACTATTGTTTCTCACACTTTCGAGTTGTTGATTATTTTTTTAATTATTTTCAACCAAAAACATTTATATTTTTTGATTTTAACTCTATGTTTCGATAGTACTACAGAGGGCTAATCGTTTCGCTTCGGGAATACAACCATTAAAAATTCAGCGTGTATAGATTAATTAATAACATGCTACAATAACTTGATCTTTGGTTTTTCTATTTATTAAAAATATATTATTATTTACATTTGTACTTCAACTTTTAACAGAATAAACATTAATTTAATAATTAAAATATACAGTTTTTACTTATTTGCTGTCAATCTAAAAAAAGACTAGTGATGAATTCTTCCAGTTTAGGCTGTGTTGTCCGTTGGTCATTTGGTACTGTTGTAAATGAATAGACTATAGATGGACACAGACACGCAATAACGATTCAAGCCATAAACCTTTGTGGAATTAAATACATAATGTAACAGAATAGTTAACTTTTCAATTGATAAATTGTGTGGGTTGACTCATTATTGCGTATCTGCGTCCAGAAATGCTTCACCCAATCAAAAATATAGGTAAGTACCTACTTTGATGATGAAACATCTACAACAAGTGAAGTTATATCTCTGGACCAGCTTGCTACTTTCATATTACTTTTAACAAGATTGAACTTAATGTTCTTTTCTTTTAATTCTAAAGCTTGGTTCACAATAAAGCGGTTGAATTCGTGTGCATGTGGATGATTGAGATATTCATCTATTTTCATCCACTTGCACTCTTTTATTTCTTCTTCTGATTTCGTTATAATAGTTGAAGTTGCTTTCAACATTACCACTATGTAAATATCTGAATTACCAAACATAGCATTATGTGTGTGTCTAAAAGTGACCATAGATTCAAAGACTGCATCTATACCAGTTTCTTCTTTCACCTCCCGTACTGCTGCATCCTTGATATCTTCATCTAAAACAATATACACATTTATATAGAATTCACATGTATTTTTGAAATAAGTCATCATGTTTGCAAATAAGATAATTCAATCTTTTTGCTTTATACAAACGAAGTGATTATATTCTCTTGGCTTTATACAATGGAAAAAATTAAAAGCAGTGCTTGTGGTGTACAATAAAAATTATGCGTCATGCATATTATAGTTGCTTCAATTCAAAACTACCATAAATCAAAATTACACATTTTTACAGAAGAGCTAACAGATTAGATTATATTACTTACGCTCGTTCAAAATGAAAATTCAAAAGAAACTGTCTTTTTTAAATATAAAAATACTAGTTGGTGCCCGCAACTTCGTTCACGTGGATTAAGGTTTTGTGATTCCCGCGGAAACTCTCTTATTTTCCGGGATAAAAAGTAGCCTATGTGTTATTCCACACTATAATCTCTATGCCAAATTTCAGCCAAATCGGTTCAGTAGTCTTTACGTGAAAGAGTAACAAACAAACATCCATCCATCCATACTTATAAACTTTCGCGTTTATAATGTTAGTAGGATGAAGGATTACGATTATATTTTTGCAATAAAAACATCTCTACAATTTTTTTACTTGTGGTACTTTTGGATTGAAGCAGCGATGTATTGACAAGATGCTTACGTGACATAGATGCTAGTGGAGACATCTCTTAGTCAAATAAATAGACTTGAATTGGAACAGCTCATAATATTTGTCACTAATTCATGACAGTACAAATAGGGACCCACAACCAAAATTATAGCTTGCTACATCTATATTTTTTCTAGGAACCCACAACCACAGTTATAGCTTGCTATATCTAAATTTTTTCGGGCCTCTGGTTGTATTGCACCACATCGATATGACAACTGTTTATACATGACAAATAATACCCACACTAGCTGACACAGTCAGCCTTGTCACAAGTGTGGATCTACCTTAACATGCTGGCTATTATTTATCTACCAGTTTAATTATTAATTTCTAAATGCCTAAAATAAATCACCTCTTTCTACATAACCACCAGGCAATTTCCAATGGGCATATTCATAATGCTTCTCAGTTACAACAAGTATTTCATTGTCATCATTAAAAACTAAGCCTCCAACACCCATATTAGTGTGACTGGCAGGTGGTAAGTTAGCTGTTCTATTTTTTGGTAACCATTTGTACATCATTACATAGTTGTCCCTCGAGTGATGGAAATTAAATCCTTCCTGAAATTAATTATTAAGTATCAATATTATTTCATAGCTACACACTTAAAATGTTATCAAGATAAGAACAATCATAGGAATGATAAAGCACTTAGTTCTAAGTAAATGGTAGTCTTAATTCTAATTTCATTATGTTTGTTTCTGTTGATATCTTTTTTGATACCTGCCTTTAATGGTAGATTATCTAGCTTTTACCTGCGGCTTCCCTGCCACCTATAATCCAAAGTATTTCTTACAAATTTTCAGCTGTTCTAACCCAACCTGTATATACAAGGTGTTTGTTAATGTGTATAACTTACCAGCAACCACCCATGCACTTTGACCCCATAAACACAATGGCGGTGGTAAAAAGTGAAAATTAATTATCAAAAACTTTCATACAAAATTAATTAATTAATTAACAAAAAAACATTTTGGAAACCCTAACTGAAGACATAATAACAATACGCCACATAAATCCCTTTCCGTAGTAATAATTCCAAGAATGACTTTGACCGCGCCGCTCGAGGTAAAGGCGAGGCTACAAGCAAGACTTGCGGTTGCGTTTGCGCAACGAAAAATTACATCGCATAGGACATAGTACGAGAAAACTCTGTCCATTAGTTTAGTTTCTAATGAGACATGGACCGCACTAAGTACTACTTCTGCTTGGCTTAAGACGCATCAATCTTCCGTTGGTTTCTCCCAAAGGACAGGACAATCCTGAATCAAGTAAATCAGATAATCGATATCGTAATTAATCATCTTGATCAATTAATCAATCATCCGTTTTTACGGTGCACAGCGGACATTTCCACGGTGCGTTGTGGTCGCTACGTCTATGATTTTTACAACGCGATGTCGCACTCCAGTGAGGGCTCGCCCTTACGGTGTTCGACGTACCTATTTAATATTCAAAGCACGTACGCGGCTTTGGAAGGGGCCGGAACTAGAGCGGGGAATTTCGAGCACCGGTGAAAATCACCGGTGATTTGCCATTCTCCGAAGATTCATCGGAGATCTCCGGTGAATTCGAATACAGATTTAGCATCAATTAAAATGTTATTGACTGTTAATGTTCTAGTACAATGCACAGGAATTTTAAGCGCATCGATATTGTGTGAACTCAAAATGATATTAGATGTATTGTAAAGGTTTTAAATAAAAAAAATATTAAGAAAAAAAATATTTTACTTTATTATGATAATTATTATTTAAGGAGGTAGGAAATAATGATAAAGTAATTGTATTTGAATAAATGTTATTAAGTTAATAATTAACAATGTTCCTCAACAAACTTCTTTTTATTTAAATTAAATTACTTGAGTTATGATTCAATAATAATCGGTTAAACACCGATTACTTTCACCGGAGAGTCACCGGTGATTCTCCGGTGAAAAATCACTTCTCCGCGCCGCCGGTGCAAATCACTACGCCGGACACCGCTCGCTTTCGACTACAAATGCTAGTAATATGCTTGCACTGTACTGCAAGCGATAATAATAATTATTGTATCGTTTTGCAATTGATTTATTATTAAAAATATCACACACATTCATTCGTTCATTCACATACAGTCATTGTTAATCAAAACCACGACGCGAGATATTAATTACCTGCAAATAAAGAGGCGGCAGTCACTTTATGGATTACGTAGGTACGGACTTTAACTTATGGAGTCCGAAAGTAGTCGGGAATATTCTTGCAAAAATACGAGATTTCTAATCGGTTTTCACTCTACTGAACAATACTACAGGTTTACAGATTTAATTGCATGCCGATTAATGGTTAGGTATCGCATCTGGAATATTTTATCGCAACGTTATAGCATAGCAAGTAGTAAGGTTGGGTTGCCTAAGATCGGATGTGACATAAGAACGGATGCATAGAATTTACCGCAAATTAAGCGATATTTATCACGGTTGGCAACGTAGCCTGGTCCGCCATTTTATTCTGTCTCTACCCTCAGACCACGAAGGACGATGCGATAGGAAATACGTGCGCGCTGGAGTTTTGAAAAAAATTTGCCGTTTTTAGTGAATTTTTGTCGATCCGGTCTTCCCTCCAAAAGTTTGTTTCGAGATTACAGTGAGCATTTATCATTTTATTGCTTTTAAGTTGAATTTTGCGTAGAATTAGCAAGTTCTTTCTAGATTTGTATACTTTGTTAACGCCTAGGATGTCTGTAAGCCTAGATCCGGTCTTTCCTCCCCTTGCTGAAGATCGGACTATAATAATCCGATCTTAAAACACTTTAAAAAATGCAGCGGTTCTCAAAATTTCGGATCGAAATAAATTACTTGCTAATCCATTAAAATAAATTGATATTTAATTACTTTTTTTTGGAATAACAAAAAGGTATTTATCAATACATAGAATCTTCTTCTCGATGTATCTAGTATTATTTCTTATTTCCTATGAAAACGATGAATTTTTTGTTAAGCTATTTTCTGTTTTTGTTTTTAATCCAGATCACTAAGCTGACATGCTAAAATGAAAAGTGTAGAGTCTGGTGAGCAAAAATAGTTCATGATCGGTGCGGGTATAATAATAAATAATTACTTTGATTTCATACAATAATGATATAAGGTTAAGAATTTATCAATGGTTGCTTACAGATAACCAGATGCCTACAAAGTATCAGAGACACACGCTTCGCGCGACCATGCATAATCAGAGTTAAAATCAATGACCTAGAAATATAATATTTATCATAAGTTCAGCCTTTCTTTTGTAAATAACTATGCATGGCCGATTTGAAGTAGATACCTATCTTCAGAAAGCTCCTTAGCGGGCTCGGCCGAGTGAATAAAGTTTGAGAAACTCAGTTTAGCTCTCATTAGGCTGAGGAGGGAAGATCGGACTAAAAACCAGAAAAAAAATAATAATAACTTGTCCTTGTCACACCACGCGGAATTACAGGACGATTTTGTGATATGTTATTGTCGACTAAAGACCGGATATGTTCTTCTGTGCACTCTAATGCTGCAGCAACAGAGGTGAAATTAACCAGTAGTCCGAACTTAGGCTTCACAAGAGTTTCTTGAAAAGTAGTCAGAAAAAATACTCCGTCACTTTGAAAGCTTTTATCACACAACCAATCCATGTATCATAATAAATAAAAGGTGTATCATATTATAACTTTTATGGTTAATAAGTTCCACTAACAGTCCATTTGGAAAATAGTTGTATTAAATGAAAAAAAAAATATTTTGCAACACGGTCCTCATCCCACTCCCTAAAAGTCCGAACTTAGGCGACCCAACCTTACGTTGTAGGCCTACAAACATCCATTCATAGTTTTATCGTTGGCAGTTCATTGCCATTGAATCAGCTGTTTTAAAGGTTGCCACCTAAACATTTATGGTGAATTTTTGAAGTCCTCATAACTTGGCCAGGATATGAGCTACACGTCTCATGATATTTTTTCATGTATCTATACACCGACCCCAACTTATGGGTTTCGGTAGGATAGGGACATTAACTAACACCTTGTATATATATATTTTAAACCATCCCTGTATTAGAGTGATCAAAAGAAAAATAAAATAAAATCGACAAACCATTGTGTTTTAGTGTGTACTAACAGCAATTAATTTTTATGTACATACAGATAACCAGATAGAGACAAAGCACTAAAATAGAATTTGGATAAATGGGTACCTGCTCAACCGTTTTTGTTACCGATGGGTATCTTTTTGTACTTAAAATCTTTGAAATCATAAAAATTAAGAAATGCGAAACATAATTACGTTAGCAAGTTCTGGTACCCATACTGCATCTTTTATATGGACTTTAAACCAAATACATCTTTTTTGCTCTTCATTCCATTTTGTCATTGAATCTGTAATGATGCAAAACATATAGAATATCAATATTTGTAACTAGCTTTTACCAGTGGCTACGCTCACGTTAAGTTTGATTTTCAAACCCCCATTTTATCCCCTGAGGGGTTGAATTCACAAAAATCCTTTCTTAGCAGATGCCTACATCATAATAGCTATCTGTATGCCAAATTTCAGCCAGATATGTCCAGAGGTTTGAGCTGTGTTGATAGATCAGTCAATCAGTCAGTCACCTCTTCATTTAAATATTTAGATAACAATACTGCTTAATTTATTGAATACTCTATGAAATATAGATATTTAAGTTTATTTGAAATTTTTTTTGCAATTTAAAGCTCTTTCTTGTCCAAGGAAATTTTTATAAATTAAAATCATATTTTTTGTTTAAAATTCTCTCTGAATTTTATTGTCCTGAGTTTTATTATACTTGGTGATATTAAGTAAAAAATTGAAATATAACCTTTATTATCCATATAAAGAAAACTTAAGAAACTTATGTTAAGTATTAATACCCAATATTAGTATAACCAAAACTAGTCCTTACTTTTCAGCTGAGTGGAAAACTGATCTAGATCACATGGTTCATCTTGAGAATCCACTGTTACTCCATTATATCTGTCAATAACTCCTTGGAACGTTTTGAGAACTGATGACATGTTTTCTGTATGGAGTTGTGAATTATGTTATCACCATCGATTAATTATCACACAATAGCAAAAAGCGTATAAGCGAAAAGGCTTGAAATAAGATGATATAATTTGTACATAGACACTATAATAATCTTTAATTAAATCAACAAGTAAATAATAATCTTAAAGTAGTTAGGTACCTATTATTATTTACTTGTTGATTGAAATGTTAAAATTCAAATTATGTTTTAAATTCTGTCTTAAATTTTCTTTAGGAAAATGTGTATCTTAATGGTATACTTCGTAGTTCGTAGACTCCTAATCAACTCCTAATAAAATTGGTCTACTCTATTTTGTGGTCTCACTTTAGATTTTAAACTTTGCTGTCATCATACATAAAGTCAGACCTATAGTGTATTATCTATGAGTCAGACGGCAGACCAAAAGGAGCGACCACAGATTACTATGGGTGCGACGATTGGATGAATAATCTATGGTATTACTTGCTGCACAACAATGACTTTTAGCTAATAGTGAGAGGGTGTCGATCAAACAAAAGCGATGGCAATTGTGATCATCACACGGTAGTTAAAATGACTTTTTAGACAATCGGGACAGCGCTAGGTGCGGTGTGGTAGATGTTCTCTTGTTTCGGTTCTATGGTTTTCCATCTCTGGCTCTCATGGAAATTGGAAGTATGACAGTAGGAAATACCTAATTCTTAGCCCGCGTTCACACCTGTAACTTTTACTCCGTAAGTAGGTAACGTGAGTAATTTATGATCATAATATTCGTTCGCAGATTTCTCTCACCTCTCACCTATCAAACAGAATTATATATTTAGCTATTAAAGTGAAACAATAAATTGAGAACAGCTTACAGAAATTGTAGACGCTGATATTCTGAACAAGTAGGTACATAAATACATTCATAAATAATTAACGATTTGTAAGAATCCCCTAAAAATAGTTGTGCGTCAAAATGACTGACCAAAGAATTAGCATTTTTCTCCAGTAAATAGTACTATTTAATACTTTTGTTTAAATATTTGGTAAAGTTCTTTCAACTTACGAGGGCGCATGGCTCATTGTTGTGTGCGTGTCGTACCCTATGATATAGTATATGTATAAAAGTGGTCGTACCTGTATAGTGTGAGCGAGAGCGAGAGCTTGCTTGCGCCTGACCGCTTCCACCGTGCTTCCATCTAGGCTCCTGACAGAAACGCACACTTACGCAATGTGCATGTACACGACGTACCTAACCACAAGTAAAGCTCACGTGCTCTCGTGAATTGCAAGAATATAATATATCTATTATTATAAGGTAGCAGAGAAAATAAGTGATCTGTCATTATAACTTCAAGATGGCTGACCATTTTTGAATTTCTGCGGCCCCTGTACTCTGCATAGATGTTTCTGCATAATAATAATAATTTAATACCCACATACCTATTTGGTACCTATAATAAATTTTTTTTTCAGAAAAAAAATTAAGATTTTACCTATAATCAAAAATAGTTTTTTTATTTAAGGTAATTAACCATACTACGGCATATTTAGACATCGATGTAGGAAGGTGCTAATTTACAAAATAAAACAGTTTCCATTCCTAGCACCTTCCCACTTTTCTAAAAATTATACGCAAAGTGCCTTAATATTTTTTCTTTCATCAGCACCCTCGACTTGGTTTGTAATTACTTACTTACCTAAGTCAAACTTACAAAAGCTACGTGAATATTAGTGACTAATTTTATTGTAAACTAGTTTTAACCCGCGGCTTCGCTCAAGTTAGGTTCGATTTTTTAAACCCCTATTTTACCTCCTTTGGGGTTGAATTTTGAAAAACCCTTTTTTAGCGGATGACTACGTCATCATAGCTATATGTATGAAAACTGTATGTAAAGTGGTTTAAGCTGTGTGGTGATAGATCAATCAGTCAGTCAGTCAGACACTCACCTTTGCCTTTATATTATATTTAGATGATGCCTTTTGGGGTACATTTTTCAAAACCTGTGACATAAAATGTATTTTAAAGTTTATACAACTTTGAAAATGAAAAACATTCATTCAAACATTCATCCCCTATTTGATGCCTTTGGGGGTGGATTTTTCAAAATCTGTGAAACATGTATTTCTTTATTTTTAATCAAAAGCGCAAATACAAAGTTTATACAACTTTAAAAATGAAAAACTTTCATACTAACATTCATCCCCTATTTGATGCCTTTGGGTGTGGATTTTTCAATATCTCTGAAACATGTGTTTCTTTATTTTTAATCGAAAGCCTAAATACAAAGTCTATACAACTTTGAAAATGAAAAACATTCATTCAAAATTCATCCCCTATTTGATGCTTTTGGGGGTGGATTTTTCAAAATCTGTGAAACACCTGTTTTTTTATTTTAAGCCTAAATACAAAGAAAGTTTCATGGATATAACTTGAAAAATGACGGACTTTCATACAAACTTTCACCCCCTATTTAACCCTCTTGGGGTTGAAATTTTCAAAAATTCTTTCTTAGCGGATGCCTACGTCCTAATAGCTACCTTTATGCTAAATTTCAGCTCGATCGGTCCAGTGGTTAGAGCTGTGCGTTGATAGATCAGTCAGTCAGTCAATCAGTCACCTTTGCCTTTTATATATTTAGAAGATGTAAATGTACTCGTCTCATAAGTATATGTGTTACGTAAGTAAGTTACAGCTGTATGTTCTTACTTGTTAGATTTATAACTGAAAATAAAGACCACTGTTTTCATAATATTTCTGTTTTCATAACCCTTGTGGGTTGATGGTATTCATGCGAATGTGAGGGATAGGCATTAGAGGGGAAAATTTCTATACTGTTTCTGTACTGTTAGGGGATGAATATTTGTAAGTATGAAATACTGAAATTTTTCAAGTTATAGCTATCCATGAAACTTGGTATTTTGGTTTTAGACTAGACATAGGTTCGGTTAGTTTTTTCCCTACTTTTTATCCCGGAAAAACAAAGGGTTTCCGCGGATTTTCAATAAACCTAATTCCACGCAGACGAAGTTGCAGAGGCAAAAGCGAATAAAATTATACTCGTATACCTATTAGCCTAGTACCATTACCTAACTTAATAAAAGAGGCAGCTATCATATTTTTTAATAACTGTGATACCTATTTGATAAAATGTCTAACAGTTTTAAAGTTCTACGTTAAAGCCAATCAAAGGAATCATATTTGAAGGCGATGAGTCAGAACTTGCTGAACTGTATCGGTACTTTTCAATTTTCCATTTGGCAAACTGCCAGAGAAAATGGATCTAATGCACAAGATGTATGTCTATCTTTCTGTTCAGTATTTGAACGTTATATAAGTAGAGTCAAATAGGGTAAAAGGACGCGGTGCCCTTCTTAAATTAATTAAATTATAAATAAATATCCCTTCTTAAAACATACTTAACGTGTAAGCTGATGCACACTGTGAACAGCTGAATACAACGTCGTTTGCTTCTAAGAAATGTTTTAAATATTCTTTGAAATATTTTTCGCAATGACATTTCTAAATATCTTTCAGTTATTATGCTAAATGACGTTACAATCGTTCGATTTTTGGTTTTAAAAACATATTATGATCATAAACATATTATACTATCTTCATGATTATGATAGACACTCGCATAACACACATTAGGTATGTAACTAGCTGATACCCGCGACTTCGTCCGTGTCAATTTCTGTTATTATGATCAGCGTGATATTATATAGCCTAAAGGCTTTCTCGATAAATGGACTATCCAACTCAAAAAAAATTTTCAATTCGAACCAGTAGTTCCTGAGATTAGCGCGTTCAAACAAAAAACTCTTCAGGTTTATAATATTAGTATAGATTAGTAAGTACGATTACCTACAATTACTTGTTACCTACTTCTGAAAGCCGCTTTCTTCGATCATAATTGCCTTGTAGAATTTTTGTATACCTACTGTATCATCTATGTTTATGAATAAAATTTGCACGCCGGAATGGCAGAATATGTTTGGAAACGACATTACTTATAACATCTACCTTGTACCCATGTTCGAGCAAATAAAAATATCTTTATCTTTATCTTTATCTACCTTAAGTAGTTAACTAATCGATTCGCAACCGACTTTATTATGCACGTTAGGTGAATTTTATGAGGTATTTTTAATGTAGACTCTGACTGCAGCACATAGATTGCACGAGCACCTAACACAAAACAACTTTTGACATGGACCAGTTTTCCGAGTAACGGCATCACATTTTTAAAAAGTGTTCGTAAAAGCGAAACGATAAAATCCCTCGTGAAAATGTTTGTTACGCTTCAGATAAAATTCGAGTGGAGAATGAGAGTGTTTTTATCTAAAAAGCGTTAAAATTTGTTTTTTATTTTTGGTTTTTAATTAAAAATTTAACTCTTCAGAAATGTATCGTTTAACTCTTCTTCTTTAAGTTAAGAGCTAAGCTCTTGTCGGTAACGCTTTTTCCTATTTTCCCGGTCCATGGCCCTCTCTTTCACCTCGCTATAAGTCCCTACTCCAACCTTTTGCTTTATTTGTTCCAAAAAATTAATTCTTGGTGGTCCTCTTCTCTTTCTATTTTCCCCTCTATGTTAAATTCATCATGTCTAAGCAATCATTTTTCCTCTTCTAATTTCTATTGTTTTCCAAATATTAATATTGTGAAAACAATACAAATATTTATTATTACTTTCTTTCAAAAATCTCCATCCAATAATGTGCAACCTACCTAATTTACTAACTTTTGTATACGTTGTCGAATACGTACCTATTAAGTACCACTGTACTTAATAGGTACGTTTCGACAACAGCTGTAGGTTGCGTTATTTATACTCCTACATACTGATTTTTCAGAGCTACATACCTCTACGATCTATTCGTAATCCGCTCCTAAATCTCTCCTAAAGCATAATCTGGTTTAGAAGAGTGATTTTTAAAAGTCGGTAGAACTGCAGCCATTGATTGATGGAACAAAATGCTGAGAAGCGCTAGAAGGATTTGGTAAAAGGATGGGTGCCATTTATCTTACATGACTTTTACTTTAAAAAAGAAGTTCAAAATTAGATTTTCTAACTAGTTTAGTTTCAAACTAGTATTTTAGTAAATAGAAATATATTTTTCCCTTACTTTTTTATATGCTAGGGTGTGTTTAAATGATATGTACCTACGTTTTCTATTATATGTATTATGTACATTGTACATGTATATGTATAATATACATAATATATTCAAATATATATGCTCAAAGATCGAATTCGCTCTTTGAAAGAAAAAAAAAACAGCTAACAACACGATGTGGCATTGATAGAACAACCCCAAAACGTGTTATGTCGTACTGATACCACCTAATACTATGTTTATACTTTATAGTATTATGGCACTTTAAGCAACGGCCTGACCGCGTTGTTGAAATCTTAAAACGATGATTGGAACGCCATTAGCAGATGCTGATTTTTGACATTAATGATACAGTCTTGATGTAGATAGTAATGTAGTCTTGTGAGATGGTATACCAATACAGCGGAAATGAAATCAATTCTTAATTAAACTTCATCCAAATCCAATAGGGCTAAGATGCGTGCCACGAGAAAATTTTGTCTATCAGAATCAGAATCACAAAAATCTTTATTGGCTCTAGTACACGTTTACTCGTGAATCTCTGTAGAGATTCACATAGAGAATCATTGGTAATCCTCTTTTTATACATATAATTAATCTGTGTTGGTAATATTATATTTCGTTTTACCAACCTCCAAGTTTGAGTTGGGTAAAATTCATCAATATATAGGTACTTATGTTATCATAGTTTTGAATACATTATGGTAAAATAAACAAAAACAGTAGAAGGGTTCATTTTGCTGAAAATTTCCTTCCTCTCTGTTATCGAATCGAGTTTCCGGGAACGTGAACAATATCTAAGGATTCGTTTGTTTAGTGTCAGAAGCCCCTAGTGGGAAAGTTATTTTAGCAATTGAAATAAAAACAAGTTCGAGAATAAGAATAATTTAGTAGGTAGGCGTGACTAGTTGACTACTCGTACCTACACTGAAAAATATTTATTATTTATAGCTTACACAAGGGAAAGTAGATGAATTTGGTTCCACTACACCTTACACCTTGAGGCCATTGCAAGTCTAAGTTTTACAGGCTTGAAATGTATCTTATTTTGTAGAGTTCGATGCATACTGTTTAGGGTAAAATTGTAAGTAGGTACAAGGAGAGAGATAGTCTTTGCTCCTAGCGTTGACTGCGTCATTACCTCGGCTTTTATTTTGACCAGAATATTTATTTGACTGAAATTTACTTCCGAAATACATGCTGAAATATGACAGTTTCATCTCAAACGTGATGCTGTTTTTTCTGCTTGATATGCTCAAGCACAAAAAAACAAATAATCTAGAAACTAGTAGATAGCTATAATAAACGTGTTTCTTTTTTCTTCTCGTCTGTGGAAAAATAAAGAAAAATTTTGCTCGAAGTGTCGATTGCACAGAGCAGGGGGACTAATTAGCGCTCTGAATACTTGATTAGTAATGGCGAAAAGCGCTGCTTGTAGAATTTGTGAGCGCGGCGGCGCCGAGCTTAGCGCGAACGAGGGTGTGAATGCGTGATGCGTTGAGATAATAGCTCCAGAGGCTGTGACCCCGGAGACAAAACATTACTCGGAAAGGTTTTTAAGAGATTTTTCACCTTCCCTTAAAATACTAGTGTATATGGCACACGCAAAATGCTCTGGTTTTTAACAACTATAATACTTTCATATAATCATCTAAGAAAGCCAATAGTAGCAATAGACGAGCGCGGATTGAAATCCGAAAGGTCGTCGATTCAAACTCGCTGTTGTACGTTGTCCCATACAGATTCCCATATTCCCATATTAGCCTAATTACCAAAGTTAGTTTGTTTTCCCCACTTCCCATTGTGTACTGTACCTACTGTGTGCACTTGTATATTGTTTAAATCCAGAAAGCGAAAAGTATTTTTAATTACATTTTGTTCCCAGAAGCCCTGTCATAACGACAATTACCAGGCACAAAAAGTATCCCTCGTCTGTTGACAAGCTTTGTAGATATCTAGCTATAGTCCCTAGTAATTAATATTCCGTTTTAGGTACATATCGCGCGGAACGGTCCCTCATTATGCGCGGAAAACTTTCGTAAAACCTTCATGTGTAGAAGGAACTTTTTCACGCATGTATGTATTAAGGCTTCAGGAAGTCGGTACTAGCGAATAAGCAATGTTATTCACTTCGCGAATATATTTAAGCCGCATTCCACTTGTTGTTGTTGGGTAGTATGAATCATTTATCCATTTTACAACAAAAAAATACCGTGTAAGTATACCTAAGAAGGTATTTAAATGAAGAAGAGTTGTAATCCAAATTAATCAAAAACTTAAGTAGGTTATATTTTATTGCTAGCTGATGCCCGCGACTTCGTTCGCGTGGATTGAGTTTTTTTAACTCCCGCGGGAACTCTCTTATTTTCCTGGATAAAAAGTAGCCTATGTGTTATTCCAGACTACTATTTCTGTGCCTTTCAGCCAAATCAGTTCAGTCGATGTGGTGTTTGAGTAACGAACATCCATCCGTACATCCAATTTTCGCATTTATAATATTAGTAGGAGACACGAGTGGGTATAGAATTTTATTTATCGGAAACGCTACACACATAGGCTGCGAGATTTGGCAAGAGTCCAGAGACAGACTCTATTATGTCAGGAATCCAACTGTCTGTCGACCCGAGGCTATTCTGTAGGTTACTACAGTTCGAGCGCAACGCCTTCTTCTCTAGTTGGCTGAATACAGTGGGAAGATTGATTTGTTTGTACATACACAGTTTTTGTTTTTTTTTTTTAAAGAATGTTAGCCAAGCTGAAGTTGACTAATATCCTCCTATCCCCCCAAATAAGCGGAAAGCTTTTGCTAGGAGTGGGTAAGACAATAGTGCAACGGGTGGGATTCGCACCTGCGACCTTTCAGTTTTGAGTCCGCACCTTTAATCGTTGGGATATTGGGGCTTTTTCACAAAGAGAACTTTATTTCTTGTACACGTTTTGACGACCGACGGCATAAAAGTTCCTAATCGAAGGTGTAAATATTAATGCAAGAATCGTGTTAATATACTTGTTTAACTACGTATGTGCGTTTATGAAAGCCTCCGCGGACGAGTTAAAACTTTCCCAGACAGGAGAAACTCACCACCGAGACTTAACTTAGCTTTCGAAAGTAACTTTTGTGTGATGTGTATAATATAAACTTGCCTACATATTGTCGACTGCTTCACTACACACCACACTCCTTCACTGACTATCGCAGTTAAGTAATTCAAATGAAAAATTATTTATTTCATGTAGACCAACTTGTGGGTCCTATTGCAAGTCGATATACCATTCGATACCTTTATCACCGTTTCGGAAAGCTGATTCTGCTGAGAAGAGTTGGCAAAGAACTCAGCAGTTGCTCTTTTCAAAACTTTGAGTAAAGGTTAACATAGACGACAGGATGGTGTTAGTTTATGACGGTGTCTAGTTAATAGATAATTTATTTTATTTTATTTTCATATTTTATATACATTTACATATATGTCACAAGACAACATATCGACCTATACGTAGAATAGAGTTATATATGATTATGGCACAAAAATTTTTTATTGCATTTTTAAGCCTAAAAAGATCTCTAATATTTACTAGTGAAATCAAAATTTTAAAAAGTTATGTAGATCCAAAGATACCAGTCGAATAAAGGTACATGTAGTTTATTTTCCCCAAAGAAGAAGGGCCCGACAGCACAAGTGTCAGTATTCACTGTCCTGATCAGCGCGAACGGAGGGTCACATCTGCAGTTGTATTCATGTTCTCCGAAATTATAGTGTGCACACGCTCGCCCTTTTATCTGCTATTTTCGTGTTAATTTTGTTATTATTTTTTACTATATGTGCTCAAAATTAAAAATACACGCTCAAAACATATGATCTTCCCTTCGTTAAAGCCAAAAAAAATTGAATATAGTAATACGACAAATGCCGTGGAGATAAAAAAAATGGAAAAATGGATGTTCCAGGTAAGTGAATGGAATTTTCTTTCTTCAGCTTTGTAATTATAATACATAGATTACTCTTAGATAGTTGTATATAATAATTTTTACATATATATATTTTTAAAGCTAAATAATTAAGTTAAACGGTTCCACATTCATATAGAACATTATACCTCGGAATGTTAGATTTTACTACAAAAACCAATCAAAAAAAGAAATATCAATTCATTACACCTATTAAACATTAATTCATACATTTTAATAAGTAATCAATAATATTAATTATTTTACCATGCTACTTTATTATTCGGAAATCATGTAAAATATATCGGGACAATGTGCACAAGTTACTTTGTTCGAGGGAAATTATTTTGAAATTATGAGGTATATGTGTAAATGTTCTTTTACTCTTGGTTTGACATTGAGATATATATCCTTTTTCAACTGAAAACTACCATAAAAGTCTAAAATTTATAATTTTTTTTATGTTAAGTATTTATAAAAAAACTACATAAAACTATTTAGACCTGTTTTCTGTAGTTAATTGCTTTAACGTTTTAATGATGTTAATTTTTGTTTTCAGAAAATGGCAGTGTCAATAGTGGAGCTTGTACAATAACAGCACTACCATTGGGAGCTGAAAAAATTAGGCAAGAGGTCCCTGATATATGGGAAGATTGATATATCAGATGGAACTGTAAGAGACAGTCGATTATCCATACTGCAGCCGGCATATAATGATAAATACCAGTTTTTGCTACTGACAAAACTAGCCATAAGGCTGCACCATGTTGCTGAAAATTCTATAAAAGATAATAAATAATGTCTACCGTCGCCTGCAATTGCAACAACTAGACCTAACACTTTTAACTCGGTCCAACTTTGAAAATTCCCCTGCTGTTAGCTTTGGGAATTTGTCTTGAATATCATCACCAAAATGTGTACCGACTCCCATGCCTTCTCCGTTAAATATGCATAAATTGTCGTGATGCCTTTTATTCTAACCACTATGATGATCACTGAACGCAATCACCATCTACAACTAACTCTTACAGTGCGCCTAACGACTCTAGAGATGATGATGTGCCGCATCTTCTTTACAAATTCATTATTTTGATTGATTTAAAATTTTCATTTTGCGCGGTACCCAGTGGATCTCTGCCACCACAATATTATTTTCTTCGTGATTTAAAATATCTATTCAATTAAAATATTAATAATATGGACATAAATAACTTAGATATGTTACACGTTGCGATCGGCAACGCGACGATCACATCCGCGGCAGGCTCAGTGTCCGTGACATCGGAGATAAGCTGCAAGAAGCCCATCTAAGATGGTATGGTCATGTAGCACGGAAACTACAAAGCTACGTCGGTAATAGATGTCTTAACATCGCCGTCCCTGGAGCTAAATCTCGCGACCGTCCAAGAAAGCGCTGGCTGGACCTCGTAGGCGCCGATATGAGAGCCAATAAATTAAGAAAATTGGATGCACAAGACCGGGCAAAGTGGGCAAAAGCATGCCGGAAAGCGGACCCCACCTAGTGGGATAACGCTCAGTCGAAGAAGAACTTAGATATGATTGATTTCTTATTGATTGCCAATAATAAATCGCACAGAAAAATTGTGGAAAATAGAGAAAATGTTTTTAAATCTTTTTGTTTGCCAATATTCGGTTGTACTATTTTTAAAACTCCTGAAAGAACTTATATTATATTGTCCTTGTAGCAATTTTATTTCGTTGGTTTTATTCAAGTTTTCTATAATAGGATTATTATTGATGCTAAATAATAGTTCCTAATACGTTATTTATGTTTATGTTTTCTGTTAGTTATTTATTAGTTTCATTTTGAGGTTTCTATAGTAGGATTATTAATACATTCTACTTACATATTTACATAATAGTTCCTAAATTTAATTTCCTAAATATATAAAAGGATAAGGTGACTAATTGACTGACTGACTCATCATCATCACATTGCTCAAAACACTGGATGGATCGGGCTGAAAGATATACAGATAGCTATTATGACGTAGGCATCCGCTAAGAAAGAATTTTTGAAAATTCAACCCCTAAGGGGGTAAAATAGGGGATTGAAAAATCGAACTTAATGTGAGCAAAGTTGCAGGCAAAAGCTAGTATTACCTATATAAAATACAAAGTACTTTCAGTTATTTTATTATTAATTTTTACATTTTTTTGTAAGACAATTTTATAGTAGGTACATGCTTAGTAATTAAAAAAATTAGTCAAATTATGTTGAATTTTTTTTACTAATAAATGTCTTATTATGAAATAAGAAACACTGTTTATTTTGTATTTATATTTCATCCTTTACAGCAAATAAGACCGTTTGAAGATAAGTATTTCCATAAAAAAAAGTTATATACAGACATGGTACGAACACTTTTCCCAAGTATAAGGTTACATATACATATAGAACATGGAGACATCCGCAAAAAATCGTCACATATGCATATAGAACCTCCTAAATTCCAAATTATGGGTTTTGCATTGAGTTTATTGATAGTAATCAATGCATAATAATGTTCCAAAAGTATACTATGAGAATCAATTCTCTAGAAAAATAACGAAAAAAGTTACAGGCAAAACAAACTTCAAATCGCTCTCCTGTATAGTAGGGATTTTGCAGAAGTAACTCTATTCTGCGTATAGGTCGATATATTAGAAGAAGTAGACAGAGGTATTTCATATTATATCATTGAGTTCCAAGACCCAACTTCTCAATCCTGATGCTACAGGGGTTCTCCCACCTAAACAGTGAGGATTTAGGAACTGTCGATTGTGAATTGAAGAAGCGGACGAAGTCGCGGGCGTCCGCTATTAGATCACATTGTGCATCACTTCTTTGTTTATACAGATGAATATTTTGTTTCACGAAGACTATATTATTATGAATATATACTGTGAAGCCACTGTAAGTATGCTAATATCTTTAAACTTTTCACGAAGTCATACTCACTATCTTGTAATAGAGTAAAGTATAAACCATCACTCAATATTCTAGCTTAAAAATTCTTAAATAAACTGTGATTTCATCACAAATCACTCGATTGGAAATGTTAATACCAGCAGGGCCGTACGCTGCGAAAGCTGTTGAACGGGCGAAAGGCTTGGCTCAGCTCCAGAGGTTAGATTTTTTTGATTAAATGGCGTAGGAACCAAATTTTATATAGCAACTTAGATATACCTAACTTTTCCATTAGGGATATTAGGTTTTAAATTTTATAAAAATGGTCTTTTTAAATGTAAAGATACTCTCCATTGATATTTTAACCCATGATAAACTTCATTTATAAGAGAATATGTGAAAGGTGACCTCAATAAATTATCAAATTAATGTTGACTTCAACGTTACTTATGTTTAAATTATGTTTAAGTCATAGAATTGAACTTAGCTTGTTAGAAAACGTCACGATTTGACAATATTATTGGTGTTAATTAATCTATTTTACAATCGTACGAATAAAACACTGACGATAATAAGATAGCTCATTCGTCGGTTAAAGTTAACTTGAAGAGGGTGAAATATGGACCTAAATGACAGACTTACGCACAAATAAAGTAAACCTAAAAAGTTGCGCTAGAGCCCTTGAGTAATAAATCAATGATGGAGGTTCTCTTAAAAAAAATTGCAGGGGTCTACGGCACGTAAATATCCTCTAATTAAAATGAACAATTGAACATATTTGAAAAAATTAACACGTTTCAAAAAAAATACTCGTAGTTTATTACTCACTGCTGTTAGTCGACTCAGTGGAGTAAAAAAATTGAATCATTTGACATACTTAAAGTATGGCACAGCGTGTTCATTTTCGATTTCTACAACAGTTCAATTTGCAAGAGAATTTTATAACAAGCAATATTCCAATTTTCTTCCTTTCTTTTGTCCAACGAAGCATAACATAATTCTACGAATCCAGATAATCCGCTTTTTGCTGAGCGAGCAATTTCGCATAACAAAAACCACGAGATCGCTGTTATGTAACGAGAACCCAAATTCAATTGTAATTTAGTATTCTTTTCATGAAAGTAACAACAACAAAAACAAAAAAAAAGACGTGTGGCACTCGGGGACTGCCTTGGTAAAGCTATTGTATAGCATTTATTTTCAACGCCATCTAGCGGTGAGAGGAGTCCCGTGTCAGGTTATTTTCGTTACGGAATTTCTGGATTCGGTCTCCACGCTCAAGGCCCGCGATAGAAGCTATGCAATAGCTTAAAAACAAAAACCCGACTGCAGATAAGCCAATTAGAAATATCTAGAGATACCTATATAGAGATATATTAGATATAACGAGTACCTAATTCTTAAACGGAGATTATGGCTCTAAAATAGTCAGGAAATAACATCTTGATTTGAAAGACCTATCCAGTGATATACCATGCAATATAGTACGCAATTTTTTTTTTTTCGTCTTTATCGCCATTTTATATTTAAGGCCGCCATTTTAGTTTTATAAAAACAAAACCTAAAATTAAAAACTTGGGTTTGGGGGTAACATGGTCTAACCTATTGGTGGCACGTAAGGACAACTTGCATTACGTAGACAAATATTAGAATCCCGGAAAATTTTTATCCCGGAAAATCAAGCTCATTCCCAATAGTTCAATCGTTGAACTAGTTAGACTTCTTTTTCTCAGTAGTTGAACTCTTAAAAGGATTTAGATGCATTTGAACTACTGGGAAAAGTCTGGCTTATTCAACGGTTGAACTAATCAGTGGAATTGAGTTGAAAATCAGAGTTTCTATGGGATTTTCAAAAAATTAAGTAGTCGCAGACGAAGTCGCTGAGGCAATCTACCTTACTAATTTTACAAATGTGAAAGTGTGTTTGTTTGCTGGTTTGTCCTACAATCACGCTGCAACTGAGCTACGGATCGACATGATTTTAAGCATGGGTGTAGCTAGGGTCCTGGAGAGTGACATAGGCTACTTTTTATCCCGGAAAATGAAATAGTTCCCGCGGGATTTTAAAAACTAAATCCACGCGGACGAAGTGGCGGGCATCAGCTAGTATTAGATTATTCTAATTGAAAGACAAACAGAAAGGAATCTGTCTAGTTAAACCAAAGTTATATGAGAAGCCTTCATCTCTCAATGCGGTTCCAACGGAACTGTAACTTTGTTAACCAAATCCAAAACACAAATAGACCCTGTCAAACTCAATCTTCAATATATGCTTTGAAAATCGATTAGAGCATGAAATAGCTAAATAAAAAAATTTAATTGGAGTTTTTCAGTGGAGAATAGAATGTGCTGTGTGTGTGTATTTGTTCACACACGTGTTTACTAGAATTACCTCCAGGGTAATTAGCTTATCTGTATTTATATTGCCAGCCGCGGCCGAAATTCAATCAAGATCATTATATATCTCTATGGATAATAATGATGACGATAATGTGACGATATTGCATCGATGCGATCATCATTGTCATCTCAGCCTACAGACTTTGGAATATTTCTGACCTATTAATGCTCTACAACTTCTACAAACATAATCAATCGTACTGAAGTGTGTAATTTGTTTATGTTTCTTTGTACTGACACATAATTTTGCTGTACCTACCCTTCGTACCTACCTATCTATTACTTACACAATTATATTGTTCGAGGTGCAGGAAATAAGCTCTAGGCTAGACTCCTTTACACAACCTACAATTTATTTTTACTATATTATAAGTGCATTGAAAAAGAAATAATGAATGTAGAATTTTGACAACCTCCCTGGCGCAGTGGTGAGCCCTGTGGTCTTATAACTGGGAGGTCTCGGGTTCGATTCCCGGCGGGGACAATTTAGGAATTTATAATTTCTAAATTGTCTCTGGTCTGGTCTGGTGGGAGGCTTTGGCCATGGCTAGTTACCACACTACCGCTAAGCGATTTAGCGTTCCGGCACAATGGCGTGTAGAAACCGATTAGGGGTATGGGTTGAATTTACACTGCTATATCCCTTCCAAGTTAGTCCACTACCATCTTAGACTGCATCGTCACTTACCATCAGGTGAGATCGCAGTCAAGGGCTATCTTGTCATCAAATAAAAAAAATAATAATAATAAAATGATCGATAGGCACATTACACGTGGGTAAAGAAAACAACGAAGGCGATTAAAATACAAGTCTAAACTATTAGATACTAAGAACGACACCTACTAGTTTTGCACGAGTGTCTACGAGAGTCTAATTAACGTGATGCTGAATATTTAGATTGTTAATAGCGGGAAAAGCTCCCTCTACTTGCTGAATAAAGCAGAGCGCCGGAAATGCTCGCAAGCTTGTTATCAGTCTCATAATTGCTGACAAGATCATCGTCCTCTGCTGTTTGTATTTTCTTTAAACAATTTTATAAAATCTTATTAGCTGCCATGAAATATACTTAAGTATATAAAACTAAAGGAAAAATCTGTCTGGGAGGAGGGCTTGGCCGTGTTATTCTCTACCACTCTACTGACAAAGACTAATCGATTCACTCCGAATCCAAATCAAATCGCCAAGGGATTGAGCGATCCAGTATAAGGGCTACACTAATTTTATTATTTGTCAAACTAGCTTTTTGTCATGACTTCGTAGGCCTGTAGGGCTAAGATGCGCGGCACGAGATGTCTACATTTTGCTCGTGAATATCTATAGAGATTCACATATAGATTACGACTAAACGTGTAGACAAAACTTTCTCATGTCGCGCATTTTAGCCCTACATGTTTTTAAAAATCATTAAGGATCCCATTCCCGAGACTCTCTAACTCTATAGATTTTTAACTATATTCATGCAAAAAATCGAATCAATCCGTGACTGCGTGATTGAAGGACAAACTAACCAACAATACACATAATCGAATTACTGTGATTGAATTTTTAAACATAATTTACTAGCTTTTACCTCGAACCTTCTTCCTCATGGGTAATGAACCCATCTTTAAAAATTCCATGGAAACTCTTCGCCTTCAAGAGTAAAAATGTGTCTCCAAGATCTGTGAGTCAAACATCAAAATTGATTCAGCGGTTGAGCCTTGAAAGATTTATTTGAATATATTAAAGAATAACAGCCAAGCTGAAGTTGACTAATATCCTCCTGTCCTCTCCAAACAAGCGAAAAGCTTGTACTAGAAGTGGGTACGATAATAGCCCAACGGCCAACCTGTGACCTTTCAGTTTTTATTCCGCACCTTTACCGTTGAGCTATTGAGACATGAAACATACTTTGAAGCTTTTATAGCTTATATTGTGATTTTAAGTTTGCAAAGACTTTATTTAAAGCATACTTTATTAGTTATTAATTATTATTAAACATATTTTCAAGTCAAGGTAGTCGAGCAAGTGAGTTTACTAGAAAATATCGTAAATCACTAACCAAACTCATGTGTTCATAGTTATAAAGTTCAAAGCGAGTGTATTTAATAAACTCTCATAATATGTGCTGACAAGCAGCTTGCTTGCATCATTTAATTTAATAATGGATTTTGCTTTATGTAGTTCATCGTAACCGAAGATCCACTTTTTAGCTTAACTACACTTGTGGGAGTATAAACTTTTACCTGTTGGATAGTGCTTTTCCTTTGGTAGCAACTTATATTATATTGCGCTTAGGAAAATGAAGTGAATTCTTTTTCAAAGTATAAATTCTACCAGTGTGTAACTAATGCCTTCAGTCTCATTAGCATTCTCACCCACAATTATCGTACCCACTCCTGAAACAAGCATTTCGCTTCACTGGAGGGGAGAGAAGAATATTAGTTAAGTTTAGCTTGGCTGATTTGTCTAAAATTAAAAACTATATCAGTTCAAATATTATTTCTTAAGATATTTTAGTACCTACTTCAGTTAAAAGGATGAAGCTTTGGATTGAATACACAGAAATATCACAATTAAGATTATTTCAAAGATATACGTACTTCTTACTCATTGTCCCTGCGATAATTTTACGTCGTAAATATTGTGATGCAATGTCCTATAACAGAGGTGTATGACTTGAATAAGTCAGTTTAAATTTTTCACAAACAGCTGGCTTACAAAATGCAGAAAATAGCCGGCAGGGAGTTGAATGTAAATCAGATGAATACGGAAGATTTTAGATGTGATTTGCCGGTAGTTCCGTCTACGTGTTACCTAACTCTATGCTAAGTTATTACATTTACGTGATTTTCGTGATTAGTGTTTCCCTTTATTTTACCGCGATAATAGGTAGCCTATGTCACTCTCCAAATCTTCAACTACCCGTGAAAAAGACAAAACAACAAACAAACGCACTTTCGCATTCTTACTGTAAGGATTAGTATAGATGTATAAGTTATATACATAACTCTGTTAAAAACTAATTAAACGTAATTAAGTTCATTATTTCCGAGCTTAAGTACAATCCAAGTTAAAGTTCGGTAGGTACACGATCTTTATTTGTATAATGAGCCATCGCGAGGGTGAAAGAACTTGGCGCAATTCCAGAGAGGGTAAAACTTTGTTGTCAAAATAGAAACTCCCACGAAGTAGTCTCTAGGGGCTTTGTTGTTCTTTGACATACAGAAATGCTAGTTGTGTCTAAAATCTTGCCTGGTTATCCGGGCATGATCTCTGATTAATTCTTAATTGATTCCTCAATCTCATGAATAAATCTAGGCACAAAGCTATATATCCACAGTTTGGAAAATAAATTATTTATGGCATTACTACCTTATGCCCGAGACTTTGTCCACGTGGAATAAAGTATTTTAAAAGTTCCGTATTATCTCTATGCTTTTCTGGGATGGAAACAAATTAAAAATTATTGGTTAAAATTAGTTAATTATTATACAAATGAAAACCACCATGGTACAGAACCAGAAGCTTATGCAACGCGTTAAGCAGCGTTGTTGAAGTTTCGAGCACTGCTCTCGCTCGGGATATTGACAAAGTTCCTAGAAACTAATTTTATTAGTTCGTAAAGTCACTGTGGAAACGTGCTAATGGCGTGTTTTTATACACCCAATGCCTAAATATTTATAACTGGAACATCATCTGCATATATTATCGTACTAGTTCAACTTGCTATCATACTTTTTTTTTTAATATAGGTATAGACTAGCGCTTGACTGCGATCTCACCTGATGGTAAGTGAAGATGTAGCCTAAGATGGTGCGCGCTTGCCTAAAAGATGCCTACAAATATTATAAATGTGAAAGTTTGTGAGGATGGATAGATGGATGGACGGATGCTTGTTACTCCTTTGTGCCAAAAGAATGAACCGATTTGAGAGATAGGTCATATGCTCATACCCAGAATTAACACATAGGTCACACATGTGACCTATGTGTTAATTCTGGGTATGACCATTAAGGATTAACACATAGGTTAATCCTTAATGCTCATACCCATAATTAAGAATTAACACAGGTTATATTTTATTTTGGAAAATTAAAAAGTTCCCGCGAAAATAAAAAACTCGCGGGCATCATCTAATGGATTCATATATTTAAAAATTTACACTTTACACCCCCTTCTTCTCCAATTAATATGTTCCCTACTGAATTTACACTTGCATTTACATTTTATGTTTGAATTTTTCCTTTAATGTTTTCTTTCTTTCATACATACATATGTGACAAGTCAAATAAATATACAAAAGTTTTCAGTAATTTCGTTCCAATTTTGAAATGTGAAAGTTCTCAGAAGTTAGTTTTACGACAAACAGCGCTGACCGCACTGTGATATATGAGATGCTACGTTCGAGCGTAGCAAACTGCTACGTCGTAGATGGTACTGCAGCTGCTAATCTTGCAAAGTTTCAACACATTAATTAAAAAGTTACAAAAACTCCTTCGTTTAAGATAGTGAGACTGTAGAAGTCGTAAAGACTACCTTCTTACTTACGTAGAATTTAAACGTATGCGCCCGAAGACGTTATATAAGTTATCTTTAGTATACAAAATAACATTGGTTTTTAAAGAAAAATATTTGCCGAGCCGAATTTCACTAATATTCTCTCCCCCTCCAAATTAAGCGAAAAGCTTGTGGGTACGACAATAGTGCAACGGGTGGGGATTCAAACGTCGTAGTTTTTAGTCCACACCTTTTAGCGTTGGACTATTGGGGCTCTATATTTGATCCTAAAATCTTCAGATTGAAGGTCACAAATATTAATCCAGATAATACCACCATGATTTGTGTCAATTATATCAATCCACGTATTGATATTGCCATCTGCTTTACCAATAATGTTAGTTCGCAAACACTTTATTGCATTTAGTAAATTTTCACCCTTCAATCCAAGGATTTTACATGAAATAGGTTATAAATTTCAACCGTTAGCAGTTGTGAGCATGAGTAACAAAATATAACAATGGCTACAGTTTATATACGAGTGCAATCACTATTAAATTAAACAAACGGACAAAAAGGACAGGATGAAATTTACGACCCCATTAAAAGTAAGTACGGTTAACTTTGTTATCAAAACCGGGGCATAAATATCTTTAGAGTTGTTCATATGTATTCCGTGTGGTGAAGTGTCAATAGAAACATGATAACGTCAATAAATGCAAAATTAATAGACAAATCTTTTCCAATGCTAATATTTTCCTTTGGAAATCGGTTTCTCTTTAACTGTACTATTGTTTAACCCTACTAGCTTATTATTACCTTAACTCAATCCTACTCAAGTTAATCCATATCTTGTACTTGGCAAAACAAAATATGATAGGTTCAATAGAGGCTCATAGTCTGATTCTCTTGTGTTCATCTGAAAATCTCCTTCCAAAGAGAAAAAGATATGCCAATGGCATGATTGGTAATAGTTGAACTGATATTTAATGAACCCTTTAATGTAATGTCTCATAAAAAATAGTCCTTCCAAGTGAAAAACACTAAGCTGTAGAGCAAAACACTAATGTTTAAATCTATAGTTCACACTCACACTCTGCCTAGAGTCGAGACAATCTTATGTGAACAGATTTATGTGGACGTGTTTGTATATCACTGTAACGCAGTCTCAAGTCCGAGCAAAGTCTGACTAAGCCCTACAGATCTCAACCTGAAGAATGCCCGTTTATTCCGTTTGTGTACTTATATTGGATTTCACAGAGCTGTATTGCAAATGGTGACCATCTGCGCTATCAGAACGCCAACTGCACGCGGCCTGCCCACTCGATCGATAGTTGCGATGCAGTTATATCAACTGCAATGAAACTACAATTTTGAAGTTGAAGTGCATTCCGTCTATCTAGATCGGCTGTTTGCGGATAAAAATCGATTTTTAACTCTTTGCAATTTTAAAACTTTTACGCACTGAGTTTCTGTAGTAGGTACTATGTTCTAATAACTGAGACCGCGGTGGATCAAGAATTAAATATTACTTGAGCTTAAGAGATGGTGTACTTTAGAAATACTTTAGTTAAGAAAAGTTAGTTCATGGCTGCTGTCTCAGAAGTCACAAAATCGATAAAATTTCCGCGAACACAGAATTTCATCAAACGGACAATGCGCTGGCAACTATTCAGTCCCTATTAAGTTAATTTATCGGATTTGTATAACATAGCCATTCTCTATTAGGTATTTCCATTCAAATGGGACCCAGTTGCTAATATTGTCGATTGTGCTCAAAGTCAGTAACTTGATATGTGAACGTCTGTGGACACACAATGTTAATGTATTATTGTTAACAACTAATTTTTATAAAGAATTTTCGATTCCCCATGAATGTTTTTTTTAGTGATTAGTAGATAAATTTGAGGACTAAAATTAGTGCAAAAATGCTTAAAGGTACAGCCACATTATAAACGCTAATTGCTACGACTCATTACCGCTTCAAGCTCACTTATGAAGTTTTCACCCTTAATGCATTTTTTATGCATTTCAAGTCAAGCTATACCTACTAGTCTGACCAGGGTTTATTAAATATCATGAGCTGTTCAAAGGCGGAAGTTTGGCGTCGTTCCAGATTGGGATAATACAGAAATTTTAGGGTTCTTTACCCAGTAGGTGCTAAACGGGTTATATAATTGCTATGTATGTTTACTTGTCATTACGACAACTTCAGCCGCAATAAGTAACCATTTGTCACAATATATATCGAGTAGGACTCTTGAGATACTAGTGATACTAGTTGGTATCGAACTCATTTGCAATAATTTGGCTCAAGTTTGCTCATATTATGTTTAATGTGTTTTACAAAAAAAAAATTCCATACAACAGCGTATTTCAAAGTTAATTGCTTCAGCTTTAAACTAAGAAAGGTAATAATAGGAAGTACTATTAACGTAGTCTTACAGACCGGTAGTAAATATGTTTTTAGTTTAGTCAGATTGTAATATGTATTATATTCTATATAAGGCAATGAATAATAAAATTGGGTTACCGTATTCACAGGGTGCCCATTATGTACCAAGGTCTTATTATTTTAGCAATAAGTATCTTGTCGCCTTGATATTGCACTGATATCACTATAAGTATTTATATTGTACGATAAGTTTTTTAGAAACGAGTAGTATATTTTTAACGATAATATATTACGATTTAGATAGTACGGAACCCTTTGTGCGGAAGTCTATCTCTAGAACAAATTAATATAATTTTTTTCCTAAAGCTTTTAGAAGAATATAAATAAGCATCGCTGACCTAAGTCGGTGACTGGATTGTTGACCGACTTTGGAGGTCACTTTAAGTCGATATTGTACTTGTTTTTCTTTGAGTCATACGTGGAAGGATTTCAACTTGTTAAATAACCCACTTGATAATATCCCACCATTGTAGTATACAAAATTATATGAAAGGAGTCAGGGACCTCAGAAATGGGGAATAAATGATTCAAAGAGAGGAGAATTTAAATTATCTGCTTTAAACCATATATATATATATATATATTTTTTTTATTAAATGATAATATATTTAACTAGAAGCCCGCGCCGACTTCGTCCGGGTTGAAAATTTAAATATTTGTTTTTACGGGACTGATCGCACAGAGCTTCTAATAGGAGGCGATTGTAAATAAGATCACCACAGGAATCACAGAAATCTCCCGCGTCGAAACCCACCGCGCGCCGCCCGCGCCGGCCGGCACCATTTTATTATTTTGTCAGAAATATTAATTTTCCGATAACTCCTAAGATATTTATTTAAATTGTATAGTGTAAAGGGCAAATATGTTCTAAATTAAACAGTTACGATAATAAACATATTTATTTAGATATAGATTGACATCACATCGGTTAAAGAAGGTCGAAAATAATTCATTATTTTTAATCAAAATTTGAAAGATAGAAATGGTTACTGTAAGTTATCCTTAGAATATAGACATATGCTATCGCGGACTTTTTTTAGAACTCTTTAAGAGGAACAATTCACCCATACATCATTTTCATCCAATAACAGTATATGACCCAGCGTACGCCTTGAAAACGTTTAAGAGTCAAAAAAATTTCCGACTTCTTTAAGCACATAATATCTAGCCATAATACATTTATGTGCATATTATATAGCCTATAACCATCTGGAATAATGTACCTTTGAAATGGTGAAAGAATTTTTGAAATAGGTGCGGTGGTTCCAAAGTTTGCTCCGGACATACATACAAACTCACAAAATTCGCGCTCTCTCTTTATTATAATAGTATAGATTTTCAAACATCGTTCCGCTGAAAGACTGTCGACTAGCTAATGATCATTTACGAAACTAATATTCTGTGATTTGCTTATTAACTTAACTGGTACAGTCTGTGGAGTCTACTAGGTACTTTGATTAGTTGGTTAAATATTCAAAGGGGCGGTATAAGCTTAGCTTTGTATTTGTGAGTGATCGCCAAAAGTTTTAATCAACAATTGTAATTGTTCCAAGGATGATGAAGGTATAATATTACTATCATAATAACGTTGATTGCAGCCAAAAACTGTACAAACTGGATGTCAAAAAGGTCTACTAACCCGAATAAGGCAATATACTTAAGCGGAATTCGTGCAATCACACAAATGCAAAGCTAAATTTCTGCCTCACGGAATGTACCTAATACCTAAACCTACATTACTATTACAGAAATAAGACCGGTATAGCGGGCGGGGCACACGGGTCGACAATTTGCATGAGAGTGCAGTTTTCAAATAAATAAAGTAAGAGTCTGTGAAAATGCTACTTTACTCTATAGTATAGAGTAATGTAGAGTAGTATAGAGTCTATACTACAGTACCCAAATAAAAACAAGAAATATCTAAATAACTGGTCAAATACAAAGCGGACTCGCATGCAAAATGTTCCGTACCAAAAAACGCCTTTTTCTTCCTTTCATTTTTTATTTTTATTCTTAGGTGTTATAGCGGGAACAGAAATAAGTACACATTCTCTGAAAATTTCAACTCTGTACCTATTACGGATCATGAGATACGGTCCGCTGACAGCCAGACGAACGGATGGACAGCGGAGGTTTAATAAAGTCTCGTTGGTTAATAAATAAAAAAATAAAATAAAATAAAATGAAATATATTTATTTCAGGCCATTGGCCCATAGATGTTAGTAAAAACACAATTCTTAAAAACTATGTTAGTTTTAGCCTAATTTAATTTATTATTTTAATTTAAATACCTGCCACCGCGTCGTACTGAGGCACTAGCTACATGCACATGTGTGTGTATCCAATGCCTCAGTATGGGGCAGTCAGGCTTATCAGCCACCACACTCAGCATGGCGTTGGTGCTCCCCCTCACCCTTAACCTTCGAGTACGGAACCCTAAAAAGACACTTTTCTTTCTCAACAGAGTATTTATGTAGAGTAAGTATTTTCAACAAAAACTATATTTTCGAAAAACACGGAAAGGCACGTATGAATCCTAAGTAAACAGTGGTGCCAGAATATACTCTTATATCGTTCTATATCAACATATTTTTGTAATTTGTCTTTTCCACGAAACTTGTGGAACTTGTGAAATACAAAAGGTGGAGAAATAATAATTTAAAATTAATATTTTATTTATTTTAATTTATTAAATAATCCCCGCGTTTTGCTTTTGATAAAGACTTGTTGTTTTGATTAGTTGGCAACATTCCTATTATTCCTGTGACGAATATATCATATTATTTCAATTTCCAACGCTGGCAAAGAGATTTCGCTAATTAATAATAATTTACTATCAGATTCGTGACATCATTATAGTGAACCTGTAGTGAACATCTTTGCATCGTAAGGGTATTAAAAATATTATTTCAATATAAATTATATCTTCTTTCAACATAATATTATATGTATAATATATTATATAGCATATTGACCTAATTTCAGTTTTCAATTACGTTTTGCGATTTGAACCTCTTATTGGAATTGTGGTCTATTTAAATAATTTAAATGTATTTTCAACCACAATTTCGTACATTCAATGTATTTGGGATAATTGATCGGTGCAGACAACATAAATATTATCTTACTAGCTGATTCCCGCGACTTCGTCCGCGTGGAAAAAGTTTAGAGTGACTTGCTAGTTGCTTCTATCCGCGAGAAGTTGTGTACTCTATGTCCGGTAACATTTAGTAGATCTTCACAAAAATTGGACAAAATATTTCTAATAGTACACAATTTATAATAAAAAAAGAATTATCAAAATTGGTTTAGATTTGATGAAGTTATGGAGCAAAATCAACAAAAACTTCCATCACCTATCCCGGATAAGCCTTATTGTTACCATTGTACCTTTCATTCAAAACCGTTCAGTAGTTTTCGCGACAGACAAACAGATAGACAAAAAAATAAATAAATTAATAAAAGGAAAATATGACTGACTGACTGATTAATTGATTGATTAATCGATCTATCAACGCACAGCTAAAACCATCAGACGAATCTGACTAAAATATGGCATACTGTAAGCTATTATCATTTTTGAAAATTCATCTCCTAAGGTGATAAAATAGGGGTATGAAAATCGAACTTAACGTGAACGAAGCCGCGAGCAAAAGTTAGTCTTTAAATATTACTAATCTGTGAGTTTTTTTTAACTAGTTTAACACAAGTGCCAAATGTTCACTGTGGTATGATACCTACAAGTTCGGAGGCTTGTATCCGCATGGAATATTAACAAACTTCTACACGCCTAGTTCTCCAGTTTCCACAGACACTGTAAATATTTCTTTTTATTTGTTTGGACTATAGCTATTATAGTTCGAATATATTTGTGCACGAATCTAACGTTTGAGATAAAATAAAATAAATATTCAATTTGTAAAAATACAAAATAAAAATAAAATTTTATTATTGCAATTATTTTTGATTTATTTGTTCTCAGTGGATTAATTTTAAATTTTATATTGTATATATTCGATATTGTAACTTTATACATTTCAGTAGGTATGCATATGGGAAATCGTGAAAGAAACAAAAATCTTTATGTATTCATTCATGTACATTTGACAAAAATAAACTAATTTAAATAAAAGCCGCTGCAATAATAAATAATCAATACTGTGTACTAGTTAAATACACGGCAGGTAATATCACACATCTGTTGGCTTCGGCTTCATAGAGCGTCACCTTTGTCGCGAAAAACGTCACAACTTAATGACGCTCGAAAACGAGCCTTGTCGTTGTCTCTTTATGGGGCTCAATGTATCCTTACTATCCTTACCAATATTATAAATGCGAAAGTGTTTTTGTTTTTTGGTTGTTCCTTCAATCAAAGAGCAACGGAGCAACGGATCGAACTGATTTTTTGCGCGGTCATAGTTGAGGACTTGAAACTCTTCAAAGATAATAAATAGATTAGAGTGTTTTAAATAAATAAATTTTATAGGCACTCTTGAAAGAATTTTTTTGTTTCTATAGTATAAATAATGAAGTATATTTTTCTAGGTTACATTCAAAATAAGCTGGCAATATTTAAATTTTATTTATATCCATAAAAATTTAAACACAGTACAATATACGAACCAGATTATAACGAACAAGGTTGAAATTTTTTTACAATACAATATTTTCACTTTGTTTATAGAATTTTTTGTGTTACGTTAAAAATACTGAATTTAAAGTTTTCTGTATGTGTTACAATGTTCTAAAATACATACAAGGCCCGGCAGCTTGAACACAGATTGTATAAAATTTTCACGCATACGAACTGTGCATAAAATAGCCTGAAGTCATGTAAAATATAAAAGCAAATGTAAAATAGGCATACTGTAAGATCTTGGTAAATATTTACAATACTATATTCAGAGTGAATATAAGAGCTCAGTATGCAAAGTATTTTATGAAACTAGAATATCACTTTGCTTTTATTACTTATTTATAACCTTTGTGCCTTCCAAATTTTGTTGTTTGTTTGCAAAAACGTTCAAGAGTTTCTTACGTTATATTTTTATGTTTTATATTTAACGACACGTATATCATACTCTCGACATTTTTCATACTCTTTTTAACGAATCTGAAAAATAAAACGAAGCTAGTCTATAAAAGGTCAACGTGGAGGAGGTAGCCTTTTCATTCGAGAGGAGACCTGTGCTCAATAGTGGGCCTACTTTACCATCGCTATGTAAACTTTAACCGACGAATAAAGGCAATCCAACAGGTTGGCAATATAAAAAATAAATAAATGTAGCAATATATATATATATATATGTAAATGTAGTATATTTTTAAGGAACATTAGACATGCTGAACTTGATACAAATTCCTCTTGAATAGGGTTGAAACGTGGACCTTTCAGTATTCAGTCTGCACATTTAACTGCTAGGTAATAAGATTACTTCATTTGAGCAGATAGAACTGCAGGCATACGCTAGTATAGTGTAAAACTTTGGTGTGCTTGTTGGATGAACTCGCTCTCATACAACGCCCAACTACGATCCTACGGTGATAAATTAGCTGCCACGTCGCGTCGCTCGTAGCGATTGCTACGCCGCCTCGTAGAAGACGCTGCTTCTATTGATCCTGCAACTCAGAAGAGATTCTCGACTTTCTGGGATATTAATTTCCATCGTAACAGTCATAGCGGGCGAAACTCTTAAAAAGTTAAGCAGGTGAGAGAAAGCAAGTATAAAGTTATAAACGAATTTGATAAAGTGTAACTCTACATATTCTTGTCTGTTTTCACAAAAAATGCCATCAAAGTCAATTCAGCCGCTTTCGTATTGTTCCGAAAATCAATAGTTTTTATTTTTCACGAATATACACCAATTTTTATTTGGAATCTTAGTTTATACCCTATAGAATTCTCTACCTGTGTGTTAAAATCCGAACAAAATTAAGCCGTTTTGTTGTTGTTATCTACACTATTATAAAGGGGAAAGATTTGTATTTTTGTGTGTATGTGTAATGAATAAACTCAAAAACTACTGGACCGATTTGGCTGAAATTTAAATTTAAGATAGATTATACCTTGGATTAAAACATAGGCTACTTTTTATCCCGAAAAAAATTATAGTTCCCGCGGGATCTTGAAAACTAATTCTACGCGAACGAAGTCGCGAGCATCAGCTAGTTTATAAATAGACAGACAAACAAAAATAAAAATAGGTTATTCTATCGTTCAAATGATCATAAGTTAATGATCATAAAAACACAAAGGACCTGTATTTTCACCTCTATTTTTATTTTTTTTACTAGCTATTGCCCTCGACTTCGTTCGCGACATGGAGTTAGGTTTTTAAATACAAAAAATCCCGTCAATACATACCTCCGAACAAACAAACAGACTTTCAAATTTATAATATTAAACAAGGAATTAGTAAGGATATAATATATAGATTGAAAATCCTTGGCTATAAATAGTTTAAGTTTGTTAGATAATAAACTATTCATAGTCCCTGGGTATTAGCGCAAAGTGATAGGAGATGCAATTATTTCTGTGGTAAAACGTGTTAAGAGGAACTACTAAAGATAAAATGTAGTACGTAGCGAAAAGTAGGATACGAGGTAATCTCGTTAGCTCTATCGGAACTTCGGATATCTTCCCCCCAGGGCGTTTCACAGTGTGGTTTCAAATGCAAAAGTGTGGTGGGCGCGAATGTGTTTCGCTTTTTTTATTCCACTTATAACAAGGGAATTCACATTTTATAAAGAGACTGAGCTGATGCCCACGGCTCTGCTCATGTTAAGTTGGATTTCAATACCCTATTTTACACCCTAAGGGGTTGAATTTTCAAAAATCCTTTCTTAGCGGATAAAAACTGACTTAAACTAAACTTAGCGTCATAAAAGCATAAAAGCTATCTGTAAGTATGCAAAATTTCAGTCTGATCCGTCCAGTGATTTGAGCTGTGCGTTGATAGATCAGTCAGTTATTTAGTCAGTAAGTCAGTCATTCAATCAGTCAGTCAGTCCTTTAAACCTTTGCCTTTTATATATTTAAATTACATAATGTATGTATGCTAATTACAAAAATACTATCCTTTCTGAGTTATCTGGTAGATTCTCCTAAAATTTTCTTATATACCTTGCTCTAAAAATTACGAATGTAACAAAAAAAAATAGCAGCCAAGTCGGTTGAGCGGTTTTCAAGTTATGCGGCAAGTGATTCTATGATTTATGTAGATTCCTAGCCTTTTCTGCGATTTTATACGCGTATATTTGTTTTTTATTTATTTTTTGTTTGTTTTTATCCAAGGTGTCTTTAGCTCTCTGAATACCTACTACCAGATTTCATTAAAAGGTAGCTCTCTGAGTACCAACTACCAGATTTCATTAAAAGTGGTTGACTAATTGATGCTTAAGGAACTAACAAACAAAGGGATTCACTATGTTCATGGAAGGATTGATACACTCGTACGTTATTTAAGTAACTTTGAAATAGTCCGTTCCTAATCCAAGGCAATGCTTTTTTGTCCCAAAAATGTATTAAAAACATAAGTGGGCTACACTTATTTTCTGATTATGCGGCCGGCCGGCGCATAGTGCATAATAATATTATTACAACGCCAACTCCGCGCGCAGGCAGGCATATGCTGAATAATGTGATTTGCGCGGCCAACGAGCTTAAAAGAATTATAATTTTCACATCTCACTATAAAAATAACTCGGATTCTACTTCTATATATTAACAAAATAAATTACGTTTGAATCTTCATGAATAACTTCAGTAAAAGTGGATCTTTTGTTGCTATTTCGTCTACACTAGAAACTGAATGATAAATCTTATACCTACTGCATAGGATAATGCTAAAGTTAAATGTAATATGTGACTGTGTATTGTCACTTACTACCAGGTGTGATCGTGGTCAAGGGCTGACTAGTTATTGAGAGCAAAAAGAGGTCATGAAATAAATAAATAATTCGTTAAGTTCGACCACATTTTATTTATTCACCGTTCAATGGCTGGAAAAACTTGGCATGTATCCAAAGAGGGTATAACTTTGTTGTCAAAATATTGATATTACGCCCTCCCCAAGGTCGTTTCTCAGCTCCTTTACCTAACAGCGGAGAGCAGTAATGACGGTCATAATGTCAAAATTTTATGCGACAAATAATGTCATTAAGGCCTAGCTACCCTCCTGGCGGTTAAAATTAAGTTTCCGATAGCGGGAAACTTGTTCGCTATAAAAACAAGCGAAGCGAGTTGAATAAGTCAGAACTCGTTTCACCATGGTGAAGGTTGAAGATCAAACAGTAAAAAGTTTTACAACTCAGAGTCGTGAAAGCAGAACTGGCTTTTCTTAATAGTCAAATTTAACGATAACCTTACTTTAACCAACTGACATGCAACTAGCCTTAAGTGTGTGTCTAATGCTGAGATCTATAGAGCGTGCTCTACTCAGCTCAGACTTAAGATAGAGTTAAAACGAAACACAAATATGCTCTGACATAAATCTGTCTCCTTTTAACTTTGTCTTGAGCCTGAACTGAGTGAGAGAAAAAATAAACTACCTTCAATATATTACAATATATTACCAAAATAAAGAATAACTGAAAAAGGAAAAGTGTCATACATACATATATCTCTTTATTTAACATGTATAAAAATATATAGGTATATTTGTTGGTATGTGTACGTGCGTGCGTGCGTGTGTGTGTGTGTGTGTGTGTGTGTGTGTGTGTGTGTGTGTGTGTGTGTGTGTGTGTGTGTGTGTGTGTGTGTGCGTGTGTGTGGAGTAACAATACGCCATCACGCCCCAACGAATGAACCGATTTGGCTGAAATTTGGAATGAAGATAGCTCATACCCAAGATTAAAACATATGCTACATTTTGTCCTGGAAAATTGCATCGTCTAGTATTAAATACATACGTGTTGAATTAATAACCTCCTTTTGTTGAAGTCGGTTTAAATAAGCAATCCAAACTTTACACTCACAATAATACTGTTTTTGTTGTATGTGGAAATAAGTCTGAACTCTGAACACACTGGAGGTGGCAAATCATTCCAGCACTTAGTGTGGACTGGGAGCAAACTTAAAAATTCTACGAAAAGAAGGCTGTTCAGAGGTGGCATAGAATGTTTAATAGGGAAAACCTTTTAGTTTCTTGTGCGAGCCGAGTAAGTGTGCTCAACCCGTTTTGGTTTAATCATTACTCCAAAGAGAAATGTAGCGAGGTATTAGTGATTCTATTGTTTAAAATTTTGCGTTAAGTACCTACTGTATAAATATGTAATGTATCATCTTATATTTGGATCTTCTTTGGTATTATATAATTATTTATTGAATTCCTTGACAGTTTACCTTTGTATTATATAACAACTATATTATAATGCTCTTAAGTATACATTTACCTTATTCCATTGAATTACAAAGTAGCCTGAGGCTTTTCTACTTGCTCTTTGTTATCTTGGGCCTCGCCCCCGTCCCAGCGGAATGCCTACACATCGTCAGGAAATGTTTCCTGTTTTTCTTTATATTTAATTATAGAGGCGCAGCTACGTATAGGTATATATACAACCTTTGATGGACATGATGTAACAGATCAGTCACTTATGCGTTACTAACTACAAAAACAATAATAATTATTTTTTACCCAAATAGGTACAGCAATACCAAAAGGTTTATTCAGTCTATGTATGTATTTGTCTATTTAAGTATGTTCCACTGCAGCGCCTAAACTGCTGATCTTATTTTGATGAATAAGCTGTTAATCGATTATTTATAATGGTCTGGGTGACATAGGCTACTATGGGTATATTAAATACACAACCAAAACCAATATGACAGATGTTATATTAAACTTTTCTTAGTCAGGTTATAGTTTCTAAATTTTTTTCCTATTTACGTTAAAGTTATGTAAAACATTGGGTTTAGATATTAGAAGATGAAGTTTCCCTTAAAGTTTCCTAACCGTGCGCGTGCATTTGCCTACTAAGCATCAAATGTTCCTGAGACGGTTTCAAATAGTACCTTTATGATTATCGCTACCATAAAACGCTAAAAGTTTTTCTTTGCTGTGATGTGATTTTCAATATAAGTGTCATGGCCCACTAGAGTGGCCATCGCGTGTGATGTATCACGGGTCTGCATTTCTGCCTTTCTTCCGCGAATTCTTCCGCGTGGCATTACTTTTTTTAAATCCCAAACTCTTTGTTTTCCCAGAATAAAAATTAGCTGAAAGTAAAAATAAAAGTAGGTTTTTAACTTCTTTAAGACATTAGTATTAGAGGTAACAGCGTCACATTTTAGGTTAAAACACACAAAAAATAGCATTGATCCGTTGCTCTGTTACTGCGTTATTGAAGGATAAACAAAATATACAGACTTTTATCCATTTATAATATTATTAAGTAAGGATGTTATCACTTGAAAGTACTTTGTAAAAGTTTATTTCAATAAAAAAAAATTATTCTATTCTATTCTTGGCGCAACTTGTAGCGTAACATTCATCACCGCGGAAGGTACCGTCGCGCGCGGCTTTTATTTGAATGAGGTACGAACTTCTTCAATAGTTGTTGAAATATTTCTCATCGTTCTGGTCAAATGCAAGTCCATTTCATTATCTACGTTTCGCTTTTTGTAACTGACTGTTATTTTTTGCCGTTTGTTGTCTTGTCGTAAAAACGTATGCGGTCTGCAGCACGCGACTTGTCACGCTAGTGGGTTGTAGCTCTAACTTTAAACTCAAAGGACTTTAATTCGTATTTACATATAAGCCATTGAAAGCTCGGTAGAGTTAAGGTAGGTTAAGGTATTTGATATTTTTAGGTCTTTAGCCTGCTTTTCGGCTTTAATGGATACACAACTAGGTAGGTACTCATTATGTGAATCACTAAAATTCTACTGTTGTATGTCAATAATGAGTAATTGACGAATCATTTTCAGGCAAACATTCGTAGTTCGATGGTTCGATGCTGCGGCAGTTCAGGTTTCTGTGTACTATTCATTTTCCGTTCAGCTAATGAGCCTAACGAGGCTGCAAATCAAATGCGGCTCCCATTGCGGCGGCAGCAAATATACTCGTTTATTCACCTCATTCACCTACATTAAAAAGTCGTCTGGCAGTTTTAAATCTAACACGTCACACATAAAGCGGCTATGGCAAAATGTTACTTCAGTTTCATAATACAGACTTGCAAGGAATCGCGACACATTTTAAGCCTTCTATATTTGTAGCTACGAAGTTTCATTTAGCTCTTTCAAATGTAGAAAACTTCCATATTACATTTTTTTTACTTACTTTGCAATTTATTATTTCCTTAAATGCTGCATTTCCTGTATGTGTACAGGAATACGTAACGTACGTAATATGCAAGCAACTTCTATGTTCATACCTGCAAATTAAGATTAAGATTGAAATTTTGGAGGAAAACTTTGATTCAATCGATAGCGCTCCATAATCGTATCCAGTTGTATGGCAATTAGGTATTTGTGGTGATGCTACCTTAAACCAAAAATATTATCAAAGGACTATTTTGATATTTTTTTCATCCATCCACATGCCGACATTTAAAGAACAAATAAATAATTGAATTGGTTATACTCAAAATCACATAAAAATTTAATTTAGCAAAAAAACTGGCTAGTCTTAAAACAGTGCGTGTTGCCAGTAATGACTTATTCTATGAAGATAGAAAAAAATCGAGATATCGTTAATGATGATTAAGATTATACAGTCATCTTAAATCTTTGTATAGGTACACCAAAGCAAACGAAGTCGTGGGTGAATGAACAGCTAGTGTTTCATAAAGAATGTTGCATTCAGCATAATGGGCGTCATGTGGTCTTTATTGGGCGTAATTTTAATTAGAATAATAATGAAAACGTAGAGACAGTGCAAGAGAGTGCAGCGGGCGGAATGCGTCGCGTCGCTGACGGGCGGCCGCGGCGCGGCGCAGGCTCTAATGTGGCTTGTGGGTACGGCTTAAGGTTAACTCGCACCTAGACGCGCCGCAGGAGCCGCAAGATATTGCATTTGTCATGGTTTCGCGTAGTACGCGCCGAACGCGCCAAACGTACAGTGTGAAATTATTGTACTTCGGTTTCCATCCCGCATCATACAGATCAAACGCGCTGAATCTAATGACGTCATCTGTGCGCATGGGTGTAATCCGTATGCCTACATTATTTTACTAAAGCACGGCGCATTCGTTGCATACTTACGATTTCATAATTATAAAAATTTATAAGATGCAATGACTGCGGCAGTTGCAACTTCTGTAGCACGTCTAAGTGCCCGTTCACCTTTACTAGGAAGCTATATTTTATAGCTACTAGCACTTACGAGTATATTATATTACAACATATATACTAAAGTGAATGGCGAAATAGTCTAGCCACATTAATAAATTAATAATATTTTTGTAGTTGACTTTTAAATATGAATTAATTATACTTATCAATGAAAATCAATTTTATGATGAAATCCAGTATCACACTTTACCTATTTTAAAAACACAGACGCCATGTTGGTTTTACATGAACCTACATTTTTCTACTGTTTAAGTTAGGAAAATACTTAAATACTGATCAACTTTTAGCATATTGATAGAGTGCTTGCACTCCAGGAGATGAACACGGATTACTTTTGTATTGGAAAAATCAAAGAGATTCCTTAAATACTTTAACTAATGCGTGCGAAGTCGTAGGCATTAGCCAGTGAACCCAATGAATAATAATTCCTCCACAAATACATTGCGTTAAATATGAAACACATTGAATAGTACTTGCATAAGTTACAGTAGGGTCGCGTGGCAGCGGGGGAGGCGGGGGAGGCGGGGGAGGCCGGGGCGGGGTGCAGGTGCACCTGGGCGGCGGCCGGCGCCCGGCGCCCGACGCACCCGGCGGCCCACGTGCCCGGGCGGCAAGCGCCCAGGCTCAGGCTCAGTCGCTCGCGAGGAGCCGTAGCGCCGTCGTCGCCCGCCGCCGCGTAGCACCCGCGTAGCACCCGACGCGACAGGTGGCGACGCCCGTCGCCTGCGCGCTCAGCTCGCTACGATCCAGTCTAATTTATACGCCCGGCGCTGAAACTTTAATGTCGCCTCTTGTTTGGAAATTATAGTGCAGTGCTCCTTTTGTTTGTTTCATCAAGAAATGCAAATTGAGAGTTTAATTAGTGGTTAGTCGGTTTCCGAAAATGGTACCGTGCGTTTGGAGGATTTGAAATCACTTCTATTTTAATACTGTAAGTAATATTATAATTTTTTAAAATATTACAAATTATTTAACTAAAGTTCCTTAAATAATATGCAGTTGAATTCATGTATTCAGTCAAAAGGTAGCAATTAATCGATTAGAAATGTTTAGATTCTCATGAAAAATATCGCTTGTTCGCTTTAGGACAGATTCGCTTTACGACAGATTCGCTTTACGGCAGATTCGCTTTACGGCAGATTCGCTTTACGGCAGAAGTACAGTGAACTCGAATATATATAGATAGATTTTTGTTTAAAATTAATAATGCATTAAACAAGTTAATACATTAATGCTAATAGATGGCGCTGTATTCAAGTCATGTTAAAACAGTTTTGCGTCAACTATTATTATTTTTTATTACGTCTAATGTTAAAAGTTAATTATTACAATATATAACTAGTGGTTCGCCCCGAACTGAGAACTCGCGGTATCCTATAATTCCCTAAAGATAGTTTTAACTTTTAATTATAATTATAATTTATAACACATCCTATATTGTTCTATCATCAAAATGTACCTAATATTAGCATAAAAAAAAAATTCAATTTTTTTTTTACTTACTTTTTTTTTGTAAGCTTTAGGTAGGTTTACGATCCCAACAGAACCTAAGTGCCCGGCCTTCGGCCGGGCACCTGAATATTCATGTATAACCCTAACCTAACCTAACTTTAGTTTAAAGAAAAAATTCAAATGACGGACAAGTGCAAATTCACTCAAGTAGACTCGGAGAGCTCACTTCGCTCAGTCAATAATAATTATATAAAGGAAAGTTTTCCTTGGAGTGGAGACCATATTTTATCTCGACCTGTACAAATTTTGCCGTAAAGCGAATCTGCCGTAAAGCGAATCTGCCGTAAAGCGAATCTGTCGTAAAGCGAATCTGTCCTAAAGAGAACAAGCCATTCATCGCTTGTTCGCTTTAGGACAGATTCGCTTTACGACAGATTCGCTTTACGGCAGATTCGCTTTACGGCAGATTCGCTTTACGGCAGAAGTACAGTGAACTCGAATATATATAGATAGATTTTTGTTTAAAATTAATAATGCATTAAACAAGTTAATACATTAATGCTAATAGATGGCGCTGTATTCAAGTCATGTTAAAACAGTTTTGCGTCAACTATTATTATTTTTTATTACGTCTAATGTTAAAAGTTAATTATTACAATATATAACTAGTGGTTCGCCCCGAACTGAGAACTCGCGGTATCCTATAATTCCCTAAAGATAGTTTTAACTTTTAATTATAATTATAATTTATAACACATCCTATATTGTTCTATCATCAAAATGTACCTAATATTAGCATAAAAAAAAAATTCAATTTTTTTTTTACTTACTTTTTTTTTGTAAGCTTTAGGTAGGTTTACGATCCCAACAGAACCTAAGTGCCCGGCCTTCGGCCGGGCACCTGAATATTCATGTATAACCCTAACCTAACCTAACTTTAGTTTAAAGAAAAAATTCAAATGACGGACAAGTGCAAATTCACTCAAGTAGACTCGGAGAGCTCACTTCGCTCAGTCAATAATAATTATATAAAGGAAAGTTTTCCTTGGAGTGGAGACCATATTTTATCTCGACCTGTACAAATTTTGCCGTAAAGCGAATCTGCCGTAAAGCGAATCTGCCGTAAAGCGAATCTGTCGTAAAGCGAATCTGTCCTAAAGAGAACAAGCCAAAAATATAACTGTGCGGTTACAAAATTTTATCAACGTTTATTTGAATTGTAGATTTTCATTCATTTCAAATCGTTTATCCATTGGATTTTGTTAGTAAATGCTATCTTAACTTCCAAATACTTTATAACTGAAAAAGTATTGCTACAACAACGATTATAATCATCGTTGTGGCAATACTTAATAGTAATATTTTGGAATTAAGTGTATAAGTATACAATTAACTAGTAGGGTGCGTGGGTGCGCGGCTCGCTAAAGCGAACCGCGGTTTTTCTGTTCACCAAGTAGATCTTTGGGTCTTGATCATTTTTTTAGAAATTTTTATGGCCGCCATCTTGAATCCGCCATTTTGGAATTTTTTTCAGCTCCCTGCTAATTGGATGAGTTTTCGAATGACTTTCGTTTGAACACTCCCCACCTATCTTCGATACCTTGGCCGTGCTCCTCACCCGTCTCCAAAATCCTCAATCATCAGCACTCTCCATATTTTTCCTCCGAATCATCAGAAATTTTGCAAAGGAAACATATGAAATTCTTGCATAGTTCCCAATTCGCCATTATTTTTGTTAAAAAAAAAATCCGCCATCTTGAATTTTTTTTCTATTCATCAAGAAGACCTTCGGGTCCTGATCACCTTTTTCCAAGAAATCACTCTTCCATCTCTTATAGTCTCCGAGATAGACACCGACGCAATTTGTATGGTCGCCATCTTGAATCCGCCATTTTGGAGGTTTTTTTCGGCTCTTTGCCAATTGGATAAGGTTTCGAGTGACGTTTGGTTGAACACCCCCCACCTATCTTCGATATCCTGGCCGGTGCTCCTCACCAGTCTCCGAAATCCTCAACCATCAGCTCTCTCCATATTTTTCCTCCAAATGAATTTTTGTCCTCTATACGAAACCATCAAAAATTTTGAAAAGGACCCGTATTAAAGTCTTGCATATATTTTGTATGAAAAAATAAAAAATCCGCCATATTGAATTTTTTTCTATTCATCAAGTAGACCTTCGGGTCCTGATCATCTTTTTCGAAAAAACCACTCTTCCATCTCTTATAGTTTCCGAGATAGACACCGACGAAATTTGTATGGCCGCCATCTTGAATCCGCCATTTTGAATTTTTTTTCAGCTCTCTGCCAATTGAATGAGGTTTCTGGTGATTTTTGTTTGAGGACCCCCCACCTAACTTCAATCCCCTAGTCGTGCTCCTCACCCGTCTCCGAAATCCTCAATCATCAGCTCTCTCCATATTTTTCCCCGAACCATCAGAAATTTTGAAATCGAACATATGAAAATTCCCAATTCGCTAAATATTTTTTATGAAAAAAAAAACCGCCATCTTGAATTTTTTTCTATTCATCACGTAGACCATCGGGTCCTGATCATCTTTTTCCAAGAAACCACTCTTCCATCTTTCATAGTCTCCGAGATAGACACCGACGAAATCTGTATGGCCGCCATCTTGAATCCGCCATTGTGGATTTTTTTTTGGCTTTCTGCCAATTGGATGAGGTTTCGAGTGACTTTTGTTTCAACACCCCCCACCTATCTTCGATACCCTGGCCGGTGCTCCTCACCAGTCTCCGAAATCCTCAACCATCAGCTCTCTCCATTTTTTTGCTCCGTATGAATTTTGGTACTCTCTACGAAACCATTAGAAATTTTGAACAGGAACCTATTAAAGTCTTGCATAGATTTTGTATGGAAAAAAATAAATTCCGCCATCTTGAATTTTTTTTCTATTCATCAAGTAGACCATCGGGTCCTGATCATCTTTTTCCAAGAAACCACTCTTCCATCTCTTATAGTCTCCGAGATAGACACCGGCGAAATTTGTATGGCCGCCATCTTGAATCCGCCATTTTGGAATTTTTTTTCGGCTCTCTGCCAATTGGATGAGGTTTCGAGTGACATTTGGTTGAACACCCCCCACCTATCTTCGATACCCTGGCCGGTGCTCCTCAGCCGTCTCCGAAATCCTCAATCATCAGCTCTCTCCATATTTTTCCTCCGAATGAATTTTTGTCCTCTATACGAAACCATGCGTGAAAAAATTTTTTTCCATACAAAATTTTACAGGAGAGGTGATCAATGAGTCAGTGAGTGAGTGAGTGAGTGAATCAGTGAATCAGCACGAGTAGCTATATATATATTAATGCTAAAACATTTTCCTAGCGGAAAAATTGTTGGCTTGCTTCTTTGTGTGTAAATACCGTTTTAGTTTACCCATCTGTTTTCTCGTAGATATTTTGAGAGTGTTATAAATAAGCTACTCTAGATAAAAGACAGCTTTAATTTAGAGAGGAATATTTAATACATCTTAATTTCCTGCGAATTGTGCGAATTCTTGAAGAGGTAAGCAAAATTTCCTTACTTTTAGTCATAAAACGAGAGTTCGTTTTTCTTATAAGTTATATATTATGTTAAGTAAGTGATTCTGTTCGATTTTGGTTTTTCGCAAAATCCTTTCTCAGTGAGGACTATTACTACTAATACTTCGATATGCCAGGCAACTAGTTTTCTCTTTTAACTGAATTCCAAACAAGGCAAAGGTTCCCAATTCTATTTTCTGTTTTTGTTTTGCTTATACGTTACGCGATATCTTTGCCAATTGTGAAAAGATTTTAATGATTTTCTTGAATAGGCTGTAAATCAAAGATGGTAAATCAATTAGGGTGTTAATCCCATGTATTGAATATCACGCATTTGATATGGAGTTGTTATGTAATTAGTGGAGTAAGAGTAATTTTTATATCGAATTATCTGCATACATATGGATGGATAACTTCAGAACATTGATACTGCAAAAGTCATTGTTAGAATAGGTCAAAAGAGCACTATCACTTCAGTCGTCTACGATATTACAAGTCATGCAATTCTCAATCTTTTTTTCTGCCCCGCATTCTATAGGCAAAGGAGGGTAGAGTTCATCTTGAACGTCCATTATTATGAGTAAAGTCATGAATTTGCATAACGCTGATGCTATCTAAAATTGCCGAGTTTCCCAGCGTTGTCACTCAATTTTTTTTATTAACTGAGTAAAAAAAGGAACAGGTTTATTTTTTATTTATTGTGTATTATTATTTTTATATGAATAACAACAATGGAGATTTAAAAGAAACTTCATTGTATTACAATTTGTAGATAGGTACATTATATATTTTGTTACGATTGCTATTATTCAAATTTATTCATAAAATAACAATTCTAAATATTTAAAATTGTTATAAATTTAAAAATTTCATTTATTTTTAATTTTATGTAATATTTTTAATTAACTTTTACGGGACTGAATTTTGAAAAAAGGCACTTCAAATACAAACACAAAAATGGTAGTGGTGATGGTGGTCAGCTTTTGCTACTTATATCTCACTAGACGGTGCCCGCGACTTCGTCCGCGTGGATAAAGGTTTTTTGATTCCCGCAGGAACTATTTAATTTTCTGAGATAAAATGTAGCCTATGTGTTAAACCTAGGTATGAGTCTGGCTATCTCCATTCCAAACAGCCAAATTGGTTCATCCGTGCGGCGTGAAGAAGTAACAATCATAGACACATACACATACATACAAACTCTCGCCTTTATAATGTACTTTCTAACTAATTATGTCTCCAAACTCTAACCTAAAGTCTCTTTGTCACGGAGCAGTTTATCAAATTTGAGTTGATCAACTAAAATTGAAAACGAATTGACGATTGACTTTCTCACACTGAGGCCGATAAAAGGACCTAAAGGACAGCAGCTTTCAAATGGCGCCAAATAAAGTCGTGTGAGCATATGTATATTCGCGAAATTAGGCATATATAAACTAAAGAACTAAGACTTAGTGTACAAAAGAACACGCACGGATAAAAGCTTGCATCTCAAAAAGGAACCAATTAGGAACCTCGCAATCGCTTTCAAAAGCGCTGACAAAGAAAGACAAAGCTAGATACAGTAACCATATGCGCATTAGCGAGGAAAGGTTCCTTTATCATGAAATTGAATCGGCTTGTACGACAAAGTAGTAAAGGGCAACTACTTCTACTCATTTTATAAATGTTGATCAATTTCATGGTAGTATTTTGATTCAATTCGTAAAATCAACTTAAAACCACTTCGTGAGAACGTCTCTTAAGCCTTTACTACAAATCTTCCAACTTGGAATCATTGCCAACATCTACCGTCACTTACCTAACTCAAAAGCTCTGTTAATAATTTTATTCAAACTGATATAATAGGTAAGGGATGGTATTTTTGTATTTTTTTATAAAGGTATCATAACGTTAAGGTATTGTATTTAAAAGAAGGCAAATTTTAAAAAGCAGGTCATAGGCATTCGATTTACGAAAAGGCACAAAATGTAAGCGAACAATGTTTCCATTCCATCTTATACCCCGACATCATTAGCAAGCGCGCCAAATGAATTAACGCTATTAATAACCTAGATGTAGACTCATTTATATAGGAATAAATATTCAAACAATCTTTTTTCCCCACATTTTTTTCATTTTTCATCTATTAAATTGTGCGGCCTCGTTAAGTGACGCATCGTCATCTACGTTCCAGAAAAATGAGTGTTGTGCTCGTTTTCGCATATAATTTTGAATTTCAACGCTTTTTGCCATTTCAGTTTTATTAAAAAATGAAATAGCTTGAGGGAGGTGGTGGAGCACGGTTTGTAGTTTTAAAGAGAAGATGTTATTCATGTTTTATGAGAAATAAGTTAATACATAATATTATGTACATTTCTTAATGTTTATCATCATCGTCATTGCAATACTGGACATGAGGTCTCCTTTCCAACTATGAAGAGTGTAGGCCATAGTTCACCACGCTGGCCAAGTGCGCACACCTTTGATAACATCGTGGAGAACTCGTAGGCATATAGGACTTCTCACGATGTTTTCCTTGACCACAGAAAATGTTATTTAATTTAATTGTGCTAACGGGCTAAGTAAACTTGTTTTAATTCGATTGAACATTATAATGATTCATACAAATTAGTTCATTCATCAATGGGACACAATGCATGATCATTTGTCACAATGATGACAAATAATTTGAACGAAATCTTTTATTCGAATTTCGTTAATTGATTAGAAAATAATTAGATTAATTCTCTAGTCTTTTATGTAATAAGCTATGAATATATGCCTATATATCGTAACAAAGTTTATTTACCACTTACAATTGGGAATTTATTTATCATTTTGTACATAAAAAGAGTAAGAGCTTGTATTCATTTGTGGCTTGTTTTGTGGTTACTTTTTCAACGTGCCATAATATGTTCGCAGTTTGCACGCAATACGAAATAAATTTTTGTGCTCCCGCGAGATTATATTAATTACTGTGGTTTGATGTTAAAATAATACTATCAATATTCAAGGTATACGAATTAAGCACAAATGTTTACGGCACACTAAATATTCAATTTTAATTACAAAGACTTAATTGATTCCATATAATTACGTAAATGTGTGTTTGTGAATTTATCTTTCATTAACCTTTTAACCTGCTACATGCTGATATAACTATCTTTTAACCTGCGGCATGTAGCTACCTAATATACAAGTAAAAATTAAGTACGTTCTGACATAGTTTGGCCAGTTATTTTTATAAATTCCGCTTAGGTTACGTAAACCACAATTCCGCTTTTATTAAAAGCTGTCCAAAAGGTCTTATAAAATGAGTCCGAATACTATATATTTGATTCAAAAGCACATTTCTATCATTGGCTATCTGCCCATCGCTGCACCATACATGACCAAAACATTTGTGTCCGGAAAATTCCCATAACGATGTAAAACATCATGAAGCTTTTGTTCGGATATAGTTTTGGCAAACGCGTCGAATAGAACAATTTATTTGCGAAATAAAGTTTAATCCGCTTAATCTAAAAACTTCAAACCTCTAATAACGATAGCAAAAATGTTCTAGGTTTTCTTATTATAACTTTGTTAATAATAAAATAGTTGAATTGAATTCTTTGGTTAGTTTTACAAAATAGTGTAAGATAGGGCACGGGTTCAAGTTGCTTGGTCCGAAAATTGGAATATTATTTACGAGTACTAATATTAAGATTGATAGCGTCTCAAAGGGATTGGTGTTTAATATTCTGTAGAGAATTTATGATATTTTGCCAACTCTAAAGAAGAAAATATTTCTGGCACATCCATAAGTGGGTACGTCTAGTCAATGTCTTGAAGCGTATGTAAAATAACTTCATTTTTTCAAAAGCAAAACTGTGAAAATCTGTACAGTTAATAAATATTTGATGGTCTTCTTTACTTGATCGTCAAATATTCATTTCCTGTACAGACAATTATCGGAAAATACTATCATGAATGCTCTATCAAACATATCGGAAAGAAGTTTATTCGTTTGATTTTTCAGAGTGGTTATTTTACTCATATTAGAATGTAAATTCATACAGTGAAAGTAATAATAGTCCTCTAATATTGCCAGTCTACTTAAATATTTTAAACCCAAGCCAATTATCAGGAAATCATCGATGATAACGCAGAAGCTCGAGGCAGTATGTTCATGTTTCCACAATCATGTTATGATAATTACCGTTTTGATTGTGTCAATGTACCAACTAAAATTCCTTATTTAATATTTCGCTTTTGCATGACACATTGAGTTGTACGGTTATAAAATTGTTATGGTCTTTTGGTGGGTTGAGGGGATTTAAACTCGCCAGACTCCGGAATCACTGTTTTATTGCAGTATACACATACGTCACAGCATAAATAAAATTATAACTTAAGTATACGGAACGACACGGGCTATGTGGACAGCGGCCGGGCGGGCACTGGGTCCGCGTGGACGCAGAACACATGAACCCGAACGGGCGGCGATGTCGTCCGAGACGCGCATGCATGTGTGCGTTATCTTTACTATCTCGTACATGGAACGGGTTTTCGATGCAGCGGCCGCGCGCGCGTTTCCATCGTACGAGATAGTGAACGTTAATTATTATAACTTTGTAAATATGTCGTTGATATGTAAATACGTATATAAATTAAATGTGTGTGATATATAAATATGTAAATATGTAAATATTTAATGTATATGTATGTAATTATAATATGTAATGTGTATTATTATATGTATGTATTATACGTGTAGTTTTAAGTGTAAATAGGTATAATTGTGAGTGAGGAGGCTACATCACTCCCCTCCAAAGACCGTCACTACGGGCGATAATAGTCTGGAAAACGAACCTGACGCCCGGAGCGTGTGGTCTTGGGAGCAACATTAGTGTTGTGTGACGGCGGAGGAACTGGTACAGGTGAGTTTTTAGGTGTGCTAATCACTTTTTTTCCTAATAGGTCTTCTTCGTCGGAGAGTATGTACGCTGGTTTGAGTCGATCAATGGAGACGGTGACATTTTTCCCTTTTATGAGGAGAGTAAATGACTTGTCACCTCTCTGAATGATCTTATGTGGCCCCGTGTAGGCTGGCTGAAACGGAGCGCGTGAAGCGTCATCTCGAAGAAAGACATGGTCGGTGGTCGCGAGCTCTTTATATACGAACACTTTATGCTTGCTATGGCGCGATGCTGGGATTGGCTTGAGCTTTTCGGCGAATGATCTGAGGCGCGCTGTGAAATCTGACATATCAGATGTACAGGGCGTGCTTGAATCGAAAAATTCGCCGGGAAGTCTGAGCGGCTCACCATACAGCAATTCGGCCGAAGAAGCTTGTAAGTCTTCTTTAAACGCGCTACGAATGCCAAGCATTACTAACGGCAAAATTTCCGTCCAGTTATGGTCAGCATGGCAGGTAATGGAGGCTTTGAGTTGCCTGTGGAAGCGTTCCACGAGTCCATTGCATGCCGGGTGATAGGCCGTGGTACGTTTGTGCTGGAATCCAGTGGTCTTGGCGAGATATTGAAACAGTGCCGACTCGAATTGACGACCGCGATCTGTTACAATGCTCGTCATTGCTCCAAATCTGGATATCCACCCAGATATCAGCGCCTTGGCTACGGTCTCTGCAGTGATATCGGGAATAGGTATGACTTCAGGCCATCGCGTAAAGCGATCTATGGCCGTCAGGCAATACCTGTTTCCTTGAGAAACCGGGAGGGGACCGATGAGGTCAATGTGGACCTGCGTGAAACGTGCGCGAGGTAGCTCGAAAGTGCCTAAAGGTGCAGACACATGTCGACTAACCTTAGCACGTTGGCAGAAAAGGCAAGTTCGACTCCACTCACGGCAGTCCTTTCTTACGCCGGGCCACACGAACCTTTCGGCTACCAGTTTGGCAGAGGCGGAAGCGCCGGGATGGCTCAATGAGTGCAGGCTTTGGAAGACCTGTCTGCGAAAGTGCTTCGGGATGAATGGCCTGGGCGTCGGTGTACTGACGTCACAGTACAGAGGTTTACGACTTCCAGGGAAGTTCATCTTCTTAAGACGAAGAGAAGAATCGTCACTGAGGTATTGAGCTAATTCGGGGTCTTTAGCTTGTGCTTCGGCGAGGTCTTCGAGACAGATTGGAGCATCCAGTTTTTCGACCCGGGATAAGGTGTCGGCAACGACATTATCTTTGCCCGATATATGCCTTATATCGGTCGTAAACTGAGAGATGTAGTCCAACTGTCGGAACTGCCTCGGCGAACAATTCTGCTTCCTTTCATGGAAGGCGAAAGTAAGTGGTTTATGGTCTGTATAGACCGTGAAGTGTCTTGCCTCAACCATATGCCGAAAGTACTTTATGCCCTCGTAGATCGCGAGAAGCTCACGATCATACGGTGAGTACTTCTGCTGGGCTGGACTCAGCTTTCGGGAAAAGAAAGCCAGTGGTTGCCACACATCATCCTGCAGCTGTTGTAAAACAGCACCCATAGCCACGTCTGAAGCGTCTGTTACCAATGCAAGCTTCGCCCGGCAATCGGGATGTGCTAACAAAGCTGCTTTGGAGAGACTTTCCTTGGTAGCTGAGAACGCCTCCAGAGCTTCGCCGGTCAGATTGATAGGTGTGGAACCTTTGACTGCCCCCATGAGCAAGGCGTTAAGTGGTGCTTGAATTTGGGCGGCGTTAGGCAGGAATCGCCTATAAAAATTAGCCATGCCCAGGAAACGTCTAAGAGTCTTAACGTCCTTGGGAGGGGGAAAGTCGCGTATGGCTTGGATCTTGGTGTCTAACGGTTTGGTGCCACTCTCAGAAATCCGGTAACCTAAAAAGCTTACCTCGGGGGCTCCGAATACACATTTAGCTACGTTGATTACCATTCCGTAGTCACGAAGTCTGGTAAATACCTGCTGCAGATGATTTTCGTGTTCAGCCTCGTCTCTGCTGAAAACAAGAAAATCATCGAGGTAACAGTAGACGAAGTCCAAGCCTCGCATCATCTCGTCGACGAACCTTTGAAACGTTTGGCCGGCGTTACGGAGGCCAAACGTCATGAAGGGGAATTCGAACATACCGAAAGGAGTAGTGATGGCCGTCTTCGGTATATCCTCCGCACAGACTGGTATCTGATTGTAGGCTTTCACGAGGTCGATGGTGCTGAAAATCCTACAACCTGCAATATTGTGCGCAAAGTCGTGGATGTGGCGAATCGGATACCTGTCTGGAATGGTTCGAGAGTTGAGTTGACGGTAGTCTCCACAGGGTCGCCAGCCATTATCTTTTTTCGGTGCGAGGTGCAGTGGGGATGACCACGGACTTTCGGAAGGCCTCGCTGTACCGTTGGCTAGCATCGCCTCGAACTCCGCTTTTGCCACCTTTAATTTGTCGGGAGCAAGACGTCTGGGTTGACACGTGACTGGTGGACCGGGTGTTGTTCTTATGTGATGTTGTGTATTGTGTGGTATGGTTCGGTGTGTACCTGCTGGTCGTGTGATGTCTTGAAAATCACGGGAGAGTAAATTGTGATACCGTGATTCTCCGCTAACTAGCTTAATAGACACAACATTACAATTTATAGCAGTGGACGCTAAAGTAGCGACCGAAGTTAAGCTATCTATTAGTTTTCTATTTTTACAGTCTACTACTATGCCATAATAAATTAAAAAGTCCACTCCAATGATGGGTTTATTAACGTCCGCCACCACAAAACGCCACGGATATGTACGACGGAGTCCAATGTCCAGGTTTAAGTACACGAAACCATAAGTTTTGATTGTAGTTCCGTTGGCTGCGACGAGTGTGTAGTCCGTTGCTGTTCGTCGCTCTCGTAGTGCTGATCGGGGGAAAACACAGAGGTCACTACCAGTGTCCACTAAAAACTGCGTTTTCGATGTCCGGTCGGTAACGAAGAGGCGACCAGGTGAAGCAGGGCAATCGTCTGTCGCCATTACTGAAGATTGCCCGCGTGGTTTCCCGACTTCTTGTAATCACAGGGCCGTTGACATTTATGTGCACTTGATCCAAATTTCCCGTGGTACCAGCAAATGGGGTATTTTCTGTAGCTGGACGCTGATCTGTTCGCGCTTCGTGAATTTGAGCGACGACGGTGATGATCAGTACGACTCGTGCGGCGAGACGGACGTGTGTGCTCGTCGAGCTTAATTGCCAAGCGTTCGACCATCCGTTTCAATTCTGCGATCTCGCCAGAGGAGCTGCTGCTGGGTCCAGGTGTATTACTAGGTACCGAGGTAGCCGCAATATTCGCTGGAGTCGATATCTCCTGTATACGGTCAGCTAGTTCAGCCAGCTGTTCCAGCTTAAGAGACGTCTGTGATGCCAGCACGGTCTGGATACACTGGGGAAGGCGGTTGCTCCAGATACTCTGCAAAAATTCTTCCGGTACGCTTGGTCCAGCCAGGTCTCGTAGATGACGAAGGAACTGAGACGGTTTTCTGTCACCTAATTCCTCGTGGGTAAGTAGTTGACGAACCTTCTTTTCGTGAGAGGCGGTGAGTCGTTTAATTAATTCCGTCTTGATCTTGTTATAACGGTTCCGCGTCGGTGGGTTGACAATTATGTCCTTTACGGACTTGGCGTGGACTATGTCGAGGTTTGCAATCACCGTATTGAATTTGACGGCATCTTCCGTTATTCCAAAATTATCAAATTGGCCTTCCACCAACGCAAACCAAATCTCAGGATCGTCCGGCGAAAAAGCCGGAACTTTAAAATTCACCTTCCGATAAAAGTCGGACGATTGTCGTTCCGGTGCATCGGAAACGCGCACCTTTTTTGCTCGATGAGTGACACTGCCCCGATGCTCGCCTATCGTTTGAGCTGAGTCGGAGCTACTGCCACTTCCTCCGTCTTTACTCATGATGTCCACGTGTCCAATGGGGTCACCACTTTGGTGGGTTGAGGGGATTTAAACTCGCCAGACTCCGGAATCACTGTTTTATTGCAGTATACACATACGTCACAGCATAAATAAAATTATAACTTAAGTATACGGAACGACACGGGCTATGTGGACAGCGGCCGGGCGGGCACTGGGTCCGCGTGGACGCAGAACACATGAACCCGAACGGGCGGCGATGTCGTCCGAGACGCGCATGCATGTGTGCGTTATCTTTACTATCTCGTACATGGAACGGGTTTTCGATGCAGCGGCCGCGCGCGCGTTTCCATCGTACGAGATAGTGAACGTTAATTATTATAACTTTGTAAATATGTCGTTGATATGTAAATACGTATATAAATTAAATGTGTGTGATATATAAATATGTAAATATGTAAATATTTAATGTATATGTATGTAATTATAATATGTAATGTGTATTATTATATGTATGTATTATACGTGTAGTTTTAAGTGTAAATAGGTATAATTGTGAGTGAGGAGGCTACAGTCTCAATTTTTCATATACAAACATAAACACTTAATAAATAACAAAAAATGAGACTCTATCGGCGAAGTCTACCAAAGCGGTGATAGCATAGTGGTTAAGATTTCACGATCTTTTTCGAGCATCGGATAAATCCTCAATAATAATTAACATGAGACACACAGTCCTGATCGAAGCAAACAAGGGACCCTACAGAGACCTCATTGTATGAAATGTTAACACAATATTGAAATAATTACTACTTTAAGCGTTAGTAGTAGGCTCCCAGACCTATATGATTATATATAAAATATTATACAAACTGATGCTTGCGACTTCGTTCGCGTGGATTGAGTTCTTTGATTCTCGCGAGAACTCTCTTATTTTATAAAAAGTAGCAGACTATAACATATCTCTGTGCCAAGCCAAATCGGTTAAGTCGTTGCGGCGTAATTGATGAGTAACAAGAATCCATATACATCCAAACTTTCGCATTTATATCTTATATTATAGGATTAATATAGTATTAATATTATAGGATTAACATAGGATTAAGTTATGTCATAATGCTAAATGAACTTCTCGCAAGACGAATATGCTTTATTGCATGGTGCCATGAACACCTAACATTCCGCGTCAGCGAATATCGTGCGAGTTGCTCGCTTTTCCTAGGTAGGTAGGCGAATTGGGTTACTCGCAAATGTAACACGTGCGATCATAACAAACCCATAAAATTTATATACACATTAACCGCTAAGTGTTATATGTTCTGAGTTCATATCATTCTATTTAGGAGAGAATATTATATTGCCACTGAGACCTGAATAAGTAATTAGTAACTCCAGTCGCGTAAAATGAATATAAACGACTCTTCACAACTGGACCTGGATTTATGAAGAGGAACAATCGAGATTATTCCGTTTTAATACACTTTTAGAAAGAGTAGAACACTGAATTACTTTTAATTTTAGCAAGTAGGTAATTAAACTATTTAATAGTGTTAAAATTACGAACAATGAAGTAAACCATTTGGCAGCGGAAGATTAACTCTTCACTTTGATCCGTTGCTTTGTTGCGACGTGATTAAAGGACAAAGTAACAATCCAATAAACCAACCAACCAACAAACAAACACACTTTTGCATTTAAAATATATATATTAAATAAGGATAGTAAGGATTATTTTAAAATACTGCTTTTTATTTCTAATTAATGCTGAAATAAAAATGTGAAAACAAATGTAATACTTAAAGGCAACTTATTGTAGAATTTAAAAAAAGTTAACTGAAAAAAATTACTAACGACAAAAAATGCGTGAAAAAAATTTGCTGGAGCCTAGTGGTCAACGAAGTGTATTTCGATTTTTTTAAACGTGAATTGTTTTATGTGATGTGATGTTTTATTCATGAATTGCTAAGTATTATTTATTCCTGTTCCCTTTAATATATGCTCACTGCATTACTGTATCAACGAGCTCATTTAAATAGGCCTGGTATGGCAATAAAGGTAAAATTAAATAGTAAAATGTTGTGTACAGTTGCATTTGTTTTGTCGATTGTGTTGCAACAAGGCATATTGTTGACAAAGAGTACCAGACAATGGTTCACGACTCACGAGCCTCGGCATAATAATAAGCTCCCAGGGTCTGCGGACCGGCTAAGTAGTTCTACGGTTTTATTCATCGCGTACACTGTACATTGAGTTCACTTGTATGCTCGAGAGACTTACAAACTTCTACATCTGTACGCCGCTACGCAAGTATTTGACGAAAGTCCTCGTGAAACATTTTCTCTTTATTTATTACTCGCAGATGCCAGGGTAAAAGAGCACCCATCTAGTCGCAAAATTAAAAATACTTTACATATTTAACGTAGTTGTACACATGTGGGCACCTATATTTGGTTTGTGCGTGGAGTAGCTTTCCTATGTTTTCGTTTAGAAAAGTTTCCTTTCTGCTTCAAATTCGCTATTCTTGTCTTTGTATATCTATAATGGCTAATGACTTCTGAACTTCTTGGTAAATTAAATGCAGATTGACACTGTAAACGTTATAAGTACTCAGGCGATTATTTTCTCAATAAGTCATATCCAAAAACTACGTGGATAGAAAATTGATACAATCGCTCGATATATAATTTGAAAAGATCCCATAGAAATGTCAAAATAAGTTTCGCAGCTTAACCCGTGTGAAGCAAGTTAGCTAGTTTAGTGTCTCGACAGACAGACTGCATTATTCTGTCCTTATGGCAATTTTGATGTAGATATATTGCAGTTGGCATAGCTGCATCACAACTGCTGACTGCTGACAATTGCACTAGAATTTGCACGCCGAAATCACTCCTGCACGCAGACTGCAATAGAACGGCAATTTTGTAGTTGGCTTGTCTACCTAGACAATATAGAGTAGGTATGGAGAACGAACACTCGTTTGTGAATATACGGTGCTGTAAATTATTATCATGGTATTGTGCGTTATTGTAATAATACCGTAGTATAAAAAATATAATTTAAATTTTAAAGTAAGCAACCGTAAGTACATTATACGTACAAATAGACTCCCGAGTGGCAGCGAGCAATTTGTTCTTGTGAAATCCTAATGAAAGGAAATTGGGAGTAGAACAATCGTGGTAGGAGCGTGTACAATATTCAAACCACAGTACGTAAACGTAAAATATCTTTTTCTGCTTCACAAAAAATATATAGGATACCTCCTGATTTATATAATAACTAGCGGACCCGACTGACGTTGTCCTGTCTTAACTATGAATATTGAAACTCCCCTTTTTACCCCCTTGGGGAGAGAATTTTCAAAAAATGTAAAATACGTAATTCTTTATTTTTGATCAAGAGCCAAAATATCAAGTTTCATAAACATAACTTGAAAAATAACTTGAAGAACGAAGGACTATCATACAAACATTCAACCCCTATTTAATCCCTTAGGGGGTAGAATTTTTAAAAACTGTGAAACACCTACTTTTTTGTTTTCAATTTAAAGCCTAAGTACCGAATTTTATGGGTATAGCTTGAAAAATAACGGAGTTTCATACAAACTTTAACCCCCCTTTTTACCCCCTTGGGGGGAGAATTTTCGAAATATGTAAAATACGTAATTCTTTATTTTTGATCAAGAGCCAAAATATCAAGTTTCATAAACATAACTTGAAAAATAACTTGAAGAACGAAGGACTATCATACAAACATTCAACCCCTATTTAACCCCTTAGGGGGTAGAATTTTTTAAAAGTGTGAAACACTTACTTTTTTGTTTTCAATTTAAAGCCTAAATACCGAATTTTATGGGTATAGCTTGAAAAATGACGGAGTTTCATACAAACTTTAACCCCCCTTTTTACCCCCTTGGGGGGAGAATTTAAAAAAAATGTAAAATACGTAATTCTTTACTTTTAATCAAGAGCCAAAATATCAAGTTTCATAAACGTAACTTGAAAAATAACTTGAAGAACGAAGGACTATTATACAAACATTCAACCCCTATTTAACCCCTTAGGGGGTAGAATTTTTAAAAACTGTGAAACACGTACTTTTTTGTTTTCAATTTAAAGCCTAAATACCGAATTTCATGAGTATAACTCGAAAAATGACGGAGTTTCATACAAACTTTAACCCCCCTTTTTACCCTCTTGGGGGGCGAATTTCGAAAAATCCTTTCTTAGTGCTCGCCTACGTCATAAAAGGAACCTACTGTCAAAATTTCAAGTTTCTAACTTCAGTGGTTTAGGCTGTGCGTTGATCGTCAGTCAGTCAGTCAGTCAGTCAGTCAGGACAAGCCTTTTTATATAATTATAGATGTACCGAACAATTGTAAAAATCTTTAGTTTGAAAGTAGTAAAGTTATAAACTGTCAAAAAATCTTCTAACTTGTTGAAAAAAATAGATACAGTAAGTATGGAAGTGTTTGTGAAAAATCTTTTTTTAAACACCAGTGAAACATAAATTCCAAGTCAAGCAGACAAGTCGAGGATCGAGGTTCATATCAAAATCCTTCTTTTGGTGTGAATCTCGTTATTATTGTTTAAAAAAAACTGAAGTACTCAGCAATCCGATTGTTACTTAAACTTACACTCTTAAACTGTGATTAATTAATTATTATCTATAATAGGTATACTATCATTCGCCCCTAGCCCCTACCGTGGTCCTACCAGGACAGATCGGTTGGACCACGGGAACTTAATGAATTTTTCTTTAACTAGCCATTTTTTTTTACTTTAAATAATAATAATAATAATACCTTTATTTATTATTTACAGAGATATTTACAAGAACCAGTTTCTGGTGACCTTTGACCCCAAGTTTGTAGGTTCATACCAATTCCAGCTTTCTGGGAATTAGGTATTCCAAAGTACAATGCATAACTGCATTAACTGGACAATTCATTCATCAATTTTAAAAAGGCAGTCCTGTTATTCAATGAAGTCAGCAATAACGTTATATACTATAATAAATTGTTATTTTACTGTAAGTATCTAATAAAGTTAATATTTAAAAAGCTTATTTCATATTTATGGAGTACAGCATAAAACCATTCCCACACAAAGTATACTTTACTTAGCCCCCGGGAGTGAGAAAATGTCGCCTATAAAGTGGAAGTCAATGGTTATGAGGTAGCGAGTGCGTGACGTCTATTGTAGTACTCCCACCCTCGCATATTCGTCATAATGTCGTAGTTTTATTGCATCTGCTTAGGCTTAATCCAAAACAATGATTACTTTTGCAAAACAATTGTTATTTTGTGTAATCTACTAGATGATTCCAAAGGCTTCGCTCGCGTGGATTTAGTTTTTAAAATCCTGCGGGAACTCTTTAATTTTCCGGGATAAAAAGTAGCTTAAGTCACTCTCCCGGTTCTAAACTAGACCCATGCAAGAAATCACATCGATCCGTTGCTTTTTTGCGGCGTGATTGATGGACGAACTATCAAACCAATAAAACAGCACTTTCGCATTTATAATAATAATAGTAGTAAGGATTAGTAAGAATTTTTCTTTAACTGTCTTATTGCCAATTTCAGCAACGTTGAGTGAGATTTAATTGACGAATAAATGACAAGTTGACAGACTGACAAATGACAGATTTTGTATTGAAAATCTGCCAAAATCATAAAAACTCGGATAAGACTTAAAGGAAAGAAGAAGAAGAAGACTTATGTTACGTTGGTGAAATGGGCCCCTAAAAGCTAAACAAATCGCAGAAAACTTTTAAAGTGATTTACTGTCAGATGCCCAGGTATTCTCTAGGGATACCTGGTCGAGATTTAAGATATGCCAAAGGCGGAAAACCGTATCCATGGATACATTTACAGGAAAATGTCGGATTTTTATATAATTCGAACCGCAACTGAAGTCCAAAACCCAATTTTATCTTCCTTTTGTTAGTTATAGTCTGAATTTTATATCAGTAGTGCAGTGTAATGTATACCTATCATAAACCTATGATGCGAAAATTTTCAACTATTACAATTTTCGGAGTTAATTCAATCAGATAGCGTCTTTCAAATTTAAGAGAAGTTTTAACTATGTTTATAATTTATATTTCATAAAACTCTGACCCAACTTTAGTTAACCTACCTTCCACCTGAAGAGTTTTAAATGTGACGCAGATATATTTTGTTTTATCAATATTTCATAAACGCTATAAAATATTTAGCTAGCTTTTGTCCGCGACTTAATCGGTGATTTACGTTTTTAGAAACCTGTTTGTTTGGATCTCACAGTTAATTTATTCTTTTACCCATTCTAATGTAAGTATACTAGGCCGAGAGATGGGACACTTTTGTTCGTTTTCCCATGCTCCGGCAGATCGGCGGCTGTAACAGCGCTCTGGCTCATCCTCTGTCGGATGAGGCTAGAGCGCTGGTGCAGCTTTATAGGAAGTGCGTGAGGCGAATTATTTAAATTTATTTTTATTGAAGTCTAATGGAGTGACCTAGTCCTTATGGACCAAACTCCGTAAATAAAGATTAAAAAAAAAAATGTAAGTATACTAATATTTTCAGTGGTGGTTAAATTAATGTTGAGATCTATTCACAAATCTGCCTCGTTTTAACCCTGTCTTGAGTCTGAGCTGAGGGAGAGTTCGATTTATTTTAGAGGTTTCAGCCTCTGTTTGTCTGTTTATAATACTATTAACGCTTAAACAGTAGCCAGAGAAAGGAGATAAAATTCCAAGGGAATTTTCAAAAACCTAAATCCACGCGGTCGCATGTACTCGTATAAGTTAGTCCTTACTGATATTATAAATTCTAATGTTTGTTGGTTTGTCCTTCAATTATGCCGCAACAGAGATACGGATCGATGTGATGCATTTGTGCATGGGTAGACAATAGGCATAGTTGAGATTCTGGAGAGTGACAAAGGTTACTTTTTATTCCAGACAATTAAAGAGTTCTTATGGGATTTTTAGAAATTAAATCCACGCGGATGAAGTGGCATTCAAACTAGTATTCTTATTTTATTTAAAAATATTTGTTAACCTCGATATCATGTTCGTAGCTACTCGTCTGTAGGACACTCTAGTTTCTCTAACCCTCTTGACGTGACCGATCACGACCCTCTCCCGCTAACTTCTATATCGATGTTCTATAGGTTCAAGCCGACTTAGCACAGTATCTATTACAAGTATATTATTTCTAGTTAGTTGACTTCGTCAGTGTGGAGTAAGATTTTTATCTAAATACGAGTACCTTGGGTAGATACCCGTTTGTTTTCTCAGCATAAAAAATATCTTAATGCACTCTTTAGATATACTCGTAGGTTGTTACCTTTATCCATGTAAAAATAAGTTGATACTGTGTGCTCCTGTAGAGATTTTCATTTGGTTTTCATCAACAGATAGACTGATTAGGCGAGAAAGGCAAAAAACCGAATTATCACCGATTTAAACGACATTTATCAATATATTCACAGTTAAAGACACTAAACTTAAAAAAGAACCCGCTTTTGTCCACGACTTCGTCCACGTAGAGATAAGTTCTTAAAAATCTCGAAGAAACTGTTTTCCGGAATAAAGAGTACCTAGTTCATGTAGTAGTTAATTTTTTTTTCTTCAAGACACGCTATTTGTAAACTTACAGATACCTGTAAGTATATTTTTTTGTTATAAAAACTCTCCAATTATATTGTTGTGGTAAATCAAGTTTCCTAACTATACCAAACGAATCTCGAACCTCGAAACTATTAGCTCTCGTTAGGGAAAAGCGTATTATTCGTAAGCTGCAACGTCATTCCCTTTTAGTTGGATTAATTTAGTGATGAGTGGAGTCAGCTCTTCGCGAAAAACGGATCCGTAATGTGATAGGTAAGGTTTTTAATCATCTAAATGAAAAAGTATATTGTCTTTTTCGCAAATCGTAAAATGCTTAATATCTTAAGAGAAAAGAATCGCGTAAATGAAAATTTTCACTATGGGATAGATTTCTCAATAACTGCCTCTTATTTATGATATGATGATTTGTAAACGAAAAACACATTTTTAAATATTTTAATTGCGTAGGCTAATTTTATCGGAATGTCTGACCTGATTTTGACGGGCACATAGAACATAATAGGTACAAGTATCTAGTGGTATAAGTTATGTTTTATTCTTACAAATTCAAGGAGATAAAAGATATAAACTCCAGGTCCTCAACTATACCCATTAAAAAAATCATATCAATCAATTTGTAGCTGCGTGATTGGAGGACACACAAATAAAGACATTTTAATACTATTGGTACGGATAGTTCTAAATTAGTAACTTAATTATCCCAGTACAGTAGTGTAACACTACGTTTACGTATCAATTATAGTACTGTGGTCGATGTGGTTTACAGTAGGTAAGTGATCAGAGGATCGGGATCATAGGAGTGTCTATACTCTATAGGTATAGCGTTATATAAGAACTTGTGGCTTAGACAACCAGGATTACTGTGCCTGCCACAGAAATGCATTACTGCATTTACGTTGAGTAGCTCAACAGTTCTACATACATTATACTACTGGAGCGTGACTGCATTATATTATATGTATTATATGCATAATATTAACCCACAGTAGTATAATAATTGGTTTGTCTGAGCAAGTATAAATGATTAATTTATATATAATGCTAGCGACCCGCCTAATGAAGAAATTGAGGTTTTCATACAAATATTTTATCAAAATTTCTGATGGATGTTTCAAAAATATTTTTCATAAAAACCTTATCCTGACAATTAGGAACACAAAAATAACAGCCAAATCGGTTGAACCGTTCTATTTTATATTGTACTAGCTGATATCCACGACTTCGTACGCGTGGATTGAAGTTTTTTTGGAGTCCCACGGGAACTATAATTTTTTTCGTGATAAAAAGTAGCCCATTTTTTAATCCAAGGTATTGTTTATCTCAATTTTAAATTTCAGCTAAATCAGTCCAGTAGTTTTTGAGTTTATTCATTACAAACATACACACAAAAATACAAATCTTTCCTCTTTATAATAGTAGTGTAGATCTAGATGTAGATGTAGATAGAAAGAGAATTTATATCTATATCCTAGATAAAAGTGTAGAATCTTCTTACAAGCACTAATAAAGTTTAGTTCCCTATTAAAATCGTCTAAGTGGTAAGGCGTCAAGAATTAATAAAACAATATTGCAATAATCATTGGTTTGTTATGTTGCAAAAACATCATAAAAATAATAGATAATAATATTCAGGCCGATCATTTACCTCAAACTAAATCTTGTTCGACGAGGTGTTATGGCTGAGGCGACATTAACATAAAATTGTCGTAAGTCAATATCAGCATAATAGATTCGATTATGTGCGGATAATTTTGTTTGCTTCACTATTGTTCTTCGAGAAAACAAAATAAATTGTACGAAGATCCAATAATATTGCGAAACCATGATGAATGGTCGAAAGTTCAACAATAGCCATCACGCACTCTCCTCATAACCATAGACTACAATTTATGGATGACATTTACTCACTCCCGTGGGCCAAGTATATTTTAGTAACTGTCAGAATAATTTATTGCTGTAATTGTGGGACTGTGAGAACTGTGGTGCCGAGTCTACCACCAACGCTCAAAGCAGTATTATTTCATTATTGTTTTGACATGTCACATAATGTCAACCTTAAAATAAGTTACGTAAGGGCGCTATCTCAAAACTATATTGAAATGTTGGTGACCGTTGGAGACCAGAGAACCCGAGATCTCTCTCTTACTCACACACACACAACACACAACTCGACACACGCACAACACTCCACAGTACTCAACTGCGCCAGTGGTGGAAAATCTTTTCAAGGAGCATAAGTGGAAAAAGCAAAATATAATTCGCGAGTCTATCCATCACTCATTTCTGTTTATAGCAGAAGATAATAATGCTAGATAGAAGATAATAATGAAAGATAATAAACTTTGAAATCTGGAATAGTTTTATGATTGTTTTCAAAATTAAAAGACAGTGCTAGGCCAGAAATTGATTAGGTTTTCATAATCTTAGCTATACATATATTCATAATTTACCTTTTTTTAATATCAAGTACGGGTCCAGCCGTAGTTTATTTGTCCTGTCTTATTGTACATGCTAATCATCAGGACGGCTGAATTGATTTTGATGGGACTCTCACTGGTAGTTCTCAATCCTCATACTGCGGAGGCAATGCCGCGCAAACGGTAAAACTTGTAACGTTAAAATGGGATTTAGCAACTATCGATTGTCTATTTATATTATAAATAGTAGAGACTTCATAATTGAACCACCGTTTTCACTCGTAACTCCTTAATTAAGATGCTAAAAAGCTTAAAATGATTTAAAATATGAAAAACGACGAAATTAATGTGACACTCGCTCAAAGTACTTCCACAAACAGCTTTGTATTATAAAGTCAGTATTTCTTTAAATTTTTTTATCTCAAAACATCAAAGTTTCCACGGTTAATCTAAATCCCGCGTAGCATCGTCTAGTTTAGTAATAACATTTTATAAAACCACTTTAAACAGCCTATTTATTAGTTTTCCCGCAACATAATTAACACCAGCCGGCATTATCGCGTGATTTATATGTCAATAAATAACCGCAATATATTCTAATTTTTCTCTATATAAAAAATATATATCGCCTATGATTTTGAATACTTAAGAATATATGTATACTTCAGGTTCAACTCGAAAGCACTCAGGAGTTTTATTATACGTTCTTTTTTCACAAATTTTTCATTTTTTATTTCAGCGTGACGCGTACGGTTCAACTTTATTTTTATTTTTATTTTATTTCGGATGCAAAATACAATTTGATGAAAGGGAATAGTTCTTTTTGATGTGATTTTATCGAATGAAATGTTGAATTTAGTTTTCGATTTCGCAGTGGTTCCATTTGAACAAATCAAGGAGTGTTCTTTGTTACATACGTTTCCAACTATTAATTTCGAATCAGTCACAGTGGACAAAAATCCAATCAAGTTTTTTTTTCAACTGCAAAGTATTTTTGTAGTTAGGTATCTAAACGGGTAAATTATAGTGAATTAGAGTACGAAAAGCGACTGTGTGTTGTGCATCACGCAATGACGCTAGTATGCCGCTCAGTAGCATATACGCTCAGCCATGTAGGTAATTTTTTTTCTTATTATTAAAAATATCTTAATCTGTCAAAAATATTAACCAAATTAGTGATAAAAGATTGATACAATTAATTTTATTAATTGCGATCACGTTTATTATATTATTAATAATTGTGATTAATTTAATCACAATTAAGTTTAATGACGATTAATGCTGACACTGCGTCGATGTAATACATAAAAACATACACTTCAATCAAGGCTGTACGCTTGAACCAGACCACTCCTCTCCTACTAAAAAAACTATGATCGGTTTTAAGTGTCAAAGTTCACAATGTAACGCCCCACCTACGTTCGGCATAAAATTAATTACTATTCATAGGATTTCAGATAGTTTGAACTCTTTTTACAAGTTTTATAAATTCATGATTTTACTTAGTCATCGTAAATGCTCTACCGACGATTTTAAATATTTTTTAATAGTGGAACAACGGAACCCTTACCTACATGTTAAAGTGTCGGTTTGTTTATAGATCTGTCCGTCCATCTGTCTATCCATATGAAATATTATTATTAAGTTGAATACTTAATTCAACGGTCCCATTGTGCTCAAATATCAATTTCAAAAAGTATTTTTAATACAAAAGTGACACATACAGACCTTATATGTTTGTGATACAGACTCGTATAGGGCACTTCCCGTGACCAACAATATTGAAATTTGACGTGAGGGGTTTTGTACCACAAATGATGAGGAAAATTCGAAAATCAATGTTTTCAATATTAATTATAAAGACTCGGCCTCTGGTTCTCGAATGGGGGAGCGAAATTGGAATTACCTACTAAGTTAGTTAGTAAAATGGGGAATTATGATAAATTAGAGAGCTTGATTACTTTCATTAAATGTAGGCATCATTATTTTCATATTCTAAAGAAGGGCTTAATATTTTTGAAGCCACATAATTTTCAGTTGTCTGCTAATATGCATTGGGCCAGCGTGGTGGACTATGACTATAGCTAATGATGTTGATTATGACGTTTTCTTTCAAGTTATGAATGTCTAGATGTTCGGCGACTCACATTTACTGAGTTTTTTATTCGGTTGATATGATTATTGATTTTACGAAGCGAATGCGAGCGCCAAGTTAGACCGCGCCAATCCTGTTTATTAACATTTTTGGCACTACTTTGGATAAAACACAAAAGCCTGCTTGGTTATAAATCTATTGTCAGATTCCAGAAATGTGGTTATTCTCTTATTATTACCAGACAGATGAAATATCATGATCTAAAAATGCTCTTAGTGATTTATCACTACTTTTGAATGAAATTGTAAAACAGATTGGCGTTGACAGATATTTTGAGCTGCTTTAGGGCTTTTAATTAAATTAAATTTCCAACTGCCTCTCGGATCATACACTATTTTGCACAATTATGCTCATAAGATTGCCATCTTACGTGTATAATAGTATAAAATCTCAAATTATTATTACAACTCTAAGAAGAAAAGCACTTAGAAAACAAAACCAACTAAGCTTTTATGAAATGCAGCGCTAAATAAAAAGGCAACATTCTCTAGAACTTTCAAAGAATGCTTGCGTAGCATCATACAGATGTAGGAGTTTAAAAAGTTTTTCAAGCGTACGAGCGAACTGTATACTACATGATGAATGAGACTAGAGAACTTACTCGACCGAGCACGAACCGCTCGAGCACGCAGCTTATTATTATGCCGAAACTCGTGACCTTTTGTACGCTGTGTTTTGTTTACAATAGTGCCTTGTTGCTACAAAATCGACGAAACAATTGCAACTGCTCTCATAATAATCTTTTTTCATCATGCATTTCCAAAATGTTATTGTATAAAAGAAAGAAGGAAAGATTTTTTTTTTTATGTGATGAAAACCATAAATCAATAAACTAAATCTAATCAGATAACAATAAAAAAAATATGATCCAATGCATTATGTAGATCTCGCTCTCAGCATAAGTCCAGGTTTTTGATTGCAGCGGATGATGAAAAAGATTAGTCTAATAAAACTTTGAAGTCATAATGATCATGTTTTTTTCGTAAAATATTGTAGTCTTCGACGACAAAATATTCTAACATACTTAAACATTATATTATTGAACTCTACATAATGAGATCTTTCATTATACCTACGTATAGCGGTATACCTACTAATAAGCGAGGTTCTTTTAAATCAAATGATGATTTCAATAGAAGGATCGCAAGCTCAGCCCAGATTAATCAACTACAACCTTTGGCTACAACACAGACAAATTAACAGTTCCCTAGCAACGATCCGATCATTAAATATGGACCACCTGTTTCTCCCATTATGCCTTGTTTTCCAGCTGTTTTCGCTGCGTCCTCTCGACCTATTTCGAATGAAATAAACACCAATTCGCCGACGAAGTAATGAATATCATGTTATGATTTGCACTGCAATTCGGGCTTTAACAATGCTACGAGTAAGTAGAAGGGAGTATGGAGAAATGAAGAATCGTCATTTTGCAAATGCCGATTCATTTATTTATTGCAAACTAGCTGATGCCCACCGCTTCGTACCTGTGGATTGAGGTTTTTTAATTCCCGCAGAAACTTTCTTATTTTCCGGGACAAAAAGTAGCCTACGAGTTATTGATGAGACTTGATAACTTTTTTTTTATTCGATGACAAAATAGCCCTTGACTGCGATCTCACCTGATGGTAAGTGACGATGCAGTCTAAGATGGTAGCGGGCTAACTTGGAAGGGGTAAAGCAGTGTAAATTCAACCCATACCCCTTATCGGTTTCTACACGCCATCGTGCCGGAACGCTAAATCGCTTGGCGGCACGTCTTTGACGGTAGGGTGGTAATTAGCCACGGCCAAAGCCTCCCACCAGACCAGACAAGAGACAATTTAGAAATTATAAATTCCTAAACTGCCCCCGCCGGGAATCGAACCCGAGACCTCCCAGTTATAAGACCACAGCGCTCACCACTGCACCAGGGAGGTCGTTTTATCGCTTATCGAGAATATGATTGACTGTAGAAGGAAATAAGTCGCTATATGCATGTTTAGTTAGTCCTCCAATCACACAGCAACGGAAAAACTCATCGACGAGATATTTTGCATGGGTATAGCTGACGATCTGGAGAGTGACATGCACTACTTGTTATCACTGATACGTTTTTAAATATAATGCTGGATGCTAATCATTAATGAAATATTATTAGGCTTTTAATGAATCTAGAGCTTACATTTAACCAACCAAGGAATAAGAAGAAAACCAATCTAAGGAATTAATCTTGGAAAATGTTTAATGAAAAGAAACTGTCTGATCTAAAAAACTGTAATAAAGAACTTTCCCTCACGCACCGCCCGCCCCTTCGTAGTTCATTAAAGAAAATCCTTAGAGCTATCAACATGATGGATCCGATTTTTAAACAAAGAGCTGGAGGCGTCTCATCAGTAAATTGAAAGGGCTGAATTCGAATAGGGAAACTGCAACAGCTAATGTAGATGATTTCATCTGGGAAGTGAATGAAAACCTGTAGGTTTTACAGGATGATTTCATTCACTGTACCTACCGATACTATACGTAGCTAATGTAGCTATGTTAATAATTACGTGAAGACATATTAATCTCGTTATAATTGGAGCAACTTTACATGAGTGTAGTTGAAAGAAAGAAAGAAAGAAAAAGCATTTATTTGAGACACACAGCATAGTTAATAACAAAAAGAGATACAAAACAAAAAATAAATAAATATGTGTGGTCCCAAAATGGACTCCACTCAGCATATGCTATCCCTGTGGGAAAAGCACAGGCATAGCGCTGGTCTTCCGTGGATCCAAAGGTTTCGGATGACTGTTAGTCACGATAAATAGTACTATATGTAGCAAATTGTTAACATAATAAATAATAAAAATAAAGAAATAGAGGTGCATGGGAAATAATTACCTAATATAATAAATAGTAGTACGTAGAAAATAGTTAATATAATAAGTTAGTATATAGCTATGATAAAATGTTCCAAAATAAATACATATAACTAATTATTATTATATACCTCGGAGCGCCTAAGTTGGAGTTGGAGATAGGATTACTTTTTATCCCGGAAAAACAAAGAGTACCCGTGGAATTTTTATCATTTATTATTATTATATGGACTACTTTTTATCCCGAAAAAAAAAGGGGGGAAAGTTTTAAAAATCTCCACCCCACGAAGCCAAAAGTTAGTATTTCATACGAAACACATAAACTCATTACAGCTTCTGTTTAGCGCCCGACAACGATACCTAATCTGTCAAACAACGAGAGTTTATTATCAAAGCAAACAACATTTAGATGAGGTAAAGAATTACCTATATTGCTTGATTTATTGAACGTAGTTTCTGAGTTTACTTAAAACGTACTTACATCTTACAAATTAATTATTTATTTGTTCAGCATTATCATTAGTCTACTAATAAATATATACCGTCTCAAACTCTTAAGTAATTACTGAACACTACGAAAAGCTAAACATTATTTAGTCATCGGTCAACGGTTTAGATTTTGACTAAGAACTTTTGTCAGACCCAATGAATTAATAATAAAACTTAGTGGCGGCAGCTCTGTATGCATATTACATCAATCATATTAAATCAACACAACAACAACAGGAACAAGAGCAATATTTATTGAGAATCTCAATATATTGACGATGCGTTGCAGCCTTGTATTTCCAAACTGCGCGGTCTGAATGCACGCTTGAATGTCGTTTGAGCTAAAATTGATTGTTGATTTTTTGCAGGTTGCGGTAGCAAGGAGTCGTCAGGGGTGAGAGCGACATGTGGCGGCGATGACGCGGCGTGCGCAGCGCGGCATGCCCTGCTGACATGGCACCCAGCCGCTCCGCCCTCCTTTCGCTGGCAGCTCTCACAGCACTCGCTGGTAAGAGATCCGAGGAAGATCTGTGCACACTGCAATAGGACTTCTTGTCAAGCAGGTATGGCACCGTGCCACTCCGCACTCATTTCACTGCAGGTATTACAGCACTCGCTGGTAAGAATTCTTATAAGAATCTCTGACTTATACAATGTAATACACTGCTTGCCAGTGCGTAGGTACAACACTATGTGGCTTTTACCCCTTTGGCTGTAGGTCTTCATAGCAATTGCTGGTAAGATTTTTACGAGTTAAATATATGTTGTATACACTGCAAGACACAGCTCTATTAAAAAGGGTGAGGCACTAAGCCGATCCAGTGGACGACCGTACACTCACTGCGTTAGGGTAGGAATTAAAGTTAAAAAAAATACATCGATACATCGTAGATCGATTTATATTCCATAATATTTTGTTTGAATTTAATCAGAATCCTTGAATTCAACTCACTACCAAGTTAGTACTTGATTTCAACTTTTGTGTCCCATTGGTGGGGTTTAGACGCAGTTATACTACTGGAAATAAAAAGTCCCCCTATTTCAACGGTTAAAATAATCAGTTGAACTAGCGAAAATGCGTGATATAAATAGTTATAGAATAAAAGTTTACATAGGTAGCGCTTTTAAACAGTTAAGAGTGTAAGAAATAGAAAACATGGGCGCGGCAGACATTTGGTCTCACTGCACTGGTTGGTATTCCTAATTGGTTCTTAGGAATTCCTTACGTATGCACTGCAACACTCTAATTGCTAAGCGGGTATAGCTTTCAGCAGCTAACCCTCCTTCCGCTGCCAACTCTCATCGCACTAAGAGCTCCTTGGAATATCTCACGAATTCATTTACGTATTCTCATTTTCTCACACACTTATATCCATTGGGATATAAACTTGTAACCAAAATAAAAAGAGTTGAAACAAGAATAAAATGTTCATTGCATCGCTTCATAATCTATGATATTCTACTAGGGATGAGTTATATACTCACAAAACAAGCGAAAAAATTGTTCTGAACGACGAAGAGTATAATAGAGTACTTCATTGTTAAATGACATGACAAATTACAACAAATATCTGCCATTACGCACATCATTTACCGCACGCTTGTAACATACCCACCTCTTTTTATACATATAATATATCATAGTTCGTAATATTCAAATTCAAATCTAGCTCATCCATATTTCATTCAATGGTATCTGTCAATAGTCGTCACTCGTCAGTGGCACTCGCTTGTCTTGTGTCGTGTCAGCGCATCACTGACCGTCGACGTGTGGACAATCCCAACAAACCATATTTGCCGCATAGTTGTTAACCGACTCAAAAGAAAGAGGTTATCAATTCGACGCATATGTATGTAATAATATTGGAAATGAAATATTTTTATTACTAGCTGATGCCCGTGACTTCATCCGCGTGGATTTAGTTTTTAAAATCCCGCAAGAACTCTTTGGTTTTCCGGGATAAAAAGTAGCCTATGTTACTCTCCAGGTCCTCAACTATATCCATGAAAAAAAAACCTTATCTTTGTGGCTCTTTTGCAGCATTATTGAAGGACAAACCAACAAACAAAAACACTCGCATTTATATATTAGTAAGGATTAATCTGATCTATTAGGACCAAAAAAATATATAAAACTTTATAGGTATATGTATGTATGTTTTTTGTATGCAATAGAATAGAAAAGTTTTTTATACCAAAAAAATTTAACAAAGTGCGCCCCTTGTGCCGCCAATAACAATAAAAAATATCTAAGAACCCACTTTTTTATTAATATTAATGCAAATAAATTAGTATCGAAATCGGCCAAATAGTTTTTCAGGAAAATGGTAATATAAGTTGCTTTCGATAATAGAAAAAAAAATCTGTGCTAGTAGAAAAATTGTTAAGTATAATTTTTTAATATTGCAAAAGTAAATAGGCGAACAGGGATTTCACGACCGCAACTACTCACTCTTAAAGCAACCTAGCTCGTGGATATACTCGTAAGTAAATATTATACTCTTAAGAAAATATATTCTATCTACAAGTATTTCGCTGTAGCTACACACTTTGAAGGAGGAAACACGCTATTTGGAATGGCACATTTTCCCTGCCTCTTATGCAAGAATGTATCATAAATTGCAAAATTTTACAGAGTTTTTCATATTATAAAATAATACGAGTACGTACCACGGTAATTATTTTAGTTGGGATTGTCGATATTTTGATCCAATTACATGGACCGTGGTCACGACGGGACTGCGATATTGCGAGACGTCAAGTTGAAGCTGTCATGGGTACAATCTTCTACTCGCCTTCTTGGTCTTTTTGGAGAAACGTCATTTGAAGTACGGCAAAAAACTGTACGACACTTTTCTGATTTGCATAATTCAACATGACGTCTCGCAACACCGCAGACCCGTCTGCATTGATAATTAATATTATAATATATATTGGGCAATACCTCATCGTCCAAAGAAGCCGTCAAAATAATCGAAGGAGGGTTTTTCGTGTAGAGATTTTAAAAATTCATTACCAGCGTGATAAATGGATATGAAGCCCCGAGAATTTGCTAGTTATTTGCATAGTAAAGGCTATCGAATATCGGCTGCAAACCAATATCGGCGGCAAGATTTGATTGCATTCCATTTACCTGAGCGATGAACGATAGACTAAAGACATTTGCATTCCTAGCTTGATACTTTGATAAGAGGCCATACTCGTAAAAGCATCAAAAACTACCCGGCATAGCCGTAGTAACAATACAATAATAATACTTTAAGATATTTTCATCAAGTTTCATTGACTCATCTGTTACAATGCAGATATTATATAGTAAAATTGTTTTAATCACTAAATGCTTAGTTCTCGTAGCTCATAAATAATAAGAGCTAATCGAAACTATAGAACGGAAGCGGCTACTTATTATAATAATTTTCCTCCTAGGAATAACGGTTATTGTCGTATGTTAGTGATAATAACCGAGATCAACAGCTTACAGTGTTCGCCGAGACACGAGGCAGGTTGGTGTAGCGTCGCAACTAAGCTTCACCACCCAAATGCCACCCTTTACATAGAGTATCTGCCACCCTAGCCATATTACAACGTGTCGAATCTATTCTTTTTCCATGATCGCTAACGCTAAAGCAGGGGCTCCCAAAGTTTTTTATCACACGTCCTATCCATTCAGCCAGCCATAGAGTAGCGTGATAAAAAAATTTTGGGAAACCCTGTTCTACAGCGTAAGCGATCATGGAAAGAAAATAGATACGATACGTTTGTAATATGGCTAGGGCAGCAGCGCCCTAGCCATATTACGTATATTCTCTTTCCATGATCGTTATTGTTAACGCTTATGCAGGGGTCCCAAAGTTTTAATCACACGTCCTATCCTTTCAGAAGGGAAGCGTGATAAAATAACTTTGGGAGCCCCTGCTCTATAGCGTTAGCGATCATGGAAAAATAATAGATACGACACGTTTGTAATATGGCTAGGGCGCTGCTACCTTAGCTAGGTAGCAGCGCCCTAGCCATATAGCTAGGGCAGCTGTTTATATTGCCGTTACAGTACTCCAATAATAAAATAATTTCGTCCCACACTAGTTCCATAAGTGAGTGCTACACTTAAATCTGCTGCGACCTAAAGGGGATTGGGTAACTTTGTATGGACCAGTGGCATGATTTTTTTTCTTAGCGGCCACTAATTTAATTGTTGCTAACATATCGGGTAGTAACTAGTAATAACAAATCAAAAAAGAATTTTGCCGTAAGTGATATCGGAGCTGAGATATCTGATGTTGAAATTGTAGAATTATGAGAGTTTTGTCATCAATTTAAAGTAAACTATCATATATTTTATTGTTAAAACTATTTATAGCGTTCTTTTTCTTCGTCTTTATCAACTTATCGATGTCCACTGCTGGACGTAGGTCTCTTGCATGGACCTCCACAAGCCTCGGTCTTGCGCCGCTTGAATCCAGCGGCTCCCTGCGACTCGCTTGATGTCGTCGGTCCACCTAGTGGGGGGTCTGCCAACACTGCACTTCCCGGTGCGGGATCGCCACTCCAGCACCTTCGGATCCCATCGACCATCAGCTCTTCGAACTATGTACCCCACCCATTTTCACTTCAGTTTCGCAATTCGCACAGCTATGTCGATGACTTTGGTTCTCCTATGGATCTCCTCATTCCTGATTTGATCTCACAGGGTTACTCCGAGCATAGTTTTCTCCATCGCCCGCTGAGTGATCCTGAGCTTTCTTATGAGGCCCATAGTCAGCGACCATGTTTCGGATCCATAAGTCATCACTGGCAGCACGCACTGTTCGAAGACTTAAGTCTTCAGGCACTGAGGAATTTTGGACGAGAAGACATCTCGAAGTTTCCCGAATGCTGCCCAGCTAAGTTGGATTCGGCGGGTGACCCCTTTCTCGAAATTGGATCTACCTAGCTGGACTGTGTGTCCCAGGTCTACAATTTCGAGTGCAGAGCTCTCAACAATTACTGGGTGGAGCGGAACATGAGCATTAGACATCATTTTCATCTTGCTCATGTTCATTTTCAGGCCCACCTGTTGAGAGACTCTGCTGAGGTCATTGAGCATTGTATAAAGGTCTCTGAGAGACTGGCAGAGATGCCATAATGACTATGTCATCGGCAAATCGAAGGTGAGTGATGTACTCGTCGTTTATGTTGATGCCAAGTCTTTTCCAATCCAGTAGCTTAAAGACGCCCTCTAACGCAGCAGAAAAGAGCTTCGGGGAGATTACATCTCCCTGTCGCACTCCACGCTGCAATGTATTGGCCTTGTAGTCTGGTCCTGTATAAGTACTGACATAGTGGCTTTTTCGTACAAGCACTTCAACTCTTCGATGTACCAATAGTTGATGCGGCATCTCTGCAGCGACCTCAATACAGCCCAAGTTTCCACCGAATCGAAGGCTTTCTCATAGTCCACAAATGCTAAACAAAGTGGCCTGTTATATCCTTCTATCTTCTGTATTACCTGCCGCAGCATATGATTTGGTCTATGGTGCTAAAGCCTCTTCGAAATCCGGCTTGTTCGGGAGGCTGGAAGTCGTCGAACCTACGGGCGAGACGATTCGTATTGACTCTCGAGAAGAACTTATAAACATGGCTCAGCAGCGAGATGGGTCTATAATTCTTCAATAAAGTGTTATCACCTTTTTTGAAGAACAAAACCACCACGCTCCTTTGCCATGCTTTCGGCGTTGTACCCTCGTGAATGACGGAATTGAACAAACTCTGAAAGGTCTTTAGAAACGGTTTTCCACCCGCTTTCAGGAGTTCCGCTGTGATTCCGTCATCACCTGGCGCCTTGTTGTTCTTGAGTTGTTTGAGAGCCATACTAATCTCGTATAGCCTGACGTCCGGAATATCTTCGGTATAGTGTCGGGTCAGTATGGTTCTGGGGTCTTTGGTCAAATCTTCAACAGGTTTCTGTGTTCTGGTATATAACTGTCCAAAGAACTTCTCGAGCTCTACCAAGACCTCAGCTCGAGAAGAAACGAGACGACCGTCGTCAGTTTGCAGTCGCGTCAGCTGGCTCTGTCCGATCGACAGATCTCTCGCGAACTCTTTGGAGCCTCGGTTCCGCTCGATGGTATCCTTAATGCACTCGGTATTAAAGTTCCGAAGGTCGCGAGTTTTTGTCTTAGATATCTGCCTATTATTCTGCCGGTAGCCATTTATAGCGTTATGGATAGAATATTAAAAAATAAACAAAAATATTTAAAATCACTTTTTTATACTTATAGATACCTACTATATGATGAGAGAAACGGCAGACTAACGACCAAACAAACCATTAATCCCAGTGATTACTTTGTAGGAGTGAGAGTACATCGTAATTGTCACTGAACTAACGTGGAAGCCAACATTTCTATGCCTAAACTAGACAACCAGGCTAACTAGCCTAGCCTAACTACGGTGTCCACCTCCCCTTATAGCCGTCCGTCACCAACCACGAAAGAAGACCCTAACAAATCTCCTTTCTAACTACATAAGCCATACATAGGCAACGACACTAAATCCAGAATCCAAACCAATACTCTAAATGACTAATCCTAACACTGACAGCGCTACACGCCACCGTACCGCCTGCGACCAAAGTCCAGTAAGGCAAGCTAAGTCGTGTGATTATAAAATACATGCTGGGTTCATCCTAGTGGCGTCGTGGACCGGCATACCAGACGCGGTCGAACGCCTTCTCCATATCGAGAAATACTACGACTAACTGCTCTCGCGTGTTATAGGCGGAAGCGAGGTATGTGATTAAAAACAATAGAAACAGAAACACTCGACACTAGTCACCAACTAACTCGGAGAGACGAGTGAAGTACGGTGCGCGGTGCGCCGGAGTTGATGCGCGGCTCAGGTAAACAAATCCTGTGCTATGATTGGTCGAGGCGATCACGCTCAGTTTTTGGGCTCATTAGAGACTCCTTTGTTGTTGTTTATGACTAAAAGAAAAATAACAGGGAACCATCAAATATAATAAATAAAATAGACACAAAGTACCTAAGTGGCAACATGATTTTATGTATTTTTCATGTTAAAATATCTCAGCTCCGATACATTTTAGAAAGAAACTTTAATAGAATAAAATGTATGTATTATTGTGTACTTTCTAATAAAATAATTTTCATAAGTGGCCGCAAGAAAAAATAAATAACCGGTCAAGTGCGAGTCATACTCGCGCACTGAGGGTTCCGAAACTATTGACCAATGTATTAATTAGGTACCTACTAATGACCTTCTAACCGTCAAAAAGAATCAAACGAGTCGAAACTCGATGGGGTTACGTCGTTTCATTACAGAGTTCCCATAAACGCCTTTCGGCTTCATTATCAGAACCTGCATATCATTTAGGACTAGAGAACTTGTCAAGACGAATTAAAAAGCCCAAACTCGATGGGGTTGTGTAGTTTTCTCACAGAGTCCCCAATCCATCTTTCATCACATTATTTGTCTCGTTGGTCTAGTGGATGTTCTACTGCAGATGACAAGGTTCCATTATATCTGTACCTCAGAGAGCATATAAAGACGTTGGCTTTACACCTAATCTCTCTCTCTGATTTCAGTATCATTGAACTATGAATTGCCTATTAGCACTATATTATTTTGGGGTTGACACAGTATTTTGATAATACAAAATTATAAAAACAATTTAATTTATTCATTAAGTTTATCTTACCTATAAAAAATGTGAGTAGGAGATACAAACTTTGGAATTAAAGTGACCTAACTCAAAAATTGCAATTTGTGGGAAATGAGCAAGACTTCAAAAAAGTAGTGTTGAGTAAAATTGAATGTATCTCTGCCAATAAAACTATTAAAAAAGTTAATTATCTTAATACTTAATCATCTTATACGTATGGATTGGTAATACATATTATATTAAATGTTAAATACATTTTACAACAACAGAAGTTACAGGAATTTTGAGTTAAATCACATTAATTCTAAAGAAAGAAAGAAAGAAAGAAAATAGATTTTATTTGATCAACACAATTCAAGAATTAAAATAAAGGAAAAAAAAATAAAAATAAAATATTCGCATAATGTGATCAAATGGGGTCCCCACTCAGCATCATGCTGCAGCAAGCTGCAGCGCTGGTTTTCAGTGGGAACCTTATATGAGTGCGGTCACGGAAACATATGTACACAGATATATATATATATGGATAGAAATAGACTAAACTAAAAAGAAAACAAAAATAAAACAAAGTAAAATAAATCCAACGAACTACATAAAGAACGTCGACAAACATTACACATAACATGGGACACAAGCCGGGGGGCATACAAAGTGCTGGAATGATTGGTAAGTATAGTTACTTAGTAAATGTTGGTTATTTGTTAATTAATGAATTTCATTTAAATCGATAATAATTTTTGTTGCGTTATAAGGTGTGTTTTTAATTTAGTTTTAAACGTTGCCAAAGATTTTAACGATCTTAACGGTGGTGGTAAGTCATTCCAGCACTTTGTTGCTGCAAACTTAAAACTTCCCTTAAAAGCCGCTGTCCTATGCCTTGGCGTAGCCAATACAAACAGGCAATTATCTCGCTTAAGGCGTGCTGATTTATCAGTTAACCACATAAGTTTATAACGCAAGTATTTTGGCATTCCGTTTTTAAGCACCCCAAACAGTAGAGTGGCAAGATGTAATCTTCTGCGTGATTCCATTTTTAAAAAGTTTGCTTCGTTAATGTAAGGAGTGACATGTGATCGTAAAGGTGATATATAAACATAGCAAAGGTTGACATTGAGCTTACCACACAGTGATTTGAAAATAATGCCTCAGCATATCAGTTTAATAACATTTCTTTGACTGCAATTGGCACCAATAGGCATTCAACATTTTATCCTAAAAATGTCTCAAGGTAAACACAGAATGTATATGAGCTTGTGACACAATCCTAAAAGTTGTAGGTTCTCTGGGTTGTGTGGAGGTACAGATATATGTATGGATTCTTCATAATCAATATTATCCATACTCAAGGAACCAAATATCAACAACAAAAAATTGACATTGTGCTGCATTTACTTCTGAATATATTATCTCTTCTAGCAGCAATCCAACATGCAGTGCAAACTCTAGTAATAGTCTGGTATTCTGGTAACCTGAAATAAAAATAATTATTGTTAAAATAATATAAGTAACTGGTAAATTGGCAAGCTAAGATTAAACTCTTAACAAATCCTACATCAAACTTTTCAACGAGACAAGTCAGGACATGTTAACTTGTCATCGTACTAAAGTCTCCTATAAGTGTGGGGAGTGCACTTGCAATTAGCTGGCAGCAAAAGTAGAATGTGCTTCTATTTTTTCTATTGTCAAATGATTATTTAACTGGCCTGTCCAAAAAATTATAATGCACGCCAGTTTTGCAAGTTACTTAACAAATGCCTTTGCATAAATTAGGCTTATCTCTGATTATATTATGATATATTGTTGTACAACACATAAATTATCTATACTTCTATATAATATTGACATGAAGAATACCTATTTAAATAAACTTGTTGAAAGAATTATTAAAATGGTATGGGACAAAATTTAGGTAGCATTATTACTAATTAAAACAGTAACAATAACAAGCTAGTTTTAACTCGGTCTTAAGTTTGAGACTGTCTTCTATAGATAGGCATTTCTATAGTTAGATGACTGCATGAATTTGGGAGTTGTAGTTTGAGTTTCCCTTTCTAATGCTTCTTTGCGAGATTAAAATAAATAAGTACTCACCGACATTGGTGATGACGTATTATCCATTGGCGATGGAATATTGTCCATTTTGATAATGGGTTTAATTCACAAAGTTAGGTATATGCATTAAGTCTCTGTCTCGAATACGAAGTTCACCTCCATACAAAGTTAAAAGAAAACACTGATTCAATACTAATATTGTAAAATGTAATATAACTATCCCACATATAAAACAAGAGATCAAATGTTATTTGTCTCCAAGAGAATATAAACCATTTAGTATGCTTATTTGTGCAAACTACTATTGAACTTTTGTTTGTTTGAATTTGGCTTTGAAAGTTTGAATTTTGAACCAACTTTGAACACCGTAGACAGCTGTCTACGCCTCTATGAAATCTATGCTATGATTAATACCTACTGGACTGGCTGTCTCTGCAGGTACCTACCTACCTAGACCTACCTACCAATGATTAGATACCTACCTTAATAGTTATGGATCAATTTGAAGCACCACATTTGACATACGAGTGTCTCTGGAACTAATAATATTGCAAATGATGCACCGACCGCCATAATTTTATTAACTAATATAAATAGTGAATAAGTAATAGTGGAGAAATAAATTAAAAGTAATTGCATTTATCAATGCAGTGTCGCTAACTTTGTTATACCTATACAAAAGTTAGCAACAAATCAATACTTTCAACTTGAAATTTTATAATTTTTGAGTAGGATTTTATTTTGATTTTAGTAGTAGTGAGTAATATTTTATTTATTAGAATGACATACTTAAATCTGTAACATAAAAAGTAAAATCAAAGTTTATGGGTAGGGAATGCGTGTATGTACTACTGTACTAATAGTACTAGAATTTACTAAATGACATACAGCACAGCACAGACAGCAGCCTGTCCACTGTTAATCATAGATTAATTCTAGAGGTCAGTGTAAAAAAGTTGTAATAATAATCTGTAGTAGAAAAAAATTCTATTAGTGTTCTGTGAATCTGTAGTTGTGACAAGTGACATGTGGACGTGACGCGTTAAAAAGTTAAGCTTTGAACAAACTAACGGACACGTAAGCCGCGGCTGGATAGTAAATTCCATTGAACTTTAGACACTATATCGGGCGTAGTCGCGAACGTAACCTTTGGCGATCCTTGAGCGTTCGGATGTCCGATAGAAATATGGGCCTGCTGGGCCCCAAGTCTGCTATTTTACATGTCATTGTCATTGATCCGCAATACAATTACAATACAATTATCATTGGTCCAAAATTTCGTAGTCTACTAAATTCACAATGGTCGTTCGATTTCTTATAATTGGATTGTAATTTAATGATACCTCGGTATTGGAATTAGCTTAAAAAGCGTTTCCCGAAATGAGTTTCAAAAAAAACTACATATTAAAAACGTTTATTTAAGCTAGATTCAAAGCTAGATGTGTCAGTGGCAAAACCATCGGAAAACAATTGTGACGCCATTGAATTAGTAGACTACCAAAATTGCAAAAAGTAGCAATTGGGATGTCATTGATAGGCAATGTAACTACAATTGCAATAGCAGACTTGGGCCCCAGATCTCAAACGACTGTGCACACTTATCAGTCGCAGCTATAGTCGCGGCATCCGATAGTTTGTTTTAGCCTTAGCGTTGCAATTAATTTAAAGGCATGTAATTAAACGAGCTTCTATTTAATACCATTATTGGCTTCTAAATTACTAAGTCAGCTTCAACTAGTGAGCCTCTAAAAAATATAATTTTAGCATCTATATTTATAACTTAGCTTCAAACTGTGAACTCCTAAAATACTTAAATATTAGCATCAAATAATACACCAAATCTTCAACCACATTTTAATTTTTTTTTTGTGAGAAAAATGAAATAAAAAAATGTTTCTATCTAAATAAAAAAACGTTTTTTTTTTTTTGATAAAATGAAATTAAAAAAATGATTGTTTTTAAATTTAACTCAAGATAAATACCTACACATAACATTATAACATTTTTGAAAAAAAAAAAAACAAATTTTTTTCAACTTTTTTTTTAGTTTTAGGTAGGTTTACGATCCCAACAGAACCTAAGTGCCCGGCCTTCGGCCGGGCACCTGAATATTCATGTATAACCCTAACCTAACCTAACTTTAGTTTAAAGAAAAATTATACAAAAATAATTGCAATATTAACACACTAACAACAGAACAACAAAAAAAAACAAATGCATGTTTTGAATGGCGCTCTCTGATTGGTGCAAATAGCCATAACCAACGAGATCGTGCAAATTGCCAGTCGCATCCGTCTCACTCGCACCAACGAAATCGTGCAAATGGCCAGTCGTATCCATCTCACTCGCACCAAATCGTGCAGTGGCAGTGGACAATAATAAAAATAGTGGCTCTTTATTTGATGCTTTCTTTGGAATATTTTGTGGCCATTGTGAAGAAGCCGAGTTAGTATATTAGAAGCTTCATCATTTTCCCGTTGCTGAGTTATTAAATTAGAAGCTAGGTTTTGATGCCAAAAAATAAATTTTGTTGGTCGACTTATTATATTCCTAATTTAAAAGCCATAGTAAGTTATCGTTTTTTTTTTGTTTTTTTTACTGTTTTAGGTACTATTAATGGTTTAGAGGTATCAAAATCTCCGTAATTTGCAAGATTTTAATACTGGTGTTTGTAAAATATAACGGGACTTACTATGAAACTAAGAATTAGGTGTGGAAAGAAACGATTTTTGGAAGATGTCCCTTAATTTGTTTTAATAGTGAGAAAGCCGTGGTTTTAAAGCTGTAACTTTTCACTGAGTTAAGCTATAAGCTTGATATTCTTAAAACACTACGAGACCATTGAACTTTATATTCAGTATAAATTTCGACTTAGTATCATAAGCCGTTTTCGAGAAAAACGGTGGTGACACACTGACAGACAGACGGACAACGGAGTGATCCTATAAGGGTTCCGAAGTTTTTTTTCGGAACCCTAAAAATCATGCCACTTTTACCCAAACCCCTTTGTTTTAAAAATGTTCGCTTTGTTTCGTTAGAAGCAGTAATTTTAAATTCACACTTGAAATTTACAATTTTTGCCGTAATGGATTTTGCAATTTTTTTTTTGTAAGATAACTTACATGTTATATCTTTTCTTATAATTTCTAAACTTTAAAATGGATATCAATTTTCATTATACTACATTCGTGTTTAACGTGGACGAAGTTGCAGACATCTAATTATCTACTAATAATAATTATAGTAGCTCTATTATAGGGTTTTATATCTCAACTAAAAGACTAATATTTTAGAGCAGTGTATCGAAAAATTTTCCATCGAGAAAATAGTTTTCAACCTTTCATATATAATAACTTACTATAAATCGTATCTTCAATAATGTGACACGATTTGACATCGAGATTATAAACACTGAGAGGAAATACACCATGCAGCGTGAATCTAGATTAGGTGTGAAATTGAACCGCCGCTAAAAGCAGTTTAATCAATAAGGAATTCGGAACCGGAGCGTGTTTTGAGTGTGCTTGGAATAGAACTACCTATAACTTCAGTCTAATTTTCAAAAGATGTAACTTTGTACCAAATGTACTTTTTATAAACTCGTTAGTTACTAATCTTGTACTGCATTAATCTAGATGAGGTAGAAAAAAGACGACAAGAGACTCGCATACAAAGGGTTCCGTACCAAAAAACGCCGAAAAAAACACGTTTCTATTAGCGGAGCCCACTTTAATTTTTTATTTATTTTTATTATCTGTCGTTACAGCGGCAACAAAAACACATGTTCTCTGAAAATTTCAACTGTCTATCTATTAGGGATCACGAGATACAGCCCGCTGACAGACAGACGAACGGACGGACAGCGCAGACTTACTCCCTCCCGCTCCCGTTGGTTACCCTTCGGGTACAGAACCGTAACAAAAATGATCCGATGTCTCTAAAAGCCCCGATGCCATAATATAACTGGTAGCACGCTAGATTCTTGGTGTTGCAATGTATGTAAGAGACTTAATGCAATGTATGTAAGAGGCTTAAACTATGCACTATGATATGTCTAATTAATTGTCTATGGTTTGATAATAAAATCTTTTTGGAAGAGAAGATATCGCACCAACCGCGCTGTCACAAAGAAAAGCTTCGTGAGGCTACCACACACCGTGATTGCGGGGGGAGATTTCTAACAAAGATGCTGGCGTCTATGCTAGTTTCAAATTATATGGAAACAAAGGCGCCGGAATAAAGCGAAATGCTTTTAATATTGTATTATCAGCAATGAATAGGTTGCGTCGATCATTGTATTCACTGCGGCGTTGAATCAATTCAGTGAAGCACGTCTGTCTATCAGGGGCTTTTATTGAAAACGTACAACTGTTTTCAATAGCACCATAATGGCTTTCCTGCTTAGTTTGAACATTGTGAAATTTAAATGAGGAACATTTTTGTTCATCCTGTAATAGAACATTACGATACGATTGACTTAAGCACCATTAATGCACGGCCCTAATACCTAATATCATAAATGCGAAAGTATATTTGTTTATTGTTTTGTTGATTACTTTTTATTAATTTATTGCTACTTTTATCTCATTTTATTAATAACTAGCTGATGCCCGCGACTTCGTCCGCGTGGATTTAGTTTTTAAAATCCCGCGGGAACTCTTCGATTTTCTGTGATAAAAAGTAGCCTATGTCACTCTCCTATACCCATGCAAAAAATCACGTCGATCCGTAGCTCTGTTGTAGCGTTATTAAAGAACAAACCAGCAAACAAACACACTTTCGCATTTATATATTAGTAAGGATAAGGATTTGTCCTTCGGTCACGTCTCAACAGAGCTACAGCTTGAAGTGATTTTCATACGGTATTGAGGACCTACAGTGTGGCATAGGTTACTTTTATAAACTCAAAAACACTTAAACCCTACCTAAAGCCGTCTCCAACTGCCCCTATAACGGCCCCTGTCCTCACATCTAATCTATTATACCACAACACGTCAGACAAACCACCATCTGAACGTGAGGGTAACTATCAAACATATCCAAGTATTATTTAATCAATTACACTCATCTAAACAATCAATATTTATTCGATTAGGGCGTGATTGCTATCACAATTCCTCAATCAAATACAACGACCTAGACGCGGAAGCATCCAATAGCCGTATGAGTCTCTGGAAGAGACAGAATTAATAACGTCCAACCCGCTGTATTTATACCCACGGCGCGGCGCCAGACTGGCTTCTACGTCGTCAACAAAGTCAAACTACCTACTACTAGTTTTATCAAACTAGTTTCAATACATTAAAGTTGTATATCTTTACTATTTCAATATTTCGCTAACACTTTTTATTCCGGAAGGTCAGAGAGTTCCCGTGGGTCGCTGCAGATTAAACAGATTAAACCTAACTCGCGACAAAGTCGCGGGCAAAAGCTAGTACATTAATAATGCCATGCAATAATAGTCTTGTAATCCATTAACGCACTGCATTAGTTAGTAGATAAATGCCGCATGTTAATGGCGTCACGAGTATTAGTTATACGTGTAGACAGGTACAGTCGCGGTCAGACAATTTTACATTAATAACGCTAAAACGTGTAAAACGGGGACACATTTTTACAAGTATAAACGTTTATATAAGTTTAACCTTATATAATCACGTAATTCTGTAAAATTGTTTCTTCCTAATTTAATTGAATACTAGCAAACTTTACCTATTTTCCTGGTATGCTTAAGAATGTTGGTTCTATTGGAAACCTTATGCAATAAGTAAAATGTGGCTAAATCTGTTGTAATACAATATCACTTATATAAACGACAGGTCTAAAGGTCAGGTCTGTAGTCCTATCTTTTTTTGCTGGGAGTATTATGAAAGGGATAGTACAAGATTTAGACCGCCATTTTAGTTTAGTTAAGAGATTGTGTAAAACAAAATTAGAAACAGAGTATCCTTACTAATATTATTATTACTATTATATAATTTATTAACTACGAATCGACGTGATTTTTTGCATGGGCATAGTTAAGGACCCGTTGGATTTTAAAAACGAAATCCACGCGGACGAAGTCGCGGGCATCAGCTAGTAATTAATAATTAAATTAATAACTTGGTAATTAAATCTATAATATTGTGCCGTTTAAGCAAGCCCGGAGTATATTTAAGCTGTGTGCAAGCCAAAGCGACCGTAATATGGTAAAAGTGTAAATTCAAATTACCGCTTGTGAGGACGGAACAAAGCGAAAATTTTCAAAGCAAATTCAGGTCGCTGCAGATTAAACAGACTCGTTTCTGAACTTAGTCTTCTGCGAAATTATTACATCGTTCTGTGCTTATATTTAATATTGAAGTTATACGTGTAATATAATTATATAATAGGTATAGCATAAAAACTTTTTTATTGTATTTTTGTAAGATTTCCCTCAAATAAAAAAAAATATTAAGCATTTCTAAAAATGTAATCCTATTGATATTATAAATGCGAAAGTTTGTATGTATGGATGGAGGGATGGATGGATGTAAGTTATTCAATCACACCGCACCGATTTAACCGATTTGGCTGTTTGGCACTGAGATCAGACTGAGATATCTGGAATAACAAATAGGCTACTTTTTATCCCGGACAATAAGAGAGTTCCCGCGTAAATAAAAAATAAGGTTTTTGGAGATCTCCAAATGCATTTACAGAAATAAAAACTTTTAGCTTATTTCAAACTGTGTCACTGGCAGTTTTCTTTTATTTTTTACCAGAGTAAGTATATCCAAGTTATTATATAAGGTTCTTATTTTATGCTTTATCATGATAATTTGTTGTTTCTTGATGGGAAGTTGGCTCATATTGAGTTTGGTTATTGGCAGTATTATCATTCATCGCTTATGTAAATGGAATGCAATCAAATCTTACCATCATAATACGTTTGCATGCGATATTCGGTAGCCTTTGCAAAATGAATTTATCCTTTATATAATGTTTGAACGGTTAACAGAATAGTTCTGATTGGGTTTTTGCGGTTCTGAGGAAAAGACATTTTCATCTTTGTTTTCGTTGATAGATGAATTTAATATCAGTAAATATAAGGCACAACTTATACATATATAAATATTGTTGGGTAAAAGCCTTAATCCACGAATACAGTCAACAGACTTAAGCAGCAAGTTCACAAATTCATTTGAGGCCACTTAATCAAGTTTTTCTCATAATTCTGGGAAAAAGCTGGCTGATAAAGTACCCTTATAAATAAAATACATGAATTAGAAAAGCGTAAATGACGTGATGAACTGAGCTTTGTTAAATCCATGCTGAGATCTTTAAGTTGTAGGTAATTAGACGAATCTAAGTTCGGCAGTTAAGGTTTTGTAGATGCAAAAAAAGATGTGTAGTGTTGGCTTTCAACAGTAGGTAAGGTACTTCGTGCTCTCACGGGGAATTTAATGAGGAAAAACATTAAATTGCAAATGCAATTTCCTATGGGAATAAATCATGCTCTATATAACATATCGCTAAATTAAAAACCCTACACTCTACATTACGTTGAGTAGACTTCGTAATATATGCAAATAGAACATGGACGCAAATGTAGCTTGCATGCGTTTTAAAACTGACTTAAAAAATTATGATTGTTTGAATCTTATGTATTCAAACAATCATTATGTTTGTGTAATGAATTATTGACTTCTAACATCTTGTTTTGCCCGCATATATGCAAATCCTACTATACTTTATAATATACTTTATAATATTATAAATGTGAAAGTGTGGATGTTTGGATGTTTGGATGTTTGTTACTCAATCACGCTGCAACGACTGAACCGATTTGGCTGAAATTTGGCACAGAGATTATAGACTGGAATAGCACATAGGCTAGGCTTTTTATCCCGGAAATTAAGAATCCAAAAATCCTCAACCCACGCGAACGAAGTCGCGGGCATCAACTAGTAAAGAATTGAATTTAATTCTACGCAGGCGAAATCGCGGAGGTAAAAACTAGTACATTATGTACAGAGTAAGCATGAAATTCTATGCTTAGAAAGAGCAATATTTAATCTGCAGCGACCCGAATCCGCTTTGAAAATCCTCGCTTTGTTCCGTTCTCAGAAACAGTCATTTTAAACTTAGACTCTCATGCTTTTACCTTACGACGGGTAACGGACGAATTTTTAATGTAATGAAGCGTTTTGTATCAAAATTCGGAGTTATTAAAATTTTTCAGGTATTATTATTTTTATCCTTTTTGTAAAACTACCTACTGTCCTGAGTTCTATGTGTAGGTACTTGAATCTTAATCACGGTATTAATAATAATATATATAGTTAAGTACACCTTTTAAATGTTGAAAATGTTAGGTCTAAGCCTTCACTTATAGCCTTTTCATAAAAAAGTATTGTACATAAAGTATTTATAAAAATTAAAATGGTAGAATTCCAGCAAGAAATTCCGTCACTGCGAAGAATCGGACATACTTTGTTGACAAAGCGGATACATTTGTCTTATTTCTGTCGCCGCGTCGCATCGGCTTGAACTATTCTTTCTTTTCAATTTTCTTTTCGCTGAAAAATAAATTTAATTTCATCCATGTCGTATAGAGGCAGCGACGTCAAAGGCAGAGCATAAGGGATGAAATTTTCCGTCTAATTAACTTTACCGTGGTTGGCTTTTACTCTCGGAATAATCGCTTTTTGAGTGTCAAAACAATTAAGGTAGGTATTAGAGCACACAGTACTCAAACGGTTCTCGCATGATAAGTTAATTAGATCCAATTTAATGCTATGTTTACCACCTTCTACAGGATCCGTGGACAATGTTTGATTGAACGAGTTACAAATTATGCTATAACAGCTTTTGTCACATAAGCTCGTTGCTCGAGAACCCTTTGGTTTTCCGAGATAAATAGTAGCCTATGTCAGTCCGGGTAAAGACCTATCTAAGATAGCTAAGGAGCTATCTTTAGTCTCGACTCATCGCTGACCTACTATGGGGCACGGTTTCCTGCCAGGTCGAGGGTCAATGTCATAGTCCACCACCACATGGCCAAGTGAGGATTAGCAGATAACCTTAACTTCTAAAATCACTTAGATCCGTTCTTGAATGAATGACAAACAAATATACTGTAGTATTTGTAAGTAAGGAAGTACAGTTTTTATACACAGAGTCTACTTACAAGTATATTGTTACAATTATTATTAATACAGTTTGATTTCTTTGCCTTATTTAAGTAGATCGTGGCTTCACGGAAAATAGGTTAACTATACGCCGTATTTACTTACAAATTCAAAAGATTTCTGAAGGCATCTTATCAAAGAAATAATTAAATTGCTTTTGACGGATACATTTCGAATAGAAAGGCAGGTAATTCAAAGAATATCTTCCCATCGAAGCTTTTATCGGGAAAATATTGAAGACGTGATTCGATAAGAGCACCGTGGAGGTTTTGTTTTGAATTTACTAAATAAATCTTATTCAGATTATTCAAACCTAAAATGATAATTAGGGTTAAGAGTTGATTCTCCAATTTTACTCTACGATGACGATATCATAGTAAAGTAATAACCTCTTTACATTGCAAACTTTATTTTCTCACAATAAAGTTTTTATAAGCCTAATTCTACGTCATCTTCGAAGGTGCGACGAGATTAGTAGGAGGACTGTTGGTTTACTAAAAACAGGTTGGGGGCGTTACGAAACACAACAGTGTACCTACAAGTTGTTCGCAAACAAGCTGCTGTATGGCATGAGCAAATAACCGAACAGAGGTAAAGCTTCTAAAGACCGTCCAAAATTTATGTGTTACGAGCTTTTGTCCGCGACATCGTCCGCGCGAAGTGAGGTTTTTTAAAAATCCTCGAGAACCCAGTGTTTTTCTGGAATTCGTTAGATGCGTTGATTAGGCTCAGCTATAGAATGTTTTAAAAATGATTCCTACCGTATAATTGTGACGATCGTAGTCACCTCTGACTGCCTGGTATTCTGTTGCATTTAATAAAATGATTTTTTGCAGAAAGAACGCCATTTTAACCAATCAGTACGGCTACAGTGTTGCTACAGCTCCAGCTACACAATTGCTACAGTGTTGCTACAGCTGCAGCTACACTGCTGTAACAGTGTTGCTACAACTCCAGCTACACAATTGCTACAGTGTTGCTACAGCTAACAGCTCTACGAATGTGTAGCAACAGTGTGCTACACTGCTGCTGTTGTTATTTTTAGACAATCTCATAGCCGAGTCTAGGCTAGGCGTATGAGACGCATGCAGGGAACACGGATGGCCCACGCCACTGGTGCGTCGCCTTGTGACGACATGATTGTATGAAGCTTTGTCTCTGCCCGGTATTCACTCATGTGGTACGAGTAAGGTAACGAAGGCGTCTGTGTTGTGTGACCGCAGGGTGTTGTGTGTGCGCGCCGCAAGGAAGCGTGCAGGGCGGCGCGCAGGTGCCCGCGGTGTCGCACTCGACCGCGCCGCCCGCCGGCGTCGGCGGCGTCCGCAGGTACGCACATCCACTCACTACGACTATATCCGTGTGATAAAGATCACATAACGTAACAGTCCCTTTAACACCCACTCTGGCAAACGTGTTTCCAACAATTTATATCTGTAGGTACATCTATCTATACAAATACAAAAAGTGTCTGTCTTTTTTTTTCGTTTGAAAAGGAAATAATCCCTACGGACTCCTGCCTTATGACAGCGCATGTCCGATTCGCACGGACTAAAACAACCTCCCCAGGACTCAAAGGTCTGAACGGATGCGCTTTGCATTAGTGCAAATTGTTTAAGTGTCTGTCTGTGACTTTATAGAAGAAAACACCTTCTTCTTCTTCTTAATCAACCGATAGACGTCCACTGCTGAACAAATGTCTCTTGAATGGACTTTCACAGGGCTCGATCTTGCGCTGCCTGTATCCAGCGGCTTCTTGCAACTTGTTTAATGTCGTCGGTCCACCTAGTGGGAAACTAGGAGATAATATGCTGCGTATACATTATTATCGACTTTGGGCACTTTTACTTTCATTTTACTTATTATTGTCCCGTCGTGACCACAAAAATAAACATATTTTATATATCAATAGTTTCAACCGAAACATTTATTCGTATTTACTCAGTCGACACATGTTAACTGTGTCGCGGTTTCGTTAAACCACAAACTAAGTCTAAATTCTTAAAGTATTTTTTTATTAATAGAAAATATGTAACAAATTCTTGTCGCGGTAAATAGTCGTATTAAAATATCGTAATAAGTTATTTTATGAAATTGCTAGAAAGTGTAACTTTTCAATGTAAACTGCTTTAAGTATTCCAATGAATATTCGCGGAGTGGTATTGGCTTGCTGATATTTCAGCTGAACCGAAATAAATTTTGCATCATTCATTTAAGATGCACCTGGCTCCCGAGCTGAAAGTAGCGGAACTAAAGTACTTTGTATTGGACTTGGCAAGATAACATTTATACGTGTTGATATTTCGTACAAATTATACGACGTTAAAATGTCCCATGTGGTAGGTATAATTCGCAAAAATTGTGTCAAAACCTTCAAAGTTTCAATATTCTAAAAGATATTCCCTCTAATTGGACTAGCGTTTTACACTTATTTACATTTTCAAATCGTTAAAAATGTCGCGCTTAAAACTGTTTCGCAGCAGCAACGTTCCTCTCAAATGACCACTAAGTGTAATAAGCCAAACAAATTGCTTTGTGCTCCAGTCCAAACTGGCAAAGCCGAAGCAAAATTTCTACAACTTTATGCCATTTATTAAAGAGCAGCTTATAACTGACACTACTCAAGAATGATAAATGTGCCAACAATCTCGACTACAATAAATTAAGGGCTCTAACGATCTTTACTTTTGAGGAAACTCAGAATAACTTGAGAAAAATTTATTTGCAAATCCCGTTGACTGAAGTAGTGCTACTCTTACTTTGCAATAGTCCGGTTGATAGAAAGCACCGAACTATAATTTTAAAATTTATTTAATGTAGAGCATCATCATTTAGATTTACCAGAGGATTTGTTCACTATCGTATGTACCGACAGAGATCGCGTACAAGTAGATCGCGAAATTAATCAATCAAATTATATCCTATCTACAAAAAAAAAACATGACGATTTGCCAATTTGAATTTTCTACACAAATTAAAAAATATTACTTAAAAATGAATTACCGTTACCGATTAAATAAAAAAAAAAAAACAAGATTTCGGAACAATATTAATTATTAGATTCGGCGGTGAGAGGACTCAACTGGTCAGAATTTGTAGTTACATCTCAACAGTTTTAAAATAAAACCAATTTATTAGCCTATTCTATAATCCTCCAAGTCACTGCGTTCCAAATTATAGTTTCCAAATTATACCTTCAGACGCTCTCATGAAAAGGTACAAACAAAACTAAAGAATAATTTTCGTTTTAACAATACTATGCAATTAAGATAAGGACAGTAACGAGAAGCTGCCATTTCCTATTTCTATCTTGCTTAGTACAAAACACACGTCGTGAGCAAGTCAGGTGTCGAAAATGGCTACTTTTTATTCGTGTTCTTTTCTTAATCGCATGATATTATTTTGTTTCTGAACTTTTCATTTTGGAAACACGTTTTCAGCTATCACTTGAATTACATTTTGTGTTAAAACCCCTACATTATATGAAGCGTGTTGTTTGTCTAGACGGCTGCGAACTGTGTGTTCATTAGTACATAAAGATATAACGCCCTAGACCAGTCACAACAAATAACAGAATTTCATTAATTTAACATCTACTAGGTACATTATTTTCTGATGATTTTTGTGAGTTTACAGAGTTACTTTTCATAGCACATCACTCACATAACGTTGGGTTAAAATAGTAAAGGCTAGTGCACATTCAGGTGGGCCGCAGTGTAGCACAAACAGACGTCTAACATACTCATGGTAAAAGTGAATATGCAATATCGAAAAGACAATACCATTCGCATAATTATTTTGACAACACCATTTCTTGACATATACAAAATATGAAGAGTTTTAAATATTGGAAGTCATTATTGTGTACAACACGCATTTATTGATTTTATTGTTTATTTTTATTTATTATTAACGCCCAAAAAACAAGTGGCAATAATTCAAGAGATGCGTTTTTTAACCTGCAACGCAAGAAGCACTATTATAATTTCGACCGTTCCGTAGAACAAAGTCTCATCTGCTAAATTCATAACTTGAGATTTGAGCCTTGCAGATGTGACTTTTAAGGCTCAAATTCTGACCGCTTTGTTCGCTTGTTTGTGTGTCATTGTAGCGTTCAAACGGACGCATTGATTTTAATGCGGCTTTTTTATTAGGATATTCTATTCTATTCCACATATCGGGGGTGATTTAAATTTTTAATTTTGCCTAAGTATTTGCGAAAATATATTTTATTTACATTTATTGGAAAAGACGATTTAATCAAATATTGCGAGAATTACCCATTTTGAAATTGCATATTCAAGTAGAATTATAATGCAGCAACAGACACCTCAGGTGCAAACTATGCTCCTACGCTTCTCCAGTTTGCCATCACAAGATATATCTGTGAAAAAATAATTTACGGCGGCCCACCTTAATATGCGCGAGGTGGAAAATTTCATTGTGGATGTAAATATGTAAGTTTTATTTTATATGTTACCATCCGCAACGAAACGGCTCCGACGAGATAATGTAAGTAATTTCCTATTTAGAACAATATTTCAATAATCTATGTATAATGAAAGCCAGAATGCTGATGCGAATTCTACAAGAATTCTTGTAAACCATCGTTTATTACCGATGGGCGATGTAAGCATAGATCCACTGCATGGTAACAACATATTATATGATGCACGTTTGATCGTAGTTTAGGTATCGCAAGTAGGTATTTGAGGCAAACTCAGTGCATACTCTTTACAGATACTTAACTATTACATAAATATATTTACTTGTATAACAAACTTGAGATATCCCACGTTTCAACTGGTACTTAGACATAATAACCAATGATTCATTTATAGGAAATACGATAACATATAATTAAAAACTTAAGATTTGCGAAATTGAATTGTTCAATTAATATTTACTGCTGACTCAGTTTGTATATACTGGTAAAAATATTTTGTAATGCTGATTGCGTCTTATTTCATTATACAGCTTGTATTGTCTAATTCCACATTATTCGCGCATCGACCGTAATTGGAAGTTAGCTTTAGATACGCAAGACACACGGTAGTTGATTGCATTCGCATGAAACACATTTACGCATAGGCCTCCTGCACGAAAGCAACTAAAACTCCTCGAAACGGAAAATGCTAACAATTCAATTTCGCTTTGTCGCTTCTATCAGTAAAAACTCCAATTTGTATGGTCTGCTGGCTTTGAGCATATTATTTGGCGTTGCTCCAGCCGCAAGGCTTTTGGCGGTTTATCGAGTTATCAAAAGTGATGATTGCGAATGTCATTTGATGCTACCATACAGATTAAAGTTAATTACCGACATATTGTTTGAGGCGATGCGTTTTACAAATATGTAGGCAGTTTTTAACTATGTAATTCTGCGTTAATATTGGTATATTTGTACGCAGATTCAGTCAGTATTCCAGGGGGCGAGGGTACCGCGACTGGCGCACTCGGGGCGATCCCACGCTCATCAATTCACTGTGGCGCAGTCGGCAGCCATTAGGCATACGGAAGCAGCTCGGTACGTTTCTGGCAACATTAGCGTAACCGTTACGAGATGACTGTCAATTAGGGTAAATATTTATAGCGTATATATTTATGGTATTCAAAACATGTTTTAAACTATTTATATTATAACCAGTCAGCAAAATGAGTACTGTAATTTTGTGAGCTTTGAAAAGGCTTTGAATAAAGTTTTAACGCAGCCGTGAAGAGTTTATAATATGTTATTAAATCGGAATTAGGTTTGTCACATTTATAACAATATGTTACATAGTTTCAAACCTTCGCGTCCAAAGCTTGGAGCTGTATAATTTTGAAACTATCTACATAATTATTTTTATGGAAAGATGAAAAATTACATACACAGACATTAGTAATGTGTTTACAAAACTTCAGTGTTGGTTACTGTGGTGAGCTCAACAGTCGGAACGCTCATGAAAGACTTTTCTTAAAACATTCTCGTGCAGGCTTCATGTTTAGGCTGTAATAGGCGTGATCCAAATGCTTTCTCTACGTAAGTGGAAATAAAATATAATAGGAATATAACTTATAACTTTGGTTGAACAGGCAACGCGGAGGTGTACATAGTGTTAGCATTGCTAATAGGAGTGGTGACGGTGGTGGTGGGGTGCTGGCTGTCGGACAACTGCTGGTCGCCCGAGCCGGAGGACGTGCTGGCGGGCGGCTGACCCGTGGCGGCGGGCGCCTGCACGCACGTGTAGCGCCCGCCCTCCGCGGCGGAGCGGGACAGCCCCTCCGGCGCGGGCTCGCTGTCCCCGGTGCTGCCGCCGCCGGCGCCGCCGAGCGCGCGCGCGCCCGCCTTCCTGCACGCCGCGCGCCACCTGTGCCGCGGCGCCTGCCTGCACCTGCCCTGTGACAGGAGACGACCGCCGCACTTCTGACCGCAGCCCTCGCGACCCTCCTGCCGACACGACAAAATCAATGGATATTATATCCCGACTGTGGCGAACGGCGGAGTGTGCGATAACTGAGTGTGAAGAACACTTAAAGACATTTATTGAATTTTTCTGAATGAAGTATGACAAGGTGCGAGTTTTCAATGACCATATGAGCTTCGTATAATATTTCGATATATTGATATTGTGTATGTAGGTATCCAAATGTGTTTAAAGTGTATCAAATAAAAGAAATACTTAGTTGTGTCATTGTGGATCTCGTGACGGATCTCTCTCGTAGGTCTCGCTTCTAGCGGTCGCTCTGATTTTAACCACTAAACTTTACCACTTTACTGTTATTTCTAAATGGATGTGCCTTGAAATGCTTTCCTCGATTTGACTTGTAGAATAGAGCGTTTTTGAACCCTTTAGAAGGAATTTCTTCTCTCTGTTTTGTATGGAAGTTCCCGTATGATAAGTGCAATACACATCATTACCGTGCCTTTACCGTTCTATAGACTTTGTAAGGGACGTAATTAACAATAGGTTTTAACGAAATACGCTTTCTCGAACGGAAGGCCGCACCATCCCAATTTTTGGTTCTATATTTTTGTAAAATTTGCTTGATATTTTATTTTATGTTATTTGAAAATAATATGGTTCTAATAAAGAGGAAAGTGAGTTAGGACCAAAGAGTTTCTCAACCGCGCGTCAATTGGTTAAATAAAGAAATGCATCGTAATAGGATAGTATTAAACTTTGTGAGACAACGATACGGTTACATTAATGTAGAATTTTGATAAATTTTTGGCTGTTTGTAAATACCTACCTTTACATATTAAAATTGAGTATTGCATCTCAGGTGACGTACATTTGATATTATATTTATCTAAAGTCACATGAATAACCTGTGACATTTTATTGTTTTATTTGATGTTTTTGAACGAAATATGAAAAACAAAAAAAAACATAGGTACGAATAATAAATAATTAATTAATATTCTCCAAAAATGTCATAATAAATATAATAGAGAAAAGTTTTTCATTGCTTTTATAGACTTAAGTTCAAATATTTATATAGAAGAAAACCATTGATATGAATAATTTTATAAACCGTTTTGGGTTATTTTTTGTGTTAAGGTGCTATTGAAATATGTGTAAGCTTTTACGAGTACAATTACTTTGCAACTAACGTCTGATACATGCTTTCGTTTGTATTATAGGTTTATAATAAAAGTTCAATTAATGCGTATAATTTCATAATTAATGAAATTGCTTGAGAGTTGAGTCATCACCACAGAATATAGTACTTGAACAACCTAGACTAGTTATTTCAACAAAACAAAATATGCTTATGTTATTCTACCACAAAACGGTTCAAACCAAAACAGTCTTATAAATAAATAATTGATTGAATCATTATATTAATTGTACTTTCATAAACACTGAATTGTTCAAATTAAATTTATTTTAAGTGAAGATTAACGGGTCATAAACTTTCCTAAATATCAATTGATAAAGATAATATAATGATAATGAGTCACCCAATTTCTCTGGTAATGATTATCACAATAAATATTGCAGTTCTTAGTAGCCATTACTCTTAATATCAAGATAGCTTAGTTTTAAGCTTTTACGACATTCTGCTTGGTAATAAAGCGCACAAAAATACGGCAATTGCTCAAAAACCATAATATAGGTTGCTTATTATGTTGCTTCTTTCTTGTCTTCTTCTTTGTATTTCTTCTTTTTTGCATTTCTTTCTAATTTGATTTTTTGTTATTGTTTTCTATTTATTTTTTAATATTACAATGAAACTCATAACTAAACTAATCTCATTACTATTCAAATCGTGCCCGATATTACATAGATTAAAATATTTAACAGTCAACGTAGACCGACGAAAATGACCTAAATTGAAACATTAGTCGGGTACAACTTGAAAGCCTAACCTTTTTTGTGGCAGCATGACCCGTCCATATTATTTCACTCAAAGTAAGCTTAAGTTTGTAATTAAAAGAGAGAGTTGTTACCTCCTGAAATTACAATATTTAAAATCTCTCTGGAATTCAATCAAAATATTAGTAGGTAAGTATTAATGATAACTAAAAAAACTACAATTATTTCTCGAAGCAAATCTAATATTTTTATTTTTGCGGTTACAGCATTAGAATTTTCTTCAGTTTAACTGATTTAACATATGTAACATTGTATAAACTGGCTGAACCTTAGAGTGCATTTTAATCTTAAGTATGTACATTGTATAAATACGAATGCAAGTTGTTCGAGCTTCTTGGGAATATACATTTGTTATTTAATTCACTTGGATTCGTGTATTTGCAAATGCCAAATATTAAAACTTATTTCTAGCAAAAAATACACAACATATGCACACCTACCTATCTACACAAATAAATAAAATTGAAGTGTCTGTTTGTATATTACAAACAAAATAACAAAATAACAGCTTTTTACTAAATGCATATGAAAGTAAATACGGTACTTATAACAAAAAAAAAAAAAAAAACAATTTTTAAAATTTTTGTCTGTCTATCTGTCGTCTGACTATGTGTTTGTTGCCGCTAATCTCGGGTACGGCTGAACCGATTTTGACGAGACTTTCACTGGCAGATAGCCGATGTTATCGGGAGTAAAATCTACTTTTTATCCGATTTTCGAAAAAGGAGAAGGAGTTGTATTTTTCTACTTAGGTTAATCGATATCTCCGTGATTTCTAAACCGATTTGCGTGAATCTTTTTTAAATTGATACAAAAACTTTGCGAGATATTTCCATAAAAACTTCGGGTTCCAACTCCTCAATCCTAATGCTGTAGGGGTACTGCCCCTCTAAACTGTCAATTACGAATAGTTATTGTACGTACCAAGTAAAGACTACATCAGTGAATTCCAGAACCAAACTCCTCAATCCTGATGCTGCTGGGGTTCTCCATTTAAAATCTAGAGATTTAGGGACTGTCGATTATGAGTTGAAGAAGCGAACGAAGTCGCGGGCGTTACAAATTATAAGACTTTCGTAACAATAAATAATTAAATTCTTAATAGGTACATTTTTTGTGTCAAAAAATTCACTTGGCCCCAAAAACCGTCTTACCCCTACTAAAGTGTTACATTAAATTAACATTAGTTTTATTAGAGCATTTTTTCATGTTTTCTTACTTGAATTAATTATTTACAATTAATATAAAACATAAAGAATACGTCATGTTAAAATTTTATACTTCGATCCGAATTTAAGTTACCTAGTGAAAAACTTTAATCGATATGTAAAATATCTAAGAGTAAGAATAATGGAACTTTTTAACTTTTCATATTAAAGTTTATACGGAGTCCTTCGGTATTTTATCGACGTGACCTGGACGCTTCGATAAAGTTGCATCTTTTTTTAGTCTAAATGGGACTATTCAAGTTATCTTCAACTGTTTTTAATATATCTGTAATGCAACGATAATGCACGGTGACGACAAATCATGACGTACTCTTCACCTTCAGAGTTAATTTCCATAATTACTGTCGGGACTCGAGTTATTATACGAAGAGCCCTGACAAATGACATTTATAAAAAGAAATAAGAGATCAAAAATTAATCGATTTTTGCATTATTTTGCGGGCTTTTTGTACAGGATTAGGTATATTGTTTCTTAGAAAAAAAAATTCAAACGCTCTGTAAAATCTCTTCCTATAAAAACCCTACTATGATAAAAAATAACTGTTAATGTTAGCTTGAAAAGACAGAGTTAGGGCAGAGTCAATCCCTAATACGAAGTTTCCCCGGCGCGGCTTGTAGACTTTTCTGTTCTCTTTTATTTTCACCAATGAACCAGTCGTCGAAATAAAAAGATTGATTAATGATCTGGATAACATAAATATTTAAGCACCCGAATAGACTTTCATATGAATTATACGAGGACAGTTCTTTATTTACATTTATATTAGTAATGATAAATACCATATTATTTTATTAAATTACTAGCATATTTGGGCGACCGACTATGAAAGGAATACAAAGTTGCCTCCAATCTGTCAAGGCACAAGACACTGGTGAAGGTTGATTGAGATATCTAAAAAACTATTACTGCCAAATCATTTCCATGCAACTTAAAACTTATAGTGTTTAAGCTTGACTATTTAATTGACTTGTTTCTCATACGTGTACAGGCATTTTTCTTAATAAGGTGACGAATGCACTGCCATCTTCCTGAAGTCATGATTTATCTGGAAGGCATGCAACATAGCGTGTAAGGCTTTATCTGTTTTAATTGAGCGTGACGGGACTTAATGTTAAATCACCTTCTTCTTCTTCTTGTGCCGTACTAAAAGACCGTAAAGTGAAAAACTTAAAGAATTTTGTTTAAAAATGTTTTGAATTAGACATCTAATCCTGGGATCTATAGAGCGAGTTCTGACTCAGCTCAGAGTCAAGATAGAGGTCAAAACGAGATACAAATATGCTCTGACATAAATCTGTCACGTTTTAACTCTGTCTTGAGTCTGAGCTGAGTGAGACTGCGGTCTATAGATTTAAGCCTAACACTAGAAGATTTATCTAACGTTTTTAAACCTTTGTGTAATATGCAAAGTTTTAAATACGCGGTATAAATGCATTTAGTCACGTTTTAATGTTTTTTTAAGTTAATCGAATTGGGAAATTAAGAAAATGATTCTACTCGATTACTGTGAATGATTAGAAATTGGACGGATATATTTCTGTGTTGTTCATGTATGTCTTAACTGAGCGAGACAGAAATAGGAAATGGCCATCTAATATTTTTATTCCTGCCTTGATCCCAGTATAAATTATTATGGATTTCACAATACAAAGCCTTAGATGCTAAAATAAAGCAGCCTGAAATTATCTTCAGCAGTGTCTCTGTCGTTGAAACTACAGAAAAGATTAAGAGAGAGATAGAAACAAAGTCTACATTATGGTTGTAATACCCAATGCATACCTAATATTGTACTTATAAATTAATCCTATAGGTGTCCATGTTCGTCAGTATGTTTGACGTTGTATGTCGAATATCGTATATAGTATGTAAGAAAACGACTGAATAGTCAACGTTTTTTATGAATTGTATAAATAAGTTAGAAATTAGATTATTGTACGATTAGGTGAGAAAACTCATAATTAGAGACGTAAGGATTAATTTTGTCTGTGCCTTGGCACTACTGTAACTTTATACATTTTCAAAAAGCGCATTAATTAAATGTCTTTTTATTGACCGCAAATGGTGAGTTATCAGCATTTACGTAGAAAAACCTAGTATTAATTTGTTGTTTTCAAGAATTGAATGAAAGTTTTATCGACGTGTTGTAGGCTTGAGCTAAAATTCCGGAAAAGTCCGTTCCGCTAGTGGCTTAAGCAATCCTCAGGCATGGCTAGCGAGTGCCCAGTTAATCCATCAGTGCTTAAATTCTTAGTCCAGAAGCGAAGCTTTAATTTGCAGGCTTTGAACACGCTACCTATTAGAATACTTTATTAGCAACAGTCAAAAATGCTAAAATGATGTTTTGTTTAAAAGCTAAAAACAAATATGTTATTTAGAACTGTCTAGTACAAAGTTGAGTTAATGAAATTGATTTTTGATGTAGGTAGGTTAGAGTTTACAGACTCTTTAAAGTTACTTCTGAGTATTACCCTGGCGCTATCGACATTTCTGAGGATTGCTTAAGGCAATTGCGATCCGTCGACATTTTGGTTTTGGCTTAAAACATATACTTAACAATCTTTTACAAGCAGTCATTTGGTGTCTGATAGTGAGACGCCTATATAACTTTTATGACGCACTGTGTATGTATGTAATAATCATCTACTAATATTGTAAAATTACCTACGTATTGTACATGTGGTGCGGTTAAGAAATACGACTTATTTATGTAATACTGTAAATATTTGAGGAATCACCCCCATGCCCCAGTGAGTATGTTCACGCCTGAGTTGTTCGCAGGCTTGGCTGATTTAGGAATTGAGAGAACCGGTAAGCTCAAAATAATAGGTACTTAGAGTATGTTAAACTTAACATAATTAATGTGTCATTTGTCACGGATAATTCGAATAAATGTAATACGGTAAACAGTGTTTACTTTTCATTTGGTAACAAATGGGATCCTATGAAAGGGTGAATGGGACTTGAGAAAGTAAACTGTTACTATAGAAGAAAATAGGCCGTGGTGCGCTGCGTTGTAGAGGGGTGACACAGAAACGCTTTCTATTTGACTCGTGTATACCTATGAAGAATGGATGAGATTTTATTTACCCCGCTGCATTTAAAGGTTCACCGCAGCGGAAACAACACAGGCGAACCTTTGTTCTTCTAGCACAAATCCAAACAAAATAGAAGTAGATTTTGATGAAAATGTTTTTTTTATGAAAAACTACTCCATTACATTTCTTTAATCAATTAATTATATTTACTTGGTTGGCCGTTTTCTACAACTTATCTAATCCAAAATCTAAAAATTGAAAGCCGAAAATTTAATCCAAATTATATATTACTAGAAGCCCGCGCCGACTTCGTCCGGGTTGAAAATTAAATATTTGTTCTTGTGAGCTTCTTATAGGAGACGATTGTCAATAAGATCACCACAGGAACCACACGAATATCCCGCATCGATACCCGCCACCGTGCCCCGCCGCGCCAGCCGGCACCATTTTATTATTTTGTCGCGCGAAAATATTAATTTTCCGATAACTCCTATGATATTTATTTGAATTGTATAGTGTAAAGGGCAAATATGTTCTAAATTAAATACTTACGATAATAAACATATTTATTTAGATATAGATTGACATCACATCGGTTAAAGAAGCTTCGAAAATAATTCATTATTTTTAATCAAAATTTGAAAGATAGAAATGGTTACTGTAAGTTATCCTTAGAATATAGACATATGCTATCGCGGACTTTTTTTTAGAACTCTTTAAGAGGAACAATTCACCCATACATCATTTTCATTCAATAACAGTATATGACCCAGCGCACGCCTTGAAAACGTTTAAGAGTCAAAAAAATTTCCGACTTCTTTAACAAATTTGCACATAATATCTAGCCATAATACATTTATTAACATAATGATAGCCTATAACCATCTGGAATAATGTACCTTTGAAATGGTAAAAGAATTATTGTAATAGGTGCGGTGGTTCCAAAGTTTGCTCCGGACATACATACAAACTCACAAAATTCGCGCTCTCTCTTTATTATAATAGTATAGATTATAAAGGAAAGTGTAGTATTTTGTGTGACGTGTGTGATTGCACATTGTTGTACTAATTGGTAAAACATGGATTGATATCAATGCATGGATTAATGATTTATTTATTGGCACGTTTTTACTCCATATTTGATTAAATATTCGATTTTCGATATTAAGATTTCGGATTATTGAGCACAGCCATAACTTGAACAAATAAAGTATACCAATGTCAACTATCCGACTATCTTCACTGAATAAGATAAACATCGTGAGGAAAACTACATGCCTGAGAGTTCTCTATAATGTTCTCAAAGGTTTGTGAAGTCTGCCAAACCGCAGTTTCTAGCATGTTGGACTGACGTTTATATTCTTCTCGTCAGAGAGGAAAGCTTTGCCCAGCACTGGGCTGGCGATAGTTTAAGATGAATGGATACTCATTAATTCCATTCATCTCAAAAACAAAAAGTCAAGGTACAAATTGTCGTATATTGCTGCGTCTCCAGTAGTATAACTATGTAGATTGTTGTTGATTCAACCCACAAAACACCATAAAATACTTATGAGTAAAGTACCATAGAACACTTACATAAAGTATGACTACTAAAAACTAAAAATGACCAGATAAACTTTTATTAACGCGTTGCAAACCACTGAACGACGTGCTACATTTATTCAAGTGCTTGTTTCAACAACTCATTAATTCAGCTGCCAAAAGCCTCAGTGGCACTTGACGAACCAAGGCCATCATAAAAGGCGAAATTCCTTCGCGACGTAGAACCGGCTTTTACATTTTTTTACACGATGTATAACACTGAGGACTACGTTTTACAATTAATAGGTTTAATTTCACTCTTATTTCTTGTTTGTACGAGTATATTTCGATAACTACGTAGGTAGTTGACGAGAATATAATTACCCCTACTGATATTATATGTGCGAACGTGTGTTTGTTTGTTGATTTGTCCTTCAATCACACAGTTACGGAGGTATGAGCATGAATATTCATGCTCATGCATCCGTAACTATATAGTTGAGGAGGACCCTGAAGAGCGAAAATAGCTTTTTATTCCGAAAAAACAAAAGGTACCCTGGGATTTATAACTATAATATTTACTACTAGTTGCCAGCAACTTGCTTCGCATAATTTTCCTTTTGCCTTACTAACCTCCTTTAGATAAAAGCGTAAGATTTATGTTGTGGAGTCTGACCAGAATATAATAGATTAGATAGAAGATAGCAGATTTGTAAAAAAATCGGGCCATGAGTTTTTGCGTCAACATAAGACAGACGAACGGATATAAAAATTCTTACTGTTTTAGCCCATTTCGACACCACATCTAATGCTCAGCTTACACGAGCTTAGTTACTATAATGCTTATTACTTGCCAGTTGCCACATTGTCTTCAATTTTCCTTATTTGTATGGACAGAGATATCTCTTTACGACGACGATGATGATAGCAAACATTATTTTTTCATTTCTTTTCTATTTAAAGTTCATAGCTTTTATTCACAGAATATAAAGGAAAACGAGATGTAATAAAAGCGATCTCATTAGTACGACACTAAAGAAAATACTCCGCTGGAATATGAAGTCTTTAGAAAACAGGTAGGTAAAATGGTTAGTTAGAATATTTTTTAAACTTTAATAATGGCATCGTATTGAATAGCTTCCTGATGTCGGAGATGGATGCAAATCTAATATTATTAAAATCAAAGACTTTAAAAATCAGTCGCCGTAAAGAGTTTCGAAATGTTTTAATTAAGACTATAAGGTAGTGGATGGTACCACCCGAGTTACTCCGTACGTATTAAGATTTTTTTAAATCACTTTGATTTCCCGGGAGGAGAGTATCCGGAAGCTATTTCTTTTACGTGAAGAAGACGGACAAATTCAAAACCTTCTATGATTTTGATTAGTTTTTAAACAGAATGTCAAAAAATTTTGTAAATTGAAACTGAAAATTTACCTTGTTCCTGAAACGAAGTATTTAAGTTTGTGGCCTGTAACATAATGAGAATAGCAATTTTTTATTTATATAAATTTTTTTCAGCGACCAATAAATCTACCAGAGTACCTACTCGATACCATACATAGAACAGCATACAGCTTGCATGCAGTGATGCAATATGCACCATGCCTCACTGAGTTTGCAGATCGAACCACTAGGTAAATCGGATTAAAGGACATGAGAATAGGAGATGCGCAACGCCTTAAATCGATAGTCTCTAATCTCTAAGAGTGATTTTGTTAGATTGACACGATTTATGCGGCGTCGTGCAATAAAATTAAAGAAAGAAAGGAAGAAAAATCTTTAATTTTCTTCAATTAAGGCAACTTTTGTACAGAACTTTATCTTAGTGATCCTACTAATATTATAAATGTGAAAGTTTGGATGTTTGGATAGATAGATGGATGGATGTTTATGTCTCAATCACGTCAGTATGATAGAACCGATTTGGCCGATATTTGGCACAGAGATAGATGATGTAATGGAATAACACATAGACTACTTTTTATCCCGGAAAATAAGAGCGTTCCCGCGGACCTCCTAAAAAACCTCAATCCACGCCAATAGTTGCGGGCATCAGCTAGTATAACTATGAAATGTGATTTATGGTTAATAAATAGGAATACACGCATGAAAAAATTTTATTCCAGGAATCTGCGTAATTTTTTCTTTCAAAAATAAAATATAAAAATTGAGGCGAGATTTATCAGTTGTTTTCAATGTAGGTTTACCGCAGAGACACCGAACAGACACCGCAGTAACGCCGCATCGCGTCGCAGCTGCAGCGCGACGTGTAACATCGCTCTAACAATGTGCTCTCATCGTATCGTAAGGCAAGTAAGGCAACGACTTGGATAACGATGAATGTGCTCAATGCCTCACTTGAATCCTACTAATCCTACTAATTAATAAATTATAAACGCGAAAGTTTGTAAGTATGGATGGATGGATGAATGGATGGATGTTTGTTACTCTTTCACATAAAAACTACTGAACCGATTTGGCTGAAATTAGGCATAGAGATGTAGTGTGGAATAACATATAGGCTACTTTTTATCCCGGAAAATTAAAGAGTTCCCGCGGGAATTACAGAACCTTAATCCACGCGAACGGAGGAACGGAGTTTATTTCTAGTAAGTAATTCGTAAGTTCTAGTACCCTACACGGTTCTTTTTTTCAATTAAAACATTTACTCACGTGCCAGATGTCGATATTAGTGAAGCCTTAAAAAAAATTACTAAAATCAATTTCTGACATACCAATGTTACTGAATTTTTAATTAAGTAAATAAAAAAACAGCTGTCCTAAATTATATTTGCTCGCGTCTGACTTTTACCCGGTAATATGCTTCTTGACAAGGAGTTGTAACTTCTCTAAATTAATGAATTAATTGTTGTTTTTGACTTTTGGTATAAGTATTGGTATAAGTATACACATAATAATAGTAGTATATATAGAAGTTTTGTAATATATAATAGTTGCGGGCAATTTTTTTTACACTGAAATAATAACTTATGTTATGTTAGTCGGCTATCTATGCATTTAAAATCTGTGTTTATATTTTTATTTTTCAATGTAATTTCAGAAATTTTGTAATTTTTCACATTTACTTTCCATAAAACGTCGTGATTTGACGACTGTGTAGATTTTAGATTTTCTTATGACGTCATATCTATAATATATTTTGTCACTATTTATGAGTCACGATATAGTATCAAATATGTAGGTTAAATATTAAAAAACAATTGCAATGTTAACGCAAAGTGCTTAGAAACCTTCCTTCCTTACTGTCTAACTAATGCATAATTCCGGCATGCATAGTACACGGTAAAAACTAAGTACGTACTTCATCTCAGTTAAATTCATTATTCAACAGAACTACAAGTGAAATTCATCGCTCTACTGATACCGCGCTACACTGCGCACACATTGCGGCCCAACTGATTCATGGCCCACTCCACTACACCGATTGCGAGCCCGAATACATTAATATTCACCACCAAATATTTCAATGGCCCAGTTTCTTCATATCTTTGCAATTCAATTAAAATCATTTTGGATAGAAGCAGGTGTTACTTTACGAAAATCTATGATAGGTATACAATACACGTGCTGCTTGTGTACAAATTACATTTGCTATTATCCACAAATGTACGTAGAGTTTAGGTATTTGTTTGTATTACGTGTTTGTTGGGTGTGTTCCTTGCTTGGTTGGATTTTTCTTCTCTTCTTTTCTTGTAGTGGCGGGAGGGTAGGCGTGTATTGAAGCGCGTGCTACAAACATGTACCATGCGTTACAAACTTGTAGTACGCGCTACGAACGTGTAGCATGCGTTACAAACTTGTAGCACACGCTACAAAATTATGTAGCACATAGACATGTATATACAAACGTGTAGCGCGCACTGAACGTGTAGCACGGGCTACAAACTTGAAAAATCTGTGTGGCACAACCATAAACATAATCTCACTGACTTACAATAGTAGCACACAAATTGTCCCAGTTTGGCGGATTAGGTATAATAAAATAAATTTAGTAAGTACACAAGAGTAGAGTTTCAGCAACGTATAAGGTGGCACATCAAGGTTTTAATAAGTAACTCTCCAATCTCTCTGAATCTCGAGATACTACACTGAGATAACAATAACTCGCTCTTCTGCTGTCTGAAAGGCACAGAGATAGCTTGTATCCTGGAGATGGTTCGTGAATACATTTCATTCCGGAAAAGATTCCCCCCAGGAACGAAGTTGCGGTCATAAAATTACGAGTGGTAAGATATAATATTCAGTGACCTGTTAATGCATGTTGTAGTTAGGATTATGGGAATCGATTGATGAAATAAGAATATTTTTTTCTTAGATCTCACATAAACGCTAAATGAAAGCTTTTGCGTGCAAAGTATAGTATTGCGTGTTCGATCGTGTTTACTATCATTTATCATCTAATAGCTAATAGGTTATATTGTTAAGCATTTTTGTAAGCTTTTATCGATATTGCTTGAGATTGTTATAGGTGTACATACAATGGTTGTCTAAACAAGCACAAAATCTATTACGAACGAGGATATACAAAGTTTAAATTTTAAGAGATTGATATTGACCAAGATGCTGAGCTTGATACTATTCTCGCGGCTTTTAGATGAATTGTTTGAACTTAGTTGTGTGCCAAGATTCGGACGCAAGCATGGAAATATGTCACGATAGAATAGTTTTTAGACTTTCTTACTCCAGAAATCAGTATGAATGCCGATTTCCAGACAAAACCACGGCTCCACGCTGACGTCATAGATTGAAGCGATGGTGAAGCGATAGATAGCGAAGTTAATAGGGAAAGCGTAATTTGGAATTTCCACATATAAATAATTCTATTCCTTGTTCGTGTGCCAATGTCTCAACTGCCCCGTTCACTTGTCTATTCTATTTCAATATATATTCTTTGGGCGCCTCTGCAGCTGTTTCGGTTCCCACCGACTCGCTACTTACCGAATTGTAAAGAACTTCTCGTCCTTAGTGTCTTTTATTCACATTCATTACTAACCAACAAATGATTTTAATACAACGACCGAATAACTTTGATACTACTACTAACTAATAACTCTACCTAATCTACCTAATACTCTATCTAATCTACTAGTACCTAGCTAATACTAGAAAAAATGTACATTGCTCTCGTAGTAAGTGCTAACGTAGATGTTTGACGATCGTCTAGCAAGAACTTGCATCGTACGAGTTTAACTAAGTTCCTTAGTAAAACTAGGAAACTTTGAGTTTAGTTTTTTTTAATCTGTCTGTTTATCCATCGGTGTCCGTGTGTATTACAGTTCTTTTTTATATTTTTACTAGCTTTTACCCCCGCGACTTCGTCCGCGTGGAATTAGATTTTGGGGTGGAATTTTCAAAAACTGTGACACACGTACTTTTTAACTGAAAGCTCAAATACCCACTTTGATGGAAACAGCTTGAAAAATGACGGAGTTTCATATAAACTTCCATCCCCTATTTAAACCCCTTAGGGGAGGAATTTCCAATAATCCTTTCTTAGTGTGCGCCTACGTCATAAAAGGAACCAACTGTAAAAATTTCAAGTTTCTAACTTCAGTAGTTTAGGCTGTGCGTTAATATCTCAGTCAGTCAGTCAGTCAGTCAGTCAGTCAGGACTTTGAATTTTATATATATAGATTTGTTGAAATTTTGATACAGTTACAGAAAGTTGAGAAAAAGAAACAAAATTTAAGGAATCTTTTTTTGCGTATCATTTTAAGTTGTTTGTAGATGTTGGCAAAGCTCCAGCCAGACGTTATTTACACTGCACGCCGTCAATAGGCCCGTCTTCAGGGTACATTATAGTTATAATAAAATAATAGAACATTATAAGTGTTTGTGTATGAATGAATTAAATTATTCTATCATTCGCGTTACATAAGTTACATATTAGGCATATTATTGTAAAATGCTCGATTTTGCCCACGCCTTGGTAACGTGAAATTCGAGTAGAAACTGTAATTTCGGTTTCTACTACTAAGCGAAAGTATTCAAACCAATGTTGAAACTGTATTACCATTTATTATGGTTTACTTGTGCCTTTAAACGACATCAGTTTCGTTAAAGGAACCGCAAAAACATAAGGAGTCTATTTTTTTAAACTCGACTCTTCGTTCGTCTTCTACAGAGATAAAGGCTTGATCTCAGTTTTACCAATTTTGTGTAAATAATATGTACAAGGGCCGATTCCACCGACGTAAAATAAGAAAATAAAACTTATCCGAACGTAAATTAGATATTTAGGAAGATTTTCAATACAAAAACTGTCAGAAAAAACTGCCCATTTCTCGACGCTTCGCTGGTGAAATCGGGAGTAAGAGATTTCGAAGAAGCCTTTTCAAATTATCTAGGTATAACAAGGGTTATTTTCGCAAAACATATAGCATTGATTATGACGCTGTTCGTAGGGAGATTATTTATTCAGCAGCCTACCACTGTGAATGAAATACATCGACCGCACGCCGCGCCGCATTTGGAGCAAATTACAAGCTTTCTGATTCATGGTTTACCTGACTACACACCGATTGCGCGCCAAACCAAATCAATATTTATCACCAAGACCTAAATACTTTTTCCTTTTGAATACAAAGTATCTAATTCACGAAATCGAAAATGAGATCATAGTGTACGTACATTTTTGTTATATTACGTGCAATCCTTTTTTGTGACTTCAGTCTGGTTCGTCGGTAGATGATTCCTCTGCGAGTCGAGCATTTATGTTAATGAGAAGCTGCAGACGGTCAATCAAAATCATTTAAGTATAGAAAAAACACGAAAGGATAATTAATTTCATTAATATTTTTTCATTATTATATGTAAGTTTTGGTTTTGTAGATGTACTCGTATGTTATAGACTTTATTTGAAACGACAGTTTTAAAATTTTCCTTAACTTCGGCCTATTTTTAATTTAAAACAGCTCGATTTTAATCCATAACTGAAATACAGTGTAGGTATTTCTCGCTACCAAAGAATCAGGCCGCTTGAATATTTATTGCTTTCTGAGTTCGAGGGTAGAGCAAACGGCAGGTAAAAAAGCAAAAAATTAGAAGAGCTATCTTGGTAATGAGGAAAGCAAACTTTCATTGTATTTTTTAAGGATGATATAATGTGGTTTATCGTCGCGTCGCCGTCAATTATTATTGTTTGAAGTTGAGATTAAAATAAATTATACTTGTACCCATAATATCTTAATCTCTTAGAAAGATATCTCTAATTAAGATATTATATTTAATATTAATTGTTATTCATTATTATAACTATACATAACTATACTTAATAAAGATTTCTCATCTGAGTTACGTACTATGTTAAAAAAATCTTCGCGCTTCGAATCTTAGCTCGAATATTGTATCTATTAAACATACTCGTAGCTCCTGTTGAATCCTTCAAGCGTGTATGGCATAAATCCGTACAGAAAAGTCGTAGAACTTAGTAGGTATACGAAAAAACCTCTACGTCGACTTCTTCGTCGACTTCTACGTCGAATTCACAAAATGTTGAAATAGCACAACATTACTGTCAAAATTCCGTCACAAAGTACTTTTGAACCCTGTAAGTTAGATGTATCTGTGTGTGTCTGTTCCTTCGTAGCTTCCTAAAGAATGGACCGATTTTGATGTGGTTTTGTTTGAAAGCTAAAGTGATCTTAGCTATAGTTTATGAAGATTTACTCAGGCGTTTGAAGATCATTCGCTCATTTCCTACTTGATAAAGGGTCTTACAAACTTTCACAGGTGCGATTGGTTTGAAATTTGGTGTACCGTTATTTGGGATTATTTTCAAAGCCTAACCTTGAGCTGATGCTGCAGAATCAAGTAGTCTGCGGGATACCCGACTCCTAAGCAACTTACAGCAGATATAGTGTGTTTGGGCTCGTTAGAACCGTCTCAACTCTCAATGAATAAGTGTTAGATAGATGCTGATCAAGGATCTATGGGGAGGATCTGATGATGGAGTAGAAAACTGGGTTACAGAATGTCAGGTATATAGTACATTAGTCCGGCCATAGATTCGCATGTCGGATGTATTTAAATTTTCAATTTACCCTTGTTAGTTCTCTAAAAAGACTTCTGCTTGTTTACTATTACTTACCTTGTTATTGACATGACCTTCTGATGTGCCGTGAACAATGATTGTCGTAAGATATTAAAATTTTGCATCAACAGTCTGAAATTCTAAATTACCTCGGGAGATGAAAATCAAATTCAGTTATCAACTTGGCTTCAATTTACCTTAATCAAGTTAATTAGAAGCCTGGCAGCTTCCAACAATTTTCAATTTGGACCACTCGCTAAACAATACATATTTGGTAAGCAAAAATACGAAACATGATATTCCTTTGCAAACGAGATTAAAAAAATAAAATCAAATCTTTGAATTACGTTTTTAGTTTTTCTTATTAAACGCAAGCAAAAAGGATGAATTGATATTATTAAAGAATAGATATGATTATAGCAGTCTATGTAGTATAAGTGTGTATATTTGTATTTAGAGAAGTTCCACCGTAGCGCCTACACGTTTGAGAGAATTTTGATGAATCAGGTGTCTCTTCTTCTTCACGTGCCTCTCCATTACTGAAGGTCAGTTTTTTAAACTTCTCCTTGTCCATGGCTAGACGGAATAGTTCTTGGACTGTCTTGACGCCATTCCACTCCCTTATGTTTCTGAGCCAAGACTTCTTTCTTCTTCCAATACCTGTTTTTCCAGCAATGTGTCAAATGAGGTGTCTATCGATTTAACATTATAGTCTGGGTGACATAGGCTATATTTTATGTGAACTAAACCAATATGACGGATGTTACATTCAAATTTCCATAGTCGGATTACAGTTTTTAAAAAAATTCCCAGCTTGTAGTTACCGGAAACGTTTTTCATTACACTAATAACTCACGTTCTACAATATTTATATGTCCGCTCGCTGGGTAACAAAAAAGATGTGCAGGTACATTACGCGAAGAGTTGAATTGAATTTTTCATAAGCAGATGCCTGTGACAAAGTTTGTTCATGCAAACTATGCGTCTCCCCAGTTAGATAAGTTAAAACAAAAAGCACCTTATTAATTATTTTTAAATAATAACACTTATATATATTATTATTATAATTGAAATAAAATATATAGATTTTAATGTGATGCGTCTATAAACGTAGTATTACCACGGAATACATAATCGTGCTAAGTACTACATGTACCTATACGTTGCGCGATATTAGGCTCACACCTCATTGGGACAAGCTTGTCTTATCAAAAGGTAATAAGGCAACCATGTTATAACAGAAAACAAGAAAGACTGCGCTCAAAATATGAGCTACAGATTCGTTCTGTCACGAGCATCGATCTCTCACGAGCCTTGTCGACAACTTTTCATTCAATATTTTACGTTTTAATCGACGACGCGATGAACTTCCGAATGCCGAGTCCTATTCGACACAAATCATTCATGATAGATTAATTATTCCATATAGTCTACAGCGAAATTTCGCTTACATTCTCCATTCATTTGTATATTTGCTCAGTGTGTATTCTATTATTGAATAATTATTCTGTGTATATTTACAAAGCGGTTGACGTTAATAGCCTAGTGATTAAGACTACGGAGCTTTATTTCAGGAGGTTCAATCCCAGGCACGCATCTCTGATGCTGAGATCTATTGAGCGTGCTCTACCTTAGCTCGAACTTAAGATAGAGTTAAAACGAGCTATTGAGGCTAATTACTGTATAATAGACTGTTTTTATACGACTATGCGAAAGCGGTGTACATCCTTGTTGCGCAGAGTCCGGGCCAGTTCCAATAGCGTCCTGAGGGCATTTGCTGACAGGTTCGATTGTCAGTATTTGAACCACTGTAATAGGGTTCATATGCTGACAAATCGGGCCCGTCTTAGGTTAAGGTTTTAGTATTCATATTTACTAACAAATAGGTTTAAGTTTTATATCTTTCATTTATAAATTACTAACACATCTATGATCCTTGTTGGTCGAAATAAATAATTTTTATTTTATTTATTTATTTATTACCTATGTTGTTATTTTTTTCAATTATTAGAACGTCTTGTTGTCGTCACGGAAAACTGCTAACTTTGTCTGGCAAAAAGAAGACAAAGCATGTCAGTAATGAAGGAAGCTATTATAATATTTCAGCGGAGTACAAAAAGTGGAATGTTAATCTTCCGTGCGGGCGGATCGTGATAACTTGGGACGATGTATAACTTGGTCTTTACAAGTGTAGTCTTGGTCTACAGGGATTTGTTATTATAAATCCATTACCATAATTTTTATGTAAACACAAAGAATTTTCTATCATTAATTCATCAAACTTGTTTGATACAGAGTAACAAATAAAGTTGAACATTTCTGCTGTTTTTTTAACAAGACTCTTACCTACTTGATATGGAAATAACAATCCTTTTTAGCTCTTTAATTGGTGAGATTCCAGGTTGACCTTCATATTTATTAGTTTATGACTCTACGTCGTGGATCAAACGCGTCAAGCTCGCTAAAGGCTTGAAGTACTTATCACAAAATTTTTTTTCCTCCGAGGCTAAAGGTAACTCCTTGACAGTCAAGGCCTTTAGCGAAGCTTTAACTACCAGATGTATCGATACGAAGCGATAAGACAATGAGGCTAATTCTGTTGTAAATAATCTCTAAACTAATCAAAATTGACAGTCTATAACTCGTGCCATCCCTTTCATAATGCTCCCTTCAAAAAAGGACAGGGCTAGATTTAGACCTGTCAATTTAGATTAGAGATTGTGTATCTACAACATAATAAGTTACAATATTTTCTAACTTTTGAGATCTCCTCGCCGCCCATATGCGCATATGGGCAATTAATAATGTCGAGTATTACTGGCATAAAAATTTTGCCCTGTGGACAGAATATAAAATGTTGTTATCAGGTACATCGACACAGAATTGTTTTTGTGCCAGTCAGTTGCTCACTCATCAATCTCATTTGATCACTGATCAAACCAACTTCTCTTTTCTTCTATCTTCTTAATTCTGGCCTTGGCTTATTGGCACCCTACCATCAAAGACGTGCCGCCAAGCGATTTAGCGTTCCGGCATGATGGCGTGTAGTAACCGATAAGGGGAATGGGTTGAATTTACACTGCTATACTCCTTCCAAGTTAGCCCGCTACCATCCCAGACTGCATGGTCACTTGCCATCATGATGACCAAGATCTGCATCGTCACTTATCGTCGGGTGAGATCGCAGTTAAGGGCTATCTTATCTTCGAATAAAATTAAAAAAAAATCGTTTCCTACGTCTGCTCGTTTCGCTTGAGTCCACTGGTACAGCTTCCCGCCGGATCACTCCAGAATCTAAGTAGGCCATACAGGTTAGTGAGGACTTCAGGTTCCTAATAACGATGCTACTCTATTTGTGATGGTTGGGAGCGTTACGGGAGCACTCCACCATAACAGTCACCACTTTAATCAAATCTGTCTATCTTCTGGATGAACGTCTTCTCACTCTTTTTCATCTCCAACTGAGCCTCACCTGTAAACTGTCAATTGACCCTTCAATTCTGGAAATGTGGCTGAAGAACTTCAGAATTTGCAATAACTCGGTCGACGAAAACATTTCGTTTGTGGTCAGTTCTTTCAACATGGCATTGAGGGTTCCAAAGGCTGTCTAAGGGATCTTTAAAAGGTTATTCGTATTAGATCACCCGTAAGTTTTTAGTCAGTATAATATGTGACCTCCTTGCTATTTTATTTATATAAAAGGCTTCCTGTTCACTCGTTCAATGATCTATAAAATATTGAGGTAACCGCAAAGCCGCATTTATAGCCTCGTTACGGTTTTGGATCGCCTTTTTACCTGTCATTGAAACAGAATGGGCATATTGTTATCGCATTAGGGCGTGCTATTTGCATACCATTTGTTAAAAATTGCCTGTAAAAGCATTATTATAGTTGACATCTTCTCTGGCCTGGTGAACGCTGTGGTCTTATAACTGGGAGGTCTCGGGTTCAATTCCCGGCGGGGACAATTTGGAAATTTATAATTTCTAAATATTCTCTGGTCTGGTCTGGTGGGAGGCTTTGGCCGTGGCTAGTTAACACCTTACCATCAAGATGTACCGCCAAGCGATTTAGCGTTCTGGCACGATGGCGTGTAGAAACAGATTAAGGATATGAATTGAATGTACACTACCATACCCCTTCCAAGTTACTCAGCTATCATCTTGGACTGCCTCGTCACTTACCATCAGGTGGAATCGCAGTCATGGACTGTCTTGTCATCGGATAAAAAAAAGTAACAGAGAATGCTTGTTATCCCTGAAATATTTAGGATAAAAAATAAACCGTTGATATTAAGGACAAAACATTTTAACAACCCTGACCGCTGACGGGATCATGATTTTGCCACTGAAATAGCAGTAATTCAAAAATGGAATAACGATTGTTACTCGTATTTATCCTGGGAAATCTGGGGTTCGCACATTATTTTTAAAAATAAACTTAAGTCCAGAAGAATGAATTCATGGGCCTCAGCTTCAATATACCTACCTATACAAAATATGATATAATTTTATAATTTAAATTATAATCTTCTTTTGCAAGTAAGTTGAATAAGCGCAAAATTAAAACAAAATACTGCAAACACGTTGAGAATTCCTGTGCCTACCGCCTAATGGTAACACGGGGTCGTTAGCAATGCATATTAATTATGAAAGTCGTTATTTATCGTCAGAAAACATTGTACTGCGTAGAAGTACCACATTTTACATAGTTAAGTGGGTATCTTACATTACCTATTTATCGAAATGGACGAACTGGTAAGTGAGAGAACCGATGAAGTTATAAAAGTGGAAGCTGAAAACGTTGTAAGATGGAAGTGAGCATACTTAACTAGGTAAATCTCAAGAATCGCACTAATGCTGAGATCTATAGAGCGTGCTCTAACTCAGCTCAGACTCAAGACACAGATAAAACGAGACAGATTTATGTAGGAGCATATTTTTTGTCTCGTTTTAACTCTTGAGTCCGAGCTAAGACAGAGAACGCTCTATACATCTCAGCATCTACTAAATGTGATGACACTAGCCACGACAAACCCTGGCAAACCCAATGTCGGAGAAGGCGAAGAAGTTGTATAGGATAGTTAGAAATAATTTAAAAGATAGACCTAGTAACTAGTTATAATTAATCTAAATTTAATTAAGATTTTATTGTATACCTATGAGAGCAACATAGTCACTCCAGTGACTCAGCTCTTTAAAAGAGAAAAAAAAAATTAAAAATTAGGCACTTATTCAGTCAGTCAGTCACAATCAATTTTTGATGTACAATATCTAATATTTATTCCTTTCTTTCAAGTGTCGATAAATCTACTCTTGAAGGAAATGTCCAAATAATTTTTCTACAGAGTACGGGAATGACACGCAATGACCAGGACAGGAATGGTACGCAACTTCCTAACCCCGGTCTAGTACTGAGAATTTTTTGACAGAAAAACCAATTTTTTTCAGCCCGACTCGGGAATCGAACCCGGATCCTTATTATCCGCATTCGAACATGCTAACCACTAGACCAACGAGGCAATTGAGAATTGAGAACAGTATAGTATATCTCAACGTCAAAGATAACGGCCGGAGCTTCAACTAATATCTTATTCTGTAGATTAGAGTTTCCTTTGTGCTTTCGACATAAATAATTTAGGTTAGGGTAATCTTTCTTCCCGAGTGCACAAGATCCGTGCTTTAGAATTGTAGCTATATACATAGGTATCTAGTTTAATCCTCAGAGCAGAACAAGTGTTAAACTGCAAAAGTCTAGTCTGAAATCTCTATAGTTTATCGCCTCTACACATTATAAAGCAGTAGATATTCACTAACAATAAACTTGGCGGAAGTCAGCTCTGGCAACTCACTTGCACTGTGCACACACGAGAAGCAAGTCAATTTCTGCAATTCATAGCCAATCTTATATTGAATTCGGCCAGAAATTGGACAAGTTACTTTCAGAATAAATCAGCATGCCTAGCATTAACCTAGGGATGTAGTAACGGTCTGTGGAGAAAACTTAGTCGTTGTGGACTGTGGAATTGAATACCTACAGTGTTTTGTTATACTGTATACTTATACATTTTTTTATTCACGACAAGATAGCCCTTGTTTGCGATCTCACCCGATGGTAAGTGACGATGCGGCCTAAGATGATAGCGGGATAGCGTCGTGCCGGAACGCTAAATCGCTTGGCGGCACATCTATGACGGTAGGGTGGTAAATAGCCACGGCCAATGCCTCCCACCAAAAAAAATATTTTTTGTTTTCTCTGATATTCCCCCTTCCCTCTCGGACGCCACGGGTGATGGACGTGTGTTATTTATATTAAATTTTCTTTTCGAAGTAAAAATAAATCAACAAAATCGTTAAAAATCATTAAAACACAGTGTTAACTCAACTTCAAGTACCAGGAGTTCAGCGATGTCAAGCGGTGAGCCATACACCTCACTTACGCATAACTAATTCTATTGGCCAATTCAAAACTCGCGCGTCGCTGGCTGCCGGAAAAGGAGGAGCTAGTCCGAGAACAATAACATCCTATTCTGCGTTTTGATTTTGCACTGAGTAACTTTGAAACACTATGTACAAGACTCCACCACACTCGTCCACTGCGTACAACTCCCCGACACGTCATTCTGACTCAGACATACGCAAATTATGTCAAGATGAACAGTTAATGACAGATTTTACTAGTAATGCTAGTCAACGTGCTAAACGGCGACGGCCTTCCAATGAAGATTTTGCTGACGAGCTGGCAGGTTTTAAGGAAGAGATTAGAGATTTGATTCGGCAACTTTTTTCCACACAAAGCGCGCGCTTGGACAAGCTGGAGAATCATTTTCTTGACATTAAAAACCAGTATTCGCACATTGAAACCACAAATAATGAAATTGAAAAATCTATGACGTTCATGTCCAATCAACTGACCTCATTAGAATCAAAAATTACCTGTCTAGAAAAGGAAAAAGGGTCAGTGGCTATACAGCTGTCATCCTTGGAAGAAAAAATTGATTTTTTGGACAGAAATCTTATTAAAACTTGTGTTGAGTTACGCAATGTACCTAAAAGCCAACGGGAGACAAAGGACAACCTATTTGCTATGGTTAGGCATTTATCTACAATTTTGAACTTCAATTTGCAAGCCTCAGACATTCGTGACGTCAGTAGACAACCCTCTAAAAAAGAATCTAAAACTTCTAGCATTATGATTGAATTTTCCAACACGTTAACTAAATTTCAATTTCTAAAATCTGCAAAGGATTACAATAATAAGAATCCATCTGCAAAACTGAATTCATCACATGTTGGCTTTAATGATCTCAAGTCCCCATTATATGTTGGTGAACACTTGACCGCCAAAGCGAGTAGATTGTTCTTTGTGTCCCGCAGCTTTGCCAAATCTCATAATTACAATTATTGCTGGACAGCTAATGGCCGTATAATGCTAAGAAAGAACAATGAGAGTCCTTATATTATTGTTAAAAATGAGTTACAACTCCAAGAGCTTGCAAAGTCATCTCAAAAGTGACTACTAAGTTATTTAATGTCATTTTCTTTTTTTTATGTATTGTTGCATGTTCATTTTAACTTTAAATATATTTTTACAATTCGTCACATAACAGTTCACCTTACTATCACTTACACAAAAACAAAGTATATGTCTTTATACATGCTGTACACACTTACTTTATTACTTACATACACATTATGTACCTCCTATTTTGAATACAAAATTCATATTAAAATTCATAACATTAGCAACTTATACGATGTAGGCAATTTAAAAAAAATAAAAAATATATATGTACATATTACATTCATCTGGGGCAAACACATTCCTTTTCCTGTCTTTTTTATTTCCTACTTACTACCCGCCAAACTTATAACTTTTTACAGTGCATAGCCAAGTAAATACACTAAATGAAAATGTTGATGTATTTTCTGTATCGGAAGCTTACACGTGTAATCCTGAATTATCTAAGTCATACCTTCAAAACCCGGGAAACTTTTTGAAAATCTTGTCACAAAACATAAGATCCATCAATTGCAATTTTAACAATTTTCAAACTCTCTTACAGCGCATTCCTTTTGACAATGACATAATAGTTCTTACCGAGTGCTGGCTCCCTTGCAATAACAACCTACACATACCAAACTTAACAAACTATACAATGCGCCGAACGACTAAACATTTAAATCAAAGTGATGGTGTTGTTGTTTTTGTTAGGAATGACTTGAGTCACTCTTGTGAAGAGCCAGATTTTCAGCTCTCAGCATCTGGATTAATTATTAAGCTTAACTGTGATGTTGCTATTCTTTGTATCTATAGGTCACCTTCTATAGACAACATTGATATGTTTAATTCCGCACTTAATAAAATGTTATCGTTACTAACAAGTTACAAGTCAGTTGTTATCACAGGCGATATTAACTTAGATATTAAGCCCAATTCTCTAGATTCTCGTTCACAAGAGTACCTAAATAACCTTGCATTTCATGGCTATTTACCAGCACATACGTTCCCTACTAGAGCCAACAACTGTTTAGATCACGTCATTCTACGCACAAAATTATCGGCTACCACACTTGTTCTAAATACAACGGTTACTGATCACTATGCTACTTTAATTGGCCTTGCAAAAAAAACTTGCTCGACTCAGCCTTTCAGTACGTATACAAGGATTAACTATGAAAAGCTGGATAACACAATCGAAAAATTAGATTTATCTTATATTTTTTCCATCACAAATCCTGATATTGCTACTGATTCTCTTGTTAAGATGCTTGCGCAAGCTATTACAGAAAACACTACTACATCAAGGCCTCCTAGTAACAAGCGAATTCTCAAACCCTGGATTACGCAAGGATTGTTGAGGTGTATGAGACATAGAGACTCGTTGCACAGTAAAGTTAAAAAGTTCCCAGATAATGAAATTCTTAAACTAACTTATAAACGATACAGAAACTATTGTTGTAAGATATTAAAAAAAGCAAAAAGGTTGTATGATTCCCAGGAGATAACTAAAGCAGGAAACAACTCCAAACAATTATGGGATACTATCAAAAAAATTTGTTTTGATGGCAAACCTAAACACCATAGTTCTCAGCTTTTACTGAGTGCTTCTTCCCCATATGAGGCATCTAACTCTGTTAATGGTTTTTTCGCGAACATAGGTACAGAAATGGCAAATAGCATTGCCCAAAAAGCATCATGCACAACTTTTTCTACAGTGTCAGCTACAGTTAATTGTCTATCTTCATTTGTTCTTGAAGAAACTGATATTGTAGAAATCGTATCCATCATTAATTCCTTGAGATCTAGTGCTGCCACTGGCTGGGATGGTATCTCTCCAGTGATACTCATAAGATATTCAAACATTTTGGCACCTATTCTTTGTCACATTTTCAATCAATGTTTTGCATTAGGCATTTTTCCAGCGTCCTTTAAAAAGGCAGTAATCATCCCTATTTTCAAAGCTGGTGATGAAAAAGCTGTAAACAATTACCGTCCCATTGCTATTCTTACAGCTATGTCAAAAATTCTTGAGCGCTTGGTTTGTAACAGGCTGGTACGCTACCTTGAACATTTTAATTTAATTTCAACACAACAATTTGGCTTCAGGAAAAATAAAAGCACAACAGATGCTGTCCTCGAGCTCACTGATAATGTAGTTCACCATCTGAATAATGGAGATAAAGTCCTGACAATTTTTCTGGACCTTGCTAAGGCGTTCGATACAGTGCCCATTCCTACTCTCTTAGTCAAGCTAGAAGGAATGGGTATTCGTGGCAACCAACTAAATTTCTTCCGCTCCTACCTTACCAATCGAACACAAGTTACCAAAATCAATAACTTTTTTAGTGATGAGCTACCAATTTCTTATGGTGTTCCACAAGGAAGCATCTTAGGCCCGACCCTCTTTTTAATTTTTATTAATGATCTTTGTAACCTCCAAATATCAAACGCCCAAGTAGTATCTTTTGCAGATGATACAGCTATAACCTTCTACAGCAAATCTTGGCCTGAAATTAAAAAAACAGCCCAGTGTGGTTTTGACATTGTCTGTGATTGGCTACTTTCCCACTCTCTAACGCTTAACACCTCCAAAACTAAACTTATTACGTATTCAATTCGTTCAATCTCTCAACCTCTATCTCCACTAACCATTAAAGCTCACTCTTGCCATGTGACTTATAGGACAAACTGTCAATGTGCATCCATAGCTTCTACTGACAACATTAAATACCTTGGAATTCTTCTGGACAAACATTTAAATTTTAAAGACCATATCGATTTGCTCACAAATAGGGTTCGTAAATTAATTTTCATTTTCAAAAATCTTCGTTATGTGGCAATTCTTCAGTGATACGTAAAGTATACTACGCCTTATGCCAATCTATTGTCCAATATTGTATCACTTGCTGGGGAGGCGCCGCTAAAACTACTCTCAAGCCTCTCGAAGTCGCACAACGTGCCATTCTAAAGGTGGCTACTTTTCGGCCCCTACTTTTCTCCACATCGTTGCTCTATAAAGATTGCAAAGTCCTCAGTGTTAGGAAGCTGTTCATTCTAAATTTAATTTTGAATATGCATAAAAAAACACCGTACCGTAACATTGATACACGACGCAAAAACAAAATTTGTTCCTTGCGTGCGCCTAAGCTTGCCTTTACCAAACGTTTTAGCTACTTCCTTGGTCCATATTTGTACAATAAACTCAATGCGAAATTGCCTATTTTTAACTTGCCGCTCACGAAGTGTAAACAGAAAATAACGTCATTTCTTCTCGATAAATCATACGATGAAATAGAAGATTTCTTCAAAAATTAATCTAATCTACCTTCTCTTTATCATATCTTTATTTAATTACTTATCTATTTATTTTTTATTAAAATGCACAAAAACATTGCTGGCGCCTATTCACACACACACACACACGCACGCACACACACACACACACACACACACACACACACACACACACACACACACATACACACACACACACACACACACACACAGTTTGTCTTTTTGGTATACAATTGTCCTAGTAGTAGTATACTTTGATCTAGTAATAAGTGCTAATGGTGTCATTTTTTGAGGGAAAGGGCTGGCTGTCCTTAACACAGATTGACAAAATCTAGCAAGGACAGCCAGTTCTGAACCTAATAATATAAGTCTTTTGGCATTTATTGTTAGGTTAAGTCCAAATTTGTAACCCTGTTTTATGAAATAAATATTATTATTATTATTATGACGCATATTATTTTGACTCTCACACCCGCATACAAAATAAATACATATAAAACCAAAGATTTAAATAATAAACATAAATATATATACAAATAAATAAACTTACATAAACTTTACACAAATAAATACTTGTAGCGGGCGGAGGATTACGCCCCGGCAGGGGAGACCAAACGGCCGGGGGTCAGGGCGACAGGCTGAGAAACCGACGGACTATCCTAGCCGAGTCTAGCAGCACCGCTTTCTGCATCTTGGCTGCGAGCGAACTGCCACGGAACCCCAGTCGCCTCAGATGGTGAGCGAGGCTGACTGGGATCAACCCATTCGCAGATATGACGATCGGGATGGTTTCAGTGGACTCCACATGCCACATGCTGGAAACCTCGTGAGCCAGATCTAGATACTTTCGTTTTTTCTCTGTCTCCGCTTTCACGAGGTTTTCGTCATGTGGAATGGTGATGTCCACTAAAAACACCCTCGACTGTGCCCGGTCCATCAGCACGATATCAGGCTTATTCGCCAGAATCGTCCTGTCCGTGATGATGGACCGGTCCCAATAAAGCCGGACTCCGTCACGCTCGAGTACTGGCACCGGTGTGTACCTATAGTACGGCACTCTCTCATCCAGGAGACCGTACTTCAGAGCAAGCTCTTGGTGAAGGATTTTGGCCGCTTGGTTGTGTCTGTGCAGATACTCAGTATTAGCAAGAGCTGAACATCCCGAGAGCACATGCCTGAGTGACTCACCGGGGTGGCGACAAGCTCGACAGATGTCGAGAGTGCCATCCTTCAGGATGTACTTTCGGTAGTTCCGCGTCTTAACCACCTGATCTTGTATCGCACAGACAAACCCTTCGGTTTCCCCAAAGAGGTCACCGAAGCGCAGCCATTGCACGGACGCTTTCTTATCCACGTGGGGCTCATTTAGAGCTTTAAAAAAGCGTCCGTGCAACTCCTTCTCCTTCCATACGGTCTCCCGGTCAGAGGTGCTTAGTACCACCGGTTTCTGCCACTCGGGATTGGCCAGAGATAGGGGAGTAAGTCCTTTATCACATTCTATGACGTCTCTATGCATTGGGCACTCCCTCTTCGTCTCAAAGTAGGTTCTGAGGTTGGATACCTCCCGATTATGCATGGTCTTGACGCTTAACACGCCTCGCCCTCCACATTTTCGGGGGATATACAACCTCATAACAGACGATTTCGGGTGGTGCATGCGATAGAGAGTCATAGTCGTGCGGACTTTTCTATCCAGGGCGTCTAATTCGGTCTGAGTCCATCTGAGTACGCCAAAGGTGTACATGAGAACGGGCATGACCCAACCGTTATAAGCTCGGACCTTATTGGCACCTGACAAATAGCTTTTGCAGACTTTTGTCAGGCGTCCAAAAAAGACCTCGCAAACTGATTGTTTCATGTCCGTCTCCTTTACCCCTACGGACTGTGACATACCCAGATACCGGTACGATTCAGCCTCAGAGAGGGTCCTGATGTTAGTCGGCTCGAGATTAATCTCGGCCGAATGAGTAACCTGCCCCCTCTCCACATGTAGGACCGCACACTTGTCTAGTCCAAGCTCCATCCTGATGGAGCCACTGAACTCAGTGGTGATATTCAGTAACTCCCTCAGGCGGGTGGCATTGGGTGCTAGCAGCTTGAGGTCATCCATGTAGAGAAGGTGAGGCACTTTTGTCCCTCCTCTCCGAAACTGAAAGCCCGTCCCTGATCTCTCCAGCAAGGAGCTGAGCGGGTTCAGAGACAGACAAAACCACAGTGGACTCAGACAATCGCCCTGGAAGATACCCCGCCGTATCTCTATCCGGTCATCCGCCGTCGCCAACCGCTCACCGTGGAGACAAAGGATCGTGCTCCATTGCCCCATGCACTCTCCGAGGAAGTCTCGAACTGTACTATCGATTTTATACAGCTCGAGGACCCTCAAGAGCCATGAATGGGGCACCGAGTCGAATGCCTTCTTGTAGTCAATCCAGGCTGCGGAGAAATTCCGGCGATTGCGTTTTACCAGTTGGCCCGCGACGGAGTCGATGAGAAGGAGCTCCTTAGTACCACGACTACCACCCCGACATCCGTTCTGAGCCCAAGACATTATGCCGTTCTCGTCAACATGACGGGAAATCTTGAGGCTCAGAACGGATGTCAATGTCTTATAGATGGTAGTAAGACATGTGATGGGGCGGTACTTAGCCGGATCAGCAGTGTCGGTGGACTTTGGAGCTAAATGAGTGATCCCGGTGGTGAAAAGGCTCGGGAGTGTCCTTTGCTCGAGAGCGTCTTGGAATTGTCGAGCCAAGGTAGCATGGCAGAGCGAAAAACCCTTCAGCCAGTAGTGATGCAGCCCATCGGGTCCCGGACTTTTCCAGTTCGCGGCCCGACGCACCGCATCAGCTACATCCTCCGGAGAGATGGCGACTGGGTTCATCGGCTCTATTGAGGCACATGCTTCCTCTACCGCCGCAATCCAAGGGCCCTCCTCATGCTCCACCTCTCTTGACCATACACTTCGCCAAAAGGCGATGAGGTCAGCCGGGCTCGGCTGCTGAGAGGTAGAACAGACTGCTGGGCACTCCAGTTTTTTATAGAACCTTTTCTGATCACTCGAGAAGAGGCGATTTTGCCGAAAGCGCTCGACTCTTTCGGAGTATCGTCGAATGCGGTTCCCCCATGCAGCGATTTTCTGCTTCAGGTCGTCGATGCGCTCCGTTAGTTTTTGGGCTATATCGGGCTGATCTAGCCTCACCCCTAGCCCGTTAAAGGCTATTCTAACGGAGCGCACAATCCTTGGCCTAGTATTGCCCGACCTGAAGCTCTGCAGTCTGCCAATGAGAGCTCTGGCAAGGGTGATACGGTGTTCTATTCTCCTTTTCCAGGCTGGTTCCGTGCTGCGCCTTGGAGTAGAGCGTCCCCGTTTCTGGGTCTTGACACCCATGAAACGGTAAACAGCTAAGGCCGCACCAAAGAGAATAGAAGCCGTATCATCCAGGCCAGTGCTGCGCTCAAGATATTGAGGCAGCATTTGGTTTATGGCCTCAATGACATCCCGCGTCGCTACATTCAACGTGAGTCGGGAGAGCCGCGGACGGTTCTCTAGAGGAGCGCTCTGGATCTCAGAAATCGCCTCTCCTAGGATCCTTCTCATCCGCTCTATGTCTAGGGAGACTGTTTCCTCCGCGTCCTCCTCCACAGGCAAATCTTGCGCGTTAGCGTCCGTCTCTTCGCGGACAGGGTCCGCCAGAAAGACAATTTGCTCTGTGGTTGGAGTTGTAACTTCAGGAACAGCCTCACGTCGTAACCGTTCGAGCTCGGTAGCGCTAAAGATGTTCGAGCGTTGGATATACCGAGCTCGGTCTGCCAGGTTTTGTTCCGTGACAGTTAAAGTCGGCTCAAGCAGCAAGAACTCGCGGTACATTGCCGCTCGGTAGCCAGTCCGTCCGGTTTCCCCTCCTGTAGCCCTGTAGTACGCACGCATGACATTTTCGTTCATTTGAGATGTCCATCTCATGCGGCGTACTCCACCAGCGGCGGGCTCCGAAGATTGGGTCCTGGAGGACCCTGTCGGTGCCAAACCCTCTGGTGGGGATGATGGATTTCTCGGCCGCCGAGATGGTCGTGGCGGCCGACTGTGTGTGTGACTGGCGGTTCGCATGCTGTCACGTCCAGCGCCAGTCCCAGACGCGCCCTGGCGCCCCCCAGGCAGCGACCCTATACGCGCATTCTCATTATTGTCCATCATCATTAAAGGGGGGGGGGGGGGTGAGTGGTTGTTACGTCACTCGGGGTCCACTCAGGTCCCCGAGGAGGCTGATTAAGAGCCAGCTAGCTCAGTTCTGGGGAACCTAGATGGTATACGGTTCCCCAGTTCCCTTAGTCGCCTCTTACGACACCCACGGGATAGGAAGGGGTGGCACTATTCTATTCTGCCGGTGCCACACGGCCTTTATTATTATTATTATTATTATTATTATATTTATAGGTGCCTACTGAACTATTTTAGGTGAATATATGTAAATAGGTACATAGATAAGGCTTAAAAATTGCTTCAATTTGTTCACCAGAGAGAAAAATGATGTAGGTATCCCACGACCCTTTTTAAAATTATGCACAGAATTTGTACCTACATATTTAAGTAGATGAAAGATTACATACCATCGCAGGCTTGATGGAAGTGTCAATTCTCTGCGTAGATATAATGATATTTACCTACGTAGGCGTAAATGTATAAGTAGGTACCTGGTACCTATAAAAATATGGAGCTTTATATGCATAGTAGTTGTTTGAGAACAAGTGTAAATTAAAAAGTTTAAACTAGAACTTAGAATATACGAGAGAGAGGGAATGATAAACGTAAACTGGCTCTATTGACTTGTCCAAAAATAGTGCTATCATTTTCACATTCTGCCTGGGAAAAGGATAGAACTATAATAATATTAAAAATTGACAATTTATTTTACGGATTAGCACCATTAATAAACTTCAAAATAACCAATCATGGCAAGCACTTAATAACGAAGTCTAAGTTTGAGCGCGCTTGCCTAGACGATGGTTATTCACTCTTGCCCCGAAAGTAATCAAATTATATGTGGCAAGAAAAATGGACGCCGGGTTTCGAATAATTTTAATCAATTTTAAATTAAACACAACAACAATGAAGTACATTTAATTTTACTCAGCCGTACCACTCGCCTCCACATACAACTTACCTACGTGTTTCGTAAGACGCAACCTCTCCCTAATCTCCCCGCGTGACGTCTGCTGTGACGTCATAAGGACGTGTTGCTTCACCGTGAAACACGATGACGCTATTTAAGCTCTTGTTTATTTATAATAGACTTGCTGACACGCCCCTGCCTCGCGCGAATGGAAGGAACCTTTTTCGAGAATAAAGTTATACATTTATAACCGTATAAAATCCATGCAGAATTTTCTGAGTTAATAGTAGCGTTCAAATAGATAAGTTGGTGACTTCCAAAGGAAATAGCATACTCTGCATACCAACTTAAATGAGTCAAGTCAAAAAATATTCGCCGCCATTTTAGAGGCTTCGGATTAATTATATTCCATGGGCACGGCGAATTTTTGCAGCGATTCAGTAGCATTTCGTTAACGCGCGTCTGCATCATTAATTTCTAACATCTCACCATAGTTAGGGTTAGGTTAATTCGCTTTGACGTTAGGGAGGTCAGATGGGTGGCTTTGGCTTATTTGGTAACTCCCACCAAACCAGACCCGAAACAATTCAGAAATTATAAAATCCTAAATTACCCCCGCCCACTTATAACTTATAGTACACACAGACTTACACACTTATGACCACAGTGCTCACCACCGCGCCAGAGAGGTAGGTAGCCAAAAACTTACGGATCTGAAAATGACCATGTTTCCGATCTATAAGGCTCTTTCCGCACTGTCCGATTTGAATCCGAGAATTTTCCAAAGTAGCCGTTGTAGGCACTATTTGTATGAAGGTTTGTCAACACGCTTTGTTCATAAAACATGCATTTGAAGAGAAATTACCGCCAGACTAACTCGACCTCATACATAAAATCGGCACTTTTTTATGTCCGTGAAATTGCTGGCAATTTTCCAATCACATGTTACAAGCACGAAGTAACACGATGCTCGTTTGTGTTCGTATTGGCAAATACTGATTTGCAAGTATGTGGCTATTTACGTATTCGCCCACATAGTGTATCGATGAATGTTTTCGTTATTTAGGATTTTAGTTTTAACGAAATGAGGAGCTTGTGGTTTAGCAGTTTAAGGCGTCATAGGTAATGAATATGTTTATGTTGACTCCTTAGAGAAAAGGAATTTCCATCTTGTGAGTATCGTGTTAGCGAAGTGATTGAGGGAAAGATATAGTTGTAATCTACATATTGTATAGGAATGGTAATTTACAAGGAACTATTGTTTATTGCAGAACCCATTTTTTTTTTTTTTGATAAAGTAAGCAGTGCTTTTTTGCCTGTATGAACTGCATGCCACTGGGTATAGTTGAGGACCGGGAGAGTGGCATAGGCTACTTTTTATCCTGGAAAATCAAAGAGTTCCCGCCGGATTTTAAAAGCTAAATCTACGCGATCGAAGCCGCAGGCATCAACTAGTAAATCAATAAATAAAGCTTTTACATTATGTATATAGATGAAATAAATTAAATTAAGTATTACGTATATTTTATTGTAGGTGTACATAATATAATACGATTATGTACGCTCTACAAAAGCCGCATTTTTCGTTTGCAGGATTGAAAAACCGCAGTTAAATCCCTTTAAATCCACACAAACGGAATTTCAATAATACTTTTTTGTCAACAATTTGTAACTTGGCTTTTCCATTGCATGAAATAAAATTTTTAGTGCTTTTGCCATCATAAGTTACTGTAGAATAATTACTGGATACCAGGTATCTATCTTTGTAGTAATTAACTACCTATTTATTAACCTCGATAGCCTCAATAGCCCAGACTGAAAACTGAAAGTTCGCAGGTTGCATCCCCAGCTGTTGCACAAATATCGTACCCACTCCTAACACAAACTTTCCGCTTATTTAGAGGGGAGAGGAGAATACAAGTTTAGTTCAGCTTGGCAAACATACTCCTTTAATAAAACTTAGCTCCTTTTGGCCAAAATTTTTGTTTTGCCCACAAAAAAAGCTTTGGGCAAAGAAAGGTAGACTAATGTAAATAAATTACAAAAAAAATAGCACTTAATTGACCCTAATTCGGTCATGTATAATTAATTTTATTTTAACATGACAAGCAGGCTTGCTTCGTTTTCGAAGTTATGTGCGTTTAAGCAATTAAATATCACACGCCTCAACGGTAAAGGAAAAGATCGGAAGGAAACCTGCAAGCCTGTGTGTACTCCATAATCTTCTCAAAGGTGTGCGAAGTCCACCAATTCGCATTGTGCCAGCGTTGAGGAACTATAACCCTTCTCTGAGAGGAGACTTGCGCTCAGTAGTGAGACGTTATTGAGTTGCTCATAATTATGATAATGATGGCTTTAGGAACATTAACTATAGCCTTTCCTATTCAGAGATCGGTACATTCGTACACAATTCACGGACCAGAATAGCATAATAACGCAATCACCAAAATGGCAACCAAATGGTTTTATTAAACATTTTGCGACCTCATTCATAATCAGTTATTGTTATTTACGTATTTTCGTGTTAAAGTATATTAGTTAGGTATATTCTAATGTAATACACTAGAGTAGGTGCACTTCCTGTAGTAGTCTTTGAGTATATAACCAAATAGAGTACGCTTTTGAGGCTTCGTATTTTGGTTTCTGCTACACATATACACATAATCAAACTATGCGTACAAGTACGTATGTTTCAGTTCCTTTATAGGTATTACTAAAAAAGTATTAGAAGGATTTTGTACGAATATTCTATTCGCGTCTAGACATTTTATGATGCCTGATATAAGATCACGCTGTTTACGAATTCCTAGGCTCCACACTGTCGGTCGCAGTTCTAATCTTGTAGCAGTTGTAAATAAACCTTAAATAGTGCAGGTAACATTTACTCGATGCTATAAAAGACACCCTCGGTCACCTTATTTATAGTTCATCGATTGGGGTCGCTTTTATAGCCTCACAGTGGTCTACATTAAACCTCTGACTATTCTTTGTACGCCATCTATCTATACCTACTGCCATTGTGAAGCTGGGTTTTCCCAACTAGTTTCGAAAACATTTAGAGCTGTATTCATCAATTTAGTTTAATGTGCAGTGTAGATGCTGCAAAACAGAGGTAAGAACTTTATTATCCTACATCATCATTTCATCTACTACTGGTCATACCTACGTCTCTTGCAAAGAACTTGTGCCACCTGTATCCAGCCGCTGCCAACGGTGTACTTTGAGATCGTCCGTCCTCTTATCTGGAGGAAGTCTACCAACACTGCGTCCGCCGGTGTAGTCACCACTCCAGCCAACTTAGGAGCCCAAGCAAAATAGCTAATAGATATAATATTTAAAATAAAAACCTAATACTTGCGTTCACAAATTACTCGTAGGTTCCCGATACCTAATTTTGCATTTCATATTTCAACATGTCGGTTTGCGTTGTGTTTAATCTAGATACTGCAATTCTGAAACAAGATGTCTGACGTGGTTTCAGCTTGCTTGCTATCCGGATAAAATTACACTCGAGACCGTTCCACCCTCGAGCTATTTCGACTTTTCCGACTGCTACTACTACTATAAGTATAAAATACACGATACAACTTCAAATATAACTTCCACCAGTTCCACATCACAAATTAATTGAGATTGAGTACGCAATATCATCGCAGTTCATCTTTATAAACAAAGAGGTGGTACATACGGTCGATTGACTAGAAATCGTCATAAAGTATATTATGTATCTTGTAACGAGTATAGGTAACGCTGTCATGTCGCTTACGCAAAGTACAGAAATACTTTGTGGTATTGAGTGTACCTTTTTAATAACATATTAATTATCTATATATTTTCCCGATTATATTAGCATGACATAAATAATATTACATATCCGAAAATATGATTCTTGATGATTTGTCCTTCAATCACGCAGCAACGGAGCTCTGGATTGACGTGATTTCTTGCATGAGTAGGTAAATTTTTGGACCTGAAGAGTGACTATAGGTACTTCTCAATTTGTTTGCCAAAAAAAAAATAAAGGATGCATGCGAAATTTCAAAAAACAACTCTAGGTGGAAGAAATTGCAGGTACAAGCTAGTTACATATGTAGTATTGTTAAACCTATGAGTTTTAAGAAAACCTCGACCATTGTGTAGTGAATGGAACAGGCTACAATTCTTAACTAAGAGGATAACGATACAGAGAGAGAAAGCGAAACAGAATTACTAGAAACAGTATTTTTTGTCTCGAATTGACTCGGGTATATAAAAATTTTCTCTTAATTTTATCTTTTCGTGTACGTATCCCTGTATGGAGGTTGGAGGTAAGTATGTGAGTGTACCGACCGGCGCCCGTAAAGTTTACGATCGCACATAAAGGTGCATTAAGCATACATATTATATTTCACCTGTCTGTTTGGGTCATATTATTTGTAAGTATTTTATGTAGTGCAATATTACAAATGTTGGGATGACAGAGTATTGGTTCGTGGCTTCTGTATTTGTTCCGTTGCTCTAGAGACCCTGGGGCCATGGAGTCTAAGCGCAGTATAAAACATTTTTACGAGACATTTCACAGCCTCATCTGGTGACAGAAATTCTAGCTCATTTTTCAGCAAAGGATCAGCCTGGCTGTCTAGCGCGGAAATGCAGCCAATATTCTTGGCACGAATCCACGTGGGTATAATTTCTATAGTAATTACATTAGTTTAGCTATAAGCTTTATTGTAACATTTTAATAATAATAAAAAAATACCTATGCATTTTTTTAAATCTTTTATTTAAAGTCTTTAACATTGAGTACCCTCAAATTCTACTACTAACCTTAAAATTCAATTTACACAGTAATATAGACTGAACAAATGGCACGCTTCATCAAAATTCAGGTTTGCCAATAAATTGTGAAAGACACCAACATGCAATCTGTTCAGTCATCAACCTTTCATCAATCGGACTCTATCTGACTGATATCGGACACAAAATAATACATTTATATACTACGTTTGTCGTTTACATTAAGAATATACTCAGAATTTCATCATGTTGGCAAGAGTGTTGCATACATAATGACCAAGAGCTTTAACTACGCGGTCTCAATGAGGGTCCAGTAAATCACTCACATTGTTTGTCATCTTTTGTTTTACAAAGCGGGGTAAACTAAAGTTTAGTTTGCAGTTTAGCCTGGAAATACACGTCCGGTTTTTTCATCCGATTGTCTGATCCGGTAGCCTGATCAGGCTACCGGAAGGCGTTGAAGCCATTACTTTGTATGAACAGTCAATACACGTCCGATCCGGCCACCGGATCGGACGTCCGAGTCGGAAACGGGCGCGAGGCGTTTCCGATTTTACTGTCGGTCCGATTGTCTGAAGGCGCGGTCTACATACTTCTAGTATGAGACAAAATAGACATCCGGTTACTCCTTCCGATTTTGCCAGTCAGGGTTCTCAACTTAGGGCTTTTAGCCCCAAATTTAGGGCGGAATTATGCTTATTGGTATTTTTTTAGGGTTCAAAAAAATTCAGGGCTATTTTTAGGGGCATAAATAAATTTTCAAGCGTCACATAATTGACTGACCAAAACGAGTAAATAAAGCAAAACGTCTACGGTATTCCGGAATAATATGCTTAAAATCGTTTTATAGCTAAAGCGTTTTGAAAATATTTCAATACATTAGCGTTGAACACGCTTTTTCGATAATATATACCTAATTCCTTTTTCATTTTAAAACGTGATGGTGGAACGTTACTTTTACTCCATCTCCAAAAAATGTTACAGTTATAATGTAAACATATTGTATGACTATAAGAATTCCGAATAATGTAATTAAAATTAAGTTATATTATTTTTATTTACCTCAATAAAACGGGAAACTTATTTAAACATTAGCCTTGAATGGTAACAAGATACAGGGTTTTTTTTGGGGCTTTTGAATATTGCATTTAGGGTTATTTCATGTTGATGTTAGGGCTAATTTTTTTTAGGAGTTGGTAACCCTGTTGCCAGTTGAATCTAGCGCTGACACTGTGTGGACGCCTAGTTGTGGTTCGAATAATGGGCGAAAATTATGAAAAAAAATAAAAAAATAATAATAAAAAAAAATCATAATAATAAAATTATTATTAAGTATTATGAATTATTTTGGATGTTTTAAATAGAAATGACTCTCAGTAAGTCTTGTCAAATTGATTAGATGAATCCAATAGCGACGTTTTTTCTTCTTTCTCTTTCCTCTCTTTAAAATTTCTGTGGTGGCGTAGTGTGGTGCGGGTTGTTACGTTCCCTCAAATATGGTTGAGCGAAGCAATGGCTGGATCCTGCGTCATGCTCGTGAACGGGTGCCACCAACGGGAATGGGTCTGCTTTTGCCTGCCTGTCTTAACATGCATTGGATTGTTTTGCATTTTTGAAACTTTATTGTGGAAACACTGTATACATAGCATAGTTTTGTTACCTATTGTAAAAAAAAATTTTTTTGAAAAGAGCGACCGCCGAGTTTATTGCTGGCTCTTCTCGGTAGGAACGGCATTCCGAACCTGTGGTAGATTCATTGACGATTCAAAAGTACTTGTAAAAGTTTATTTGAATAAAAAATATTTCTATTTCTATTAACTCGTCATCCATCTTCTTTTCTTCTGCTTTGCTCCAAAGGCAAGCACTCGGGATGATAGCTCGGGAACGACTGAGTTCAGAAAAAGCCTGACGGAAAAATCGGATGTGTATCGAGTAAATACGATCCGGTTGCCTGATCAGACAATCGGAAACAAAATCGGACGTCTATTGCCAGGCTTATTCGAATTGGAATACAGCTCAGACAAAGGCCCGAAAACATCTAAGTTGTTCTTTTATTAACCGACCTCAAAGTTCTCAATTCGACGCCTTTTTTTTTTTTTGGCGATGTTACTCCTAACTCCGTCAAAGCTGGACCGATTTCATAATTTCTTTTTATTTGAAAAGATTATCGTCAGGTTAAGACTAAAAGATAGGTCGCCTTTTTTACCAGGCTATTTGCGTATCTTCCAGCGTAGCGCCTAAACTACTGAGCCGATTTTGATGAATGAGGTGTCAATCGATTCATCCGGGTCCGATGAGGTCCGGGTGACATAGGTCACATTTTATACGAACAAAACCAATGTGGCGGATGTTATTATTCAATTTTCTGTAGCCGAGTTCCAGTTTTTAAACTTTCTTCTAGTTAATCGGTGAAAAAGCATTGCTTGTGGTAAGTACCTAACGATAATATAGTGATAGAAGCGAACTCTTCATAGCTCGAGTAACCTCTAAAAGTTTGTTTATAGCGTAGCTTTACCTTAAACCAAGTGCCTATAATAACAAAATCAATAAAAAATAAAATTAATCATCAAAGCTAAACCAAAATCAAGAAATGATTCTTGCCAATTTCGATAATATATAAACTATCCCTATAATATAGCCTGAGCTGAATCAAGAAATGCTAACAAGGATTATAAGCTATAGTAATATTATGAATAGTCATCATTTGAAAGAAAAATATTGGAGCAGAAATATCAATCTCTCTAATTAATACGTCGAGAGGAGTTGGTAGGTATCTACTTCAGTCCATCGCTGAGTGGCCTGTGTCGCCAGCATTCATATTATTATTATTATTTTAAAAGTAGTCGGTTTAAGAAAAACCAAAGGAATAAATACAACGAACTACGGACGTACACCACACCATCGAACTATAACGCTTAGAACAGAAGTTTCTAACAAAGTTCCGCTACAAACGACCAATGACTGTTTGAATGCTACGTTATTATTTTCTGTACTGGTACTGATAATTAATCAAGTTTTTGATAGTTATTGAATTATGATTTGAATTCACAGCACCTATAAAGGCTATCGAACCTTTTTGACAGTTTATAAATAGATCATTGGAAATTAATATATTTTGTTGTTTGGCAATTGAAAATAGGTACAAAATTTTCCGTCGCTCATAATGTATAAACCCCCAAAAACTTAAGCGTTCCTATAAATTGAAAAATATTCACAGCTACAAAATTTCGAACTTACTCTAAGAGCTGACGTTAATGTATAGGAAGAATATGCAATCGAATGGAAGCTTGAAGCTTCAATTAACAGCAGGACCAATAATTATTGTCCGATAAGTGAACGACATCAGTGCAATCATATAAATGCCGTTCGATGCAATCCGACAGACGACAACATCGAAATACTCCTAATTAAGCAGTCATTCAGAGGTCATAACTGACGTTTATTGATGACTAGCTTTCGTATTCATATTCTTTATTTTGCATTTCACATTTAACAGGTACATATACTTTCTTTCTTTTTTGGCTTTTTTCTTCGCTCCCGCCATTTATTATAAGTAATCCAAAGTGCTGATTCCTATCCTTACCAATTTAGATTTTTTCGATTTTTCAACTCTACTTTTGGGTTTTCCCTATTTTTTTATTTGTAAACACCCATGTATAAGAACGAACAAAACAAAAAATATATATTCAAATCATCATGTTAATGTCTATTTTTCAAACTTCTATTTTACCCCCTCTATTTTTGTTGAATTTTCCAAAATCCTTTCTTAGCGGATGCCTACGTCATAAATTATGACGTAGGCATACAGATGGCGATTATGACTCATAATAGCCATCTGTATGCCAAACAGCTCGATCCGTCCAGTGGTTTGAGCTGTGCGTTGATAGATCAGTCAGTCAGTCAGTCATCTTTTCCTTTTATATATTTATAAGATAAAATAAGAAGATAAAATTTGTAAGTAGAGTTTAAGTTGCGGAATTTAATATATTTACTTTTTGGGAGAAAAGTTTGGCTATGGGCCTATGTCCAGCTGTTAACCCTTACTGGCTGTATTATACCTACCTATTGGATTTATACCTACATTATGCCGATATTCAGAATTTTTCAAACAATTGTCACAGTTAGTCATTGCCATAGACCCAAAGCAATCTCAGTTTACTTGCTTCTTAAACTGCGATTGCCTCTTAAACAAAATGAGCTTGTATTCTGTCTACAGTTTATTTCCACTACTCCTAGATCTGTTAGCATAACAAATTAGTCTGGGGATCGGAGCAATTTTGTTCCACACATACGAGTATCCGCCCGATTTTAAAGGTAGTAAAAGCTCACCGTACTTAAATATGTAAAACATCGATCCTGAATCCAAAAAGTCCGCTCATAAAAATAAAGAAACCGTTTCCAGGTGCATGACGTGAATAATTTTTACCATCCCGGAACAGACACGGTACACGTGAAAAGGTAGAGTTTCGTGCAGAAGTGTGGTTATTCGTTTAATTAATACAATTTTTCCTGAAAAATTACAAGGTAGATTTAAATGTGGTTTTTTGCATTAAGTACTTTCAGAGTTATGTAGATACGTTTTAAGCAATTAAATATCACTTTGTTTAAATCTTTGAAGGTTTTATCGGTGGTGAAGGAAAACATCGTTGAGCTGCATGCCTGAGAGGTCTCTATACCATTCTCATAAGGTGTGTGAAGTCTGCCAATTCGCACTTGACCGGTGATGGTTTGAGATAATGATGATCATAACTTATCACTTCTGAGCAGGTTCTTAGATATATTTAATGGCTGTAGGCTTCGGGAGAGCGCTTCAGTCGTGTTTTTAATTTTTTAATTTTCCGCAGGTCTCCTCTCGGAGAAGGGTTTTAGGACTCTTAGATCATAGTTTAGTTAATTTAGTTTTTTTTTTTTTTTCATTTTTTAAAGAATATTAGCCAAGCTGAACTTGACTTATATTCTCCTCTCCCCTCCAAATAAGCGAAAAGCTTGTGCTAGGAGCGGGTACGACAATAGATAATGCAACGGGTAGGGTTCGAACCTGCGACTTTCAGTTTTCAGTCCGCACCTTTAACCGTTGGGCTATTGAGGCTTTAACTTAGTTGCAATTTATGTGATGAAATAACCATCCATTTAGCATTAGCATAGCATTTGATGCAGTTTTTCACGTTACACAGGCATCACCTTCTGAGGTGAAGTTCTTAGACAACTGGCCACCAGGAACAGCTGCAGTTCGTAAAGGGGTAAACTTTATATCTCGTTATAACATTTGTATGCTATTGCTTCGAAAATTAGTATAACAAAGATATAGGTACTTAACAGGACATTTTCATTGACACAAGTAGGTACGTAAATATTTTTATCTAAAAATGATATCTACGTCTAAAATATGTTAAATACCTAGGTATTCATATAGTTTCATGTCGCAACACCAGACAATATTTATAAAAATCTCAGATCACAACTAATATCTAATAATAACCGCGTTTTCTTTAGTCAAGGGTAAACTTTAAGTGTAAACTAAAATATAGGTACATACTCGTATGTAATATGAATATAAGTTAAAGTTCAACACTGTGTGTGTTGAACTATTCATATTACATATGTACTATATTCATATTACATATACGTATTATAACGTAACATGGTTTGGCTGAAATTCGTAAGCCTTCTGGATGCCTATTGAAGGCGGGCAGCGTAAGTAACGTCTAGCTGGAGAGATGCCAAGATTCACAAAAAGGACTCTTAAACGTCGGCTCTTTACATTTTGCGGTTTCCCTGACTATTCGCTGGTTTGATGCCACAAATCTTTTTTGCGAACCTATTCCTTAATCCATAGAACTGAATATTTGTTCCGTATTTGGCATTCACATGCGAACCGAGTCATAAGCATTCAATTTCGGAATACGTAATTTGTAAAATCAATATGGGATAAAAATAAGTTCTCCCCTATATATGCTTGAGTAATGAACTTGCCAGAATGAGTAAAAAGTGGTTTTTAGCTAGCTTTTTGGTTGGCGGGCGTCGACTTTCCTTTCAGTCCTCTACTTGCTCTTGCGTTTGCGTTGAATGTTTGAGACTCAAATGACTGTGGGATTATCTAGACGTGATTGCTACAGTATCCATTGCCAAACCTCTGATTGGCAGAATTTATAACGTTATTGCTGCATAAATGTATTTTAACCAATCGAGATAGAGTACCAACCAATCAGAGAACACATCATCAAACTTTTCACGTGAAATGCTTTAATATAGTATCGACGTCGCGTAGGAAGGAAGGTTAGTATAGGGAAACAATTGCAGGCACGTAGTTACAAAGTAATATGTTACGTTCGTAACCAGAACTTCTAATGAGACAATACTCAGGTAACATCCACGGAAACACGTCTCCTTTTCATTGGATTCCATTTATTACGAGTCGATGCCCGCGATTTCGTCCGCGTGGAGTAAGGGTTTAAATTACTGTAAAACACACATACTCACACTTTCACCTTTATAATATTATAGTGTGATTTGGACTTCTAGAATCATGTATCTTTATTGATATTTACATTTTGCATTAGCATCAGAAGAATTTAGATTTATTTGGTTTAAACTTTTTAATGACAAGAATCAATTCTCATTATCAGTGCAAGTTGGTATTCTGCCGAACACTACAACAAGGACCAAGAAGGGTGTCTATCATAGACTTAGAATTTTTTCGCTAAGCCTATGGTGTCTATAGATCCTGCCCATAACAGGTTTTTTTCAAAACAAAACTAAGGAATTTTGTTCTCAAAAAATTCTGCAAAAGATTCTAGTTTTCACATTTTATTAAAGAAGTTTTTTTACTTAATCTTAAAGTTTAAAAAGTTCAACACTTTCAGCACAAAAATCGTAAATATTTGGTAAGTACTTGCAAAACAATTTTTAAACTTGCAATTTCGGAAAATTTTCTTCTCTTAGGGCCGATTTTACCAACGTAAAATAAGTCTTACATGAGCTTTTTGATATTTTGGCAGTATTTTCAATTCAAAAACTGTCAGGACGTCTTATTTATTCCTCGGTTAAACGTCACTAGGTGAAATCGGTAGATACTTAGTTAGGTGTGCAAATATTAGAAGGAAAATTAGATAATACATAACCAAATTGGCATTTGGCAGGCTAAGCTTTATAGTGCTAATTTGGTTGAAATAATTTCGTAACGGAATTGAAAAGTAACTAATGCAAGTTTACGTAATGGAGCATTGTGAATAGGATTAATTTAGTTTAATTCTATACCACCAAATAGCACCCGTATGTAAATGCAATTCAATAAAAAATCATTATGACTACCTAATAAGAATCTTGTTTATAAGACCGACGACTGTCGATGTAAGGGTTTGTGAAGACCTCCTTGAAAAATTTTTGAGCTCGAGTTTAGGAGTGGTACTTAGATAGACAAATTACAAATGATATATTTTCTTCTTTGAAATATATCTTGAATTTGTCATCGTTATCGGCATCGCAAGAATATCGGAGTTTTAAAATTTATAAATCTTGATTAGGTGTTATAAATCGTGTTCAATAAAAGAAAATAAGTTATTCTTTGCAGTTACTTTAGTAGGTGTAGTGTTTCTAGTAGGTACTCATAGCTGTTCCTTACATTCTTTGTTCGTCTAAACCTTGTAATAGTATGCAGATAGGTATAGGTAGTATAGGTAGGTATATATAGATATCATAAGCTTGTTTCTTGATATAAATATATATAAACTGTAAAAGCATTAAAAAGTAGTACCTACTTTTATATTTTCTGAACATGTAAGATGTTCTTCAAATGAAATAACGTGGAAATAACTGTATGGTTGATGCGACAGTTTATTGCATATAAAACATTTATGCACTTTCATTCAAATATCAGTTTTATATATGTCGTTAAATATGCTTTTCACTCTAACACTCATTATATTTAGCTTCCATAATCTGTATTATTTTTTCCAAAAGGCAGCCACTATGATTCAAAAAGCAAAAATAGATAACTAAATTAGGTATCACTGTTTAAGGTAAAAAAAATAAACATCTCTTTGCCAACATAGAAACAGCTCTGGCAATTACCGGCTCCTTAAACCACTTTTAATTAAAAGCTTTCGCTTATTGCCTACGGATTTTTTGTAGAAATCATACAATCTACTTCCGTAGACGAGTTCTCCACTTGCATTGAAAGGTTCTTACCGCAAAACGCAAACTCAACTAATTTATAATGTTATGCGTAATTTCGAAACCAAGTCTTTTAAAAGTCTGGCATTTTACCAGCCCTCTAGTCTGTACTGAATTTCAGAGGAAATAAATTCAGCACGAAGTAGGTAGGTAAGTAGCGTTATTACAAGTAGAAGTTTCCGGTATCACGCTTATAAATTACAAGGTGAAGATATTTTAGTATAGCTATAACAATCTCACAGAATAGGTACCCACTTATTCAATTTTTTAATAAAATATAATACGTAATTACTTAGCGTAGGTACCTACTTATTTTTAATATAATACATACTTTAATTCGTTCAAAATATAAGATATATTTTCAACGAATTCAACAAAATATCCAAGTTGCAGAGGAAAAATTTTATTTGTTGTCAAATAGGTTTCTTTCTGAATCGAAGTGGTATTAGGTACGGAAAGAAATACCTACTTGAAACTACAAAGAATGTTCTTAGAACTAAGTATGACTGCATTATCCGTTGAAAGTTTCTTTGTTATACAAAATGTAGGCATTTGCCTAAGTTCGACTCTAATTGACATAAAATTCCATAATATTATAAGCACCCACGATCGATAAGCCCGTCTTGGTGACCAAAGAACTTAAATTTTTAGTAAGTAATTATTAAGTTAATTATAGAGAGCGTAGTGTGCCCTCTAATACATAACTTGGAAAAAATTTAATCGCATAATATCTGAAAACCTGCTCAAAAACAATAGATAATAATAAATTGAATTAATAGCCATAGGGAAACTAACAATTGGGTACTTCCCCTCCCCGCACCTGTCTGTTCGCGATAAACTTACAAACTACTGAACGGATTCTCATGCGGTTTTCATTAATAGACAGGGCGATTCACGAGGAAGTTTTAAAGTTTTAGAAGGTTTTACGTCTATAATTTGTTAAGGTTTTGTGTAAATTGGTTGAAGTAATATGACGATACTAGCTTTTGCCCCCGCGACTTCGTCCGCGTGGAATCAGGTATTGTGGGGGAATTTGCAAAAACTGTGACACACGTACTTCTTTATTTTTAACTGAAAGCTCTAACACCAACTTTGATGGAAACAGCTTGAAAAATGACGGAGTTTCAAATAAACTTCCATCCCCTATTTAAACCCCTTAGGGGTGGAATTTCCAATAATCCTTTCTTAGTGTGCGCCTACGTCATAAAAGGAACCAACTGTAAAAATTTCAAGTTTCTAACTTCAGTAGTTTAGGCTGTGCGTTGATATCTCAGTCAGTCAGTCAGTCAGTCAGTCAGTCAGTCAGTCAGGACTTTGAATTTTATATATATAGATTTGTTGAAAATGTCGGAAAAGTCAAGCTTATCAACTTAAAATAGGTACGTTAGTTACCATAAACATTGCATGCACATTATGATAATGCTGTACACCATGTAATTTACATGAATATCTTAGGAAGTATCGCAAAATAAAAACGAACGCGCATGAAAATGAATTCAGGCGCCGCGCCGCAGGTCTCACACAAACAACAAGCTGATGCGACCCTACGACAGAAAAAACACGTAGGCAAAATAATGCTCTACTACCCGTGCGAAGCCGAGTTGGATCGCTGTAGTTTCATTGGCTACCTATCTATATGTAGGTAGATTGCATAGCTTAACACAACTCTCGACTATATACATATACTAACATAATCCATTGTTTTATTTAATTACTAATTTAAGCTACCTAACAGTTATCTCCCACCACGTCCTCAGGTATAAAATGATTTTGCTGACGACTAGGTAGGTACTATAGGTAGTACTCAAATCGATCTTACAACATGTTTAACTTGTTTAATACGTTACCTACCCTACCTACCCTAGAGGACCTATGTACTTACACCCTTTATTATAAAACGCTAAAGAATAAAAGAAAAAAGCCGGAAAGTAAAATCAATACAGCCCGCAATGTTTTGTTTGGCGCTTACATTTGGTCTTAAAACTTTCAAGCACTCGTAGTTTAATATGAGAGCAAGCAAAACAGTCCTCTAGCGCGTTTGAAGTAGAGTCGACAAAAAAGGGCGGCCCGCAGCAAAGGCCCACTTAGCCTATGCGGCCCATCCCAAACTGTCGTCCCACACTACAAAAACTTCAACGGAAATACTAGGTAAAGTTTTTATTGTTAAATAGACTGAGCCGCGGTTTGCAATAGAATTTAGACTAGGTTGATATTACAGGTACGTACTGCGAAATTTTATAAAGGACAATGCTCAAAATGTATGGAAATAAAACCCAGGCTCGGCGCAAACGAAATCTTACTTATATTGAAGGTATAAATGAGTAAGTAAATACTACATAGGGGGCATCATCGAAATCGATGGCTAAATGTGTGATATTGCTATTCGAATTTTGACTGGGGTCAGTATTCAATGTACTAATATGTATAAAAGGAGCATTAATAGTTAGAGAACTTGCGGTTGGAAATGTATATTATTACAAACTTAACTTAGTCATTCTATATTGACAAGATTAACATTAAAATAATGAAAGGTGAGCATAAGGTGAGTGAAACAACTAACGCCGGTTAGAGTCGGCCACATGCGGACGATCATCGGCGCTCGTCACGTACAGCTCGCTCACAGCCTCAAAGACGTATTTATTTTGTTAATATAAAGGCTATGTATGTTCAAGTAATAGTATACCTACATTTTTAAAACGAAACTGTAACTATTAATGCTCCTTTTACTAGTACATTGAATACTGACCCCACTCAAAATTCGAATAGCAATATCACACATTTAGCCATCGATTTCGATGATGCCCCCTATGCAGTATTTACTTACTCATTTATATACCTTTAATATGAGTAACATTTCGTTTGCGCCGGGCCTGGGTTTTTTTGAGCATTGTCCTTTCAGTCGTAAATGTATTAGGGTACCTACTCACTACATGTTCACTACAAGTTGGCCGCTAACTCAGTAAAATAAGACCACATCGAAATTCGTGTTATGGCTACTATGAAAACGCTCAACACGCGACGGAAATTCAATTTCCCGGGAATTATAAGTAGGTACATAAAGTCTATCACCTTCATTCTTTAATATTGTACGCAGATTGTAAGCAGGGTAAGCCGGCTATCGATATTGTGCCGATAGTTCACTATCTGTTCACTATTGATCGGCAACAATATCAGATCAGATTTAAAAACGAAGTCACATAGGTACTTACCTACTCAGTGACCAGAATCACAGATCAGTGTGTCGATTCTCTAAAAATGATTGCATCATTGTAACAATCGCAATGAAACCACAATGAAATTAAAAAAAACTAGCATGAAACTTAGCAGTTGCTCTTTTCATAAAAAGAAGTGGTTGCTAATTTGACAAATGATCGATACCTATGTAGACTACGAGGCAAAATGTCTTAGCTGCCTGAAAAAACAGTTTTGCATCCAACACAGAGTACTTTTTTATATTATCTGGTCTAATCTCACAATCTGGCTGGCAATGAAACTGTTAAGAAATTCCCAGATCTCTAAAAAAACTTTTACCCACGCACCACCACGAATAATAATAGGTACGTGATAGAGTACTTAAGTGTTTATTATAATAATACGTAATTAATTATTATTACCCTTGGACGATTCAGAAATTTTTAAATCGTACAAGTTATTACCTAATTAATAGTAAATGCTATCCTACTAATATTATAAATGCGAAAGTTTGGATGTACGGGTGGATGGATACTTGTTACATAATCAAGCCGCAACGACTAAACCGATTTTGCTGAAACTTGTCACAGAGATTACTTTTATCTCGGAAAATAAGAGAATTTCCGCGGGAATTAAAAACTTTAATCCACGCGAACGAAGTCGCAGGCATAAAACAGTGTATTCATAAATGCTAGATTACCGTTTCACTTCTTATCGATGTCGATACCTAGTTTTAAAGCACACTCCCTAATGGGCGGCCATTTTGTGCGACAGGATTTTGTACCACAGATATGTACACTATTTTCGTAGGTAAGACATCTTCATACATTTCCTAGTTCCTACCTACCATGAAAATAACCTAAAATAAGTTCGTGTTTTGCATGCTTATCGCATTTTAATATTAAATTAAAACTTGATTTTGGTTTTGCAAATCCATTAACATTTTTATTTTCTTGAATCGTATTCCTTCGAATAAAATGGTATCTGTTAAAGTACCTCAACAAAAACTCGAAAAGGTGAAAAGTGGAAAAACTAAAAAAGCTAAAAGTAGGAAATTTAAAAAAATACCACTACAAAAATCATCATCATCAGAACCAAGCGATAATAAAGTATTAGATAAGTCTACTGCTATTGTTAAAAAGAAAAAATCCCACTACAAAGTGCCATCTAAAGTTATAACAGAGGATCTTATTACTTCATGTTTAGTTGCATTAGAAAAATTAACTGCTCATTATGACAAGAAGAATGTAATTTTCGGTGATGAAACACAAATATTCATGGAGATACGATGCATTAAAATTCCCAACACTCGGGCCAACATAAGATTGTGAGTATTTTATTTTTTCAATAAAAGTAAATCTCACTAATATTATCAATGCGAAAGTACCTATTTTTAATTTGTTGGTTTGTCCTTCAATCACGCAGCAACGGAGCTCCGGATTGATCTGATCTTTTGCATGGGTATGGTTGACCTGGAGAGTGACAGAGGTTACCTTTGTCCTGGAAAATCAAAGAGTTCCCACAGAATTTTTAAAAACTAAATCCACATGGACAACGTCTTAGACATCAACTAATATAAATGCATTTTATAGCTATAAATACTGAAACTAGGAAAATAAACTAGCAAAGAGCATACCTGTACTTAAGAAAAATTAATATTGCAGTGTTCTACCTCACTCTACTTTATCCACAACTGGAGAAGTGTGCCTGGTGACACCAGATATAAGGAAGGGCAAAAAGATTGACCATGAGCCTACAGTGGAGCATTGGGAGGAGTTACTAAGAGGGGCTGGAGTTAAATCGGTAAGTTGCACAGCTTTTACATATACAATTTAACACAACAATAATAACTTCTTTACCTTAAGCTGAGTGTGTAAGGACACACCTGCATGTCGGTTTCTGCAAAATAAGTACAATCTAAACAGAGACTCATTGCAAAAACATGGTTAAGGCACAGCCATAGTTTAGACCCCCTTGGCTTACCAAATACTTTAAACTTTTGCATATTTCTGTTTCAGGTTAAAACTGTATTGCCTATGAGACAGTTACGAGTAGAATATGACCAGTTTGAACTAAAACGTAGACTGCTAACACAACACGATTTTATAATGGTTGACAACAGAATATTGAACCATGTCTCGCACATTTTAGGAAAGAATTTCTTCAAGAAACATAATATGTTAATACCAGTTAAAATAAATGAAAAAAAAGATTTGAAGGCAAACATTGATGTTGGTTTACGCACAGTTATGTTGCGCGTAAGTGAGGGGCAGACATCAACTATACTTGTGGGGCACACAGCAATGTCACAGAGCCACTTAAGAGAAAATATTTTGACATTAGTACAAAAGTTGAAAGAAAGATATCCTGGAGGTGAAGCAAATATAAGATCCATGTCAATTAAATTACCATTATCACTGGCCCTGCCATTATATCTAACATTGAGTAAGTTTAACAACTATAAGTATTTTTTACAGCGCTTTTAATACATAGTGTAAACTCTCTATGATGAAAACCAACTTATGATTGCCCATTGCTTGAGCTTGGGTGAGAAATATTTGTATGAGTTTTTATGATGGAGACAAAATTTTCACATATCAATTAAATTTAATATGTATATATTAATGACCGACCGAAATATCGGTTTCGGCCAGTTTCGGCCAAAAAATCTAGTTTCGGCCTTAGTTTCGGTTTCGGCCAGAAAATGGCCGAAACTTTCGGCCGCGCCGAAACTTGAGTGTTTGTGAATTATCGTGCTCGCTAGTCGCGTCACCCGCTCAGTTCGCCGCCGTCCATCGTTATTTAGTTTAGGCTACAATTTAAATGCTCACCAAAATAATTTTTTAGTTTCGGTTTCGGTTTCAGTTTCGGCCGAAACTAAGAGCAAGGGCGAAAGTTCGGTTTCGGTTTCGGCTAAAAAACCTGTTTCGGTCGGACACTAGTATATATTAATTCCTAGATAGACAAGAATAACAACTATATACAAACTTTCGTATTGGTAGTTATCCAAGTGATATTATAAAACTGCAGTAACACTGCTAATAAACTCAGAATGTTTTAGAAATTATAATTTTCACTTGAGTCTTCTGTAAGCCTACATAGGGGAATAAAATAGTTGGTCGCTTGACACAGAGTTTACAGTTTACACTGTACTTATCTATACTCTTATAATAAATAGAGAGCGCGAATTTTGTGAGTTTGTATGTATGTCCGGAGCAAACTTTGGAACCACAGCACTTATTTCAAAAATTCTTTCACCATTTCAAAAGTACATTATTCCAGATGGTTATAGGCTATATATTATTCAGATAACTGTATTGTGGCTAGATATTATGTGCAAATTTGTTAAAGAAGTCGGGAATTTTTTGACTTAAACGTTTTCAAGGCGTGCGCTGGGTCATATACTGTTGTTGCATAAAAATGATGTATGGGTGAACTGTTCCTCTCAAAGAGTTCTAAAAAAAAGTCCGCGACAGCATATGTCTATTTTCTAAGGATTACTTACAGTAACCATTTCTATCTTTCAAATTTTGATTAAAAATAATGGATTAATTTCGATGCTTTTTTAACTGATGTGATGTCAATGTATATCTAAATAAATATGTTTATTATCTTAAGTATTTAATTTACAATATATTTGCCCTTTATACTATACAATTTAAATGAATATCTTAGGAGTTATCGGAAAATAAATGTTTCGCGCGACAAAATAATAAAATGGTGCCGGCCGGCGCGGCGGGTGTACGGTAGCGGTTACCGACGCGGGAGATTCTTGTTCCTATGGTGATCTTATTAACAAGCGTCTCCTATAAGAAGCGCTGTACGATCAGTCCCGTAAAAACAAATATGTATTTAATTTTTCAACCCAGACGAAGTCGGGGGGCGGGTCTCTAGTTACTAAATAAAGTCATAGTCACACATATAAAAATGTTATGTTCACTTTTAATTCAAGGACCATCAAACTCTGTCACTGCACCTAAAATCAAGCAGAGCAGACCAAAGAGCTTTGTTACTTATGAAGATGAACTCACAACAGTGACAGGAAGTCTCGTCCAAGTAGCACCCGATGGATCTGTCCGTTTGAAAAAAATTGATGCAAGAAAGCCTAAGGAGGATCACAGGTAATCTCACAAAAATTACACTACATAATATAAATCCATACTGAATAGTATACATGTCAAAGTAACTATCCAACTGTTATTTTTTAACCTACTCCACTAAAATAATTTAGGCATTCTGAGGAAAGACATAAGATTATTTTCATCCAAGAACTTCCTAAAACATAGTGAATATAAAATACACAAGATTTTTAGAAAAGCTACATCTAGGCTGACAAATTGCAAGTATCAGCTGGTATATCCGAATTCTTTTATGCTTTCTTCTTTCTACTGTTTCACTCACGTTAAGTCCCTTTAGGGGTTGAACTTTTAAAAATCCCTTCACACATGTCTACATCTTAATAGCTATGTTTGTCCAGCCTAATCCTCCAGTGGTTTGAGATGTGTGTCAGTCAGTCAGTCACCTTTTGCTTTTATATATTTAGCTTGATGATTATTGGTAGAGTTAATAATATAGTGTTAAACGTATATTGTTACATTTATATTAATTAAAACTTGATAATTTTTTTTAACAATTCATAAATGTTTTAGAATAGATCATAAATGCTAAATCTATTTTAATATTTTCCAGTGACATGGAGGGTAAGGAAACAGAGGGTGAAAATGAAGATACATTATCAACTGATGATGAAAAATAAAACAACACTCTAGGGAATTTTGTTCCTTTATTTTAACATTAATGAGATATACTGTACATGTCTCTTGATTGTTTATTTTAATTATTAAAATAAATGCTGAAGCACTACAATAGTTTTTTATTAATTTTTTAATTATGTGAATCAACTTAATTTTAATTGCCTTCTAGGCGTTAACAGCGGTATCACCAACTAAAGTGTTGGCATTATTGAAAGATGATTGTGGAACAATAGTTACATGCATTTTAATTGGCCACACCTTTTTGAATTTTTTGAAATTCTTCACTCCATCCTGTGGAGATGGTACCTGTAACGGTTCCCTCTTGACAATCAAATCTGTTTTAACCACCATTGTTATAGATCCTATATCAATGTTGCTGAACTTGCTATCTAGTTCTGATATCTCTTCTTTCTTAATATTCTTGTAGCATGGTATATCTGCATTAATCTTCATCAATTCCTCTAACTTTGATCCCCTTAAACTATTAATGTCAACTTTTTCTTCAATTACAGTCTTAGATTTGTTAACAGGACAGATATCCTCATCTACATCATATGAACTTAAAATACTGCTACCAGCATTATTATTCTCAACAGCAGGTTTTTTATTTCCTTTATCAACAAAGTTAAACAAATCATCTTCATCCATATCTGTACTATGTTTTCTCTTCAATGGCTTTGATAAATTCAACTTGTTATTTTGATTTCCTTCATTAGCATTTTTAGTATTCACCGGTTTTAAGAAATTAAATATTTCTTCATCATCATCATCATTGTCAAGTGCCATTTTCTTAGATGGTTTAGTTTCTAGATTCTTCATGTCTTCACCAGGTCTCTTATTGGTGGTATTTTTAGTTGTGACAGTCTCCAATGCCTGTTTTTTATTCATATTAGATGTATTACTGTTATCCTCCTCACTGAGCTTTCTTTTAGAAGTAACAATACTGTCAGTATTATTTGCACTAGAAGAATTATGTTTTTCCGTCAAGCTTTCGTCAATAATCACATTTTCTTTCTTGTATATTTCCTGAGAAGGTTCCTGAGACTCTTGAGCCAATATGTTTTTTGGAACATTTTGGTTGGGCACTTGTTTTATAACTTCAGAAGAGAAGTTAAATTCTGGGTTACAGTATCTCCTAGTAGAACAGAATAATATAGCAAGGCCAATCTCAGCATCAGCCACAACTCTCTTCCCTTTGCTTTTCAGATAGTTAGTAATTTCTTGAATTTGATCTTTTTGGGACTGAGTGTCTTGACCAGCAAAATTCAAATTGTACTGAATAACAATAACATTGTCTTCACAAAGAGCAGATTTTGTCATTTTTGTTTCGCTCAACAGTAAAGGTGTTGCAGAGCTTTTAGTCAACACCAACTTATACATCTCCAACTGCCTTCTTGAAAAGAATATCACAGTTTTGCCAGCAAATATTGAACTCCTCTCCTTATTCGGAAGAAAGGACACATTTTCTTTATTGAGTGTGGATTCTAATATTTGAGGTATGAAATCACTTGCATTTGGCAATGGGTTATTATTAGAAGCTGCTTCTAAGCACTTGCTCCAATATTTAACTGTGACAATATTAGAGTTCTGAACTAACGCTAGAACAACCTTTATTGTCAATGTTATTGCTGGCATAGTTAAGTATGTACAAGTGTCGTCCCATTCACTTTTCAGACATCCTCCCAACTTAGTGAGAAGTATCTTAAGATTTTGTAAATTTTCTCCTTTCAATGTGGATGTGCATGTGATAAAATTAACTTCCTGGACTTTCCAAACAGAACTGATTTTACCGAACTTAACGACATCGGTAGAATTAAGTTTCTTCATTACGTTTTCCTCAATTTTTTCGGAGTTATTAACATAAGTTCCATACTTGGAACCTAGATCCTTTATAAACAAAGCATTTTCAGATATAAACAAAGTGGCATGCTTTCTACTTATTGACTGATCATCCGGGATAGCGAAATTGCAGTTTTGAGCGTCAGCACTCCTTCCTATTATGATGCTTTTGTCAGGCAAAACAAAAATGACTCGTTTATCACTTTCTGAAGTTAGATACCACATTTTACAATAAACTATTGTTGCACTCTCTTAATACTTGAAATAAAGCGACACGAATTTTTGAAGTTAACATTTATCTCCAAAACACCTACAACAAGAAACACCGCGATTTTAGGTTCTTTTTCTTGACAGATCATTTGTCAAAAATATTATAGCATTCTTGTGCTAGGGATGTCAGTAGTCATCGATGTTATCGACAAAGAGTCACCACGTTAGGTACCGAAATATATCAAACCACATGGAAGGGAGCGACAACTTCGCGACAATACAAAATTGAAAGTGAAACTATCGATGAAACGGAGATGAATTGATCAAATCCTATGCTCCAACTTTGAACTGACTTTGAAGGCTTTTTAAAGGAAACGAAAATTTTATACGGTCCACTATTTCCTACCTACTCGCATGTCTTTGGCGTTTCAAATTGATCCGTAATTATGTTGTCATTTATAAAGGACTAGCAAGTCCAGTGTTAATCATAGATTAAAGGTAGAGGTCAGTGGTGCAGCAAAACAAGTTTCTATGGAAACGGTACAAGCAACAAAATGTCAAAACAAACAAAAATTCTAAGGAAATCAAAGATATTGAATTATTAATTTTGTACTTGCCTAATAATCATTAAAATGACTCTCTATACAGACACAAAGCTTAATTTTATTGATAATAATGTCGTCACCACATTAAGTGCCTGGCATCCTGCACTACCATTTCTGGCTGTTGGCTCGTACAATCAGGATAAAGGTGGATTCGTTACCATTTTTGAAGAAACGGTATGTAATAGTTGTAGAATTCCATTATAATATTTTTTGCTATCTTGCACAATACAATTAATAATAAGTAGTACTTATCTCATCTCCTTTAACCAATCTTCTGTGATAATAATTAACTTTAGCCAAAGACTATTTTTCTGTTAAGAAATTCTCAGTAGCAACAGGTAATAGAAAGGTTACACTCTCTCATATCTCAGAGAATAGGTGTGTAAAGAATGTTGGTCATGATTTCTTTAAGTTGTTTTCCATTTCAAAAATCAAAATTTATTTGTTTCATTTAGGCCAACTTGTAGCTCTTATGACACGTCACAAATCAGATTCTGCTGAGAAGAGCCGGCAAGAAACTCAGCAGTTGCTCTTTTCAAAAAATTTTTTTTTTACAAAAGGTAACAAAACTATGCTGTGTATACAGTGTTTCTGCACTGAAGTTTCAAAAATGCATACGTAGGTAAGTATATACAATCCAATGCATGCATAAGACGGGCAGACAAAGTAGACCCATTCCCGTTGATAGCACCCGTTCACGAGCATGACGCATGATCCAGCAGTTGCTTCGCTCAACCATATTTGAGGGAACGTAACAACCCGCAACACACGACACCACCACAAAACTTTTTAAAGAGTGCATGACATACTTAGGCTACCCATGTTAAGGCATCGAATTGAATGGAATCGAATTCATTGCACTATGAAGGAAAAGAGAGAATTTACCTGTGTTTGTGCACACATTTGGCACAATAATATCTCCTGGATAGTTGGGCAGTTTCAGTTGAGATCGAAATTAATTTGATCTAGAGATCTTGGATATTATTATGATATGTAACCATTTCAATTATTAAATAAATAAGTAATTATTTGCCAGAATGTTTGTACATTAGGTTGTCAGTAAGAGGCCATAACATTCACAATCACACCAATTATAATAATTAAAATTAAGACAATTATATAAATTTGAATTACTTAGTATAAATCAGAATTAGAGTATTAATAATAATCAAATAGAATTAATTTCAAAATGTCAATAGCTGTTGTATTATAAAAAGGTACCTAATTATTACACTAAATATTATTGTTACAGGGACATGCTTTAGAGGGTTGTGACTGGCCAGTGCTGCTATCAAACCAAGTGACAGCGTTAGCCTGGCACCCAATAAGAAAATTGCTTGTGGTAGGTTGGGATGGAGGAGAGTTATATATCTGGCTGGAATACTCATGGGCCAGGCTGGAAGCTCCACATAATTCTGCTTTAACAACTGTCACATTTAGTCCGGGGGGTGGTAGACTGCTGGCGTCAGATGCGGCTGGCTCTCTGTCAGGATGGCAGGCAAGTTCTGGTGCTCCTTTGACTGCTTTCCATCATCAATTGGGTGATGTCATCACTCATGTAAAATTCTGTGCTCCTCATGCCACATCAGAATCTTCTATCAGAGGATTGGCTCGGGCTGCAGTTGCTGGTGATGAAAATGCCCTGGATGCTTTAGCTGCCTGGCGGCCTCGCACCACAGCTAAGCTGAGGGAGGGCCTACAGCCTGATAACCATGCTTGCTATGCTGCTCAGGACAATGGAGCAATTTTATACATCGACCACTCTGGAGCCTGTTCAGAAGTTTTAAATGCCCCTGGCATCATAGTATTTATGGATATTCTTAGCACTGTATATCTCCTTGTGGCTTGGGAAACAGGTGGCGCTCTTAGCCTATCCAGATTTGCAATATCAAGTGATGGTTCGTTAACTACAGATACTCATGTCAGAATGACTGCGAGGAATGGTCAGTCCATAGTGCTAGTAGGGAACTTCTGTGTAGCTGTCATAACAGGTGATAATTTGATAAGAATTTGGGACAGTGAAACTGGGGACAATGATGTTCTACCCAATGAAGATGATGAAACTGTACCAGGAGATGTATTCACAAGTATAAGTTATTGTAATTTAAGTGATACTCTATGCTGCGGTACTTCACAAGGAAATTTGCATCTATGGAGACGGGACCATAGGAGTAAGTGGAAGCTAATTAGTAGTACCTCTGTTAAAGGTACTGTTAAAGAAGTAACCTGGGGTTCAGAAGGCTTAATGAACCCTTTGCTACATGTTAATTGTATTACTAATGCATTCATACTTCGAGAACAAAATGTATGTTGGGGTTATTCCAATAATATTTGGATGGTACAAAAGTCTGCTCAAGAAATCGCTATTACAGGAAAAGCAAATCTTTCGTCAAGTATAAATACTTCAATTACCATAAAGGCATTTGCTTTTAGAGACAATTATGTAGTTTTAGGTGATGGTAAAGATGTACAAGTAAGTCAAATTAAGTATTTTTTAATGGAAAATTTATTACAAACTGTTATGTATATTTAATAGCTTACTATTCAAATCTTTTTGTAGGTGTGGATGCGCAGTAAAGATAATGAAATTATGTTCTCCCTGATTCGCACATTTGCATGGAAAACTGATGTGCTTATATTGTATAATGACCTGATAGTTGGTATTGTAAGTCCCCATATTGAATGTTTCAACATAGCTGGTAATAAAATTGGAATTTTGCCCAGTTCTGAAGGAGAAGGTGAACCCATCGCTATAACATGTACCAATAAATTCATAGTTATTGCCACCATTGATGGTACAATCAAATTGGCAGAAATCACTAAAAAGGGCTTAAGAATGCCATTCCCCTCTAAAAACTGTTATCAAATGATTGAAGATTTTGGGGAAATCATGAGATCGTCTGTTAATTCATCTGGGCTTTATATTTGTTTGAGTATTGCAAACGCAGGATTGGCTCCAGATCCCAGAATATATTTATGGGATGTAGCAAATGACGTGATCGATAATACGCTTCTATCAGACGCAAATTCAGCTCCATATCAAAGTGTACCTATAGCAATATTATGGGACAGTAATGACTCCAGACTTGTTAGTGTTCATATGCGTTCTGCAGAATTCGATCATATTCACTTATTTTTTTGCCATGAAAGTAAACTTTATGAGTACAAAAACTGGTGTCCCATTTCAGAGGATTATTTTTTGTCTGATTTTATATTATGTACCCTGTCTGCACCTTACGTAGTTATTTTAACACAACAAAACATCAAAAGAATATTAATGAATGAATTTGAAGACTCCGACGATTTCGAACAAACCAAATTGAAACAAGTGCTGAATTTTATTTATTACATGACAACAGGACACTTAGAAAAGGCTGTCGTAATGGGTTCAAATATAACAGGAAGCAAAAACTCTATAGTGTGGGATAGCCTGGCTAAAGCGTGCGTATCTTTAAAACGTGCCGATGTCGGAGCTATTTGTTTGGGCAAAATGGGGAATATAAAAGGAGCCCTAATGATGCGTAAAGTTTTAAACGATGATAATATGGACGATACATCTAAAGTTGGAGTCTTAGCGGTAAACTTGGGCATGATTGAGGAAGCAGAGAAATTGTTTCGAGAAGCTCAGAGACCGGATCTAATTACACGTCTGATGTCGGCAAAAGAAGGAGGCTTAAATGAAATTATAAATGGAGAAAAGGAAGGTGAAAACATGCTTCTTGTTAAAAGTGCACAACATAAACTTGCAAAAGTGCTATGGGCCAACGGCGACACTGCTGCGTCATTGAAGTTATTCGAAAGTGCAGGCACTCTAGTGCCTCACGTGCCTAGAATGCTCATAGCGCAAGGCCAAGCTTCTGTCCTGGCCCAATATGTTATTACGTCGAATGATAGCAACTTAATAATGTGGTGGGGACACTATCTTGAGAGCATTGGTGATCTCGATGGGGCGCTAGAAGCTTATACTAGGGCAAACGATTTCGGAGAACAAACTAGATTACTCTGTCATATGGACAGAATAGAGGAGGCAGAAAAATTATGTCAAAAAAATTCATCATCTTTATACCAAATGGCTCGTTACTTAGAAATGAATGCTAACGAAACCGAAAACGCTGTTAAGGTAGGTATTAAAAAAATTATTACGTAAAACGTAGGCTAACCTGGGTCTATGAAGACAATTCTAGACTCTACCACCAAACCGGTTCGAAAAGCAGATTCTACTTAGAAGAAAGAATGAAATGGCATGAATGGCAACAATTTGAAAAAACAAAATGTTACAATATTACTATGTAATATGTAGGTTCTATTACAATTTAATAAATCATTTCAGTATCTCATGGGCAACACTACCTTGCGGATAACTCAATGCAACATTGTTCCTACTTTGGGCTTCTATGCACTTCTGACGTTAAACAATTCGTAGATTGTAGTACCTCTACTTTTTAATTTTTCTTTACACATTTTCATAATATTCCAGATGTACATAAAGTGCGGCGCTATTTCATCTGCCATACGAGTGGCCGCAGAAGCCGGTGCGTGGAACCTCGTGTGGCGCGCCGGCAGCTCGTCCTCACAGCACGCGCTCTACGCTGCTTCCATCCTCGAAAACGCCGGCCAGAATGAACATGCCATAGCTCTGTATCAAAAAGCAGGTGAAGTTACACGCTCAATTAAATTCTTAAATGACATAATACCAGAAAAACAAAAAAAAATCTGGTCATGCGGAAAAATCAATCAGCACCCCGAAATTATACCCATTATCAATTTCTAAACCAAAAAAAATATATATTCCTGGCGAAATATTGCCTCGGATTTTTCAAGATACTTTGCTTGCCTAATGTTAATCGGTAAAAAAATTATAGCGTCGTTTCCTATAATCCTAACCAAAAATATACTAAAATTTTTAGGGAAGGCTCACATGGCACTGAAGCTAGCGCTCAGTAGTGGCGATACAAATGCAATGGTGACAGCTGTCGAGTCGCTGGGAGACCGCGTCGACCCCGAGCTGGCTCATACCCTCGCAGAGCACTTGCGACGAGCAGACCATCACTCGCACGCGGCCGCTTTACTCGCCACAGCGGGCAATGTAAACGGACCTTTTATTTGGATATAGTGTTCGCAAGTAAAGTCGATCAAATAAGGTTCTTTTAAATAAACAACACATGCAACACTATAGTGATTAGTCCATTAAAGAAAACCTTACAACTCATAACTCCCGATGAAGAAAGAGGTTTTATAAATTTGGTCGCTTTATCTGTTTTTCTTTGTAGGTATGTGAGACATCGCAGCGCTTATCTAAATGTATGACCAGATTTGAATGCGTATTTTTTTAAATTGAAAAGCGAATTTAACTGGGATGGTCCCTAAAATCTGTCCAGCCATTTAAAGACTAATCAGCTCTTTTCTTAGTACGAAGAGGCGTTAGACATAGTGGAGCAGTCATCGGCGCCGCTGTCGGAGGAACTGAGTGAAAGACTGGCCGCGCCGGCGGGCACCGCGGGCAGGGACGCGCTGCTGCGGCGCCTGGCCGACGTGCTGGGGACGCGCGGGCTGTACCACCAGGCCGCCAAGCGCCTGGCGCACATTGGCGACAAGGTAACATCATCGGTGCTGATTTTGGAGGAACTGCGAGGGACTAGCCGCACCGCAACCAGGGGCGCGTTGTTGCAACACCTGAGCGAAGTGCTGGGCACGCGTAGCCACGACATGGGGGCCAAGCACATGGCGCACATTAGCGACAACGTAACACCATCAGTGACGAAAGAGATGAGAATTTCTCGCTGAAATTGATTTGAGTGTAATTTCTGCGTCTTTCTGGAATGCTCATTTCGAAAGTACCAATACACATTTTGAAAATAAGATGGCGTCGTGACTTTATAGTATTTTTTTTTAAGACATCGTTAACCTTAGAAGTTTTTTAAAAGTGACATCCGTTTTGAATTTCAAGATGGCCGTCGTATCTTTTTTTTAATATGTCGCAAGGGGTCGCTAGATTTAGGCGGTACAAAACCAGGGCGTATGTTCCCTGCAAGAGACCTATGTCCAGCAATGGACGTCTATAGTTAATCTAGAGGAAAGAAAATCTATAGCTGCAAGACGATATGCAGGCGGGCGCGCTGCGGTGGCTGATGCGGTCGGGCGACGCGGACCGCATCGCGACGTTCGCCGCAGCCAGCCGCGACCGCAGCACGCAGCTGATGGCGGCCGACTACCTGCGGCGGCGCGCGCCGTGGCGGGCCCGCCCCGACCTGGCGCGCCACGTGCTGCACTTCTACACGAGGGCCAAGGCCTACGGGAAGCTGGCCGGCTTCTACGCCGAGTGCGCCAAGATGGAAATTGACGATTATGAGGTGACATATTCAATCTTTTTTTGATGATAAACCTAGACCCTTAGTACGGACTCGCAAATCTCGGTGATATCTATAATAATAATGGATGATATTAAATTATACAGCAACACCGTGACTTGCCTACACCAACTAGCTGACATTACTCAACAATTCTCTAGTGATATACATATGGAATTTGGCATAGATAAATGCAAAACATTTACTTTAAAACAAGGTAAGCTGCAGCTTAATGATTATACAGTCAGTTCAGGAGAAAAGATGGAGGCTTTAGACCAGAACGAATCTTACAAATACCTGGGTTTCCAACAAGATCGGCAAATCCGCCAAACTGACACTAAAACAGAACTCACACGCAAATTCAAGCACAGAATCAACTCAGCATTAAAAACACAGCTTAACTCCCATAACATCGTCAAAGCCATAAACTCTTACGCTATCCCGGTACTCACATATTCATTTGGAATAATCAATTGGTCACAAAGTAATCTGAAAAATCTCCAACGTATCATCAATACCTCAATGACTAGAGAACGCAAACATCACCCACGGTCATGCACAGAAAGATTAACACTTCCTCGAGACGAGGGAGGCAGGGGGATAATTGATATCGCAAACCTACATAACAAACAAATAACATCACTTCGAAAATTTTTCCATGATAGGGCAGAGGACTCTGAACTACATAAAACTATTGTCTCAGCGGACAAAAAACTAACGCCCCTTAATTTATCAGACAGAAATGTTCAGGCATGTGAGCGCCAAACCGATAACAAAGACAAAATAAAAGCATGGACTCAGAAGACACTACACGGAAGACACCGCTGTGACTTACAGCAACCACATGTCGACATGGAAGCGTCGAACGCGTGGCTGAAACGAGGCGATCTTTTCCCGGAAACTGAGGGGTTCATGCTTGCCATCCAGGACCAAGTAATAGACACAAAAAATTATCAAAAACACATAATCCGCAGACCAAACATTATTGATACTTGCAGACGATGCCATAGTTCCTCAGAAACTATTCAACACATTACTGGTGCATGTAAGTCCATAGCTCAAACTGATTATAAGCACCGTCACGATCAGGTTGCAGCCATAATCCACCAAAATTTAGCTTATCAATATAAATTAATAGATGAAAAAGTGCCTTACTATAAGTATCAACCACAATCAGTTCTGGAGAACAATAGCTATAGAGTTTACTGGGATAGAACTATAGTAACTGATAAAACCATTTATAATAACAGACCTGATATAACTATATTAGACAAACAGAATAATTCAGTTTTCTTGATAGATATTGCAATTTGTAACACACATAATTTAGCTTCCACATACACCGAAAAGATTGCCAAATACACAGACTTAGCCATAGAAATCAAAACCCAATGGAAGGTAAATAGCACCAGAACGGTCCCAGTGGTTCTATCATCAACAGGAGTAATCCCTAAAGCACTCCACAATAGCTTACAAACGTTAACAATCCACAAAAAAACATATACACTTTTACAAAAGGCCGTTATTTTAAACACATGCCGCTTAGTCAGAAAATTTTTGTCTTAGTAAGTAAATAAATTCCCTGATTGTGCACTTGGCTCTGGCCCGTGCACAATTATTCAGCACCTTCATTAAATGAAGAGACAAAAAATGTTTAAAAAGAAGAATAATAATAATAATGGCCGTGTGGCACCGGCAGAATAGAATAGTGCCACCCCTTCCTATCCCGTGGGTGTCGTAAGAGGCGACTAAGGGAACTGGGGAACCGTATACCATCTAGGTTCCCCAAAACTGAGCTAGCTGGCTCTTAATCAGCCTCCTCGGGGACCTGAGTGGACCCCGAGTGACGTAACAACCACTCACCCCCCCCCCCCCCCTTTTAATGATGATGGACAACAATGAGAATGCGCGTATAGGGTCGCTGCCTGGGGGGCGCCAGGGCGCGTCTGGGACTGGCGCTGGACGTGACAGCATGCGAACCGCCAGTCACACACACAGTCGGCCGCCACGACCATCTCGGCGGCCGAGAAATCCATCATCCCCACCAGAGGGTTTGGCACCGACAGGGTCCTCCAGGACCCAATCTTCGGAGCCCGCCGCTGGTGGAGTACGCCGCATGAGATGGACATCTCAAATGAACGAAAATGTCATGCGTGCGTACTACAGGGCTACAGGAGGGGAAACCGGACGGACTGGCTACCGAGCGGCAATGTACCGCGAGTTCTTGCTGCTTGAGCCGACTTTAACTGTCACGGAACAAAACCTGGCAGACCGAGCTCGGTATATCCAGCGCTCGAACATCTTTAGCGCTACCGAGCTCGAACGGTTACGACGTGAGGCTGTTCCTGAAGTGACAACTCCAACCACAGAGCAAATTGTCTCTCTGGCGGACCCTGTCCGCGAAGAGACGGACGCTAACGCGCAAGATTTGCCTGTGGAGGAGGACGCGGAGGAAACAGTCTCCCTAGACATAGAGCGGATGAGAAGGATCCTAGGAGAGGCGATTTCTGAGATCCAGAGCACTCCTCTAGAGAACCGTCCGCGACTCTCCCGGCTCACCTTAAATGTAGCGACGCGGGATGTCATTGAGGCCATAAACCAAATGCTGCCTCAATATCTTGAGCGCAGCACTGGCCTGGGTGATACGGCTTCTATTCTCTTTGGTGCGGCCTTAGCTGTTCACCGTTTCATGGGTGTCAAGGCCCAGAAACGGGGACGCTCTACTCCAAGGCATAGCACGGAACCAGCCTGGAAAAAGAGGATAGAACACCGTATCACCCTTGCCAGAGCTCTCATTGGCAGACTGCAGAGCTTCAGGTCGGGCAATACCAGGCCAAGGATTGTGCGCTCCGTTAGGATAGCCTTTAATGGGCTAGGGGTAAGGCTAGATCAGCCCGATATAGCCCAAAAACTAACGGAGCGCATCGACGACCTGAAGCAGAAAATCGCTGCATGGGGGAATCGCATCCGACGATACTCCGAAAGAGTCGAGCGCTTTCGGCAAAATCGCCTCTTCTCGAGTGATCAGAAAAGGTTCTATAAAAAACTGGAGTGCCCAGCAGTCTGTTCTACCTCTCAGCAGCCGAGCCCGGCTGACCTCGTCGCCTTTTGGCGAAGTGTATGGTCAAGAGAGGTGGAGCATGAGGAGGGCCCTTGGATTGCGGCAGTAGAGGAAGCATGTGCCTCGATAGAGCCGATGAACCCAGTCGCCATCTCTCCGGAGGATGTAGCTGGTGCGGTGCGCCGGGCCGCGAACTGGAAAAGTCCGGGACCCGACGGGCTGCATCACTACTGGCTGAAGGGTTTTTCGCTCTGCCATGCTACCTTGGCTCGACAATTCCAAGACGCTCTCGAGCAAAGGGCGCTCCCGAGCCTTTTCACCACCGGGATCACTCATTTAGCTCCAAAGTCCACAGACACCGCTGACCCGGCTAAGTACCGCCCCATTACGTGTCTTACTGCCATCTATAAGACATTGACATCCGTTCTGAGCCTTAAGATTTCCCGTCATGTAGACGAGAATGGCATAATGTCTTGGGCTCAGAACGGATGTCGGAGCGGTAGTCGTGGTACTAAGGAGCTCCTTCTCATCGACTCCGTCGCGGGCCAACTGGTCAAACGCAATCGCCGGAATTTCTCCGCAGCCTGGATTGACTACAGGAAGGCATTCGACTCGGTGCCCCATACATGGCTTTCGAGGGTCCTCGAGCTGTATAAGGTTGATAGTACAGTTCGAGACTTCCTCGGAGAGTGTATGGGGCAATGGAGCACGATCCTTTGTCTCCATGGTGAGCGGTTGGCAACAGCGGATGACCGGATAAGGATACGGCGGGGTATCTTCCAGGGCGATTGTCTGAGTCCACTGTGGTTTTGTCTGTCCCTGAACCCGCTCAGCACTTTGCTGGAGAGATCAGGGACAGGCTTTCAGTTTCGGAGAGGAGGGACAAAAGTGCCTCACCTTCTCTACATGGATGACCTCAAGCTGCTAGCACCCAATGCCACCCGCCTGAGGGAGTTGCTGAATATCACCACTGAGTTCAGTAGCTCCATCAGGATGGAGCTTGGACTAGACAAGTGTGCGGTCCTACATGTGGAGAGGGGACAGGTTACGCATTCGGCCGAAATCAATCTCGAGCCGACTAACATCAGAACCCTCTCTGAGGCTGAGTCGTACCGGTATCTGGGTATGTCACAATCCGTAGGGGTAAAGGAGACGGACGTGAAACAATCAGTTTGCGAGGTCTTTTTTGGACGCCTGACAAAAGTTTGTAAGAGCTATTTGTCAGGTGCCAATAAGGTCCGAGCTTATAACGGTTGGGTCATGCCCGTCCTGATGTACACCTTTGGCGTACTCAGATGGACTCAGACCGAATTAGACGCCCTGGACAGAAAAGTCCGCACGACTATGACTCTCTATCGCATGCACCACCCGAAATCGTCTGTTATGAGGTTGTATATCCCCCGAAAATGTGGTGGTCGAGGCGTGTTAAGCGTCAAGACCATGCATAATCGGGAGGTATCCAGCCTCAGAACCTACTTTGAGACGAAGAGGGAGTGCCCAATGCATAGAGACGTCATAGAATGTGATAAAGGACTTACTCCCCTATCTCTGGCCAATCCCGAGTGGCAGAAACCGGTGGTACTAAGCACCTCTGACCGGGAGACCGTATGGAAGGAGAGGGAGTTGCACGGACGCTTTTTTAAAGCTCTAAATGAGCCCCACGTGGATAAGAAAGCGTCCGTGCAATGGCTGCGCTTCGGTGACCTCTTTGGGGAAACCGAAGGGTTTGTGTGTGCGATACAAGATCAGGTGGTTAAGACGCGGAACTACCGAAAGTACATCCTGAAGGATGACACTATCGACATCTGTCGAGCCTGTCGCCATCCCGGTGAGTCACTCAGGCATGTACTCTCGGGATGTTCAGCTCTTGCTAACACTGAGTATCTGCACAGACACAACCAAGCGGCCAAAATCCTTCACCAAGAGCTTGCTCTGAAGTACGGTCTCCTGGATGAGAGAGTGCCGTACTATAGATACACACCGGTGCCAGTACTCGAGCGTGACGGAGTCCGGCTCTATTGGGACCGGTCCATCATCACGGACAGGACGATTCTGGCGAATAAGCCTGATATCGTGCTGATGGACCGGGCACAGTCGAGGGTGTTTTTAGTGGACATCACCATTCCACATGACGAAAACCTCGTGAAAGCGGAGACAGAGAAAAAACGAAAGTATCTAGATCTGGCTCACGAGGTTTCCAGCATGTGGCATGTGGAGTCCACTGAAACCATCCCAATCGTCATATCTGCGAATGGGTTGATCCCAGTCAGCCTCGCTCACCATCTGAGGCGACTGGGGTTCCGTGGCAGTTCGCTCGCAGCCAAGATGCAGAAAGCGGTGCTGCTAGACTCGGCTAGGATAGTCCGTCGGTTTCTCAGCCTGTCGCCCTGACCCCCGGCCGTTTGGTCTCCCCTGCCGGGGCGTAATCCTCCGCCCGCTACAAGTATTTATTTGTGTAGAGTATATGTAAGTTTATTTATTTGTATATATATTTATGTTTATTATTTAAATCTTTGGTTTTATATGTATTTATTTTGTATGCGGGTGTGAGAGTCAAAATAATATGCGTCATAATAATAATAATGAAGCTTTATTTAATTCCATACAATAAGATCTTATAAACTATTATTAACAAAAAATAAAATACTTAAAAATAAATTATAATACAGATAAATACATGCAATACTATAATGTCAAGATGATGTTTGTATGGACCCCCTTTGGGTAAAAGCCTCCTCCAAGGAATTCCATTTAACTCTGTCTTTAGCTGTGGTTAGCCATCCACGACCTGCTACCGCCGCTATTTCATCTGCCCATCTGGCACACGGCCTGCCCCTTGCTCTACATCCCCTTGGTCCCGGCCATTTGACTGACCTTATTGTCCATCTATCGTCAAGGTATCTAGCTACGTGGCCTGACCACTTCCATTTCCTTTGCAGCGAGAAAGTTAAAGCATCCGTCACTTTTGTTTTCTTGCGTATGTCCACATTCCTCACCTTGTCTTTTAATTTTATGCCTAGGTAACTTCTTTCCATTCTTCTCTGGGTAGTTTGGATTTTGTTTCTAGTTTTGAGATCGAATGTCCAAGTTTGGCAACCGTAGGTGAGACATGGTAGTATTTCTGAGTCCATAACTATTTTCTTAGCCGGCAGCGGGAGTTGTGATTTAAATATTTCTTTATGAGCCCAGTATTTGTTCCAGGTGATTGTTATTCTGCGATCTACTTCTTCTATATTTCTATCTTTATTAAAAGAGATCTGTTTGCCCAGATATATATACTTTTCTACAAACTCGAGAGGGATGTTATTTACTAAAATTGGTGATTTATGGTAATTAGTCATTACTTTCGTTTTATCGAAGTTCATTTCCAATCCAACCTTGATACTAGCCTGGTGTAGGTTATTTATCATGCTATTTAACTGATGTGCAGTTTCCGAGAACAGGATTATGTCGTCAGCGAACCTGAGGTGATTTAGAAAATTCCCATTTATATTTATACCATGCTTCGACCATGGCAAAGTTTCCATTATATGTTGTAAGACGGCTATAAACAGTTTTGGAGAGATCGGGTCTCCTTGTCTCACGCCTCTGTTTATGTTAATTTTTGTGCCTTTTCTATCTAACTTGACTCTACTCACACTGTTGCCATAGATGTTTCTCAAGATATTTATGTATTTTTCATTTATATTTTGCGTTTTTAATGCTTCCCAGATGCTGTCATGTGATATTGAATCAAAGGCTTTTTTATAATCAATGAAAGCTAGGTATAATGGTCTGCGGAATTCTAAATATTTTTCTATTATCTGGTCAACTACTTGGATATGATCCACTGTGCTGAAGCCGCTTCTGAATCCAGCTTGCTCTACCGGTTGATATGCATCAATTTCCGACGATATTCTTTCAAGCAGACAGGAAGCAAATAATTTGTAGAGACTAGGCATGAGGCTTATTGGGCGGTAGTTCCCTATGTCCGCTGGGTCGCCTTTTTTATAGAGCAAGATAATTTCAGATTCCATCCATTGGTGTGGCACAGCCTCCTCATGTAATATTTTGTTCCATAGAAGTGTGATAGGTGTCAGTAGTAGAGTCCTCGCAAATTTGATGCTTTCGTTTGTGATACCATCTGGCCCTGGGCTTTTTTCTGATTTAAGCTTCAAAATTTGTTTCAGGATCTCGGGCTCCGTGAATTCTTGAATTGGGAAGGTATCTTTGTCTTGTGGAACAGTACTGGTTTTATTTAATGAGTTTGTTTGGCTATATAGTTTTGTATAAAAATCTGTAGCTATATTTATGATTTCCATTCGGGATTTACATTTAATAGAGCCGCGCTGAAGTGATAGGATCCAATTTTTTTGTCTATTCAGCTCTTTATTTGCTTTTTTGGCTGATCTAGACTTTTCTAGGTGTCTTTGTATGGTGTTTATTCTGTAGGTATCGTAGCATCTTTTTATTTCTTTATTTGTAATTTTGTAGAGTTCTTTCAGCTTTTCTCTATCGGTCTTGTTTAGTTTTGACTTATTTTGTAGGCTACTTCTTTCCTTCATAAGCTCTAGAGCCCTTTCTGACAAAATACTATGTCTTTCTTTCTTTTTAATACTTTTTAAACTCTCAAATATAGAGTGCATAATTTTTTTGCAATATTCATCAGCTTGATAATGTTCATGTGTCGATATTAGTGCTGGTATATAATCTTTTAGGTTTTCTAGGTAAATTTTTTGTTCTTTCAACGTTTTCAGCGTTGTTGATGTATTAGAAAAGTTCCTCCTACTCTTTTTCATTGATTTCAGGTTGATTGTAGCTCTCAGCAATCTATGGTCTGATCCAAAGGGCAATGACGATAGTACTTCATACTTAGAAAATAAGTGGGGTTTTGTAGTCATAACATAATCAATTTCATTTTTTGTGTTTTTATCTGGGGAGATCCACGTCCATCTGTTTTTATTTTTTAAGTTGAACATGGTATTCAAAATTTTTAGATTGTATTCGTATGCGTATTGAATGAGTCTCTCTCCACGAATGCTCCTGTTGCCATAGCCAAATTTACCGGTAACTAAATGCTCATGGTTTTTGGGCAATCCGATTTGTGCATTGAAGTCCCCCATAGAGATTACGTATTTTGTGGAGATAGAGTCATGAGCTTTAGCCAAATCTTCATAGAAATTGTCTATGTCTTCTTGAGATGAGCCTTCAGTAGGTGCGTATGCCTGTATTATTGCAAATAGTAAGTTCTCCAGTTCAATTTCTAGTACGCAGACTCTCTCTGATATTCCGGTGAATTTTTTAATATTATCTTTATATTTTTTCTTGACTAGGAAGCCGACGCCATAAAGACCTTTGGTAATGCCTAGATAATACATGATGTAGTCTTCATCTTCGATAATATTCTCTCCTAGTCGGCGAACTTCACTCATACCTAATATATCATGTTTGATATTTTGTAGAGCTGCCTATAGTTCGATAAGTTTTGTAGCTGACGATAGTGATTTAACGTTGAAAGTACAAATATTAAAGTTGCTTTTCTTTACCGTAGGTGTTTTCCTTGGAGGGTTTTGGTCGAACTCTCCCGCGGTGACCAGCCGTACTGGGAGATACTTGGGAGAGATACTATTTAATAATAAAAGGTCTTTATTTTGTGGTTGGAGAGAGGCCTTTGGTTGCTATGTTCGTGGTGATGGTGTTGTAGAGCTTGATTGAGTGCTCATGGAAGTCAAATAAGATTCAATTGTAGTTTTATTCTTTTTGTGAATGGTAGAGTTATGCTGTGTTGGTGGTAGAGTTTCTGGGGAAGAATACGGTTTTCTTTTGTTGCTTCTTATTTTTGGACTCGCTTGTTTCGTCTTAGAATAGTGCTTTGCAGGGCTTTTAGTGTGCAATAATATAATTTTATCGTATTTCATAATCACGTTTTCTCCTTGTTCTTTTCTAGTCAGAAATTCTTCTTGTAATTCCCTTCTTTTTTGCAGAACCTTAGGAGAAAAGTCCTCTTTTATGTACATAGATGTGTCTTTTAACGATTTTTTGTTTCTTAAAATTTGTATTTTTAAACCCATAGTAGTTAAAGTCAGCACAACAGGCCTGATGTTTCCATTTCTTTTTCCTAATCTCCTCACCAACTCTATGTCTCTTTTTTCACATTGTATTTTCATTGTATTATTTATTATGTTAACTATATTTTCTTCTAATTCACTGTAGTTCCTTTCCTTCTCCTCAAGTCCAAAAAATATAATATTTCTTTTCTTCATCTGTTGTTCCAATCTATCTAGATATTTCTGCTGATTTTCAAAGGAGAATGCCGGAAACCCGCCCATATTGCGTCACTCAGCGTCTTGACGACGTGTCTTGGAAAAATCAACTTTTTAATTATAATTTCATATGTATTTATTTAAAGTCAAAAGCATAATGGCGTTTAAAAGATATATAAAAAAAAAGTACTGTATTTGTTTTGAACTATACAGAAACGCCATATTTTGTCATGGAAAGAACTCTGTGACCAAATGTTGCCAGGTCATTATAATTTCCCTTTTTAAAGGGAAAAATGGTGACTAATCGTCTGGAATAGAAGAATGAAAACCAAAAATCATAATATATTAAAAATCATATTCTTTTTCCAATTGATTCCTAAAAATATACTTACTATTAAGCGTATATAATATATTAACGATGTGACGAGTTGGATTTTTTGACTCGAGTTACTCGAGTTGGGCTACCAATTCAAGCCACAGTCCGAGTTAACTCGAACCAGTGCCTAGCAGTATAGAGCGCAGCGCACCAATGCAACCGACTAAGGCAAGGCACCGTGTCAATTCATGGCGCGACGAGTAGCACATCGAGTCGACTCGGTGTCTTTATAGCCGCTACAACAATGTAGATTATCGTATCGCAGCGAAGTAATTAAATTAATAAACATTTATTCACCTTTTAAACATAACAAAGAGGAAATAATACAAAAGTTAAAAAAAACTTAATTCACACTAAATATCTACATAATTATTCTATATTACAAATGTTAAACTGGTATGTTAGCTACTGCCTCAGCATAATTACGAATAAGATACAATATTCCAGGTTTATTCATGTAGGTATTGTTGTGAATAAAATATTGTTGGTTTAATTAATCAGAAATGTTTATTATTTAAGTATACTTAGAGGTAATAATGGCGTCACTTTTCAGTCTTTAGATAATAATAATTTGGCATTCCTAGACGTGTAAAAATCGTAAAATATACGACTGTATGTATGTATTTTAAGACTTTAAAAATATACTATAAAGTCTTAAAAACTATTCTAAATAATTAATAGTTTAACATTCTTTTAGTACTTCGTTCGCTCGGCTTTCAACGAGTGGAAAACAAAGAATTAGAGATAATCTTCACCTTTTTCCACTTGTAATATTATTTTTATCAATGTTAAAAATAATATTACGGTGTTGGACGATGTGGATCGGATAATCGAACCGAGTGAAATGCACGGCGTGGGTCGTGACTCCTGCTATGCGAGTTGCTGTAGATCACGGACCAAGTTGAATCGAGTTGTTGAAAACTGAACTCATATTAACTCGTTTAAGATTTAATTCGTCAATTAACTTCTACTCGCACATCGCTAACATATTTTTTATTTTACTGGCAACCCTAATTGCATCTGTGTCTCTGTGTTATTTTTGACGACATTTGTTTTTGTTGTTTATTACTTCTTCTTTCTACTTGCGTTCGTTTCATTTGTGGAAAAGGAGTACCAAACCAAAGTAACCAAAACTTATTAGCACACCTAAGCTGAGCTACCTAATTTATAGTTTTGAAGTAGAGTCTAGCAAGTCTATAGCTTTTTTATAAAGTACCTACTTATTCAATACTACTAATACTAAATCCTTTTCTTTTTTTCTTTCCTTTTTATATATTAGTTATGTACTTACATGTTTTGGAAAGCTTCTTGTTTATATTAGATTAAAATAGGTATTTTAATACAAACTTAACCTTAAAATATCTGAAACATTAAAAGGGAGATTTCTAAAAATTGCCATGGAATATCTTAATATTTTTTTTTATCGTGTAATCCAGAGGTTAATTCCAATGTTTTACCAATAATTTGGTTAAGACGCAAGAATGGGCGAACTCTCATACAAAATTCGGCATTCTCCTTTTCTTCTAATGCTTTGGTTTGTATTTCGATATTTTCAAATTTTTGGTTTATGTTATCGTTAATTTTTAGTAATTTGTCTTGTATACTATTCATTTCTTGTTTTTGAAATTGCATATCTATTTGGATCTCTTTAAGCATTCTCATCATTTCGTCCATTATGTATTTGTTTATTTATTTATTTTTATCCTATATATTTGTATATATTTGTATAATATCTAATAAAGTGCTTCCATCTAGTTAGTAATCAGCAGTGAAGATTTAAAATATTACTTCATATCAACGCCATCTAGCGCGCTACCGCAGCAGGAATTTTACTAGGTTACTACTACTCAACTATAGGTGGCGTTAGCGAAATAAAAATCTTAAAAAATATCAATAATGAAGATGTTCCATCTAGCGGTGAGAGGCGAAGACTAGTGACTCCTGGATCCGCTACTTATCAACAGATGGCGACTTATGTCTTCTAATTTCTTAAAATAATTTAATACTATTGACGATGACTTCACATTTCAGTTCAGATTCAGTAATTGAAAGTTTTTTGTTCCACTTATAATAATAATTATGGCACTAATGTTCTTTTGCAATTTTATAGAGACTTTAATCGTAGTCAACGGTTTATTTCACTGTTAAAAGCTTCGTTATGTCTTTGTTTTAAGGTTATGTTTAAATGGTCACTTATTTCACATAGTATTGTTCTAATATTAGTCAAGTTCTTCATGCCAATGCTCTTCACAGTTAAATACACAGAAATGTCCAAATAGATGTCGATCAATTGTGTAATTGCACTCTTTTTGCACAAAAATTTTTTAAAAACAGAGTTAGCTGTCACTGACCGTTACGCACTGTTTGTGTTTTTTGCAATTGTCTTGAGGTTTTATGTTTAGATAACATTTTTCCATTTGAATTAGCAGTAATTCTTCAATATTTATTCACTTTTAACACTGTTTATTCACTTTTACTATTTTAAAATGAGATAAAATTGTGGACTAGTTGTTGACATGAGCACATCAGCGCCCTCTAGATCGGTGATATCTACATGAACTAAATATTATAATGTCACAGTAAAATGTACCTAAAATCTGATGTTTTAAAGTAATTTGTTGTTAGGTAGGTACATAATTTAGATCGTAATACTAGGCATTTTTATTTCACTTTCCGCTTGGGGCTCAGGCCATAGATGTTTGAATATAGTCGAATTTTATTTCAGAACTATGAAAAAGCACTGGAAGCTCTGAAGGAAGCAACACGATGCATCGCGAAATCATCAGATACTGAAATGAGTAATAGTTTTTTAAATATATCCTTTTATAATTAAATGAAAAAAATCCGTGTAACCAAACAAACATGAGTGTTGTAGACCGACAAACCAGAGGAAGCTTCACAATTTTCAGGCGTAAACTAGCTTTTGCGCGCGGCTTAACTCACGTTAAGTGCGATGTTTCAAACCCTATTTTATTCCCTCAGGGGTTGAATTTTCAAAAATCCTTTCTTAACGGATGCCTACGTCATAATAGCTATCTGTGCCGAATTTCAGCCTGATCCGTCGAATGGTTTGAGTTGTGCGTTGATAGATCAATCAGCCACCTTTTCCTGTTATATATTTAGAAGAAGATTAACGTTTCTTACAAATTATTCGGTGACATTTACATTGCAGGTGCACAGACGATCGCACTTCAGGAGCAGAGTATGTTTATCAAACGTTTCCTTGAAGTGAAGAAGGCATTGCAAAGTGGAGAAATCAATACAGGTTCCAAATTAACTTTGGTTTTTACTCGATTACGCCGAAGCGAAAAGGTTTTAGTAGTCCATGTACTTTTGTTCCACCGTAGCACCTAAAATATTGAGCCGATTTTAATGAATGTGGTCTCGATCGATTTGTTATTATGGTCCTGGTGACATAGGCTACAGGTTATAGGAACAAAATCAATATGACTGAAGTTAATCCAATTTCGTTAAAGTTTTAAGGAGGATGGCTAAAAGTGGACCCAGATACAAAGTTAATTTTAGTTTATTTAACTATGTCGGTCTTTGTTGCCCTAATCGAGTTTAATTTTAATAAAATTTAAAAATTTAATTCAACTTTAATAAATCCTAAGACAGCATGACTGAATTTATTTGGAGAGAAAAGATATGTATCGCTTCTAGAATTGATTTTCTAATTCTGTTTGTTAGAACTTTGCGAGATGCTCCCATAAAAACTTCGGGTTCCAACTCCTCAATCCTGATACTGAAGGGGTTCTGCCCATCTAAACTGTGGTCTGTGGGAATTTAGGAACTGTCAATTGTGAATTGAATAAGCAGACGAGGTCGCAGGCGTCCGCTAGTTAATTTATATAATTTTATTATAAAGCCCTTTTTATTCCAGGAATAACTAGTGGTCAACAACTGATTCATGCGGTGAGCGGAAAACCAGGATTGATTACTGAGGAGAAAGTGCTTAGGTTGCTTGTGCAATATTCCGCTGAACATCCGCAAGGCGAAAGTACGTTAATATTGTTCATGTTAGACCATTACCTTCCCACTTCTGAGCAAGAGTCCCTCAGAATTAATGTCCTCCCGATCGATCCAGTTACGGCGGCCAATCTGCAGAGATTAAGTCAACTGCGTGGGAGCATAGTACACGAGTGTGCAAACATAGGTGCACTCTCTATTCCCTCACTCTAAAAGTCCAAAAGTTGTGATTCAAAACTCCGACTCCCCGAAACGGAGACTGAAGTCTTAACCTACTTCCCTAGTAGGTGATAGCCTAGCAGTAAGCTCATTGTGTCTAGTCTTATATTATGTGTGGTGTACAATAAAATATATTCATTCATTCATTCATTCATACAGGTGTACCTATATAATATATTTTTTTATTTTTAATGAAAAGTCAACTACAACAAACAAAATCCTCTAGCTGCCTGCGAAAGTCCTATTTTGGTGTAGTCTAATCAAAAACTAGCCTGAACTTTTCAGTTTTGAAAATTATTGTAAAAAATGATACTATCATATCCATAAGGGTATTTGAAAATCTTGGATAGACACTTAAATTTTATATGTTATTTGTATAGATGTGGAAGAATAGTAAACTATTTTAATTTCAGGTTTAGAAACGCAACTGAGAGCTTTGCAGCAACCATCTAAAGAAGATCAAGCGTCGGCAGATTCACCTGAACAAAGTATAGAAGAAGTTATTTGAGCTTAAAATATACAATGAGAAGCTAGCGCTTTTGGTGTTATTTTTGGTCCTCATTCAGAATAATTATTATAAGTCTTCAATGTTATACATATAACTGAATGAAAGAGACAAAATTATGTAGCGTTTGTTTCACCTTCACTTTTACATTTTACTATAGCTACATCTCTTTTACGCTTTAACTGACATTCGTAGACAGAGAAGGCAAGGCTGTCTACGCTGACATTGGTGATTATGCATTCGTTACTCTATGCATTGCACTCAGAGCCTAAATCAACTACGAATTTTGAATCTGTCCATTATTTTCTCAAATCTAATGTCATTTTCATTTCTAAACGTCTAATTTGTCAAAGATGTCAAATTGATTATTGAATGAACGTGTTTTGCACTTTTTAGGTTAGGTAGAATGTAGAATATGGTTAGGAAATAGTGATAAAATCTGTGGATAAAATATAAATTGTGTCTAAAAGTTTAGCTCTGACGACATATTTGTTGACGTTATAGTAATAATTAAAATGGTGCGCCATAATAACCAATTACCCAATAATCTAACTCAGCTCCAAAATTTAATAAAAAGGGATCGTGATTCTTACAAAGATGAGTTTCGTCAACAGTTGGCGCATTTTGAAACGACGCTGGAAATATTCAACTTAAACCCTACTGAGTACAATAAAAAGCTGGATGAGCAAGCAATGTTTTTAGCGCAAGTTACACAATGCTACCAAAACGATATGAAACATTTTCCACAGAAGATAGTGGATATTTTAAAAACTCATAACACTACAATGCATAATGAAATGAGACTTTCTCTGTGCAAGTGTTTAATACTGCTTAGAAATAAAAACTTTATCACATCTTTTGACCTGCTCGAATTATTCTTCTCATTGATAAAATGCCAAGATAAACATCTCAGGGAGTATCTCAAGACGCACATTATAAGTGACATTAAATACATGAACATGAAACACAAGGACATGAAGCTGAACGCAACCCTTCAAAACTTCATTTATTCCATGTTACGTGACTCAAATACGAAAACTGCAAAACTTGCAGTTGATATTTTGATTGAACTTTATCACAAAAATATTTGGAATGATCATAAGACTGTGAACATTATAGCCGATGTAGGATGTTTCTCAAAAGTAACCAAAGTCATGGTAGCTTCTTTGAAATTTTTTTTGAGCAGAGAAGAGGAAGATAAGCCTGATTCTGATAGTGATGATGAAGTTGATCCTAAAGATACTATGATTGCGAACAAGTTCAATAAGAAAACCAGAAAAAGGGACAAAATGGTTGAAAAAGTTAAAAAGATTGCTAAGAAAATGAAAAAAAAGAAGCAGAAAGCGCCTATATTTAATTTCTCTGCATTACATCTAATCAATAACCCACAAGGGTTTGCTGAAAAGTTGTTCAAGCAAGTGGAATCTTCAAATGAAAGATTTGAAGTTAAATTGATGACCTTAGATGTGGTGTCAAGATTGATTGGTCTACATAATTTGTTTTTGTTTAATTATTATCCTTTCATAGCCCGCTTGCTTATGCCTCACCAAAGGGAAGTAACTCGCATATTACAGTTTGCAGCTCAAGCAGCACATGAGTTAGTCCCACCTGAAATAATCCAACCAGTTATGAAAGCTATAGCTAATAACTTTATTACAGAAAGAAATTCTACAGATGTTATGGCAGTTGGTTTAAATGCAGTGCGAGAAATTTGTGCACGTTGCCCCTTGGCTGTTGATGAAGATTTGTTAAGAGATTTAGTTCAATACAAAACATATAAAGAAAAGTCAGTAATGATGGCTGCAAGGTCACTTATCCAGTTGTATAGACACTCTATGCCTAATCTTTTACACAAAAGGGATCGTGGAAGGCCATCAGAAGCAACTATAGCACTTCAAACAAAAAAATATGGTGAGATTGACACTAAAGATTATGTACCAGGTTCTGAAGTGCTGTTAGAAAAGCAAGAAATTAAAGATAAAAGAAGTAAAAAAATTAATAAGAAAAGAAAATATAAAACTGATGATTCTGAGGATGAGTGGATTGATGTAGGCTCATCTGATTCAGAAATTGATATACCAACTGATAGTGAAACTGAAAATGATGAAGAAGAAAATGAGAGTGATATTGAAGAGGAACAAACAGATGAGGATCCTGAAGGTGATGTAGATACTGAAGATGCAAAGGTTGAACAAGAATCTGATAAAGCTGAAAGTTCCAAAGAAGCTGACTCTACTACAAAAGACCATGATAAACCAAGAAAAGTACTAAAAGCTAAGCAATCTCAAAATATAGAAGAAAAAATAAAAATAGCTCGAGAGATTGCCATGGATAAAATATTCACAGATGAAGATTTCAAACGCATTGAAGCAGCCCAGGTAAAAAAGTCTGTAACGGGTGTCAAACGCAATAGAAGTGTAGTTGAGGAGGAAGATGAATCAACTGAATTGGTGCAGCTGTCTGCTATCGAAAATATTCATAAGAAACGAAAGCATGACAAAAATGCTAGACTTGAAACAGTACTCAAAGGAAGGGAAGAAAGAGACAAATATGGTTACAAAGATCGTAGGAAAAATGTAAATTGTTCAAAAACTAATAGAGAGAAAAGGAAGACAAAGTCTTATCAAATGGTGAAACACAAAGCAAGAGGCAAAGTCAAGAGATCTTTTAAAGAAAAACAAATTGCATTCAGAAATTATCTGGTCAAGCAAAAGAAAATGCGTTGAATTGTATTGACAATGTTATTTTGTTTTGTATAGTTTAATAAACTATTTCATTAAAATGGATTAGGCATGCTACACACTTATTCGGGTCGGCACATTCGATTCAACAAAGTGGACCCGAAGTATCTACAAGCTAGAGTTCATCTGCATAATTATATTCGATTTCGTGTGTAGCACGCCTAACATTTCATTTGCCGCACCGTAGAATCGTCAAGATCGGATGACTGCGATAAGTTATGCGTGGTCATATATAAAAAAAAATATAATATATATAACTATACGCGACGAATTGAGAACCTCCTCTTTTTTTTTTCGTCTGTTGAAAGGAACAAACTTTTTTTAAACCCCTATACATTGACATTCTCATACTATACCAAACACAGCAATTCGGCTGTAGCCATGCTGCCTCTTTTTATACATATTATTAATCTATGCCATGCTGCGGCTGTTATAAAAATGCTAAAAATGAAGCCTGCGGCCTGCAGCTGGCAACACTAGTGACGCGGTCAAAGCAATGTCAGTGCCAGTTGCGGTTTGACGTTAGCCAAAAGTTAACAGTCCTGTCAAAGTCAAATTCAACTTCATTGTCTTGAATTTTTTATGTTTTGTTTTTATTATATCAGTAAACTATAGATGATAACCAAAATCCGGAATTGTATTTAAATAATATATAAACTTTAAGTTTAATAGGTGGTAAACAAAATCCGGGATTGTATTTAAATAAATAGACTCAAAATGTTGAAACCGAAAGCTTTGACACAAGTTTTAAGCCAAGCAAATACTGGTGGCGTGGAAAATACACTGTAATAATGATTTAATAATATTCAGTACCGTGCCATTACTTCTCCAGTAAACTTTTCTGTATAATATTTATTACTTTCAGATTACTTAATCACCAAGGAGCACTATTGGCATATTCTGGATACAACGATAAAGATGCAAGAGTCACTGCCGCTATTGCGAGTAATGTGTGGTCTGCATACGAAAAACATGGCAGGAATGTTTTCAAAGAAGACAAATTACATTTAATATTAGTAGATTGTTTAAATGGTAAAATAGCAGTTACCCAAGTAGCCAATTTGCTTTTATGTTTATATGCAAAAGAAACTGTTGGTTTTGGAATACTCAAAGAAAAAATAAATGCCATCGCCCAATACTTGGAAGGTCCATTGAAGCAAGTTGCTAGTTCATAATTTTATTTGAAATATAAAATAACTGAACATATAACTATTTATAATGAAGGTATTATAATTTGTTTATTTTACTGTATTTTTTATTTATTACTAGCTTATACCCTTAACACATATTTATTCTGTTTTTTACACTTTCCTGTGGATATACTCTGGAGTCTGGAATCTCAAGTTCACATACAAACAATTTTCTTTCACTTTAAAAAATTATCTTCGATATATATCAAGCCTTACAAATGCATAAAATGGAGTCAAATTGGTTTTTGATTTGAAAAATTAAAAAACTTTGAGTCCGGGAAGTAACTCCAGTGCAGTCTTTACTATAAATCCCAATTTCAATGTGTTACTGTATATTATTTGCACATGACATGATCCTAGTTTGCAGAATAATGTTATATGAAATGAAAACCCCAAGTTTATATTAACTTACATGATACAAACATTCAAGGTTTGTGGTCCTACCAATTTCATCTTTATGTAAAGATTTCCTGTATGCAAGGTGTCTGCTTTTTGTTCAGTTAAGTACCTAGATTGTGAGAAAAGGTAAGACACACATTCAAAATATCATACATATTATGGTTTATTTTACTAGGCGATACCCGCGACTTCGTTCGCGTGAATTAAGGTTTTTTATTCCCGTGGAAATTCTGATTTCCGATAAAAAGTAGCCTATGTCCTATTCCAGACGATAATCAATCTTTGTTCCTTTCAGCCAAATTGGTTCAGTCGTTGTGATATGATTGAGTAACAAATATACAAACTTTCGCATTTATAATATTAATAGGATTAATTCCAAGTTTGATTCAAAATCGGTTACTAGAATCTGTGATAGGTACAAAACACAACTTCACCGGAATGGCAGATGATTGTACAGGTAACAGAAAAATAACTACACTGATAGGTAGTTATTTTTCTGTTTTTTTTAATACTTACTATAGTCTGATTTTTAATTGCGTGGAATTCTGACGTATCTTAATGTTACTAGAGATTTAAAAAATCCCACAAAAAAGATATCAAATTTAAACTTAGAAAAATAAATATCAATTGCCGCACATAGATATTTATGACAAATGCCTGACAGATAGTTTGGGGTAAAATCGAACTACAGGTGGTAATACTGTTTTTCATACAAATAACTCATTCGATTTATATAATGACAAGTGTCAGAATTCCACCGAATTAAAAATCAGACAATTAAAGGAACTCTCTGCCTCTCACCAATTTTTTGTCGCTTGCAAAGTAGCTGCAGTATCTTGTGATTTGCTTGATGTGCTAATAGGCAGGTGCTTCGGTAATCGTAGTGGAGTGGATGGAGTTTCAGTCATTTTGGAGAATATCTTCAGAGACATTGGTCATAATATCTGGACCTCCAGGCTCCCGCGCATGTCAAACTGATTAGACTGGGACAAGAGCAGCCCGTAGTATGCATCTGTTGTCTGGCTAACTAAATTCCATTCAACTGGATTTTAGCAGTTTTACCACTGTGAGAATGTTGTATGCTGTCATCATTTCTTTTTTTTATTATCTCAAGTTTTAGGGAGACTTCTTACAAACAAGAAATTATTATAAACATAATAATGAGAAATGGGTTCTACCATAATAAAACCTAACGTTGATTTCTGCAAGTTAGTCTAATTTGACTGCTGCAAAAAAAATTGCGGATATTAACTTGCCAGTGGACACCCACATAAATAACAAGTTCAAAAACTAAAAAAATAAATAATCAGAATTTACAAGATATAAAATATTTTTAACCGACTTCAAAAAAGGAGGAGGTTCTCAATTCGTCGGAATCTTTTTTTTAAATTTTTTTATGTATGTTCCCAGACTACTAGAAGATGCCCAGATCGATTTGGAAAATTCTTTTTTTGTGTATACTTCCCAGATGGTCCCATCATCAGGCCATGGTCTGATGATGGGATCCTTGAGAAATAAAGAGAATTCTTCAAATTTAATCTTGAAGTACTTTTGCCGCATATTTGCCATGTTGAGATTATCATGACGTACTTCGAGACTAACCACTCTGAAGCCTCAATTATCAAAATTAAACATTAGATTGGCAACTGTAGTCTATTATATGCGACCGATAAACTTGTGAACATTATACATGCGTAGATTGCCACATAAAAACTTACCCTAGTCTATTATCCCTAAATATAATTTTTATATAATAGGGATTGCACTTGAATTAATCTACAGGATGCGCCTTTAAAACAAACCAAATTAAACAAATATAGGATTATATTCAGAGAAACATTCGAAATCCAACATTACAAACATTGGAACAAGTCCCAATAGTTTGCGTACAAGCTGTGCAGACTCGCCTTTACATGGGGTTCTAGATGGTTCAATATTCAAAAGGTATTCCGCTAAGTCTATAATCCCATTTGTCCTATTTATTAGATTCGGCAAGTTATTTAAGCCACTATGTTTCTATTTTGCCTCAAAATACCTCAAACCTTGTTAATGAAATAGCGCAACCGACACACATTGTTAAAATGGAAAAAAATAAATTATAATGCTTCTCTCAAACTGATGCATTAAAATCGGTCCGACATGAGACATCTCTTATACAATGTGAATAAGTTACTAGTTTTGTCATAAAAGAAAATGATAAGGGTATAAATTAGAATCGCAAATCACTAAAAATGTCTTAAAACATCTAAGGCATCTTTACGAAAACTTACTGTATTTTTTTTCTTAATTTATTACATCATATATATACATAATTTCGACATAATCATTTATTAAAAACGTAACATTTCTCTGGCAGGTCAAATAAAAAATTAAATAGTAATATATTATACATGTTCCAACGACATAGGAGGTTTAAGCCAGGATTAATGTTATAGTGCTAATATTAGTTACATTCTGTGCATATACTGCATATTCAATTATGTTGCCACTTTTTAATCAATGTATATCTGACTGTTACAGCATATGTTTAGTTTCCTAATTTACTACATCAATAAATATGACTTGGTAATTCGACAAACAGATCATTTTACATAACAGGAATTACAATTTTAATGTTACAACAGATTACGTGTCATTAGAATTTGTAACATTTAATTCAATGGAAAAGAATAACTCTACACCATGAGTTATAGCCACTATGTACAAGCTTCTCTAACGGATATCACAATATATATAAATTATGGATGATATAAATACATAATCTAATGCTACATTCAGAATTTAAACTACTTTAAATAACAATTGATTAATGTAACGAATAATGAAATTAAAGAGTTCGAATGAAGAGGAAAAACTACATTTTAAGATAATTTTAATATCATGTACGCTATACAAAATAAAAAAAAGCAATGCACAATATGAATAAGGTTGCGTGCGACTTAAGAGGTTGGCAGAGGCCGAATACGTATTTTAAAACGAAAGAATACTCAAAACGCTAGTAGCTATTTTTGATATTCACTCTTTGACGTGTCAATTTTATTTTAATGTATATAAAAATAATGCCAATATTTTACATACAATATCCATTCGGATTTTTACTTGGTAGCGCGTACACAGTCAATCTGAATCGTAACATTCGTTTACATAACATCAATCACGTATCTATTTGTATCCTAGAAAAAATTCTGGCAGTAATACTCGCTGGATCCAGGTTGTCAGTGTACCGGAGAAAATGAAGTAAGTATCATTGGCGATTTGTAACTATTTTTCTAATATGGAGCTGCAACTTTTTTTGTGGTTTTCTCTCACATCAGATGTGAAGCCTAACTAAGTTTAAATGGATGTTTTGCCGAATTACCAAAAGCTTTTGCAGCCGTTAATACTTGGCACAGCCTAGTGGGCAACTATTCTGTTTTGAAATACATATGCCGTATCGTATGCTCAAAATGTTTTTTTCTTTTTTTAATTTTTAAAATAAAATACAGAATTTTTTAAACATTGGAATCGTACATGTCATGTGGTTATGCTTAGAGGGTACAAAAATGAGCAACAGTGACACTGACATTTTAGTTTTAAGGCATCCTTTGATTTATTAAATAAATTGTGGGTACTTCATAAAAAGTTTCCACGTATTTATTGTAGAGGAATAAAATTAAATATAATATTTACTAATAAAACGTATGGTTTCTGCTAGCTGGACTAATATGCATGGCATATTATTAATAAATGTTGCCATACACAATGAACAAAGCAGTTAAGAAAGTCTATTATTGTGTATTATTTTTAAGGCTATTTTTGGATTCATGAGGAACATGACAGTAAAATACATTTTTTCTTAGTTTCGTCCACAAAATAATATTTTTCTAACTTAATCCTTTTCTCGTTATGGTAATATATAAAAATACTAATCCGCAGTATTAAACTACGTTCGTCTCTACATTAATTGGTAGCAAATTGTTAGATATTTGTGAATACACAATAAACACCAATCTTTATGGCCTCCCTGAACACAAGCGAGCTTGTTGAGCTTGCAAGTTTTACAGATTTGTAAGTGTCGGAAGTTAGAGCCTTACCCTGACCTCACACTTCGCTTAGTCTCTCTGATACCTAAACAGCGTTTTGCGCATCGAAACGTGGCTATGTTCACAGCAGTCATAAGGATTGGCGAGTAATGTACATTCTTACTAATATTATAAATGCAAAAGTGTGTTTGTTTGTTAATTTGTCTTGCATTCAGACCAACGCTACAACAGAGATACAGAGAGTTATAAAGTAAAATAGGCTAATTCACGGAAAAGTAAAGGATTTTGAAAAACTTAATTCCACATGAAGTCGCATGCAAAAGCTAACATTTAAATTTTCGTTTAAAATTGTTTATTTTGTTGTTTGCCTGATTAAAAATCTTAACTATGATAAAAATGCAACACATGAAAAAAAAAAAATTATTAATTACACAGCCTACGTTATTTCAGGCATTCATATTCCACATTATAATTTAACACTTTATTAATTATGTTATCAATTAATGTATAATTATATGTAATGGTACTGTGCCTTTACTGGAATTTATTTTTTCATCGAATTGGTTTCATATCTTATTAGGTAAGTTCATGTTATACTCATTAATTTACTTTGGAATTGATCTGGAAAATGGATTGATTTACTTATTTATAAATGTGTCAATTATATAGAAGCATAAATAACATACATTCACTGAGCACTAGCAATCGTATATATAAATAAAATAATCGTGAAACACTTCATGAATTAAAAAATTTCTTTAATTAAATATGATAACAATATATATATATAAATGACATTTACAAACAGTTACTTTAAAGGAAAAAGAAGCTAAAACATGGTAGACTGTTGCGATTTAGTCTGGGATACACTTTTCAGTTACTGAAAAGTAATAACTGATGCATCAATTTGTTGACAACATCGATGTATATGGATATGCCTGTCCCATATAAGGAGGTGGGTTGATAAGGCAACAAAATCCGCCCCTCATACACTCGAAAAAAAAAGTTCCAGATTTCGACAAATTGTAAATGTATTTATATACTTGAAGATATAAACTTTATTCTAATATAAAGTTTAGGTGATAAAAAAAATAGTAAATTACAGAAAATATTACCCAAAGAGAGAGTGTTTCTTTTACTTTTCTTACATTTTCATACATTTTAGTCGTTTTTTAAGCTTTGATTTAATATTTCAGAATGAGGCGCTCCATGAACCATGGTAAACGTAACTGATAATGATGCTCCTTTTTATAAGCTTTTATATGAGTATTAATTTATTTTGGTTCATGGAGCGCCTCATTGTAAAATATTAAATCAAAGCTTAAAAAACGACTAAAATGTATGAAAATGTAAGAAAAGTAAAAGAAACACTCTCTTTTTGGGTAATATTTTCTGTAACTTACTATTTTTTTTATCACCTAAACTTTATATTAGAATAAAGTTTATATCTTCAAGTATATAAATACATTTACAATTTGTCGGAATCTGGAACTTTTTTTTTCGAGTGTATGAGGGGCGGATTTTGGGCCTTATCAACCCACCTCCTTTGTCTAAGAAAATGCGCTTGAATATTACTTCAATGAACACCGCGCGTTCCCCACGGTTCGCTTTGATGCGAGTGTCAACCAATCATGTTCGAGGAGTAACCACTCCCTATTAATCAGAACAAAAAATGTTCAGAAGTACATTATTTTAAGACAAGAGAATTTTGCAAATTCTGTTGTCTTTTTGAGCGCGTTTTTTTCCTTTAGAGGCCTATCCATATACAATATACATCGATGGTTGACAGTGTTAAGTAAGAATAAAATATTAAGATTTGTTTTACTACTTTACTATTAATGCCTGCCTATATTTGATTAAAAAAAAATAATTTATGGGGAAGGAAAAACAATTATTTGTTGTAAAAAGAGGCACTTTAAATTTGATATTGTTTAATGAAGCGATGAGGAAGAGTGGGAGTGTAGTGGTGAAATTATGCTTTCTCCCTCGCACGCCCACACTCAAATGGCGCTGACGTCACGTCATTGTCATACATCCCGTTTCAGCCAACTTGTTTGGTTTTTTGAGTGGATCAACAAAAAAATTGAAATATTGGGTGCTTAAGCATGCAATAAAAATAATGGGCATCTACCTTAACATGTTTTAAATAGTTCAGCGGATCGACGAAAAGACTAATAAATAAACTGAAGCCCGTTTTCACCAACCATATCTAAATCATCCCTAAGTGGGCATTCTCTTTAATTTCATAGATAGCCCCTAAATACAACCCAACGTCATTTCCACCTTTAGGTGCTTTCTAAGGTTCGTGAAAACGAAATTGACAGAAAGCTTCACCTAACTTAGCTCAGGTAGACTGTAAGGATAGGCCACATTCCGGAAAAAAAAAACGGGCAATTTTTTTTCGCAATTGTGTAACACTTGCGATCAGAGATTACCCGCACTTGCGATTTAAAATTCGCGGATTAAAAAATCAGTGGTTTGATGCAAATTTTAGGCTATACGATGCGGATTAAATTTGCCCGAATTCCACAAAATCTGACAAAAATCGCGCGAAATCGCAGTACGTGTTAGGTGAAATTCTATACGCAGGATATAAATCGCGGGAGTAATAATCGCGCGGACGTTTCACGCAGTGCGGGGTAGCTCTAGAAAGTTAGGGAGCATTGGTGGAAACGGGCACGAGTCACGTATGCAGTAAAATGTATTTTACTAGTCGTGTGTACAGGGGGCGGTGTTAGAGGGCGTCTCAGTTGTATATCTTGATGGCCTTCTCGAGGTAGTTGACGCGAGAGCGCTTCGGCGTCTTGTTAATGTGCTCGAGGCCGAGCCAGGGCCGCCCTGTCGCGTCTGGAAGGGACAGATCTTTATTACATTTTAGCGCGAGTTCCGGTGTGAATGGAGTCTATGCGAAAGTAATCTCTATTTCTTTTGCGACAAGGTCCCATAAAAACTTTTGGTTCAAACTCCTCAATCCTGATGCTATAGGGGTAGTGCACTCCTAAGGGTGAAAACATGCCGAAGATACCTCACTGCGATATTTCGCGGTCGCGATTTAGCTCGCTACCTCGATGACAAACCTCCATGTAAAACAAATGTATGCAAACAGATGAGCACGAACATGTCGAAGATACCTCGCTGTACCGCGATGTATCGCAGTGAGGTATCCGTCGACATGTTCGTGCTTATATGTTTGCATACATTTGTTTTACATGGAGGTGACATCGAGCTGGCGAGCTAAACCGCGACCGCGAGGTATCGCAGTGAGGCATCTTTGGCATGTTTTTACCCTAAACCTTGGTGATTTAGGTAATGTCGATTGTGAATTAGTGTTATTTATTGAAGGTAAGGACCTACTAAGTCGATTAGGCACCTATTATTATTATAAATGCGAAATTGTGTATTCCTCCTGTGTATTGTACCAATAATAAAGGGGTAACAATTTGAAATTCGATTTGAGAGCATGGTGAATAAATACTCACTTGCATTACTGTTTGGCCTGAAGTCCATTATGTTAATCGTCGCTCCTTCGCTTATATAATTAGGTCTGCCATTCGTCACAATAGCAAAATTGTACTGAAACAATGAGACGGTGAATATGTATATTTTATTTATATTAACCCATATATGCCCAGGGGGTCGTTAATGGCCCGAAGGTACTTGATGACTTCAAATGCATCCTGATTGCAACTTATTATATTAATTCTAATTAAAGAACTATTTTTTGATACAGTAAAGAACTACTTTGAAGCACAGTACAATAAAATTACTATTCTTAAATTATTTCAAGTGAAAAATAATAGTACAAAATCGTGTAAGTTTTTTTCTGAAAAAATTTGGCGACTACGTGCATATAAATGTATATATTCTGTGTGTTTTATGTTTTTTTACCATCAAAATTATTGTTATAGTAAATTGAATATGTGTTTTAAAGATATAGGTATAATTTTCACTGAGGGGCTACATTTTTCGTACTCAAATTAATGGAAACTTTTCACGGGGTCGATAACGACCCCGTGGGCATATATGCTGCTTTAAATTCTTATTTTTACTCTAACGGTCCCGGCATGTGCTCTCCATTTTTGAAATAGTTGAAGCCCTGGAGAAATTGGATAACGAGGAACAGGTCCAGGGCATCGATGTAAACATTGATCCCCCTTGCAGAGGTACGATATCAGACTGTGATTAGGATGAAAAGGATGAAAGTGTGAAAATATAAATCGATTTCACCTATCTCAATAATTATTTACTTCAGCCGAAATGTTAGTCATACAACGAGAAGGTAATGATGACAATAAAGCCACCAATAAGGCTTTAGTCAATTATTCTCGTAGTTTTCCAGTCTATTATTCTCGTAATTCTCAAATCTCTGAACCCCTTTCTACACAACACAATGTTCTATTCCTATTGAATTGTCGAAGAATCTTATACTTTCATTGCTAATTCTGAGGACTGTTCTTCCTCGAGGGAGCACTCTGCTAGGGCCAACAGTGATTTAGGTGCTCTTTTCTACAAGAACTGGGAAAAATCGCAACATGAGGCTACGCAAATGCATAAAAATGAGCTTGCAAAAAGCTTGCAAAGATAAGATTTGCACCATTCACTGGAATGAAGCAGCTTGGTTACACTGTTGTTCAGTGCAATTGGCGTATATCCCGTCCAAAAGGCTCGTCGATATTCTGATACTGGCAAACATATTGATAGTCAAACGTTGTATATCAATACAATCAATGTGGGAGGAGTAGATAGACTTGATGCTCATTTTGGAGTTTATCAAATTGACATTAGGAGTAAGAAGTGGTATATTTTGATGTAGTTAGTTCACTTCGATGTGTTGACAGCAAAAAAAGTATGTGGAAGAGTGTTGACTCTTCAATGCTTCCCAGATTATTGGAAGCAAACGTAGATATACTGGAATTTTATCTATAGCAAAGTCTTTTTCTTTTCTATTTTCTCTTCGAAATCTAATTCTTCAACCTATCTTATTTCGAAAACTCAACCTGAGCCATACCAGCAACTGAAAACAAGACGGTACCTTATTTCTGTTTTAAAACTTTACATTTACTCAATAGTTGGATCAGAAGACGTGTGCTGTCTAAAAACATAATAGTCAAAATGTGTCGCAAGTTAATGTCAATATGTATTACAGATGCTTTAAAGATTACCTTACCCACCTAATTCTACTACGTAATGGTTCCTGTCTCAATGTCTACCCCAATAATCAAGACTAATAAGCGAATAAAGTTTTTATATTCATGATTCCTCCCCCATACTAGTGTAAGACCTTATCTGCCCATGGGGTCGTTTTCGACCCCCTGAAAAAAACCCACTTTCAGATCTGAAAACTACTAATTGCTATTGTAGCCCTTATTTATGGTCATTAATAAACAACATATGTGAAAATTATAAAAATCGGCGTCAAAAAAAGTTCTGGGCATATATGGGTTAAAGGAGTTTTATAAATTTATTTATCTATTCATACAAATACGAATTAATTACCGCAAAAGGTCATTACTTGAGAACGGCTCGACCGATTTTTTGTTGTCTATAATTTTTATTTTTTTTTGGAAAAGTCGGTTTTTTGGTTGGTATTTTTGTATGAAAAATCTTAATTTCTTCATTATTGAACTAATAAATATATATTTTTTTACTAGTATATTGCACCAGTGTGAAACCGGGCGCTAGTTTTTCATTTTGATATAAATAAATAAAAAAACGAAAGGGTAAATGCGACGCTACCTTTTCCCACTCCTTGTCCGGTATGTCGAGCTTCTGCTGAAGGCGGTCCTTGAGCGCCTGGAAGGGCTCGTGGTGTTTGACGCGCGTGTAGAACGGAATGCCGAATGTCGCGTACACCTGCTTGTGGAAGTGCGCGCAAGGCACTAGGATTTCGTCTTCCTGAAAATAGACCAAAGTAAATCCATAAACAAAAAACTCCTCAAAAGCTAAGTTTGAGCACATTCCAGTCTTAGATACACTACTGAACCTCTTTTTAGTTTAACGGCAGGATCTCCGAAAACAGCCTGTTTTTGATTCAATAGTAAACAATCAAATATTCTTTGTTTTGATAGGTTAAAAATATATGTTGTAGTTTAATAAACGTTCTAAATTATTTTACAGTTCAAAAGTCCATATTTTGAACTTCACTCGATCAAATATTCCGAAAACAGTGTAGTTTTTAATTGTTTTTCAGGTTGTACTTATAGTATATCAAAGTTAAACTAAAAAAAAAAATGTCAAAAAATAGGCAAAGGCTTTTAGAAGAATGTTTTACCGTTAATTTTTCTCTAAAAAGTTTTTTTTTTTTTTATCATGACTGTTTTACTTTTTTTATAACAAAGTGGCTCGTGTACCTCACTTCAATTGCTTGCAAGTTACTGCGGCCGAAGATTGTGCCCTTAATTGGCTAGATCGTAGTTGCATTGCACTAAATAATAGAAAAAAACCTTACCGACAGATTGAGCTCATCCCTGGGTATCTCCTCTATTCTGTAGAGCCGCGGCGGCGAGATGGTCACCTGGTCCAGCGTCAGCTCGGGCTCCGGGCCCGGTAACACTTTGTGACACGACACTTCCACGATTCGTAATCTGGTAACAACGGAATACTTTACGTGACGTGCTACGTTGCGGAAGTCGAACTTACGTAATACTTTTTTTAATAAAAAAAAAAAATACTGCCCTCCTCAAGCTATTACGTCGTTAATCAACATTTGGCCAAATACGATTTTTTAATGCTATCTTACGTAGAAAAAAAACTGTATTAATCTATCTAACCTGTATTATCCTTACTGCTGTATTTTTTGATATAACAATATCGACGACCCAACCGAATCAAATTAATTAACATTATTACAAATGCGAAAGTTTGGATGGATGCAATATGCAATATATCTACTTTCCATCGGTTTTAGCAACCGTCTTCTAGCGACATATTTTTCGTGTCTACTTTTCTAAAACCCCGTATTAAAATGGGTTCTTAACTTCTTAGGTGTATTAAATTCTAGAGCAAATTAGAAAACAGGTGCTCATACCTTCCCGAACCTTCTGGCGACATTTCCACGACTTTAGCTGCCTCTTCTAATATATCTGCCACTTTGCCACCTTTGTTGGGGTATAAAATTAATTCTTTATCTTCTTTATAATTAGGACCAACCTGAAAAGAAAGGCATTCAAAGGTTCATAAAGGTGGCACGAGATGATCTGCAAGTAACGTCAATGTCGCTTGAGTCACTCGCAATGTATATATATACTGAAAAGCTCTATAGAGATGAGAATTTTTTTTTTTTCCAATATGAACCTTATAATATTATCACTAAGAAATTCACCATCATAATATTTTGTATGGCGATTGTACATTATACCCACATATAATTATATAACATAACATAAAATTATAAATAAATAAAACTTACCCATAAACATTTAAATTGCTTCTTGTTGTCTAATTCGTTAACTTTAATAGATAGAATCTGATAGAACAATTTCTTAGGGCACTTTGGTTTACAGTACACTAACAAATCCTTAAGTATCCCGTCATACGAGTACCTTAGAGGCAGGCCCGGAGTGTCCTTATAACTGAAAAAACAAACAATACAATGTGTAAGAGCCAGTTTACGTTCATCATTCCCTCTCTCTCGCACATTCTTCAATTAGTGTAAAATCTCAGTACTTTTACAAAATAGATATTCCCTGAAAATTTCAAGTCACTCTCATATTGATCTCATGAAATGTAAGAGGTAGATTCTATTACGCCCGCTGACGGGCGGACAGACGGAGTCTTATTAATAGGGCCCGTTGGCACCTATTGGCTACAGAACCCTAAAAATCCAGTAGCTTTTCAAGAAAATGTTAAAAGGAAACGCACAAACACTTACTTTTGACATTTGAAGAATTGTATTAAGAAAGGGTCCACGTTCAACCTTTGCCCCACCGCTCGCGCCATCTGATCGTAGCGCATTTGCATCGACAGCTCCATTGTAAATCTGAAAATCAAATATAATAACTTATGTAGAGCCTAAAAGATTTTAGACTTGATTCGTGGTTCAATGACATTGATATTGATGATATGGTTGCATGGACCGTCACGACAGGAGCACGTAAAAACAATTACCGTGGTATGTACTAGTATAATTTTATCATAATTATCTCATGAAGAGACTTTTAAAACACTCTGCACTGGTAGCATGGGCGGGAGAAATTTTATCCCTGGGGAAAGGATAAAATGTTTATCCCCTCGCTCTCTTTTATCCACCTGTCGAGCATGAGCAAAACGGTGGAAATAATATCCACAGTGGATATTCTTATAGGAATATACTTTTCCTTTCCCCTGTCGCCATGCTTTAGCATAGGAAAAGATAATTTTATCTCCTGCCCATGCTACCAGTGTTGGAGCGCGTTTCCTATTAATAGCGTTTGATTCTTTTGAACCTATAGTCACACCAGAATCCATTTTCGACACATTACTCCGTGTGAATCCCGCCTTAGAATTTCTTGAAATGTATACATATTATTACTAGCGGACCCGACAGACGTTGTCCTGTCTTAACTATGAATATTGAAACTCCCCTTTTTACCCCCTTGGGGAGAGAATTTTCAAAAAATGTAAAATACGTAATTCTTTATTTTTGATCAAGAGCCAAAATATCAAGTTTCATAAACATAACTTGAAAAATAACTTGAAGAACGAAGGACTATCATACAAACATTCAACCCCTATTTAATCCCTTAGGGGGTAGAATTGTTAAAAACTGTGAAACACCTACTTTTTTGTTTTCAATTTAAAGCCTAAGTACCGAATTTTATGGGTATAGCTTGAAAAATAACGGAGTTTCATACAAACTTTAACCCCCCTTTTTACCCCCTTGGGGGGAGAATTTTCGAAATATGTAAAATACGTAATTCTTTATTTTTGATCAAGAGCCAAAATATCAAGTTTCATAAACATAACTTGAAAAATAACTTGAAGAACGAAGGACTATCATACAAACATTCAACCCCTATTTAACCCCTTAGGGGGTAGAATTTTTTAAAAGTGTGAAACACTTACTTTTTTGTTTTCAATTTAAAGCCTAAATACCGAATTTTATGGGTATAGCTTGAAAAATGACGGAGTTTCATACAAACTTTAACCCCCCTTTTTACCCCCTTGGGGGGAGAATTTAAAAAAAATGTAAAATACGTAATTCTTTATTTTTAATCAAGAGCCAAAATATCAAGTTTCATAAACGTAACTTGAAAAATAACTTAAAGAACGAAGGACTATTATACAAACATTCAACCCCTATTTAACCCCTTAGGGGGTAGAATTTTTAAAAACTGTGAAACACGTACTTTTTTGTTTTCAATTTAAAGCCTAAATACCGAATTTCATGAGTATAACTCGAAAAATGACGGAGTTTCATACAAACTTTAACTCCCCTTTTTACCCCCTTGGGGGGCGAATTTCGAAAAATCCTTTCTTAGTGCTCGCCTACGTCATAAAAGGAACCTACTGTCAAAATTTCAAGTTTCTAACTTCAGTGGTTTAGGCTGTGCGTTGATCGTCAGTCAGTCAGTCAGTCAGGACAAGCCTTTTTATATAATTATATAGATTATATTATAGTCTTCGATCACAGAATTTCTATGATCAAAGATTATAGTCTGTTCAATAAGTCAGTTGACTTACACAGGTTACCTTTTTCCATTTATTCCACCTTTACACATTAATGTGTGCACAGTTTATTTTTAATTGAAATCAGATTTATTTTTATGTAAATTATCAAACTGTTTGATTAATCGAAAACTCTTTCACAATGTTGCTAAAAGCTACAACCTATTTTTCTATTCACCCATCCGTCATATTGATTTTGTTTGTATAAAACATAGCCACCCAGCCCTTTCTAAAGAATCGATTGACACTTCATTCATCAAAATCGACTCAGTAGTTAGCTATCGACGCAACAGTGGAACAGTAAATAGACATAAACAAACATACATCCAACCTACAAAGACTGCTAAAATCATAACCCTTGTTTCGGCTAGTTACCACCCTACCGTCAAAGACGTGCCGCCAACCGATTTAGCGTTCCCACACGATGGCGTGTAGAAACCGATTAGGGGTATGGGTTGAATTTACATTGCTTTAGCCCTTCAAAGTTAGTCCGCTAACATCTTAGACTGCATCGTCACTTACCATCAGGTGTGATCGCAGTAAAGGGCTATCTTGTCATCGAATTAAAAAAAAGACGTGTGGCACTCGGGGACTGCCGCGGTAAAGCTATTGCATAGCATTTTTTTATCAACGCCATCTAGCGGCTCACCGTAGAGGAGTCCCGTGTCAGGTTATTTTACCGAATTTCTGGATTCGGTCTCCACGCTGGCCCGCGATAGAAGCTATGCAATAGCTTAAAAACAAAGGCTTTGCCCTAATCGGTTAATAAAAGTGCACTGACCCGGGATCGTTCGGCACGGTCTTGTCCACGAACTGCACCTCCACCTTGTAGAAGATGTACTTGAAGTAGTCCTGGCACGTTGGCAGCTCCAGCTCCTCGTGCCGGTTGTCGGCCCGCTCGAACACGATGATGTCGCCGTCCATCAGCTCGTCCAATACCTGGCCGCGTGCACACGACTCAACCCGAGGGGCGGCCGACAGCTGCTTCCCTCTCGCTCACACACACACGACCAGAGCGAGATGGATGCATGGTAGTATGAGATACTACCTTCTTCAACCAGAATAGGACTCTCGGCTTCACCAAGATAGGATATTATCACAAATTATGTCCTATATATGGACGCACATACGCAATAACGTTTCAACCCACACCTTTGTAAAATTAAATACATACATATGTAATGAAAAGGAATAAAGATAACTTTTCAATTGATAAGTTGTGTGGGTTGACTCTTTATCGCATATGTCCGTCCATATTATGTTGGTATCAGAAACTACAAATATAAAATAATATATCGCTCTGATCGTGCTGCTGTGTATGAGTGAAACAGAAACAATGTCAGACAATGACAAATAATAGTTTCATCGACTAGTCTATAGTTAATCATAGTTTTATTAACCATTGGTAATACTGGTTCTCCTAAGGTTCTCCACATGTCACAATAGAATTCTCCAAGTATGCTTCATACATAATATTATATGTACTTCAGCGGCACTAGATTGTATTTTTGGCTATGCTTGTTTTCGTATGTTTGGGAATCCTTTATTAATATAACAAAGTATATGACAAACGGATAAAGTACCATACCTTTAGGCGTCAATATTTGCATGCTAAAACAGTTTATTCTAAAAATAATTAACATAAGCTGATGTAAAGATGTAGCCAATAAAAATTGAACCTTATTCAATAAAAATAAAGTCACAACTTGTTTGGCACTTTAGTACTCGTTCATAATATTATTTATGTCCATAATATTACTCTTATATACTGCTATAATATTAGATCACGACATAAAAAATAATTTTTGAAGATAATGAGTAGTTACTTAACCATATAAGCTTACTTCTCTGCCATTACTAATTAGTTAAAAAATAAGTAATGGTGTTGTAATTGTATTACTAAATATGTAAGAAGTTTGTGATATTTTTGACTCAAATTATTTTTACCGAAAACTTAAAACTAGTAAAGTTTGCCAGAGTAAAACTGATAAATAATACCTTTTCGAGAGGCTCGTTGTAGTTGTTGATCTTCTCCACGAAGTCCGGCTTGATTTCCTCGTAAAGTACTAGAGGCGTATCGGGCGGGAAACCTAGTGTGTTAAAAATTAAAAATAATGTAATATAATGTAATTATGTCTATAAACGTAAAACATGTCTTTTTTTATGAATATATGGATTAGCGCTTGGCTGCGATCACACCTGATGGTAAGTGAAGATGCAGCCTAAGATGGAACGCGCTTGCCTAGAAAATGTTCTTGATCTTGCCGAGGTTATAGTAAGCTTGTGCATAATAAATCCATTAAAATCGGTTTTCTTCAAAACAAATTAATTTTCTTCCTCATCTATACTAATATTATAAAGCTGAAGTGTATGTTTGTTTGAACGCGCTAATCTCAGGAACTACTGGTTCCTGAAAATTATCCATATTTAAAATTTAAAAACTTCTTAATCGCGATCATAATCAGAAATTGACGCGAACGAAGTCGCGGGCAACAGCTAGTTTTGAAAACATGTTATGTATTCAAAATGAGAAAGAGAATTTCAAACTAGCGTTTTCTATTTCTGACAAATAAGGGATTGGTTTGGGTTAATTGGATATTAATTTTGGGTTAATTGGATATTAATTTTGGGTTAATTGGATATTAATTTTAAAAGTAGAAAGTTCTCACCAGCACGCTTGTTGAGTATAGGTATGAGGTCGGCCGGCTTGCTGGCTATGGGCAGGTAGTGGTGCCCGCAGTAGTGTATGCGCTTCTGCTTGGGATCGTAGAACTTGAAGAACAGGACCACATCGTTCTCCTTGTCGAAAGGCGGCAGCGTGCTGAACCCTGAGTCTGGAGGTAACATCTCTAGGAATATGTTCCAGGGATTCATGTTCTCTGATATATCCGCTACCGTCTTGTTCTGGTCGTTCATGATGTCTAGACACGTTGGGCGGCATGTCTGTGGAATTATTTACTTTGTAGAGGAAATTGTGATTGCTATAAACATGGTCGGTTTGTGGCAAGTCGATCGTCATGCTCGTGAACGGGTGCCGCCAACGGGAATGGGTCTGCTTTCTGTCTGCCCTTCTTAACATGCATTGGATTGTATATACCTAAGTATGCATTTTTGAAACTTCATTGTGGACATACTGTATGCATAGCGTGGTTTTGTAAAAAAATTTTTTGAAAAGAGCAACTGCTGAGTTTCTTGCCGCCTCTTTTCAGCAGAATCTGCATAACCGGTGGTAGATTTATGACGTGTCATAAGAGCTATAAGTTGGCCTACATGAAATAAATAAATGTTGAATTTTAATTTTAATTAACAAACATCCATATGGATATCGAAACTTTCGCATTTATAATATTAATAGGAAATAGGATAATAGGATTTATGGTCAGCAATTCAAATAGCAAAAGCTCATTAATGAGTGACCTGGTTAGAGCGCGCGCTGAAGGGCCACGGGCGCAGATGCTTCTGCGGGTAGCGGAAGTTCTCGGCCAGCATCTCCATGAGCTCGGTGACGGTGGCCTGCTTGCGCACGCGGAACACGCGGTAGTGCGCGCGCTCGGGGTCGTACAGGTCGTTGCCCTGGTGCCCGTCGAACGCCTCCTCCAGCACCACGTTCACGTTCATGTACAGGTGCGCCTCGTTGCGCTCCTTGCGACGTATCTGTCAACATCACCAAGTGTCCATGGCTAGAAGTCAGATAAAAATCACAACTCTGCCGTCCACAAGCTATAATGCCGTTAACTACCAAAACCATATTTCCTAATATAAACCCTAATTTAAATGTTTTTGGATTTATATTAGGAAAAATGGTCTTGGTAGTTAGCGGCATTATAGCTTGTGGACGGCAGAAATCTTCCTTTTGCTTTTGCTGTAGTCGCAACTTCGTCCATATATTTCCCTAAGTAAGAACCCTTTGTTTTTCTGATATAAGAAGTAAGTTAAAAAATAGCCTATGTCATCTCCAGATCCTCAAAAAATCACGTCAATCAGTAGCTCCATTGCGGCGTGATTCAAGAACAAACTAACAAGAAAACACACTTTCACATTTATAATATTAGTAAGGATATCATCACACACCTTTGAGAACATTACAGTGAACTCTCAGGCATGTAGGTTTCCTCACGATGCTTTCCTACAACGTGATATTGAATTGCTTAAACCCTACTTAACTCCGAAAAGACAGATAATGTCCATATTTGGACAGGTTTTGTATAGGCAATCTGTTAAAACATCAAAGTTATTTGTTACTTAAGGCTCTCTTGGTGATGGTGAAATAGGCCCCAAGTTTTACAGGAGTAAAAATTACACAATATAAGACCCAAGTTACATAACGTACCCTTATTGCAAAAACCGATTATCTGCATTTTTGTACCAAAATTAGGTTAAATATATCAATCGACTCCTCAACTCACGGCGAAGCTGTAGGTCAAACCCATTATCTGCTACGACGCTTTTTTACGGAGATAGCTTGAGTTAAAAGCAACTACCTACAGGTATGATTTAATTACCTTCTTAAAAAAAGAACTAAACTCATTTAAATAATTTAGATTTATAAATCTATACCACAAAAACAATGTATTGTATTATAATACTTTTCAGATGTAGTTGCTTGATTTATCATTATGTCAATATTATTCTGTTAATACATGTTAACCTGCGTTAACAGGTTTCAGCTTTTATTAATATACTAGAAATTGCTGATGTATCTAAAAAGAAAAACGAACTAAACAACATTAGTTGCTTTTTGCAGAATAATGAACTCAATATTTTGTTAAAATTATTTCAGGTAAAAGAACTTAAGTTCACTTTTACTGTATAACTGGGCTACGAGGGTTTTTGAACATCTTCACAAATCAAAAGTTTTTTGATTTGTTAAGCTCACAATATAACTCTATCTTTAAGGTGATAGAGAAAAGACTGTCTAAAGATCTTAAGTTTAGTAACTGGCCAACTGCCGGAATCTATAAAAGTAGAAATAAGCTGCTTGACTTATATGCAGAAAAAAATATAATTATTCCCCCGCGTTTATTGAATATGTAAGAAACTATTCTAAATTGTTTGAAAATATGTGCGTACAAGCAAAGTCACTTCACATAAAACAAAAAATTGCCAATTCTGATAATAAAATTAAAACAGCATGGGACATCATCGGCGATGAAATGAGTAAACATAAGGTACATAATAATAATAAATTGGAGCTTAAAAGTGATAATCATGTAATTAACTCCGATACAGTAATTGTAAATACATTTGAGAACTTTTTCAAAAATATTCCAATTACTACAACCAGTTCTCTGAATTCCTCGCCAGCAGAAGTCTATCGTCTTCTAAGGAGCAATGTCTCTGAGTGCAATAAGTTATTTAGGTTTGAACACGTTACCCCATATGACATAGTCAAAACATTTAAATCTTTACAAAATAAGAAAACAGCAGATCTATGGGGGATATCAGTTAAAATAATTCATAACATAATTGATATTATTGCGCCATATCTTGCTTTAATTTTTAATAAATCAGTACATTCTGGATCTTTTCCAGACCTTATGAAATGTAGTAAGCTAATACCGCTTTTTAAATCGGGAAGCAAAAGTGACCCGAATAACTACAGGCCAATTTCAATTTTGCCAACTCTCAGCAAGATATTCGGAAAAATAATGCTCAACCAACTGCTTTTACACTTTAATTTAAATAAAATCCTACACACTGAGCAGTATGGTTTTACAAAGGGTCGATCAACAACCGATGCAGCCGCAAGGCTGTTACAACACATATTCGATGCATGGGAGAACTCACAGAGTGCCATTGGTATTTTCTGTGATTTGTCGTCAAAGGCATTCGAATGCGTTGATCACGAGACACTTTTGCTTAAACTGAGCCACTATGGCATTAAAGATTTTGCACTTAGTCTCATTGCGTCTTATCTCAGTGAACGAGTCCAAAGAGTATGTGTCAATGATGTAAAATCATCCGGATCAGCCTCAGTAATGGGTGTACCCCAGGGTTCTATTCTAGGTCCATTCATGTTTTTGGTCTACATAAATGATTTACCACATTTTGTCCACAATACTTGCGATATTGTACTATTTGCTGATGATACGTCTTTGAATTTTAAAGTCGATAGGATAAAAGACAATTTTGACGATGTAAATAATGCGTAAACCATTCAAGTTTCTGAATGGTTTACGGCAAATAATCTACTTTTAAATACTAAAAAAACAAAGTGTGTTGAGTTTTTATTACCTAACCCGAGAACTGTCAGTAAAAATTTAAAGATAAATAATGAACCTTTGAAAACTGAGGACTCCAAAGTGTTCTTGGGATTAACCCTGGATTCAAAGCTACAATGGGGCACCCATATAGCAACGCTTGCGGGCAAACTTAGCTCTGCTGTATATGTTATCTTTACATAGTATAAAACAAAATCGATTCCCGCTGTCTGGCCCTCTTTATGTACGCGTAGATCTTTTAAACTACGCAACGGATTTTAATTCAGTTTTCATCAGTAGATAGAGGGATTCGAGAGGAAAGTTTACAGTTATAGTGTTTCCCTAAATTCCTACGGGAACGGGACAAATGTAGGTGAAACCGCAAGGCACAGCTAGTTATTCTAATATAATAAAACGAAATAGTTTTTTTATTTAAATGAGCTAATCTCTAGAACGGCTGGACCGATTTCAACGAAACTTTCTTTTAAAGATAGCTGAGATTATAAGAAATAATGTAGGCTTGCCTATTTCCCACGGGAACGGGAACTCCTCGGGTAAAACCATAGGGCGCTGCAGTTAGTACGTACAAAGTTAAATGAAATCTACTTTACCTTCAGCCAAAAGCGACTAAAGATATTTATTTTACACCTGTACTGGCTAAAGTTGAACTAAAACGATTTTTATCTTGATGATTATTACTATTCAAAACAAGTGATTAAATAAAAAATGCCATTAGAGCTACCAGAACGGTAAATTTGAAAATTTGGTAGTTTTTCTACATTCAGGAAAAACTAACTAAGTGAGCTCCTTACCGGTTATTTTCTTCTTTTTGTTGAAAAAATAGTAAGTTTTTTTCAATTATTAACCTACTTAACATTTCTTGAATAGTTTCTTGTTTATAAAAATTATTATTGTTTAAAAATGGGCATCATTATAACTAATTTTTAAGTCGTTAAAGTTTCAAATGCTTATAACTCAAAAACTTTTCGCTCAAATTTTGGTGCAGATAATCGGTTTTTGCAATAAGGGTACGATAATATTCAGTGCTATCTCAATGTACATACAGTTTCGATTCTCTTTTCTTCCGCAAGCCGCTCGCTAAGTTCCGTGGGTATGTCTGCTTGGGTCACTTCTTGCAACACAGTCTTCAGCTGAGAGTCTCTGCAAAGGTGGATTTATCAAGTTTTTGTGGATTTTAATACAAGTCTTACTAGCTTATTTAGAGGGGTGAGGCGAATTTTAGTCAAATTCAGCATAGAATAGTATAGAATAATTTTTTATTCAAATGAACTTTTGCAAAGTGTCTACCACTGGTTCGGAATTCAGCATGCCTAATATTCTTTAAATAATGATTTGATTCCCACTTTGGACAACAGCATCCATCGTAAACGCTCGGTTTATGTTCGCGTTTCTCCAAAACTTTATTTGCGATTTGTTTATAGATATATACATATATACAATCATATCTAAATATATAAAAGGCAAAGGTGACTGACTGACTGACTGACTGACTGACTGATCTATCAACGCACAGCTCTAACCACTGGACCGATCGAGCTGAAATTTGGTATACAGGTAGCTGTTAGGACGTAGACATCCGCTAAGAAAGGATTTTGGAAAATTTCAACTCCAAGAGGGTTAAATAGGGGGTTAAAAAATCGAACCTAACGTGAGCGAAGCCGCGGGTTAAAGCTAGTCCTGCTATATGAAACACCGATTGGCTTCCGTAATACGATATTTAGTGACATTTTGCGACCGATCGCGTAGTGATTACTGTCGCGTTGCTGTTGCAAATTTTTACGTAATCAGGCCGCCGATTAGGGATATGGGTTGAATGTACACTGCCATAACCCTTCCGAGTTAGCCTGCTACCATCTTAGACTGCATCGTCACTCAGGTGAGATCGCAGTCAAGGACTATCTTGTCATGAAAAAAAAAAAAAAAAAGTTGTTCAGTTGGCAGCGCTTACCTGATATAAACCAGCATGTACGCGTTGGTGCAGTGGCGCACGGTCAATGCCATGTCCTCGTCGTGGCCGCCATAATTGTACTCGATGGCCTCCTGCTTCGTGCAGCGCGACACCACGTCATCATCGAACTTGCACCACTGTCCAGCCAGTAAATAATACTTGCTCGTTAATAATTTTGTTCTAAAGATTTTACTATGTACATAATTACTTATTTATAATGTGCTAGTTGGCGTTTAAGTAAAATCTATACTAATATTATAAAGCTGAAAAGTTTGTTTGTTTCAACGCGCTAGTCTCAGGAACTATTTGAGGTTCGAATTGAAAAATAATTTTTGTATAGATAGTCCATTTATCGAGGAAGGCTTTAGGCTATATAACATCACGCTGCGACCAATAGGAGCGAAGCATCAGTGAAAAATTGCAAAAACGGGGAAAATTATATCCATATTTGAGGGTTTCCGTTGCGTGCGCTGCGTAAACGGTTCAAGTTAACTAAAAATTATGTATGAAAGAATAACTACTCTTTAAATGATCTTTTGTCACAAGAAAAAAAACTAAAAATATCATTTACGCAGAAGTACTTTAAAATATATTCTTTTAAAAACTTCTTAATCGCGATCATAATAACAGAAATTGACGAGAAGTCGCGGGCAACAGCTAGTAATAAATATGTATGTCTTGCAGAATACATAGATGTTATTTGTTAATTATATCTATTTACATGCATGTAAATAGATGTAACATTAGGAGTTCTCCATGCGCCCATTAACATTCTCATATGTGAGCTTATTTGTCAGTGGATCTCTCTACGTGGTTCGGAGCACGAAGTTCATATAATAGTGTTTCAAAATTATAGATGTCAGTAGCAGTAGCCCCCCGAGTGTGCATTAACATTTACAGGTTCGAGTTTGTTTATTGGACAGTGGATCTCTCCACGTGGTTCAGAGCATTCAAAAAGCTCAGAAAGCACTATACGTTAGTATTACTCAAACTCTGTACCTAATTTGAATTTTTTTGTGTGAGCTGAATAAATGTTTATTTATTTATTTATTTATTTACCTTGCCGTCGCCCTTGGGGTTGATGAACACGACGTAGTGGCCGCCGTGGTTGTCGCCCGAGTGCACGAGCACGGCGTGCAGCGTGTAGTCGGCCGGCGTGTCCGGCGTCTCTTGCAGGTACGCGTCCAGGTTTATGTGCTCGTAGAACTCGAATCTGTGCAAATTGTAACAGTTATGCCCCTGTGCCGTAACGCGTAAATTAACACGATAAAGGCATTACGCAGATGGGGCCAATATTTTACTGCGTTAAATGTATGTAATGACGTTAGACGCTAAGAGCTAATCCATTTGAGCGCAGCCGTTAACACTAAGGGACTTTGCACACCACGTTATTTAAACGCGCCGTTGACGCGCGTTTGTAGCGATACAAACGCGATGCTAACGCGCGTGTCTATCGATACAAAGGAAAACAAACTGCTCTGTAGGTTAAAAAAGCGCGCCGTCGACGCACGTTTCTAAAACGCGCGTCAACGGTGCGTTTAAAAAACGTGGTGTGGAAAGGCATTAATGCAGATGGAGCATTATCATTAGAATTTATCATATTCACACAATCAATAAAACTCCACAATCTATCTTAGACTTGCTTTTACACAAGTTTAAGAACTCTATTAAAACTATTCACATGAAAAAAGTAAGTAAGTATAATTGATAAAAAAAACCGTGGATATAACCTCGCTCTAGCAATTCATGAGACAGTAACATGTAACTGTAACCTGTGTACATTATGAGATTTTAAATAGAGCAAATGCTGTTTCTTGCTGCTTCTTGTTTGGAACGGCATTGCGAACCAGTGGTAGATTCACTAGAAGATTCGAAAGCACTTTGTAAAAGTTAATTTGAATAAAAAATTATTCTACGCTTGGATGAAGTCACCCGAGACCTCGTCAGCTAGTAACTTCAACTATGTCTCACTGTTACGATTTATGTAAGGCTTAATGCAATATATGTTAGAGGCTTAACAAGATAAGTGTAAATCTATGGTTCGTTAATAAGTTCCTTCTTGTCTACGCCATCGACACGGCAGCATCTCATTTTTCTTTTATTTAATCCTTGTTTGATCCCAAGTCCTAAATCCACAGTCAGAAAACATAACACTCACCTATCGTTGAACTTGACAGAGCTATCCGTGATGGGGTCATACTGGAAGCGCATGAGGTGCAAATGCAGTACTGGTGGGAATGACGCGAATATGACGCCCTTCTCGGCCTCCTGCAGCCCGTGCTCGCCCGCGTCGTACTTGTTCTCGCCGTCGAGAGTCTCCGTGCTGATGTAGTCTCTGAATGACTCATCAACTGAAAACAAACACGACGATTACTCACGAAGTTCAGGAATATCAATCGATTTCCTGAACTTCTCAGTACCTCTATTATATCGTTTGAAAAAAGTCCTTGAAAATACTAAATGGTACAAGTATCGCTCATTTGCGACAAGGATGACATAATTCAAAATTCACCAACTTTAGTGTCGAAAATGTATACTGTTTGCTACAAAAACAACATTACGCTAAAATCTAAACACAAAAAATAAGAGCGAGAAAGGTTGTGACTTTATGCTCTGTGGCACTCTGGCCGCTGCGTTGTTTCGAGACCGCAGCATCCACAGAACATAACACTCTAACCAGAGAATTCTCTCATTGTCGGATTTGAATTATGTCACCCTTGTCGCAAATAAGAGACAATAATAAAATATATTATGTGATTTGTGTGTCACAAGATTAGTTATAAAAAACCAGCTAAATGCAATTCGGACACGCAGACGAAGGGTTCTGTAGCATCGTACAACATTTAACAGCAGATTTTTTTGATATAATATGTTGATTTTATTCTTGAAATCAATAATTACATATTATTCTTTTGTGGTAATCTTGTTATACATGTACATTCTAGGCGAAAGCAAAAGAATGTCAGCCTGTATGTTAAATATCTAGCTAAAAAAAACTGAATGATATGTAATACATACTGTTTTTCTTTCCCTTTATGTTGAGTTGTATATCATAGAAGGTTTCAACCCGAGTACTAGAAACGTTGACATTCTTGCACTTAATGTATGAAGTCATTTTGCCTTCAAACAACCTGGGTACCGTTCCCTCAACACAAGTCCCTTTCATCTTGCTTTCCAGCTTATCCAGAAGTACCTGGAAACAAATTGAATATGCTGCATGTAAGCAGATTCTTTTTATTCCAGGAAATAAAGGATTCCAAAAAAACTAATTGCTCGAAAGTCAAATTCATTATGCTCATAAACAAAACTTACTCTCAAAAATTCCTGTACATCATGCTGCATGAAGGAATCAAGTGTCTCCCATCCAAAACTTTTCGTTAGTTTCTTAGTACCCACAGGTTTATCCGAAAACTGCAGTTCATAGAAAACTCGTTGCAGTGCTAGAGCGACGGACCTAAAGACAAAAGCAACTTGAGTAAGGGAAAAACTTCGATAAATATAGGTTTTCTTGAATTTTTTGATATGAAACAGCATTTCATACCCTTTTTTTATTCTCATTATTTTATATGGGACTTTTAAAGGTGACCTTTATTTTAAATCAAAGCAGACAAAGTCACAGACAAAATCTATATATATAAAAGAAAGTCGTGTTAGCTACACTATTTATAACTCAAGAACGGCTGAACCAATTTGGCTGAGAATTGATGGGGAGGTAGCTTAAAACCAGGAGAAGGACATAGGATACTTTTTATCCTGTATACTATAAAACAAAGTCGGGTTTGTTCGAACACTTATAACTCTAAAACAACTAGACCGATTTTCATGATTTTTAGTTTGTTGTATTTGTCTCCGTCCCGAATAGCAGAATAACGTTTAAAATATCGAAAAAATTCTCGAAAAAAAAAAAAAGCGAAAAAATTTCATTTTCTCATACATTTTGTATTGAACGGGTTTTTTCCAGGCAAGGAAAGTGACCTTTTACCCCGGAAAAACAGTAACCTAAGTCACGCGGACGAAGTCGCGGGCAAAAGCTAGTCTAGTAATTAACAGTAATAAACAAGAATGTTTACTTCAATAAAGAATAGAAACTAGACTTGTGTTGCTTAAAGTAGTTTTACCTGGTTGAGTCATCTGATTCTGTGGGCATTTTGTAAACCGCCTTCCTCAATTGATTTGTAAAGTACAAAGTTTGTAACAATGAGTTCATATAACATGTTGCGCCTTGATTTTTCAAACCTGAAATTAAAGAAACATTTATTTATGTCTTTATTATCAACTAATAAACGTCTACTGTTCAACAAAGTCTCTTGCTTGGACGTCCACAGGAATCGATCTTGCACCCCCTGTATCCAGCGGCTCCTTGCGACTCGTACGACGTCGCCGGTTGACCTAGTCTACCCAGACTCCTCCATCCAGTAACACTTGCGCTTCCAGGTCGCCACTCCAGCACAGCACCGTAGAAATAGAAGTAGTAGAAGAACGAAATTTACCGACATAACTAAGGGAGTCAGGAAACTAAATTGGAGACGACGATTGGGGACAACGACGTCGACGATGACGACGACAATTCGAAGAATGGATAGTCGTTATTTATTTATTCTTTATCAAAGCTTAAACTTACATCAGGTGAGATTGCAGACAAGAACTATCTTATCATCGAATAAAAAAAAACAATGGACCTTCACAAGGACAGCTTATCTCTAAGGAAGAGTTTTCTTCCAGGAAACCTCAACATTTAAGTCTTTTATTTGTGCCACTTACCAACATAACCTGTGTGCTTCTTTGAGTCCCAGGAAACGCCGTGCGGAGCTTCCGCGGTGACGTGCACTTCTAGAGTGATCGCATCATCCTTGATATAGCCCTTCTCGCTGTCCAACACGTCAGACCACGACATGAAGTGAGAGAAACCCCAATCGTTTTCCTTACTGTGAAAAAAATAGAATAATTTTTTATTTAAATAAACTTTTACAAAGTGCTTCTAAGTCGTCAAGTGAATCTATCTAATCAGAATGCTATTCCATAAGAGATTTTTTCTAAGTGAATCTACCACTGGTTCAGAATGCCATTCCATTAGATTTTTTCTGTTTAGTAGCACATAGGTTAAATTTTTCATTTTTGGCAACCTACTTGTAAACAAAACAATGTTATTTAACTTCAACACAAAAAAAAAACAGAAACATTACAAAATTAGAAATATGACAGTGTTGCTAATTCTATTGTAAACAACTCTAAACTAAATATATTAGGTCATAGGACAAAATTTTATAAAAGAAATTATAAGACATGCTGATTTTGATCAAACTTGGAACAATATTTATTGATTTTTAACAATCGATCAATGTTTTCACAAAAGGAAGACGTACAAAAGTGAAACAATCTTTTTGCAACAGATCAACGTGATTTCTGCATGGGTATAGTTGACAACTTGGATACATACAAAGTCATGGGAAAATGCTAGTATGACAATAGAAGGTAAATTTAAATACCCACCTATAAAACAAATGCTGAATCTTCCTATAAAACGGTTCAGTCTCTGGTTTGTGAGAGATGAGCCTAAGCTCAGCCATTGCGTAGCAGGACCAGCTTGATGATTCACTCTCACCATTACACTGAAGGAAGAAACCCAGAGACTTCTGCTGCTGGCGATCGGGCGACGGGGCCTGTCGTGGCATGACCATGATCTTCCATGGCAGGTTGCGTACATAGCACGGTGGTGAGAGTACAGAGTCCTTGAGGCTTCTGAAGTTATGTACTGTGAACCTGAAGGTTGCTTCTGAACGTGCTTCATCATCCTCCATTTCGGCATCCAAGCAAGCCAACTGCAATTTTAAAAAATCAAAGCATACACTCCAGTCAAAATTATGTGAATTCAATGCCAATGCACTTGGCAAGCAAGATGGACTATGACCTATTCTGTTCTCATGCAAGAGGAGACTTGTGCCCAGAAGTGGGCCAGTGATGGGCAAATTCAATCAAAGTCTAATGAATTCATTTCTCCTTTAACTTGTTTTTAACCATATAGCATTAACTTGTAACATGTAGGAAGAAATAGTTGATAACAAAACTGGACTGCTTTCACAGCTCTATTCAATATGAATTAAACTGGTTTACAATATCAAAAGTTTCCCTATCAAATAAGTAAATACAAGCATTACAATTAATTGTTATTTCATTGCAAATATGTAAGTTATGTTTTTATTTTTTCAGTTTGGCCCAGTGACACAAGCAATCTCTCTCACATTTATAGTTCTTTCAAATCACGAGGGTGCGTGAGCTTTACTTGTGGTTACGTCATGTACATGCACATACAAATTGCGTAAGTATGCGTGCCTGTCCGGAGCCTGGGTGGGAGCGGTCAGGCGCGAGCAAGCTCTCGCTCCTACTTATGTTAGATACGACACACACACGACCATGAGCCAGGCGCCCTCTTGAATTACAAGAACTATACTAGAAATAATACACTTACAGGCATGTCAGATGATGTGGTCTCTTGGTTCTTCATTACATCATTCATAACAACACCACCGTTGGGCCCCTTCATCAGATCTTCAACCCAAATCTTGTCTGTAGCTGTATCTACAGTTTCCACTAAAATAAACATTCACTATTTAGTTTGCAAATTAACTAAAACAAACCATGTGTCATAACTATATGTTTCCTTTATATTTACACAAACTTACTTCTATATGCAGGTAATTTTATACAATTGCAATAAAATCAATTGATACAACCTACAGGGAAAACAATTCATCCATTGTTCTAATGACAGTAATTTTGAAATTTTCAGACAAATTGACAAGCAATGTAATATACAACCTCCATTCAAATATGTCTTATTACAGGCAGGTTGTGATAATAAAGAATTCAAAATAGGCAATGAGGCAATATAATGTTTGGACACTTGATTTTAATATGAAATGAAAACATAACAATTAAATATACCTAACCTTAAAACATATAAAAATTTTATGACATTTTTAACATGCAAATTATACAATGCACTGTATAACTTGCATATATTAGACCAGTCTGTTTCTACCTTATACATTTCATAATTATTTTATACAAATTACTGAAGCAGCTTGGCTATTCAGCATTATTCTTGACAACAATCTATCCAGGCTGTGAATGACTGTACATTTATCAGATTTTGTCACCTATAAGTATTATACAAGATGGATATTTTGTGAAAACATGAGTGTGTTTTACATACAAATCAGAATTAAGTATTATTATAATATTTTATAAAATATTGTAAGATTATAACAATAAAAATAAAATAGTACTGGTATACCAGTACCAGTATCCATATCCGCAGATCTCAACACCAAATATCCATATTTGGATCTGTATATATTTTCAATGATCTGGCACAACACTAATTATATCTATTAAATAACTGGTAAAGATTGAAGAGGCAAATTTTCACCCTATTTTTGGCTCTCCTGTAAAATTGAGAAAGTGTAGATTCGTTCATCTGACTTTTACACTGTGAATTAATTCAGTTTCTTAATCCTTCTATTTTGCATAGGGTATCACATTCATTTGCAAAGATCTCATCTCATTTGTGTTGGAAATAGCAATTCAAAAACCTCAAGCTTCAAGCTTGTTTACATACATAAATATTAAATATACTATGATACAAATTCTGTTGTACATAATCTTTCAATTAAGTTGACTAGTCTGGAAGTAGTGAAAAATTTTCACTACCTTTTTCACTGAAAATAGTACCTTAAACAGTCATGCTTGTGGAAAAGGATAGCATTACATTTAGATTAGAGAATTCTACAGTCTATTTTTCTTTAAATCGTCGTTCGAGTAAACAAACACCTCTTGTTACGAGAATCACATAATCACACATCACTTACGCATTTTGAAGTAGATATGAGTTTCTAGATCTGTTCATTAAACACACATGTTACGACCATTACCACAAAATGCTCAGAGTTTACCATTTTAACACATTTATTTTCTCAAAAACGAAATAATATCAGAACTTATTTGCACAAATTACGAGAATATGACAATTCGAAACTCTAGATTGTCTATGAATCGTTGAGATGGGCAAAGGCGAATGATGAAATAAAATGGATTGAATGATCGGTACAGTAGAGGTGGGTAACTTTAGAAACGAATAAAATACTGAATCAGTAAATTAAATTAATATAAAGTTATTAAAAAGTTAATCACAGCAGCAGACAATTATTGAAACAGTTAACTTGAATAATTTAAGATGTTTTAATGATTAAAAAAATATAACATATAATCTTAATCTATTTTTTTTGTTTTCTTCATTCAGTTTGGAAATCTAGATGACATCTTTTACACACTAAAAAATTGACTGTAGTAACCGGTAACGGTATACATCCATAACGATCGTAATTAAATGATAAAAATAATTCAGTTGTATGTTTTCGCAATCGTTCAATCGTTCATGCGATAACATCCCAACCCTAAAAATTGTCTTTGGTTATCACTCGGCCATTATTGTTTACTCGAATGACGATTTAAAGAAAAATAGACTGTACAACTACAATGTCATTAGTCCATATTAACTGAAGCATGCATAAACTGGTTTAAGGATCTCAAAACTGGTTTAGTGTGACATACAAGTGCTACAAGCACTATTTTCAATGTGTAAGTTTATATTTGATGGGTTTCTACAATTAATCACACAAAATGTGATAAAATTCCAAACAATCTTAATCATTACATAAAAATAATAACTATAGAGAATTTTATTTAAGTAGTATATATCAATATTATGATTTATAACTGCTAATCATCTAGTTTCATTATTAGATTAGAGAATGTAAATCTTAGCTAATCTTTTGGTTTACATTAGTAAATGCTAAAACAAAGCATTCTAAATATAGATTTTGACAACTTGCACTTTCACAACAAAGATGTGAATTTCAGTTTACACCTCTACTTATATACAAAGTACTTTATAAACTTCTGAATTAGATTTAAGTTATACAAAAAACTTACAGTGAAAACTCTATTATCATTACACAAAAATTGAGGTTAAGTGTGGAAATGCCAACAGAATTTATGTTCTGAATAAACTGTGTACAAAAGACACTGAACATCTGATGTCACAATGTCATAAGAAATTTATCAAAAGTATTGCTGTTTCGTGTTAATGAACGTAAAAAAGAAATTGGTTACAGTGTAGAACTTGAATGAAAAAAGTACACTAATCAAATGGAAATTTTTAGCATTAAAATCGACGATAATTGTAATGAACTCACCTTCCTGTGTTTCCATCTCCTCCACTTGGTTTACATTAGGGTCGTGCTGCTGCCTGTCAGGGGCAGGCGTGTGATTCATGTTATCCGGGCGCGCCACCGGGGACTGTCGCCCACAACTCTTTGATATTTCCTAAATAAATGTTTCAATTTAGCCAATGACCAATTACCCTAACATCCGATTATTGCACGGCACCTACCTTTAACGGCACGGGATTGCTCCCTTTGCACTTGCTAAATATTCGCTGAACGAAATTCAACGGACCTTTTTCATCGACTCGAGCACCCTGCGCACCCGGGCTCTTACTTTTCTTGGAGGACAAGGTGTTAATTTTCAAAGACTGTTTACTAGCGGCGCGGCCGATGTCTGCAATTTCAACACAAGAACCCGATGGTAATGTACGCTAATAGCACATTCTTTATCTTTTAAATCATTGCCAGAAGAACTTAATTGACGTGTTATACCGACGATGTACAAAATTTCACTATCGTATTCGACTTATAAAATATTTTCGCAAAAATAAACAAAATGGTGGATGTCCAATTTAATTTCTGGCTTCGAATGTGTGGCCCGGTTTTGTGGTTTTGATCGACGAATACACATAACACAATACACATTTCACCATTTTATCATTCTCTCACATTCACTGTAGTGATGTACTCAATAGTATTTATCGGTTTTTATTTCCGATTATGTTACCCTTCCTTATTTTCCGGGATAAAAAGTAACTAATGTGTTATTCCAGACTATAATTAATCTCTGCCAACAGCCAAATTGGTTCCATCGTTGCGGCATGATTGAGTAACAAACATCCATCTCTCCAAGCTCTATCCATACATACATCCAAACTTTCACATTTATAATATTAATAGGATTAGTAGAAAATATAAATCGCATACGCCAAAAGGGATAAAATATTTTGAGTGCAAGGGAGGCTCCGGTTTGTGTTCGTAAGAGATCCCGGAGCCTTCCAATATGTGCTGTGGGTGGCCATCGAGGGGCTTTTAGTAGGTACAAATTTTACATAACCCAATATTCTCCCCTAGAATATTGGGTATCTTAGGAAGATTTCCCCCCTGTAAAAGAAGGTATCCTTTGAGTATTAAACCGATTAAACGAACCATCCATGGATGTCTTCCCTACTTTCCATGGAAGTAGAAATGCACGACTTGTTACTTTCATACTTACTTACAATGTGGGTAAAGGCAATTGTAGATTCTATTACATGCTTATTCTAAGGTAAGAACCGTAAAGGACCGAAGATGCTAAGTACTGTCAATGTCATGCAATTACAGGTTCTAGTATAGGGTAAAGTACTAGGTACCCAATAATTGGCGCTTTAAGAGTTTATCTAATTTAGAATGTTTTAAATGAAAATCTAATCCTCTAAATTTTTGTGCTCATAAGGTTACTTATTTAAGAAAAGATATAATTAAAGAAGATTTTAAAATATTTTTTAGAATTTGAAATAAGATTGAAAAATGACCTTGTCCCTAATTTTTGGCACATTTTTTTCCAATTATTAACACAAAATTATCCACTTATCTCGTCTCGTCTCTTGTCTCGTCTTTTGTCTCTCATTAATCAATTTGAGAGTAGGGTCAGAGAACTTTTTGCTTCTTTTCTTGCGATGGGTCTTAAAGAATTTAGACCCCACAATAGAATAGAACATCGTTTATTCATTGAGATATAAAAATGAAATAGGTACACTCAGACTTACATATACTTAGAATTACTCAAAATATAACTTAACTAGTATCTAGTTACTATGTACTGTATCATGCCAATGAAAGGGAAGCTTATTATACTACCTTTAAACATAAAAGTGTAACTTTTATCCTTAAGCCTAAAATTAAAATCTTTAAAATTATTTTACACATGATTAACCCAATTATCAGCACGAGTGCTGATAAAGTGGAAAATCTCCAAATTTTGTAATAAAATAATAATAATAATAACATTTCCTTTTCGAATTAATAACTTATAATACTTAGAAATCGATTAAAAATTATTATATTACTAAACTCTCAGAAAACTACAACTAAAATCATAATTAAGTAAGTACTCAACCTATCTTTGAAGAGTCAAAACGGCTGAAAAACTTCAGGACCTCCAGAAAAATATCTTTCAACTACGATACTGACGCCGTTTTAAAACTTCCCGGATTATTAAGGTTATTAATTAAGTTATTATAGTAACTGTAGTCACCTACAGATACTATAAGAATTTCCGTATATTATTTCGTAATAAAATCTATATTCTAAAAGACTTCCGTAGGTAGCCTAGCGTTATATTTCCCTTAAACTCTATTAAAATCTGAGTGTTGATAATTGGATAATTTTGTGCCCGTAACTGGTAACAAATGTGCGAATAATTGGGGACTGGGTCATTTTTCAATCTTATTTAAAGTTCTAGTTGATTTAAACAAAAAAAAATTCAATATCTTCTTTAATTATATATTTTATTAAACAAGTAATCTTATGAATACAGTGATTTATAGAATTTGGTTATATTTATACTTAAAAAACATATTTGAAATAAGATAAACTCTTAAAGTGCCCATAATTGGGTCTGCCACCTACATACCTAATTTTTCTAAGCACCCACATGCTTTTCTATTTTCTCTATGCCCAAATGTCAATGTCATCCATCAAAACGTGATCAACAAAAATTCAAAACAAAAAAAACAAAACAGTAGGTTTTTTTAGGATTTTACGGATTTTTGTGCTAAGTAGATTCGAAGAGTCGAATGAAAAATATAAGAAAAGATTATTTGATTGTAGTAATAGCAGTGTAAATATGTTTCCAACCAATCATAAAACTATATTTGTGTTAGATCACACTCCATACTTTGGGATCTCTTCCGACAATCCCATAGATTTTGATGTTTCCAAAAGCCGTGGTCCAGGATATGTGCCACTGCCGCCAGTTTGTAAATCTTTGTGGACTTGTAGCGTTGAGGCTGCTGTTGAGTATTGTCGCATAGTCTGGGATTTGTTTCCTGAAGGCAAATTGGTAAATATTCAAAGTACTAATTTCGGAAAAGCTGCATCAATCATTACAATAATATAATATTGTATTATTAATTTAGAGAATCAATATAAACCAGGGTTGAGGTCTGGATTCTGTTTCTGTGCAGTCTTTATTTATATATCTGTAAGATAATATTATTATATTATTTACCAAGTTATTCTTATTTTTAATTTTTATAATGTTTCAGGTCAGATTTGTTGTAAGTGATTCAGCAGCTCATATATTGAATACATGGGCTGTAGCACAGCAAAATCTTACACATGTAAGTATAATATTTTTTACAAAATAATCTATACAGAAAAATAAAATTATACACAATTGATACACGTTATTATACACACATCAAATTTATAACACCCCTCTTTTCCGTTTGGGGTTAATGGGGGGGTTAAGAGGGGCATGTAAAAAAAAATGAAAATGAAAAGTTGTTTACATCTAACATTTGATTGCAATTTTTAGGTTCTGAATGGGCTCTGCCTAGTTGGTCCGGTAAGGCGCGGAGCGGGCGGTGATGTGGTGGGTTTATGTGCTGCTATCGAGGCTCTGGCTGAACCTTCTCCAACTCAAGCAGCTCCACCTCCTACGGACAGACATTTTCAGAATCGGTAACGTATTGGTGCTAATCGGTCATATATAATTTCTTCTCAATTACCTTTGTTTTTCTGCTCTCATGAGTGTTTTTGAATGGAATAAAAAAAATATTATTTATTGCAGCGGTCGCATAATTTGTATAACAAGTGCCAGAGATGATGATTCGATCCGGAGTCTTGCGGAGATTGCTCTTAACACTTTGGTACAACAAAACAAGAAGGCGTCTACACCACAGCCACCAACCACAACCGACGCCTCAACTAGTACACAGTATGTACAAATACTTTAACATTACAGCTTCTGTCAAACAAAGCTTCTCTGTACCAGATGCAGGAAGCAAATGCTCAATCTTCATTGATAGTTTTTCATTTGTATTAAATTATTTCTATATATACTTGTACCAACATTTTCCCTCAACCTTGTTGTGTGGAGTTAGGGCTTTAAAAATTACATGGGAACCCTCTGTTTTCCCACAATAAAAGGAAGCCTATATTACCCTCCAAGTCCTCACAAAATCATTTGTATTGTTGTATGATTAAATGATAAACAAACACACTTATAATATTAATAAGAATTGTAGGTTCATTTTGAAACATGAAATGTGCTATATGACAGTTGAAATGTGCTATCACTGACTCTAGGCTTCTTTCGCTCAGTATCTTAAATGATATCTGTAATCGTTTCATGATGCAGTTGTGTTTGTTTTGCAGGTCTTTAGTTGTACACTACTGCCATTTAGTAATAATCAATGTAACACCAGAAAAAGCAGATACTAGGGTCAACAACCAGCCAGTTACTGAGGTAAATGAATTGTTGTTATTTCCATGAAAGCAGATATTGTGGCTATATTTGTTGTATGTTTGTGGTGTTTGTTTTATTTTGTTTTAAAACAAAACTCTCTCAAAACTCTCCAACTCATACTCAAAAGGTGCAACTGGTAGTAAGTAACATGGGTAACGAATGGTACAAACCTGCCGCTCACGCAGTACACTTCTCTGCTTAATTACCTCCTTGGTCTAGTGGTTAGCAAGTTCGACTACGGATGACGAGGTCCCGGGTTCGATTCCTAGGTTGGGTCAAAAATGTATTGGGTTTTCTATTAAGAAATTTTCAGTACTAGCCCGGAGTTAGGAAGTTGGTGGTGAGTCACCCCCATGCCTCGGAGAGCCGTCGGTCTTGCGTCTGATCTCTTTCCGGTCGTGTCGGATTGGGTTATGAGAGAGGGAATAGAGAGTGCACCTGTATTTGCGCACATACTTGTGCACTATAATATCTCCCGTGCAGATGGCTAATCTCTGTGAAGATAGCATGCCGGGTTCGGTCGGGAAGACATAATAATATTTTATTATTACACTTCCGCTCTTCCAGAAGTAGAACTAATGCAGGAACAATGCAACATCACACAATCCTTTCAATCTTTAGGAGACGTTGAACAATGCACAATTGTAGAGAGCATTATAAAAGGGATAGTACGAAATTTTGGCAGAATTAGCCACATTACCGTATTAAAATGATCTGTTTGGATACGTCATATGAATGACTAGCTGCTGCTTCCGCGTGGATTTAGTTTAAAAAATACCGCAGGTTCTCATTTTTAAGGATAAATGTCTATGTCACCGTCCAAGTCCTCAACTATGCCCATGTAAAAAATGACGTTGATCCGTTGCTTCGTTGCAGCGTGATTGAGGGACAAACCAACCAACAAACACACGCATCTATAATATTAGTAATTGAGCACTAGCAAGTATTTTTGTTTTAGATGGGTGGAGGATTAATGGGTGTAGAGGTCATCGTGTGTCGTGCGAGCGCGTTGGCCAATCTATTGGGTCGTCTGGTGCTACCACACTATAGGCTGGCCATTACCACTGTCACTGGAATACCTATGAAGGTAAAGTTTATTGTTTCCATCAAAAGTATCTAGTAAAAGTATCGATGTCTAAACAACCTGGAAATAAGTTTGTAAATCTGAGTAAAATATAAATAAGTTATTATAGAAGATTTAAAACTGTTTTTACGATACCGCTATTAATAGTGCGGGCGTGCATGCGTGCGAGGGAGATAGCAAGATATTTCCAGTAAGCCTCCACTTTTGTACATAGTACATATTTATTATTACGACGTACTATGATCGATGAAATGAAATGAAAATTTATTTATAAGATAAAGTCAGTTACAAATGTATCAGGAGTCCCGATTTAAGTTATAACTAACCTGTATCCCGGGAAACCTGATCAATATAACAGGAATGGTAATAAAGTATAATTACTGACAATTCACAGGAAGAACAAAACGCGAGCTCGAGTGCAAATTACGACGTGGAAATCATACATTCCGCAGAAGCACATGCGGGGCTCAGAGCGCTGCAAACTGCCGCGGAATCCATGGAATCTGTAAATATACTTTCTTTTATTCAATGACAAGATGTAGTCTAAGATGGTAGCTGGCAAACCCGGAAGTGGTATGGCAGTGTAAATTCAACCCATACCCCTAATCTGTTTCTACACGTCAATGAATTAAATGAGGTACTACTAAATGATTACATAATGCATTTCTTTATTTTCACATAGTGTCCTAACTCCTAAGTACATTGCACCTATACTGCAAACTATTTGAGCGGATGAACTATAAACTCCGATGTGCGTTCCGAGCGTCTCGCATATTTGTAGCATAGATTAAAAAAGTGAAAACTTTGGAATAAAATATAAAATTTATTTTATAATTTTGGGAACTTTCACATCCCGGTTTCTTATTGCCTTATTATTTGCATATTTTTAGATTATTTCTCACTAATGCTGAGATCTATAGAGCGGGCTCTGACTCAGCTCAGACTTAAGATAAAGGTAAAAACGTGACACAAATATGCTCTGACATGAATCAGTTTCGTTTTAATTCTGTCTTGAGTGAGAGTGCGCTCTTTAGATTTCAGCCTTAGAGTGAAATACCCTATTGTGGAAAACGTTCGTAGGTAGTGCTTCGATGGTGGACACCTAGGGGTGCAGAGGGGGGCGCGGGCGGCTGTAACGGTCCCCTGTGGCGCGTGACGCCCGCCGACGTCGCGTCACGTCCTTCCGCCTGCCTCGTCAACTTCTTGCTCAATGGACGCTCCGTCACCCTCGAAGTGCCCAGGTATAACTATACAGTGATATTGTAATATTTTGTTTTGAAAACAGAAATTGCTGAGTTTCTTGCCGGCTCTTCTCAGCAAAATTAAATTTCCGAGCCGGTGGTAGATTCTCGACTTGACATAAGAACCACAAAATATAATAATTTTGAATTTGTTGATTAAATATTGGACGTATCGAAGGAAAGGCGGCGGCAGGTCGGCGTCGCACGTGCTGGCGGCGCAGGGCGGCGAGCTGTGGATCGGTGCGCTGGGCGGCCGCACGCCTTACGAGGACCCGCCCGCGCTATCCGAGGGCGCTGGTGGCCGGGTCACTGATTACAGGTATATTATATCACGCAGGCACGCACGTACACACGTACGCACACACACGCACGTACGCACGTATACACGCACGCACGCACGTATACACGCACGCACGCACACACGCACGCACACACGTATACACGCACGCACGCAGGTACATACGCACGCGCGTGCACACACACACGTCAAACTTATAACACTTCGTCGTTTCTGCGTCGGGGGTTAAAAATAAGTCTTATCGGAGCGTAAATTTAATTTTTTTGACACTATATTAATATGCACTTGAAAATCTGCCAAAATATCAAATCTACGCTCGGGTAAGACTTATTTTACGTTGGTGATAACGTGAAAGTATCCAGTTTAAGAAATTAGTCAAAATAATGAGTTTGACGTGAGCTACTCACAAATTAGTCATTATTTTGATTAATTTCTTAAACTGGATACTTTTACGCAAAGATTAGTATATAAACCTGTGAAGATGATACTGCCATTGATGCAATTTGAATACCATAAGCCTACTTTGTCGTATTCGTTTATAAATGGCGAAAAACCAAATTAAATTTGAATTTCGCGGGCAGCTCCGTGTCTTGGGCCTTAACGAACTAAAAATTTTCCATATAGAATAAAAGAATTCGGGGCCCTTATGCAGCAAAACAAATTGCACCCATTACGCGGCGCGGGCGCCAACGCGCGCGCGCGCGCTCGCCTGCAGCGACACACGACCTACTGGCCGCTCACCATATCATCTACCCTCATATTCAACTTGGGTTCGGTGAGTTTTTTTTGATAACAAGATAACCCTTCATTGCCATCCCACCTGATGGTAAGTGACGATACTATCTAAGATAAGAAGGTTTTGTACTTTGATTTATTTAGTAACTTTTCTTGTGGGAGGATTTAGTGGCTAGTTAGGGGTACAAGTGTGTGACAAAGGTTACTTTTTTATGCCGGAAAATCAAATAATGAGATAATGTCAAATCGCTCTTTAGAATGCACCCTGTTATGTATTTTTGTGTTTTTTTTTATTCGATGACAAGATAGTCCTTGACTGCGAAGGCTAACTTGGAAGTGGTATGGCTTTGTACATTCAACCTATAACCCTAATCGGTTTTTAGTCGCCATCGTGCGGGAACGCTAAATCGCTTGGCGGCACGTCTTTGACGGTAGGGTGATGGTAACTAACCACGGCCAAAGCCCTTCGATCACAGAAAAATAAGTGGATTCAGCACTTCACACTTTAACTATTATTCAAATGCATCATTGTTCCTTGACACTGAAATAACTGCTTCACGTCAATGTTCGATGACAGACTAGCTAGCGAAATGATCTTGCACTCATATTTAGTGGTTACACAAATCGGACTAACATGCGATATCCACTTATTTTTCTGTGATCGAAGCCAAAGCCTCCCACCAGACAATTCATTATTATATGGTTATTTGTTATCGATTGTTTCCCAGGTGATGGAGCCGCTGACGCGGCTGGTGGTGCAGGAGTCGTTGACGGAGGACGAGGTGGACTCGTGTCGCGGCGTGCTGCTGTCGCTGCTGGGCATGGAGTCGCGGCACGAGTTCCCCGCTGCACAGTTGCCTTCTAACTTGAGGTAGGTTTTGTCTTTAAAACAGCGACACATAATTTTTCTTTCTTGCGATACTTACACATTTTATATTAAAGTTCTTTCATTTCATGAGGGTGCGTGGCTCATGGTTGTGTATGGGTCATATCTATATAAGTGGGAGCGAGAGCTTGCTCGCGCCTGACCGCTCCCATCTAGACTCCGGACAGACACGCACACTTACACAATGTGCAATGTACCCGACATAACCACAAGAAAAAGCTCACGCGCCCTCGTGAATTGCAAGAACTATATTTTAATTTAGTACCAATATAAAACAGATTCCCATTTTGATGAAATATTAAGGAAAGCGTGCACTGTGCTGCAATTAAAAAAAATCCCCAACAACATCATTCTAAGTGAAAATGTTGTTATTGGGAATATTTTTTAACAATTTCATCTATGTCTTGAAATTATCGAGTAGTGTTAATCAGTAATAGCAATATAGTCCTGTGTAATCCTTATTACCGTAAAAGTTAGTTTTATAGACACCGCAAGTAATTACAATTTAGGCACCTTCAAATCTAGGCAAGCGCGCTTCATCTTAGGGTGCATCTTCACTTACCATCAGGTGTGATCGCAGCTAAGCGCTAGTCTATATATTTAAAAGAAAGGTTGAGTTTTGCTACTTTTAAACAGAGGGAATATTATGTGTATGGTTTAAATTATGTAGACTCAAATATATCTTTCTGTAACCTATATAGACACGAAATCGTATTAAAACCATCCAAATTTTTATTTAAATGCTTCATAACTGCATAAATAATTAATTTAATAAACTAAAATCCAAAATGTGCGTGAGACATCCGAAATTGTAAAATATGACGTCAAAAAACTTGTTAACAACGCTATATCGACACGAAATCATACTGAAACCATCCGTATTTTTATTTAAATGCTTTATAATCACATAAATAATTTAATAAACTAAAATCCAATATGTGCGTGAGACATTCAAATTGCAAAATGTGACGTCAAATAAACTTGTTTACAACGCTATTATCAGGCGATCGAAATCTGTAATTTAATTTCTTCTTACTAGGTACTTTCTAAGAAGGAGAAAGGGGAGTCAGACGTACTATTATTATTAGTTATTATAACTAATAATAGTACGTCTGAGATTTCAACCCAAACAAAGGTTTTTAAAGATTTTGTCCTTCTTTTTGTAAGGATTATCTTCGGAACGACTGAACCGATTTTGAAGGCATTTTCACAGGCATCTAGAGAATTACGTATACAAGGAGTGACTTAATCTATTTTTTAACCAGCTTTGACAACAGGAAAAGGTGAGTATTTCTATGCACAGCAATATTTTCAAGCCGTTTGGGGGTTTTTTGAGTGGATAAAGAAAGATTACTAGATGGACCCATAAATGATTATATACCAAGTAGTCACGTGCATATATCAATCATCCGCGTGGATAAAGTGTCTTAATTCTCGCGGGAACTTTTTAATTTTCCGGGATAAAATGTAGCCTTTGTGTTAATGCTGGATATGAGCTATCTCCGTTCAAAGCAGCTAAATCGGTTCATTCGTTGTGCCGTGAAGGAGTAACAAAAACATCCATCCATACATATACATCGATCCTCACAAACTTTCGCATTTATAATAAAATTTTAGTTATTAGTAGGATACGTTCCCTCAAATATGGTTGAGCGAAGCAACGGCTGGATCATGCGTCGTGCTCGTGAACGGGTGCCACCAACGGGAATGGGTCTGCTTTGTCTTCCCATGTTGACATGTGTTGGATTATATGTATTGCATTTTTGAAGCTTCACTGTGGAAGCATTGTACACATAGCTTAGTTCGGTTACTTATTGTAAAATTATTTTTATTTTTCGAAAAGAGCAACTGCTGAGTTTCTTCCCGGTTCTTCTCAGCAGAATCTGCATTCCGAACCGGTGTTAGATTTATGACGTGTCATAAGAGCTACAAGGTGGCCTTCATGAAATAAATAAAATTTGAATTTGATAGGATATATTAGTAGGATAGGATATATTAGTAGGATAGGATATACTAGTAGGATAGGATATATTAGTAGGATTAATCGTTGCAGAGGCAAGTCTTCTGGGCGGCGCGAAGAGCAATGGCGCCAAGTATGGGGCGAGCTAGAAGCTCTGATTCGCGCTCACTCCGCTTCGCCCGCACACCGCGCCTTGTTGCGCACGTTGCTAGAATGCCGTTCTCACAACAACCACGGCACTGATGGTGAGTCAAACGTATGAGACCTTGTATGGATGCGCGTTATGGTATATGACTAGTCTAGCTATAATTTGTTTTCCCTTAGCTGTCTTTAACAGTGAACAAGTGGGTTCTCGCAGAAGGGCGTAAGCGACGCGCTAAGACATGGGACTTTATTATAACAATGAAAAAAAAAAACGCTACAAGTGAAGACCCTAATCTTAGAACGTCTTTAGCCGTCCGGCTACTTTATCGTTTACGCGATTTTCCATAGATTCCCCCCACTGGGTGGACCGACGATTTTAGACAAGTGGCAGGGAACGGCTGGATACAGGCGGTATAAGACCGAGGCGTGTGGAAATTCCTATAAAAGATTTATGCCCCGCAGTGGATCTCTGAGGTGATAAAGAAGAACTTCACTGTAACATCTGTTTTTGTTCACAAATTGGCATCAAAATGGCGATATTAAAGTTGCTTTTAATGTTGACGTTACAACTTGCCCAGCATAGTCCACGTCCAAGAATTATTGTTATTTATCGTCTAGCAATCATAATATTGTACATAATGATGCAAAAAGGTTCCAACCCATAACTATTTGTTATATAAATTAAATACGCTTTACTTAATGTAGAATGAAAGTTAAGTATTGACAAGTTTTGTGGTCTGGATCCTGTTTGCTGTAGTAGTAGAATTCGCTTAAATCTGCGTATTGTTTTGAAATTTAAACCCTTTTTTAGGAGAATCGTCGCGGGCGACAGTGATAAGGGCAACGACAGACTCTCCCCTTTCACCGGTCGGCGCGGGCAATGGAAACAGCAGCGATGTGTGGGCGCCCCGAAATGTTCTAGACGCACTCTTGGGAGCTCCGAGACCGCCTCGAAGACCGGACTTCGCTGGTCGAATGGCAGCCGGAAATCGCGTGGCCACACTTTATCAACACTTGCAGCAAGATGTGGAAACGCCACATTGACGTGGAAACGTCATTACGTGAAGACTGTTTGTATTGTAATATATGATGATGTATTATAAAATAAGAGTCCAGTTATAAATAAATATAATCTATGATTTTATCTACTGACTTGTTTCATTTATTCATTTTAGAAATTCTGGCCTGTGATTAGCTGGCCATTTCATGTACCATAACAGCCAGCCAATCGTAGTCCAAAATGATCTGCCCTAGAACAAATACTGCATGAGGAGCTATTCTGTATCTCAGAGGCTATGGAAATCAACGGAAAACTACTAAACTGTCAAACCTGCATACGGTTGTACCTTATTGTTACATTATTACGGTTTACCAGTTCTTAGCAACTTCCAATAGCCACTGGTGCCCGTTTTCACACCAACCAACCTAACATCGCCTAAGTAGGAGTCCCTTTACGTAGGTAGCCCATAAATACGTATTCCCTTACGGCTTACATAGTCAGTTCCACTTTTAATAGGTGTCTCCTAGATTCGTGACAGGTAACTAACTTGGGTAGCCTATAAAAGCTAGGGAACGTTGGTGAAAACGGGTATGAGATAGAGAATTATAGTCCTACCGGCTGTTATGTCATCTGTGATTTTTATGACAGAGCACCACTCTGTCAGTCTTTGTCTGTGTACTAAGAAGATTTTCTAAGGAATTAAGGAGAAGGGAAAGGTGATTAGACCAGGGTAGATCATTTTTAAAACGAAAAAAAATAGTAGTAGGATGAAACCCATTAGAAAAGGAGGGGAATATTATAAAGATGAAAGGAAAAATAATTTACGGGCGATCTGAGGTCGGGAAGGGGTGGGGGTGAGTTTTTAAGGGGGAAAAACGGTTTTTCTCGATTTCCGGCAAAACTAAAAGTCCTATCGAAAAAAGTCAAATGGCAAAGTTGTAGGTAATAAAAAGATCTAAAACTTTTGTATTTACACTTTTTTCACATAACCTCAAAATTTATGTGAAAAATTCAAAAAACCAAGTTTTTGGTTTTTTATTTTTATCTTTTACAAAAATTATTTTTTTTTAACGAAATTTGGTGAAAACTTACCTTTTTATGTCCCAAATACGCTGTAATTTATTTGATTAAAAATATTTATTTTTTCACCTTATTTTGAATTAATATCGAAAAAATTAGGGTAATTTTCAATCGAAAAGTCACCCGTCAAAATATCAGGTTTTTTCAAAAAGTTGGTATGTTTTCTGTTCGTTGAAATCTCTACTTTCCGATGGTGAAAAAAAAAAATATATGTTACTACAGTAAATCTTCTCAGAAAATAATTTCAATCTTTAGGTTATGTTACGTTAAGCATACTATTTTTTAAAGAAAATATTAGATTTTAATGTTTGAGTTGATTTTCTTGAAGATAATTGTGACAAGTTTACTTAAAAAAATAAAAAAAAATTTTTTATCTGTATCAATCAACTCAAACATTGAAATCTAATATTTTCTTTAAAAAATAGTATGCTTAACGTAACATAACCTAAAGATTGAAATTATTTTCTGAGAAGATTTACTGTAGTAACATATATTTTTTTTTTTCACCATCGGAAAGTAGAGATTTCAACGAACAGAAAACATACCAACTTTTTGAAAAAAGCTGATATTTTGACGGGTGACTTTTCGATTGAAAATTACCCTAATTTTTTCGATATTAATTCAAAATAAGGTGAAAAAATAAATATTTTTAATCAAATAAATTACAGCGTATTTGGGACATAAAAAGGTAAGTTTTCACCAAATTTCGTTAAAAAAAAAATAATTTTTGTAAAAGATAAAAATAAAAAACCAAAAACTTGGTTTTTTGAATTTTTCACATAAATTTTGAGGTTATGTGAAAAAAGTGTAAATACAAAAGTTTTAGATCTTTTTATTACCTACAACTTTGCCATTTGACTTTTTTCGATAGGACTTTTAGTTTTGCCGGAAATCGAGAAAAACCGTTTTTCCCCCTTAAAAACTCACCCCCACCCCTTCCCGACCTCAGATCGCCCGTAAATTATTTTTCCTTTCATCTTTATAATATTCCCCTCCTTTTCTAATGGGTTTCATCCTACTACTATTTTTTTTCACTTTTTATTATTTTTAAAGGGATCTACCCTGGTCTAGATTGAAAATGCGACATTATAAAATTAATATCTTATATTTGTTCAATAAAAACTACATTGTGGGCCCGTGTGCCCGGCGCCCGGGTAACACGACCTTTGTATTCATCTTGTTGCATATAAACTCTGCGGGCAGACTGTGTCATAAGGCAATGGAGTGACGGCCTGCTCGGCCACGTCAAGGCATCTGGTCCGGAGCTCGCGGCGACCCCCTCCCCTCCCCACCCTCCCCCACCTTCCCTCGACCCGCTCCCCCTCGCCGCCCAACTTTACAATTATTGGAATGTCACGCGGGATGCGAACTTTCAAACGTGAAACTTATTACAAACGAAACCTTACACTAGGCCCGTCGCGGGCCGCCCCGCATGCGCTCGCGCGGTGTCGTACGTCACACTCGCAGAGCGCCCGGCGAGTCCGTCCGAGTCGAAACGCATCCGAAATATTAATAATAATACCCTATAAAACTTACAAAATCGACCGGTCTTAAAACTTAACGCTAATATTTAAAATTAAACGGAATTGAAAAATAAATTACCTAGGTACAATATTTTAGTCTAAGAGCTATGTATAGGCGCGCGGGGGTGCGGCGCGCGGGGGTCAGTGCGTGGCTTCGCGCAGCTTCTTGGCGAGCGGCGCCGCGTCCGGCGCGTCCGCCGCCGCGTCCAGCGAGCTCTCCTCCGCCGAGCTCGCTTCCTCCAGTGCTCTGTGCGAGAGAAACGTTTGCCGTTAATATAATTGAAGGCATTTGTGGGAATGGGCGTGACATGGGAGTCTATAATAGTGTTCCATAGTCAATTTTGGACTTGCATTTACATAAGTTTAAGAAATCTATTAAAGAATGCTCTGGAGTTACTAATTTTACGTATGATTACGTAGATTCTATGTGTGCATCGTGAATGGGTGAAAGTCCAAGAAACTCTTCTTATCATGCTAGTTCTTTTATTGTGACGACAGTAACTGTCGTTATACACGGAACGCACTCTCCAAAGTATATTTGATAGAAAACCCATAGACAGGCGACATCGCGTCGGTTCTGAAAACAGCATCTTCGCCTGTGTTAGTGGTTAGAAGATATAAAAATATCGACCGGAGAGAGAGTGACTCACGGCCAACTTCCTAACTCCGGACTAATACTGAGAATTTCTTGACTGAAAAACCCAATAGATTTTATGGTCCGACCCGGGATCGAACATGGGACCTCGTCATTTGCAATGGAACTTGCTAACTACTACACCAAGGAGGCAGTCAAAAGAAATACGTACCGTTTGGCGCGCGGCGTGCTGACGGTCGAATCGGAGTTGTCGGAGGGAGAGGCGGGGGTGGCGGGGGTAGCGGGGGACGTCCCTTTCGCGTCCATTGAGTCTTCTGTGCACGACGTTGTGTCATCGTTTACTGATTCCACTCCTAATTTACCTATAACAAGACAAAATTTAAAAAAAACCTGTTGATTTAAATACCTAGCTAAAGAAAAGGTCATCCGGGCAAAAATATTTACGGTTCTACTAACAAATAACAACCATCGTTTAGGAACTTCCTAGAAACAATTCGTTGTTCACAGACAAGTCGTTGCTTTTTAGCCTTCTAAAATTCGCACCAAAGAGTCGATGCCATTTTGCGCAAGGGCCGGTTCAATCTCATTGTATTTATAAGTCGATGTAAAACCAGTAATAGCTGCATTACCCCCTGGTGGTAGAAAATCTGTAGGTGTAGCTATGAATTAGTATGGCGTGTATTCACTTCTGTTGGCAGTTCCCATGACTGCCCATGTTTTTTGTAAATTTTGGAATGGCAGTAGTTATATTGATTGTTTCAAAAATTGGGGCGAATACATTATATTGTGTATCAGAAAAATATTCTCGGTTGCCATTTGTGAAGGGTGGTTCCTGTATGACGTGTTTTCACTTCTGTCGGCAGTCCGGATGACTATCCGTGTTTTTTTTTAATTTTGGAGTGGCAGCTGGTTTGCCGTGAGAAATTCTAAAAATTATGTTGAATATATTTCGCTCATTTGCGACAAGGGTGACATAATTCAAAATCGACGACGAGAGAATTCTCTTGTTAGAGAGTAATGTTTTGTGGATGCTGCGGTCTCGAAACAACACAGCGGCCAACAAAGCGACAGCTCTCGCTCTTATTTTTTTGTGCTTAGCGTAATGTTGTTTTTATAGCAAAAAGTATAAATTTTCGACACTAAAATTGGTGAATTTTGAATTATGTCACCCTTGTCGCAAATGAGCGATTTATCAGAAGGTTATACTCACCGTTGCCATTTGTGGAGGGTGGTTCCAGGTTGCTCTCGTCGCTGGGCAGTGGGGAGCCTCCGTTTGAGGGCACGGTGAGGTTGGGCTCTTTGCCGAGTAGTTCTGGCTGCAGGTCTGAGACTATATTGTGTGTCCATAATGCCAGTTCGACCATGTGAGGTGACCATTTTTTACCACAGCCGTTTTGTTCCTGTTAACAAGATTGACAAAAATTTGATTTGAAGTAGGTTGCTGCTTAAATTACTGTTACCTAATACATAGATTTTTCCTAAGTTCACGCGCAATTTGATTCAAAATATTGTACCTCGGGATTTAGTAGAACTATTTTATAACTGGAACAGTATTTAAATCTGATTTACGCTTTCGATTTGCGAAAGTTTCACAGGAAAAAAGGATGGGTTGACATCAGCCAAGTACACAAATCACGTCATAGTAAGAGCACGTGCCAACGGTCTTCGAAAGCAGGATGTTATAGACCGTGCAAAGTGGAAGAGACTTTGCATTTAATTATTTATTTTATTAGCTATTCCGTGCTCCGAGCTTCGAAGAATGATCACACCAAATTAGTTACAAATAATAAAAAGTGTAAATTCGATTAAAATAAACTATCAATCAATGATAAAAATTTAAGTAAACTGAAACCTAAAAATATGATCACCAAAATCTTTTTCTATGAAAGGGGACACCTGTTGAAAAAAAAAGAGATTTAGCAAAAAAGCAGTTTTCTATTAAAATAATCTGTTTCAGTATTGATAATTCGATGAGTCTCGTACAATAGCATCTTGTAGAAGAAGACTTTTACTCTGTCCTTTCTAAAACCTCATAATATAAAACGAGCGAGCTATGTTTTGTCTTTGTTTAAAACCACTAAAGTCCCTGGTAAACGCTAGGAGGAGGAAGAATATTAGTATGGTTAAAATGGCTACCAACCTTATTTAATCTATCACAGACGTTTCTAATATGTTTAACAAAGTTGAGGTATTCCTTGGCAGTGTAATCGCTCCCTTCCATTTCGGGGATGGCCTGTATGCACTCGTCGGCCATGAAGGGCGCGATCTCCGGGCTGGCCGCGGCGAGGAGCGCCGACGCCGTGGCGGTCCCCACCCCCTTGAGGTTACTGAGCGCTGTCATGGCGGACTCTATGTTGGGCAACTTCTTGAACGCCTTCTTTGTCTCTTGCATTACCGCCCTCGGTGTGTTCACTTTTATGAGGTACGATAACTGTGGATAGAATTTCCCCCTCTGGAACAAATTTTGTTTAGTTAAGTACTTATCTACTGGATATGCAGAATATTATTACAAGAATCTAAATATATAAAAGGAAAAGGTGACTGACTAACTGATCTTTCAACGTACAGCTCACACTGAACGAATCGGGCTGAAATTTGGCATACAGATAGCTTTTATGACGTAGGCATCCGCTAAGAAAGGATTTTTGAAAATTGAAGCACTAAGGGGATAAAATAGGTGTTTGAAAAATCGACCTAACGTGGGCGAAGCGGCAGGTAAAAGCTAGTTTTATATAAGTGGAGAATTTTGTCAAAGACAAGGGCTGCTGAAGTGGCGACCCCACACCGGGAAGCGTAGTGTTGGCAGACCTCCCACTTACGTACGCTTAAATTATTGTGATTTAAAGGCCGATTTTGACGAATGTCTTCGCGTTATGGCCCTATTTTTGAAATAAAAGTGAATTTGGAAAATTTTGAGATGTGGCCCTTTAGTTCTGAAGCAGCATGTCTGTGGAAGAAGAGATATGTCCGTCGTCTAATCCCTTGATATAATAAAAGAACCTTACCCAGGGCATATAGGGCGTAGGTTTACAGCTACCTCGACTAACATAGGAAATACAAGGCGATAACTTTGCGTGTAGAATCTTTGCATAGTAGTATGTTGAGAGTATTTATTACTTACAGCTTGTTTCCATTTCATGAGTTGCACCAATTCCTCGTGCACCATGTGCGCGTCTTTGCCCCTTGATTTGATTTTCTTTGGTAATTCATTCTGGTACCTGCAATGTCAATAGAGTTTTTTTTTTTGTTATTGTAAATTGTAATACATAAAATTACGATGGTACGGGACCCTTCGTGTGCGATTCCAAATCGCACTTGGCTGGTCTTTATTAGAAACAAATACATTTTACAACTAGATTTACTTCAAATACAATTTGTTGGTTTGTTTGTGTGTCTATTCTTCCGTATGTAATGCTTTCGTGTATCTCAATAGGTTTTATAAATACATATCAAAAATTCCGAGGCCGGCGGAATTCGAACCCACATCTCTCTGGGAATCGCGCCCGAGTGTGTTAACCGTTACACCACGTGTTTCGTGTATCATTCATCTAATGAAGCTGTAATAGGTTTACTTATTGTTTTTCGACTAAAATTTAGCTTATAATATAAAACGGTCTATGTCGATCTTTAAGTTATCTGTCCTACTTTGTCTGACTCTGTCTGTCTTACTCTGTCCATGTAAAAAAAAGATTCCGATGAATTGATTCCTCCTTTTTTGGAAATTGGTCAAAAATTAAGTCGATCCGTAGCTCTGTTAAGGTGTGCAGGAAGGAAAAACCAACCAACAATTACACTTTCACAATTTAAAAAAAATTGACAAAAAAAACAGAGACTATTGGTACTAAAGAATTATGCCGAAAAAGTTGTACAATAAAATTTTGAAAAAAGTTATTATTTTGGGTATAGGGGACTATACGTAAAGTGGGATGATATTTTTTTTTACTCGTCTATCTTACCGTTGGAAAGGTCTATCAAAGGTATTGGCGATAATATGAACATTTTTTCGATTTAGGGATCCGTTTGGGAAATAGTGAAAATTTTCTTCCGCGTAGGGCGTCCTTCCCCTCTAATTTTATTCCATTAATCCTATCCTATTTTTATTTATTTTATATAATATTATTAATGCGAAAGTTTGTATGTTTATTACTCAATCACGTCGCAACGACTGAACATTTGGCTGAAACTTGGCACAGAGATAGATTATAGTTTGGAATAGGACATAGGCTATATACTTTTTATCCCGGGAAATAAGAGTTCCCGCGGGATTATAAAACCTTAATCCACGCGAACGAAGTCGCGGGAATCATCGGGTATTATTATATATTTGATATTTATTTTATGTTGCTTTGGGGACTTACGTACTGTCGATTATAAATTATTAATACTTATAATTGTACCTGCATAGTAAAGACTTTATATCATTGAACTTCGGGTTCCAGCTCCTCAAACGTAATGATGTAAGTTACATGGGGATTTAGAAACTCCTTTGTGCGTTTATTTTTAACTGACTTCAAAAAAAGGAGGTTATCAATCGGACACGTATGTGTGTAATAAAAATATTCACATAACACATTTCTATAATACTACGGCTACATTGTCGGGATTCGGCAAATATTCGCATTATCGCGACAAGTGTGGCCGAGTATTTCGTTGAATCGCGATGTAGTATTCGTACGAACACAAATCCTTATCGTGGCTCTGTCAGGAATCTAAATAACAAGTTGCTAATGTAGATAAGAATATCGCGTTCAACCGAACACGATATTTTTATCGCGACACCGCGATACGAATTATCGCACGATAATATAGCCGCAGCATTAGGGCTCCAAAGAAATATACAAAATTTTATAAATGTATGTCCTTGTATGTACTTATGTACGTTTGTACATGCATTCCTCCGAAACTAGTTATCGACTTATGATCATTCTTTTTATTTGCTTACACCTACTTACAAGTTAGGGAACAGTAAAGATTTCATCAAAATTTGTTCAGTAGTTTTTATGATAAGGACCCTTTGCAGTTTTTCTTTATATTGAAGTTGATTTAATGTTTCTTAAAATAGCTTGTTTATTATTTTAGATTAGAATTCATTAATGAACTTAAACTTAAGTGCCCACTCCCTATAATTTTTAAGTTTTAAATAAATGACGACACTGATGCGTCATGCAGCGCTTGTCCGGCTCGGCGAACTGGCAAAGTCATCATAAATACATGCATAAACAAAAATTATTTTTATACTCTGTGTGTAGATACGTTTGCAATCAGTATTTTGAAAAGTATTTTTTGTTTATCGCAGAATATCAAAAAGCCGGTTAAAGGTGTGGACTGAAAACTGAAAGGTCGGTTCGAATCCCACGTGTTGCATTATTGTCGTACCCACTCCTAGCACAAGCTTTTCGCTTATTTGGAGGGGAGAGGAGAATATGAGTCAATTTCAGTTTGGCTAATATTCCTTAAAAAAAAAAGATGCCACGAAATTTTTAAAAACCTAAATGCAGGCGAACTGGCGAACTAAGTTGCGGACATCATGTAGATATGAATATTTGTTTTTTTAATTATTTTATTACCTACTGGGTGTTGCCGGCAACATCTTGCGTATTTAATTTTCCGTTGCGTTTTTGTTTTTTGCGAAAGAAATACTAGGTGTAAATTATTCTTTTACAATCTTCGACCCGCCTGAAAAATTCCGCTAAATCTGAGCCCTATGAGCTGTTTCGAAAATTAGCCTGTAGGTAAAAACGGCCAGAAAAACTTTTAAAAATTTGCTTTTGGCTTCTGCTGTTTTTGAAATGTATGCTACAGCTGACGCCCGCGACTTCGTCCGCTTGGATTAAGTTTGTAAAAATCCCGTGGGAACTCTGATTTTTGCGGGATTTGCGGGATTGCTATTTTCCAGGACCTCAAATACACCCATGCAAAAAATTACGTTGATCCGTCGGTTCGTTGCTGCGTGATTGAAGGACAAACCAACAAACAAACACAATTTCGAAATTATAAAATCAGTAAGGATTTTTATATGCTTAATAAAAGTTACCTATTCGAAGTCACAGTCAAACAAATAATTTTTATTAAGATTCTGCACTCAAAGGGAACCACAGCCTATTACTAAACCTCCGCTGTTCGTCCGTCCGTCCTGTCTGTCTGTCTGTCAGCGGGTTGTACCTAACGAACCGTAATTTGAAATTTTCACAGAATTTCTATTGTCGTTAAAACAACAATTAATAATTAAAATGTTAAAAATTATTAGAGGTCTCCATAAAATAAACTTGTTTTTGCTCGATCTTAATAAATAGCTAGACTTAAATCTTGTATGATGGTACGGAACCGTTCGTGTGGGGGTCCGACTCGCACTTGACCGATTTTCTGATTTAACTTTTTGGATAAACGAACAAAGCTAAATAAATTACTTAAGAAAATGTAATTTTTGACATAAATCCGAATTAAGTTAGTATATTTCATAATAATTTGACAAAAAATTTGTTATCTGTAGTTAACGGAATTATTCCAGTCAGGAAAAGTTTGTATTAATAAATTATTCTTGTCATTCATGATTATTAAAAGGTGAGCTTGCAAAATTTTTAAAATATTTCCTACTTATGGAATTAGAATGTTAAAAAACCCCATGGTTTGATAAGGCTAAGCCAAGATATTCCTATACAATTTTCAAAAAACGAACCGAAACGTAAAAATGTTTATAAAATAAAATAGATGATGACAATTTTTTAAAGTTCTGCATAGGTACCTACTAAGCCTTTAATTTCATGGTCAAATTATTTTGACCATGAAAATAGGCCTAGTAAAAAGGCACTTTATTTGTTTAAAAGATGGATTATGGAACACTTAAAAATCGATGTATTCTTTAAAAAATTTAAATCGGAAAGTGGTTGGATTGTGTCAAGACATGTGTAAGATGTAATAGTAGCAACTTGATGAGTCATTCTTTTTTAAAAGAATCATGAAAGAAATAGGAACTGCCCAGGCAATAACTAATATGTTATGCTTAAGGCTTGCTCAAGACTACTATTGAAGTTCCATGTAAGAATAAAAACATTTAAAATGATGACAAAATAATATTACAACGCTAAATGGCAAGTCACCATTTTGAACGGATGTGAGTTGTATTCAACAAAGCATTGTATCATCCAGCCACAAGTAGTTAGAAATACAATAACATTTTATGAGTATTATAAAGAATAATATTTAGTATAGGAATCTAGGCAGTCGTGAGGGAACGTGTGAGACAAGTACATAATAAATGCATTTTACGACCGATGATACGTAAAGGACAGCCACCATTTTATAACGCCTAAGCGCGGCGATATTTTGCCCCACACTGGCTTCAGGAAAAACGATAGTGTCAAATTGACATCGATCCCACGTGACGCAGTGATTTTAATGAGCCGTCCGCGGACTAGAGATGCAGTCCGCGAGGGAGGTAGCTATCAAATCAGTTTGCACGGATACACACACAATACAAGTTCATTGACACGCCACGGCCGCATTTTCTCCTCCGAAAGACGTTCGCACTTACCAGTTGTCCAATTTTATGAGTTCCTCTGGTTTCTTTGTTTTCCGTTCAGCTTTCAATTTAATCGCTTGTGGGTATAACTTTAAAACACTGTCAAATTGTTCTGCATCTGCCTCCAGAAAGAAAGTAGACGTGTCTTTCGCGGTAGCCATTGTGAACGTTCTAAATGTACAACACAGTTGCTCTGCGTACCTATTTAGTTAGCTATAGCGCCGAACTCGACGCGGCGGCAGCACCTGGCCAACTGGGCGCCCTCTCCCCACTCGTCGCCATCTTGTCGACGAACCTCGTTATGACGTTCGATATTATTATTACTAACATCTACTTTATTTTTTGGCCTATTTTACATTTAGATTTACTCTTTTGTCACAATATTAAGAATTAAATAAGCATCTAAAACAATAATACACAGATTTATAGACTTATATCGTCGTTTTGCTTCGTGATTAAAATAAAAAGTATGCTCACCAAACGTAGCAAGGTTATAGCGGTCGCACTCCGAGCCGTGGCATTGTACTGTAATCAGGTCTCCACAAATGATATCGGGATAGGGGAAAATTGATTCCATTTTGTAAAACCACACCATTGCACCAATATAACTAAGAGATTTTTATAATTTGACACCAATAAAACGTAAAGTTCACAATTATGTTAGTCACGTCGACCTCGGCGCACTATCAATTTCCTTAAACGTGACGCAACTCACGACACCGTTCTACCGAAACGACTTTGGTAAACACGCATATTTTCCGTTGCAATGCAGTACACACTGAGCTCGGAGTAGTCATGAAGTAGTAACTAATGGTACATAAGGCATTTAGGTAGTACGCCGTACATATCACCGGGGTGGAACGTCACCACACCAATCGGCTTTGTTGTTTTGATAGATCGCCACGTGCTTTGCTCCCTCTTTTTAATTTTCTCTTATATCCGTTCCGTTAAGATAAGCCGCTAAGCCAATATAAAGCGAACTTGTTAGGTACTTGTAGATCTTGTAATATCTTCACACCGTAGTGTCACGTCTATACGGTTACAGTTAATAACTTTTTAAATGATGATAGGTACTTGCTTTCATTGTCCTTAAAAAATAATTGATTGATTCGTACAGGATTCATTATGATTGAAATCGATTTTCTATAAAATCAAAACAAGAGTCTCAATTATGTTCAAACACATCTTCTAAAATAAAATAATTGTTAAAGGTCTATTCTTTCACCTAAATTGCTTGGTATTGTACCTACCTATATATTAATTGGTTGGTTTGGTACCTACAATTCATTTAAAACAGGAACAGTCGGAGAAGCCCTCTCGCTTGCAATGGCTTGCAATAGTCTCATCAAAATCGGTTTAGGTTGAAAGGTTTACGTCCTTAGATTATGTAAATATTCTTAGTTTACGTCAGTTTTTTAAATAGATAGATGCTATAATTTTGTTGAGTTCACAAGTACTGAACAGTCGATTGGAAAGACGAGCAAAATGATGTTTCATAAGACCATAATCCTTAGAATTCCGTTTAAATCAATAAAGCTGCCAGCGCGTGACGGGGTGTAATATTATACAAGGTGTTTGTTAATGTGTATAACTTACCAGCAACCACCCATGCACTTTGACCCTATAAACACAATGGCGGTGGTAAAAAGTAAAAATTAATTATCAAAAACTTTCATACAAAAATAATTAATTAATTAAGAAAAAAACATTTTGGAAACCCTAACTAGACATAATAACAACACGCCACATAAATCCCTTTCAATTCCTGATTCCCTAGTACCAAACAAGTTCGATGTTTAGAAAGAGTCGTAAATTCTTACCGAGTGCCGCGCACTTGATGTCACGTGATGCCTTTTCGGAATAGGTAGGTAAGCGCGAAATCACTGACGACCTTTGCTGACGACTGACAAGTCGACCACTTTGCCTCGTTACTACGTACACTACGTCAGTAGTGGTGATGACCGGATAACGAGGTCTAGGTTCGAATCCCGGGTCGGTTCAAAATTACACACGCCTTGCTTTATTGGGTTTCTGACAAGAAATTATCAGTATCGGCCTGGAGTTAAATTACAAAGTTGGCGTTGTGTCACTCCCGTTCCTCGGAGAACATGTTATCAATGATAAATTTTAAGATTAATTAAAGCCCACCAACCGCAGCTGCAGCAGCTTGGAGGCAGTGTTGGCATTAATCGATTAATTTTTTAATCAATTAATTAATCTGATTAATTTTAATCAGATTAAATTAATCATGATTAAAATAATCATGATTAAAAAAGTAATCATAATCATGATTAATGAATTTAATCATTAATCATTAATCGTTAATTGATTAACTTTTTTAATTTGATTAACTTGATTATAAACTAATACATCCATCAATGTTTTTACTATATATTTATAGCTACTCGTGCTGATTCGCTGACTGACTCGCTCACTGTCTGACTCATTGATCACCTCTCCTGTAAAATTTTGTATGAAAAATAAATTTTTCACTCATGGTTTCGTATGGAGGACAAAAATTCATTTGGTGCAAAAATATGTAGAGAGCTGATGATTAAGGATTTCGGAGACGGGTGAGGAGCACGGCCAGGGTATCGAAGATAGAGGGGGAGTATTCAAACAAAAGTCATTCGAAACCTCATCAAATTGGTAGGAAGCTGACAAAAAATTCAAAATGGTGGATTCAAGAGAGAAGCCAGCGGGCGTTAAACAGCGCGCGCGGCGTGGCGCGGTGGTGTGCCTCGCCCCGCGCGCGCGCGCCCTCTACGGTACCGAACCGCTCGAACAAATCACTATCGCTCGGTCGTCGACGAAGGCGGGCAGTGCGATATCACCATCCCTACGCTTCGATGTAAAGCGAAGTCCGCGCTCGGCACGTATCATATTATGTACCTAAACAATTAGAATTAAATATACTTGACGTTAATTGCACCTACGACTAGTATTTCGCTTGAAAATTCATATTGTAGGTATCAAGCATAGACTACGTCATGGAGCTCTAGGTCCTGGCTCTTCAATCCTGATGCTGCAGGGTAGTGTCTACCTAAGCTGTGAGGATTTAGAGACTGTCAGTTTAGAATTGATATTGTTGGTCTTAATAATCTTTACTTCCTTATCCTAAGTAATCCTTACTAATATTTTAAATTCGAACGTGTGTTTGTTTGTTGGTTTGTCCTTCAATCACGTAGCAACGGTACAACGGACTGGCGTGATTTTTGCAAGGGTATAGTTGAGGACCGGGAGAGTGACATAGGCTACTTTTTATCCCGGAAAAACAAAGAGTTCCCGCGAGATTTTAAAAACTAAATCCACGCGGACGAAGTCGCGGGCATCAGCTAGTCACACTAATATTTGTAGGAACGCGAGCATCACCAATCATCAGAAGTGAAACGGAAGAAGCGCCATCTAGTGACGGTAGTCTTGTAACGTTACAAGACTACCGTCATGAAACGTTACAAGACTACCGTCACTAGATGGCGCTTTGAACAAAAATCACTCTGATCCTACTCTCCTACATAATTATTATAAAGCCGAAAGTCTGTGTGTGTGTGTTTGTTAGTTTGTTTGTTTGTGTGTGTGTGTGTGTGTTTGTGTGTGTGTGTGTGTGTGTGTTTATTACTTCTTCACGCCGCAACGAATGAACCGATTTCGCTGAAATTTGGCATGGAGATAGCTCATACCCAGAAATAAAACATAGGCTCCATTTTATCCCGGAAAATTACAGAGTTCCCATGGGAATTGAAAAACCTTGATCCACGCGGACGAAGTCGTGGGCATCGTCTAGTAGATAATAAAATGATACTGGTTATATTGAAGTACTTAGTTTCTCACCTTTCTTTTCATCAAAATATATTCAAATTCAAATTCATAATTTATTTATTTAATGTAGGCTACCTTGTAGGTCTTATGACACGTCATAAATCTACTACCGGTTCGGAATGCAGATTCTGTTATATAAAGTGTTAATTTGGTTTGCTCAACTATTTCGTGTTCCTACGATCTTTTTTGACGACAGAATTTGCTTGCAACCGGAGCAGCTTCCACTCATAAAGGCGGTCAAACGCCGACTGATTGATATTTGAATTGAAATTTGAATTTTTAAATGAAATAAACCAGTGACCGAGTAAAATTAAAATAACCCTTATTGTATACTATTTTAAGATTCAGTTTAAACCAAAATATGTGAAAAAGTACACGCGATGCTTTATTTTATTTTTTATACTATTTTTACTATTTTTTTCTTTGTGTTTTTTTATTCGATGACAAGATACCCCTTGACTGCGATCTCACCTGATGGTAAGTGATTAGTGACGATGCAGTCTAAGATGGTAGCGGGCTAAATTGGAAGGGGTATAGCAGTATCAATTCAACCCATACCCCTAATCGGTTTCAACACGCCATCGTGCCGGGACGCTAAATCGCTTGGCGGCACGTTTTTGACGGTAGGGTGGTAACTAGCCACGGCCAAAGCCTCCCACCAGACCAGACCAGAGACAATTTAGAAATAATAAATTACTAAATTGCCCCCGCCGGGAATCGAACCCGAGACCTCCCCGTTATAAGACCACAGCGCTCACCACTGCGCCAGGGAGGTCGTCAAAAATTGTGTTTGCAAATAGCTGTTTAATTTCGACGAAAAAGAAATGGCGAGAACGAGCAATGACCACAGGCAGAAAAAAATCCTTTATAATTCGAAGACAATACCAATATGATATTGAGTATTGGGTGGTGACGAGTGGTGATGAGTGGTGATGAGTGGGTGGTGATGAGTAGTGATGAGTGGTGATGAGTGGTAATGAGTGGTGATGAGTGGTGGTGAGTGGTGATGAGTGGTGGTGATGGGTGGTGATGGATGGTGATGAGTGGGTGGTGATGAGTGGGTGGTGATGAGTGGGTGGTGATGAGTGGCGATGAGTGGTGATGAGTGGTGGTCAGTGGTGGTGAGTGGTGGTCAGTGGTGGTGAGTGTGCTGACTGCTTAGTGTGCTGAGTGCTGGTGAGTGGTGGTGAGTAGTGAGCGGTCAAAATTAACAATAAATTACTGCAAAATCGGAAAATAAATAAATAAGTAGTTAATAGATAGTTAATCAAAAATAATTAATCAGATTAACGATTAATGATTATGATTAATTAATCGTTAATCAAATTTTTGATTAATGATTAAATTAATCGTTAATCAAATTTTTGATTATGATTTTAATCATTAATTTTTAATCGTTAATCAGATTAACTTTGGGCCAACACTGCTTGGAGGTATGGATGTACTTGGATTGGAGGGTCTAATTAGGTTCATCTCTAAATAACTTGCGAGTGGCACAGGTCTCCCTTCCAGATTGATTTAGTTTAGACTCAAGAAGCTCAAACAGAGCCGCCCCTAGTTTCCTAACTCTAGGCCGGTACTGGGGGTTTCTTGGCAGAAACTCAACTCTAAAAATGTTATGACCGACTACGCAGGATTCGAACTCAGACCGCAGCAGATTTGCAACCGAACACTCACAAACTCACACACATGATTATGTCATAAATACTCCATTCCACAGTTCACTTAACAGAGACGCAATCGATAGTTGATTATACCGCAACCGTTCACGTGCAACTGCGTTGTAAATTGTAATCCCAAAAAATTAAAGCCGCAAGACGAATGTTGCCAGTCATGATTTTGATTTTACCCGTTTTTCTTAAAAAAAAAAATCCCTTTTTTTTATTCAATGACAAGATAGCCCTTGACTGCGATCTCACCTGATGGTAAGTGACGATGCAGTCTAAGATGGTAGCGGGCTAACTTGGAAGGGGTTTAGCAGTGTAAATTCAACCCATACCCCTAATCGATTTCTACACGCCATCGTGCCGGAACGCTAAATCGCTTGGCGGCACGTCTTTGACAGTAGGATGGTAACTAGCCACGGCCAAAGCTTCCCACCAGACCAGACCAGAGACAATTTAAAAATTATAAATTCCTAAATTGCCCCCGCCAGGAATCGAACCCGAGACCTCCCAGTTATAAGACTACAGCGGTCACCACTGCGCCAGGGAGGTCATCGAATCCCTAGTCCTAAAACAATATTTTGACTTTCTTTTGGCAAATAACTTGTAAAATGAAAAACTGAATACTGTTTTAGGTAGCAATTTAAAAAATACTTATTAACAAAAGTGTTACATTTGAAAAGCCACATTTTCATCTCAAGAACGTACCTAACATTTGGTAGTTACTGTTAGATTCCAAAATTATTAAATGCACTCGCAATTATCACCAATTCCTTTAAAAATAGTTAAGCAAAAATCTTGCATAATACGAGTATTTTGTGTTGATTTTCCCGAGGTAAAGGCAAAATTTCTAAAGACAAACACTATCAAAAAATATTATTTTCTAAGTCTCCTTATTTTCATGGTGCCCTAGTATTCCACGTAATTTTACGATACACCAATATTACTTTGACGCGCCGTGCGAGTAAAGGCGAGGCTACAAACAAGACTTGCGGTTGCGTTTACGCAACGAAAAATTTCATCGCATAGGACATCGTACGAGAAAACTCTGTCCATTAGTTTAGTTTCTAATGAGACATGGACCACACTAAGTACTTTAGTAGAAATTTATCTTTGTATTCTTCCATTGGTTTCTCCCAAAGGACAGGACGTTCCTGATTCAAGAAAATCAGATAATCGTTATCGTAATTAATCATCTTGACATGCACACGCTGGGAAGTGTGGATACCGATAGAATGGTACAGGTTTTTACGGTGCACAGCGGACATTTCCACGGTGCGTTGTGCGACGTCTATGATTTTTACAATGCTGCGACTTCGCACCCCAATGTGTGCTCGCCCTTACCGGCGGGCGGTGTTTCGAAAACACGTACCGGCGCGCCGGTACGTGTTTGGCGGCGCCGCGGCGCCGCCAAAGAAAAGCCGCCAGAGACGCCGCCCGCCGCTAGCTAGAGCGGCACCTGCGGCGAGCACCGGTGAAAATCACCGGTGATTTGCCATTCTCCGGAGATTCACCGGAGATCTCCGGTGAATTCGAATACAGATTTAGCATCAATTAAAATGTTTTTAACTGTTAATGTTCTAGTACAATGCAATGGAATTTTAAGCGCATCGATATTGTGTGAACTCAAAATGATATTAGATGTATTGTAAAGGTTTTAAATAAAAAAAAATATTAAGAAAAAAATATTTTACTTTATTATGATAATTATTATTTAAGGAGGTAGGAAATAATGATAAAGTAATTGTATTTGAATAAATGTTATTAAATAATTAACAATGTTGATCAACAAACTTCTTTTTATTTAAATAATAAAATTACTTGAGTTATGATTCAATAATAATCGGTTAAACACCGATTGCTTTCACCGGAGACTCACCGTCACCGGTGATTCTCCGGTGAAAAATCACTTCTCCGGTGCAAATCACTACGCCAAATACCGCTCGCTTTCAACTTCTAATGCTAGTACTATGCTTGCACTGTACTGCAAGCGATAATAATAATTATTGTATCGTCTTGCAATTGATTTATTATTAAAAATTTCACACACATTCATTCGTTCATTCACATACAGTCATTGTTAATCAAAACCACAACGCGAGATAAAATTACTTGAGTTATGATTCAATAATAATCGGTTAAACACCGATTACTTTCACCGGAGACTCACCGGTGATTCTCCGGTGAAAAATCACTTCTCCGGTGCAAATCACTACGCCAAATACCGCTCGCTTTCAACTTCTAATGCTAGTACTATGCTTGCACTGTACTGCAAGCGATAATAATAATTATTGTATCGTCTTGCAATTGATTTATTATTAAAAATTTCACACACATTCATTCGTTCATTCACATACAGTCATTGTTAATCAAAACCACAACGCGAGATATTAATTACCTGCAAATAAAGAGGCGGCAGTCACTTTATGGATTACGTAGGTACGGACTTTAACTTATGGAGTCCGAAAGTAGTCGGGAATATTCTTGCAAAAATACGAGATTTCTAATCGGTTTTCGCTCTACTGAACAATACTACAGGTTACAGGTTTAATTGCATGCCGATTAATGATTAGGTATCGCATCTGGAATATTTTATCGCAACGTTATAGCATAGCAAGTAGTACGTTGTAGGCCGAGACTAGGATACCAGCGCAGTAGTAGAATAGAAGTACTTTTAAGATTTTTCATTCATATTTTTATCGTTGGCAGTTCATCGCCATTGAATCAGCTGTTTTAAAGGGCTGCCACCGACACATTTATGGTGAATTTTTGAAGTCCTCATAACTTGGCCAGGATATGAGCTACACGTCTCATGATATTTTTTCATGTATCTATACACCGACCCCAACTTATGGGTTTCGGTAGGATAGGGACATTAACTAACACCTTGTATTTATGGATATTGATTTAGGTAAAACAAGTTAAACACAATCAAATATAAAAAGTATGATACTTAAAAAAGGAATTTGATCTGTTTTAGATCTAAGTGGAATTAGTAGGAGTCTAAAAATATGCCAAAATATTCAAAAAGCTAATGCTGCGGACTAAGTTCGAGACGAGGAATGGTAATATTTTATATTTTGTGTCAATTTGCCAAAAATCACTTTTTGATAAATCATTTTGGAAAATAGGTAACACGTCATGTTATGTACCTATTATTATTAGGGTTCCGTACCCGAAGGGTAACCAACGGGGCCCTATTACTGAGCTTCCGCTGTCCGTCCGTCCGTCCGTCAGTCAGCGGGCTGTCTCATCATCCGTAATAGGTAGAGTTCAAATTTTCATAGAATAGTGTATTTCTGTTGCCGCTAGATAACAAATAATAAAAATAAGAAAAAATTAAAAAGAATTAAAAGGGGCTCTCCTAGAAACGTTTTTTTTCGGCGTCTTTTGGTACGGAACCCTTCGTATACGAGCCCGACTCGTATTTGACCGGTTATTTTATTTATTTTGTGTAGTCTCAACTCAAGCTCAACAATTTTGCATTTATCTTTTAAATGGCGTAAGTATAAATAATCTTATCGGATTATGCAATACAAATACAACTTTGTATACTTACCTACTAAAGAGGTCGATTGTTTTTTATCCACAACTCAAAAAATTCGAGATTCTAATACTCATACTCAATAGGAGGTTAAAGTTTCCCGGAGTTTTGCAAATTACTATTTCATAGATTTCGACATTTAGATACATTACATACCTGGTCTACCGATACCGAAGAATTTTTTTTTCTTGTCTATTACTTATTTATCAAAATTAAAATTGTTTAGACGCTCAAGTTTTAATTTTATCCAAAATTCAAGGTATTTCAGAGTTTTTTTTAAAATTTTGTATTTAGTATGAGGTATTTCTAGGCTGAAATTTTATTTCCTCTATAAAAGAATTAAAGTATTTTTTTAAATAAGATTTTTCAATTTTATCCTGTATTTGGACGTGTTGAAAACAATCTGCGCATTTGGAAAAGAATGTACTTACCTACCTACCCTATCAGATCCAATTACGTTCACTATCACAGCTTCACTCTAAACTTCTTTATACCTATTACCTATTAGGTAAGAACGTCTAATTCCAAGCAGATTCTTAATAATTACCTATGTTTTATGGTAATTTAGATAAATTAACTAGGTAGTAGGTAGATGTATTCTCATGGTAGTGGGTAGGCATATTACCATAGATATTACGGTGGACTAATTTTGTATTCATAGGACCGTTGGCTATTTTGTTGTTTCTAAGACATACAACTTTTCATTTTATACCTACAGTTAAAAAGCTTTTAACAGGCCTTTATGCAGCTACCTGACTTTAATCACTAAACCCCCTAAATCTGTGCGCAGTTAATAGAACAAAAAACAAAAACTAAGACGAAATGTTTACAAAACCTTTATTTGACGAGATGGTCTTGCAAAGAATATTACCAATTCCGCCGAAAACGATTAAGCAGTCCTTCTAGTCTGTCCCCTTTACAAAGGCGATTTCTATAGTATGGGGTGAGACACAGGCACGGATGTGGCATGGCGATGGCGGCACAAAAACGTTCCCAAAAGAAGTAAACTAACGCTCGAGGCTCGAGGGTTGATACACAAAAAGTACGAAGGGACGAGCGAGTCGACGAGGGCTCGGCATTCGGGGTTTAATTTTTTATGGATTCCTATCATTTGCAACGGAAAACGTGCTTTGTCAGTGGAATTTTAACTTTATAGTAATAAGCTTAAGATTTAAATTTACGGCGACAATTTTGGCTACTGAACAGACTGCACGCTGTGAAATTGTTAAATGTGAAAATGTTTTTGTTTAAATTAATGTTAACAATATGTATTACGTTTCACGTTGAAGCTATTTTATTTTAAAATATTTTTTCAAATATTTATGAAATTTTTATGAAATCTATGAGTCATGCGTATGGTATTTTTGTTTACCGTATTTCTGAACACTGCTGGGCTGATTTTGTTGAAATTCTTTGTATTATGTAAGAACGTCGCATTCCAAGCAGATTCTTAATAATTGCCTATGTTTTATGGTAATAGGCCAAACATTTATATGATAGATTTTTATACCATTTTCCAGAAAAATTACACTGAGGTAATATTGTGCCGATTTAGAAGTTGAATTTCTGTTACGAAATGGCTAAAAAAATTACGTACAGTAAGTTTCGTATTCTTTTGCTTGTTCATTGAATTTATCAAGTTCTCAGAATTTATCTCGCCTTATTAATATTCTCTTTGTTAATAAACGCCGCATTGGGAATTAAGATTGTTTCTACTTTTTTGCGCCAAGGTCGGTGAGTTGACTGGCTGTAAGCATGACGCCAGCGATAGCGTTCCAAGTTTTACACATTAGCAATATAAGTTCTTATTACGTTGAGATAAAGTTGAGAATTCAATGAACAAATGATATTTGCCTCTGGCGAGCTGTACAGTGCGACAATAAATTCTTACTCATATCTATACATCTATACTAATATTATAAAAAGGAAAGATTTGCATGTAAGCATGTTTGTAATGATTTGGCTCAAAAAGTACTAGACCGATTTGGCTGAAATTTAAAATGAAGATAGATTATACCTTAGATTAAAACATAGGCTACTTTTTATCCCGAAAAAAATATAGTTCCTGCGGGATTTTGAAAACTAATTCCACGCGAACGAAGTCGGGCCTTCAGCTAGTCTATACATATAAATAAAATTAAAGTGTCTGTAATATCAAAATAAAATTTCTTTTCAAAAAACCGCCATGTTATATAAATAACAATAATTTTAGTTTGCATACGTTTGTTGAAATCGGGCTTAAACGATGAAACCCATGATGCGCGACGCTTGCCTTCTGATGGTACCTGAAAGCGTTTGTTGAAGTCGGGCGAGCATCGCTTATCGGTTTCATCGTTTCTTTTTAAGCTCGCCCAACTTCAACAAACCGCTGCTTCAGAACTTTAAGAGCCACATCTCAAAATTAAATTTTTTACACGAGAGCAGATTGAAATTTTTTTTTTGCCTTTTTGGCTCTCCAACTTACAATGTATGAAAATGCTAAAAGGGCGTACGCGTAAATTATTGTGATTTAAAGGCCGATTTTAACGAATGTCTTCGCGTTATGGCCCTATTTTTGAAATAAAAGTGAATTTGGAAAATTTTGAGATGTGGCCCTTTAGTTTTGAAACAGCGAAAAGGTGTACAAACTAAAATTTTTATACTTTGTAGTGGCGTAAGAAGTCGATTTTTTGAAAAATTATTTTTATGTTCAGTAACATTTCTGAATATCTTTCAAATGGCATGCTAAAAATCACCATGTAAGCCTTTATGTAAGCGATAGTTATATACGTATTTTCAAAAAACGATTATATATTTTTCACTTGCTTTTTAAAATAAACTGAATATATCTAATAGTTACATTTAAAATACTCTGCATTTTGGTGAAAGTCTCATCTCAGGACGAATTTATGAGTTTTTCTAGTCCACAGCTGCCGTTGTTCTTTCTAGAGAGATATTACAGTGAGAGTTATTATTATAGAATAGAATAGAATAGAAATATTTTTTATTCAAATAAACTTTTACAAGCACTTTTGAATCGTCAATGAATCTACCACTGGTTCGGAATGCCTTTCCTGCCGAGAAGAGCCAGCAAGAAACTCGGCGGTTGCTCTTTTCAAAAAAAATAAAAAATTTACAATAGTTAATGAAAGCTAGGCTATGTATACAGTGCTTCCACAATAAAGCTTCAAAAATGCAAAAATGCATACGTAGGTACACCAATCCAACGCATGTCAAGACGGGCAGTCAGAACAGACCCATTCCCGTTGGTGGCACCCGTTCACGAGCATGACGCATGATCCAGCCATTGCTTCGCTCAACCATATTTGAGGGAACGTAACAACCCGCACCACACGACACCACCACAGAAATGTTTAAAGAGAGCATGACTACTCAGGCTACCCATGTTGAGGCATCGAATTGAGTATTAATATTAAACTATTCATTTTGAGACATGACTGAGACACAAATAAAGTGGAAACACCGTAGAACAGAATACAATAAATTCATGTTACATAGGATAGTTATCACTGTCTCATGAATCACTGGAGCGAATTATATCCACGCTTTTTTATCATTTATGTAGTCTTCGATTGTATAATATGCTTTATCCATGAGAGCAGATTTAATTGATTTCTTAAACTTGTGTAGAGGCAAGTCTAAGATTGACTGTGGAATTTTATTGTAGAACGTCACGCCCATTCCCACAAAAGACTTTTGGACCCTCTTGAGGCGCAGCCCAGGATAGGTACATGAGCCTATTTGGATTTCTACTTGGTCTATGGGATAAATCACCCTTTTTTTTGTAACTCAAAATGTTTGTTTGTTATGAAACGTAAAAGGTATTTGGTCCATATTCAGTGTAAATAGATTTCATATAAATTAACAATATTTGGTAGGTAATTACATCAATATTTAACAAAATACTGAAACGCGTGTATGCCTGACATTTAATCTGAAACTCACTGTACTGAGACAAAGATATTTCTATAAGCAAATCACGGATTATAGCGCCATCTAGTTCGCGGTCCGAAGACTAGGAAAATTATATTATGAAATAAAAATAATAATGACGTTCATAATGTTTATAGCTGATAAGAAATTATCTTATTATCGTTGAAAATTCCGTCTTTGTACCTATTCGTGTGTGTTTGTATGTATTTTGTCTCTTTTTTATGATTTTCAAGAAATTACTTTAAAACAATTTTCTTCATAAAAGTGAATGCTGCTGTTTGCGTTTATCTTTTATCATATTAGGATAACATGTTATCGCAAACGCGTCTAAAATACTATTTATTTTGTCCAACGTGGCTATCAGTACCAAATACAATCTGTTTACGGTTCATTTATGAGCTTGTTAATAAATTACTAAATTGTTGAAATGGCACTAAAATTGGTTCATGACGAAATTTTTAGATATAAGTAGTACGTATTCTGGCAAAACTAAAGAGCGATCGGTCTTTCCACTTTAAGATAAATAATGTACTTAATTTTTAAATATTAATGGAATGATTGTTTGGTAATACCAACGGTTGATAAAACACTGTAGATGTCAATGTTGATGGTCCGTTATCTCTTATCATGCCTTTATTGGGTACGCCGCGCCATCCGAGCTCAATGTTGGTATGCCTACTGATTGCGTATAGGTAGGTATCATCATTGAAACTGATCAACGGCTATTGTTTGTCTATAGTGTCAGCTATAATATGATAGTGGTAGACGTGGTAGATGCCCGTTTCCACCAACGTTCTCTAACTTTTCCGGGCTACCTAGGTAAAGTTGGGTGACGCTTTCTGTCAATTGACAATTCGTATAAAATAAAATAAAAACATATAAAATAAAATAAAAACACAAATATAAAATAAAATAAAGAAAATTTCGTTTTTATTTTATTTTAAAAGAAAACTTACAGCTTATAGAAGAAATTAGTCAATAAATACAGAAGAAGAATAGAAGGTAATTAAAAGTTTTCACAGATAGAATTTACATATGAAAAAGAAAAAACACTCAACTGGGAGAAAGAAAAATAATAAGGAATACAGCGAAAAAATAGTAAAGTATAGAAAAAAAAAACCTTTTCACAAACCTTTAGGGAACACCTAAAGGTTAAATTAGGTAAGGGCAATCCCTTGGGCTATTTGGGGGGCTACCTAAGTAGATGCCTAGTTAGGGGATGATTTAGGTATGTTTGGTGAATACAGAGTTTTCAAGAACAGTGGTAGGCACGAAATAAGTTACTTTCTCTTGACCTGTCACCCGCACCATGATACAACGAAAAACTGTAGTGGTTAAAATTTTCAGCCTTCTTTTTGAGCTATCTGGGATTATCATCGCTTTAACCAGTTATTAATTACTAGTTGAAGCCCGCGGCGTCGCTCGCGTGGATTTAGTTTTTTAAAAATCGCGCGGGATCTCATTGATTTTCCGGGATAAAAAGTAGCCTATACATATGTCACTCTCCCGGTCCTCAATTATACCAATGCAAAAAATCAGGTCGATCAGGTTGCTTTGCTGCCGCGAGAATGAAAGACAAACCAACAAACAAACACACTTTCGCATTTATAATATGTATTAATAAGGATTAGATGTCTGAATCTCTAGATATCTTAATCTTTTATGAATAAAATAATAATTAATTTCTCAAGCCAGAATGAAAGTCTATTACGAGTCTCATGAGTCGATTAATTAAGTCATGTTGAAAACGGATGCAATTATTGTCACGCGCCCCATCTGGTGCTGGCAGACGTGGAACAATACTATTATATATTCAATGTTCATATATAGTAATATAGTTCCGCCTTATATTCGCTTTAAGTACCTACTAATCCACTATAGGTCTTCTCTGGCTATAGGTACAGGGTGGAAATGTTGAGAATGCTCAGGCAATTGTTTTATCAGTAGAAGAAAATAAATATTCTAAGGCCCAATATGTATGTTGGCTGACGGAGAAAATGACAAAACACTTCAAATAAAAAGCAGTCATTGGACTTTTAATTGCAGTTATAACAAGTCACCGTTTATTTGTTCATTAATTATTATTTATTACTAGCTTTTGGCCGCGACTTTGTTCGCGTCACTTAGGTTACTGTTTTTCCGGGGTAAAAGTTTTCTTTCACTTTTCTTGCCATCAAAATTTTTAAGCCTCAGTAGCCCAACGGTTAAAGCTGAAAAGTCGCAGGTTCGATCCCCACCCGTTGCACTATTGCCGTACCCACTCCTAACACAAGTTTTCACTTGGGGAGAGGAGAATATCTGTCAAGTTTAGCTTGTCTGATATTCTTTTAAAAAAAAAATTCGTTACATACAAAATGAGAAAATTAAATTTTTTCATAATTTTTTTTTCGAGAGATATTAGAGTTTATATTAGTAGGGTAAGGATGCCGAATATGAGATAGTTGCCAAATATGAGATAGTTAGGTTTTGGCGAAACTAATCGCCGCAGCTATTTGGCGATAATGTTACCAGAAGCCGCGTGCAAACAGACCGAAACATGTGTTGGTGCTTCCCAGTTCGAGGCGAAGTCAGGTTGTGTACGTGCGGATTTTTACGAATCCACAAAACCCGATTTTTGACACCAAATATTAACGAGGTATGTTACAAGTTTATAGTCAGACTAAATGATTTAAATTTACAGTCATTGTATCAGTTATATGATTAATTTTACAATGCATTTGCAGTTTAGTTGTATTTTCTTCGTCAAGAAATAATTGGCAGCCTAGTTTTTAAATTTGGGTGTTTTCCTAATATGAGACACGCGGGGGCTCCTTAAATGAGATATCCCATATTAGGATGTATAGAAATACGACTATTTAAAAACCTCTTTTTCTAGATGCCGTCGATCAAAGAAGATCTAAGACCACGATGCCATAATACGGGCCGTGAGTGCAGTGCGAAGCAAACAAATAATATGTTACCTAATAGCGTAAAAACTTTCGATGTTCTTAAGAGTATCCTAGAACGTTATGTCAAAAAAGATGCTAATGCAGAAGTATTTGTCAAGGTTTATGGGATGACCTCCAGCTTTTTCTGACTATTTAGAAGCAAAAATAGAACAATATTGTTAAGTTGGACTAACGATTTTATGGGTTACATCTACATCTGAAGAACATCAAGCACTTGGCACAAGCACATGATAATATATTATTAAGTTGTTACTTAAACCTTTTTATTTAGTAGTACGATGTTGTAGATTAATAAATATCGCCAATAAAAAGTTTTTTGAATTGATTTCTTTCCTTTTTCTCTGAATCTATACTATCTCATATTAAAAACCCTTGGTATCTCATAATAGGAGACCATTTCCCTGAGACGTAATTTCTGACTTTTCTAATATTATCTGATATAACAAAAAATCTATTATACCTAGCACTAAACGGTCTTTCAAGGATAAACTTCATTAAATACTTATCGAATATAAATAATTTTCATTGTCATTAGTGCAATAATTTATTTTTTATGGCCGAATATGTAAATGGTATCTCATATTCGGCATCTTTACCCTAAGGATGACGCCAGGATGACGCGGAAAGCACATTTTCATATGAATGACTGTAACTGTAAGTACCTACATAAATAATTTATTTTTACTTTCTGAATAATTTCATTAGAAAATATTTTAAAAAAATCATTGGTAGGTATAAACTCGTTCGCGGATCTTGTTTAAATGAAGTAAGTAAATAATGTTTTAGATTGCCGGCCCACGTTTAGATGTGTGCCAACATCAATGAAAGTTTTGCGGGAGTTTTCTTGAATGGAATGACGTCATCGCATAGTACGCTTGTATACTATGCAAGAGTATTGTATATGTAGATAATTGAGGTCTTTCTTTTGGCGTCGGATATTCTGCGGTGCTGGCTGGCGACTGCTGAATAGAATAGTCACAAGTCGGTAGCGATGTGAGTCGCACGGCAGCGGTTGTTCGGTTCCCTTCGTCGCGCTCTTTCGCGCCGCGCGGCTGTTTACCGCGAATTTGGACCGAACGCGTACTTTGCACCCTTTCTAACTAGCTCTTGACCGCATCGTTCATCCTTGTCTGATATTTTCACCCGCGATAATATAAAACGGCTTGTCATTGATGCAATCAGTTCAATGTTTACATTGTGCCGTATCAAGCGATGAAAATTCATTACGAGCTAAGTGCTAGTGGTGCTAACCGCCGGCACCTGCACCTGAGATAGTGTTTTCCTGAGGTTGGTGACACTTTGGTTTTTTTCTTAAAACAATATATGTCGTCTATAGCTCTTTTTCCTTAATTTCTGCACATCTGCTCTTTCATGAGATAATCAGATTTTGCAAAAGATCTCAAAATGCGAAATAGGGTAGGTAACATGAAATAAGGTTTTTTTGAAAAATCTCGTGGAAACTTTCTTTTATTTCCTGAGATAAATATTCTATATTCTGTTCCGGCAAGCTATCTCAGTGCCAAATTTCATCAAAATCACTTCGATAATATATTTTCCCTCTTATCAACAGTTTTCATTATTTTAACAAGCAACCCTTAACACACTCGGGACAAAAAGTAGCCTTGATTACTTCTTGATACTTAATCCTCTAACTGCCTTTGAAAGTCCGGTAAATCGGTTCCAAAGATTGATAGATACGAACGAAAAGACGGATAAAAAAAGTTAAAAACTTATACCTAAGTATACTGGCTCTTGCCTGCGGCTTCGCTCACGTTAAGTTGAAAATTGAAAACTCTATTTTACTCCCTTAGGGGTTGAATTTCCAAAAATATTTTCTTAGCGGACGCCTACGTCAAGAAATCGATAGCTGTGCGTTTATAGATCAGTCGGTCAGTAAATCACCTTTTCCTTTTATATTCTTATTCAGATTATTGTGCTATCGTTCGAAATAATCATAATTTAAGCTTTATATGAAGCATTTATATCAGCTATCCTATTTCATAATACACATTTATACCACAGTTACCAAGATTACTTTGAAATCGCGTCGAGCCCTACTCGCATTATCTCGCGCATATATCTCTACACTAATAGTCTATACCTAGACTATAGTCTCTACCGACCGGCCTAGGTTATTTTCTCTTTATTTTGGAAGACGCCTTTAGTGGTAACTTGGTAAGCTTATTCTTCTGAACTAGGTACCTACTACTTCCCAAAAGAACTCATATTTTAAAATTTGTTTTCATATATTTTTGGAGAGATTTCTATACCTTCTATTTCTATAGAAGGGTCTTTTCAGGAAAGTCTGCATGCTATCATTTACTTATCACTTATCGGAATATCCGCAACTTCGTGGAAATAACTACCTATAGTCTATACCTACCTACAAGTAAGTAGGGATTATATGTTCTAACACCTCTACTGCTTTATGCATTTCTTTTAACGTCTTACTTGCACGCCTATTTTATTATAATAGGCAATTACAATAAGTGTAATCACTTTTAATCAGTAAGTAATAATAGTAACAATTGAATACAGGTAGGTACTTACCTATTACATGTAATAAGAACTCATAATGTGATGATAATAACTTATAGTCTCTTAAAAATTCCATTGCTTTAACCAATTTCCAAGTAACATACTGGACTATAATTCCCGTTTTCATAAGTGGTACTTAAACAATTCTTAATGTAAGAATCTCTAAAAGCTAGAATACGGTAATTAACGCTAAGGATGATGACTACATGTAAGCGAAGTCTTAAATATAAGACTTCACTTAAATCTAGACAACCAATTCTTCGTTATACCATGTGTTATTTTGTTAGGCATAGGTGTTAGTATTTATTTGAACTCACTTAAATCTATCTTAACACGCACTTAAGCCTAATTCGATAGAAAAAAATTTAACATTAAAAACAACTTACAAACTTATTTTAACATTAAAAATGACACCTTATCGACTAATATTTTTACAATGTATATAATATATATATACATATATATTATTGATATATTTTATATCGTTATGACTAGTTACTGGTCTAAAGTGTAAGCGGAAAAGCTTCCCAGTTTGAGCCGAACATTATCGAACTTCAGTTTTCGTTTCAGGCGGCTGCGCGAGAAAACGAAGTAAGTACCTACCTGTCTACTTATTTTGGTGCCGTTTTTGCGATGGAAGTTTTTAGTAGAGGAAGTTTTGTTTCCTCATTGATTTGATTCAGGTAGATATCTAATGGAGATTCTATTCTATTCTATTCTAACAATGTTTCAGAAAAACTACAATTTATAACCTGTGTTGTACCTAAACTTTATGTTGTAGCTGAAAAGTCTATAAGTATGATATTTATAATTGAAAGCTAATCCAATCTACAACAAATAATAATAGGTAGTAAGCATAGTAGTCTAACACCTTGTAAATATCGATACCTCATACTTATGTTGTTGTATCCCCAAAACGCTTACGTGACGCGTTAATTGTTGTGAAGGTTAATAAAATGGTTTAGGCCGTCATTTTAATAACGATACATCTTGAAAGTATGTTAAAGTTTCATTATTTTTAAAACGAACACAGATAAAAACAAATGATGAGGGCAACAATCCTAAAATGCCAATTTTGTGGGATACCACAACTTATTATTTATTTTATAAATAAAATGTGCAAGGTTAATTTAACATCAGGCAGTTCCTATTTGGTTTAAACTACCTATTTCGTCATTTTCGGTCAGTTTGAAAGTATTTTTAGCGCATTTCAATTAGCAAACTAGGAAAATTTAACTCGTTCATCGTGACAATTTCAGTTTAGTTGCCGGTGTTCACGTAAAAAGTCGTAAAGCTTACCGTTTTGTGTTAATATTACATCTAAAAAATAGCCTGTTGGTAGTGTTAAAATAGTATCTACTTATTCGAATTTAGTGAAGTCGGAAGAAGGTACCTATCTTCAACGAGTCAGTAAGTTTTTTTGGGATATTCAGAAATTCCACTCCAGCGAAGCCAGTATACTTGTTAGGTATATAATACCCGGTCAAATGCGAGTCGGACTAGCATACGAAGGGTTCCGTACCAAAAAAACACGTTTCTAATTGGGGAGCCCCCTTTGATTTTTAGCTTATTTTTATTTTCATTTATTGTTGTTATACCGGCAACAGAAATAAACTTTCTGTGAAAATTTCAACTGTTTACCTATTACGGATCATGAGATGCATGCCTGCTGACAGACAGACTGACGGACGGACGGACGGAGAGCGGAGGCTTAGTAATAGGGTCCCGTTGGTTACCCCTCGAGTACGGGACCCTAAAAAATGAATAGGGCAGATTTTGCTATTACAACGTCTAGCATCTGGCCACATTCCAAAACGTTCAGGGTTCAAGACACCCTTTAGATGTGAGCCAAATCTCCATGAGACTATTAAATGACTAACGCTTTACTAGAACTGGCAAAATTATTTCAAAATATCTAATTCTTAGGGCCTATTTGTGAAGCAGAATGCAATTGTATTATTGTCGTTATTTTTCTCTATATTACAAAGTTTTTGAAACCGTTTCAACCTAATTCTGTTGATATTACGATAGATATATTTTATTAGCCGATAAAATATATCTATATTACCGTCTATAAGATATGTATAAGTAGACCATATAGGTAGGTCAGTGCATTATAATCTTACTGATACCAAGGTAATTATAAGTTTGTTTTATTCTGAACTGAAATATCGATACTCCATTTTATTTTATAGAAATCTCTTATTTCTCGGGATAAAGTAGCTATGTGTTATCTATCTCTGTGCCAAATTACAGCCAAATCGGTTCAGTCGTTGCGGCGTGATTGAGTAACAAACATCCATCCATTCATCCATGCATCCATAAATCCAAACTTTCTCATTTATAATATTAATAGGATAATACATTTTACAAGTTAGGGACAAGGCAGGCTGGCTACTTTTAACGGCTGCGATCGGCGTTTTTGCATCTGCCTCGCGTTATCGCGACTCAAAAGCGTTGGATACGCAGCTAAAAGTAGCGAAGGTCAGCGTTCGATAAATAATTTTGAAAACAGGTAGATATTCAAAATCAAATCAAAATCAAAATTTATTTATTTCATGTAGGCCAACTTGTGGCTCTTATGACACGTCATAAATCTACCACCGGTTCGGAATGCAGATTCTGCTGAGAAGAGCCGGCATGAAACTCAGCAGTTACTTTTTTCAAAAAATTTTTTTTTTTTTACAATGGTTAACAAAACTAGGCTATGCACACAGTGTTTCCACAAAGAAATTCGGCATCTGTATGTATATGATTTAAGTTTATCTGAGGCTTATGATTTGATGAAGTAGGCTTTTAAAAACTCGACGTTCTCCATAAACGTTTTAATGTTATTGTGATATCAAAGGACTCATAACTATCATGATACTAGTGGTTCCATCCCAAGGAGCAAAGTTGAATTCTTATATTACCAGACGTCTTATAATCGTTCTAAAATAGCATTGAATATATCCTTAAACCCTATAACGGCTCATAATAAGAGAGTTTGATCATTCTTATAAGTTAGCAAGGTACGCGTTAATACAGCCACATAATATGACTACTATAAAACCTTGAAGTAAGATTACTCTTATAAATGTTCGTTTCATTGCTTATTAGCCATATAATATTTATGGCCACATAAAGGTTTTAACAAAGTCTTTTAATCTTATTAAAGTAATATCTAAAGTAGCTATGAAGATTTTACCCGTATAAAAGTCTTTTAAAAAGCGTCTATATAATAAATGAATACTTGTTGTTTACATGGCTTTTAGAAAACTCCAAGTAATCAGTAATCACTAATATAGTAATTATAAGAATATGATTCTTAAGATTATTATATTAGATTAGATGAGATTAGAAGAAATATTCATAACATTAACTGGAATATTATCAAATAGCAACGAAACTGTCGAAAGTGATAGCGGTTCCGTACAACTAAGTTCTTTAATGAAGATGACTAAACAGTCACATATATTTTCCGAAAAAGAATGTTTGGAATACAGCAGTGACACAGAAATGAATAATGATTGTATAAATTATGAGGAAAGGGATGCCATTTGTGATAATATAAAATGTAAAGTATTAAGAGTAGAATACCGTTCTGAAATATATTTCATAACTCTAATACACACTTTGTAAAAAATAAAACAAAATATCATAGAATCATGAGCTTTATTTATCATCTTTAATAAATTACAATCCTGAATATTATTAGCTGAAACTGTTATACAAAAGTATAGTAAAAAAAATTACTTTCACTATGAAAGACTTGTTTAGATTCATTTACCTACATAATTCGTTTCATTCACAAAATATTAATTTAGTTTCATTTATTTCAGCTAATTTGGATGAGATGTATGTAATTTGTAGGAACATAATTAAATCATCAGTCTTATTAAGATAAAAGTAGGAACTTGTCATACTTATTACTAACTAGTGGTTCGCCCTATTCTAATTAATACCTTGGGCTGTAAGGCAAACAAATTTAACCTTGTAACGCAAGACTCATTGTCCAAAAAGAATACAATTTTACGAGGATTAAATGTATTGTTTTATGTTCATTTTTGATAATTTATTATTATTATTTCTAATTGTTTAACTGCGGGATATGACTTAGATTATACAATAGTAATACCAAAGTAAGTACTTATACAAAAGTGTACAAAACTCAAAAAAAAGATTTATTTGAAATGCTTATGAAATAAAGTTTTTATGAAATAGATTTTGTGGCAAAATATGAAAATTAAATTAAAGCTAAAGTAAAGTAAATTATAACAATAAAAATTATAAATAAAAAAATATAAATATTATTTACGAGAAAATTTGCAACTATTTAAAGACGACCTACATCTAATACTTGTTGTATTAGGTAGATAATATTATTCGCATTCATCATCCGGAAAATGATTGTAAATCATGAACTCCCTACAATGTTGACACCAAATTAAAGTGGTGCTATGCCAAGGCCATCTTGAATAACGTAATAAGTTAAAGTCTTCTCTTTTAAGGAAGCGGTCTACGTCCATAAGGGCAACCATTTTATTGTATTCAGCGGTTCTACGGATAAAAAAAAATATTAGTAGGTAGGTACATTTGGGTATTACTTGATCACTAAGGAACCCCAAAAATAGCCAATATGGCAAACACATGGCATTGAATATGAGTTTTATAAAGGTGTTAGTTTCATAGAACCCTTGTATGTATTGTGTAAGTTACTTTTGCCCTTATAGTAGCGGTAACAAAGACAAGAAAAAATAATTAATTACTTTTTTCACACTTAAAAGCCTATTTTTGAGGGGGCGTTGAAAATACATCATAAAACATACCATACATTCTCATAAAAATTAATTTCCACACAATTTTCTACATTTAAATAGCACAAAAACAGGTTTTTAATAAACAAATCAAGTACTTACCTTGTTTACCAAAATGGTTGACCATATTTTAAATAATGTTTATACTCTTATCATCTGTCAAATAACATGAAAATAATACTTGCTGGAAAATCGCTACGTCGCGTCGCTTATAGGAATGATTGCCCTTATTAAAGGATTAGGTACAGCAATTATAAGGACATTGCCGTTGTAAGCGATTTTAATGTAGCAGATATTAGTTTAATAAACTTACTGCTAGCCGTATTAAAACATGTATAAGAAATTCTTAGCTTATAATAAAGTACTTATATGATACTTATATAGCTTATAGCTTTATAAGTTGCGCCCAAACCCACACTTATTAACGATAATATGGCTCTTATAAGACATATATTTTTTGGCTTATAAGCCTTTATATGACAAATTTTGCTACTTGGGATGTTATTATATAAAGCCCTGTAATAACAGTAGGCTATCTATTTATAACGCCATAATATATTAAGGTTAAGTGACTTCGACCCATATTGTTTAACTTTGGAATATGAACAGTCATATGTACCTACCTACTTACATTCAATCGAAGTGACCTTTGCTTTCAATTCCCGATGAAAATCACTATTAATATTTTATTGATAAATAATTAAAATAATATATAGGTTAACTGGTTGATCAATAGCGAAACTGTGTCTTGGTTTAGAAATAGTTATCTACCCAAAATAGAGATGAGGCAGTGTTCCCGACACAAATCGTTCAATTCTCCTCACTCACTCATGAAAGCTATTGTTCGAGAAATTGTATAGACTAGAGCAAAATAAAGCATATTCAGTATCGCAATTGTTGTATTGTTCATATACGAACTTATAAATAACTAGCTGATGCCCGTGACTTCGTTCGCGTGGATTGAGGTTTTTTGGATTCCCGCGGGATAAAAAGTAGTCTATGTGTTATTCCAGACTATAATCTACCTCTATGCTAAATTTCAGCCAAATCGGTTCTGTCGTTGCGGCGTGATTGAGTAACAAACATCCAAACATCCACACTTCCACATTTATAATATTAGTAGGATATCGCTCATACCTACAAGAGAACAAAGACGTTAAATAATTGCAAAAAAACTCGAAATTGACTTTGATTTCTTTAGTGTAAAAATGGATGTTCTATCAAAGGAAAAAAACGCACAATTGTAGATTGAATCTACAGATATTAGACCTACAATTATAGATTTAATCTATCAATTGTAGATTCTACACTACTAAATAATTGTAGATTTAATCTACAATTGTAAGTCTAATAGATCTACAATTGTGCTTTCTTTATCCTTGGATAGAACATCCACTATTAATACTTAAGTATAACATCAAAAAGTCAATTTCGAGTTTTTATTATTATGAGCGACTAGCTTTTGCCCCCGGGACTTCGTCCGCGTGGAATTAGATTTTGGGGTGAATTTTTCAAAAACTGTGACACACGTACTTCTTTATTTTTAACTGAAAGCTCTAATACCAACTTTGATGGAAACAGCTTGATAAATGACGGAGTTTCATATAAACTTCCATCCCCTATTTAAACCCCTTAGGGGTGGAATTTCCAATAATCCTTTCTTAGTGTGCGCCTACGTCATAAAAGGAACCAACTGTAAAAATTTCAAGTTTCTAACTTCAGTAGTTTAGGCTGTGCGTTAATATCTTAGTCAGTCAGTCAGTCAGTCAGTCAGGACTTTGAATTTTATATTTATGGGCGAAATGTTAATAATATGCTCATTGCTCAGGTAACTACATACCTACCTACTTAGAAAAGTATGTTGTCAATAAGGAGTCATTATAGGACAGGGAGATTCTTACATACAGGTTTCCTCAAGATAAATATGGAGAAAACTTACCTTAAAGGTCGCCCAATATCAATTAGTTATCAAGTCTCCTTGACTTTCAGTTATCGATACAGGATATGGGTATACCTACTAACCATTTACTAACCGACTAAATACTATTGATGTATTGATGTATTTACATTCTGAACATGTGAGCATTGTAAGCTAACGGTAATTCATTCTCCAGGTGATAATAGCATGGTGTGTAAGTTGTATACCCACTTACTATCAGAAATATTCAACCATGCTGATATTTTTGAAATAATAAATTAGGAATAAATGGATCCAATATAAAGTTTTTGTACCTATTGTATTGTTATAGGAGGTAGACAGCTACCTTCTATAAAGTTATGGTTTTTAGATATTAATGTATTTTTTTTGAATATTCTAACTTTTGCCTGCAGCTTCAAATAGGTACTACTTATAATATTCCGCGTGTTTAGGTCAGATTTTGACCTTTGTCTCTGAAGTTCATATCTGACCAAAACAATAAATAAATACCCGCGTTACTGCTGGTAGTAAGACTGGTAACACAGGTGACGAACGGTCTTCGAGTAATTGGGGAACATACATACATAAAAAAAAAAAAAAAAGATTGCGAACCTCCTCCTTTTTTGGAAGTCGTTTAAAAATAGAAAGGAACGGAAGAAGTAAAAACGTTACTTTGTTCTAGGTATTATGGACAACAGCGAGCGGATAGTGCGGTGATAAATCAAGATGCCCGTTCTTCGCAACGCCGACCACCCCGCGTCGAAGGCCACCGACTCCGTGGCCGCTCGATACGGCGTGGCCGTACTGGGAGCATGGGCCGCTGAGACAGGTGTGACGACGTACTATACCTACATCTCACTCTCAATCATATCCATCCGTTGATAATAGTGGTTTGAGCCGATCAAGCGAACTTCTCGAGTGAAATTTCGAATGAATACCTAGAATAGAGAATAGAAATATTTTATTCAAATAAACTTTTACAAGTGCTTTTGAATCGTCGATGAATCTACCACTGGTTCGGAATACCTTTCCTGCCGTGAAGAGCCAGCAATAAACTCGGCGGTTGCTCTTTTCGAAAAAAAAATTTTACAATAGGTAACAAAACTATGCTATGTATACAGTGTTTCCACAATGAAGTTTCAAAAATGCATACCTACATACAATCCACTAAGGACGGGCAGACAGAAAGTATACCCATTCCCGTTGGTGGCACCCGTTCTCGAGCATGACGCATGGTCCAGCCGTTGCTTCGCTCACCCATATTTGAGGGAAAGTAACATACTCGTATAACAGTAGTAGTAATGCGAAAGTGAAGTGTGACTTGAGAAAGATATTATTATTCCCTCTGGCGTTATATTCTGACATCAACGACGCCACGAGGCTATTTAAGTCCATATCGAACAAAAGTAACACAGCCTTTAGATAAGTAGGTACTTTTCTACACAGCATTCTGAAACCTAAAAGCCATTAGCCATCTTATCCGCCTTTTACCAAGATGACGGTAAATATTCTTAAAGTATTAGGTAGGTACGTAAGAGTTTGTGGCAAACACTTATAGCGTAGCGTAAAGCGTCAGTTTAGTGCCACTTCAGTCTACTAAAGGGCCCCATATATTTGTCCATCATGGCTGGGCATCTTGGTTGATAATAAATAACGACGACTTCCAAAAAAGGAGGAGGTTCTTTTTTTTAAATTTTATTTTTTATGTAGGTATGTTCCCCGATTACTCGAAGACGCCTGGAAATTTTTTTTTTGTTTGAAAGGGTATACTACCCAGGTAGCCCCATGGGATCTTGGAGAAATTGAGGGAACTCTTCAAATGTTGTAGGCACAATTGATATTAAAGTATATAGTTGCGTTTGAAGTCGGTTTCTTAAAAATAATTTTTACGTTTATATTATTTTAGTTTAAAGTTTTTTAGAGGTTATATATATAATTAATAAACATAATATATGTTTTGTATATTATGTTTATTAATTTTAAGTATAATGTAAACTGTTTGGGTCCAAATAAATAAAATAAAGTAAACAACGCCACCTTATAAAACGAGTATGTCGAACGTTTTCGAGTTTTCATTTTTGTAATTTTCATTTACAATTTTATTTTGTTCCAGCTACTTACCCATTTGACTTAACCAAAACGAGACTACAAATACAGTCCGAAGTGGCGGCAGCTAAACATGGCTACAAGGTAAAGACCCATTTTAATTATATAATTATTGAATATAAATATCCAATATTCATTTATGTTCGATATAAAAGCCACATCGGAGCCGTATGCATTTCCTATGTGACCTTTACTCTCGTTATGTTCAGTGTATCGTGTATCATGCGTGTGGACTGTGGCCGAGCTCGCGGCGATTTCCACTTTATCATTATTTACATTAGCGAGTAGGTAGGAACACTATAAACACCTCAATTAATTTTTATTGAGTTTAAACTTTAAACCAACGTTTTAATGACTTGTATGATGAAGTATATAGGTAATATAAAGTTTTATTGTGAACATTATTAGATAAAATTTTCTGGCTATTGCATACAGGTAATTTTGATGAAATAAGTAGGATGAAATTCAAAAACATATTATGTTTAGACTGTGACCTGCGCATTGGTATAACAACTAACTTAACTTGCATATTTTACACTGACATACTTAGCTCAGTTTGCATAGTTTGCAATCTGCAGAGTAGTATGAAAACCACGTCACCTATGTGAGCTATGCTGAACTAAGTTAGCTTAGTCTTCGTAGTGCAACCCGCCTTAGTAGTGGTAGGCAGCTTAAATCAATAGCTAATGGACTTATCCAATACTCACAGTTGGAGAATCTCGGGATGATAAAGACAGCAGTTGGCATCGCGAAGCAGGAAGGCGTAATGAAGCTATGGACGGGTCTGATGCCAATGTTCCAACGCCACGCAATCTACTCGGGGTTTCGGCTCATCTTGTATGAACGCTTCCGGGACGCCTTGAAAGATGCTAACGGGAAGGTCTCTTTGGGTGCTGCATCTTTAGGTAAAAAAATATTACCGTACCTACTACTACACGTTCACTGCAAGCTGGTCTTAAATCTAAACTTAAGGGTGGACAATAAAATTATTGAGAGTTTAATTGACGAGAATCAATGGTGAAAAGTATTGAATAGGTCTAGGTTGGAGCGCGCATGCCTAGAAGATGTCTAAATAGTGGCCAAAGTTTACTCTATTTTTATCAATGCGCATTTAATACTTAAAAAAGAAAGTGTAGCCACCCTTTTTGACAATATTGATAGAAAAGGTCTTTGCAATATTTGGGATTATTCCATTAATGAGATTATTGACTAGTATCTACTTAATATAATTAGCAAGGCATTCGGAAGCCACAATTTTAGAAACCGTAGCGGTTTGGTGTTCCTTGCAAATAATGATAAATAGGTATTATCGCATCATATAATTAGCAAACTACTGAATTTCAAGGCCGAGGAACGATTTTTATCATGTAAATACATACGTAAGTATATTTTTACGTATGAAACGGATAGACCGGTAGCTACTGGCAATTGAGCATTTTGTAGAGTTGTAGACTGTCAAGTTCATGCTACAACAATGAAGACAAATATTATTTTAACTCGTGCACTGAACCGGTTGATATTTAGTAAACAAACTTTTCGCGTGGTAGGTAGGTAAGTAGTTAGGTAAACTGAATCATTTGTTTAAGTAGGCATGTCTATTTTGTTTATCAGATACCAAGCGATTAGATAAGAAGTTTGATGACCTCAATAATTACAAGGCCATATAACCTATAAATAACACCCTATAGTAGATATAATAGATACCTATGTTTACCAATATAAACTTTATTTGAATAAAAAAGTAATAGTCTATTCAAGCATAGTTAACTGTCGTCCATATGATAAAGCTCGGTGTTTCTACATGCGATCAAATCAGAAATGAGGAGATCCGTAGAAAAAGCAGATTACTTAGGTAGATAACCGAAAGCGAGTCACGAAACTGAAGTGGTAAAGAGCGGACGCAAAGCATAGGGAGATCGAAGAACTGATGCTAAGATGTTAGAATTCCAGGATACCAGAATGGTGATCTCTCATCGGAAACAGTCTTGTATCACCACACTAGGTAGATAGACGACTGCTGGCATTTAAGCAGTGTAAAATCATGCATGCGATGTCTATTGCTTGACGAAGAAGATTTTCCATCGTATGTTACGCGGGCCAATATTATGATACAATCTGTAAGATTGGTTACATAAAGGTCTTCTATTCTTACCAATTTCTTACATAATATCATATACACGTGTACTTACCTATAAGTAGAATGCTAATTTGGTAATACTAAGCTGTCGAGTTCTTATACGTTTTGTTCGATAAATTATGAGTTCTTATTTTAGCCGACCTTGAGACAACGATAAAACCATGATGTCAACCAAAGTTTTCAATGTTTCTATTTTGACGCGCCATTTGAGGACATTGTGGTTGAATGACCTACTTAAGATCACGAATATTATGTTTTGTGACAGGCAAAAAAAGATCCATGGTGCAAATATTCAATTGCCATCCAAAACTTTTTAATATCTAATGCACAATATCGTAGTATTATTTTTTGTCTATTTTTATCAAATAGTTGAATACAGTTTATATAAAATTGATAGTCATCAACTTTTTGAACTTTGCTTGACGATTAGAACTAAAACTTAGATCTTAGGGTTAGATTCAAAATTTTTAGCCGGTCGGAAGGCGGAAGTGTTGGCAGACTCTCTAATTATTAGGTGGACCGACGTCATTAGACGAGTTGCAAGTAGCCGCTGACTACAGGTGGTATACGACCGAGGCATGTGCAAGTCTATGCAAGAAACCTATATCTAGCAGTGGACGCCTATCGGTTGATAAAGAAGAAGTTGCTGCTGAGTTTCTTACTGGTTCTTCTCAGCAGAATCTGCATTCCGAACCGGAGGTAGAGAGCCACAGGTTCGCGTATACATGAAATAAAATAATTTTGAATTTTTTGACGAGAAGAAAAAGTTTTTGTTGATAAAATAATAGTTATGTAAGAAAACTTTTGATAGAGTTATTTGAAGAGCTACTTGTTGTGCAGGCGGGCTGGGAGCGGGGTCGCTGGCGCAGCTGATCGCGTCACCCACGGACCTGGTGAAGGTGCAGATGCAGGCCGAAGGGCGGCGCGTGCTGCAGGGCAAACCCCCGCGCTTCAACAACTGCCGACAGGCATATAAGCTGCTTTATTCTGAAGCTGGCATTTTGGGCTTCTGGAGAGGTGAGTGAACGATTGAGCCAAACGGTCAAAAACTGGACTGAAAACCGAATTGACGTTTCAAAGTTCAAATCTTGTCCGTTATACTAAGTAGGTAGTAATAATGTTGTTCGCACTTCATGGTAATTCACACATTGATATATATAGGAGTAATTTCTACCATATAAGGAAAGCTGAATGGTCTAAGGCGATGGGTTTGACACATTCTGGGGATAGAAGATAGAATGGCAATTGGCATTCAGCTAATACCTGGAGGAGTAGTCAATAGAAGCCGATATGAAAAGATTGAGCCTTTTGAAAAACTACTTATTTGAAGTGATAGAAGGGCGTGGAAATCTACTGCTGCATTTTCAATGAAAGAATGACGTAACCATTTATTATTATCACCTAAAACCACTGACCTCTATATATGATTCACACTGTAGAGACTGCCGTCATATTTTTGGGACCTACTTAAATGACGACATTTTGGCCCTGTACATAACTAAGTGTGAAGAATTAAAATTAATGGGGGCACTTTTTGAAAACTGATAGTTGATACTTTTTGGCACTTCCTGAACCCTATATTTTCAGTTCTAGAGACACTCGTATGTCAAATGTGGCGCTTCAAATTGAACCATAATTTAAGCTGTCATTTGTATAGGTACAGCCAGTCCAGTGTTAATCAGTGGCTAAAACTGATTCCAGGCGCCATCCCCAACGTGCAGCGTGCGGCGCTGGTCAACATGGGCGACCTGGCCGCCTACGACTACAGCAAGCAGTTCCTGATGCGCGAGTTCGGGCTGGCCGACACGGCGTTGGTGCACGCCATGGCCGCCTTCACCGCCGGCTTCGTGGCCGCCGTCATGGGCACGCCGGCCGACGTGATGAAGACGAGACTTATGAACCAGCCCGTGGGACCAGACGGAAGGTAAGAGTGCCAACCCCTGCTGGGTGTGCATGGTCAGGGTACATATTATCCCCTCGCTCAGTTTTATCCACCCCACGAGCATGGGCAAAACAGTGGAAGTTCAAAGAATCTTGCAAAATAATCTAGGTAGGTAAGTACAGGAATACTACTACAGCTCCAAACATTCATATTTTGTCTTTTCGAGTACTACTACAGCTCATATGTCTTTTCGAATAACTTGTCTTTAAAGGACCAGCGAGTCGTCTGTTTCTACGATCTCTAAAGCAGGGGCTCTTAAAGTTTTTTTTATCGCACGTCTTATCCTTTCAGAATCCCTTCCGAATAGAGTTATAAAAAAACTTTGGGAAAACCTGATTTTGCGTGAGCGCTCGTAGAAAAAGACGACACGTTTGCAATATGGCTAGGGCTGCTGATCGTTGATTTCATTGGAAAAAAATGCAAGTGTCAACCGGTTTATTCTAAAATGGAAATTCCTGAATCATCGATAAATAATGTAGTATGGAAATGTTTCGACGTAACTGCGAGCGGTACGTAGGTAGGCTATAAGTAGGTTGAGTGTTTAAAGTACGGTCGAGGTCAAAGAACGGGGTCAAAGTCGGGACCCGCGCACGCTCAATGCAATGAACCCTTTCCCTTTCGATACAAATACATTAGATATTAATATAACAAAGGTTCAAAAAAGTTAATAAGACGTGTATATTGAAATATATTATTTTATGGAGAGTAAAACGTAGACATCCTATTAATTTTATAAATGCAAGAGTTTGGATGGATGGATGTTTGTTACTCACATACGCTGTAACGGTTGAACCGATTTGGCTGAAATTTTGCACAAAGTCTAGATAACCCATAGGCTTATCCCGGAAAATAAGAGTTCCCGCGGGAATTAAAAACCCCAATCCACACGCGAACGAAGTTGCAGGTATCAACTAGTGTATTATAAATCTTAAGGCGCATTCATTAATTTTCAAATCCAAATGAAATATAATATTTTTACGTTCTCGATATTTCTTCAGCACACTCACACCCAACATGCACGCACACACGTAGCAGCGGCGTTGGATACGATTTGTATTTTTTTACTTACCTACTTTTACTTTTCAGAGGCACCCTGTATCGTGGCATGATCGACTGCCTTCGACAGTCCGTGAAGAACGAAGGTATACTCTCCCTGTACAAAGGCTTCCTCCCGCTGTGGATGCGGCTAGGGCCATGGGCCTTGATCAACTGGATAGCCTTCGAGAATATCATGCTGGCCATAGGTGGACATACATTTTGATTTCCATTCTTTGTTGTCCACTTGCGCAGAACGGATGCTTATGTGCAATTTGGAGTATAAGAATTGGTCTAGACTAGTGTAATGGTAATAAATAGAATATACTTCTACCGTGAACATTTCGACCGTTCCGTAGAAAGTCTCATCTTCTAAATTCACAACTTGAAATTTGAGCCTTAAAAGCCACATCTGCAAGGCTCAAATCTCAAGTTATGAATTTAGCAGATGAGACTTTGTTCTACGGAACGGTTGATTTACTTCTATAGTTCTTGCAATTCACGAGAGCGCGTGAGGTTTACTTGTGGTTACGTCGTGTACATGCTAATTGATTAAGTGTGCGTGCCTGTCAGAAGCCTAGGTGGGAGCGGTCAGGCGCGAGCAAGCTCTCGCTCACACTTATACAGATACGACACACACACAATCATGAGCCACGCGTCGTCGTGAATTGGAAGAACTATAACTGTTCAAGTAAAATATTCCTATTTAGCTGATGAAGTCAGGAACTCTCTAGCAATAGTATAGCTGCTATAATGTGCTATACTATAGCGCCTGGCTTTATTTGAATTTCCCTAACATTGCTATTATGGTAAGGGTTTAAATGTGATATGTTATCTTTATTAATTTAAATGTAATAGTGTATAAAACCTAAATTAATATTTATGGGAACCAAATATGAACTACAAATACGACCCAAATCATGTAACTATTATTATTATTATTTTAATCATGGGTATAACAACGACAATACTTATTAATAAAATTCGTATTTTTATGCAAAAAATATTTTTGAGTTAAGATAGGTTGAATAGAATGTAAAAGTTACCACCAAATAGTTATCGCACTAATATTAAGGCGAAAAAATTTGTATATGTATATGTGTGTGTGTGTGTGTGTGTGTATGTGTGTGTGTGTATGTGTGTGTGCGTGTGTATGTGTATGGTACGTTTGTTACTCCTTGACGCCGTAACGAATCAACCGATTTGGTTGAAATTTATAATGGAGATAGCTCATACCCAGGATAAACACATAGGCTACTTTTTATCCCGGAGAATCAGGAATCAAAAAGCCTTAATCCACGCGGACGAAATCGCGGGCATCATATATTAAAATACTTAGTGTTGTATGATAAAATTAGGACTACAATTTGTACATGTGCAATATTATATTTTAATTAAATAGAATTGCTTTCATTGTTAATGTAGTTTGTAAGAAATTCAAATAAACTTTTACTAAGTGCTTTCGTAAAGACCAATAAGGACAAAACATAAATTTTAACTCAAAAAAGTTAATCTGTAATTTATAATTAAACAGGACCAGGTTTGATCTGCCCCCCTGTTACCGACAAGGGGACATATAGAAATAATTATCTCCCCCTATTCTCTTGGGGGGATATATTGGAATAAAAAGTTCGATCTGTCCCCAAGTCGAACTAATTGTAGTTCCAGCCTGTACCTACCCCGATTACCGCCAAACTATCGAATGAAACAGACATCTAATACACTTTGCAGCCCTAACACTTGATGGGATTCGAATACCAATAAACGATTGAGATCTGCAATATTTCGATTATAAACCGACTTATTAAGTCAGTAATTAATAAGCCAGTTAGTAAATATACAGTTTATATTTTTAATAGAAGATTTAGTGTTATGCTTATTGCTCGGGTTTATTCCCATCTGCCCCGCAATTGTGCCACCGGCTCCCAGCAGGGTGAAAATGGGCAGGGGACATATTGTCCAAGGGAAAAGGATAAAATCCCCTGGCTGTTTTATCCACCCATCGAGCATGGGCAAAATGGTGGAAATAATATCCACAGTGGATATACTGAAAAATCGGTCTGTAGATAGCAGGAGATAAAGCTAAGTAATTTTGCCGTCAGATACAATGGGGGCAATGCGGTGGCAGATAAGAATAAACTGTTGCCTGGTTTAGATCGTTGAAAATGTTGAGGTTGCTAAGTTTAAATAAAAATGTGATGTATTTGTAGTATTTTATAGACATATTAAATAATTTATTGTTGAATTAAACACTGACTTTTTATACCTCATTTTTTAACTGGTTTTTCCTTCAGTGCAGTATCGGACAAAAATTATCTTCGTCAATTTCAATTCATTTCATGTCGAAAAACTGTCCATTTTGGTTTAAACCTAATCAAAATGGCTGCAAGGTATCAATTAAAACTCCGAAAGTACAATATTAAATTTATTAGTAAAAAATATTATACATCTTCCACAATATTGGAGAATCATAACTTAACTATTTAAATATTTGATTATTATAGATTATAGCACTTCCGTTATCTCATGTATTCATATTCATGCTGTCAAACGCTAACTGTCACAGCGAAAAGCGCGGGGGGGCCGATTGCTGTAACCGACTTGCTCTATCACATGTGCATCGTCCTTAACATCACATGTGCGCTGCGATACCAACTTATTTCTATAATACACACAGTTAAATGCTTCGCTGAAAGGGAACGACTCTCATTAAAAATTACTTTTCAATTAGAAATATCATTATTGACGCCCTACGATTTTTTTTTTATTAAATTTTAATTACGATTAAAATCCTATTACATCTCGATAAATATAGCAATTTTCGGGTACATTACAATATAACAAAAATAAATATCTACATTGGATTAACGAGCACTCAAAGTTATTAATTCCAAAGTCTTGACTATAATAATTGTTAAACGCTAACTAAGTACACTGACACTGTGGTGCCACGGTGCGAACGCTTCCAAGCTAAGATTCTGATTAGTGTCCGTAGTTGCGACTACGCGTCGTTATTATTTACGTCAAACAAATTATTGTATTATTCACGACACTTCGATTGTCATATTTGTCAAACACTAAAACGGGTAACAAATTCCATTCAAATAAACACATCAAAAGCCTTTCTATTAAGCACAATGTACATGTACATACATGGACCGTAACTGTTTTTCTGAAACACTTCAGTACACTCGTTCTTTCAAAACATCGCCAATATAAATACCATCACTGAATATAAAATATATAGTATAACATTATTATGTATTACATTTTCGTTTTGTGCGCAACACAAATCGTCGATCTGAGCCTACGACTAAGGAGAGCTAAGCTTTGAGACCTTTAGCACATTTCCGCAGAAAAACTATAACAGAGAAACGAAAGAGTTAGTTGCACAGTCAAATGTCATTAGAACAGACAATTTCGCTTTTGATTCGCATTTCAATCTAATTCTGTATACTCTTTCGTTTCGTTGCTATAGAGATGTGCTAATTGCCTATAGAGGAGGACGCTACGATTGATATGCGTAATGTATGCTATATGACTACCGTACCAGATTATATACTTGTATAGCGAATATGAATATTAAAACCAAACGAACTTAAAACTATCACTTAACTATCAAGTAAAATGGTAAATATTTAAAAAATGAGCATTATACACTAAAAAGGGATAAATATTCGTCGTAGTTATTAAAAAAAAATCACATCATTTTGAAATCTACTTTGGGGCAAAACGGTATCGATATATACAGTTTGACCCCTTTCGTATCCTTTATTACTAAGCATTATTTAAAAAAAAAAACTAAAATATTCTGGCACGTATAAGCGGATAATAAAGTTCATCCGTCGATTGTCACGATTACAAATAAAATAAATTCGTCACAAATAACATATTATTATGAGGGAAAACGGGGACGCGGCAGGAATACATTTTTTTTGTACTGGCAAACTTGGTTTTGCACTCGCGAATCTCGCGATGAGATAAGGCAGCAGGCGCGGCCACTTAACTATAACACCGAACAGCTGTAGGGCATTAAGCACCATAAAACGCGTCAAAAATCACATAAAAATTAGACTGTCACGGCGGCGCCACCTTGACTGAGGTTCGTTTAGTAAATTATTGCTATATTGATATAATTGTTTATCGTTATAGTGTGATAATAAGTGAATAGTTCGAAGCTCGAGGAACCGATAGACGTTAGGGTCCCAAGGTGTTGGAGTGACGATTACACCAGGTAGTGCAGTATTGGTAGATCATCCACAACAAGGACGATCTTAGGCAAGAAACTACCAGCCGCTGCCGCTGGATACAATTTCATTTATTTTTATACAAAAAAAAAAAAAAAGAATATTAGCCATGCTGAAAATGACCGATATCCCTTTCCCGTACTAAGCGTAAGCTTATGTTAGGCTTCGGTCACAGGTAAGTTTTTATAAGTTACTCATGTAAGTGACTTACGTGATCAAAACTTACGAGAGTAAATGGGGCCTTAGGAGTAGTACGATAATAGTTAAACGTATGGGGGTCGGTTTTTCATTGAACCGCTCTGACCGTTGCTGCCGAGCTGACTGCTCTATTGAGGCATAATTGGCAGTGTAGCGTTCCTTGCAAGAGATGCCTAGTAGTGGACGTCTATCGGTCGAGTCGACGAGTATAAAGTGAATATAAGGTTACCGGATCGTATGTATGAAACTTGAAGGGTGGGGGTAAGGGGCGGGCGCAGGGGGCGGTGCGTCGCGGCGCTCGCGCGGGCACTATGAATGGTACGCGGTCACGTACGAAGCCGGGAACAGGCCGCGGCGGTGTGCTATCTCGCCCTGGAATTAACCGGAACACTAAGTCAATCAAAATGTACCCACAAGTTATTTAGTACAGGTACACTAGACAGGTTGTACAAATTGACAGCAGATTCCTTTGCCAATTCAAAGTGCAACATCTAAGCGATTCAGCGCTCCAAAACAATGCCGCGTATAAAGCGATTATGGGTATGGGTTTAAGTAAGTCTGACATACTCTTTCGAAGCTAGCTCACTAACATTTTAGACTGTATCGTCACCACCCGCCGAGATCGCAGTGAGGGGCTATCTTGTATTGGAAATTTAAAAAATGGCCGCCGTTAATCTATGACGTCACCCACCTGCCACCAGTGCTGGTCGGAGCGGTCGGTGACGGTGATGACGTCACCGCGCCTGAACTCCAGCTCGCCCGCCTCTTGAGGGGTGAAGTCGTACAGCGCTTGTACCAGCATCTGGAAAATGTAGACACACTGTAAAGTTTTCTGTGTATGTATGTGGACATGTTTTTGTCTGGATTCAGTTTGTAATTTAATGGGAACTCTTTGATTTTCCGTGACAGAATATATTACCACTTTCCAGATCCACAACAATACCCAATGGCGTGTATAGGATGTACAACAGGGTAGACAGATGATATAAAATGAAAAAATCTCCAGTAAGAGTTATAAAAAACTTGAGGGTAGGCATTGTACAAATTATTAAAAGCCTACCCTTAAGTTTTTATAACTCGTCCTGGAGATTTTCTCCGTTTTATATCATCTGCCCGCTTAATGTCTACCCTGTATGCACGGCACTGACAATACCCATGCAAAAAATCACTATAACATTATGCAGCTCTGTTGCGGCGTGATTCAAGGACAAAACAACAAACAAACACACTTTCGCATTGATAATATTAGTGTACTGTATTTTTGTATGGAGACTTCAAATCTTTACGTTTTTTTCAATATTTATTTTCCATACTTCAGGCCCCTGGCCTCTGTTCCCTCGATTGCTTAGTTTCTAAGCAGAGACGCGGAGATCTAGCAAAACAAATTGGATGCTTCGCTGATCTTACCACCAATGAACGTTATAAATAGAATTAACTATACTTGATCAAGCAATTTGTATTCCATAGGCGTGTACGACTGCGTATATTTGCTTAGCAACCAGAGATTATAGGAATACATACTCCCGAGTGCACGCTGAGCGAGTTATTTTCGTTTCTTTATCACGGTCACACGGTATTAACACAACGGTGCGGTTATCAGGAATACTATATTGAGCATTTGACCCGACGCATCGGTAATTGGACGTGAGGAACTTCACCCCAATCTATACGCAATTGACTTCGATCCGAATATGTATAGGTACCTTATGTGCATTGTAAGCCCGGTTGTAAATATTACACCCCAGAAGAGAAATAAAGAATGAAATAAAAGTGGCCAAGTGCGTGTTGGACTCACACATGATTGCGATTGTTAAAGTCGAGCAAAAACGCCAAAAAATCACTTTTTTATAATTAGGGACTCTCCCCATATTTTTATTATTTGGTGTTATAGCGGCACATTCTCTGAAAATTTGAACTGTCTACCCATTACCGAGGCTTAGTAATAGGTTCCCGTTGGTTACCCTTCGGGTACGGAGCCCTAACAAACGTTTATTTAAAGGTCCAAAACACGACTGCCCAAAAAGGAGTCTACTATCATCAGGATTCATGTACGTACATACATGAACCCTGAGGATATACATACATATGTGAATTTCTTTATTCCACCATAACTTCTATATGCCTAAACATATTTATTTGGATGTATGGGGCATCGTTACAACGCTTATATCATCCCGAGTGACACTGGCTATAAATTTTCAGTTGATAGCTAGTTAGCAGTTGGGTTATTTTAACAATTTCCTTATTGTCCTCTGGAATCTGTCTGTGCATGTTTATCGTGAATGAAAAATACCTCATGGATCAATCAACAAACTTATTTATAGAAATCAAGAAATTCATGTGTCAAAAACGAGTATTTAATTAATACACGATATTTTATTCGGTTGACATGGTTTTGAAAGGAATTTTGTTTTGTCTCCTGACAATATATTGTATGTACAAACCTTTAGTTTCAAGTTAGTATGTCAAACAGTACCCAGTCTAGCCCTATTAATAAAATAGGGAAAATATTAAAAAATAAGTTTGTATCATATAATTCGGGAAACCGAATTGAAAGGAAAAATATAATATCTCTTTTACAAGTACATTAGTTTAGCTTCCCCTAATACTGACGTTACAATAATATACATAATATACAGAATTGTAACTTACTTATTATCATAAACTTCTCTGTATGATTATAAAAAAAATCAAGCTTAACAGCTATGACAACGCTATATTAATGTATTATAATAGGAGGTAAGTGACTTCAAAAATTTTATTTTTATGTATCAAAAGTGAATAACTTTATTGTTTCAATACCAAATATCATGGTTTTGTTCAACGACAGTGAAAAGGGCAGAGGTTGGGAGGTTGGGATAAGGCGAGTTAATGTATAGTAGCTCTAGTAGATAACCCTTTATCTAAACGTTTTTTTATCTAATTTGCCTAAGTGAAGTTGGTTAAATATGATTAGAAAAATAAACGGAACGTAAATAAGATTTACCATAACCATTTAATTTAAATGTTCGGGAGGGCAAATACATTGTATTCTACCTGCCAATCTAACTACACAGATAGATTCTCAATTCGCGTTTAAACTTACGCATGTTAGAAGCTTATACTAACACATGCATTACTTCGACTGCACAAATGACATACATCTACGCAAGTGGAAAGCCCACCTGCGTTATCACATTAACCAAGTCAAGACCATATGAAACGCTTCAATTCAACGTTTCTGATAAGAACCGCTAAGGTGTGGAACACTCTTCCAGCATCCGTGTTTCCTACCACTTAATACCTTCAAGGCAAGTGTGAATAGGCATTTTCTAGGCAAGCGCGCTCCAACCTAGACCTCATCAGTGCAGTAATGATTGTTGTCAAGCGCAAGCCTATTTCGGATTTAAAAAAAAAATATAACCAACTACGAAATTAAAATTACAACAAGTATTTAAAAATATAAAATTCGCATAGTAAACGGATGTAATTATAGCAGAGGCGTTTTAGATTAGAGTAAATGAATAGACGTGGGGCTGAGATAATGAATCAACTGCTGCGATCAAATATAATTAAGTCGTGTCAGCTGAGATCGCAATTTCACCCGGCAGAGGTCACAATAAGCCTAGTATTATTTAAATTAATCACGAAAATACTTAACCTGACCATTAATTATTAGGCATTTCACTATTAGTGAGAAATAATCTAGAATTATATGAGTGAGAGAGTTTAGGCAATTAGAAACCAGGAAGTGAAAGTTTCAGTAACACAAAATCATAAAATAAAATATTTTATTTCAAAGTTTTCACTTTTTTATTTGTAAAATATGCGAAATACTCGAAACAGTGTGGTACACCGCCATGACGATACGTCATCATGTCGGTAGTTTATACTTCATGTTGGTAGTTTATGGGAAGGAGCAAATTTTATCCCTGATTTTATTGACTGACCAGAGATAAAAGTGGCTGCTTTGTGTCAGCTTCATAAAGCGCGCCAACCATTTGAGCAATCGAATTTTCTATACGCATGACGTCATCACACGACGTCTAGCGTTTTGTGAATGAGTTCAAACTTTAAATAATACAATAATAATTAAGTACCTATTTTATTATTATTTTAAATATGTGTTTGCGATTGCTGATAAAATATCTGATACATAAAATACTAAAAATGTTGTTTTATTAAAAGTATTTTATTTAGGATAGCCTAGTCCAAAAAAGCGAATTGAACCGAATTGTTTCGGCTTAGTATTAAAAATTTAGTACTGCTTCATTGTTATCTGGAATATTATACAATGATGAGATGATTAAAGAAAGTAACAATGGCCACATTGAGATGTTGGATATTTATCATAAACATCAGATGAAAAGATTTTTTTTTATATCAATAAAGACGCAATAATTACGCTTTAAAAGGTCAGTGGCCATGTGACATGGCGCTATTTTAGTTGAATTTATCTCAAACAATCATGGGAAAAACAGAAAGTGAAAGCAACCTCGAAGTGGAAAAGAAAGAAGCACAATTCCGTTAGTCAAGTTTTTTAATGATAGGTTTTAAAACTATTAGAATATTTAAGCAGGGTGAGCAAGGGACATTTTATCCACGGGGAAAGGATAAAATGTAATGGAAATAATATCCACAGTGTAATGTCAAATACGGATATACTTCTCCTTTCCCCTTTTGCCCTGCTCTAACATAGGGAGAAGATAATTTTATCTTTTGTTAGAGGATAAAATCGGGGATAAAATTTTTGTGTCGTGCCCATGCTAAGCCTGCTGGTGATAAAGACTAGCAACTCACCTCTTCAGGCACCACATCTCTGAGTTTGACATCCTGGAGGCGGCTAACCGACGCCGTGCGGTGGTAATCGACGAGTTCGTTTAGCGAGTTGAACTTGACCACCCATAGGAAAAATTTGCTTGACGCATCGCGGAGCACCTTGAAGTGTTGTACGCCATCAGGACATCTGGGGCAACAAATAAGATCATCATCATTATTGGCAATCTGTCAACGGCTTACTACTTAGCGCAGGTCTCCTCGTAGAGAAGGGTTTTAGGACTTTTAGGTCATAGTTTAGTTAATTTAGTTTTTTTTTTCAATTTTAAAAGAATATTAGCCAAGCTAAATTAATATTCTCCTATCCTCTCCAAATAAGCGGAAAGCTTTAGCTAGGTGTGGGTACGACAATAGTGCAACGGGTAGGGTTCGAACCTGCTACCATTCAGTTTTTAGTCCGCACTTTTAACCGCTAGGCATTTAGTTTTCCTCTCAGAGAAGGCTTTTAGGACTTCTAGTCGACCATGCTGGCCCGATGTAAGTCGGCAAACAGATAGGATAGCTTCATAAAAATATATTAAAATCTCGGTGAAGTATTCACCATCAGAAAGTTAAGTTAGTTAAACTTTAATCGACTAATAATACGTTCCGACTGATAGTCAATACAAAAACTCAAAACGAAAATATTCGTCGGTTATCGATTACTTGTCGATGGAAAAATATTCTCTTAAACAATAATGATTAATTATAAAAGAGAAGCGAGAGAGGTTGCGATCCTCCCACTGTAGCAATCATTTTAACTTTTTAAGACAATTAAACGGCTACTTTATCCAACTTCAAAAATAACAGATCTTTCCAGCAAATAAAACGAATGAACGCAAGGCCCGAACCATCGTGCTCTAAACTGAAGACATTGCGGTATGTGCTGACCGCAGAACAAGAATAGATTATCCAGCGTGATTTGTTTGGGTGCAGAACTAAAATAATACCGCGTGAACGCCGCATAAGATGACTGGTTAAACTACGCCTACTTAAGTCATCGAAAAAATGGCTACCTATTTTTACTAACATAATTTTGAAAGTGTGTTTGTTTGCTGGCTAGCCCTTCAATCACGGCGCATGGGTATAGTTCAAAACCTGGTGAGTGGCATAGGCTACTTTTAATCAAAGAGTTCCTACGGGATTTTTAGAAACTGAATTCATGCGGACAAAGTCGCAAGCATCAGCTACTAATATAATATTTTCTACGAAACTTATTCGATTGTTCCATTTATTTGATCTGTCGGCTCTAACAAGGCACGGCCGGTATTTTGTTAGCAACATTTCCTTATAAAATTCTACGGGTTCGGTAATTCTATGTGAGTGTGTATTATTGAAAATGATTAATTAAATTGAAAAACCCAATTAACTATACCAATAAACATAGTATCTACTCCTTACTACCGTAAGGCTATAGCGGATTTGGTCTAGGTACCGTGTCATTAGCCATATGTGGGGTCGATCTGCTAATCATTAATGACTTTTTAATTGAAACTATTAAAAGGAAAGTCCATTATAGTAATCGTAACTTCAGTTTTCAACGTTTTACTGAGTTTAATTTTTCATTGCATAGTTAGGAGTGTAGCCTAAAGTACCTAATTTATAGAAATGTATAATTCATTTGCACATTAGTGTCACGCCCACCTTTAAGCCAGTAATTATGTCGAAAGTTCCATTTATTTGTCCTTGTCGGTGTCTGGACTAAGTACTTTTCTAATATAAATATGAGGCCTCGCCTCAATATAAATCTATACTGGTAAAGCGAAATTACGTATGAATCACCGATAGACAAAAACTGGTTTCAGCTCTCACGTAGGCTGATTCACGTAGCGCGATACAGAACGGGTTGACGTTTGTACTGAGAAAATATTAAAAAGAAAATCCCGCTGCTCTCAAAAATGCAGATCTCGATTATTCACTGCGCGAAAATGCCAAGCTTCCTGGAGCTTCTGAAAGAGCTTTTATTATTTTTAACTCCCAACACAAAGAAGAGGTTGTCTGGGGCATGGTTGCGCTCGAATGGATGGACCGTTTTGAATGCGGTTACTTTTGTTCGAAGGCGGTTTTCATCAGGCTGTGGTTGATGAATATCTATTCAGCAGTTTGAGGATTATTATCAGTAATTTGCCTTTCTATTCTTTTGAAGTGAAAATGGGCAGGCACATAGTTTAAACAATTGATAATCGTTGGATCTCAAGATGCTGCAGTGGCGCCCCCGCACCGGAGAGCGCAGTGTTGGCAGACCCTCCACTAGGTGTACTAATGACATCAGAAACAAGCGGCGCAAGACCTCGATGGATAGGTAAAATAGAGAACTTGCTCTACAAGTGGGAGAGAATAACAGGCTACATGTTATCTCGGAGAAACAGAATGCAAAAGCTTCTAATATGATTAAAAAAAGTCATATGTCGATATTGTATTTGTCTCTTCCTAGAAAATTAGTCACATTCAAAACTTTGTTTTCTGGATATTATCATCACGAAGAAATAATAATACAACAAATTGGTGTGAGTCACATATCGAAGTATAGACGTCAACTTTTTATCTGCTAATTTAACGTCCAATAGCACTGCGAGGCCGCCGTACTGCCGGGGGAAAGAAAAAGGTTGATCACCCTAGTTAGGTATCAACGTCAATACGGAAGGACAAATTTTCCTCTTTTTAATGTCCACAGGCATTTTTCGATGACAACATCGAAAAATGCCTAACACGTGACATTATTGCTAGGTAAAAAGATACGTCCAAAAATCCTCTTCCGAACGAGTATTCAAATATCAACATTTTTAGAGAGATTTCAGTCTTTTAGAGAGTCCTAGTAAGTAATTGCAGGTATGAAGTAATACAATACATTATTAAGTTGAAGTAACAATGCTAATTTAAGTAAAAACGTGGGAACATTGCTGGCTAGTACATATAACACAGTCTGCCCGCTGTTATACCAATAAGTGAAGGTCTACTAATCAGAGGAAATGTAAAGGACCATTGAATATGCGTGATTTTTGTAGTTTCTAAATTATTTACTGTTCATGTTATAATTAATTATTGATACATCTAATTAAGATAAAAATAGACTTCTATGAGAGCAATTTCTAAAATGGAAAAACCTCACTCTCCCTAAAAAGAGAGTATTTATTTTTCCTCCATTCAAAGTATACTATGTGAATGGAATAGTATAATAAATTGAATAATGAATCACTAAAGGAAAAACATATTATTAATTTTATGTTTAAATTTCAGCTGTTCTATTTATTCAATTTAAAGTGATTACTGTAACTTTTGGTGCTAATTTGGTTGTAAATTAATCATACAAACCTAGATTGGCAAGTCTTAAAGTAGCAGTCATTATTTGACACAGGAATATTGTGGAAAGTATAGCATGAACAATTGAACATATAAGTATGTGAAAGTATCTTTCAGATTCAGACTGAACAATTTAGATTACAGATTTGTACAATTGGCAAATAATGACAGGGTTAAGTATGGGATTCAATGGCTATTGCCGTTGTTATTAGGGAATGCAATCTCGATCTCGCGAGATCTCGTTTTCGCGAGATCTCGGCCTTTTTTAGCGAGATTGATCTCGGCCGAAAAAAGGGCGAGATCTCGCGAGATTAACGAGATTGTACTCGAGCATAAAAAAGTCTTATTCGAAGCGCGGACTGACACGAACGGAGTTGCGACCTGTCGGTTTCGTTCGGTGCGCGAATTAATTTTTAAATTACTAAAAGATGGTTGTTTCTTTCATTTGTTATTTCAAATTCAAAATTTATTTATTTCATGTAGGCCAACTTGTAGCTCTTATGACACGTCATAAATCTACCACCGGTTCGGAATGCAGATTCTGCTGAGAAGAACCGGCAAGAAACTCAGCAGTTGCTTTTCAAAAAATAAAAAATATTTTTTTTTTACAATAGGTAGCCAAACTGTGCTATGTATACACTGCCCTCGTAATTGAAAACACAGTAACTTAAAGGTAACTTCTATATTTAAACTTACTTTGTTTTCAATTACGAGGGCAGTAGGTACAGTGCTTCCACAGTGATTTGATTGATACGTACGTCAAAGTTTACTACTTAGAAGTTTATTAAAAAATTATAGACAATTTGATTCATGAAAGTCTATTGAAAAAATTCGTGAAAATAAATGTTATCTTATAATACTTATAATTTTTATTATTTTTTTTTCTAATTTATTCAAATATTGTGATTATTTGCAAAAAAAAACACACAAAACTGCCAATCTCGCGAGATCTCGAAATTGGCGAGATCTCGCAGTATTGTTATTTACAATCTCGCGAGATCTCGCTTGAGCCCCAATCTCGCGAGATTTGCATTCCCTAGTTGTTATCTCTATAAAAGTTACAAATATTTCAAACTATACTTTGTGTCTTCTGGATGGTACTTTCATACTTTCTATGATGTAACATAACATGAATTCAAATTCAAATTCAACATTATTTATTTCATGTAGGCCAACTTGTGACTCTTATGACAAGTCAAAAATCTACCACCGGTGCCATGCAGCTTTCAGTCTCAAATTAAAAATACATGGTAGAAATAATAAAATTGTCATATCATTTAACTAATAGAAATTGTAAAATATTATTATGTCAATAAATAAATTCTTATTCTTATTACTGAATACAGTTCTAGGAAATCTAAGATTGCAGCATATCAAACAATAGTCATTATAACTTACTATGTATACATAACTAATTTTATGTAGTTTGACTGTTTCACATTTAGCTGATAGCACAATACCAAAAACTGTCAAGTTTACAGTCTCATACATATATACTGTCAATATCTGTGCGTTGATATCATCATTGCCAGCGACCAACACTGACATCAGAATCAATTTCAGTAAACTTGTAAAGACACAGTACAGGATGAAAGTAACAAGTGGGTGGAACAAGCAGTAAATGACGCGAGCACTGCACTAGTTGCTTTTTTTTCTTTTGAAAGGCCTCTTGATCAAAGGCACCCTTGTAAACAACATCAGCCTGATGTATCAGTAGGTATCCAATCAGATGTTATACTCAGCCTGATCAGATATTGATACATTCCATGTTGGTATGGGGTGAATGTTGTTATTGAATATTATGGAAACAGTGATTTAGCTTTCATCAATTTTTATTCACAAGCTGATGCCCGCGACTTGGTCTGTGTGGATTTAGTACAGGAACTCTTCGATTTTCCGGTATAAAAAGTAGCCTATGTCATTCTCCAGGTTCTCAACTATACCCATGCAAAAACTCACATTGATCCGTAGCTCTGTTGCAGCGTGATTTAAGGACAAACCAACAAAAAAAACACTTTCACATTTATAATATTAGTAAGGATATTGAAATGTAGATGACAGAGTCAGATCTACAGCTAACAGTATAAAAATAAATATGCTTACTTGACTGATAATGAGAAGTCACCAGGGCTTGATTCACTGATCCTTATGAGGAATCCCCCTTCAGGTTTATTTGCTAACAATTTTTCTGCATCTGCCCTTGTTATTCTGCCATAATACCAACTGTAAAAGAACAGACATTGTCAGCTCTAAATGCTAACAGGAAAAATCACACTTTGGTCAATTATATTATACAAAGTTTTAAAAATAGCTCATTAAATACATGGTAACAGCATTGTGGTAGTCAAATTATAAATAAGAGCAGTCTAATTTGTCTTCCAAAGCATACATTGCAAAGTAAAAATAATGTATCATGGGTGTTGAATTAACAGTAAAATATTTATCGAAGATTTTAAGAAAAGCATTTAGGTTATTTGACCACCATTATCATGATTGACTATAATATATTGATAGGTATTTGTCCTATCATAGCTCCAATACTTTTTGCTTTTAGTGTGCTCATTTTTAAGAATTTACTAAATTTTTTGAAATAGTAGTTCAGGAATTGGGTTATAAAGTATCCCTCATTATTTTCAGTAATTTTTATCAAAAAATCTTTTAAGAAACAAGTTATTCTGTATTTAATTTTAATTATTTAAGTGCTACACAGCCCTTGGGCAGCAATTAATGTCTATGACTGTGCCAATTTTCAACTTATTAGCTTAAGTTTCTGAATAATATTGTTATAATAAAACCCAGGATGGAGCGACTAGAAAAAACGGTGTTTTTTGCTTTACAACGGAACCCTAGCAAGGTATTAATGTAAAATTATTCTTAGTATGATTAGACAAAGTTAACTTTGTAAAGTTTCTGTCAAAGTTTATTAAAGAAATTCGTTTATTTACCCAACATTACGATTTTGCTAAATACATTGTAATTACTCACCTATGACTTTTCATTTGAATGTAATTACTAGGAATAAGTCCTTCTTTTCCGTCTAGTTCAGCTCTGTACCAATTCATATCATCCTCCATGTTAAGTATCTGGAAAAACAATGGTTCTAGAAGGAAACTGATATCTTTGAGGATAACCGTATTTCGAATGTATATTCGTGAACTATAAACTTACTTTGAGTACTTGGTTCTTCTTAAAACTGAGTTCATCATCAGCAGTTGCAGTGAAATCGTGTTTTGCTATAGCCTCCATGTTCAAATTAGGCACTTCACTCTAATGTCACTGATTACCGAAATAACTCACAAAGTATACAAATTTATAACATCACTTGGGGTCAGGGCAATAAAGTAATCATAATGCATGTATTTACAGACACTAAAATATAATATTGATTCTGCTAAACGCAAATATGCGAAACAATTTTATCCGATCTATGGGCTATAGAACAGAACAGCAGCAGTCGAACACATATTTTTTTATTATGAATGTTACTAGATGTAAAAATACTAAAAAGTAAAGTTGAATCCAGCGCCATTGACCTCTATGATTAGAGCATAAGTGTACTGGATTATGTACACAGTAAATTAAATGAGTCTGTTTTAAAATAATTAATCTATTTAGACTGTATTTAGGCTTATATTTATTGTATCTACTGTAAATAATTGCAAATTATTATTTAGTTTCACTTGAAAACATCTTATTGCACGACATATATCATAATTAAAATATATATATATATATTTAATACTTTCATGTAAAAACTTTGAGTAATCTTTCATAAATCACCGTTGTTATCAGATCAAAAAGCTTTTGATTGTTACTCGTCTGCATTTATGCCAAAAATGTATAAGTAGAGGTGAGACACACAATATTTTGTTCTTTTCATAGTATTTAAATTAGTTACGACCTTAGTTACGACATATATTTTTGTCTGCCATCAAGGGTTAAACGTGGGTTAAACTTTTGGTTACCTACCTATATAAAGAAATACATAATTATGGTAAAAATCCGTAAAAACCATAAAAACCACAAAATGTAAATTATACCTGTTCCTTATGGGTCCCAGTTGCAAATTCTATTACATATCTATTTTGTCACCATTCCATGTTTTGTGTCTTGGCAATTGACAGTTAGGGATGAACGATACCAGTTAGATATCGATACTTGCACACATTACCATATTGGTATGAAAATATTAGTATCAGTATCGTCTAAGGATTATACAAGGTGTTAGTTAATGTCCCTATCCTACCGAAACCCATAAGTTGGGGTCGGTGTATAGATACATGAAAAAATATCATGAGACGTGTAGCTCATATCCTGGCCAAGTTATGAGGACTTCAAAAATTCACCATAAATGTATCGGTGGCAGCCCTTTAAAACAGCTGATTCAATGGCGATGAACTGCCAACGATAAAACTATGAATGAATGTGTGTAGGCCTACAACGTACTACTTGTTATGCTATAACGTTGCGATAAAATATTCCAGATGCGATACCTAACCATTAATCGGCATGCAATTAAACCTGTAACCTGTAGTATTGTTCAGTAGAGTGAAAACCGATTAGAAATCTTGTATTTTTGCAAGAATATTCCAGACTACTTTCGGACTCCGTAAGTTAAAGTCCGTACCTACGTAGTCCATAAAGTGACTGCCGCCTCTTTCTTTGCAGGTAATTAATATCTCGTTAATTTGTGTTGTGGTTTTGATTAACAATTACTGTATGTGAATGAACGAATGAATGTGTGTGATATTTTTAATAATAAATCAATTTCAAAACGATACAATAATTATTATTATCGCTTGCAGTACAGTGCTAGTTTTAGTTCCTTTACCGATGCCGCGTACGTGGGCGTGGTTTGAATATTAAATACGTCGAAACACCGTAAGGGCGCGCCTTCACTGAGGGCATTGTAAAAATCATAGACGTCGCGACCACAACGCACCGTGGAAATGTCCTCTGTGCACCATAAAACCTGCGATGCGACGATGTACTAACATTCTAGCGGTATCCACACTTCCCAGCGTGTGCATGTCAAGATGATTAATTACGATATCGATTATCTGATTTCCTTGATTCAGGAAACTCCTGTCCTTTGGGAGAAACCAGTGGAAGAATACAAAGATAAATTTCCAAAAACAAGCGTGGAAGGAAGTATGTAAATGTTTACATCTCAATTTTGAGGAGATGAATACGCAGTAGGTACTTTCTTTTGTGTTTTTTCTTGATGCATCTTAACGCAAGCAGAAGTAGTATTTAGTGCGGTCCATGTCTCACTAGAAAGTAAAATAATGGTAAGAGTTTACTCGTACGATGTCCTATGCGATGAAATTTTTCGTTGCGTAAACGCAAAATCTTGTGTGTAGCCTCGCCTTTACTCGCGGGGCGGAGTCAAAGTAAAATTCTTGGAAATAGTGTAGGGGACCAAAGTGTTTACGTCTTTAGGAATTTTGCCTTTACCTGGGGAAAAACAACACAAAATACTTGTATTATACAAGATTTTTGCTTAACTATTTTTAAAGGAATTGATGATAATTGCGAGTGCATTTAATAATTTTGGAATCTAACAGTAACTACCAAATGTTAGGTAAGTTCTTGAGATAAAAATGTGGCTTTTCAAATGTAACACTTTTGTTAATAAGTATTTTTTAAATTGCTACCTAAAGCAGTATTCAGTTTTTCATTTTACAAGTTATTTGCCAAAAGAAAGTCAAAATCTTTTTTCTTCTTCTTCAAGGACTTCTAGGGAATTTTTTTTGAGGGAAAACGGGTAAAATCAAAAGCATGAGTGGTAACACTCGTTTTGAACTTGTTGTTATGTCTCCAGTTAGGGTTTCCAAAATGTTTTTTTCTTAATTCATTAATTAATTTTGTATGAAAGTTTTTGATAATTAATTTTCACTTTTTACCACCGCCGTTGTGTTTATAGGGTCAAAGTGCATGGGTGGTTGCTGGTAAGTTATACACATTAACAAACACCTTGTATACAAGTTAAAACAACGATCTTTTTTTTAATTTTTAAAGCTTTTATTTTTCAATTAAAAAAAAATTATTTAATTAAAATTAGAAATACTCACCAAAATCAATAACTTACTATAATGTTACAATAATCGGTATCTTAAAGTGGTTTTGTAGCGCTTGCAATATTGAAAATACAGCTAGGCACTACTCACAATTATTTACAAAAACATTTGCGCCTTTTTTATAATACCGTTATTTATCGGGAAAACCATTTTTTGAGTTCTATTCCTCCAATAAGTTAGATCTGTATGCAGTTAAACTGGAATAATGACGCTACATGATTCAAAATAGCACGTCATTCGTTGATTTGATTACTCAAACTGTACAGGTATGAGTACGAGTACTTTTCACCGATACCTACTTCGCTACTCGACATTCGTATCATATCATAAAATCCCTTTCCGTAATCCCTATTGATATATGACAATTGACATTGACAGTTCTTTTAAAAGTCGAATTGGCTCCCAGTGGCATTATACGCGTAAGTTTTAAATAAAATCTTGAATAAATACAGTAATCCTAAGTGTTAATTGTACTTTTAAAATGAAAACTGTGCGGCAATTACATTTGCAATTACGAATGTAGTGTATTTTCTGTAATTTTGTGATTTGGTGTCTGAAACATTCGGTCGGTTTACACATGACCACTAACCACAATATTGGTTTATTTCAGGTTTAGTCGTAACTCTAATAAACGCAACGATGTCGGGAGGATTAGACATATTGACCCTCAACGAGGAAGATGTGACTAAAATGCTGGCCGCCACAACCCATCTTGGGTCGGAAAATGTACATTTTCAGGTTAGTTTTCCGCACATACTTACAGTACTGTATTATTAACTAATAACTTGATTCACGTTTGACTACCTATGATGAGAAGAGAATCCGTTCCATTAAATAATCTGATAACATGAAGAATAATTCTCCCAACTGATAATCAATAAATCACATTTTATAAACAAAAAGCGTTATCAGAAGCCTAGTTGCAAGTTTATTTAACGTTATCAGATGGAAACCTACGTGTACAAGCGTCGTGCTGATGGTACACACGTCATCAACTTGCGCCGCACGTGGGAGAAGCTAGTGTTGGCCGCTCGCGCTGTGGTTGCTATTGAGAACCCTGCAGATGTGTTCGTCATCTCGTCGCGTCCGTTTGGACAGCGTGCCGTGCTGAAGTTCGCAGCACACACAGGTGCCACACCTATCGCTGGACGTTTCACTCCGGGTGCATTCACTAACCAGGTAATGTTAAAAAATATTTTTGTAAAGAAAATAATAGTATAGACAGATAGGCTGACATGAAGTTGCAGGAAGCCATTGGATACAAGCGTTGCAAATCTAGTATGTCATCCAGCAAGAGTCTGAAATGGGCCTATGTAATGGCAAAATTTTTAATGATGATAAATTCACTAAGGAACCACTGACTGTATTTAATGCAGTAATGATTACAATTCTGTCTGATTAGACGTTAATATTAACTCACACCAGCTGCAACATATCGTTGTAACTATAAGCAGCATTATATTGCAGATCCAAGCTGCATTCCGTGAACCTCGCCTGTTGATTGTGTTGGATCCCGCACAGGACCACCAGCCCATCACTGAAGCGTCATACGTCAACATACCAGTCATTGCATTCTGCAATACTGATTCGCCACTCAGATTTGTTGACATTGCCATCCCTTGCAACACTAAGGTAAAGATTTTTGTACATTATATCCCAGAAAATTAAAGATTTCCTGTGGGAATTGAAAAACCTTGATCCACGTGAACGATGTTGTGGGCATTTTCTAGTCATTCTATAAAATCACAATGTATTCGTCTTCGTCTTCATCTTCGTTTCCTGGGAATCTTTTCCGCAAGTAGGCGTCGATTCGCCCGTTTGGCGTGGTTCCACTGGTACAGCTCCCCGCCGGATCACTCCAGCCTAGGGAATGCAAATCTCGCGAGATTGGGGCTCAAGCGAGATCTCGCGAGATTGTTATTTACAATCTCGCGAGATCTCGCCAATTTCGAGATCTCGCGAGATTGGCAGTTTTGTGTGTTTTTTTTTTGCAAATAATTAATCACAATATTTGAATAAATTAGAAAAAAAATAATAAAAATTATAAGTATTATAAGATAACATTTATTTTAACGAATTTTTTCAATAGACTTTTATGAATCAAATTGTCCATAATTTTTTAATAAACTTCTAAGTAGTAAACTTTGACGTACGTATCAATCAAATCACTGTGGAAGCACTGTACTGCCCTCGTAATTGAAAACAAAGTAAGTTAAATAGAAGTTACCTTTAAGTTACTGTGTTTTCAATTACGAGGGCAGTGTATACATAGCACAGTTTGGTTACCTATTGTAAAAAAAAATTATTTTTTATTTTTTGAAAAGCAACTGCTGAGTTTCTTGCCGGTTCTTCTCAACAGAATCTGCATTCCGAACGGGTGGGTGGTAGATTTATAAGAGCTACAAGTTGGTCTACATGAAATAAATAAATTTTGAATTTGAAATAACAAATGAAAAAAACAACCAGTTTAGTAATTTAAAAATTAATTCGCGCACCGAACGAAACCGACAGGTCGCAACTCCGTCCGTGTCAGTCCGCGCTTCGAATAAGACTTTTTTATGCTCGAGTGCAATCTCGTTAATCTCGCGAGATCTCGCCCTTTTTTCGGCCGAGATCAATCTCGCTAAAAAAGGCCGAGATCTCGCGAAAACGAGATCTCGCGAGATCGAGATTGCATTCCCTACTCCAGCCAGCCGAGCTCCCTCCAAAATCCGAGCAGGCCACCCAGGTCGGCGATCACAATGTATTATTGCACTAACTTTTAAATTTAACATCTATTCACCTTCAGGCTCTGAAAAATATTCAATAAAATTTATATGCAAAGATTGAGTATGAGTATGATAAAGATCAAGTATATAATATGCTATGCAATATCATTACTGAATTATCGCACAGAAAGTTTCCAACTAATTATGCATTTGTTTTAATTCCAGTCATCGCACTCCATTGGTCTTATGTGGTGGCTCCTCGCACGTGAGGTCCTTCGCTTGAGAGGTGTCCTCGCCCGTGACCAGAGATGGGATGTGGTAGTTGACTTGTTCTTCTACAGAGATCCAGAAGAGAGTGAGAAGGAAGAGCAGCAGGCCAAAGAACAGGTGAGGATACTTTTTGTCAAATTATTCAAGTTTATGATGATAGAGATGGATTTGTTGTAGGAATTCTATTAACTACATACTTACACTACAATATACTACATCAAAATAGTCTAAAGTAAGTGGATTAAATAAAATCAAAAGAAGAAATTATTATGTAATCACATTTATCACATTTATTTTAAATAAAATGAAATATTTGAGCACATGTAAAGTTTTTGTGTTTTTTTTGTAGGCTGTCATTCCCGCTAAGGCTGAGGTGGCCCCACCACCAGTGCACGAGGACTGGACCGAGCCCCCAGAGCCGGTCACCTCCTGGACAGAGGAAGCTGCTCCTGCACCAGCCGCTTCATTCGGTGCACCGCCCCCTGCTCAGGAAGATTGGGCTGCTCAGGTATATCTTCTTGGCTAGCCTATCATTTTGTACTGAGTACATACCCCTTCATGTGTACGCCATTCGCACGCCATATACGTTCAGGTATAAAGTTGAATTTATTTAGGAGTCTACATATTATTATGAGACTTCATTTGGTATTAATCTCAATATGTTTATTATCGCGAGGTTTATTGTTTCACCTCAACATTAAAATGGTTGTGGAACTTTACTGCTGTCAAAAAATTCCTCATTGAGAACCTCCTTTTTTAGAAGTTTATTTATTTTTATTAATCTTACAATTTATATAGAAGTATATAGATATATGATTATTGCACTCAGTGCCACAAAAACCACAGTCGGCTTTACTGTGCATTGATAATATACTACAATTATATAACCTAAGTAGGTAGGTTAAGTAGGTACATAATAAAAAGGCGGGCACTGGGCAGGTAGTAAAAACTGCAGCTCAGCGCGTGAATAGGTGACATCATTGCCAGCGAAACCGGTTGCAGTGATCCGCAACCAATTTGGTTGGTTAACCAAGTTGGTTAAACATAGTTTGTTTTTCTGTTTGAAGGTTCAAGAGGAGTGGGGCACGGCCGCGCCAGCGCCCGCGCCCGCCGCTGCACCCTCGTGGGGAGGTTCAGCCCAGGACTGGACCGCTTCGTAGGCCGCGCTCGTCTCCGATAACATCGTTAATATACAACTGAAAACTTATATCTTGTTTTATTTATTTCTTGAAACTTGAAGAGGTTTTAGAAATGTGAATAGTACCAGTTAAGAACCCGTCCTTTGTTCAGCTCGACTCGGATTTGGCCCGAACTGTGAATGTGTGCGTGTCGCTTACAATACGACTGTAAACAGCTTTCGCACACTAGCGCGGTACACGATTGTATCTCGGAGAAGATAGTTTGATACTTTGTACAATTTTCGAATGGTGTAACAAAAGATCTTACTTTTACTTTGATATTAATATTTCGTTATATTTTTGGGAAGGTACTTAATAGGTGGTTATGTAATAACTAATATTATAAATGTGAAACTGTGTTTGTTCGTGTGTCCTTTAATCACGTAGCAACTGATCGACGGAGATTGATGGAGAGTGAAATAGGTTCAATATTCCGGAAAAACATGCCGTTTCTGAGGGGTTAAAAAACTAAGTCCATATCTAGTTATTTTTATAATTTATTTGTATCAATTAATACAAAATTTTAAAATCAAGTCATATCGATACTACAATAACTATAAAAAGGTAAATCCGTCATTCAATAAAATTTTGCGACCAGATAACTTGCATCTTGACGAAAGATATACATTTCATCCCGGAATACCTACCTCAACATAGTTTTACAAACCTAAATCATCGTAAAGATAGAACCAAAAAAAGTTAGAACTTGTCGGCCTAGTCAAAATAAAAAAAAATACCAATAATTGGGTAACCATAACTGTTGTCATAAATTATTGTCTCTAAAGTTTTATGATAACAGTTATTGTTACTCAATTGAGGACTGGAGCAGGCACGTGCCCAACGCCCCAACCTTTGCAGGTACCTTGTCATATTTGATTTTATTATTTTCTGGCCAGACCATATTGTTTGAACACTGTTTGGAATGCTATCTTTCTTATCAATAAGGGCCGATCTACACCGGAATGGCAGCGGTGCGGCACTTTCAGTTTGAAATAATTTCAAACTTTAACTACATTATCGCTAAAGACCAGTATCGCTTGACGCGTGTGGCCGCGTGACCTTTTTGAGCTTTTCAAGCGATATTGGTCTTTAGCAATTATTTAGATAAAGTTTAAAATTAGTTCACACTGAAAGTGCTCGCCGCGCCGCTGCCGGCCGCTGCCATTCTGGTGTAGATCAGCCCTAATAATGGCAAGCTTGACGACCTCCCTGGCGCAGTGGTGAGCGCTGTAGTCTTATAACTGGGAGGTCTCGGGTTCGATTCCCAGCGGTGGCAATTTAGGAATTTATAATTTCTAAATTGTCTCTGGTCTGGTCTGGTAGGAAGCTTTGGCCGTGGCTAGTTACCACCCTACCGTCAAAGACGTGCCGCCAATCGATTAAGCGTTCCGGCACGATGGCGTGTAGAAACCGATTTGGTTGCCAACAGGAAATCACACAAGAATTACAAAAAAAATTATACTACATCTATAGAAACATTTCAGGTGGGCACACAATTACAGGCAAACCAAATTATTATAATAGTTATTGTACTTGATACGTACAATAACTATTATACTTAATCAATAGTTCCTAAATCGCTACAGTTTAGATGAGCAGTACCCTTGCAGCATCAGGATTGAGGAGTTCAGTTGAAAGTTTTATGGGACCATTTTGCAAAGTTTTTGTATCGATCAAAAAAGATTCACGCAAATCAGTTTAGAAATCACGGATATATCGTATACATAAGTAGAAAAACACTCCTCCTCCTCCTTTCTCGATAGTCGTTAAAAAAGTAGCCTAAGTTACTCCCGATAACATAAGATATATATCAGTGAAAGTCGGGTTCAGTCGTTCCCAAGATTGCCAGAACAAACAAACAGACCGACAGACAAAAATGATAAAAAATGCTTTTTTGTTATTATACCTTATTTACTATCATATGGATTTAGTAAAAAGCTGTTATTTTGATATTATAAGCAGATACTTCAATTTTGTTTATTTGTATAGGTAATACCTTACTACATACCATACTAATTTCTTAATTCAACATCTTTACTTATTTACTAATATTATAAATGCGAAAGTGAGTGTGTTTGTTGGTTTATTGGTTAGTCCTTCAATCACACCGTAACAGAGCAACGAATCCACGAATTCAATTTTGTTTATTTGTATAGATAATACCTAACTACTTACCATACTAATTTCTTAATTCAACATCTTTACTAACTTACTAATATTATAAATGCGAAAGTGAGTATTTGTTGGTTTATTGGTTAGTCCTTCAATCACACCGTAACAAAGCAACGAATCCACGAACAAACAACGGAGAGTGACATAGGCTACATTTTATTCCAGAAAATTAAAGAGTTCCCGCGGGATTTTAAAAACTAAATCCACGCGAGCGAAGCCACGGGCATCAACTAGTATTTCAAATTTTAATGTATTATTTACATAATATTTACATTATCTCTACCGATGCAAACGAGACCTTTCGTCGGATACCTAATACGATACATTTATCTATAACTTTATTTGTATTTTTGAATGAAAGTATTTCTGCTTATCAATCAAATTACAATTGAATCAGAAATAATTTCATTACAAGCACGTAAATCTAAGACAGATGCTAATATGCGATGGAATTTCAGGAATCTATGCAATAAAAAAATTAATAGTAAAAAAACATCAATAGGTATATTAATATTGATGAACTTTGATTTGAGAATGGTTTATGTACCTATAATAATCTATAATTAATAGCCATTTTTTAACATTATAATTATTTTGCCTAACACAGCCTCTAAGACTTCACATTATTTTACAAAAAAATTACTTTTCATTACTCATACACGGAAAGTAGGTCTGAAGTTGCCTGAGAAGCGGGTTGAAAGTAATACTTTTCAGCCCTAGGGAGAATCGTTTTCAACTGACAGCTGTCAAATAATTAAAAAAAACTAGTTGTCACATTTTTATTGGAATTCAAATGAAACACGTTACACGACATACCCGAGTGCATCCATAGACAAGAAGAAAGATAGACTTTATTCATAAAGTAAAGACAACTGATTCATAGACATTCATAGACAATCATAGACAATACTTGAGTATTAAAAAGCTAAATGCATAGCCCGCCGGCTAGGCCAAAGAAAAAAAAATGTCGCCAACATTCACCCAAGAATCCCTGGATACTGTAGAAACTCAATTTTCCCAGAAAATATCAAATATCAATATACCCGGCAAAAACCTTTCACTAACTATTACTAATTGTTCTAATTTTAACATAAACTTTAAATAAATATCTCACCAAAGTTGTTGATTTATGTAAAATAAAGTTCACTCAATTTTCTTTAGCTAATTTCTATTTTTATTTTGACTTTCCTTATATTCGTAATGAAAAGCACAGTGTTTACCTCGGGATAAAGACTTATTTAGTCCCTCGAACTATAGGCCCCCTCACTACGCTCGGGCGCCAAACCCCGTCTCGGGACTAAATAAGTTACTTTCATCCCTAAGGTAACAATGTACTATTTCATTACTCATACACGGAAAGTAGGTCTGAAGTTGCCTGAGAAGCGGGTTGAAAGTAATACTTTTCAGCCCTAGGGAGAATCGTTTTCAACTGACAGCTGTCAAATAATTAAAAAAAACTATTTGTCACATTTTTATTGGAATTCAAATGAAACACGACATACCCGAGTGCATCCATAGACAAGAAGAAAGATAGACTTTATTCATAAAGATATCTCACCAAAGTTGTTGATTTATGTAAAATAAAGTTCACTCAATTTTCTTTAGCTAATTTCTATTTTTATTTTGACTTTCCTTATATTCGTAATGAAAAGCACAGTGTTTACCTCGGGATAAAGACTTATTTAGTCCCTCGAACTATAGGCCCCCTCGCTACGCTCGGGCGCCAAACCCCGTCTCGGGACTAAATAAGTTACTTTCATCCCTAAGGTAACAATGTACTATTGAGTACATACAAAATTCCCTATTCTAATTTCTAAAAATAACATCCAATATGAGTATTACATTTTTCCTGCCTAACGTTCTTATAAATAAAAAAGATAATGTTAGTTTAAACTACATATGAAAAAGCAAATCTCATTTCAAAAAGCCGAGTCGGTCGCGCTATGTATTGTTAACAACTCGTAATTTATGTAACTTAGTTGCTCACGCACACATGCGTAAGTGCCGCCCGGTTCAGCAACACGTCCACCCTCGAAGAGCGCTGAGCTCGGTATCAAAGAGAATGTAACCACTCCGTTGGTATGTCGGACGTACAGTCTACTGTGCCATTTCAATCGTGAATTTGGGGTTACTTTTGATAATTTATGTAGGTATGAAATTCAATAAATAGAACTGTATTTTTTTTAATTTAAGCTCAGCGAATACTAAACTATTACATCTTATTTTTTTTAGTCCTTAAAAGATAATAACTTTCAAGAAATACCTGCTATTGTAATGCTTATAAATTGCAAAAATCGGGCATACCTTTATGCATTTTTAATTTACTTATATTGTATGAAACATATAAAAACTGGCCTCCTTACTCCGGAGTAGAGAATGTGTTTATATTAGTGGTATTTTTTATAAATTGCCTATAAAAGTTTTTAATGGATAAATCTTGTGTTCCAATCTCACTCAAAAGCGTAAAAATCGTAAACGTCCTTCACGAGAAATCCGATTTGAGTACATTTTTTTTATAAAATAAAAATTTTACTCTCGTTACTCCGGTGAGGAGCGTTGGATCCATAACATGTAATTTTTTTTATTATTGTATTATAATCATAATATCTGAAGCATAAACCCAATAGCAAGGTACGTCCAAATCAGAACCTGGCGGCCAAGGACTCTTAATAATCGTACAATAACGGAAACAAAATAAGATCATTTTTTTGTTAAAAAAAAAAGAATATACTAGTGCTGAAGAACAATCATAATGAAGGATAAAATTGGGAAATAAATTTTCATAGTCGGTCACTATTCATGTACAAGTAGATGTCATTGTTTAATTTATTTAAATTAAACTTTAATTTTAATTATTATAAGCTAGAATAAAGATGAATTCTGTATATGCAGGTATAATTCGGGTTGCCTTGGTTTGACAAAACTCTGAAAACAACTTGTTGCAATGGGCTCCTATTGTCCAAGCGGTAGTATTGTTTCGCTGCTTTGTTGTGCTTATACATTCCGTCGGCTGTTTTTATCCACGTCCCATTTGTTAGGATGCCCTAAAATACAACAAAGTTTTCGATTTTAATCATCACCAGCAACCCAACGACTCACTACTGAGCACAGGTTTCAGAGAGCTTGCACCAGGCTGGCAGATACTCTGCCTTTGTACATAAAGAACTCAGGCGTGCAGATTTCCTCACGATGTTTTCTGACTGCGGTCTCCGTATAGGAGACCGCAGTACCTACTAACCTCCATAATAGGCTATCACAATATAATATTTTATAATAGCTTTCTGTATATCATTGAGTAATTAACAAACAAAGAAATCAAACATGAAATATAATATTTATAATAAATTGTAATAAATACCTAGGTATGTTAGTTTTCAGTCACGAATTTCGGTTCGAGCAGAAACGATGTTTTTAGTAGCATGCATTACGTTTGAACGCGGCATCGAGCTTTCGAAAAATAGTAAAAACACCGATCGTCGCTGCTAAATAAAAGCATCTAGTGTGTGTCTGCCCTGATCCTTTGATGTCCACGATTTAGAGTTTAGACTTAGGTAGGTACATAAACTAAAAGGTGTGGATAAACGTAGGTTCTTTATGAGTACTTACATAAACTGTAAAATTTTTAGGCGCACTATAAGCTGTATCAGGACTAATGTGTTCCAAGCTTAAAAAATCCACTTGCAAATTCCTTGGCAATTCTATGATCACTTCTCCCGACGATCCTCTACAACAAAGCGTTCAATCAACTACTTCTGTAATTAGTAGATAATTACATCGATACGTAGTTCAGAGTTCACTACTAAACCCCTATGTTCAAACTCGTTTGGTTAGTGGTTGTTAGTACTTTTTTCGGTATTTCTAAGGCCATGAGACTAGGAAATCGCGGCAACGACAAACTCTGGTTTTTTTTAGCGCAATTTCGCGTTCCACAATTTCAAATCCACGGCCGTTTAAGAATCTATAAAGCGTGTTCAGTTTTAGTCCATGAGTACCTGAAAGGCCAGCAATCGGAGGGTAAGGGTCTTCTCAACGATAGTATGATGTCGGGTGATGGCGCCGCGCCCCGCAGAGGCACCACCCCCCAGAGGGCGGCCTGAGCTACCCACTCAACGGTGTCCGACCCCTTGAACGCTCTAGTTCCCTCTATATATCCTTTGTTGTTAGGTTTAGCTTGCTGGGTTCCTACATCAAAATAATAATTATTATGAGGAAAGGAGAAAGGCTGAAATATTTTATTCCTATCTACATAGCACCTAGGTAGGAACCTACTGTAGACCGATAGCCTAGTTAGGTTAGGTTAAGACTTCGGCCTTTTTTTCTGGAGGTCTGAAGTTCGATCCCAGGCGCGAACTTCTGGACAGTAAAGAACTATATCTACTTCAGTACCTACACAAAAAGATTAGATACCTAATTAGGTGCCTACTTAATTTGAGTAGGTATTATGAAAATTGACTGCAATGCAAACGTTAGGTATCTATCTAGTGCGTTAACTGGTGCCTACCAGTTAAATATTCAAAGCTACCTATTGAGGTAAGTAGGTATACTGACAAACCTTTTACCTCGCGCCATATATAACGTGTGCTAGCAGCGACAATAAGTTCTGTAGGCACATTAATAATATAGCGGGTGTCTAGCATGGATCTCTACAAGAGATGAACCATTTAGGTTGGTTATATGACTTTTTTATGCTTCAAAAATGTTTACTGGTCTGTTTTAAATTTTAATATTTAAAAAAATTAAAAGATATTCGAGCGAAATCTCCAGCCCATTTATAATAGCTTGGTAGTTATAGCTAAAAAAGTAGGGTGCCTTAGGTGTTAGGGCTTGGTATTTTTTCACTTCTCCAGTTCTATTCCTGGTAGAACCTACCTTATGTTATGTAAGTTACAAACCTGTATTCAAGGCTTGAGCTGTTAACACTGCTTTGCGAACTCGAAGAGCTTTGCTGTAAAATAAGGTAGGTACGTAAGTATTTAGATTGTATAGAAAATTAGATTTAAAACATCTCACAACATAAGAAAAATTGGTAGGTAGGTAAATACTTGGTATTACCTGCTTACTAATTTATAGTAGGTAGGTACTAAGGTAAAGTAACAAAAATCTTCAAGTTTTATAGAGGTTGCATCTATTAGTAGAGCTCGTTTGTTAAATTTGACTGTAATGGAAATTGGAAACTCATTGATTTTAGCAAGTTCCTCAAGGTTTTTAAGCCCAGTCTACACTTACGCCCGCGAACGCAGCAGAATCATACTAGTCCAGTCAAAACAAGGTTTAACCTCTGGAAAATTGCGAAAGTTTTGAAACTTTGCACATCGAATTATGCGTCCCTTGGGATGAATATACCAAAAGTCCCCATGCGTACGAGGCGAGCTCTAGCGGCAATTAGCGGAAACAGGACCCTTTTTTTGGTTTTTTGTTAATATCTCGAGAACCTTTGGTCAGAGATAAAAATTTACTACTACATAATTAAAGCTTATTAAATTTGCAACAATAATGATTATATACATTTCTCTTGAATTCCTAATAATTACCGAGTTTTAGGCCACTAAAAGATAGCTTTTTCGAAAAATCACGCTAGCGGCGCCCGGTACAATATGGCATTTGTAATAATATTTGACAATCATGGTTTATTATTTTTTTTTGGGTACCAAGGGTGATTCAGAAAATAAACTTCACAGTTATGTACAAAAAAAAAACATATTGTTTATTAAACAACTAGCTTTTGCCCTCGGCTTCGCTCACGTTAAGTTAAATTTTTCAAACCCCTATTTTACCCGTTGTACCCCCTTAGGGGTCGAATTTTCAAAAATCCTTTCGTAGAGGATGCCTACGGCCTAATAGCTACCTGTATGCCAAATTTCAGCCTGATCCGTCCAGTGGTTTAAGCTGTGCATGGATAGATCAGTCAGTAAGTCTGACACCTTTGCGTTTTAAATATTTAGATGAAATACAGAAACAATAAAAAATGCTATCAACGCACAGCTTAAACCACTGGACGGATCAGGCTGAAATTTGGCATACAGGTAGCTATTAGGCCGTAGGCATCCTCTACGAAAGGATTTTTGAAAATTCGACCCCTAAGGGGGTACAACGGGTAAAATAGGGGTTTGAAAAATTTAACTTAACGTGAGCGAAGCCGAGGGCAAAAGCTAGTTGTTTAATAAACAATATGTCTTTTTTTTGTACATAACTGTGAAGTTTATTTTCTGAATCACCCTTGGTACCCAAAAAAAAATGATAAACCATGATTGTCAAATATTATTACAAATGCCATATTGTACCGGGCGCCGCTAGCGTGATTTTTCGAAAAAGCTATCTTTTAGTGGCCTAAAACTCGGTAATTATTAGGAATTCAAGAAAAATGTATATAATCATTATTGTTGCAAATTTAATAAGCTTTAATTATGTAGTAGTAAATTTTTATCTCTGACCAAAGGTTCTCGAGATATTAACAAAAAACCAAAAAAAGGGTCCTGTTTCCGCTAATTGCCGCTAGAGCTCGCCTCGTACGCATGGGGACTTTTGGTATATTCATCCCTAAGGACCCATAATTCGATGTGCAAAATTTCAAAACTTTCGCAATTTTCCAGAGGTTGGGCCATTTTTTGAGGTTTTTTGACTGGACTATTCACACTATTGTCTAGTCTATTGTGTATGCTTGTGTTGTGCGGTACCTATCACGTTTGCGCTTCCCGCATTTCCTTTCAGATTTCATGTTCATTGTCTACGTCTTTTTAAATGAAAACAAAACTTGGATAATTTTATTTGCTCTAATAGCTCTAATATTATTGTTCTATTAAAAAGGGTTTATGTCATAATCTTATTGAGATTGTTTACACAGTGCAAAGGCCAGCCGCCCTAGCAATATTACAAACGTGTCGTCTCTTTCTACGATCCTACGCGAGTTTTTTTTATCGCAAGTCCTATCCTTTCAGAATGAAAACTTTGGGAAACCCTGCTTTAGCGTGAGCGATCGTAGAAAGAAACGACACGTTTGTAATATGGCTAGGACACCTGAGCTGATTTTTGCTTTATCGTCTTATGGACGCTTTGCATTCGAAAGATCCTCTTGGTATCCGCGCGGATTCCGCTCTATCTGAACTAGTCTTAATATGAACATGTCAAAGTATTAAAGTTATTCTAAAGCCGAACCAAACCGTGCTTATGATTATTTTCCACTGAATACCTCAATGCATGCTCAGCTCGCGTTAATGCCATCGCTAAATGCCTCATACGGTGGCAGCATTCCTCGCTCACCGACGTTGAATATATGTTCACTGAAGAAATAAATGCATGTTATTTTCATGCCCAGTATCCATGTCATAAGAGAATAGAGATATTATTTTTTCCTGCTGAAACTTAAAAGTAAGTCCTTGACTCCCGCTAACATCTCGACTTCTTCGTCACCTTACATGTTAGTGGGCTAATTTGGAAGGAGTATTTTATTAAACCCATACTCATAATACTCGGTTTCTACACAGCATCGTAACGAATGCCTACCAAAATATTCATTTGTTTCAGTTAGGTTAGTTCTTACACAGGAGTTAGATTAGAAGAGTACGTAGGCTGTTCCATAAGTCTTGCAATAGAAAGAATCTAAGAGGAAAGAGAGGCATCACAGCTAGAGTTGTGTTAGACACGCAGAAGACTGTAAGTGCTACCTGGTACACTGCTTTTGCTCGCTTCAAGTCATCTGCGAGGTGAAGAAATTGCGACCAAACTCGCGACTCGGCAGTTGGCACTTTATCAGGATAACGCTCCTGCTCATCGAGGGACCGAAACTCGAAAGATTTTGGAACAATTGAAGCTCACGGTGCTTGACCAACCTCCTTACAGCCCCGACCTTGCACCGTGCTATTTTGGTCTCTTTCCGAACTCAAGAACCAGTGGAAAGACGTCGCTTTGCAAGTTTGCGACTGATGACGTGTTATTGAGAGCACGGGATGAGGCCTGCGCCAGTGTTTCAAAGGATCAATGGAAGATTATATTTAATACGTGGTTTGAACACATACCTACATAAGTATACATAGTATCTGACACATGATACTATTTTGAAAAACTTTAATAAATAGTGAAATTTTTGCAAGAATTATGGAACAAGCTACGCAATAGGACGATTCGTAGAATACTTACGAAATGAGATAAAGCCTTCCGGAATAACTTTTGCTATTAAATCTGCCCGGGAAATATTATTCGGCGTTAAATATGCAACTAGAATGACAGAAATGAATTAAGTTAGTTATTACATAAGAAAAGTAATTAAAACTTCTTTGTTTTGTTTTTTAAATTTATTTATAGTCAAGTGCAACGTCAAAAGTTGCGACTTTCCTTGGCATCGGAGATAAGTTGCAAGAAGCTCGTCTCGGATGGTACGATCGTGTAGCACGAAAACTACAAAGTTACGTCGCTGGAGCTTAAAGAATGTTGCCCAAGGAAAAGCTGTCTACCATCGTCAGACATCGTAAAAAGAGCCAATAAAAACTGGTCAAATGCGAGTCGGACTCGCATACGATACGGATTCCGTACCAAGGGACGCTGAAAAAAGCAGGCTGACAGATGGACGGACAGACGAACAGACGTACGGACGGACAGAGGAGGCTTATAGTAATAGCGTCCCGTTGGTTACCCTTTGGGTACGGAAGCCTAACAATAGATGATTTATTAATGGAAAAATCTATTGCCTGCTTAAAAACTTAAAAACGCATTTAATTTTGACAGGCTAACCGGCCAGTTTTCATACGGAACGGTCTGACCTACTCGACCTATTTAAATGAATCAACCTCTACCTAGTGACTAAATACGTTTAAATAATGTTACTCTTAGAATTACAGAGGCATACATAACTCCAAAGTCTATAAACATCTATGTTTACCTTCGGATTTAATTTATATTTCCAAGCAGATATTATAAAATAATATTATCGTGAAAAAAAAAATATTATTACGTATCCTATAATCGAATAACTTCGATCGACGTCATTCTCGACTTGAAATTAGTAATTATGTTAGCATATTGCTCAATCGTTTCGAAGATTTATCAGTTTCAGGCTTGTTTCAGGTAAGTACATGTAATTATGTCTCGAAGTACGTAGTTACAACAGAGCTATCTCACTCTGTGGATTAATTTTGAAGTTAGACTAGGTATAGTAATCGGATATAATATTATTAGATATGTATTTACTTGGATTGATATACATACTTATTAAATATCTAATCTTCTACTGAATCTACCTAGTTAGCCCAAGCCTATTAATATTCTGACTAACTGATAGTATAATGCACAGCTACGGTCTTCAATTTTCCAATTAAGTAAGTAAGTAGTTAAGTAATAGAATAGATTTCTTTAGGTGTTTAAAATTTGCGTTCTATTTCTTAAATTAAGATAATTTCCTGAAAAAAATGCTCACCTATTAATCCCAAAGCAAGCAGTAAAGGTAAAAGTAACTTGGCGTTTCCGTATTTGAAACGCTTTATTTTTATAGCTGTTGTGGATTTCTTTTCATGTTTCCGCTTCACGGTGTCAAAGCTTTCAGGCTTCTCACTATTAAGGTACTCCCAAATGTTTTGACGCAGAGGACAGAACGATTTTACACACGTCGCTTTTCGTGGTTTCCTCCTTTCGTAAACTCTTCTTCCTGCGAACATTTTGGCCAAATGGACTACGGCTACCTGAGAGCTGTAATTTACTTAGCGTCTGTGGGATTTTGCTTAATTAATGCCTAAAAGTTTTAAACTTCGTGCCAGTTATTTAGCACGTACGTACCTACTCGGTGGACGGCGTTAAAGACACACTGTGCTTAACTAGTAGACAGGAAATATCTACTCGTTTTTTGTGCTCTTATTAATGTTGTGTTGAAAATTTTAAAAATTAGGTATTTTGATAGTAATAAAATTTGTATTAATTTAATTTTACTGAAACAAAAGCGGCTTCACTGTACATTAATTAAATACCAAGATGATAGAATAATATGTACTAGACAATTACTGTAGTGGCATTCTCTAAAAATGATTGCATCCGTGTAACCATCCCAATGACCTCTGATTGGCTGAATTTATGACATTCTTGCTGCATCAATAGGGTAAAGATGCCGAATATGAGATACCATTTACATATTCGGCCATAAAAAATAAATTATTGCACTAATGACTATGAAAATTATTTATATTCGATAAGTATTTAATGAAGTTTATCCTTGAAAGACCGTTTAGTGCTAGGTATAATAGATTTTTTGTTATATCAGATAATATTAGAAAAGTCAGAAATCACGTCTCAGGGAAATGGTCTCTTATTATGAGATACCAAGGGTTTTTAATATGAGATAGTATAGATTTAGAGAAAAAGGAAAGAAATCAGTGCAAAAAACTTTTTATTGGCTATATTTATTAATCTACAACATCGTACTACTAAATAAAAAGGTTTTAGTAACAACTTAATAATATATTATCATGTGCTTGTGCCAAGTGCTTGATGTTCTTCAGATGTAGATGTAACCCATAAAATCGTTAGTCCAACTTTACAATATTTTTCTATTTTTGCTTCTAAATAGTCAGAAAAAGCTGGAGATCTTCCCATGAACCTTGACAAATACTTCTGCATTAGCATTTTTTTTTTGACATAACGTTCTAGGATACTCTTAGGAACATCGAAAGTTTTGACACTATTAGGTAACATGTTTGTTTGCTTCGCACTGCACTCACGGCCCGTATTATGGCATCGTGGTCCTAGGACTTCCTTGATCGACGGCATCTAGAAAAGAAGGTTTTTAAATAGTCGTATTTCTATACATCCTAATATGAGATATCTCATTTAAGGAGCCCCCACGTGTCTCATATTAGGAAAACACCCAAATTTAAAAACTAGGCTGCCTATTATTTCTTGACGAAGAAAATACAACTAAACTGCAAATGCATTGTAAAATTAATCATATAACTGATACAATGACTGTAAATTTAAATCATTTAGTGTGACTATAAAGTTGTAACATACCTCGTTAATATTTGGTGTCAAAAATCGGGTTTTGTGGTTTCGTAAAAATCAGCACGTACACAACCTGCCTTCGCCTCGAACTGGGAAGCACCAACACATATTTCGGTCTGTTGCCACGCGGCTTCTGGTGACAGTATCGCCAAATAGCTGCGGCGATTAGTTTCGCCAAAACCTAACTGTCTCATATTTGGCAACTATCTCATATTCGGCATCGTTACCCTACATTTTAACCAATAGCGGAAGTAGGTATACCAGCTAATCAGAGGTCATAGCGATCTTTACATTGAAGCAATTAATTTTAGAGAATTACTGGAAACCTTTTTGTCTTAGAAATAGAATAGAAATATTTTTTATTCAAATAAACTTTTACAAGCACTTTTGAATCGTCAATGAATCTACCACTGGTTCGGAATGCCTTTCCTGCCGAGAAGAGCCAGCAAGAAACTCGGCGGTTGCTCTTTTCAAAAAAAATAAAAAAATTACAATTGTTATTGAACACAGGATAGTTATTACTGTCTTATGAATCACTGGAGCGAATTATATCCACGCTTTTTTATCATTTACATAGTCTTCAATTGTATAATATGCTTTTTTCATGAGAGTAGATTTAATTGATTTCTTAAACTTGTGTAGAGGCAAGTCTAAGATTGACTGTGGAATTTTATTGTAAAACGTCACGCCCATTCTCACAAATGTCTTTTGGACCCTCTTGAGGCGCAGCCCAGGAAACATGAGCCTATTTGGATTTCTAGTTGGTCTATCGGACAAATCATTCTTTTTTTTGTAACTCAAAATGTTTTGTCTGACAAATATTATGTTGTTATAAATATATTGTGAAGCTACTGTAAGAATGCCTATCTCTTTAAATCTTTCTCGAAGGGAATCCCGCGGCCTCAAATTATAGATTGCGCGGATTGCCCTCTTCTGCAAAACAAAAATTTTTCCAATATCGGCTGCCTTACCCCATAGTAAGATTCCGTATGACATAATACTATGGAAATATGCAAAATAAACAATTTTTGCAGTTTCTATGTCAGTCAACTGTCGAATCTTCCTAACAGCGTAAGCAGCAGAGCTAAGTTTGCCAGCAAGCGTTGCTATATGGGTGCCCCATTGTAGCTTTGAATCCAGGGTTAACCCCAAAAACACTGTGGAGTCCTCAGTTTTCAAAGGTTCATTATTTATCTTTAAATTTTTACTGACAGTTCTCGTGTTAGGTAATAAAAACTCAACACACTTTGTTTTTTTAGCATTTAAAAGGAGATTATTTGCCGTAAACCATTCAGAAACTTGAGATAATGCATTATTTACATCGTCAAAATTGTCTTTCATCCTATCGACTTTAAAAATTAAGGACGTATCATCAGCAAATAGTACAATATCGCAAGTATTTTGGACAAAATGTGGTAAATCATTTATGTAGACCAAAAACATGAATGGACCTAGAATAGAACCCTGGGGTACACCCATTACTGAGGCTGATCCGGATGATACTTAAATATTCGTATATTTAGATTTAGGTAGGTATAGTTACGAGCGGTCATATACTATGTATTTTAAATTGTATCTAATCGGTAGTAGGTATCTACGATTATAAATGCTGTTTGGTAATTGACTGATCATCTAAATAGTTAAAATTCACGGCAGTGGTACAGTTAAAGGAGAAAAGTCAATGTTCTCTGTATGTAAAAAACGAAACGATTTCGTATTCAAATCATGTTTACTTGAAAATTAGTTTGGAGCGGCGTCAAAAATACTAAAATTAAGCAGCGTAATTAGGTAACCTCTAGCTTTCTAGTTTAATTAGAAATTATGTCGTTGCAGTTTTAACATAGCAACGAAGTTCATTTAATATTTTGCCCGTCACTGCAGGTGGCACGCTCCAATTGCATTATGCAAGCTATTCGGTTTTTGGGTCGCTCGAATTAGGGACGGACTGGGCTATAATATCCATCAAAAGTATTTTAACGCCCAGCGATTGACCTGATTTACGCTTTTTAAATTCTCTATTGAGACCTTGTAACAGTGAGTACGTTTATTTAGAACGCTGTGGTCAGGGCTCAAAACAGACTCTGGCTAAGGAGTAGTGCCTATTCCGCTGGACAGGCTGTTTACAGGCGATGTCAAAATAAAGCAAGAGTATCAATGTGCCTATTCGGCGCTGATTGGTAACAAAAGTTGTGCCATTAGTTGATCGATATGTAGCAATCAGGCTGTAAAATTGTTTTTTTTTGTGTCTCTACGTTATGTGGTTCAGTTATAGTACAAAGTAAATTCATTCATTTAAAAGTAATTGTTATCTGTGGAGTGACGTCTAGTCTTATGAGCTAAGGGCATAGAGGAACAAGAATGAGAGAAAAAAATTATAGAGTCAAAAAGGCACTCGGGAAAGATCTCAAGTTCAAATACCCTGGCTGGTCTTTTTCTGAGATTTAGCCCATATAACCTCGAGGTTGGTGGGGCATGGGAAGTGGCAGGGTTCCTGGGTAATTTCCATCTCGGAAAAGAGCTCCCCGGGGAACGAAGCGAGGGCATCAGCTAGTAATAAATACAAAATTTTCTTAAATATGTAATACGCACGACCCGTTTTGCTGAATTATGTATGGGGCATAAAGTAGGTATGAGAACTAGTTTAGCATTCGAACGACTCATGTAATATTCTCAGCTCTTGTTTATTCAGTATCAGCAAACATGTTACTGGGTCAGCTGTTTTGCTGACCAGGCGCCGAGCGCCGGGCGCAAATACTTTGACACCTCAATCACATGAGTAAATAACAGAACAGAGTCGAGATAAGGCTACCTATAACCGTTATGTCTGTGATATAACAGGTACACTCTACTCCTACAAGTACTGCGTCTGTATGAGGGTCCATTGGCAGCAGTGTTGTGTACACGTTGCCGGTAGAAAAAACCGGTCAAAGGCGGTTATACCAATGGACAAGCTCAGGATCTATGCCACCCGCATTGCATTTCTTTTTAGTTAACGTTTTTTGAAAAGCTTTTTTTACGCTTCTGAATCTTTCTTGAAAAAATTCTTACGCACGCCTTAAGGTATTCTGATGATCATATTATGTTTTGTATTAGACCTCGTACATCATCGGATTCACGTCGATCTTAAAATATGTCTCTTTCTAACGCTCATAAAATGCATGAAACGGAAAGGTTTCCTGACCGATTTGAAAGTAAGTACACAGCAGTGATGGGAAAAATGTGTCGATCTCGTTGCCAACATAGCTTACTGAAATCTTAATCAAGCCTAAGAATTACTGTGAACTGACTTAATTACTTTTTGGACATAAGAATAAATTTTATTAAATAAATCTAAAAGTACTAACTTGAAGAACACCATGGCGGAATAATATTTTTCTCCGATATATCACTGCTAAAATTCTCCAATGCTTGTCTGGAATTACTTCTAGTAACTATAACCATTTATAAAGTATATTAATATGGGTTAATTCGATAAGTACTAAATTATTAAGATCATTGAATTAAACAACCTACTTGATTTCGAAAAGTTTCCCTCCATTTTGAGTAACGCTCTACATCACTCTACATAGGTTACTTGTTTATGGTTATGTTAATAGTTTTCGTCGTTCGAAAGGCAAAGGTTCTATGACATACAGCTTATGTTTCATTTATGTTCGTAAACTTACAAAATACTAATAACAAGTTATGGCATTAATAATGTTAGGTTTATAAAAATTAACACATTTTTAATTTTCGCTCTATTAATATTATAAATGCGAAAGTTTCAATGGATGGATGGGTGTTTGTTATTCAATCATACCGCAACGACTGAACAGATTTAGCTAAAATTTGGCATAGAGGTAGATTTTTCAGAGATGAAAATCGACTATGATTTTTATCTCTGAAAATAAGAGAGTTCCCGCGGGAATAAAAAAACCTTGATCCACGCGAACAAAGTCGCGGGAATCAACTAGTCTGTAATAAAAAATTGTGTCGCGTCACGCATATTTAGAAGGTTTGAAGATCGGTAAATAACGTTAAATAGTGTTTTGAGTATATTGGGACCGATACCATACTGACTTACCTACTCGTATTAGGTATAGTGCATCAGTACACTTATCATATTTGCGATATTTGATGGACTGAATTTGGACTGCAAACTGATTGCAATACTGAATTTTGGATGAAGTTTAATTGCAGTTATGATGACTGCATCCCATCTCCCGACCAATATTATACCTAACACAGTCTGTTGTACTATTGTAAACTAGTTGCACATCCACTTTACGAAAGAGCACGATACGAGTCTTTTTCCGTCGGGGATTACGAGTAAAAATAACTTAAATAGTTTTTATAATTAAATCTTAAATAGGTATATCGCCACCCCAACCGAATAAAGGCGTAATCGAAAAAAGTCAATTTTACAGGAGAGCCAAAAAACCGTAGAAATGATCTACCTTCTTTGCTATTTACACCTGGTTAAAGTTATATATATAGAAAGGCGAGTAAAAAAATAACGCTTCTTTTACTCTATTTGCTAAATTTTTAGCCTTATTTGCAAAAGAGATATTCAAGAAAAATCATCTTAAATTTTTATTCGTCTATGAACTTCGGCATTTATTTTTTGTAAAAAACAGTACGCCTTTATTCGCCTACAAATGCTCTAGTGAGCGAAACGCATCATTTTTGTGCATAACTTATTGAGTCAAATTTTGTATCGTAATCTGGCGCGCAATTATTTGTAACGCCGTTATTCTTGTACTTTTTGAATGATGCTCGAATCGTATTATAGATTCACTTCTATATTCGTTAGTCAATGCGAAAAATATAGATTCGTAATAAATGTTAACACTAAACATGAAAAATAATTTTTAATTAAAAAAAAGTCGTTAAAAATAACAAAAACTTTAATAATTTTTTAAATTAACAAGGAAATAATACAAAAAAATTATGTAAAACTTCATTAGTCCTTAATTAATATGGCAATCTCAAAATGGTAAGTAAATTCTTACCACCATCGATATTATTCACAAATAATTGAGCCAATTACTTAGAATTTCTTTGGAGATCAAAAATCGGAAATATAATCATTTATATCTTAATTAAAACAAATATGACTGATTTATGATAATTCTTAATGACAAAGCTGAATAGAAAATGCCACTATCCCGGTTCTTTTTAGTTAATTTAATTATGAAATCTATCTTATACTTTGCGCTTAAAACCAAACATACGCGTTTGATGATGTTGGTATTTTATTAGGAACTTAAGTTCTAATACAATTAACAATAACATAAATATGACATTAGTTATTGTGTTAATAGTTTAAAATGCAGTTTTATGCAGTTTCTACTTCTGGTAAAAAAAAAAAAACAAAATAGTAAAATCTTCTCAAATGTTCATTAAAAAATAAAAAATCAAAAGATAATAATGTAATAAAGTATCAACTACTAATAAAACTCCTTTAGGAACAGGATTTCTTTTAAAAACTTTTATTTAACTTGCAATGTATGTATGCAGCTAGATGCAGCTATGTTTGTTCGGGTGGAATCTTGCAACTCAATTTTGAAGCAGATATCTTAACCGATTGAGCTGAAATTTTGTATACACGTTTAGTTTGGATGACAATGCATGGTTAGTTGTGTGACGTCATTCTAAATCCAATATGGCGGAACATCCAAGATGGCGGACTAGTTATTTTTAATGCACTCCTACAATATGGGTTTCAAATGAAATGGCTTGCTAAGAATAACTTGAAAAATAAAGTGACATCACTCTAAATTCAATATGGCGGACTAAGTTTTTTATGCTTTCCTACAATATGGGTATCAAATGAAAAGACTTGCTGAGAATACGAATGCGAGTTAAATTCCGTTGCTTTAATCAGTTTGAAATTTTGGTGTACTGGGGGTTTTTAGTTATCATTCGAAATAAATTTGTAGACGAAAAAAGACGTAAACGTTATTCACTCCCGACAACAGATCCGGCAAATTTAGGTAAGATTTTATAACACCTTTCTTCTTCTAGAAAATGTGCAGTAAATTTCGATAGAATAAAGCCGCCTTCCTTCATATTTTTGTCATTTTCAGAGATAAAAGTCTAAAAAAAAAATTAGCCTATGTAACACGATTTCCATCATCAGATAATGAAATAAAAAAAAATTCGCGTAAATGATCTTACGCCTTTATTCGGTTGGGGTGGCGATATGATTATTATGTATGTAACATAATACATATAAGTAAATCAAATAAACTAATTTTATCGACAACCTATTGATTTTCATAGAAATCAAATTTAATTTTTCCGACACGATTCCGATGCCCAGCAACCTTATTACGCTTAAACAGATAGTACGCTCTATTTGATTTCCCAGATTAAACATGAAACCTCAATTTCATAGCAAACTTTTAAATAAGACGAAAGTTTTGATGCGTAACAGTTGATTTAGTCATGTTCGTAGCTGTTGTCGTATTTTATTTCGTGATAAAAGTAACTGCTCAGGACCAATCTCTGAGTATGATAACACCTCAGCCTCCACATCTACCTTTTCTAGACTTATTCACTGGAGCCTCAAGTTACTACTCCGAACCTATACGCAAGTCTTACTCTGATGGTCTTTATTCGTGTCCGAAATCAGATACGTTAGCCTCGTTCGCCAGTGTACTAGGCAGCGCTGCCAAGATTATGATGTCTGCAGCAGTAATAGCGCTTTTGAAAATACTCAGCGGAAAACTTCTCTTATTGCCAATAACACTGATGGTTGTTGCGAAAATGGGGCTGAAAGCGCTTTTACTCTGGCCGATGATATCGAAAATAATGAGGTATTTAAAAAAGAAGAAGAAGACTAAATCAAGAGTGATCATGGATTGTTCGGAGCGGCTCGCGTGTGTATTGCAGAGATCTTCGGACAATGGCTGGGGCAGTAAATTCGGTTCGGCTTTAACATTCTCAATGATCGATGACGTCGACAAAGACGACTTTGTTGCTAAGACTCTGCTGAGAGTTCTCGCTGGTGACAAGGTCGCGGAATGTATGTCTCTGGATTGCAACTCCGGTAGTGATATTAGCTAACATGTCTACCTACTTGAAAACCTATGTGTCATTCGCGGGATTTTTAATTCTTAATTGAAATGTGTGTAAGTGAAATGATCTAAATGCTCGCTCGCGAAAATATTCTAACGACTTGGAAATAAAGGATTTTTATTTATTTTATTTACTAAATTACCCACTTATTTTTTTTTAAATTATAGTTACATCTGTTTAGAGAGTTGTGCTATAAAAATAATAATTTCAATTACTAAAAATAATAATATTATAAATTAATACATCCGATAAACATGATTATGGTATAAATATGTAAGTATTAAAAATACGTACTTAAGTAGTTTTTATCCCTGTCTGTCTGCCTAACAGCTGTTTTCACGGTTTACCTTTTTTACGAAGTCAAACGAAATTTGACACAGAGATAGCTTGACGGGGACGGTCATGGAATATGACGTATTTTATAAATTAAACCAAACCAAAAAATTGTTTTGTAAAACTTATTCAGGCGGACATAGACGTGGGAATCAGCGAGTATTCAATAAATGACGATCTTACGATACGCTAACCTAACCTGTATTTTCTGCATTTTTGCAAAATGTAATCAATCTAAGCATTTTTCATGTAGGTCAATCACATTTGTCTTACATGCAAATTCAAAAAACTTCCTCATTACTTTATGTTTAATTAAATGAGATACCGCATTATTAAATGTCTCGTTAAGCAATCAACATGAAAGTGTACACGAAATTGCAAGTTATAGTTATGTACTGTTATCTGTGCTTGTATTACGCTGCGGGGGACCCAACTGTGTATTATCCGCCTTTTGAATTTCGAAGAGATCCACGGGGAATAGAAGCGAATAAATTATCGTTTCCGAATTCAAATTTTCCTCCGCGCGCGTATCATGTGCCCCAGCAACAGATAATTCACACTGGCGCGATGCAATCGCAACCGGTGCCAACTGCAGAAAAAGTTGAAACGGAAAATTCCAGATTCTCATTCAACAGATTTCTCAACACGATGAATGAATTTTCTGGTGTGAACGAAGAGGAATATCAAAAATTACGTGCGGCCAATCACGTCGACGAGGCTAATAAGTTTATGCTCCCATCGTCTAATGGTTTCACGCGGCAAAATTTAGATTCCTGGACTCCGACGGTTCACGATTCGGCTTCGATATACGCGCCGGCTACGTCGATTCAACATCAATCAACAAGCAAAGCTTCACCCAAATTTAATTTATTAGAGCCCGTAACGACAAAGATGTCAAGTAAAGCGAATGGGCTAATGGGGTTGATTCTCACCCTCCTCGGGTCCGGTTCAGATAATTTTCTCATGAAAGGGTTTAAAGATGTCCTTATTGATGGCATAATAAGACCGCTGCTGGTTGCTAAGGGCGGGCTGAAAATGTTGATAAGTAAGCTAGCGATCCCAGTGGTAGCGCTGGTTTTGATTAATGTGGAGGTCTTGATAACCGTGTGGTGGTTGTGGGACGACTGTCCGCCGCCGCAACCGCAACCGCAACCAATGCCGTATCAACCGTCTTACATGCAACCAGTGACGGATAACTATAGCTATAATTCGACGTATAAATAGATTAACTAATTTGAGTGTTCTCGTGCAGTGATTAGGATTAAATATATTTTTTGTTATGAATAAATTCTAACAGATTCTTCAGTTTTTATGAAGCAAAGATTATTAGGGTGTATTACATTTTGTAGATATACAAATTTTAGTATTCATTGTTGACTGTATTAATGAATACCTAATATGCTACGAGTATGTATAATGTAGGTATATCGAGTAACAAGTGTTAAAAAGATGACGTCAATAATGCATAATTTATGAAACAGCTGTTGCTGGTTTACATATTAAACATTTAACCATTAAAAACGTTGTTTTAATTTTTTTTAGTTACCAATAAACATTTTTTCTTTTTTTTTTTATTCGATGACAAGATAGCCCTTGACTGCGATCTCACCTGATGGTAAATTCAACCCATACCCCTAATCGGTTTCTACACGCCATCGTGCCGGAACACTAAATCGCTTGTCGGCACGTCTTTGACGGTAGGGTGGTAACTAGCCACGGCCAAAGCCTCCCACCAGACAATTTCTTTATTTTAAACGACCACTTGGCGCTATGGTGAATACATGTGGTCTGATAAATGGGAGGTTTTTATTACTAGTGAGAGCCATAATTTTTAAATTGTCTTGGTCCAGTCAGTACAGGAGGCTTTGGCTGTAGCCAGATACCTACTGACAAACGCTTGACGTCAAGGTATTTAGCATTCCGGTAATATGACTCGTAGTAATCGGCCTTCCTTTGACCCGACAAGCGGGTTCCAAATTATCCCACTTATAGTTCAGACTGCACTTAGGTGAGATCGCAGTCAAGGGATATCTCTCAATTCTTTGCAGTTATATGGATGGGCAGGTATGCTTTCAAATTGTAATTATTATTTTTATGGTTTTTTCTAAGACAAAATTAAGTAAGTATAATAATAAGTAGGTATAAAACGAAAATTTGTTTATTTTTTAATGCGGAAAAACCTGCAGAGGGACCAAAACGGTTTTTCCTTAAAATATTATGTTGCATAGTACCTACAGGAATATCATTTCCCATACCATATCGCGTTCGGCTTCGATAGAAGGAAAATAAGGTGTGAATTGACATAAGTTATGTTTCAATGGGATAAAGCCAAATTGAGCCAAAAGGGATCCTTTATTAGAAAATTGTTAAAGGAAAATCCTAGGACGGAAATATTGAAAGAAATGATAGAGTTTGTAAAAATGTTATAGTTATTGTATTATTTAAGTAGGTAGATAAGTATTTAATTTTGTTATCGGATTTTTAGGATACAATAATATGAAAAATCCTATCTTCGAGCAAATATCTCGTCAAGAGAGTAGCTTTTCGTAACACATTTTTGTACTAATTTCGTTTTCACACTTTTCGTTTGTAAGCTAAATAAAACAATCAAAACCCAAAAACAAAGGATGCCCCCTTTCCCTAGAGGACATTGTCAAAAGGTTTGCGCAACTTTTGTTCCGTTCAATACATTTACTAAGTGAAAGTTTTGTGTACCATCGCCTTGGTGTTATTGATAGCCAAGTCAGGACTCAGGGCATAAATATACCTACTTTGTTTTAGTTGGAAGCTTGAGTCGACGTTATCCTCTAGGGCTCTCATTCAGTAGTCGTATTTTCGCTGTGAATTTATAGAGGTCTTTTATCAAACGATGCTAAATTAGACATTGCAAAAAAATATTTCGCATAAATTAAAACGTGGTCTTGCCAAGAAAAAATTAAACAAAGTTTTAGGGTCACTCGTGAAGAAAGCTATTCCTGCCGAATGAAATCAGAAATAAGGAGATCCTCATAGCTCATTGAGTCGCGGAGCGGAAGTGGCGACCTCGCATATCCACTAGGTGGATAGACATGACTAGTAAAGAGCAGCTGGATATAATTGGCACAAGACCGAGGTGTGCGGAAATCCCTACTAGAGAGTCTAGAGACATAGGCTAGCAATGAACGTCTGTCGGTTTATAAGGGAGAAGAAGAAGAGATGTAGTTTTATTTAAAACTGTGATACCACTTGACATATTTCCAATTGCAATCTTAAATCTGTCGAACGCCAATTTCAGCAATCTGTGGCTTGCAGCCGTAGTTTTATAGCTGCAGTGTGTCGATCGCAAACGCCTCTGGTTTGCTGAATTTATGGTATTTTTGCTGCAACTGCGCATTTCCGCCCATAGTGAGTCATATCAATCCAATGAGTCGGTCGGAACAATGTAGCTGTCAAACGCCGTAGTTTGCTTTGTTTAAATTTTTGTAGTAAGACTATGCCATGAATGTTAAAAAGTCGTCTAAGAACCCGTGCTTTGTACTAAGTTTGGACTAGCATGAAAAGTTTGCCATGTCAAAGCAATGCAGATCGTCTGCACATTTCGAGTCCAGAGTCAGTTTATTCTTTACTTATTTATACTGTGAATTCAGTAGATGGAAATAGATGTACGATCCGAAGAAATTTATTATCTCGCAACTCTTCTCCGTATTCTGAATTTGTTTATTTAATCTTAACTGGCACAATATACTCGCCGCGCATGGTGTTGCGCTTTGTATGCAGTTACCTAAATTTGATTTCGCAGCGTTTGTATAATCTGCAAATGTATTTCAAGTGTGTTCTCGTGTATTAAGTAGGTATACACTTAATAGTCCCACAGACGATCTAACTTTTCTGCGCAATGTATTCATTGCACAGAAACTAACTGAAACTAGATTCAACTATATATAGTTGAAACTATATAAAACAAGCATTTGCCCGCGACTTAGTCTGCGTATAGAGATAAGATAGTCCTTGATGCGATCTCACCAGATGGTAAGTGACGATGCAGTCTAAGATGGTAGCGGGCTAACTTGTTTGTTTCCGTCGGGAGTTAATAAAATAGCTAAGCACATCCGTGAGAAGTCGGAAAGAGATACAAACTCAGCACTCGCAACAAAAACGAACTTTGCTCTCTTGTTAAACAAATAACTGTTGAATTCAATTATATAATTTGGTTAAGCCCAAGCCAATTAGGGCTGTAGCTTTTGTTGATAATGTTTAATTTTTTGTATAACTTTGGTGAGATTTTATCCACTTTGTATAGCAAAAAGAGTTTACGTGTAAACTCTAAAAATTGTTCCGATTCACGCATATTTATTTTGGGGAGTAGTATTTAGCATTATTTTATGCAAGGAAAATATGCACTTTAAATTTTCTTTAAAGTCAATTTACGAGTAGGTGTGTTACTTGGGACAAAAGTACTTTGGTGACCATTAAGATATAGTATCATTTTTATTTGATTTGAATGATTAATAAAGCGTTTTTAGCGTTCCGGCACGATGGCGTGTAGAAACCGAAAGGGGTATGGGTTGAATTTACACTGCTATACCCCTTCCAAGTTAGCCCGCTACCATCTTAGACTGCATCGTCACTTACCATCAGGTGAGATCGCAGTCAAGGGCTAGCTCATCATCGAATAAAAAAAAAAAAGATAATAACTAGGTACTAGGTAAGGTTACATTCATTCATCATCATCAGCAACCAGTCAACTGAGCGTAGATCGCTCTCATTAATTCTTTTTTTGTTGTGTTTGTTATTGTAAGGAGAAGGTTCTTTCGAAAAGAAATTGCTCAAAAAATTGGATAATTTCAGAAAACTTAGCAACTATTTAACTTGGCGAGTTTGACAGTTCATCAGTGAAACCTGACAGCGAATATAAATCAAACACGAAACAATAACGGATTCAAAACTGTTTCCGGGAACCTTTGAGTAGCCGCTTTTGTAAAGTGTTTGTTTGTTGGTTCGTTAGTTTACTGGTTGGACCTTCAATCACGCAGCAAAACATTGGATTAGCATGAATATAGTTGAGGACTTGGAAAGATGTTATCCCTGAACAGTAGAGGGTTCACGTAGGAGTTTCACGAGCATCACATCATATCACACTAACCACATCACACTAATATTATAAAGCCGAAAGTATGTATGTGTATGTGTGTGTGTGTGTGTAGTGTAGGCATCCCGGAAAATTACAGAGCTCCCATGGGAATTGAAAAACCTTGATCCACACGAACGAAGTCGTGGGCATCGTCTAGTAAGCTATTAAATTAATAGTATTGCTATGCAAAACTATCTATTATTGTTTGTTTTAACAACCATAATATCCATGGCGATATGCAAAGTGTAAACAGAGTAAACAGACAGTACCTACATAGGTAACTGCTAAGTTAAGTGCAGTTACTAAGTTTGCCAGCGTTTGCAAATTATGTAGATGTATTTTCAAATGGGTTTATGGTACACTCTGTAAACAATGAAATACGTGTTTTAACTTAGGCCTTTAGAACATCTCGGGCGAAAATTGTAGCAGCTGAATGAAGGCGATGGATGTTAGGGTAAAACTATTAAAAACTCTGCAGTACAATTTAACTTTGTTAATTAAGTTCACATGCTTTTTGGGTGTTTATTCTAAATTCACTATGAAGTACGAAACAATTTTCTTTTTCACCCACCTTTGAGAACGTTATAGAGAACTCTCTGCCCTGGTAGCATGGGCGGGAGAAATTTTATCCCCGGGAAAAGGATAAAACGTTTATCCCCTCGCTTAGCTTTATCCACCCGTCGAGCATGGGCACAGCGGTGGAAATAACACTCAGTGGATATACTTATAGAAATATACATCGCCCTCTCCTCTGTCGCCATGCTTTAGCATAGGGAAAAGATAATTTTATCCCCTGTCAGTGGATAAAATCGGGGGATAAAACTTTTATCTCCTGCCCATGCTACCAGTGCAGGCATGTAGATTTCCTCATGATGTTTTTCTTCACCGTTAATGATATTTAATTACTTAAAATGCACGTAACTCCCAAAAGTCAGAGTTTTATGACTCCCCGAAAACGAGACCTAAGTCTTAACTCTTAACCACTAGGCACGACAGCTTCAGTTGAGGTCGCAGTCGCATAATACCCGAGGTATTTTAATAAATGATTTAGAACATTAAATAAAATAACGTCGCAGGGAGCTGAGACCGTGTGCGGGACAATAAAGAGCGAACATAATGAGATCAGACCGCAGGTGGCACCTCTAGTTTGGTAGAGCCCTGTTACACCTAATTGGGTAATGACCTCGAAGATACTTACATAGAATTCAGTCGCATTTGGAGAAGGGGGATTTTACTACAAATAAATTCTATAACGGATTGAATTAGAATGATAATAGTACTAGCTTTTGCCCCCGCGACTTCGTCCGCGTGGAATTAGGTTTTGGGGTGGAATTTTCAAAAACTGTGACACACGTACTTCTTTATTTTTAACTGATAGCTCAAATACCAACTTTGATGGAAACAGCTTGAAAAATGACGGAGTTTCATATAAACTTCCATCCCCTATTTAAACCCCTTAGGGGTGGAATTTCCAATAATCCTTTCTTAGTGTGCGCCTACGTCATAAAAGGAACCAACTGTAAAAATTTCGAGTTTCTAACTTCAGTAGTTTAGGCTGTGCGTTGATATCTCAGTCAGTCAGTCAGTCAGGACTTTGATATAGATTATTTAAAAAGTCACTGTATTATTTGTATCACTTATTTCTAAACTAAAGTCGGAAAATTAGAGAATTCCTGGGGGAATCAAAAACTATGAAGTTACGGGCATCAGCTAGTAATGAAAATAAATCATGAGCCTAAAAGGGGTAGGTTGTTCTTCTTGGTCGCACACTTCATTGCTGAAGGTCGTGTCCATATGAAAGCCTTCGTGGCGTTGGTAACTACAGTTTGTACTGTACTCAATATACTTATGTAATTTAAATCTTCTATCCTATTCTATTATATCTCCAGGATGGTAAGGTTAAGTATTGTTTAAGTACATAATATTGAAGTTTTCGGCATACAAATTATTTGTAAGGCTTGTTGCTAAAGGGTAGATTGAGGTAGATTCTCTATAGAGGCTTATCAAGTTACCAGCAAACTTACTGGATCCTACAACGACTTATTTTGTTCTAATATTCAGAGATAGAAGTATAGAAATAGAATAACTAGGTCTTGTTATGAAGGCTGGCTTTGTTTCGCAATTCCCTCGATGAATCGCTGAACTCGGAAATAGTTTACTCTGAATCTGAATAGAGGTACATATCTAAGTGGTACGTTTTCGAACATGAATAAACGGTTATTGTTTTTACGACGATGGCTTTCCTTACTCTCCGAGGCACGGGTGACATCCCGGCTTCTTTCTAACTGAGAATTTCTTGACAGACAAACCCAATACATTTTTGGACCGATTCGACGCGGGAATCGAACTCAGGACCTTGTGATCTGCAGTCGAATATGATAACCATCAACCACTACGAGCAAAATAGCGCAACGGATGAAAATCGAACCTTCGATCCTTCAATTTTTGATTACTGAGGGTTTATTTTAGATTCTGCCTCTATAGGGTTCCATACCCAAAAGCCTCCGCTGTTCAACTGCTGTCTGTCTGTTAGCGGGCTGTATCTCATGAACTGTTATGGGTAAATGCCACTATAACTACAAATAATTAAAAAAAAACGCGTTTTTTGCATGGGGAGTGGGGACCCCATACCTACAAGAATCGCGATTTTTCTGTCGTTTTTTGCGCCACCTTAACAATCGCTATTACGATGGTAGTCATGGTATGGAACCCTTCGTGTGCGAATTCAACTTGCACTTGGTCGGTTTTTAATATTTAAAGCTACCCATGCGAAGTCTGGTCGCGTTCAATATTTCATGAAAAGTATGTGTGAATGTTATACGAGTTCCTCCCCCCGGGTGTGGGACAATGGAGAGGAGACATAATGAGATCAGGCGACAGGTGCCTGCATTCGTTTTCCTGAGCCCCGTTACATCTAATTGGGTAATGGTCCAAAAGATACCGACGCTGTACAATGTACCGTGCGGGGAGGCAATAGCAATTTCACGAGAAATAGATGTGATGTACGGTAGTGTACCTACTGGATTAAAGGCGACAAGAAAATATATTATTTAGTTGCTCTTGTAACGATAAAAATGTAGGAAAAAGTTGTTTAATTCAAATTTCATTTAGGCCAACTTATAGCTCTTTTGACAAGTCTTGACTCTACCACCGGTTCGGAATGCAGTTGGTGTCTTCTCTGATTAAAAAAGGTTCAAAACAATATTTTAAACACCTACGTCGTCTAACTAGTTTTTATATAAGCTTAAAATAAAAATTTGAAATTATTCCTTATACTAGTTGATGCCCGCTGCTTCGCTCGAGTGGACTTGGTTTTAACAAATCCCGCGGGAACTCTTTGATTTTCCGGGAAAAAAAGTAGCCTATGTCACTCTCCAGGTCCTTAAATATACCCATGCAAATAATCACATAAATTTGTTGCTTTGTTGCGGCATAATTGAAGGACAAACCGGAATGCTGAATCGCTTGCCACGGCCAAAGCCTCTCACCAGACTAAACTCGAAGAAAAAGTAAACTCGAGGAAACGTCCCTATATACATACATTCACGAACTATGACGTAATTTTATAACAATATCATATTATTTAAACCGAACAAATGTACCGTGAATACTTACATTTACTCAAAGCTTTTCCTACCTAGAGAAAACATCAAAAAGTAGGTACCTAATTTAAATAGAGTTGAAATTCAGAGAGAGGTAAGTCTCGTAAATGGTTCACATGCTCCCTCCGTTCATTAACTTATTTGATTGTAGTTCTCGTACCTACCTACTGGCTGCAAACGAGTGAGTGCTAGGTTTTCCCTGATCCCGAATTTGACGACTGAATACGTAATTAGATTGTTGCATTGGACTGGATTTTGGAATGGCGTGCTTCCGTACAAAGGAAGGAATTTTTAACATACTAGCTGCTGCCCACGACTTCGTTCATGTAGCTTTAGGTTTTTTATTCCATGGAAACTCTGAATGCTTTCGCCCGACAAGATTGGTTTTGAAAATGTATTAGTATGCATTTAGTATGTATGTAGGGACCATGGTAGAGACAATAGGTCTGCCCTGTCAAAAGGTTGTGAATTTCCTTCCAGCCGTTCTGAAGATAAACACACAGATAAATAATAAATAATAATCATACAGGTAGAAAACTTAATAGAAACGATATCAAAAAATTCAAAAAAAAAAATTGGTTGTCATAAATATCGAGATAATTAGCATCCTCCGATTAAAATTTTCAAAATATATTTAATGCACAGAATTCGTCCCGTTACATTTTTATTATAAGTATAGATATAGATGTTTTTCAGTAAAAATTTGGTTTTGGTTTACAATAATGGAATCCTAGCGATCTGATTTATATTCGGGTTTAAATATCTTTGAAAATTGGATGCTGAAAGTAATTAATCGTTAATCTTAAGGGGCAAGTCTGGAAGAAATGCGCAAATAGATACTTACGGTTTAACGCAAATTAAAAAACTCATTGAATTGAATGACACCACAAAAAAACCTCAATTGCTTAATAGATGAGGCTATAAGTACGCCACGAAATATATCTAAAATAAATCTCAGTTTTTGAGAAAAAAAATCGGCAACATTATCAAAATCACCGAAATCGACCTTTTCTATTTAATACATCTTACGCTATTCCGATGTTATATTTGGAATAATTTTTGGTTAAATCGTGAGAAGGAAGTATAGAGATTATTTTCACCATTAAAATTTTATATTAATTCAAACCAAAAAGCAATAATATAAGACTAAAAATCATTAATTTTGTAGCGAAAATCGTTCCCCGTTGCTCATACATTTTAGTATGAAGCAGTAGGCGCCCGTAATTCGCTTTATATTACAGTGTTCAACCAGAAATGAATTCAATCGCGTCCCAATATTCAAGGTGATAGCACGCTCGTTTTCGTAGAGCACCGCAACTCCGGCGACCGCGATATAATAATTGTTTCGACGAGCATTAGGGTGGGTCGCGAGTGTCGGAAACGACTGCTAATTTTATTTGTATTCTTCGAGTACGTAGTAAGTATGTGAGTTTTATCATGTATTTATTTAATCATCAAACACTTCATTAATTAGCAAACACTAATGTACTCATTAATATCGTAACTTATTTTTCTTCTCACTTCAGGTAGATATGAAAAAGCGTAAAGGAAATTACTAAAAACACAAAAAAAAAACAAAGGAAGATTTAACATAAAGCTGTAAGTACTTATAATGTACTCATCTTTTTACCCGACTTTTTTATTTTTATCGTTGACAAGATAGTCTTTGACTGCGATCTCACCTGATGGTAAGTGACGATGCCAGTCTTAGATGGTAGCGGACTAACTTGGAATGGGTACGGCAGTGTAAATTCAACCTAAGCCTAATCGGTTTCTACAGGCCATCGTGCCGAAACGCTAAATCGCTTGGCGGCACGTCTTTGACGTAGGGTGGTAACTAGTCACGGCTAAAGCCTCCCCCCAGACAAAGCTTCGACTTCGACTGTGGCGAAGCCCAAAACATTGTTATGTTTTCTGGCTGAATGTTTGTTAACCTTCAATAGTATATTTTGATACAAATGCGGAAAATCGAACTTTCCGCACGAGATACAGCTACAAAAAGCTCTTTGAGCAACAGTATTAAAAAATTACTTTAAAATGGACTAGCTGTCTTTATAACCCTACAAACACTAAACCGATTTGGCTGATACATATTTTTGAATTCAGATAGCTTATACCCTGGATTAACATATAGGCTACCTTTTAAACCTTTAAAATTGAATTGGGGTTTGCAAAAAATCTAATTTCTAATAAATACCTTATTAACTATATTGTTTCAGGAAACAAAGTGTCAATTCTGGAAAACAAAAGCTTGAAGGATGATGCGTGCACTGATGTTGAAAAAGTAACGAGAGTTCTATTTCAGGAAATAAGTACAAAACATGCAAAATATAATTGTAAAATGACAAAGTTACTTGGAACCAATCTGCTTGCTTCAACTGCCACAAGATACATAAGCTACATATTGTAACATTTTTTGTTTTGAAAAGAGCAACTGCCGAGTTTCTTGCCGGCTTTTCTCAGCAGAATCAGCATTCTATATGAAATAAATAATTTTGAGTTTGAGTTTGAATTATTTAGTGACACTTGTTTTGTCTAAACTAATATCATAAAGATGAAATATTTGCTTATTTGTAAGTTTGTAAAATTGTTTGTAATGGATAAACTCAAAAACTACTACTTAAACGATTTTAAAAATTCTTACACTCATGGAAAGCTATTATTCCTAAGTAACATGAGCTATATTTTATTTAAAAAAAATTAATCGTAACTTCGTGAGATATACGTACTATACATGTTTGCAATACTCATAATTACCTACAAGCACGTCCGCGGGTCTATATATTGAACTATTATAGTTGAGCAACTATAACCCCTTTTTTATTCAAATTAGTCTGTTGAAACATGAGTACGATGAAAAATGTTGACGTTCTCATCATGATTATTTAGTAATCTTTATCCAATTACATATTTTTGTAACTATAATTGACTATGTATTTGGAAATTCCTCTTTAAATAATTCGAATCGGACCTCTTATTTAGAAGTTATTCATTCACGCAAAAGTTACATGACAAAAAGCGTGCACTGTGACCCCACCCTATGCCACCGGCTACTCACTACCGCACGTCGCCGCCCGCGAACTAAACAAAACGACAATCTAATGGTTAAATACATTGCGTATTTTCTGTGAAATTCATTAATATCCTACTAAGACGAACGCGTGATGTACATTTAACTTGAGGGAAGCGCCAAACGTAGATTGTTAAGATTGTTACTTTCCAGGGTGCGTATACTAATATTGTATGATATGTCTGTGTGAATAGAAATTATCAATGTGGGTGTTCAATCGCAACTTCCCACGCGTCCAGACTGCAGGCTTAAGGCGACAAGGGATGTAGGGAATATTGCAAATGGTGTTCCCCCATTCAATTGGGATGAATGTCAGTATAATAATAGGTACAGCGAGCGTGCGTGATTGAACCAAACCCTGTTAGGGTTTACAAGCCTCAGGGGATGTTTCATTTGGCTTTGATTCTCTAGCAAAAACGTATCATTAGAGAAATAGACCGCCTTATTTATATTATAGGCTAGACTAGACTAGAATAGCCTAGTCATGAACTTAGTATTACTTACTATCGACTAGACTGGCCTTGGCATATTAAAGTATGTATGTACTACGTTTATAAAGTTTCAAATTCTTATTGTTAAACTAGTTGATGCCCGCGATTTCCATCTCTCTCTGTGCCAAATTTCAGTCAAATCGGTTCGGTCGTTGCGGTGTGATTAATTAACCAACATCCATCCATTCATCCATCCATCCATACATCCAAACTTCTGCATTTATAATATTAGTAGGATTTCATATTATACTAGCTTTAACCCGAGGCTTCGCTCACGTTAGTTTCGATTTTTTAACCCCCTATTTAACCCTCTTGGGGTTGAAATTTTCCAAAATCCTTTCTTAGCGGATGCCTACGTCCTAACAGATACCTGTATACCAAATTTTAGCTCGATCGGTCCAGTGGTTAGAGCTGTGCGTTGATAGATCAGTCAGTCAGTCAGTCAGTCAGTCAGTCAGTCAGTCAGTCATATATTTAGATTTTCATTTAGGGTTGCCAGGTCTTGCCGAAAAGCCTGACAGGCCAGCCAGTTTAATCGGACATTTGGGTAAAAAGGCCGGACTCCCTTAATTTTTTAGACTTAGTACAACAGGACAATTTTTTTTAAAAGCTCGCTTGTGCTAGCGTAGCGATACAAGGTGAGGCGAGCGGAGCGGAAACCAACACATGACAAATATGTAAAAAAATGGTCAAACTTAAAAAGCCTAACAAAAGTCGGAGAGGCCGGACACCGTCTAATTTGGCCGCACACGGAACCAAAAAGCTTGACTGTGTCCTGTGGAGCTTTATCCGGACGCCTGGCAACGCTATTTTCATGGTATCCCTACATGAGTAGGATTATATATGCAAAAGTGTTTGTTTGTCCTTCGGCGATACCTACTGCTACAGAGCTACGGATCGACGTGGTTTTTTGTAGGGGTGTAGATGGGAACCTGGAGAATGAGTTTTGCAAAACAACTTAACTCCATGCGTACAAAGTCGTGGGCAAAAGCTAGAACACCTTATTTATTTATTTATTATTAGTAGATTGTTACACAAGGGACGTAAGTAAGCTATTACAGAACAAGATCCAATTTGGCGCCAGTGCGAGCGCAGCTCGCATAGGGCGCTAATGGATCGCGTGCACCCGAGATATTTAGTCACACGAGCGAGCGCAGCGAGCGAGGGTGAATATAGTTCGAGGGTGTAATAGCTACTTGCAACCGAGGTAAGCATTCTACTTTATATCATTCTTGCGAGGTAACTTTGGACTTATCCGGCAAAAGGTTTTGCATCATTTGTTCTGCTTCAAGCAAACAAAAATCAGGCTCTCCTCCTTTATCATCATCTGATGAAGTGCTTGACATTGTTGTAAATAACTTAAATCCCTTTACGAACAAACTTCACAAACTTTCAGATCAAATGAAATGCCGCCATTTCCATTTTTTTTTTCGTAAATAGTTTTCCATTTTTTTTTTACGGCTCTGAGTTCCAAGGAGTTTTGCATAGTTTAAAATGTATGGAAATTAAATGCCGCCATGTTCAGTGTTTTTTTTTTTTTCAGTAAAAAGTTTTCTTACCATTTTATAAGAAAAGAGATTGTTTACCAAGGAGTTTTGCATAGCTTGAACTGTAAAGTGAACATTACAATTAAAGCATAGTGCGACGTAATGTTGCCTTGAATTGCAAACACCAACTTACAAGGAGACTTTCCACCATAGTAATCCCTAGTTACTGAGCAAGTATGATATAAACATAAATTATTAACCAGTTTCCCTAAAAAAAGCCTAATGTTTCGTGATGAAATGTTTTCTGGTATCTGACGTTCACAAATCACAACAAATAAAAAAAAACAAACAAACAAACAAACTAAAAAAATATACTTTACCACCTACAACACTTTAACTGTGAAAGTTTCGACAGCCTTATACTACATACGAATTTATTTTTGGTCTAAGAAGATGAAAGTAGGGCTTGACTCCTACTTGACCGTATTTTTCTCGTCGTTTCCACGCAGCAAAGTATTTAGTGGAAATATTGCGAGGTGCTAAGGAGCTAGGTAACAAACGATTACGCAGTGATGCAAAGATATAAAATTTGTAATTGCGTCCTACAAATTTTTACAAATCAAGGGGATAACATGTGTCCCTGGAAAGCTTATTGGAAAATGTAGTGTTCGTGTTGATACGGAGTGAAGGCAGCTGGGGGCCGGCGGCACGGCGCACGTCGGGGCTCCGCGGCGTCGATACGCGCACCGGCCTGACGTCGCCGCAGCCCTCGGACACGCGCACTCGCCCGCTCGTTGCTGTTGTTCGGTCACAGAGTGCTTCGCGACGCATGTTCCCGTCCTCTCGGTGGAAAGCGACGGCGTTTATACACGGGACGCGAGATCCTGATCGATCGTTCTGCCCCCTGTGAAAAAGACTATCGTTAAAGGATCATTTAGTGTATGAAAATTCATTCTAAACATAAGTCAGTGAAAACAAACATCGGAAAGTGATTATAGCGCAGGCGCGTCGCACGCGGACATGACGAGAGCGGCCATCTTGCTCGAGGACGCAGTTTCGCCTCGCCCTAGTGTACGAATCTGATCGGAACCCCTCAAATCGGATCACCGGAAAGGAAAGATGTGTCGCGGCTCGGGCTCCGCGACGGAGGTCCTCTGAGGCCGCAGCGCGTCGCCGCTATCGATCCGGCGCGGCGCGATGGCGCTCTCGGAGTGAATGCGGACATCGGATCTGCACCGCAGCCTCTGCGAGCCAGCAGAGAGTCGGTCGAGTGAGCGCGCCGAGTGCATCGCGCGGCATGTGAGACGCCCCGATAGCTGCAGCAGGGCGCGCGGGCGGCGGCGGGTCCGGTCGACCGCGCGCCATGGGCGAGGAGTACGCGCGCTCCCCGTGCGAGCGCTTCCCGGCGGTCGGCGCGTTCAGCGTGGCGCCGCCGGAGCGGCTCAGCCCGCCGCCGCCCGCGCCGCTGCCGGACCGGTTCTCGGCGTCGCCGCGGCGGGTGCGCCGGAGTGCGGAGGCGGAGCGCGCGCGGCGGCCGCGCTACGTGCCGCCCGCGGCGCACGTGCCCGTGGAGCGCTACGTGCCGCGGCCGCCGGCGCCCGTGCGCCCGCCGCCGCCGGTCTACTGCGGGCTGGCGTGCCGGCCTCCGCCGCCCGCGCCGCGCAAGTGCTGCGGGCCGGCGTGTCGCGAGGACATCGCCAGCTCGCCGCCTCCGTCGCGCTACGTGGAGTACGTGGGCGCCGCGGCCGCCAGGAGACTCGCCTGCACCCCTCCGCCGCCGCCGCCCCCGGCGCTGCAGCTGCCGTGCGAGCCCCAGGAGCCGCCCTGCTGCGTGCAGGCTCGTCGGCGCCCGCAACCTCCACATGATTGGTAAGTACATAGAAGTAACAGGGTTTCAGCAATTTTTTCTCCCTTCAAGGCAAGGTTTTGAATTATAAAGATAAAAAATATAATCGAAAGTATTTTATTTGCCATTTGCTATTTGTCGCATTAAACGACTGCTTGCATCGGAATGCAACCTGTCTCGTGCTGTGTAAAAAAGTAAATAATTTGCTCATATTGTCCCGATAAAGGTTTAGCCCTTTATCTTGGTTTGGCTTGGTTAAACAGGGACTACATATTTTCATATCGTCATTTGAATCGATCATTTCGAATCCTGATCCAAGGCTAACCTGTAAAAATGACATAAATACATGGATTTTAAAGGACTTTTAAAGTTAATCTAATCGTTACAGAGATGAAAGTGGTAACGTTGACGGTTGCCCCAACGCGTTTTGCGATTTGCTAATATTTTGTGGATGGAATTGATAACGTTTGATTGATGATAGGCTAAAGCTGCGGTAATGACGGTGGCGCCGTTATACGTTGCTTTAATATTAAGGAATAATAAAAGCTGTCAATTTTATACTTGTTCGTGATAAAATATTGAATACTATAGCTTTCGCCCGCGAAGTCGTTCGGTTGGAGTTAGGTTTTTAAAAATCTCGCGGAATCTGTCTGTTCTTATGGGCTAAAAGGTAACCTATGCCACTCTCCAAATCCTCAAATATAAAAAGGATGTTCTCCAGGTGCTCCCTTGCTGTGTGATTGTAGGACAAACCAACAAATAAACACACTTTCGCACATACACGTAGGTGCTTAAATTTTCTTTGCTTCTAAAGATTGAAGCTCCAACGAGGAAGAGAAAACTTTCCCTTCTTTGAAAATTGATAGAAAAATCTGCGGATATATAAAATCTAGAAAGTTGATATTTGTATACATCGTAGGTTTTTGCCAACTGTCGCACTATATTGCAAATTATTTATTAGCGTCCGTACTAACAAATTTGCACATTTCCGTTTTTTATTCCCCATTTTTCCGTTCTATCTTGATATAGTTCTGCGGTTGTACAAGTGATTTTTGTCTCCCATTCAAATTATTTTTTATTATTTTAAAGAAAGTAGGTACGTCAAAATTCTTCCAACGATTTTCACGAATTTCACCGCGTAATACAGGTAACGAATTTTCACGCGTACCTAATAAAATTGTAATGGTATTTTAATAGCTATCTACGTTCTTTGCGTAAGCTAAGTAACGTTCCTTTTAATGGACTATCCATTAACACAAAGATACTAGGAAATTGTTTTGGCAGTCAATCTTCCTTTCTTCGAGTCGATAGTTTGACGAAAAAAAGTTTGTTTTCTGTGTCACGGTTGTATCGGAAGGCAGAATTTTGGGTGGATTTTCCCTAAATCCATGTATATCTACTTCTACAAATTAATTTAATTTACATAAATTATCACTTATAATTATTTACATTAATATATATAAAATTAAAATGAAATCGTCGAGAATGGCTGGAATGATTTGGCAATTTTTTCAAATTTGGCAGAAACTAACGTAATTTTTTTTCTATGAGATTATTCAAATCCGTTTCGTTATTCCACTTTAAAACAGTCAGACGCCACTGATAGACTTCATTTTTACTCAACTACGGCAAAGTCAAAGGGTTATCATTTGCAGTCTATGTATGTATGTATGTTTGTATGTATGAATGTATGAATGTATTTTTTTAGGGTTCCGAAAAAAACTTCGGAACCCTTATAGGATCACTCCGTTGTCCGTCTGTCTGTCAGTGTGTCACCACCGTTTTTCTCGAAAACGGCTTATGATCCGAAGTCGAAATTTATACTGAATATAAAGTTCAATGGTCTCGTAGTGTTTTAAGAATATCAAGCTTATAGCTTAACTCAGTAAAAAGTTACAGCTTGAAAACCACGGCTTTCTCATTATTAAAACAAATTAAGGCACATCTTCAAAAATCGTTTTTTTCCATACCTAATTCTTAGTTTCATAGTAAGTCCCGTTATATTTTACAAACACCAGCCTTAAAATCTTACAAATGATGGAGATTTCGATACCTCTAAACCTTATAATAGTACCTAAAACAGTCAAAAAAAACAAAAAAAAACGATGTCTTACTGTGAATTACAACTATTGCAACGTTTACTTTAGTGACGCGTCACGTAGACAGATTATAATGGTGTGACCACACTATGGTAAACGTCAATGTCGATCATCTCAACTATTATCGCGGTTATTTCCGCTGATATTAAACGCGACAAACGGAGTGCCCACACTTAGTTAACGTCAACGCAAATTTAATTGGCGATAACCCAATAATTCTTGCGCTAAATCTCTTTGATATGTCGAAAAATACCACCACCCGAGTTATCACCTAACGAAAACCGGCAATGTGAATGCAGAAGCGTCAGCGTCCAACTTGAATCAGGACCATTTTATCTATAATAAACGGGCACTGACGTTGACCGTTCAAGTGTGGCCGCTCAATTTATCGCGTTAAAAATCGGTAGAAGTTGTTATTATTAATTGAGTTATATTAACCCTTTAATGTGGCTAGATCATATAAAGAATAATAAAATTACTAAAGTGAGAAGACGTTATATCAAAATATGTATGAAGGAGCAGGACAAAGCATTATGTCTATGCGTATTGCGTCATATCATTGCGTATCAGATTTTTTTAGTACTGCCAGGGTTGCCAATTAAGAGTTTTCTCCCCAAATTTAGGGGTAAAGAAGTGAAATGGAATTTATTGAGGGGCTTCATATTTTTATTTAGGGTACTTTTAGGGACTTTTTTATTTACAATTAAAGGCTCTACGATAACCCAAAGTAGGCAATAATTTTTCTTTATTGACTTAACGACATCTAGTTCAGTTCCTCGTTATTAAGAATGCCGCGTTCAAATATTTAAAAAAAAAATATCACCGGTGTTGAGCGCATTCTCTCATTCTCTATATTCAATATGAGTTGCGGAATAGATTAATCTATTGAAATACTTCAAACTTTGATTATGGTTCGATTCACATTGCAACTAAATGGTGGATTTTGCATAGCATTAAATCCATCCACTAAATTAAAATGTTAAGTTTATTTAATACCCAAATGTATGATTTTAAATCTCTGAATCAGTAGAAATCAAAATTATATTTGAAATTTTAGGTGATATATAAGTAAACTGTTTTTCTTTTTTGGGGGGATGTTCAGTAATAGTGGCGATTTAGGTCTTTTGATTTTCGCTTTAGGGGTACCGGGTAAATATTTCTGAGAGTTGGCTTGGCAACACTGAGTATTGCTACCATACGTTGATGGCGACGGTTTATTTTGTAGTTTCGATTTTATTGAGTTTTATTATAAAAACCTATAGTAAAAACAGTTAAAATCTTATTTGTTTTACTTATTATGTGGTTGTGCAGAGTTAGTGAAATGCCATATAAAATTGGCTATAAACGAAATGAACCAAACAGCCTTTCATCGGTAGGTACCTACTTATCTAAGTTGTTTTTTTTTTACTTGTTTAAAAGATTTATGTAATAAAGTTCTCATACTATTACTTTAACATACTAATGATTATTTAAGATAGGTACGTACTAGTCCAAATACGATAAAGACCAAACTTGTTTTTTTGGTGGTAAATTGTATTGTATTATTTATTTCATCGATTTCGACTTACGAATGACAAGAAAATTACTTAATTTTACCACTTTTAATATTGTAATTTTGTTTTTAGATAAGCGTATGAACTATTTTTGGGCATGTGATGCGTAACACCGGCAAATATGAACTCCATCAGCTGATCATGCAGGGGAAAGTGGCAGGTAGAAGGAGGCCTGGCTGCAGAAGGATATCGTGGCTAAAAAACTTGCGCCAATGGTTCAGGAAGAGCACAAGAGCACTATTTAGAGCAGCGGTCTCAAAAGTTAAATTAACCCTAATGATTGCCAACCTTCGCAATGAGACGGCACATTAAGAAGAAGAATGAACTATTTTAGAAAATACATGGACTGAGTACTATACTGGAGTTAAATGGTATCCAAGTCTCCACTCTTGGGTAGTGGGTCTGAACAAGACGTTTTGAATTCAGTTGTTTTAAACAGAAACGAAATTCCTAAATTGAACGTAAGTTGAACAGTAGTCGTTATAATTCGTTCTATATAATATTGCAGTTAGATAATATATTATATACTATATCATAGAGTTAGATATGTTCATTTGCAGGGGAAAAATTGTTATTTTTAAGGCATGGTAATTTGAGCTGATACTGCAGCTTTATTTTATTTATTATTATTAATTATTAATGTTATAGTTTATACAGACATTAGTGTTACATTCAGTGCATTCAATGCTTAAAGCAGTCTACTGGATACCCAACTCGTCAGTAGCAGATATAGGTAGTGTATTTGGGCCCCCTGAGTAGGTGTTAGGCAGATGATCATTGAGGATATGATGATGGAGCAGAAAATTGGTTAGCAGGATGTCAGATATATTGTATATAGTCCAAGCACAGATTCACATGTTGGGGATGTTTTTATTTTTCAATTTACACTTTTGTGGTATGTATTTGTAAAGATTTGTAATACTATGTAATACTAAAAATAGCAAATTGTTTCTTTTCAGATGTGAATTATACGCTCAGCACATTTTTCTTGTAAGAGACTTCTTCGTACCTGCACACAAAATACGCAGTCATAGAATGCTAATTTGTATAACAGATGTCAGACTCAAACTATATGGAGCTTAGTGTAGTTATCAACCTATTTTTACATGAATGCCCAAGTAAAGGAGTGTAATGTTTTCAGGATTTATGTATGTAGGTATGTGAGTTTTTTATTCTACCATAACTTCTAAATGCCTGAAAAGATTTGTGATATTAATTACTGTTTCTGTGAGCTGTGTGTGTGATATTTTGAAACATGAAGAAGTCAGGGATAGTGTAAAAATAAAAGACAGCCAATAATAATAATTATAAATAAAAAGTGGCATAAATAATAAACTTGATAAACGTTTTGTTTTATTTATGTATCCTTGTATCCTTAGTAAGTATAATATTAAGTAGATATGTTAATCAATTAATTAAGTAGTTTTAGGGTTCCGAAAAAAACTTCATACCTTTGCTAAGTTTATATATCGCCTTTAGAATTAACGTGACCTATCTCAAAATTCATGTAATTTCTGTTTAAATACTTTTAAATTTAATATAATATTATCAATCCATACATAGAAGATGCAATTTGCATAAAATCAACTTTTTCCAATAAAATATGCCAAAGATACAATTAAATTAACTCAACACTATATTTTTTTGAAGTCTTTTTTGCTCATTTCCCATAAATTGCAATTTTTGGGTTAAATTACTTTAATTCTAAAGGTGCGATATATGTAAAGCAATGTCTATCAATGTTGTATCCGCTGCTCACATTTTTTATAGGTAAGATTTTAATGTATAAATTATCTTGTTTTTATATTTGTATAAATTATATTACCAAAATACTGTGTCAACCCCAAAATAATATAGTAATAGGCAATTCATAGTCCAATGGTACAGAAATCAGAGAGATCAGGTGCAAAGTCAACGGCTTTATATGCTCTCTGAGGTACAGATATAATGGAACCTTGTCATCTGCAGTTGAACATCCACTAAGCTAAAGAGACAAATAAAAGATGGAGAGTGGAAACTGAGAGAAAACTACACAACCCCAGTTCGGGCTTGTTTGATTCATCTTGACAAGTAGGTATTCTAGTCCTAGATGAAATGCAGGGTCTGATGATAAGACCGGAAGGCAACTATAGGAACTGCAATAACACTGCGCGCTTAAGCTGGTCATCTAGTACCTAATTAATACAATGGTCAAGAGTTTCGGAACCCTCAGTGCGCGAGTATGACTCGCACTTGACCGGTTATTTATAAAGAATATTAGCCAAGCTGAAGTTGACTAATATCCTCCTATCCCCTCCCAATAAGCGAAAAGTTTGTGCTAGGAGTGGGTACGATAGTGCAACGGGTGGGATTCAAACCTGCGACCATTCAGTTTTCAGTCCGCACCTTTAACCGTTGGGCTATTGAGGCTATTTTGTATATTGTATGTATGTGATAATCTACAAATGTTCCACCGTAGCGAATAAATTAATGAGCCGATTTTGATAAATGTGATGTCAATCGATGCGTTACGATGGTTGCGGTGACATAGGTAACATTTTATACGAACAAACGTAGTCGGATTACAGTTTTAAAACTTTTATCCTTGCATGTAATAATAATAATTCATCGGAAGTGCAAAATGGTGTTATTATTTCATGCTATTCGTGACAATGATTAAAAAGTTTGTCACGTGATTGCTACAGCGACTTAAATTGCTTAACTTCTACCTCGAAAAGTTTTTTTTTATTCGATGACAAGATAGACCTTGACCGCAATCTCACCTGGTGGTAAGCGACGATGCAGTCTAAGATGGTAGTGGGCTAACTTGGAAGGGGTATGGCAGTGTACTCATACCTCTAATCGGTTTCTACACGCCATTGTGCCGGAATCTTGGCGGCACGTCTTTGACGGTAGGGTGGTAACTAGCCTGACCAGGCCAGATGCAATTTAGAAATTATCACCACTACACCAGGGAGATACTCGTTTGTACCGCGCATTGCTTGTTTGCGTTACTACATCTATAGAAATCTTTGCCTACGTCAATGAGGTACAACTAAACTCAAAGACATTCTTAAATAATCTTTGAAACAAAAGCAGTTTTAAACAAGAGTAAATTGAAAATTTAAAACACCCCCGACATATTGTGAGGTAATCTTTTAATTTATCATTTAGTGAGTAATACAAAACTATGACGTATTTATTTAGGTTTACCTACGGTAAGTAATACGTTTATGAATGTACCTTGACTATTTTTATCGCGAACGCATCGTTCTTATCATTGTAATGTTAGGTAGAGATAAAGAACGGGTGTGTCGAGTAAATTTTATTTTTAAAAGAAAGTAAAATTTTAGCTATTTTGTCAATGAATTATGAGTGAGTTCCGAGCATGTTCAAAGTGAATAGTTTGTGAAAATCTGATAAAATAAGTGAAGTTTGGTCACATTTCTGCGTCAGACGGAAAGCGGGCGATATAATCGAGGTTATGAACGAACAGTAAGTACCTACTTATTTACTTTTATGTGATTTTGAGTCAAAGATTGAGATTGAGGTTTGAAGATAGAGCGAAAAATTGGGCTTAAAGCTGAATTAAAATGAAAGATGCTTAATTTTATTATCTGCATCTACTTTGATTTATTATATTTATCTCCTCTTTTGTCTTTGTTTTGATTAATTATATTAGTGTGATCTAACTTTTTGGAGTTATGTGTGTTTTAGCAATTATTATCTAGATCTTCACTAGCTTGGAGATGGCGAAGGAAATCGTCATGAGCAAACCTTCATGTCTGAGAGTTCTCCGTAATGTTTTCCAAGGTGTTTGAAGTCGAAAAGAAGTATTATAATTTATAGAATAGAGTATTGCAATAATTTTCAGCATTAAAACTTATTCTAAAGATACCTATTTACCTTCTCGACATTCTGTCTTTTATGTTTTCTAAGAAAGTTTCGAGACGGTTCAGTATTTTTTTTATCTACTTATACATAATTACATATAATCGGATCGGGAGTAGGTACTGTTTGGGAAGCACTCTTAAAGAAGGAAAACTGATCATAGTAATAGTATTTGTTAATCTACATAATGCGAAAACATAACTTTATTTCATATACCTCGGCGGTATTCCGCTATTATATTATGAATAAAGAAAATCTTCCTTATAAGGCAAATAAAGCACTGTATTTGCATATTGAACAAATAACCACTGCATAGGAGACTGTAGGCGAGATTTAAATAGCCAGCACCAAAGCAAAAATCGTTTTATTCCGGAAGCCGTAAATATTTAAATAAAATTCTCATTAACATCGCGAAAACAACTAAGCTTTCCTTCGAAACGCTTAAGCGAAAACAGGTTTTTGTTGGATAACGGCAAGAGGTAACATAAAATACCTAACTGTGAGGAAGTAAGGTGCGTGATTTATTGATAGCGTAGTGAAAAAGTATTTCAAGCAAAACAAGCGAATAAGGAAGATAAATGAATTGCTTCCATGAGGCCCATTCTGTGGAAACCGTCTAGGCACTAAGGTGCCTTTTAGTCTCGATCTGTTACTTTTAAAGAGTTTTACTTCCAAAGAAATGTATCACGAGTTTTAACCTTATACCTAACTGTAATAAGCATCCATAAATTAACCACTATTTATCTTCAAGATTTTAGACTTATTGCGTGACCTCAGTAAACTTAATTCTCTCGGTTCCTACATAATTATTTACCTGTGTATACACGTGTTTATAAAAGTAGACGTGTATAATGTGTATGTGGGCACCACGTGGTCACGAGCCCAGAGTGCCCAGTGGGAACGAGGGGCTAGCGAATAGTCATAGTCAAAGGTGCCCAGGATCAAACTTGCGAGCCCCCGAATGGGAGACAGCAGCCCTAACCGCTAGGCCACTCACTCTGCTTCATACTGCTACTAAGTAAGCGGTATAAGTGAATAGTTTAGACAATAGCAATTTAGAGAATCAAATAACTATTACGAGCACATTTGACTGTAATTGGTAACAAATCAATAATTAATGTATATAATTTGTTACATTACTCTAATTTTTAAATTAATGAAAATTCCACTAGTTTCGCTTGTACGAAATAGCAGCGCAGCACAATGCTTAATTAAGAATGGTAGGTAAAAGCTTGTGATGTTTTGATTAAAACCAGTATATTGCTTAAAGCAAACAAGCGTTAAGAATTTATTTTTAAAGTTGTTCTAAATCATACTCGGTGCAATAAGTTTACTATTTTTTATTTCGTAGTAAGCACGCGATTTTTATCTACAGGTTTACCTAAAGAGTAGGTATATAAAATACATTATAATATGTTTATCTGTCTGTAAAGGCACTTGAGGCATTTGATAGGTTTTGTAAAATAGAATAATTATTATCATGAACAAAATCATGCAATTTTTACAGTCGTAAATGGCTGACCTTGACTCCATCATTGCTGGTCCAAAAGCAACTAATTTCCAACTTAAAAATTTCCACATATTCTCTCCAATCCAAAAAATCGTCCTAGATATTCTCGGCCTGACTGATTTGTGGTCCATTAACTTCTTAGAAACTCTTGTATTGTATTGAAAAAGTCTTCCTAATCTGAAAACCATTTATATTCTTAATTCCTTAACAATATTATAAATGCGAAAGTGTATTTTTTGTTGGTTTGTCCTTCAATCACGCCGCAATAGAACTGCGGATCGATGTGATTTTTTACGTGGGTATAGTTGAGGACCTGGAGAGCGAAAATCAAGAGGTTCCATAAGATTTTTGAAACTAAATCCACGCAGATAGTCGCGTGCTCGTGGGCATCAGCTAGGATTTATTTAAACTTAAATACTTTTAAGATAATTATAAACACATAATAGCCTTTACCTAGCTCAATATGTATCATACTTTGAAAAGTTTGTCTTGAGCCCAAATCGCAGGGCGGTAGTGACAGCTGTCATTTAACGTTAATGATTTCAGGGGTAGGTATAATCTGGTCCATCGTACTTAATTTATTATTACATCCTCACTAATATTAAATGCGAAAGTGAAATTGTTTCTCGATTTAAAGAAAGAATGAAAAGAAAGGCTGAAACATTTATTTCATGCACTGTGCCACACATCACCCAATAGGTATACCTAGATTAGGTTGTCCCGGCGCCTCCACCACTTGAGCATTTTAAAGACAAAAGGCGTCAAGCAGAAGCGCCGGAACAACTAAGTCATGTGTGGCACAACCCGGAAAAAAGGTCCCAACTCAGCAAAATGCTGTATGCTTTGTACATGCACAAGAGCATACAGCGCTGATTTTCAGCCAGGACCCTGATTTGGATGGCGCCACGGAATTGAATATCGCCACGGATTTGTCCTCCAATCATTATGATATATAATATCATTCTAATTGTATTCTCTACTGCTCGTTCTAGATCACCGCTTATCTAGAACATGGTATCGAAATGAATAAAAAAATATAGTACCTATACATTAAATTAATTTTCCACTTCAGTGACACACACAATTCAGTTTTAATTGTGATTTCATTGGCTCTAGTTCCTGCTTTGTTTATAAATGTTTTATGCTGAGTTCTTGTTTAGGTATTGTTAAAGCTCAAAGGGTCGCGTTTACAAGATTCACTGGGGTTAGTAGGAGTTGTGTATCTCGAAAACAGACAGATTTCGAGTATTGAAATACTACAAAGTCAAAGTAACCGGATCTAAAGTGCCTTGTTTTAAGGCTCAAGTTCACCCATATTATCCACAGCCCACGTCGTCCCAACAGAGTGACATACCTATGAATCGGCGATAGATTTTTTTTCGACATTTTATTCGTGCAGATAATGCGCTTTCCTTAGGTATATTAAGTATTTATTTTTAATTTTTATTCGATGACAAGATAGACCTTGACTGCGATCTCACCTGATGGTAAGTGACGATGCACTCCAAGACGGTAGCGGGCTAACTTGGCAGGGGTATAGCAGTGTAAATTCAACCCATACCCCTAATCGGTTTCTACATGCCATCGTGCCGGAACGCTAAATCGCTTGGCGGCACGTTTTTGACGGTAGGGTGGTAAGTAGCCACGGTCAAAGCCTCCCACCAGACAAATTGAAGAATAACAAGAATATAAGAATAAGAAGAAAGACAATTGAATAATAAATAAAATTTCGGGGACAGCTCAATTGAGTGGAATTCCGCGCGATTTTCCGCTGATTTGTTCCTCTTATTACAGAGGCTGGGGAGAGCTGAACGGAAATAGGATATGCATAGCTTCAATTTGGTCAGCGGTTGATTAATTTCAATTTGGATTAGGTGTATTGTTTCCAAATAATACAAACACGGACAAATGTATATAACGGCTGCCACTAGATATGGATATGGGAGGCACGGATATGAGGGGTGCGCTGTGCAAAACTCTCGACTTTTGACTTTATTTCGTATTTTGACAGGGTCTTAAAATAGTCATAGTAATTATTCAATTTAAATTAATAGTTTTAAAATTAGGAGGTCCTTTCAAAAGGTGGGGTATCTATCCCGATTTTACCCTTGACATGACCATTTGACATACTTCAGGAATGTATTCTAGAGCGGCCGGAGTACACTACACATTACGTTTCAAACATAAAACGTCGGATGTTATTACTGCACAAACATCAAGTGAATATTATATTCCCATTTGCGGTCATAAACGCTAAAAGCGAGAAAAAGCTTAGTTCTGAGCAAATGGAAAATAACGGCTCTGTGAACGTATCTTAATGACTTACAGATTCACTTGTTCTGTTGATGCACTTTTCATGAGTTCACTCTTAAATACTTTCAAATACTAGGAAAACAGTGTGGTTTTAAATCGCTCCAAGCCTTGCGACATACTGCAAAACACCTTTTTGAAAGAATAATCACTGATATTCTTCCCTGTTCGCGATGGAAATGTTCTAATGTTTATTTTTAGGCTTGCTCTATTGTCGTCTGTCTGTCCGTGTGTCAAGTCCGTGTGTGTGCCTTTTTTCTCAGAAACGGCTTGCACTCTCTATTCCCTCACTCTCATAGCCCGTTGGGGCGGAAAATCCGACGCGATTGGAGTGAGATTAGGCGCAGGACCGACAGCTTTACGTGCTCTCCGAGGCACGAGGCTTAGTAATAGAACTCTATTACTCTATTGTTGCCATTCTTTGGGTAGGTACCCTAAAAAACTAAAAGCAAAGACGCAAAAATTGTTCGACGTATTTTGATGTGACGGACCGGACCCCGCTTCTCCTATATATATACGTAATTTTTAATTTCGTGCGGAGGAAAGTTCTAGAAATATCACCCCTGAGACGAAAAGCTATACACGTTGAAAGGAAAGGGGCTTACTTTGGAAGGATCAAGAACCTGTTGACCTAAATAGCATTGGCTAGATGTCGTTAGGCCTGATATAGAAGCCAACAGATTAACATTGGAGGACGTCAAAGGTCGGATAAAATGGTGAAATAAAAATAGGAAAGCTGAAAATATGAAAATTTTTGTCCATAAAAACGCTGAATAAAAACACGTTTCTAGTAGGCCCCTTTAATTTTTTTTATATAAATAGTGGGCAAACGAGCGGGCGGGTCACCTGATGCTAAGTGATTATCGCCACCCATGAACACTTGTAGTAGCAGAGGCACCACCAATTCGTTGCCGGCTTTTTAGGAATTTATTATTTATTGTTCTAGCGGCAACAGAATTACACATTCTCTGAAAATTTTAACTCTCTACCTATTACAGATCATGAGGTACAGCCCGTTGACAGACAGACGGACAGACGAAGAGGGGAGACTTAGTAATAGGGTCCCGTTGGTTACCCTTCGGGTATGGAACCCTAAAAAGTGTTCGAAACATCAACATCATGCCCCTTATCCTTAAAGCCTTGTTTGTAAAGCTCGTAATGCGATCGCTAAAGGCGAAAAACGTTTCAGTGTTGCTAACTTCGTACATTATTCCTTAGCATCGCAGTTATTGAAATGGATGGCTGAACTTCGGGGACGAACTAAGAACTCTGAATAATAAGAGCCTGAAGTGAAACTACAGCGATTGTATTAAGTAAAATACCATCTACTTGAAAGTTCTCTGTAATAATATGTAACGATGTTGAGTTCATGAGCACTGTTTAATTTTAGCGCTGAACTTCGTTATCTGAGTTGTTGCTTGATTAGATTGTGTTTAAAATAAAACAAAAATAAATAAATAAACAAACCATTTATTCCCATATTCCTTAAATATTAAATAATATATTATCTGTTGTTGTTAGTTTAGTTAGTATGTATTACACTTTTTTATATCCTAAGTTAGTACGGTATTTTAATAATAATATATGGGAAATGTTGCCAAATTACTATTTTTTCTTTAAAAAATAGCCAAGCTGAAGCTGCCTAACGTCCTCTTCTCGGCTCTCTCCTCTTCAATAAGTGGAAAGCTTGTGTTAGGAGTGGGTACGACAATAGTGTAACGGATGGGGATCGAATCAAAAAAAAATCAAAATCAAAATTTATTTATTTCATGTAGGCCAACTTGTAGCTCTTATGACACGTCATAAATCTACCACCGATTCGGAATGCAGATTCTGCTGAGAAGATCTGAATCATCGACTTTCCAGTTTCCAGTTTCTTTATTTGAACAATATTTTTTTCATTATCACACTAATATTATAAAGCCGAAAGTTTGTATGTGTGTGTGTATGTTTGTTACTCTTTCACGCAAAAACTACTGGACCGATTTGGCTGAAAATGGAGATAGATTATACCTTGGATTAAAACATAGGCTACTTTTTATCCCGGAAAATCAAAGAGTTCCCGCGGGATTTTAAAAACTAAATTCACGCAGACGAAGTCGCGGACATCATCTAGTGACGAAATAAAGCATTTGTTAAAACGACCATTAACGTCATACCGTTTCTTTTGCAATACAATAAAATTTTAGATAATCCTTTTTCAAAGCATATAAGATAAACATTTTCATTTTCTTCAAGAACATTCTGTCATTTTCAGCAATATGTACCTCCTACGTAAAAAGACGAGCTTCAACTTTCAGTTTTAAGTATTATTTTACAAGCACTAGCTCTGCAATTTTCGCCTTTCGGGCCTTTTCTCACCAAATTCACTGATGTGGACGAAGTCCTACGGACGAGAACACACACCTAGAGATGATCTTTGTTGAAATGCGAACCTTATTCCGTGGGCGATAAGGACCAATATGTGTCACCTTCGTTTGCACAAGGGTAAGTACGCGTGGAGAGCACCAGTCGACCCAGTTGCCCGCTGCAACGTCGATATTATACTGTCACGGCGACCCAACTAAAATTTTAGCAGTAAAATTACGATCTACGTGCAAAGTCGCAAGATTCAAAATCGAAAATCGTTTACGTCCGTCAGTTACAAACGGTATCGACATTGTACGTATGAATGTCAAGAAAAAAGAATCACTGTGATTCTTTTTTCTTCAGAAATTGTAAAATGCTGTTTTTGGCCCTTAGCATATTGATGTTCGCACTGTTTTCACATTCAAGGACTTCATTAAGAAATCTCTTCCTTAGAGATAAGTTATCCTTGTGCATATCCTTCATAATATGTTTGTTCTTATTTTTTGTTTCTCTGGTACTAATTAAATAAACGATGGTGATAATGATAATCTCGACCTGTGTATAACATAAGCTACAATTATTCCACTACTAGCTGATGCCCGCGACTTCGTCCGCATGAATTTAATTTTTAAAATCCCGCGGAAACTCTTTGACTTTCCGGGATAAAAAGTAGCCTATGTTTTAATCCAAGGTATAATATATCTCCATTTTACAGCCAAATCGGTCCAGTAGTTTTTGCGTGAAAGAGTAACAAACATACACACACACACCCACATACACATACAAACTTTCGGCTTTATTAGTGTGATGTGATGTGATAGTGTGATATGATGTGATGTGATTTGATGTGAAGTGTGATTTTCAAGTCTATCTCAATGGACTATAATGGATGATATTACCGCCGAACGATCATAGCATCGGACCGAAAATCATCAATATCGAAAAGTTGATGATTCAAATGCCACCTGTCTCAGCTATTCAACTTGGCTTCCTTGAAAACCCGATAAAATAGGTACGTAGTCTATTTGACTGGCCCAGTTCAAGAAATCCCTAAGTCCATAACGATCCAGTTCAAGAGGCCTTAAAGTCCATTTTTTCTGTTTTTTGAAAAATGGACTTAGGTACTTGAACTGAAGTCCATTTTTCCAAAGCAGAGAAAAAGGGCTTATGGACTTCTTGAATTGGACCATTCATTTGGCCTTATCGTTTATCGGAATGATCATGACAGAGATTTTATAAAATTATTTATTGTGACAAGAAAGAAAATCCTCTTAACTTTAAAAATGAAAATCATTTTCAGTTTTCGCATAGCGTTATCAAAAAAGTAGTTTTCCAAAAGTTCAGGCACGTTGGTGCCTATCTTAACTCCGATCGCGATAGGGGCGTTTAGCAAAAGCACGTCTTGGCCGCCGCCCAGCTCGCTTGGCAAAGAAATTCGTTTTGAATTTATCAGATACTGCTTAAATTGTTTTTATCTTATTGATTAAAACAATTTATATGTAAACAGCAGTAACATTAGGGAGTATTTTACGAGTAGGTACATCCTTTTCGTGTTTCATGAATTCATTAGTCTCGTTTCTAGTTTTTTTTTCACTAGGTTTAGGATTTTTTTTTTGGATATAATTTTACGATTATAATATGAGATTTATACTTTAAGTGTGACCTTCGACTATAAACAAAAAAAGAAAAAAAAAGAGAGCCTAAAAGCCACTATGAAGTGTGTTTCACTTCTTTAAAAAGCCGTTCAAACAACAAACAGACAAAAATTTTAAAAATTGTTTCTTTTGTTATACGTACCTACCTACCGTATTCACCTAAATATGCATTTAGTAAAAAGCTGTTATTTAGATATTACAAACAGACATTTCAATTTTGTTTATTTGTATAGATATAGATAGATGGCAATTAATGTTTCCCTAAATACTCTAGAGATTAAGCCCGTTCAGTATAAAAGATGTCCTTAATTAGTGATATTTCTGGCCTGACTGAGAGCTTAAGTTAGTATTCTTGGAAATTGCTGTCATTGTAATTATGTTAACAGCGTTTTTTAGACCACTATTTGCATAATTTTTAGATTCAGGGCAGAACCTCCGTAGATAAAAAATAAATTAACAATATTGGTAGACCTTTTTAGAAATTAGTCAATTGGCTGGGGGCAAGTTGTTCCAACATTTGCATTTTATTAAAACAGAGTTCTAAAAGTGGTGGAATTGCGATGTTTGCGGACATGTTTGTGTTGACTCACTTGTTACAGTTGGCTTTCGATAACATTCGACAGCCAATTCGAAAACTATCAACACGATACCTAGATAGCTCCAAAATGTCAAAAAGTTTGTCATAGATATGTACACAATTTGCCAACTTACATCGTCAACAAGCTAAGAACATGTTACACAGCTTTTATGCTCGACTTTCTGTATCATATGAAATAGCCGCTGATTCTTATGCCCACTAACTAAGTTCATGTTACTTTTTCAGATTTTTACTCTCACTTTTGTTAACAAACAGCTTAGAGTACCTAATGCTCAGGCATCAGTGCCAAAATGGTGCCTGTCCTAGTACCCATTACGAGTAGAGATATCGATGAGTAGAGGTCAATAGTACGAGAAGTTTCGCAATTATGAAGAAAATTTTGTTTATTTATTGAAGCATTCCCATTTGCCATAGTAACCTTTTTAAACCGAATACCTAAGAGCACACGTGGGCCCCTAACCTAAGCTCCAATTGAAATGTTTAATACTCTCGAGATATGCTTGTAGTAGATATACAAATATATCCTTAGTTATATAGACGAGTGTAGCGTACTTTGAAGTCGTATTTGTTTGCTTTCCCGAGAAACCTATTTTCCGCCTTAAAAGAGGACGAAGAATCGCACTGGGAGTAAAACGAGGAGCTAATCACGCTAATGTGCAGAACACTAAGTTATGTTTCTAATTCTCTGCACTGTGAAATTTTTATTAGAAAGGTTTCTTAATGAGATAAGTCGCTACTAAAATTGCTATTTTTTATGCAGTTTAACGACTGAATGTTAAGATGAAGACCAAAGTCTACGAACTGTGCGTGTTACCAGTGTACTTGTAACTTGTGTTCTTTATCCACATGTGGACGTCTCTTGTATATACTTCCACATGTCTCGATCTTGTGCCGCCTGTATCCACCTGTGACTTCTCTGGTGACCATCGCTTGGTTCTTCGAACCATGTGTGTTTTTAACTACCAACCGCGACTAACTTACATACTCGAAAATGCAGTTTATTTTATCGCTAAGCAAACGACAGATTTTTTTAAAATTTTGCTAAGATTTTTGCTAAAAATCATTCCATTGTATCTACTCAAAATTTATTAACCTACGAATCGTACAATATTATAAATGCGAAAATTTGTGAGGATGGATGTATGGATGGATGTTTGTTACTCCTTCATGCCACAACGAATGAACCGTTTGGGCTGAAAGGAGTGAAGATAACTCATACCCAAGATTAAGACATCTACTACATTTTATCTCGGAAAGTTATAGAGTTCCCGCGGGAATCAAAAATCATGAGCTACATGAGCTAGTAAATTATATAACACTGTTAAGTCTATTTTAATCTGTGCAGTAGCACTCATTTTTCGTCTATAACATGAACGCAATTTAAAATTATAATAATTTATTTAAGAAGTTTCACGGTCCAAGTATCAAAAGCACATTTCAGAAACATTACAATAATTTATCGGTAAAATATATGGGAATTTGCGTTTCAATTTGGAAAATTTGGCATAGAGAATTCTAGGTGCCCAGTGTTCTGCTCTATGATATGTAACTTTTTTACATCCGTGCGACGTTTTATGTGAAAGAATTATTGTTATCGCACAAAAATACGAGCTCGAGTTTACGAATGATATTATGTATTTGATACCGTTCGTTACATGAATTCATGCTTTCAAAATAGGCAAGCAGTTAGATATTTTTTGCCTGTTTTGAAAATAAATAACAAGGTATTGGTCAAATGAGACGACTTATTCATTATTCATCTATATTTTTTTTATTTTTTTTATTTGGCGACCTTACACCGGAAAGTGCAGTGTTGGTAGACCCCAATTAGGTAGACTCAGGTGAGTCGCAGGGAGTCGCTGGATACAGGCGGCGCAAGACTGGGACATGTGGAAGTCTATGTAAGAGACCTATGTTTAGTAGGTTGTCTACCGGTTCATAAAGAAGTAGAAATAGAGAAGAAGAGAAATAGTCAATTATTTTATTTAAGTATTCATATTTAAGTAGAATTGTCTTTTGTTTGCTTATACGTACATAAACATTTTCTGAAAGTTCGGAATTGGATTTTAAAAGTGTTTATCGAGATCCTTGTTCACTAAATCGGAACGGCGGCGCGCCGCGCGTGGAAAACAATATTAACCAATAGAATTGTGAAAAATTCACGTGTTCGCTCCGCCCGGCTTCAGTTACTACGGCTTAAAAAATGAAGAAATTCGTTTATACTTATACTAGACTAGCTTTAACCCGCGGCTTCGCTCACGTTAGGTTCGATTTTTTAACCCCTATTTAACCCTCTTGAGGTTGAAATTTTCCAAAATCCTTTCTTAGCGGATGTCTACGTCCTAACAGCTACCTGTATGCCAAATTTCAGCTCGATCGGTCCAGTGGTTAGAGCTGTGCGTTGATAGATCAGTCAGTCAGTCAGTCAGTCAATCAGTCAGTCAGTCACCTTTGCCTTTTATATATTTAGATTTTGCCCGCAGTTTCTCTCACATTAAGTTCGATTTTTGAACCCCTCTTTTACATCCTTAAGGGTTGAATTTTCAAACATCCTTTGTTAGCGGATGCTTACGTCACAATAGTTATCTGTATGCCTTTCAGCCTGCATGATCCGTCCCAGTGATTTGAGGTGTACATTGATAGATCAGTCAGTGTCACCTTTTCCTTCCTTATATTTAGATTTCAACCGTGAGAAAAAAGCTGAGCTGGGTACGAGGCAGCACCGCAGGAGAGCGAGTTTCGTCAATATTTAAATCCATCTTCGGCCCATTACTGAGCCCAGCAGGGCGATCAGCTAACTTTTATCGCAATCATTAAAGGACATCGTCAATGTCAAAACATGGTTTTGGCTCCACGTAACATTGAGACAGTCCGTAAAGGATCGTTGAGGACAAAAAAATATTTTGACATTGATGCAGTATCACATCGATAAAAGTTTTGTATGAATATTGCTGAAAATTGGTACCGCGTAAGACTTTTGAAGTAAGATGTCCGTTAAGGACTACGACAAATATAACGTCAAACTAGGCTTTCATTGATACACCTCGTTAGGTGTTCTTATCGGTGACATATGTGGTATCCAAAGTCGTTTTACTACTCATATTTTTGTAAAAATATTTAATAAGCTTTATTAAATAATTTATCAAATTAACAATGCAATTAGTATTATTATATGAAGTAAGAAAATGTTAAAATCATTGAAGAATAATTTTTAGATTTACCTTTTTACACTTTCGTATGTTTGCCGTATAGGGAGGTAGGTATGTAGGTGTATGTATTACATAAGATTTATGTACCTACTCAATAATAATATGCGCCTGGGTAAATTCTGTTTGTGATACATATTACATACCTTAATGTTCAATACATAAGGCATAAGCATGTGGGAACATAGTACATATTTACTATTTTAGTTTTCATAACCTAACTTTTGTGTTTTTATGTGTAAGAAGTACCTACATAAATAAATACTGCCTATACCTATTATTTGCAGATATTAAATAACACAACACAGTAGAAAGAAACTGTAAAATAAAAGTGTAAATAAATAATAAATATTACTCTGTGAACCTAGAAGAACCATAAATTAACATATTCTGCGGCACATGCCACAGACTCCTTCACTCTTTATTTTGACAGCTATAACGCAGTCAAATTTGGAAGACTGCTATGGCCGTATAGATTGCTAGGTAACCATAGATATTCAAATTAGTCGGATTATAAGTTATGGCCCACCACTAAAATGTCGATAGTCACGTGATTGCGACCATAGCTACAATCCTGAAAAAGCTTACGCGGTACCGGTTATATGGACTGTTTCGATATCGGTCCATAAGGATATTTTTTGATGTGAGATAAGAGACAAATGTTAGCTGATCGCCCTGCAGGTCTCCCTAACGAATAGGTTTAGGCAATAGTCCATCACGCTGGCCAAGTATGGATTAACAGACTTTAGACACTTTTGAGAACATATTGGAGAACTCTCCTTGGGGAGTTTCGCGTTCATTTTTTGCTCCGCAAACTCACTAGTTTGCGGAGCAAAAAATGACACCAGTGCGAAAAAAAAAACAATTAAATCAAACAGGACCCCAAGTCTGCTATTTTACATGTCATTGTCATTGAACCGCAATACAATTACAATTCAATTATCATTGGTCCAAAATTTCGTAGTCTACTAAATTCACAATGGTCGTTCGATTTCTTATAATTGGATTGTAATTCAATGATACCAATGGTATTGCCATTAGCTTAAAAAGCGTTTGCCGAAATGAGTTTCAAAAAAAACTACATATTAAAAACGTTTATTTAAGCTAGATTCAAAGCTAGATGTGTCAGTGGCAAACCATCGGAAAACAATTGTGACGCCATTGAATTAGTAGACTACCAAAATTGCTAAAAGTAGCAATTGGAATGTCATTGATAGACAATTGAACTACAATTGCAATAGCAGACTTGGGCCCCAGTGCGGTGCTGAGTTATTCACACAGAGCGGTAATGTTTCGATGCCAGGCGACCCGGGTCACTTACTCGCTCCGATCACTTGCTCCGCTTCAACAGACATGGTGTAGAGACAGACATTACTACCCCTCTCTATACTGCTCCCTCGCTCCGCACCGCTTGTCCACTACGCTCCATTAGACAGACGCCCTTAGGGATTTTTCCATTGAAAATACGCTTTAAAAAGTTATAAGTCGGTGTATCTAGAGTTGCAGACGCTGTTTTCGATCATGTACTAGTGAAATCAAATTCATCTAAACGGTTTTTGGAGTGTTTCAGACAAATTGCTTCGAGGCAGCCCGCCCTTTGTCTCCGAGCGAAAAGTTCTTTATTGTCGATTCCTTTGAACTCGAGTACCTATCGAGTTTGACTTGAATATGTTAAATTAAAAATGTATTCGTAATTTTTATGCTCAACTTTAATACCTAGTCATTAAAATCCTTTCCGTCCGCTTTGCAAAGTCCGAAACGCGGAGTACGTGTGGAAAATCCCGTGGAAGCTCTTCGATTTTTCAGGATGAAAATCCTGAAAATTTTCATCCTGAAATTTTTTCGACATAGAAGTTAACTATATACCTACATAGAAGTTTTGCTATAGATTAATTGTTTTCAGATAGAAGCTCAACTACAGCAAAACTGTCCGTTTGCTTTAGTACTACTTCCACGGTTTTGACGCAGTTCGTTATACTCTTTCAGTTGTTTTAGATTTTTTAAAGAATATTAGCCAAGATGAACTTGACTAATATTCTCCTCTCCCTCCAAATAAGCAGAAAGCTTACAGCTGCAACGGGTGGGCGTCAAACCTGCGACTTTTTAGTTTTCAGCCCATACTTTTAACCGTTCTTTCGTTTTCTTGTTAAGGTTTCACGGTAGAGATGTATTAACAGACTACTATACTCCATGGAGTCGTTTCATGCATCCCAATCGTTCAGAAACAAACTGTGTATTTTATGATGCTTTTTAGAACTATACCATTAAACTATTTAAGTAGTAAACTTGTAGTGCTATGTTTTATTATTCAGCCGTTATGTACGAATCTCTTAAGATACATACTATATCATACATTCCGTTATATCAAATACTCTTATAATAATACCTACGATGTATTTTGTTCCCTTGTTACATAATAATTATTTATGATGGTGTGCGCACAGAATATTCAGGTGTATTCCGGAGATGATTTGGATTCTTTCTCAAATTCTTTAGCTTATTTTCGTCTTTATCAGCGAAAAGGTTTTTGTTTGAAGCTTTTAACAAAATTTTAAGTTGAATATTTTAATTACATAGAAAAAGATATTAATCGCTTTCTTTCAAGGATAGATAACAATTATCTAACTTTTTGACCAATATTTCAAATAGTTGCAATAAATACATAGATTTAGATAATATTAAGTCCGCGACTTTATCCGCGTTGAGTTTGATTTTGAAAATCTTTCGGGAACGCTTTGTTTTTTCCAAATAATAAGTAGCTGTCACTCTCTTAGGTTAAAGACAAACAAACAAATAATCACACTTTCGCATTTATATTATTAAGTAATATTAGTAGGGATTCATTACCTACTGACTCATTCGATAACGAAACCTAGAAATTTTAGACGAAATATTCGTCATATTTTATTTTTTGAAATTTCAACCTTAAAGGGGTGAAAAGTGGTGATTTGTATGAAGAATTATTATTTTTAAATTTTCGAAGTCATGCGCATCAGGTATCATCTATTATAACTAAAGCAATTTCTAAGAGATGTTGTAGCAATACAATTAAAATAACATCAATTAATTGGTAAATACTAAATATTGTTATAATGGTTCGATATAGAAGTGCTGGTGATATAATAATGAGCTCAAAAGTTGTAGCAATTACGAGCGCGAAATATATCTACGTTTCTCGCTAAGTCGTAAAAGCATCAATCACCCGCCGGTAACCGCGTTACTTCGCCACTAATTGTGATCCCGCTCACGAAGGAGGCTATCGGCATCTTTGCTATCGATCGCTCCCATTTCTTCAGCATCCATCCTGATTTAAAACTCAACCCTTTTTCCATCGTGGCGTGAGTTTTCTCGCCCGCCGGGGCCGCGCGTACAAATGCCGCAATAGTCAGCCGGCAACTTTGTCCCGTCGTGATAGGGTGGAAAGGGACGAAAGTAGGTCGAAAAGCGACTCGACTAACTACCTCATGTCGCTTTCACTGGGTCCAATGCTCGGGAATAACCCTAATTTTATAGCATCCCGTTCAATAGTCTTTTTCTGGAGATATTTTTTTATATTCTTGATAAAATACATTATAGGTGATTTTTTGAATCACTACTGATGCCCGCGACTGGATTAAGGGTTTTTGATTTCCGCGGGAATTCTTCAATTTTCCGAGATACAATATAGCCTGTGTGCTATTCCGATGAAAAAGCTATTACTTTGTGAAGTTTAATCAAAATCCGTCCAGTAGTTTTTGCGTGAAAGAGTAACAGACATCCAACCACCCTCACAAGCTTTCGCATTTATATTAGTTGCAATATTAATAGGAAGTTGAATTAGTAGGATAATGAGATTAGAATATTTTACATACATTTTATTGTTGACTAGCTTTTGTTCGCAACTTCGTTCGCGTGGAGTTAGATTTTTAGAAATCCCACGGGAACCCTTTTATTTTAGGAATAAAAAGTAGCTTATGCCACTCTCCAGGTCCTCAACTATACCTACGCAATAAATCACGTCGATTCGTTGAAAGAACTAGGTAGGTACTAGTGTTTGAAAGATTCATTTCAAAGCGAATTAGTTTAAGAAACAACAAAATGTTTATAACTGTTGTAGATTATGTCTACCTTAAATTATGTATTTATTTTTTAAAAAAAGAAATGGAATCTCAAGCTTCCGATAGCTTTCCGGTTTTGTGTTGCCTTCAGGCATTTCGGGCTCCAGCTTTTCATTTCTACACGGCCATAAATCATTATTGTTGACAAGGACATTTTTAATTGTTCGCGTTAATAAAAAAGGGTTGCTTGAAGATTTATCTTTGAATCGCGGCCTTTTTAATTTTTTTTAAATGAAAACATGGTTTAAATTAAGCTGAAATGCCAGTCGAACAATTGATGATCGTTGGGGTCCCAAGTTACTAGAGTGATGAATGACTCTGGACTCTGGAGGGCGCAGTGTTGCCAGAGCACCCCTAGTGGGATGTAGTGAACTAGTGGTTGACAACGACATTATACGAGTCGCAGGGAGGCGATGGATATAAGCGGCGTAAGACCAAGGCTTGTGGAAGTCTATGCAATACACCTATGTCCAGTAGTGGACGTCTTTGATAAAGAAGAAGCAGAATCTTTTATAATAGGTACATAGTAATTACTGTTAACTGAAATCATTTATGTCCAAAAAGAAATACGAAAGCTCCAGATATATACGTATATATCTGGATATATGCGTATAAACAGTATGAAGTCATACTGTTTATACGCAGTACCTATCTGCTATAATATAGCGTAAGGTAGGTTTTATTCAGTACGAATATGTAATGTATTGCTCACAGGTATTGCTGCTTCTATTTGTACATTGAAAGCTACGAGTACACACATGTAATATTTATCTGGGTCACGTTTTAGTTTGTGTGACATATGACACCTAGATATTTATACACCACAAAAAAAAAACACGTTTGCCATATTGAACCGCACTTTTTGAAGTGAATGCGTGGTTTTCGTTTGTGAACAAAAATGTGTAAAAGAAATCATAAACGACCAATCGCGTGTCGTGCCATGCGTAGTGTATATGGTTCCGTAGTTGCATTTCACAATGTAATGCGTAGATACTTAGAACGATGTGGATATGTAATTGAACGAGCGAAGCGAAATTCTCTGAGTCAACTAGGGCGCTTGCCTACTAGACAGAGAAGTGTGTTCGTCTAAATGTCTGTCAGAGCCCTATAACTTCTGAATTACTGAACGTAATTACTTCAAATTTAAATATAATATGTAAACTGATGGCCTTCAGCCGAACATTGTATAAAAAAATATAAAAAGCTTTATTTCAGGGGGGCTCTCATAGAAGCGTATTTGAAGTAAAATCTTGTTTGTTGCTCTACATAGACTTGCGATATATTTTTTTAAAGAAGACTTTAAACAGAGTACAAAAATATATTTTTTTTAATTTTTCCCTAAAAATTGACCAAATGGGGGGGTTTCGAAGTGGAGATTTTAATTTGAGCCATATGTCAAGAATTACTGAATATTAGAACGTGAAACTTGGTTGAAAATTCAGTTATATCCTGTACTTGAACAACAAATACTAAAATTAGATAAATGTTATAAAGAAACGAAATTATTTAATTTTAATGCGCCATCTATTAGCATTATTGTGAAGCTAATAGCTTCACTATAATGCTTCACTATAGATGGCGCTGTGTCAGTAAAACAGTTTTATGTCAACTATTTTTTTTTTTATTGCGTCTATTGTTAAAAGTTAATTATTACAATATATAATTAAAACTTTTGGGAATTATGGGATATCGCGAGGTCTCAGTTCGGGGCGAACCACTAGTTTTAGTTTTAAAATAACCTAATTTCCATGCGGACAAAGTCGCGGGGCATAAGCACATTCACATTAGAGATGCCTGTTAGAGCATCTAGATGTGTTCGATGGACCAATCTCATTATTGCGTCAATAATTAATTATTATTACATATTGAGTCGGCTATTAATTATCTGATTGACCCACTAACATATCTTCGCTTCAGTGGAAAGACAACGCGCAAAGTCGCCATGTTGAAAGACAAGATATTCCTGTCTACGCGTTCGGAAAGTCTAGAATGGATAGCTTTGTGGCGGCGCGACGTTAGCATGTATTGTCATATCATTAAAAATGAAAAATGTTTCGTTTCCATAACTGCAGACGCTATTAAATTTATACGAGACTATGACTGTTCCGATGGTCCATATAACACTCTAACGACTTCCTTTAATGTGTCCACTTGCGTTCGCTACATTGTAATCGATGTAATGTATAGAAGCACTTCTGTAGCACGCAAGAATATACGGAGTAAAGGAGGCTTTCATTATTTTATACGTTACTTATAGAAACGTAAATAATTATTATTTATTAGGTAATAAGTAGTTATGAACAATACTGTCAAGACTATTCTTGACCATATTAGAGGTTTATAGTAATTTAATATAGTAGTAATAATGCGGTAATTTTGTCCAATAGTTGTTGAAAAGTGTCTGCCAATCGGAAGCGATTGCGATCGCCATGTTTAAAATTGTAGCTGTCAACGATGCTGATATTTTGCCTATTCCTGTAAGATTTTTGACAGTAAGCCACTTTGACTCGTTTTTATATTACTTACTAGTTGATGCCCGCAACTTCGTTCGCGTAGATTAAGATTTTGTAATTCCCGCGGGAACTCTCTTAATTTCCGGGACAAAAAATATGTGCCTATGTGTTATTCCACACTATAATCATATCTCTATGCCAAATTTCAGCCAAATCGGTTCAGTAGTTTTTACGTGAAAGAATAACAAACATTTATCCATCCATCCATCCATCCATACTTACGAACTTTCGCGTTTATAATATTAGTAGGATAGGATTATGAGTATGTTTATACGAGTAGGTACTTTATGTAATTTTTCGCCAAGAGAAAACTACGCTACTGAAAAAATATTATGAAAGAATGAATTTCATGATATTAGAATAGCACATTATGATAATGAGGAAATATTAAACGGAGGCACCGTTATGAGGAGATATTACATTAATGTGTACAGCGTAGTGTAGCCGAGCAAACTTCGCAACTGACATTTCAAACTTAATATGTCATTTGGATCCAGTTGACGCGTAATTATTTTCACAACCCAGTCGGTGACCCAGTTTCCAAATGTGACCCAGGAGCGCTTTATGAAAGTTTTTGTCACCTAAACCGCTGCACCCAAAGTGACCCAAACACATTTTATCCTGTTTTTGCCTTAATTAATTTCTTGCTCTTCTCCTGATTATTATTATTACTAGCGACAGTGTTCGCGTGGATTACGGTTTTCTAACCCCACGGAAACTGATTTTGCGGGATAAAAAGTAGATTATGTCACTCTCCAGATCCTCAACTATACCGATACAAAAAATTGCGTCGATCCGTTGATTTCATCGATGGTCAAACTCTGTTGAAGCGTGATTGAAGGACAAACCAACAAACAAACACACTTTCGCATTTATAAATATTAGTTAGAACAAGGATATTAAGGGGCCGTGATTCTTTTAGTTCTCAGCGTTCATTGATCCCGTTACGTTATTCGGATTATCATGCTTTTTAAATAAAATATTCCGATGAAAAGCAAACGGGACTATGCTTAAATTGCATTTTAAGAAGAAAAGCGTTTACGGAATTTTCCGATGGTATCATGTATTTTTATAATTATTAAAATCGTAAATTTTCATGCCGGAAACAAATAGGTACCTATTTATTTTGTTTTCGCCACCCAGTAGGATTAGTATAAGATTTAATTCGATTGATCGTATTCGTATTCGACGACATTAGCGTCAAAGTAAAATGAATCATAACTTTATTGAGTTAGAGCTCACCTTCGTCCATGCATTCTTATACATTTACGTATACGGATACGCTTCAAATTAAAATCGGTTGGACTGAATTTGTGACTTTAAATCAGTGCAGTTAAGGTTCATTTTAATTTGACGCTAATGTCATCGAATACGAATACGATCGATCGAATTAAATCTCATAGTAACCCTACAGATTTATTCCATTTAAAATTTTCTTTTCTGCTGTGTGTAGAAAAAGTTCTTTATTCGTGAAGAAATATGGCTTTTAGACAGTCCTCATGATTCGAATGCCGTCCTTCGAACGTTAACATATCATTGGCTTCGTTCAAAGAGATTTTATTCCAGAGGAAAATGCGTTGAAAATTCAAACAGTAACACACATACAGCTCTCACCAAGCGAGGCCAATGCCTAGGTAGAAAAGGGGAAGACGCTGAAAAATAGGACGTTAGTATTTGTAGCGACAATATCAGACTTTAATGCTGTGTTTGTGCCAACCCGGCAGACAGTTTTATAATATTTCGTTTTAACCGCTTTCTAGAGAAGGTAGAACTAAAAATGATTTTTCAACACACTTGCTCATAAAATGGCTCCCGGTTCACCGCAATTAGGCACACAATGACACCTTTAACTCAAACTGTGACTTTTTATTACCATTATTCACAATGTGAGTTATAGAATTTTTTTTTTTAATTTTATTGGTTGAGTTGCTTTGTTCTTAAAAAAGTTTCTATTACAAAAAAAATCCTACCTATTGCCAAGATACCTATTGCTTGCTCATTTCATACAACTTCGTATTTAAATAGATAATTTCAACTTGTACGTGTTTAATAAATAAAACTGTCACTCAAATATAACTTTTGTTTTTTCTGTAATAAAGAAAACTGGAAATTCCCCATTTTGTACGTGGCTATAAGAGAAAAGCCAAAAAAAAAGAAACCACATTCTTTTAGTCTGTGGCCATTAAAGGTACGCGCGCATTCCGGAAAACTGATTAAATCAAATAAACATCTGAATAGGCTGTATGGTCGTCGATCTTTGCCTGCCCTCAAGAGCATCTCAAGAGGGCGAACAAATAACAACTTTAATTTTTCCCGCTATTGCGAAAAAATTTTCACAACTCGTTTTCACTGTTTTGTACCATAATGTACTATTTTAGTATTATTTTCTTCACAAGTGTGTTGAAAAACGTCGTATGATACACGTGTATATTGATGATTACCGTCCTCGGCTACCTTAAGACCCTCACCTAACGGCTCGGGTCTCAATAGCGCCTCAGCGGTAATCACCAACTTTGACACTTGTACCATAATGTACTATTTCGTTTTGACACAGGCTGGCAGATGCGTAAATCGCGCCCAAGTCGAGGATATAAAAGTTCTATGAGATAAGTACCTAGATTCCTACAAGTAGGATGTGATCTATGTGAACACAAAATTACACACAGACACACACAGGAAAAATGCGCTAATAATTAATTAATTATAAATGCGAGTTATCAATTATTATTATTGTTAATATTATAAATGCGAAAATTTGAATATATGGATGGATGAATGGATGTTTGTTACTCAATCAAGCTGCAGCGACTGAACCTACTTGGCTGAAAGGCATATAGGTAGATTATAGTCTGGAATAACACATAGGCTACTTTTTATACCGTAAAATGAAAGAGTTAATCCACGCAAACGAAGTCGCGAGATTAAGGTTTCCCATTTAGTCGTGAAATCTCACGATTATTTCACGATTAAATGGGTAGGCCAAAATTTTCTGGTGGCGCGCATGCTAGTCCTACTAGAGAGTGAGTGACATAGAAAAGGTACTTTTATCCCGGATAAACAAAGGGTTTCTTAAAATTATATTAAAATAGTTGGAAGGTATCACAAAAATGATCAAAGAAAGTCTTGTCAGGGTTTGTTTTGCATTTGCAACCAAAACTTGAATATCCGCGGGATTCTGTTCCGTTGTTCCGAATCATAAGCCGTTAAGAGGTTTGAGGCTTGGGGTATGTACCTACTCGGCTTTAATACACCACTGCGCTGTGCTGGCGTCTCGTGCTAACTTTTTTAACGAGGTCAAGCTGTCTTTTTCAAGCTTTATGTAAGACTTCTATCTAAGACATAGCTTTAAGTTGAGGTCTTAAAAGTTCCGTCGTAATAGGGCTGTCTGGAAACCAATAAAACGGGGTTCAAACATCGTATTGGTACGAACACTTTATGTTCTCTCTAGGTAATGAAATTTCGCAAAGTAACGACGTTCTACTTTTCTACTATCAATTATTTTGTCTGGTGGGAGGCTTTGGCCGTGGCTAGGTATCACCCTACCGTCAAAGAAGTGCCGCTAAGCGATTTAGCGTTCCGGCACAATGGCGTGTAGAAACCGATTGGGGTTATACACCCCTTCTAAGTTAGCCCGCTACCATCTTAGACTGCATCGTCACTTACCATGAGATTGCAGTCAAGGACTATCTATTCATCGAATAAAAAAATCTAAGAGGATATCTCATAGACAACCTCTCAAGCCAAGCGGTAAGATCTAGTTCTTGCGTTTTCACGAGATAAAGATAAACTTCTACGTCGTCTACGCAAAATACATTAATATAATATATCTAATAAGAACTTTATTTTAAGACGCTCCATGTCTGAGTCTGTTGCTTAATTTTGTAACGAGGTCAAGTCTTCCAAGATTTTATGTTAGAATTTTTCATCTAATATACAATTTTTAATTTAACTTTAGAAATAAATCTTGTTTAACTTAGAGTTGGTATTTAACCAACTGTTATAAAAACGAGTTTTCTTTGGATTTCGAATTTGGAGAGATAACTGTATTAAGTTCTAAGCTATTTTATGGTTTCAAGAAATTTTTCATTGTCATATTTTACAGACACATTTTCTGTTGTAAGCAGATGATAGCTTTGATGAAAATTTTGGCTTATAATCACGTGCTTTTTCCAATAAACGTTAGCATCCCTTTATTCCGCTTTAGGGATGGAATTAAAAAAAATCTCTCGTTCATTACCTCTAGGATACTCGAGGAGTATTCTCCCCTCATTTCTTATCTCTAGGTCGACCGGTTAAGGCTTTGCGGTCTTTCAGACAGAGTCACAGTACCTACCTACCGCACACAAATATAAGATGTAAGTAAGTACATATTTAAAAAGGTAGGCCAAAGAAATTTAGTAGCAATTCCCTTGAAAGAAAACGTACAAGAATGTCACCGATATCCAGTTGTCTCATTAAATGCATGTCGTTGTTTTTCAAAGGGTCGACCGTAGGGTGCGGAGGGCGTCGACCCCTATAATGGGGGATGGGAGATTCACTTACACAGAAGTATTCTCGTAGCTCTATCACTGGTGAACATGATATTGCAATGAAGTACTAGTGTGTAATTAGGTTTTAAGTGCGCAGATCGTACGCAGATTCGTCAAGTGGAAATAGTACATTGTTACCTTAGGGATGAAAGTAACTTATTTAGTCCCGAGACGGGGTTTGGCGCCCGAGCGTAGCGAGGGGGCCTATAGTTCGAGGGACTAAATAAGTCTTTATCCCGAGGTAAACACTGTGCTTTTCATTACGAATATAAGGAAAGTCAAAATAAAAATAGAAATTAGCTAAAGAAAATTGAGTGAACTTTATTTTACATAAATCAACGGCGGGCTATGCATTTAGCTTTTTAATAGTCAAGTATTGTCTATGATTGTCTATGAATGTCTATGAATCAGTTGTCTTTACTTTATGAATAAAGTCTATCTTTCTTCTTGTCTATGGATGCACTCGGGTATGTCGTGTTTCATTTGAATTCCAATAAAAATGTGACAACTAGTTTTTTTTAATTATTTGACAACTGTCAGTTGAAAACGATTCTCCCTAGGGCTGAAAAGTATTACTTTCAACCCGCTTCTCAGGCAACTTCAGACCTACTTTCCGTGTATGAGTAATGAAATAGTACATTGTTACCTTAGGGATGAAAGTAACTTATTTAGTCCCGAGACGGGGTTTGGCGCCCGAGCGTAGCGAGGGGGCCTATAGTTCGAGGGACTAAATAAGTCTTTATCCCGAGGTAAACACTGTGCTTTTCATTACGAATATAAGGAAAGTCAAAATAAAAATAGAAATTAGCTAAAGAAAATTGAGTGAACTTTATTTTACATAAATCAACAACTTTGGTGAGATATTGGCCTAGCCGGCGGGCTATGCATTTAGCTTTTTAATAGTCAAGTATTGTCTATGATTGTCTATGAATGTCTATGAATCAGTTGTCTTTACTTTATGAATAAAGTCTATCTTTCTTCTTGTCTATGGATGCACTCGGGTATGTCGTGTTTCATTTGAATTCCAATAAAAATGTGACAACTAGTTTTTTTTAATTATTTGACAGCTGTCAGTTGAAAACGATTCTCCCTAGGGCTGAAAAGTATTACTTTCAACCCGCTTCTCAGGCAACTTCAGACCTACTTTCCGTGTATGAGTAATGAAAAGGAAATTTACATTTTACTTTACAATAGTTTTACATTTTAATTTATTATTATCATTTACTTAGTAATTTTTAGTCGTTTAGATATTGTTAACATTGACAAGAAAGTAAAGGTTTCCATAGAACTTGAGCATATGACCTTATTTTTCAGTGATCGAAGCATACGACTTACAGATACTACGACTCTAATATGAGGTATGTGAGTCTAAGATTACGAGTAGCTATATAGATAAGGATTGCTGAAAAATCTTGCCTCGTCGCCGTCGTCTCAATCGCCACACATAGTGATCCTAAAATCAAAAAATCAAAATCAAAATCAAAATTTATTTATTTCATGTAGGCCAACTTGTAGCTCTTATGAAAGGTCACAATTCTACCACCGGTTCGGAATGCAGATTCTGCTGAGAAGAGCCGGCAAGAAACTCAGCAGTTGCTCTTTTCAAAAAATTTTTTTTTTTTTTTACAATTGTTAAAAAAACTAGGCTATGCACACAATGTTTCCATACAGAAGTTTCAAAAATGCACACCTACTACAACCTAACACATGTTAACATGGGTAGACACAAAGCAGACCCATTCCCGTTGGCGGCACCCGTTCACGAGCATGACACATGATCCAGCCATTGCTTCGCTCAACCATATGTGAGGGAACGTAACATCCCGCACCACACGACACCACCACAGAAATGTTTAAGTGAGCATGACATACTTAGGCTACCCATGTTAAGGCATCGAATTAAATACTAATATTAAGATACTCATTTTAAGATATAATCCTGTGCCGCTTGTTTCAAGACGCTGCCAGCAAAACCTTGAGATCAGCTGTTTGCCGTTGTGCAAGTTGCTGTAGGTATTTATCCCAGCACCTTGGAATCCGAACTTTTGGTTATTTGAGTTATGTGGGACGCATTGCGCCACTTCAAGGTAGAGTTTTGAGATGACGGGAAATATGAAATCCTTCAAATCCAACCTGATCTTTTTTTTATTTCATGACAAGATATTCATAGATAGACCTCACCTGATGGTAAGTCACGATGGAGTCTTAGATGGTAGCGGGCTAACTTGGAAGGAGTATGGCAGTGTACATTCTAGTTTCAACCCATACCCCTTATCGGTTTCTATACGCCATCGTGCTAGAACGCTAAATCGCTTGGCGGCACGTCTTTGACGGTAGGGTGGTAACTAGCCACGGCCAAGCCTCCCACCAGAAAAAATGATGATGTAAGATAAAGTTGATGTTATAAAGATTTGTGAGGGGGAGGAGTTTATGTCACAGTACTTTCCAGAGCTTTCAAAGGCCCAAGGCCTTTGGCAAATTATCTCTTTCGTAAATTCGTCACGTGTTAGAGTTTATATATGCGAATTTATACTGCGGAACCAGGGAGTTTTCTAAAAAAGGCGTTTTAGTATTATCGTCGTCGATTCACACTTCTGGCGTACAAAACTGCCATAAAAGATACGGTAAGCACCAGAACAATAACTTTTTTATTATTGACAGGTTTTTGTTTAAATAAAATCTCACGTTTTGGTGATGTGGTATGAGCTAACGTAAGCTTGAACGATCAAAGTTGTCTGTGTCTGCAACCTATATGAATAAAGTTTTTGAATATCATCCGACAATAACTCGCGTAATAAACTCTTTCTCATTGTTAGGTATGATTTTGTTCTACGAGTACAAAATATTTCGAATATTTACATGTAGTACCTATCTACTTATTGAAAAATCGTAGGTAATTTTTAGAGTAATAAGGCTAAATCACGATATTATGCCAATCTGGGGCCCAAGTCTGCTATTGCAATTGTAGTTCAATTGTCTATCAATGACATCCCAATTGCTACTTTTCGCAATTTTGCTAGTCTACTAATTCAATGGCATCACAATTGTTTTCCGATGGTTTGCCACTGACACATCTAGCTTAAATAAACGTTTTTAATATGTAGTTTTTTTTGAAACTCATTTCTGCAAACGCTTTTAAGCTAATGGCAATACCGAGGTATCATTGAATTACAATCCAATTATAAGAATTCGAACGACCATTGTGACTTTAGTAAACTACGAAATTTTGGACCAATGATAATTGAATTGTAATTGTATTGCGGTTCAATGACAATGACATGTAAAATAGCAGACTTGGGGCCCAGGTCCAAAGATTGTGTTTTTGTATGAACCAATGTTCCACTGGATAAAGCCGGTCAAGACAAAATAAAATATATTATGTACATAAATATCTTTGAGCCCGGACTGTACCACGGACCTCTATGTAACTTGAAACATTTTGATATGATCACACTAATATTATAAAGGTGAAAGTTTGTGTGTGAGTTTGTGTTTGTTACTCTTACACGCAAAAACTACAGGACGGATTTGGGTGAAATTTACTTTTATCCCGGAAAACTGGAGTTCGGGCGGGAATCAAAAACCTTAATCCACGCAGACGAAATCGCGGCCATCATCTAGTAAAAAAATATAAGATAAGAATAGGGTGATGTAAAAGGAAGTCTTGGCGATTCCGAAACTGTAAAATCTTTTGAAAGAGGAACAAGAAAGGCTTAGATTGCGCTAGGCACTATTCTAGGATAAAATGTTTAGCTCGTTATCAATCTTTATGAAAGTAATGATTGATAATCATAAAAAGGGTATCGTCAGGTTAGTCTTTTGGGCCGTTTATTGTGATAAACGATTATAATACGGTCGAACAAAAGGAAAACTGCTTATAATTGCCGGCAATAACTCACGAAAAAGAACATTTTCCCTTTTGATCGCAGGCAATTTGAATTAATAACGGCAAATAGTTCACTATAAATAAAAATATTTCCTCTCCATAAAGGTTAAGGAAATAATAATGTCGAACCCATTTCTTCGCAGAACGTACAAATTATATATTATTATGTAACAACATTTCTACATGACTCTAAGCTTTGTACTTACTTGCCCTTTGTCTCTGTGAATTTGGCGCATCGTAGAGCCATAAGTTTTCTTTAGTGGTATCAACTTACAATCCGATTTATTATCTCTTTAGGGTTCGGTACGCTATGACTAAGCTGCCCGTCCGTCCGTCCATCCGTCTGTCATCAGGCTGTATCTCATGAACCGTAATAGGTGGATACATGGAATTTTCACATAATCTATAATTATATAAAAAGGCTTGTCCTGACTGACTGACTGACTGACGATCAACGCACAGCCTAAACCACTGAAGTTAGAAACTTGAAATTTTGACAGTAGGTTCCTTTTATGACGTAGGCGAGCACTAAGAAAGGATTTTTCGAAATTCGCCCCCCAAGGGGGTAAAAAGGGGGGTTAAAGTTTGTATGAAACTCCGTCATTTTTCGAGTTATACTCATGAAATTCGGTATTTAGGCTTTAAATTGAAAACAAAAAAGTACGTGTTTCACAGTTTTTAAAAATTCTACCCCCTAAGGGGTTAAATAGGGGTTGAATGTTTGTATAATAGTCCTTCGTTCTTCAAGTTATTTTTCAAGTTACGTTTATGAAACTTGATATTTTGGCTCTTGATTAAAAATAAAAAATTACGTATTTTACATTTTTTTTAATTTCTCCCCCCAAGGGGGTAAAAAGGGGGGTTAAAGTTTGTATGAAACTCCGTCATTTTTCGAGTTATACTCATGAAATTCGGTATTTAGGCTTTAAATTGAAAACAAAAAAGTACGTGTTTCACAATTTTTAAAAATTCTACCCCCTAAGGGGTTAAATAGGGGTTGAATGTTTGTATGATAGTCCTTCGTTCTTCAAGTTATTTTTCAAGTTATGTTTATGAAACTTGATATTTTGGCTCTTGATCAAAAATAAAGAATTACGTATTTTACATTTTTCGAAAATTCTCCCCCCAAGGGGGTAAAAAGGGGGGTTAAAGTTTGTATGAAACTCCGTTATTTTTCAAGCTATACCCATAAAATTCGGTACTTAGGCTTTAAATTGAAAATAAAAAAGGACGTGTTTCACGGTTTTCAAAAATTCTACTCCCAAAGGGGTTGAATGGGGGTTGAATGTTTGTATGAAAATCCATAATTTTTCAAGTTAATATCGAGCAACGGATCTACGTGATTCTTTGATGGGTATGGTTGCAAACAGTGTGTTATAGGTTACTTTTATTCGGACAAAATCAGGAGTCCGCACGGGATTTTCAAAGAACCTAATTCCACGCGGACGAAGTCGCGAGGGGACAGCTAGTGTGTATATATATCTATTGCCGCTATAGCAACAAATAATAAAAATAAAATAAAAAGTATAGAGGCGTCCCCATATAAGAAACGTGATTTTTTTCGGCGTTTTTGCCAATGATTTAACAATCACGGCGTTCAAAAACGCCGTGATTGTTAAATCATTGTTACGATGATAAGGAATCCTGTGTGTGTGAGTCCAACTCGCACTTAGCTGGTTTTTCTTTGACATTAGTTGAAGAAAGTTTAATGACAATAGAGCACAAATGATGGACCTATGCATCCGTAAAAAAAAATAAAGCTGACTTGAATAACATTTTAATTAATCATTTATTTAATTCTTATACGCCAATCATTAAAGATGTTGTGTTGTGCGCTCTAAGTACGTTTGTGAGCCTTGTATCTTTATCGATTGTTCCTCTAAGCTCATTCTGTCTGTGCTTTATGCTTACTACACTGAAGTAAATAACACTACCTATAAGATTTTATTAGAGGCTTTCAATCTGTGTGGGCTTTTTGTGTCATTAAGCACGGCTGTTAACCAAAGAAACGCTTCGGCGTAAACTTTTTATGTTGGCTAATAAAACTGAGATAGAGAAAGAACAGTTTATTTATTATGACTAACATAATATAACACTATATTACTAGGGTTATATAACACACTCTAAGTATCGAATGATGACTTCGCCTCGTTCTGGAAAATGCAGGGTTGGAAAACCCAACTAGGTGGGCGGACGATCACAAGCGAGTCGCTGGCGGCCGCTGGATACAAGCGCCGTAAGATCATGTTCTTTGGTAGTCCCTGAAAGAGACTTAGGTCCAGCATTAGAAGTCGGTAGATATAACGATGAATATAAAAAAGTATGAATCTAATTATTCCTCATTGTTACTTAATTCCAGAGTGAGTGAGTAAGAATATTTCAGCGGAAATGTTTTCTCGTTTTTCTTTTCAAGATAAAGTCAATACATTGGAATTAGAGGCAGGAAATGGACTGCCACAAATAAAATTTGCCCGTAAAAATAGGTCAACCCCTTATTTCGAAAGAAAGAATAAAGATAATAATATTATGTATTTCGAAGTTTTAACAGGAGGCTCAAGAAATACTATTTGAATTACAAAGGGTTTTTAGTTTTATTTTTATAGGAATTGATACATCCTATAACACCATCACCATGTAAACTTTATTACCGATCAATTTTGACGTTTTGACTAGTTGTAAAATACGTAAACTGACAAAACATCAACTTATTCGTCGATTAAAAACTATTCAGCGAATATGAAATATGCCCTCAGTCTTTATAATCTTCATGATAACGTTTCATCAAAAATCGCATTAATGAAGTAGTTATCAATGTGTTCCCTGAACAGGTTTTTTGATGAAAAGGCTTTCAACGAACGTTTAGTACGTTTATCTCACGAAGTTCTTCTTCTTCTTCTTCTTCACTCCTGGGGTTTCTTCTCTTCTTGTATCTCACGAAGTTACGGGCGCTTTACTTGTGGTTACGTCGTGTACATGCACATTGCGTAAGTGTGTGTGCCTGTCAGGCACGTAGGTGGGAGCGGTTAGGCGCGAGCAAGCTCTCGCTCACACTTATACAGATACGACACACACACAACCATGAGCCACGCGCCGTCGAGAAATTCAAGAACTTATAAATTGATTCGTTACTAGCTTATAACGTGGTTATTGGAAGTTTGTTTCAATAAAATGAAAATCCACCAGGATGTATTTTGGTTTTTTATATAACAAAAATACTACGCCCTGTCAATAGAAGATTGATTGTTCAAATAATGTCCTCCCTAAAAATACATTGTTAGGTGTTTTGTGATAAAGATTTATTATTTCTCCGGCTTAGGCCAAAGACCTTTTGGCTATCGCTGAAGTTTCGCAGCGATTATAGAGTTTTTTTGTTAGTAAATTGATATATGGTTAGAGAACGGAGTTGTTTGCTGACTTAGAAACTTATAGCGTAGTTACATCTTAGGGATATGTTTAACCTACATATCCAGTCAAGCGATTAAGAATAGTATGAAAAAATGTTTAAGAAAAAATTTCTGGCTTTAGGGAGGCCTATAGTCTGCGAGCTCCCTCTGCTTTCTGAGTGGTCGCCAAAACAAGTATCTACAAATACAGAGAATATTATATTGCCAGGTTAGTGCAATTCGTTATACGCGAGCTGGGTGAGTCACTAGAAATAAATCCACTAATCCACTAATATTATAAAGGCGAAAGTTTGTATGTGTGTGTGTATGTTTGTTACTCTTTCAAGCAAAAACTACTGGACGGATTTGGCTGAAATTTAGAATGGAGATAGCTCATACCCTGGATTAAAACATAGGCTACATTTTATAACGGGAAATCAAAGAGTTCCCGCGGGAATCAAAAACTTAATCCACGCGAACGAAGTCGCGGGCATCATCTAGTCTTTAATAAAAATTAAAACAGACTGGTAGATATTAAGAATAATAATAATATATAGGATACTTTTTATCTTGATAAACTGTTTGTTTTTATCCTGGTTTATCCGGGATAGGGGATGAAAGTTTTTGTTGATTTTGTTCCATAAATTCGTCAAATCTAAATCGAATTTGATTAACTTATGTTTGAGTAATTAAATTTTGATTAACCTAAATATTACAAATATTTTGTTCAATTTTGGTCAAGATCTACTAAATACGAGTATTATCGAAGGTAGAGGACATAACTTCTCGCGGATAGTAGCAAGTCACTCTAATCTTTTCCACGCGGACCAAGTCGCGGGAATCAGCTAGTATACGTATAATACTGAACTTTGATACAGTATCTCATTTTCCATGAAGCCCTTAAAGTATATTGAAAAGTAATCGCGTGTGGGAGAACACCACTTAAGACTTAGATATATAAATAGAGATAGTTTGAGGATAGTTTACAGTTTCTACTCACTACCTACGTCTTTGAAGTTAGACATCGATTGAACTCAATGATCAAGGTCGTATCTTTAGGGAAACTCGTTTTGCCTAAGTATAAATTGAAACTTCAAACTTCAACAACAATATTTGTAACATATGTTACCAACGATCTTTACAATAATCCTATTATCCTAGTAGGTTCTAAAAATAATATTGGAGTTTTATTTATTTTAGAAACTTTGAAGTACAGCGATCAGAGTCGTGGACTAAAAACCAACAATAACGCAACGGTTCTTTAACCGTGATTGTGCTTTAATCCATCAAGGTCTACACATCATTGGAGGGAAAATGGGAGGGATAGTCATATTCAGCATGGATGAAAATATCTAAATTAAAAAAAAAAACAAAATTCAAAATTATTTATTTCATTTAGGCCCATCTAGGCTAGGTAATAGCTTTAGATCTATTAAAATAGTTCGCTTCAATCGCAATGCGTTTTCCGCAGCGTTTGCCGTAAAAAGCATGCCCTTATGGATCCCTTGTTTTTCTACGGAATCCTAAAAATTAAATGATGATTACTAGCGTAGGGGAAAACTTGTATTGTTTTAGTTTCAAAAAGTTATTATACTTTGCATTTCGCAACCAGAGCGCTGCACTCCGCTCGGGAGTGACGACCGCGGCTCCGGAGCAACTTGAATACTATCAAGAATTCGTGAAATTGCTTTAATGACGTCCTTTGGCTATATGAAACCAGTGCTCTAGCATTTTATACCCAGCATGTTCAATTAAAAATGAGCAAAAAACATAAGAGATTGTACTTTTGTCGTAGGCCGTTGTTACTTTATAACAAGGACAATAATTAAAGGATTTAAGTAGGGACTATTATTATGTGAATTGTTATAGGTTTTTAAGAAATCTTTACTATTATAAATGCGAAAGTGTGTTTGTTTGTTGGCTTGCCTTTCAATCACGAAGCAAGATCGACGTGATTTTTTGCATGGACTTCGTTGAGGACTTTACATTTAAAAAATACACGAGGTTAATGTCGTTAATCACTTAAGTAAAAGCCACAGTACCACAAGGCCGGACCTTGTCCTTTGGTTTAAATGACTAACGTGTAGTCAAGAAGGACTAACTGCAAGGACACCTTGGAGGCTTAGGCAAAAACGGCCTCGAGCCCGCAACCCAAATGACCTAGGTCAGCTAATATAAACGCACGAATTCTACAGGATATTTCATTTCACACAGAAATTAAAGTCTAACGGTTTTATCAAAATGACGACCTCCCTGCCGCAGTTAGTGAGCACTGTGGTTTATACCTGGGAGGTCTCGGGTTCGATTCCCGACGGAGCAATTTGGAAATTTATAATTTCTTAATTGTTTCTGGTCTGGTCTGGTGGGAGGCTTTGGCCGTGGCTAGTTGCCACCTTACCGCCAAAGACGTGCCGCCAAGCGATTTAGTGTTCTGGCATGATGGCGTATAGAAACCGATTTGGGGTATAAGTTGAATGTACACTGTCAAACCCCTTCCAAATTAGCCCGCTACCATCTTACACTGCATCGTCACTTACCATCATGTGAGATCGCAGTAAAGCTATCTTGTCATGGAATAAAAAAATACTCACTAATAGTCATTTAAACTTGCACTTATGTTTCTATGACCGCTGCTTCCACCATCTAAAGTATTGCCGAAATAAACGTGGACATCAATTAATAATAAATTATCAGCAATGTTTGTGGTCCATTGTACAATGTGAACATCGAAATCCAGCAAAAACAATTTACAAGTAATATTACCAAGCTATTTTTGTTGCTATGCTACTTTTGCAAATTATGTTTAATAGGTACTATACCACTGTGCCACAGAGGTCGTTAAAAATATTATGTATCGTGTAAAATAAAATATAAAATAAATAAGAAATTAAGAAAGAAGAAATTTTGTTTATGTATAACAAACTTTCAATTTTCATAAGACAAAGAAAGAACTTATATTGTTTTAGTTCAGAAACTTGTTACACTTTCCACTTCGCAAGGAGACCGCTTCACTCAAACTGGGAGGATCGACCGCGCAGTGCTGCTTCAAGTCTTCATCCTGGAAATATTTTTCTTAATATAAAAATGTGCATACACCCTGTCAATATCCTGTTATATATAATTTATAAATATTATAAATGCGAAAGTTTGAATTTATGGATGTTTGTTACTCAATCACTCAACGACTGAAGCGATTTGGCTGAAATTTGTCACAGAGATAGATTATGGTCTGGAATAACACATAGGCTACTTTTTATCCCGGAAAATAAGAGAGCGTTCCCGCGGGAATTAAAAAACCTTAAAAAACGCGAACGAAGTCAACTAGTGATAAATAGTTATTTCTTCAACAAGTGAGCAAAGTGCATTTTTGTTGCGAGTGTCTAGTTTGGATTTAAAGGCAAAAAACACATGACTGCTCTCGTTTGACATACATACAACTTTTCACCTCAATAGCTAGTAAATAACAGCGAGTAACAAAATGTAATAACATCTAGGCTGAACAATAGATTGATTTTATATTTAGAGTATCGTATAGATTTTTGACATATTTCAGTTTCAGAGGTTTCTTGATGTGAATTTTAGTGTTTGAACTTGTTTAGTTTCAATTGCAGCTTTCAAGATTTAGTTTTGATTTTTATATTGTTTTAGCTGATTAAAAGATATTTTCAAAAATAATTTCGTATCGTTAGTAATTATAAAACCAGCAAATACTCACACAGTGTCCTAAACTCAAAACACTTTTCTGAACTCGGTGAGCAAAATTGACTTTTTGACACTGTTTTCAAACAAAAAAAAAATCGCTTTTCGATTTAGTGAGGTGAGTGAGATATTATATCTACTATGTAATGTTTAACATTACATAGAAGATTACATAGGCGTAAAATGATTTTCTTAAAAAGACCTACGAAGAACATATTTTGTACATTGACTATCCAAGACTTTTTGCAAAAATCACACTTTGCAATACTAAAAACAGACTAAGTCTTTTAAAAGTTATTTTTTAGATTACTGCTTAAACATATTAGGCGACTCGAGGGACTTTGTTTAATAATTTTAGTGTATTAACTTTAAGTTATTATAATTTCTCAGCTGCGAATGCCGCAGCGCGCATATCTTCAGTCGAGAGTGCCGGCCGCAGCACGTAACCACTAACCATAGACCATGAATGTTGTAACTTTGTAAGGCTCTTACAAAATCTAATATATAAAAATGAATCGCTTAATGTGTTGGTAAGCGCATCACGCGTGAACGGCTGGACCGATTTCGCTAATTCTTTTTTTATTGTGTTTGTTATTGTCAGGAGAAGGTTCTTATGAAAGAAAAAATTAAGAAAATTGCGCGGAAAATTAGAAAATTTAAGAAATATTAACCACCATATTAAATTATTTCTAATGTAACCGCTTTTACAATTCAAACTTTTTTGATGTAACCTTATGGCGTTTGACATAACATTGACAGAATGCGTGCTGCCAATTTCGTCAAAGAGTTTCAATATTCATAGTTAAGACAGGACAATGTCTGTCGGGTCCGCTAGTATTCTAATAATAATTTTCAAGGATTTGCTCAAAGCACCCACTTCGATCGTTGTTCGCGTAATTTTAGCACTTTGTACAAAATATCAGATCAGGTACAAAGACGCGGGCTTTTAACAAGGATAAGTCGAGTAGGTACCTTCAGTTTTGCTGTACACACAAATTATTAATATTATACCTAGGACCTAGGTATTATGTACCTACCTATTAGTAAAAACTTCTTACCAGTAGGGCTAAGATTCGCACCACGAAAAAATTTTGTCTACACGTTTACTAGTGTATCGTAATTCGTAACTCTATGATTACGAGTAAACTTGTAGACAAAATTTTCTCGCGGCACGCTCGTAGCCCTATACAGGTTCAAGATTTATTTTTCATTTGCTTTATTTATTTTTCAATAAATCTGTTCTATAAAATGATATCAAATTTTTTATTTAATTGATCTTTTATTAATTTAATATTTACTGTTGTTTCAGGTACGTAATCGATGGTTTTACTTATTTTTGGTATGTATACTATAGTTATATTGTTATATAATTGTTGTTGTACCTAGGCTGCATTTTTTTTTCAAAATTTTCGCCGTTTCTGCTGTTGTTTCATTTTTCAAAATTTCTGATTCGTGCAAACAACAGCAGAAACGGCAAAAAGATCCGGCAAAATTCTGAAAAATTTCAGGGTTGGAATAGAGTGCCTTAAGGCGTTAAAGGGTCAATGCATACCTAATATTAGTATGGGAGAGTCTTGATTGTTAAGATTTTATAACGTTGACAGAAAAGAAGATTTCCCTTCGCCATGAGTAACTACTGCAATGTGCTTTTATCCTAAAGAAGGAAAAACAGAACTGTAATAAATTAAGTTATGACTTACATTCCGTTTTCCACACTAAATATAATAAAATTAAATAATTTTACATAATAAAAATTAAGTGGTCACGGGAGCTCATAAAAGTAGCCAGGATAAAGTATAGATGGTTGCAATTCGAAGGAAATGAATATTTTATATATCATTTCGCAGTCCGAAGAATTCATCTCGTTCGAAAGATTTATACCGAGCGAAATCTCGAGTTACGGCTGTGCACTTAAATATCCAGATATTGCACGGAAATAGTGCTTGCAAATATTCAGTAACTAGGTGAATGGATTTATACTATTTAAAAGTAAAAAAATATATATTTTGGTAAGTATGTTTTTAGTTCCAATATAATGAGTGCTTGTTATGTTTTTCAATAAAAAAAAATGTTCGATATTATCACAATATTGCTAAGATTTTCAACTGAATCAGTAGTTTAGTTAAGGTTACTGGTCCGAGATTCCACTAGAATATTGAACTTCTAGTTAAATTAATATTAAATATAATTAATACATTAACTACGGTTAAAATACTTCCACACGAATCGTTGGTGACCACTATATACAGATAGAACAAGATCGTATACTGTGCCGATATTTTCAAGTAAGTATATGTCGTGTAGTGAATGTCCATCGTCGTCGTCGTCATTTATCGTCAGTTTTGACAGTTCAAGATTCTACCAGTACCATTCAGTCAGGGAAGCAATTCCTTCTGTTAGAATAGTTAGTATTATCAATTTAAGCAATTAAATATCATCCTTTTTTAAGGGCGAAGAAAAACATTGTGAGGAAATCTACATGCCTGAGAGTTCTCTATAATGCTCTAAGGTGTGTGAAGTCTGCCAATCGTGATGCTAAGCAAGCAAGATGGTTTTGACCACAGGTTTAGACCTAAGCAGGCTAGGCGCACTCCGCACTTTTACCAAAAGTAAATATTTTACAATAGTTCAAAAAACCATAGATTGATTCTGGCACAATATAATAAATAATAATAATCAATTGATTTATATTCTGCGAATCCTACTACATCTATTGAAAAGCAAATTCCCAGAATTATAGAATATTATGAAATCCATTGACGAACGCCACTAGTGCACATATAGTATTAAAATAATATAACGCAGCTATGTATTTACTTAAGCTTGATTCAATAGGATCTGCGGAAATGGCAAACAATAGACTGCCAATATAATATAACGTATAATTTTTTATTTTATTTTAATAATTGTATGTACCTCTAACTTTTAGGGGTTTTGTGTGCTTTAGGTAGGCAATTAAATATGTACAAAGAGTTCTCTATAATGTTATCAAAGTCGTGCTGCCATCCTAAAGCTAAACTGTCGTTAACTACCAAAAGCGTATTTCGAGCTATGATCCAAAAAGCGAGAATTTATAAAGAGAAGAAATACAGCAGTAAGGAGAATACCAATTAGATGGTTCTATAGAGAATCATTTTCTAAATAAGATAGCGTTAAAAATCGTATTTGGCCAAATGTTGGTTAACGATGTTATAGCTTGAGGAGGGCAGCTGTGGAGTCAGTCTACATTTTGGCCAGCGTAGTGGACTAATTATGGCCCTTTTCATCCCGAGAAGAGACCCATACCCGTAGGTCGAATTGAAATAGAATCAATAGTTTACTGATTTTACCCGCTCTTTGGTTTATGCAAAGAGCGAGTTAACAAAAACCAATAAGTAATCACAATTCCTGTTTGATTCACCAGCGACGAAAGCACTGCGTAATGATTATGCCGATAGCTCTACGAGAAATTCACTACATACTCGTAAATATACAGGTGTATACAGGAATGTTTGCGCGTTTGAAAGAGTTAAGCTCAAAAGTTCTAAACGGATTTTATTCAAGTTTACGCAATAGATAAAGTATCTTCTAGCTTCACGTAACTATAAGGCAAGAATTTCCTAAAGTTAATGGTAGTAACTATTTGTCTACTTACCTACTATACAGTTCATGTATTTAAGTAGGTAAAAAGTTACGCATTAATATACGTTACAATTGGAAAGTTAGATTAGCCCTGAGCTTTCTTACTCGTAACGATTGACTGATAGTAAACTGAGCGAAAGGCCGAAGGTAAATGGGAAGTATCAAACCATGTAAGTCTGTTTTGTCACTTACGTATTCGCACAGAATTCTGCGGCGCTCACAGCGCTATCGATTTTCCGCAGTCGGGGTGAAGCAGGGCGGGCGGCGCGGGGCGGGGGAGAGAAGGGGGTACTCAGCTGGGCGCCTCTCCCCTGTAAACATAAACACAGACTCCACTCTTCACAGGATCGGCAGCCGAGGTGAAATAACGACACTGAATATTTATGGAAACCTCGTATCACGGATTAAGATTCAACTTTTCTAGGTCATTAGATTTAACTTGGGTTTTCATAATTGTCCCTTCCTAGTCTGTCCTTTCACTTGGTGGAAAATAATTACTTGCTACACACAGTTTTGATAATAATATTACCAGGACTATCGATTTAAGTCCACCCATAGTTTTATCAAGCTTTTCACGACTTCATGAGTATTATAGCCTGTTTTGTTGGCATTTATTGCAGAATTTCGGTAGGTACGAGTATGAATTGGTTACGAGTTAATTTGTCGACCAAGTTTCCAATCGGATTTTTGTAACAATTGAACCTGTCTGATGATTGATGTTAGAGCTGGTACTGGGTATGCTAGAGTTTCAACTAATTTATTTTGTTTGCATGAGTAGGTATATCTAAATATATAAAAGGCAAAGGTGACTGACTGACTGACTGACTGATCTATCAACGCACAGCTCTAACCACTGGACCGATCGAGCTGGGTATACAGGTAGCTGTTAGGACGTAGACATCCGCTAAGGAAGGATTTTGGAAAATTTCAACCCCAAGAGGGTTAAATAGGGAGTTAAAAAATCGAACCTAACGTGAGCGAAGCCGCGGGTTAAAGCTAGTTTTTCAATATAACTGATGACAAGAGAATGATCATGGTAGGAAAGGGAACGTGGCAATGTATCTTGCTTTTAAAAAAATAGTCGTATTCATTTGGACTCATTTGTCTTAGGGTCTCGAGCACTATTTATACCTAATAATTGAAGTTCCTACGTATACCAAATAAAACTTGCCTCAAAAAGTCTTTTTATGACTAATTTATGTGTAATATATTCGTGAGTGACTAGGGAGTAGGGAGAGGGAATGATAGGGATTCTTATTTAGGTAGGTACCAATCTTATTCAGAATTTGTACAAAATAAAAGATTTGGTTCGTTTTATTAGATTCAGTCTTTTCGTTTCTTATTAGCATACGAACTATACCTAACTAGTGCTTATATTATGTAAATCATATTATAATTATTTTATCATAACATTCCATTTTCATCAGAAGCAAATTGAAATGCCTCATAATATTATCATAATCAACAAATATTGTTATCAGTAATTTGTAAACATCATTTACTAAATAACAATAGGATATACAAATTGTATCGCGCTAGGGTTAATAATTAATTTAAGCGAATTAAAATATAATTAACTTGAACTATAATAATTATTATTATAATCTATCAAATGCCGTTCCAAATTAAACTATAAGGTGCTAGAATTACCAAAGGTCGCTGGTGCAATTAATCATGCCGATTATTTATTGTAGGCTAGGTATGCCGACCTGGAGTCAAGGTCAAGCTGACCTTGGGTTCTCAATATCTGCATAGTATATGTCTCATTTCTGAGGGACTTGACCTTTTTTCATCACGTAATGGTAGGGTGTTTTTCTTATGATATAAACTCTGCCATATTTTGACTCTTAGGTTTTAACATAAATATGCGAAAAATTAATTCGGCAGGCATTCAAAATCCATCAATTCACCAACGCTTTGTTTAGTCAACGTTACTTGGCCATCCACTAGTTAACTTTCACCACAATCAGTTCAAAAGTTGTTGCGTCAAGCCGCACAAACTAACAGATCAACAAAATGTAGTACATCTATCGAAATAGGTGATATTAAAAAACTTTACGTGAAATTAACGTGAACACGTTAGTACGTGTACTTTCGAAATTAATAAAGCTAAGCCGCACCAGAGTTGCTACGGCGCGCCGTAATTTATACGTACCTACAATGAGTACGTTGTTATTAACGCGCAAGCCTATACATAAATGCCTATTGTAGGTAGTCGTTAAGATGAGTAAAGCCTTGGTCACACACACCGTGCGCTGACAGCGACGAATACAAGTATGTTTTTCTTATCATATTCTCAACTGCTGGACTAGTGCTGAGATTTATAGATTGTGCTCTGACTCAGCTCAGACTCAAGATACGGCTCGATAGACAACTTCTCATCAAAAAGGAAAACATAGAAACATAGAAGAGGATATTTATTTAACTGTAAAAAAATCGTTACTTTAAGGTCATAAACCAGAAAGAAAACAGACGAGAGCGTTTGTATCGAGAAAAGACCACCCGCATTTCCTCTTAAAAGATGGTCCTTTCACCTTGAAAGCGACGATCGTCGCTATTTTAAGCACCTTGGGACGTTTATCGGTTCTAATGAGTTGTAATGTTTAATCCCGTTCGCTACTGTCGCTACCAACAACACAAACAATGCGTTAATAACGTCTCTCGCGGCTTCTATAACGCTTTGTGGATACAGAACCGAATTGTACTTGGGTTGTGGGCTTAAAATGAATTTTATTTAGCATCCATGTACAACGTGTAATTAATGGGGTCAGCGTCAACTAAATAATTTAATACCTTGGGATATAAACATCAAATATAACGTACCTACCTGAGCAGGTTACGCTATATTAGTATTATTACGAAAACCGTTATAAATACCTAAATATATGTAATAATACTATGTATAATAATAATCAATCACGTTTAACATAAATTATATTAAATTCGACTCGGAAAATATTTCTTCAGTGACAATTTCGAGTAACATTTAACTTTAGTCAACTTAACCTTTAGGATAAGTTTACATATTGAAAATCTGTCAAAGCATGAAAATTCATCTGTCTGTGTTCTACGTTGGTGACACTTATTACTATATTCACACTGTATGTTTACAATTTTATTTATTAATGAAACGTTGGAGCTTAATTCGATTCAAATATTATGATTAATCTGTACCTAAGTATTCTAAGGTATTAAAATTTAAAACAATACTTGCATTTCGCATTCCGCTATAAACCGACCTCCCAAAGGACGGGTGCCGTCAAACCTTTGAGGGATCTCAGAGGTGTGTAACTCGACATTAACATACGGGTGAGCATTGATTAATCCGAGAAGCCGGGGATAACTCAATTGCAATCAATACATGAGATAAACTGTATTGCCATTCATTCGTATTATATTAGTACTTGTTGGTTCTGGGCACAGAAATGTATAAGACAGGTATAACGGCAAAAGTGGGTTTAGCATGCGTGCCAACAATCTACTATATAAAAATAAGTCGGGTTTTCCTTCCTGACGCTATAACTCCAGAACGCACGAACCGATTTCCACGGTTTTGCATTCGTTGGAAAGGTCTCGGGCTCCGTGAGGTTTATAGCAAAGAAAATTCAGGAAAAATTTCAACAATTTAAGAACGCGGACGAAGTTGCGGGCGTCTGCTAGTTTGTAATAATAATAATTACAGTGTAACAGTTTTTTAATAATTAAAACAAGACCTGTGAAAGTGCTATTTTTATTATAGAAATAAATGGTATAGAGTCGAATTTAAAAAAATTTTACCCTATTACAAATCAGTGTTTATTTTCAACAAATCAATATTTTCAAACAACTGGCAAGACAGCGTGGTTTTGTCCAGAAATAGTCACGCATGAATCTTTAGGAAAAAGATGGCGATAAACTTTCTATTTATATAATATGTTATTTTTGTGATAAAAACTATGTCTAAAAACTTTCGGATCAAGCTATAAGGTACTCCGGGGATAAGCTTTTATATAAAATACGCAGTAAAATTATTCCTCGTAGAATTTGTTGGGCAAACAAACGTACGATAGATGGGCGCAGCGGAGTCTCAGCAGAGAGAATAGTGGAGTATATAATGACGTCATTTCATAGCACAAAACCACCACAAGTAGGAGTTTTGTTTGAAACGGCCGGGCTGGAAACTATAGACGCAAAAAGCCGCTCGTTTTTGTCCTACATACCTTTTAAAATGCCGTTACACTTTTCATTCTCACGTATTAAATGTGATTTAAAAGGTTAACCAAACGCTTTCTGGTGAAATGTGAAAGGCCGTAACTTTTTTATAACAGGAATCGTTACTGTAACAGTATGGCACTTCGGTGAAGTCGTGAAAATGCTGAACAATGTTGCATTGTTGCTAATGTTTTCATACATTTCAATAGAACTGAAAATGTTGAATAAATGAGCTGAAGGGTAGAAAAATCATAGATAGATTGGAGAATATGAAACAAAATCTGTCTAAATCATGCTATTTTTTTAAAGGATACTTAAACCGCAGTGCTACGGTCTAAATTCTCTAAATTCACATTGGACTTTACGATGATCCTCATTTCAAGTTTCATTTTATTACTTCTTCTATTTCTTGTTTTATCACAATATCAAATCTCACACTACTACCACCCTAGTTAAGTTTTATCACAATATCAAATCTCACACTCATCTAATGTCTAAAATTGAGAAAACTAGACTATGATCCGTCTTTTCTCTTACCCATTACTTGTTTTAATTATTTATTACTAGCTTTAACTCGCGGCTTCACTTCCGCCATTTATTAAAAGTAATCCGAAGTGGTGATTTCCATACAAAATAAATAATCAATTTTGAATCTTTCGATTTTTCAGCTGTTCTTTTTTGGGTTTTCGTTATTTTTTATTTTTAGACCTCCCGGCGAACAAAATAAAAAAAAATATTAAAATCGGTCAAGCCGTTTTTAGCCAGAATAACGAACAGCAATTGTTTAGATTTTAAAGATAGATTTTATTATTGAAAACTTGCATATGACCGCTATACCCTCCACGTAAATAAAATTCTTTGTTTTCTAAATTCTCTGCCCATGTGAGATGAGAGCACGAAAAAAATTTTTGGGCCATTTCATACAAATTCATATGTTAATTTTTCCCCTAACTATAATAGTTATTATATGTGGATACATATCAGTTGTCAGTATAGAACTATCTACACTAAACTAACTGTTGGTAAACAGTTATTAATTTGTTTTTATGTTGTTTTAATTTATTTTTAAAATTCAATAACTATGCCTCATTATGGATTAATTTTCCAAAATGTCGGTAAGGAAGTAATAGGTACATCATTTACATTTGTTACGTCATTAACATTTATTTTTCCTTTGAAACAAAGTCTCAAAGTTGTGACCTCCTAAGCGTGACCCTTCCATTAATCGCATTGTGTTAGGGATTTTCAAATTCAAATTCAAAATTGTTTATTAGATTTAGGCCAACCTGTATCCCTTAGGACTTGTCATAAAGTTGCTGTACTACCAGTTCGGAAAGCAGATTCTTTTTTTCTTGAGATAATAATGTTATCCAAAAAAAAGTTCCATATACACAACCCTAATTCATAGAATACTGTATATTAACGTAGTTTTACTTAACGTAGAGTCCAAGTGTGTTATGTATACATCATTTTCCTTTATAAATCCTTTGCATTATATTTTTCTGAAACGTGATTCAGTCAACATCATTTCAAGAAACGTTTTTATATCGAACTTCATAATTATTTTCTTTATTTCTTAGGACGGAATTTTCGCTTGATTTTAAATTGTCCACCATTCCAAGTGTAGGTTGAAATAGGAATAAGACAAATGGTTTTCCGATGAAAGCAATTATCGAAATAATGGCGATACAAATTGATACAGTATTCTGAGCGGAATGTGCAGTGGTTAAGTATTTTTTTTGTTACTTCCCTTTTTATTTCGTCGTCGGGATATGAGAAACGATTTTAGTTGCAGGATTTTATTAAACTTGAATAATTGATTTAGCTATTTCTATTGGGATCGTTTGCGAGATGTTTGTCACGTCTCATGGATATAACTTGAAAGATGACGGAATTTCATACAAAATTTCATCCCCTATTCCCTATCCCCTTTTTGGGTGGAATTATTATAAAAAACCAAGTTTCAAACTCCCATGGTTTAGGTTGTACGTGGATTGATCAGTCAGTAAGTCAGCACAAATCTTTTTATAAGTTACTACACCGTTAATTTTATTTTTACAAATGACTAAAAACAAAAAGAGATTGATGCTAACAAATGTTTGTTCGTTAAAAATTTGAAGGCATTGTAAATAACAAAGTTCAAAAAGACCACACTTTCCGGCCTGTCTAACTTTTAACAAGGGGACTTAAGCAGTCTCGAGACGAGCTTGTAATGATGGTGAAGACTTATAATGAATACATACACGTATACTTACATAGACTTATACTTGTATTAGAAAAATCGATTTTAGAAATGGCGATATAGTCCAATATGATATAAAATAAGTGATTTCAATTTATGGAGCTTTTTTAATTCTTAACCCTTTATAAGGCAGGGCAGTTAAGGTCTCTGCCTTAACTATGGCCCTGCCAATCTGTGCGCATACCTACGAGGGCGCGTGAGCTTTACTTGTGGTTACGTCGTGTATATGCACATTGCGTAAGTGTGCGTGCCTGTCAGGAGCCTAGGTGGGAGCGATCAGGCGCGAGCAAGCTCTCGCTCCCACTTATACAGATACGACACACACAACCATGAGCCACGCGCCCTCGTGAATTGCAAGAACTGTACTACAAGTGGAGAGTTCGTAACAGAGTGTTTACGAGTAAGAATGGATTTCTAGGTAAAACTATAAGATTTTCACACGCCTCGGCCCACCCTAATTAAGTTTTATTTACAGTGACACGTTTCTGAGCAAAGGTGCTGTACTGCGCTTCTCTTCTGCTACAATTAGACCTTGAGCCTTCCCACTAAACGATCTTCTACGAATAACATCTATTTTGAACTTGAATCACAATTCCAGTAGTTCGGCAACATGAGACTTTTAATTACATTTACATTTTCCCTTTCAGTTTGCAACTTAATTATCGCAACTCTTACCTGCTTCGCTGAACAGTCTGAAAACAAAGTTCTTGTAAATCATATACTTACCTCGTAAAGGATCGATTGCCGTAGTTTGATAGCTACAGTGTGACAATTTTTTTTATTGAAAACAATAATATACATGATTTAAAACTACGCATACAAAGGCGGCCTTATTGCTGCTAACAAAGCAATGTGTGCCAAGCAACTTGGTGCAGGTAGTTTTGATTATGACAAGCTACAATAAAGATCTGCCGGAGCTTCAGCGTATTCGCTATATTTACCTACTTCGAAGCAGCTTTTCTATTTGATGATAACCGTGACTAGTAAAAATACATTTTTTTTAAATATTTTCTTGACATGCTCTGTGTGGGCGTGAAATGTGTACGTAGATTGAGTAGCCTAATGCCAATGGCCCCATTTTCAGTAAGTAATGTTTGCTTCGCAACTTTTTCGCCTGACACGAATTCTACGCGTAGAGCCACTTCGCAGAGAGTGTCGTAGTACTTCTACGTCGTAGAAGATGCAGCGCTACGAGACACCTATGTATGATTAGCTGTTAGCGTCCATTTTTAGGGTTCCGTGCCCAAAGCGTACGAACGAGACCCTATTATTAAGCCTCTACACTGTCTGTCTCTCTGTACTGTCCGTCCGTCCGTCAGCTATAACAAAAAAAAAAGTTATAATTTAAAGAGCGAGCAAAATAAAAGTTTATTGTACGGAGACTCCATACAATAAATTTTTATTTTTGCCCGATTTTAACACATTACCTGTGGCGCTGTAAAACGTAAACAATCCAGCCAGTGGCTATGCGCTGGGCGTGTTATCTTACTTGTGTTACGCAAGTATAAAACAAGACGCGTGTGTTTATGGAGTCTGCCGTCTACGAAAGTAGGATGGCTGACGATTTGTTCACTGGCACTGGCTGTCGCATTTGAAGATGAAATGGAAATTTAAATTTAGAGCGCAATTTTAAAAACCATTGTTCTAAACATGCGCCGCAGTTCATTATATGCTATTTATTAAGCTCATTGTGTATATCTATCTTATATTATGTGTGGTGTACAATAAAAGTATATTCATTCGTTTATTCATTCATTCATTCATTCTGTTAAAACGAAGTGACTTCCTAGTCCAGTATTATTACTCACTTTGATCTGATCAGTCGACTGTACTACTGTACACGTGTTGGATTTATTATTGTAACTTATTAATTAACGTCTTAATTTCATTGTAAGTTACTACAAGGCTTTTATTTGCATGTTCAACTTATCAAGTGGCAATAGAATCATTACATTCTATATATTTTCCGCAGAAAAATATTAATAATAAGCTGGTGTTAAATCTTGTACAATAGTACGGATCCCTTCTTGTGCGGATCCAACTCGCACTTGACCGATTTTATTGACGATACAACAAGGAAGACAACTTTCTTTGACATAAATACGAATCCACAAGTGCAACCCAAAATATGGTCTAGCTTAATAAAAAAATACCTCAATTCATTGCTCTACCAACCCTTAGGCTCCTCGCATAAGTAATAGGAGCCTTTGAAGCCGTTCATCCTGTACTTACTTCGCTATTCCTAAGCCTTCAAAGAAAGAGATGACAGAGCAGGATTAGCATGTATTTTATTAAAGTCATGTTTTCGCATGATCGCATAGCCTAGTTACAGTGAATTGTGGAATCAGAGTTGAGTTTTCGTAGGATTGTCTACTTTTCATAATCCACTGTTGATTAAATTCGAATTGCACTGTTGCCTGATTAATTTTATTGTTCACTAACTGATGCCCGCGACTTCATTCGCGATTGAGGTCTTTAATTACCGCGGGAACTCTCTTATTTTTCGAGATAAAAAGTGGTGTAGGTATATGTTATTTATTTTATGGAAAGTTATTATTATACTTAAATGACAGGTAATACAGATATATAACAATTAAACCTCAATTGGCTCAAATGAAACTTTACCTCTGTGCTTTTATGTTTCAAATTGGTTCAGTCGATGCGGCGTGATTGAGTAACAAACATCTATCCATCCAGTATATAGGATGGGTACGATAGTAGGCTAGGATAGTAGAATTGAAATAATATATTTATTTGTTCTGTAAAAAAATGCAAATAGCAGTAGGTATACGTAAATGGGTTTTGTATACATGAATAACAGTGGTTAGCAGTCTGCGTTGCATTAACCCCCGACTTTGTAATTGTACTAAAAGCTGCCATCTACCGTCGCAGGTTTCGTATCTCCAATTTGTATGTTAATAACCCTTGCTTTGTAATGACTTTACAAAATGGCTATATAATTTTTAAGTAAAAGTATTCTACTTGCGTTAAAAATGATTTCTACCTGTATTAACAAAAACTAGCTTTGCCCGCGATTTCGTCCGCGTGGAGATAGGTTTTTAGAAATCCTGCGGGAACTCGCTGTTTTTCTGGAAGAAAAGGTAGCTTATGTCAGTCTCCAAGTTCTCAACTATACCCTTGAAAAAGATAACATCAATCTGCTGTAAAAATCAAATCTGCAACTGAAGATGATGCGCCTAACATTACGCACGCTTTTAAATTAGATCAGGCGGAATTGAAGGTAAAACTGTCCGTGTATGGTAGGCGACTGGACCGTTCGACCAGTAAAAGTCGTTATTCAAAACTTCTGTGTAGCACGTAAAATACAAATAGCCCTATTTATAAAGAAGCCTAGTAGATAAATAACCATTATATTTTTGCGGTGCAGTGTAGTTAAGCTATCACAATATTTAAGCTGAACAACAGTTTCCGTTAATTTATTGCCCATATCGCCGCCGCTTGGAATAAATACTGATGTACACTTTATGTAGATACCCATAATTAATTGCAACAACTACGGGTTCATATTATAATCCTCTCACTCTTGGCCCTCTCCCTCTCTTTCTGTCTGCATCGTACATCTCACTGATAAGTGTCGTAATTCCTTTCCATTAATATTTTTTTTAATTAATAGCGAACCTCAGTCATTGAAATAAATATATTATGGAACCCTCAATGCGCGAATGTTTGGTCGGTTTTGAATTCTCTAGGTGTGCCTATAATCGAGGGACGAGGTGATCGATTTTGATGCCTTCAAATATTGAAGTTGGACTGTCCAGCAGCATGGTCATAGATATTAGATATCAATTCTTGAACTACTAGCTATGACTTGCTTATTTGAAGGATATCAAACCTCGATAAGTTAGAGAATCGTGTTATTATACTCAGCTGAACGAAATCACCATACAAGTAAGTAGGTAGGTGTAGTCTTTTTTTATTATGAGATAGGCATGCGTTTGACGACAATCAATGAGGTCTGGGTTGGAGCACGCTTGCGTAGAAAATGCTTATTCACTCTTGTCTTGAAGGTACTCAGATTATACGTGGCCGGAAACACAGAAGCTAGAAGTGCGTTCCATACCTTAGCCGTTCGTTTCAGAAACGTTGAACTGAAGCGTACGAGTTCGTACGAGTAGTCAACAATAGGTTTTGCAGCTTGGTGATATTCATTGTGCTTATTGTTTGAGTGGATTAAGTAAGATTGAGGGAGTTGAATCTACGCTGAAAGATAAATCAAAGTTCTTCAGCAAAGTAGTTTAAAACATTTTGGCTTGTAGTTTTTATCAATTGAAGTTTTAATAGAAGATTGAATGACTGTCTCAAAACTAACTTTGAAAATTAATCTCTTTGAAGCACTTTAAAAGCGAGTTTTGAAGTTTTAAAACTAACAAAATCAGTGTGTTATATTATGTTACGAAAATAATAATATATATTCATTATATTTATTCTGTGACTGAATTTTTTGACGAGCTGGATTTGTGTTTTTGATAAAATAAGCGAAAACGTACCAAGCGAGCCAGGGTTTTAATATTTAAATGGTAGCAATGATGTGAATAGACATATTTGACTTAGAGATTATTTAAAAGTAAATAATAGTAATTGTGAAGTAAACTCCAGAGTCTCGATCACCGCCGTAAAGTTGCCGGCTTGTCGGTGTTTTATAGGATATATTTCGGTGAGTGTGCTCAGGAGCTCTTCGATCTTGTCCCCCCTTCACCTTTTTACCACCGCACTGCAAGACATAGGGTGAGCTTCCATCCCTGCGTCGTTGATATTCCACCTACGCGCACCAAGCGCTTTAAGTCTTCATTCCTGATTCGCACGGCTAGGGTCTGGAATGCTCTTCCAAGATCTGTGTTTCCTAACACGTACAATTTGGGTATCTTTAAAACAAGGGTGAATAGGCATCTTCTAGGCAAACGCGTTACACCTTAGACCGCATCATCACTTTCCATCAGGTGTGGTAGTGGTCAAGCGTGTGCCTATAATGTATAAAAAAAAAAAAAAGTAAAAGTCAAAACAATAGAAGCAGTAGGTACGAGTAAATGTGGTTTGTAAGGTAGTTCATCATTACAAAAAAGGTAAGTATTTCTAAAGTACGATCCAGACCTGACTAATGAAATTAGAGATATCAGATGGATGTGGATACATTGTACCCTTTTTCTCATGAATATTATAATATAATGTTCCCAAGCTGAGCAAATTGCATAAAATTAATTAAGAGGGTACTCTAGTGGGCCTTTCTCCATACAAACGTATTCTGCTGTTTTCTTCGTGGATAATGCCTCTAGAGCAATGATTTTTTTCCAAAAAATCTAGGTTTAATTAATACGTGCCTCTATGTTTTTCTTTTTTCCAAAACGTTATCATTAAAAAAAATATGACAATCCAAAAACCCGAAAAAAACCCTCGATTTTACCGCCATGTTCAAACGACTATCAGACAAATTTGATAAGTTTTTAACAAAAAAGAAAAACATAGAGGCATAGATATACTCTTCCTCTAAATTTTGATATAAGAATATTTGAGATTTGTCCAGTTTTGAAGAAGGAAACAGCAGAATACGAAACGTCTTTTGGTCAAAGTTTTTGTAGGTAAAATCAGCCCGAGCTGCAGCTGTCCCTTTCGTACTTTACGGGGGTAGGGTGGAGGTGAGGGAGGGTAAGGCTTACATGTACACTAATAGGGAAGTGACAATTGTCGATATTTTTATCGATACTCTAGTGATGTACTCAGATGTCGATATTTACACTACACAATGATTATTTTATTTATTACTAGCGGACACCCGTGACATCGTCCGCGTTCCTAAATCACCACAGTTTAGGTTGGCAGAACCCCTTCAGCATCAGGATTGAGGAGTTGGATCCTGGAATTTAACGATGTCTTTACTTGGTCCCTACAATAACTATTCATAATAATCAACAATTCCTAAATCCCCACAGTTTAGGGAAGCAGTACCCCTGCCGCATCAGGATTGAAGAGTTGGAATCCGAAGTTTTTATGGGACCATCTCGCAAAGTTTTTGTGTCGATTAAAAAAAGATTCACGTAAATCGGTTAAGAAATCACGGAGATATCGATATACAGAGGTAGAAAAACACAACAACTCCTCCTTTTAGCCTATACGATGCCCGATAATATCTACCAGTGAAAGTCCCGTCAAAATCGGTTCAGCCCTTCCCGAGAATAGTGGCAACAAACAGACAGACAGACAAAAATTTTAAAATTGTTGTCTTGGTATAAGTACCGTATTTACTTTCGTATGCAGTTAGTAAAAAGCGGCCAAGTGCGAGTCGGACTGGCCCATGAAGGGTTCCGTAGCAGCAATTGCAGTTTACGATTTATGACGTATTAAAAAAAACTACTTACTAGATCTCGTTCAATCTAATTGTCGGTGGAAGTTTGTATGGCAATGTACATCATATATTTTTTTTAGTTTTATCATTCTCTTATTTTAGAAGTTACAGGGGGGGGGGACACATTTTACCACTTTGGAAGTGTCTCTCGCGCAAACTATTCAGTTTAAAAAAAAAATGATATCAGAAACCTCAATATCATTTTTGAAGACCTATCCAAAGATACTCCACATGAATAGGTTTGATGAAAAAAACATTTTTGAGTTTCTGTTCTAAGTATGGGGAACCCCAAAATTTATTGTTTTTTTTTTTCTATTCTTGTGTGGAAATCTTAATGCGGTTAACAGAATAGGTACATCTACTTACCAAGTCTCAACAGTATAGTTCTTATAGTTTCGGAAAAAAGTGACAGACAGACAGACAGACAGACAGACATGACGAATCTATAAGGGTTCCGTTTTTTGCAATTTGGCTACGGAACCCTAAAAAGTTTTTTAGTGTAGCTTGTTCCTGCAGCTTGCTCTCTTTCTCCCCTCCTAAATCCCTACAATTTAGGTGGGCAGTACCCTACAGGATTGAGGAGGATGACCTGGAGCTCTATGATCTAGTAGCAAGCATACAAATTCGTAAACGACAGTTCCTAAAGCTTTTAGGGAGAAAGTACCCCTGCAGCATCAGGTTTGAGGAACTCCTCAAACCTGATGCTACAGGTACCTTACCTTACCTTACCTTGCTCTTTACCTTCAACTGAAGGTAAAAAAATTTAAGGGCCCATTAAAAAAAATCGCGTGAATCGGTCCAGCAACCCCGGAGTAATCGGTGGACATACCTACATAGAAAAAAAAGATACCGACCGAATTGATAAACTCCTTCTTTTTGAAGGTCGGTTAAAAATAGGGCTATCCATTATGGTTTACGATAGTGTGTTATGCCAGCTTAAGATGAGCCGTACATTCAGAGTTTTCTGTACGTAACGGGGTTCAAGTTATTTGGACCTAGTACCGAACATTGTGAAGTCTATAATTTCTGAACTACTAAACTGACGACCTTGAAATAATTACAGAACAGTCATTGCAGTATGTTCTTTCTAATAAAAAATGAATGAATGAAATCGGAGTACACGTTAATGAATTACAATGAAATACACATTTTGACTTTCATCCCCTCTCCCAAGGGAACCGTGCTGAATTTCGGGATAAAAAGTATCCTATATTTTACCTCGTAGTATGAACTTAAATCATGTTACGTTTCATTTAAATCCGTCCAGTAGTTTCAGTGTGATGCGCGGCCAAGATACAGACAGACGAAAAATTAAAAAAAAATTGTTTTGGGCTCAGTATCAATAGTAAAGCATCATCCGATTCAAATTTTCAAAAATATATTTATTCACCCGCAGGCGGCCGGCGGGTGAATGTTACGGGCATGGGAGGGGCGAGGGCTCGCGCACACAAATACACTACTCGTACACATAGATAACTCCTGTCGGTCGGGCGCAGCGCGACGGCGATATTTTCTTCAAATACCTATTTTTCAAATTCCTTGGGACTAGAGTACCGTCTTAAGCAGAGTAATACCTACAGAGAGTTTCGACACTTTGTTAAAACAAGTTTCTATTCTATTTATACACAGTAAGGATAATAGAGCTTATAATAGTTATTACAATGACTGCTGAGCTTTCTTCACTGTTGCAAATTGTACTAAGGTTAAGAAGACTCGTTTAATCGTTAAAGTCAACTAAAGAAATCTAGAAGATAATATTAAAAGTTATCATAATTATTATATTTTGTCACTAAGAACTCATTAAATATCGTTATTTCTTTTCTAATTAAAAATTGTGCCCAATACTAAAACATTACGAGCAGGTTCGTTTTCGATAAATGTTTTAGTAATTGGAATAAAATCTAGTGTCTCACCCGTCTTGTATAGGTGTTCTTACGACGAGTGCGTATTTAAGACTGCCGCGTTCACTACAAAACGCATAACATACCGTTTCTGTTCAGAGGTGTGGGTAAAATCACATTTATTGTGCCTCGTAATTTGAGTCTTTATTTAACGCTGTGTAAAAGCCAAATAAAGATTGTGTGTAGCGAAATACTCGAGTATCTAATTAGGAATTGTGAAAGAACAAAAGGAAATAACGCCGTTTTTCTCTTCCGCATGAATATTATAGAGCCGGAGTCAGGTCAATCGCGCGGAATTCATTTAGCAAAGTAATCCGGAAAGTTTCATCAATTTAAGACAAGCTGCGTGACTGAACTGCTGTTTCTCATTTGCTTTACATATTATAAATATGAAGATGTGTTTGTTTGTTACAACATACATACATACTACATATAGTTCTTTCAATTTACGAGGGCACGTGGCTCATGGTTGTGTATGTGTCGTATCTCTATAAGTGTGAGCGAGAGCTTGCTCGCGGCTGACCGCTCCCACCTAGGCTCATGACAGGCACGCACACTTTCGCGTTGTGCATGTACACGACGTAACCACATGTAAAGCGCCCGTCACTTCGTGAGATAAACGTACTACAACTGAGTCGTTTGTCTAGTGGTTAGCAAGTATGACTGCCAAAAAGAAAAACGTATGGGGTTTTTCTGTCAAGAAATTCTTACTGTGTTCCGGTGTTAGGAAGTAGTTGGAGTGTCACTCCCGTGCCTCGGAGAGCACATAAAGCCGTCAGTTACGCGCCTGTACTCTCTCCGTAACATTATCTACTTACTATGTACCTACTTACAAACAAGCAAATAAATTCCTTTCTATTTCTATTTTCAGTAGTGTCAGATTTCTTTCCTATTCGTAGTCCATTACGAGAGAGAGTTAAATTTTCTATCTTCAATCTATAGATTTTGGACTGGATAGGATATTAATATCGAAGTAAAGTAAAAATTACAATCGAAGTAAAGTAAACTGCACAGCTATTGTATTTATGTATGTACAGTCTACAAGGAAATGGCTTATGACAACCATATAAATGGAAATTGTCGCCATTTAAGTTTTCCGAGCTCTTCTCGTATTGTGGAGCCGGAAATGGCAGTAAAGTGATATAGTAGCCGAGAATTCTCGGTTACACTATCCTCGTTGAAATATTTGCTCTTTGTATTGTTATTTATGTGATGTAAAAACCATGTTCAATGTTAAGCTTATAATATGTCCTCCTTCTGACCATGGTCGTCGGTCTTATCGGATTCAAACCAATTAAGACAGAGAAATTACAGTTTTAAGTGCAACTTCTTTTCATTGCCTATTGGAAAAGCAATCACTCTACACACTTCCCGCTAATATTAATAATTCAAAAGTTTGTATGTGTGTGTGTATGTTTGTTAATCCTTCACGCCATAACGAATGATTTAGCAGGGGATGGAGATAGGTCATACTTAGGATTAATACATAGGCTACATTTTATATATATATAAAGTAAAGAGTTCTCACGGAAATCAAAAAACCTTAATACACGTGGACGAAGTCGGGGGCATCGTATAGTCAAATATAAACAGAAAAACAGGCGCAGAGCCGGTAAGTTTACTTGCGATCAAAATACAAAAGGTCTGAATCATATAAGAATCTCCTTTAACATTATATAACATTTACTCCTATACACGTGAATTTTATGTAGTCGTATTAAGTGTGTGTGAGTGTAGTCATTGACATACTTTTAAAGTAGTTATACAAGGTCTCTCTATTGTACCTAGACCACAGATATTGTCAGTGATCTAAGTTTATAATAATAACAGTCTGGGTTTCACTAAAGTGTCAAAACTTTCTAGATTACTTTGCTAAATTAATTTTGTGCCATTGCCTCGGTTCCCGACTATGCTACACATAGAAAATAAGGAACAGGGTCATAATATTATGTGATTTTCCCTCCTTTATATTTAATCGTAGGTATATGGAGACAATAAAAGCTCATAAAAAGCTTACTGATTAGCTTCTTTCCTGTCTTGTATGTGGAGTTTGGTTTTTTAACCATTTTACTTTTCGGCATTTTATAATCATAAGTGCGAAAGTTTGTGAGGATGGACACGCAAAAACTACTGGAAAGATTTTGATAAAACTTTACAGTGTAATTAATAACTTATACCTACACCAGAATAAGCACATAGGCTACATTTAATCCCGCAAAATGAAAGAGTTCCCGGGGAATTAAATAAAACCTTAACAACACATGAAGCCACGAGCACCATCTAGAAAAATATATAATTTTGTTGACACGTCCCAAAAGTCGAATTGTTATCCGTTGCGCTCCACGAAGACTTTATCTATCAGTTCAATGGTCAAAAGATTCATTACATATGTGGTGCCCAATGTTATGACATTGAAACTTGAGGTAATGTTACTATGGTAACATTACCTCAAGTTTTCATACTACCCATGAATCCGATAATACCCCTGAACGTTAAGGTGACTCCATATAGAGTCAAGGATCGTGTTAATATTATTCTAAAACTATCTATCTATCAGTCTAATGGTCAAAAGATTCATTATTTATACGGCGCCCAATGTCCTCAAGTTTTCATACTACCCATGAATCCGATAATACCCCTGAACGTTAAGGTGACTCCATATAGAGTCAAGGATCGTGTTAATATTATTCTAAAACTATCTATCTATCAGTCTAATGGTCAAAAGATTCATTACTTATACGGCGCCCAATGTCAGTTACATTAGCTCAAGTTTTCATACTACCCATGAATCCGATAATACCCCTGAACGTTAAGGTGACTCCATATAGAGTCAAGGATCGTGTTAATATTATTCTAAAACTATCTATCTATCAGTCTAATGTTCAAAAGATTCATTACGTATATGGCGCCCAATGTCATAGTTACATTGCCTCAAGTTTTCATACTACCCATGAATCCGATAGTACCCCTGAACGTTAAGGTGACTCCATATGGAGTCAAGGATCGTATTAAATAATATTCAAGTCAGTCATTTGGACATGCTTTTGGTGCAACGAACTTTCGACCTCTGGCGAATGTACTTGCATTATTTATACCAATCTCGGACTCGCGCCAGCCATGATACGAGTACTAGACAATGCAGCACACAATGCTTACAATAGCAAGGTTTATTGTCTGCCAACTTGTGTTTCCTGCGCTCACAAATATCGTCTGTGGTTTTGCTCTACTTACATTAAGAGTTCGCGGAAATTGTTTGAGATTTCAAGAGAAGTTCCTTTGCGCAGTAGTAGCTAAGTGCTGCTGACCTGCAGCTTCGCTCGCGCGGAATTAGGAATTGCGGCAATTGGGTATTTGCCCGTTGTCAAAATGTGCAAATTCATTAATTATTTACAATCGAAATTTTAACATGTAAGAATAATATTTGTAAAAACAGATAATAAATCGGTCAAATAACAAATAAGTTCACTGCGACTGTATCCGCTCTTCCTAAAACGAAATTTTATATGTAGAGTAATATGGAATATGGAGCTACTGAATCGTGACGTGATACTGCAATAGCGCTCTCTTTTTCTAACAACTTAAAAGCTCTATATTTTTGAGATTAGTTAAGATATTAAAAAAAGAAAAATGGCAAGGAAACTCTAGCGTAGTACATACCAAGGAAAGTCTAGGGTAGTAGCAAGGAAATTCTAGTGTAGTAGCAAGGAAATTCTGGCGTAGTAGCAAGGAAACTCTAAAGAGGAGGATACATTTCAAGCAGGCGCCTCATTTCCATCGAGAATCGCTTATGTTCACTGACCGTAGCGCGACACTCCCACGGGTGCCCATTTGCATGTAATGCCAATTACTTTTTACAAGTTCACTAATTTTGCCATTTTAAGATAAATTAAACTGATGTCCGCTTTACAAGAGTGTCTTGGATCTTTTATGCCGGTTTTTGCTTGGTAAGTTCATGTAATGAGCACCTATTAGAGTTATTAATTGTCGACTAGTGTTTTAATGAATTTTAAGGCGGCTTTTGTTAGAAGAATCTTGCTAGCGCTAAGGTCATCGAATACGAATACGATCAATCGAATTAAACCTCATACTAACCCTACAGTCTTGAGCACAAAGACAGGCTTAAAATATAATAATCAAAGGTATAATAGTCTTCATGAGAAATCACGTAAGGCGTTGCTTTTATTCGGTCATTGACTCACTGAGCCTAACAGAGTGTCTTATCTACGTCATAGATAAGAAGCAAGCTATCTATCAGACCCTTTTCATTATAAGCCGAGGAATTAGACGCGTTTGAATATCGCAGCTAAGAGATGTTTCAACTTCAATCTAACAAAAAAAAACATGTGTAAATCAATTATTATTTATTTGTATCTTTTTTAGACCGTACATACATTGATAATGTTCTCCCGAATTATCGTCTGTAAAGTCTACAGCCTAAAACTTTTTGTGTTATTATAAATTCCATTATCAGTGGTGTGTGTCGAGTAAATAAAATAAAACAAAAACAAAACTGTCACTCACGGTACTAATTTGTTTAATGGCACACTTACGGGGCCCTATTGTATGACTGAAAGTCAAGTGTGTCAAACACACTTGACTTTATCAATACTACGCATATTGTTAGGGGTAAATAAAACTGATTTTTAGATAAAGTCAAAGGTAATTCGCCCGTTTGATAATTCAGGTAAGTGACCTTATATTAACCTACTTTTATAAGCCGCCTTAAATGGGTCGCAGAACTCCCAGAGGTCAAACTATATGATATAGTTCACAGTTTATTAAAACGTGAAATATTTAGCTAAGGTGAAAAATATGGGATTTTCAAAATGAAAAACTTGGTGATGATGCGACGCTACTAATACTATCTACTAATGAAAGCGCTGGTATATTTTTTGTATGCATTTAATTTAAGAACTAACTTAGATGGTTTCGCTTTATTTGAGTCGAGGCGGAGATATTTTTATTGATGACAAGATAGTCTTTGATTGCTATCTCACCTGGTGGCAGGTGACAACGCAGTCTAAAATGTTAAACGGTAAATGGCAGGCGGTAGTTTTCCATACATCCTCGTACTGGATTGCTATATCGCATGGCAGCCTTAGGTAGGTAAGTCTACTACTCATGCAAAATCAAGTCGATCCGCTTTCCCGTAAAACAAACTTATAGGCAAACACACGTTCGAATGTAAAAGTATTAGTAACGATTGCCTCAAATGAAAGCTTTGTCGTGTAGGTGTAGGTATTTTTCTGTAAATAATGCGATGTCAAGAAAGGTTACACTTATAAGTTATGACATTTTGTACTTAAGCATTTATTGCGAAGTTTCTAGATGAGGGCGTCACCGGAGAGGAGACTAGAGTCACGAAGTTTGATAAAAGTTTGCGAGCACTTCGAGACGTATCCCTCCTTATTTAGGTTAATGCGGGAGCAAAATATTTTATTGGGCGTTGGAGAACTCGCAAGTGGAGTTTTTGTTGTACTAATTTTGATTATGGGATGGATTCGTCCATACTTTGTTCATACTTCGGTACGGGAATGGTACGAGTAGGTCATGAAAACTTAGGAGCGCATGTTTTGATGTCAACTTTATATTATACCCCGTAGATTTTGTTTGTTAAGGTATCCTCTTTGCTTTTCTTACCAATTCTTACTAATATTTATAAATGCGAAAGTTTATTTGTTTTTTGGTTAGTTTATTTGTTAGTTTGTTCTTCAATCGGAACGGCATTCCGAACCAGTGGTAGATTCATTTGACGATACTAAAGCACTTTGTAAAAGTTTATTTGAATAAAAAATTATTCTATTCTAATCATGCAGCAACGGAGCAACCAATAGATGCGTTTTATTGCATGACAAAAGAAACGGTTCCCGTGGGATTTTTAAAACCTAACTCCACGCGGAAAGATATAGAAAAATCTAAATTAATATCATAAACTGAGAAATCGGTGGGATTCAAAACCACGTTTCTCTAGGTGTTTCGCCCTGAGCGTATTCTTAACACTGCAGCTACATCATCACCAGTGTGGCCGTGTGGTTCGTTGAATCGCGATGTATTCGGGCGAACTTCCTGTTCGCCCGAATATCCTTATCGCACTACTGTCAGTAATGTAAATAACAAGCTGACTAATGTAGAAAAGAACATCACCTATAATCGCGAACAGGACAATTTTATCGCGACAACGCGACACGAATTTTCGCACGACAATGTAGCTGCAGTATTATACACTACTGCTTGCTTCATGGCTACGGCATGGATAACATTTTAGAAGATGTAGTTGACATAACTATACTGTGAGACGTTGTGCAGTGCAGGTAGCCGTCTTCTATCACCCGTGGCATCTGTCCAGGCCTTAATGTAAGCAAATATACGTTGTATTTATTGGATGTACGTACTACGTAATACCGATACTGATAATAATATTATTGCATCAACTGTGCGCGACATATCAATGGATGTCATACAGCTTAGATGCTATCTCGGCATTGATGGGCGAACAGCGGCTTACTTGGAACGTATATGTACACTGATATGAACTGGAGCACATGTATTGGACTTCTAAATAATGACATTTAATGGGCACTACTATCAATGGTAACATGAACACACCAATCTTATACAGAACCGCATTTTGCTACTTTCTGCGCACCTTTATTAAGTCCCCAATATTTTTTTTGAAGAATATTAATCTCAATTATACTCAAAAAAAGACTTGTTCCGTCTGATTGACCCCCCTAGGGGAGTACAGTTTGTATGAAAGTCTGTTATTTTTTGAAGCTATATCCATGAAAGTTGATATTTGATCTAGCGATTAAAAATAAAGAGGTACTTACGTGTTTCATATTTTTTTTAATTTCCACCCCCAAAACTACCGAAGTACACACAAATTCATAATATGTGAATATCACGGGGGCAAAAGCTTATTGGGGGGTCATATTCCCCCTTCCCCTTCAAACAAACATAAATAAGAAAGTTTGTGCTAAGAGTGGGTACGACAATAGTGCAACGGGTGGGGTTTGAACTGTCATCCTTTCGGTTTTCCGAAAAGTTGACGGTTTTTTGGAAAGCATTCCTCCCTTGTCTGACTTTCGTCACTCTGAATTTTATAATGTATTGTACAATAGTTTGTTTGTGCTACAAAGCTTTTTTCCAGGGCCAGTCACACGTGTATGTGAAATAAATCGCCTGCATCAAAAATAGTTCCCTTTTTTACGTTTTGTCAATCGAAAAAAGGGGTGAACAAATTTATAGCGACCGTTTCATAAATTTTAACGTAAGAGCGACGCGACATATGGAAAATCAAAACACCATTTTTTTCTGACTTTTCATCATTTTTGTCTTCTTATTTTCATAAACTTTCACATTTGTAATATTATATATTAAGTAGGAGTAGGAAAATAAGATAGGACGTATGGTTTGAAATAAGCGCGCTCGCGCTGTTTAAAAATTTTCCTTTTACTTTCCAACATAAATAAATATTATTAATTAAATAAATTGTAGGCATTTTGTGGGTCGGTGGGTAGTATGTCGGCACCCGAAATATGTTCGAGGGGATGTTGTTAAACTCAAATTCTGTTCTAACTTTGATCAAATGCTCGCCAGCGAAGCGAAGGGCTAGTGAAATTGGAAAACCATACCGACATCATGATCTTCCGTTACGTTCAAGACGCTTTGACATGGCTTCGTTTGTTTGATCGTTGGATATATCCTTCAAGGTTTGATCACGTCACTGCTGTGAAATGGAGAAAGTGTTTTCTCTTATAAAAAAATTTTTCGTAATATTTTACGAGTTTCCTTTATTTTCCACCTCGCCTGCCATAAGATGACCAATGAAGATGACCAAAGTTTACTTTATTGATGTGAAAATCTTATGGGCTTATCTTATCTTACGTCTCCGATATGCTAATGTTAACAGTATAAGTACTATGTAGCTACGACTGAATGAAAAATCTTTTTTGTTGAATTTAATCCTATCCTATTATCCTAATCCTAATATATATTACATATATATAATATATAATAATATTATAAATGTGAAAGTGTGGATGTTTGGATGTTTGTTACTCAATTACGTCGCAACGACTGAACCGATTTGGCTGAAATTTGGCACAGAGATAGATTATAGTCTGGAATAGGACATAGGCTTTTCCGGGGAACAAGAGAGTTCCCGCGGGAATAAAAAACCTTAATCCACGCGAACGAAGTCGCGGGTATCAGCTAGTTAAAAATATGAGCATAATTAAATTTATGTACAATATATCACATCTCTATAAACAAAAAGTTATAAGTAATAGGTATCCATATTATATATTAATATCACACTAATATTATAAAGCCGAAAGTTTGTATGTGTGTGTGTATGTTTGTTACTCTTTCACGCAAAGACTACTGGACCGACTTGGCTGAAATTTAAAATGGAGATAGATTATACCTTGGATTAAAACATAGGCTACTTTTTATCCCGGAAAATCAAAGAGTTCCCGCGGGATTTTAAAAACTAAATTCACGCGGACGAAGTCGTGGGCATCATCTAGTGGTTTTAATAAACTGGAATATGCTTACGTGCCGCGATAAATAATTAATCAGTTCTCATTAAAATACTCAACTTTTATGATCTACATTTTTTCTTTACGTGTTTTATTAAATCTCTGGAAATGCATTTATTTTCGACCAATGAAAATGAGCCTCGACATATATACAAAACTTTTAAGTAAGCGTCAAGATGACTGACCAAAGTGACCGATCAGCGTCAAATTTTTTCAGCATTTAGTACCTATTTAGTACTATTTAATACCTTTGTTTAAATATTTAGTACCTCAATAGTAACAGAGAAATTTAATTTACTAAGTGGTCAGCCATCTTGACGTCAAGATGACTGACCACTTTTGAGTTTCCCCATAAGGGCTTAGTATTGTGCATATGTTTCTGCACTATAATTTAGTACCTATTTGGTACCTACACATATATTTTTTCCAGAATTTTTTGACAAAAAATAAAGATTTTATGAATAGATCAAGTTTTTCTATACAAATAACACTATGAAGTATGTAATGAGAACAAAGGGAAAAACTGCCAAGTTTTCACTACAGATGTCGCTCGTAATGCTCAGCCATGAATAAACGTACATAATTATAAGAAACTAGTTGATGCCCGCGACTTCGCTCGCGTGGATTTAGTTTTTAAAATCCCGCGGCAACTCTTTAATTTGCCAGTACAAAAAGTAGCCTATGTCACTCTCCCGGTCCTCAACTATACCCATGCAAAAATTATCACGTCAATCCGTTGCTTTAATGCGGCGTGATTGAAGGACAAACCAACACACAGAAGATTGGCAGACTTCACACACTTTTGAGAACATTATTAGAAACGCTCAGGCAGGCAGGTTGCCTTATATGTTTTTCTTCACCGCTGAAGCAAGACGCACATAACTCCGAGAAAGATATAAGTAGCGATTGGGATTGGAACCTCGAACCTCCGAAAAGGAAGCCGAAGTCTTAACCACTAGGCTATCATTGCTTTTCATCTACTTAATTCAGTTCAAAGCTGTATAACTTAATCTGTTGCGTACATTGTACGACGTACGTATGCACACAATAAAATACCTGCCTATGTAATATTATTTGTCGGCCAAATAGAAAGAAGCGCCACTCGTAGGCCGTGGCTGGTCAACTAGTTTTTTATAATAGGTACATATTGAACAAAAGAACAGCTTGCTTACTTACTCTAATAAAGTCCTACTTAAACAATCAGCCCACGCGTTTGGTCTCCAGGTCTTACATATATAGACTGATAAACACACAAAGTAACAAGTAAAGTCTTAAGTTAAGGGCCCGTAAGTACCCTCTTTGCCGCGGGATTTTAAAAACTAAATCCACGCGAGCGAAGTCGCGGGCATCAACTAGTTTCTTATAATTATGTACGTTTATTCATGGCTGAGCATTACGAGCGACATCTGTAGTGAAAACTTGGCAGTTTTTCCCTTTGTTCTCATTACATACTTCATAGTGTTATTTGTATAGAAAAACTTGATCTATTCATAAAATCTTTATTTTTTGTCAAAAAATTCTGGAAAAAATATATGTGTAGGTACCAAATAGGTACTAAATTATAGTGCAGAAACATATGCACAATACTAAGCCCTTATGGGGAAACTCAAAAGTGGTCAGTCATCTTGACGTCAAGATGGCTGACCACTTAGTAAATTAAATTTCTCTGTTACTATTGAGGTACTAAATATTTAAACAAAGGTATTAAATAGTACTAAATAGGTACTAAATGCTGGAAAAATTTGACGCTGATCGGTCACTTTGGTCAGTCATCTTGACGCTTACAACTTTTAATGATTTACATACAAGGGATGTTAACATGTTTAAAATTAACACAACTCCTATCTGAAGTATTTCGAGAGCGTTTATTGAAACCTTTGGTTAAAAGCCTGAGGGTTTCTGGGTCACTGGTTTATTGTTCGCAACATTTGTGATAAGAAACTTCGGCTCGAAATTCGGCGAAATTACTTTTTTGTGATCTTCTTTAAAAAGCAATTACCTAAAAATTTTTGACTTCAATATTTTTAGGACGGTTCCGCGTGAACTATATTTTTTTTAATATATGTATAACCTATAGCTAAGTTGTAGTGAACTATATAGTTTACCAGTTGATGCCCGCGACTTCCTTCGCGTGGATTGAGGTTTTTTAATTCCCGCGGGCACTTTCTTATTTTCTGGGATAAACAGCTTATGTGTTATTCCAGACTATAATCTATCTCTGTGCCAAATTGCAGCCAAATTGTCGTGTTGGCGTGACTGGGTAACAAATATTCAACTATCCATCTATCCATCCATCCATGTATCCATCCAAATAGCTCATACCCAGGATTAACCACATAGGTTGCATTTTAACGAAAATTAAAGAGTGGGACTTTAAAAAACACTTATCCACGCGGAAGAAGTCGCGGGTATCATCTAGTATCATATAATGTTGCGCTATTATTTTATACATTATCTTATGTATCTCTGCCTATCATTAATATGATCAAAGTTTCCTGTTTCCTCCCAATCCGTAAAAAGCGCTACAAAGAGGCAAATATTGTAATTAATGGGTATTTAAGCTCGGTATTTTGAAGGGACTCTAGCTCTTTGTGGGATCAAACAAACATTTGGAATAATGTTATTCAAATATCTAAATTTTGGTTAACGTTGCAAAATAATAGCCCTTCCGGATGTTTTATTTTTAATCCGGTTTTATTTTTTTGGAATCGAAGGGCCCAAAAAAGGAGTATTTTAACTATTACCTACTTCACGTTAACATAAAAAGAACAACGGGACACCTTAATCTGACAAAGAGACAGGAGAATTTATTGGATACTTGTGAAGCAATTTAAACTCTCTTTGAACTTTATCCCTTTCGGTAAATCCGAAGTTAATGCAACCCACTCAGATAGTTTATAAACTATTCATTGCAATAAACAATGTCTTGTAAAGCAGCTGCGATAAATTTTCAAAACTATGAAGACAAATATTATTTTATATCATTTATTATTAGATTTGATTTTAAAATATTTTTACTAGGTTTTGCCCGCCACTTCGTCCGCGTGACTTAGGTTACTGTTTTTCCAGGGTAAAAGGTCACTTTCCTTGCCATCAAAAACCCATTCAATACAAAATGTATGAGAAAATGAAATTTTTTCATAATTTTTTTTTCCGTGAATTTTTCCAATATTTTAAAAGTTATTTGGGACGGAGACAAATACAACAAACCAAAAACTATGAAAATCGGTCTAGCTGTTCTAGAGTTATAAGTGATCGAACAAACCTGAGTTTGTTTTATAGTAACGGGATAAAAACTATCCTATGTCCGTTTCCTTGTTCTAAGCTATACCCCCACCAATTTTCAGCCAAATCGATTCAGCCGTTCTTGAGTTATAAATGGTGTAACTAACACGACTTTCTTTTATTTATATAATATATAGATTTCATAAAATTAAGTGGCCCAGAGGTTGAATTTTGTTATTTTGCTAGATTTATGCACTCTCTTAAGCCTTTTCATTAATGATGAGGTCTAATTTTCACATGGATAAACGAGTTAAACTTTTATGTGTTACATGTATATAACACGCTGTATTAGAAATATATTTTGGCTTGTTTATCATGGACGAAAACTTATTTTTCAATGGCAATTTTTAAATTAGTATTTTTATCAATCGAAGCTTGAAACAAATATTCATAGTCGAAGCCAATGATAGCTAAAACAATACTTACCTCTTATTCAAAATATAAAACGTATAAAACTCAGCATTTTAAATGTTTTAAGGCGTTGGCATGGAATAATATTTTTACGAGAGCAACTCGTGCAATGAATGTAGAAACAAATAGGAATTTTATTAACAAAAAATAAAGGGCTATGTATAGTCCGGGGAAGTCAGGTATAATTCCGCCATAGATTAACATATCGGGGGTGTTTAAAATTTTCAATATATACACTTGATTTCAAGTTTTTTAGTTTTACAAATTTGGTATATTCTTATAGTTGACAATAAGTTTTCTATACCATCATACATTTATAGTATATATTTATAGATAAAATGTATGTATATTCTTATATCAAATGACGATTGATTTGCATAAATAATTTAACCTCGTCAAGTAGAAAGGAACATAAAGATTATTATTATTGCCGTTCCTTTGCTGAATCGTATTGGCATTTTAAAAGCGTTGAATTCGAGCAGTTTAAGGCGATCGTAAACGCGTAATACCTTTTCGATACGACTGTGTGTATTGAATAAATTAAGTGAAACACAAATAAAATGGCAAAGTTAAACGACAACCTTTTAAATAAAATCGTTGGTAAATAAATATACAAATAAAAATATGCACATTGTTTGTACATATTATTTCCGTTAAAGATATTATTTCATATTTTATTCGGAACAAGCACTGTAAATAAGCCATTACATTTATTTTACCATCGTCTTATCAAATTTTTCAATTTTACGTCAGTTCAGTGTGTTTTCTTAGATTTTATTTCAACCAATTTTATAACGTCGAACTTTCTGATGAATTCTTATCTCTAGGTTTAATCAATTCTGTTATTTTATGTTCATTTAAGCGAGATGAAAACAATAATTATTATTATTGTTGGAGGAAAATGTATGACAAACAAGTTAGAAACTAGTGAGATAAAAAAGGTGAGGTGAGGTTATGAAAATAATGACAAAAATCAAAGAAAATAAAAGACTACGAAAAGATAGCAAAGATATTAAACAAGTATTTTTCTGATTGATAAATAAAAAATTGAAAACAGTAACTAGTATTGCTAAATGAGTCACACAATTGAGCCTAGCTAATATTTACTCACTAAAATACTTCGAAATGTTGTAACTAAACTGTGTGCCCATCAATTCATGATTAATGTGTTAAAAAGCTCCGGAGTGTTAGTGTAACGTTTGATATATAAATCATTGCTGCGACTACAACAGTTGATTTCTGTGTTTGATTGCGAACATAAATCAAGTCCATCGTTTGTTTTAGTGGTACATTGTTGGGTGACGTCAGTTTATACTTAGCATAGGGCAGTGGCTTGTGTCACTTTCACCATTATTTTATATGCAAAGTAAATATATTTAAGAGAAAGTTTCTATAAATACAGAATCCAGTTAAATAAATAAAACAAGACAGTAATAAATGAAGGAAAAATGTCAATGAATTAAGATTCTCCAAAATTATATTTAAAAATTCAGTACTGTTTAAAAGTTATATTAAGGCTAGGTACTATATTATAAACAAAGGAAAGACATCAGGTAAATAACAACGTACTTCCAGTTTCATGACAAAGCATATTAAAATCGTTTGCAAAATACTTCGGTGAAATTATGATGACAAGAGAACATAAATATATTGTTATATCTTCCAGACAGAAACTTTACTTTATTGTGGAAGACATCAAAAAGTTTACCGCTTCGTCGATCGGTTAAATTACTTTTCGAGTATTGAATAAAACTTGCCGTAGCTTTGGTGGAACTGGGACGTATTGTGATGTTTGTTATGTTTCATATTTAACGCCTCAATATCACATCGATTAAGGCGCTGTCAGCTTTAAAAACATCGATTTTAAAGGAGTGAATCTATCAAACGGTTTATACGTAAAAAATATATATGACGTTTTCAAGACCTTTAAAAAAAATTAAATTTTAAGTGTGTAAATTGAAATTTAATAATTTAATAATTAATTATATAGTTTCGTTATAATATGTATCGTATTTCATTGCTTTTTATCGTTTTGTAAAATTAATTCACACGCGAGGGTTTACCTTTTAACTCTTGTTTTTAAGGCTAGGTCCTTGATAAATTAATTTTTATTCAAGGAGAGTAGAACTTAATGGATATCGGCATTATTTCTTGGTAAAAATAATAAAAACCTTTCAATTATTTTTACATTATATAATAATTTGTATGTATATTACATATTTCATTGTATTATCTACTTTAGATTGCTACTTTCTTAATTTTGACTATTATGATAAACCGCACTCATACTAATATAATATTTATACTACTTGGTTTATTTTCTTTTCATTTTGTTATTTAGTTTACTTTCTCTATATTTAGATTTAGCTAATTTAAATATATTAAGTAGTTCTCATTAAATATAGGTTTCATCGTGAAGATTAAGTAGGGTAGGTCCATTGAATAGTGATAGTTATTTATACATTCCATTTGGCTGTGACGTCACCTGCTTGCGTAATACAGAGCGCTGATTGGTCTTATGATACAGTTTATACTGAGCTGTACACCCTTTCTGGATGGTATTAAGGGCAAATATTGTGCTACATACAGATGTAAGTTATAAGTGTTTGCTCTTTGCAGTCATACCATAGAGAATCAATAAACTTCGTTGCTTTTTAAGCGAGTCGCTGCTGGAAACCATTAGATGATGAAGAAAAGGACGAAGATGAGACAATCTTAGATAATATTGTTAGAACTTGTACTTTATATAGTATAATAGTTAAGGAAGTTTATAGTACCTTAAGTTAATGAAAAACTATAAAAAATAACTTATAAAACATGTTAAAAATTTGCATAAGCATACAAGGATAATTGAATATAAAGGTTTGTTAATGTGCGAATAAAATAATAAGGGAGAATAAAGAAAGGTAATATGCGTTCAAAATGGCGAGCCCCGTTTCTAATTCACATGCCTCCCGGGCTACGTTTATTAAGGATTTGTAATTTGTTTTTATGATTTTTCCCCAACCCGTCGAGTCTTAACACGCGACGTTCAACATTTATATGCCTTTTCTATCGAGATCTCAGTTTTTCACTTGAATTATTTAAGGTCGGGGCCTTGACCGATTTTATTTCATTTAGTTAAGAGCGTGAAATAATCGAATTTTTTTACATTTTGAAGTTGGTATAATACTACCGTAGACTTACTAAATAAAACCGTAATAGTATCGTATCATTAGAATCTCTATTATAAGAAGGATGAACATTTACCTTACTTATTGTTATTGAACAGTGGGCCGTAACATTTTATGCCATGATATAATTGGGGCGAATGTTGGCTTGATTGGCTTATTTCTATAAAAACGTAATTGGTATGAAGAGTTCCTATGAATCCTATGAAATATAAAAGAAAGAGTTTTAAGGTGCTGTCAGCTCAGGAAATCGGTAAAAACAATGATTTTAAAGCAGTGAATCTATCAAACGGTGGCATATATTTATACAAATAAAAAGATACCGGCCAAATTGATAAACTCCTCCTTTTTGGAAGTCGGTTAAATATATATGGTATTTTCAAGACCTTTAAGCAGCGATTGTTAGATCTGAAATTAACATTTAAATACATTAGATGTGTAAAAAAAATTCAACTTTAAAGCAGCTTTTTCCTTATTGAAAATTACAAATGTGTGATTTGTACCTACTTATACCACAAATTTTCAAAATCTAAACCACAGGGATTGTTCGTGTCAAATGAACAATATTTTTTGGAATATTTTACATTTTTACGAGACACATTTCTTCGATTTCACCGCTCCCCGCACCGTGCCAGTATCAATCAGAACGTTAAAGAGAACGGATCTGTGTCGCTTATTAAGTGCGTTCTGTCTCGATGCCAATATGAAGACTGTATTGACACCCGAAGCGGCGCGGGTGTGAGGGGTGAGGAGAGCAAAATGTCCTGATGTTGTCCTATGACATCGCCTTAAATCCTCATTGAAGTCACGGCCATATAATATTTAGTCAGTATCTTACGAAATAGAATCTTTAATTGGGAAATATCGATATTTCTAGCTGAACATTTTACCTCACCTGCTATTATTGAATAGTCATGCCATAATTGGGACGAATGCCTGCTTAATTGGCTCTATATTTCTATCAAAGCGTGATTGGTATGTTAATATTAAAAGCATACGAAACGTTGGCTGGACGTTTGACACAAATCATCCACTTGAGTGGAACAGTTGATTTCTGTATTTGATTGCGAACATAAATCAAGTCCATCGTTTGTTTCAGCAGTGACGCCTGACGTTAGCTCGCCTCTAATGAATCGAAATAATACAATAATTTTATGTCATCGATGTTTTATCACTCTATTTTGCAGTACTTCTAGGACGTATGGCTTTGTTCCATCCATCCATCCATACATCCAAACTTTCGCATTTATAATACTAGCTGACGGAACTTCGTACGCGTGGATTAAGGTTTTTTAATTCCGACGGGAACTTATTTTCCGGGATGAAAATTAGTCTATATGTTATTTCATACTATAATCTATCTAGTATTAATAGGATCATTTGCTTTCATGGTGAAGGAAACATTGTCGTACCTACTCCTAGCACTAGCTTTCCGCTTATTTGGAGGGAAGAGGAGAATATAAGTCAAGTTCAGCTTCTTTTATTTTCTTTAAATTCAAAATTTTCTCAAAGGTGGACTATGGCCTAACTTAGCTTTTCTCATTCAGGGCCAGCGAGGGGTTTTTAAGCATTGGGGAACACTTAATTAGACGGATGACTGTGTGTAAGTCACACACAATAAACCGTGACTGGTTTACGTGTAGAAACCAGCCCAGCAAGAAGAAAGAAAAGTGTTTAAGTGAGTTAGTGTTTTTTTTTTAATTTCGTAAAAAGGGTGCTGAACGAAAATTGAAATAACATTTCGCATGCGAGGACTGAACGAATTAATTTGCGAGATTAAATGTCGTCAAGCGGCCAAGGTGTAATTGTGTGTGACCCAGTTTATCTCGACCTTATAACAAACTCCGGGGTGAAGAGATTACAGAAGGGACCGACTGTATTATTAAGATTTTTAAATTTCAAATTTTGCACAATATTATTCGTCTTTTTCACTCGTTTTTCGCTTGTTCTTTTTGTAGAAGCAACCTTATAGAAAAGTGGTGTTTATTTATTCTTTGTTTGTTACATTGTGTCGACGGGAACCGCTGGATACAAGACCTGTGGAAGTACATGCAAGATACTTTTGTCCAGCTGTGGACGTCTATCGGCTGATAAAGAAGAATAAGAAGATGGTCTTATAAACGTTACGAGTATAAATGGAGATTTGGGGTTCGATTTCTGACTGGGACAAATTAGGAGTTTATAATTTCTAAATTGTTTGTTAATCACTTCATACAAGCACTCGTAATTATTAAAGTTTAGGGTAGTATTTTAGATATTAACTTAGGCATAATTTGAGGTAAATTCACCCAAACTCCGTTAACTACTTACAAAGCCTTCTATTTTATGCAGACAAAGTCGTGGGAATCTTCAAGTATCGTGTAAACAGCCTATATAATGACGTGGAACAATTAACCTCGGCTTAGATATGTTCTTGCCCTACTTTTTCTTTCTCTTTTGAACACAACGTTTTCTCGAAAACAGAAATTTTATCCGTGATAGCTTTAGGTCTCTCGTTTTAACGTTAATTTATTTTGGAAAACTTTCTCTTCTTCATTTAATTAAGATATACAAAACCTATATCAACAGACTACATAAATATAATAACATAAATTATTCTCAGATTATAATATAAGTAAAGACTTTTCAAAACCCGAAATAAATACAAAGTAAAGTTTCCTGATTTTATTATTCAATTTTTAGCAATCACAGCGGACTCATTCGATTTATTTTGGTACAATTTAGTTAATTACGAATTATTTGTTGGAACTTTGATGAACGGATCATCTCGAGTCGCTGGCCGCCGTTGGATACTAGCGGCACAAAATCTTTTTAATTATACATAGAGTCCAGTCCAGAAGTGGACGTGTATCGACTGAAATGAGGAAGAGGCGACTAGGAAGTTCTGTGTTGCTAGCTCATTGATTCAGATTTTTTCCAGGTTTATTTTTTTATTGTATGAGGATTCGTTAGTTCTGCAGAAGGGAATAACAAATGAAGAGCCAGCCACAAGCGAAACACTTGTTTTAAGTACTGTTGTTGTACAATGGAGGTACCCACTTGTTTGAATAACCATTGAGTTCATTAATGCAGTTTTGACCGACGTTCCCTTAGCTAAGTTAGTTAACCGTTACTGACAAGTTTAAAGAACACCTAAACATGAAAATAAAACGAGACAAAGGATTGCATGTAGGAATCTAATATAAAATAACTTACCTAGAGAATAATTCAGATTTCCATTGATATTGCACCTAGGATAAAAAACCGAATATAAAAAAGAAATTAAGGAGGTACACTTTTTTTTTTTTTTTAATTCCTGCTACTATTTATTTTGTAGCAACTTTTATTTAATTACTGCAAGTTAATTTAGTATTCGTTTGCCATTTTTGTTTATCTGTTTTGTTTTGTTATTGTAGGATGTAACCTTCCGTCACGTATGCCATGTCCAATTCGAGAAAGAAATCATTTCCTACCTACTTTAGCAATAATTGTAGTCAGTTTTGTGGACTAAAAAAAAAATATTTAATCATTATGAAGTAACGAAACGAACCGAGCAATAAAATGTTTAATATTATTTATAAGCAAATATAGAGTTTCATTAGGAAGAGAGCAATGCCGTTAAGAATCTAATAATTGTGTTGTCCTGTAGGCTTCATAATGGGAATTCGTTTCTCATTAAATTATATTCCAGGTACAATTAGAGTACCTCTGCCGTACTTGTATTATACTAAGGGTATATTTCACCACCGTTATATGAGTCTTATCCGATAAAATTAAATAATAAATTAATTTTGATACATTGGAGTGTTTGTGTATTGAAATCTACCAAAATATCACGCTCGGATAAGATTAATTTTACGTTGGTGAAATGGGCCCTAAATCTATTACAATATTATGAATACTAGCTGATTAGTCCATATTAGGCTAATTTGTGGTAGATTACCATTAAAATACCATTGCATTATGCTATTTTATGTAGGAAACCAATTTTCACCAAGCAATAACATGATGTGTGTATCCCTGTTGGAAAAAGAATGTACCCATGAAAAATGGACGCAATCAATGTGTCCAAAAGACGGTCGGGTCGCGTCTACCCTTGTCCACACGTATATTTTTATTTGTGTCGCTACATCGGTAACGCGTGTGAATTTTTATGAACATTTACAAGTTAAATTGCTTTCATCTTGAATTGCAATATTATAAAGTTGGTACTATATAAAATAACTAGCTGATGCGCGCGACTTCGTCCACGTGGATTAAAGTTTTTTGTTTCCCGCGGGAATTGTTTAATTTTCCGGGTAAAATGTAGCTTATCTGTTATTCCTGGGTATGAGCTAACTCCAATCCAAATTTCAGCCAAATTAGTTCATTCGTTGTGGTGTGAAAGAATAACAAACACATACACACACATACACACACAGAAACTTTCGCCTTTATAATATTAGTGTGATAAATGTGACGTGATGTACCCATCGCTGGCCCACTAATAGGAACAGTGTAATAGGAACATGTCTCCCTTCGAATAAGAAGGGTAAAGCCATAGTCCACTTCACTGGCAAAGCGCGGATTGCCTTTGAAAACATTGTGCATGATTTCCATCAAAACAAGTAATTCTTTAAGAGTTTAAAACGCACTTAACTCCAAAAAGTTGTTGAAAATACACGTGATGCGTGCTGTTTGAAATAATGATAGGATAAAGGACCACAGCGTTGATTTAAGAGAAGAGAAATATAAGATTTATATATAAGAATAGAAATATAAGATCTATATAAAAAAGATATGTATGTAAGCTCGTTGTGAAGAATGCCTTACGATGTTGTGCCAGTCTCGTGGCGTGCAAACGAAGAAGCTTATTATATTTTATCAACAATCAATGAAATAAAAGGCTAAGCAAAGAAGAAGATAAAGACAGTATGAAATCATAACCTAACGTACCTAATCCCAGTTAGGGGATCAACTTGGAGAATCGTAAATCTAGCTCCTTAAGTTTCTTAAGCGAGGTTTATATTATGCATTTTATGACATAATACATGTAACACATTCACATTAATGTATTGTATAGGTAAGCCCGCCCGTGCGAAAGGCACCCGGCCGAGACAGCTAGTATAAACTATTCTGCTGGCACTGCTAAAACAAATTTTGAATAATAGACCGGCTGAAATATGGAATTAACTGCATTAAATTCAGTGGAGTCAGCGGCACCTTATGTATAGGGTTTAATGGAATAAGTCATAATTATTAAAATGGGCGTTCGCCTAGGCTCTTGGCAGAGAGCCGAGGAAAATCGTACTCTCGCAATCTTAAAGTAATTGTTCGAACCGGGCCTCTCACTGTTAATTAATTTATAATTTGTTCGCCAACTCTCAACTTCCCGGCTAACGCTTTATTTCTGTTTTAAAAATTTGAACCGAACTCCCGGCGAGCGTATTCGGAAATAGTATTTATTGTTCTCCTTTATTCAAGTCTCATTTGCGAAATGGACTGCTAAGTCGGTTTTATAATCTACTCGCATTGAAGTAGTGGTTACCGTATATTTTGTACTAATATTTTTTTTAAAGAATATTTGCCAAGCTTGATTAAGGGCACGATCTTCGGCCGCAGTAGGTATTTTAGAGCCACTTCGTTCCTCGCACGGTGAGGTCTCGCTCGCGCTCATCAAATGAACTCGCTAACCCCGCCGCAGCGCAAATTTTACGTCATAGATTAAATAACCTTATGATACCTAACAGTAGGGCAGTTCTAAGGTTTATGAAATATTTATATTGAAGAAAGAACAAAACATGCAGTTTTAAACTGCTAAAGCTCAAACAAGGTATTAAGTAAGTTCGATTAATATTTTACTTACTACATATTTTGTTCCGTTTTTTTTTTGTTATTAGACCGATTTCTTTCAAAATCGATATCTGGGGATCCCTGTGCTCATAAAAGAGATAACCACTGCCAAAATTAGAAAAAGTGGCGGCCATTTTCTTTTTTCTCGTTATGGGACCGATTTCTTTCAAAATCGATATCTGGTGATCCCTGTGCTCATAAAAGAGAACCACTGCCAAAATCAAAAAAAGTGGCGGCCATTTTCTTTTTTCTCGTTATGGGACCGATTTCTTTCAAAATCGATATCTGGGGATCCCTGTGCTCATAAAAGAGATAATAATAATAATAATAATAATAAGCCTTTATTGCTGATTTACATTGTTAATTACATTGGTTAATTATTTTATTCTTCACTTGCACTTTAGTTAATCCGCAATCAGCGCGTCCTGTGACGCGTAGGCCTCCTCCAGGTGTTTCCAGGTGTCTCGATTTTTAGCGATTCGTGACCAAAGTGTTCCAGCCGTCTGCTTAACATCGTCGATCCATCGCTTCCTCTGTCTACCTCTCTTTCGTTTCGAGCCGTCTCTAACTTCCCACTCTGTGATCAATTTGGTCCACTTCTCAGTTTTTTCTCTAAGCATGTGCCCTGTCCATCTCCACTTTAGCTTTTTCGTTTGAAGAACTGCTTCTTCGAGTTTCGTGATTCTTCTTAAATCCCTGCATCTCTTCCTATCCCGTCTAGTATAGCCCAACATGCTGCGTTCCATACCTCTTTGACAGGTTCTAATTTTATTAAGGGTTTTCTGTGTCAGCGCCCATGTTTGGCATCCATAAGTCAGGGCAGGAAGTATACAGAGATTAAAGAGTTTTCTCTTCGACGACATTGGATATTGGCAGTTCTTCATTACCTCCTTCAGTGACCAATATCTTCGCCATGCATTAGTTACTCTTCTATCAACCTCTTGATCCATTTGTTCAGTAAATGAAATAAGTTGTCCAAGGTATATGTATGACTTTACATATTCGATATGTTCGCCTTCCAACGATATCGTGTCTGTATTGCCATTGGTTAAAATCTTCGTCTTTGTTTTATTCATTGTGAGTCCCACTCGCTTACTGATAACTGAGAGCTCTTCTAGCATTTTCTGGAGTATTGTGTGGTTATCAGCAATGAGTACAAGGTCGTCCGCGAAACGTAGGTGATTTAATAGAGTTCCATTTATATTGATTCCATATTTCTGCCAGTCCATGTCTCTAAAGACTTCTTCTAACACTGCTGAGAAAATTTTTGGTGACAATGGATCTCCTTGTCTCACGCCTCTGCAGATTGGGAATTCTTCTCCTAGTGTTTCTAATTTTATTTGGGCTGAGCAATTATTATATATGTTTTTGAGAATCCTAATATACTTATTGGCTACTCCTTGGTTTTTTAATGCATTCCAAATACTATTATATTCCAATGAGTCGAAAGCCTTAGCGTAATCCACAAAGGCTAAGTATACAGTTTTATTATATTCTTGGCATTTTTCGATCAACTGTTTGATCACATGCATGTGATCTGTTGTAGAATAGCCTGCTCTGAATCCTGCCTGTTCTCTAGGTTGTTGCTCATCAAGCTGAGCTGTGAGCCTTTTTAAAATAATTTTGGAAAATACTTTATACAGATTTGACATTAAACTGATTGGTCTATAGTTGCCTATATCATTTTTGTCTCCTTTTTTGTAGATTAATACTATTATGCTCTTGACCCATTGCTTAGGAACTTCTTCTGATGCTAGGATTTCATTAAAAAGCTGTGTTATCATTTCCAAATTTTCAGGTAACGTTAATTTAATAATTTCGTTAGATATATTGTCAGGTCCAGGGGATTTACCGTTTTTTTGTGTTGCTACTGCTAGTTCAATTTCGCTTTTTAAAATAGGTGGTATATCTTCCTCGTGGTCTTGTTCGAAGGGTAGGTTTTCAGATTTAGTTTCTTTACTAGAGTATAGGTTGGTATAGTATTCGGTAGCTATGGTGATGATAGATTTTCTTTTAGTTTCCTGTTCTCCGAGATTGTTTTTCATGTGTGGGATCCAATCTTTTTTGTCATTCAATTCTTTTAATGCTTTTTTGATTCCACCTGTTTTCGCAATATGTTTATTTATACAGTTCATTCTTCGTTTTAAATTGTCCTTTTTAAGGTTGTGACTGATTTTTTTGCTTATGAGCGTAATACATTTACGGGTTTCTTTATCTTTTTTACTTTTTAACATTTCTTTCCTTTGTTGAATAAGATTTCTTGTTGTTTCGCTAATTTTAGCTTCATTATTGTGTTTAGTTTTCCCTGGTTGATGTTATTTTTGAATTAATGAGTCATAGATTTTTTGAACTTTATTTACGTCTATGCTGTGTTGTGATGGTTGAGCTAGGCTAGGTAGTGAGTTTGGAATTTTTTTTCCGAAGATGCTTCGCGATTTATTAGGCTCTTTTACAAGAAGCTTCGCCCGGACCATTCTATGGTTGGTATTGAAATTCAGGTTATGTATCACATTTACGTCACTGAATATTCTGGGCTTATTCGTTGCTATGTAGTCTATTTCGTTTCTATATTTGCCATCAGGTGAGGACCAAGTCCATTTATTTTGGGGTTTTTTTTTTTGAAAAAACTGTTCATATATGATAAATTGTTTTCAAATGCCATATCTATCATTCTTTGTCCATTGTTATTTCTCATTCCAATACCATGTTTTCCTACTATGCGTCCTTCGTTTTCCTTTTGCATCCCAACTTTGCCGTTAAAGTCTCCCATCACTATTAAATTTTTATATGTTCCTTGAAGAGTTAAGTTTAGTTCGTTGTAGAATGAGTCTTTGTCAGATTTGGTTGCCATTTCTGTTGGGGCATATATTTGCACAATTGACCATACATTTTTGTGTCCTGGTAACTTTATATTGAGAACAGCAATTCTTTCTGATACACCTTTTAATTCTATTATATATTCTTTCAAATGTTTTTTTATTAAAAACCCTATCCCAAACATTCCTTTGGTCATCCCACTATAGTAAAAAATAAAGTCTTTGTATTCCTCTATGTTACTTCCACTTCTTCGAACTTCACTTAGTCCCAGTATGTCCCATTTAATATTCCTTAGAGATAATTCTAGCTCTTGAAGTTTTTCTGGCGTTCGTAATGATAAGGTATTAAGTGTAGCAATATAAATGTACTGGCTCTTTTTATTCGTTTTAGAAATGTTAATATTAGAATTATAATTATTTATTATGTTGTTCCTTGGAGGGTGTTGGTCATTGCCCCCCACGGTGACCAACCGGGTTGGGGGTTTTGTGTTATGGCTAATATGTATTAATTTTGTTGTATTATTAAGTTCTTTGATCCGGTTACTAAAGTGCGCTATTTCCTATGCTTTACCTTCTTCCGACAGAGATTGTGACCTAGCTCTGTACATTTTTTCAAAAGCATTAATTTTGTTAAGTTTTTTGGGTGCAGCTTTCAATACCTCTGAATCAATAGCCTGGGCAGTAGGAGAGGAGGAAGGTTCTCGCTTCCTTTTGTCGCGGTTTTGATCTTTTGCCTCTTTAACAATTAATTTATCCTCTTTCAAGTAAGCAATACGACCATTTTTCCTTTCTTCCTGTAGTTTTGGCATAAGTTCTTTCCTCTTTGCCAGTGTTTCCTTACTAAAATCTTCACTTATAGAAATTCCTTTCGGAAGTTTCTTTTTATTTTTCAAAATCTCGTTTTTCCTCCAGTTTGTCGTTAGGCTGATTAAAACTGGCCTTGTTGTTCCTTTCCATAATCCTAATCTATGGGCTTTTATGATTTCGAGTTTTTCTAATTTTATATTAAGTTTTTCATCTAGTAAAACTCTTACGCTGTCAATTGGTTCAGATTCTGGCCTTTCTTCTATCCCAAAAATAATAAGGTTATTGCGTTTGCTTTCTATCTCCATATTTTTTACTTTATTCTTGAGTTGGTCAATTTCCATCTTCAAATTTTCGTTTTCTTGCCTTAAGGGTTTTAATTTTTCATCAATAAGTTCTATTATGTTCTTTGTTACTGCATTGGTAATTGTAGTAGTTTGTTTATCCAATTGATCCTTAAGTTTCCCTAGCAAAATTTCCATTTGGCCCTCCATTTAAAATATTTAAGTGTGGCAATATTAATTTCTAGGGAATTTCAAAATTTTAGTGTAGCAACCCTCTAGCTGTCAAAAACTGGAGAAATTAGTCTGTGTTTAATACTTTTCTTATGTTGGTAGTATTGGACTTTCCTCTGTTTACTGTTTGGTTTTGACAAGTCGTGTTAACATTTAAACCGTTAAATTATAGCTTCAAATATCTAGGTCGGCATGAATTATCGTAGATATTTTACTCACAGTGGTGTAATTTCCAGTGTTTTCATTTAAATTGTTCGTCACAATGTATAAAGTAATGAAATCTCACTTTCTTAGTTGTTAGTTGACCGTAAGTTGCACCAAATTTATTAAATTTTCGGAGATCGATTAAAAACAAGTTCACTCATCGGCGTACCGGAACCGGAAACATAAAAGAGATAACCACTGCCAAAATTAGAAAAAGTGGCGGCCATTTTCTTTTTTTTCGTTATGGGACCGATTTCTTTCAAAATCGATATCTGGGGATCCCTATGCTCATAAAAGAGATAACCACTGCCAAAATTAGAAAAAGTGGCGGCCATTTTCGTTTTTCTCGTTATGGGACCGATTTCTTTCAAAATCGATATCTGGGGATCCCTGTGCTCATAAAAGAGATAACCACTGCCAAAATTAGAAAAAGTGGCGGCCGTTTTCTTTTTTTTCGTTATGTGACCGATTTCTTTCAAAATCGATATCTGGGGATCCCTGTGCTCATAAAAGAGATAACCACTGCCAAAATTAGAAAAAGTGGCGGCCATTTTCTTTTTTTTCGTTATGGGACCGATTTCTTTCAAAATCGATATCTGGGGATCCCTGTGCTCATAAAAGAGATAACCACTGCCAAAATTAGAAAAAGTGGCGGCCATTTTCTTTTTTCTCGTTATGGGACCGACTTCTTTCAAAATCGATATCTGAGGATCCCTGTGCTCATAAAAGAGATAACCACTGCCAAAATTAGAAAAAGTGGCGGCCATTTTCTTTTTTCTCGTTATGGGACCGATTTCTTTCAAAATCGATATCTGGTGATCCCTGTGCTCATAAAAGAGAACCACTGCCAAAATCAAAAAAAGTGGCGGCCATTTTATTTTTTCTCGTTATGGGACCGATTTCTTTCAAAATCGATATCTGGGGATCCCTGTGCTCATAAAAGAGATTACCCACTGCCAAAATAAAAAAAAGTGGCGGCGATTTTCTTTTTTCTCGTTATGGGACCGATTTCTTTCAAAATCGATATCTGGGGATCCCTGTGCTCATAAAAGAGATAACTACTGCCAAAATCAAAAAAAGTGGCGGCCATTTTCTTTTTTCTCGTTATGGGACCGACTTCTTTCAAAATCGATATCTGGGGATACCTGTGCTCGTAAAAAAGGTAACCACTGCCAAAATTAGAAAAAATGGCGGCCATTTTCTTTTTTCTCGTTAATTGGCCAATTTCTTTCAAAATCGATATCTGGGGTTCCTTAGGTTCATAAATGAGGTAACCATGGCCAAAATTAGAAAAAGTGGTGGCCATTTTCTTTTTTCTCGTTATGGGACCGATTTCTTTCAAAATCGATATCTGGGAATCTCTGTGCTCATAAAAGAGATAAACACTGCCAAAATTAGAAAAAGTGGCAGTAATATTTTTTTTTGCTATAGTTAAACATTAGTCAAATATTAAAAAGGCGTTCTTATCATTATTTACTATTGGATAAAATTCTTTCAAATTCGATATCTCCGCTCCACATTACTGTACTAACCAGAAAGTAGACAAACATTCCCGTTGGTGACACCCGTTCACGAGCATGACGATCCAGCCGTTGCTTCGCTCAACCAATAAGGGAACGTAACAAATAAATTCCATAACAAGAATAAAGAAAATGGCCACCACTTTTTCTAGTTTTGACAATGGTTACCTCTATAATGAGCACAGGGATCAATTTTGAAAGAAATTGGTCCCTTAACGAGAAAAAAGAAAATGGCTGTCACTTTTTCCCATTCTGACAGTGGTTACCTCTTTTATAAACACAGGAATCCCCAGATATCGATTTTGAAAGAAATCGGTCCCATAACGAGAAAAAAGAAAATGGCCGCCAATTTTCTAATTTCGGCAGTGGATATCTCTTTTATGAGCACAGAGATCCCTAGATATTGATTTTGAAAGAAATCGGTCCCATAACGAGAAAAAAGAAAATGGCCGCCACTTTTTCTAATTTTGGCAGTGGTTATCTCTTTTATGAGCACAGGGATCCCCAGATATCGATTTTGAAAGAAATCGGTCCCATAACGAGAAAAAAGAAAATGGCCGCAACTTTTTCTAATTTTGGCAGTGGTTATCTCTTTTATGAGCACAGGGATCCCCAGATATCGATTTTGAAAGAAATCGGTCCCATAACGAGAAAAACGAAAATGGCCGCCACTTTTTCTAATTTTGGCAGTGGTTATCTCTTTTATGAGCACAGGGATCCCCAGATATCGATTTTGAAAGAAATCGGTCCCATAACGAAAAAAAGAAAATGGCCGCCACTTTTTCTAATTTTGGCAGTGGTTATCTCTTTTATGAGCACAGGGATCCCCAGATATCGATTTTGAAAGAAATCGGTCCCATAACGAGAAAAACGAAAATGGCCGCCACTTTTTCTAATTTTGGCAGTGGTTATCTCTTTTATGAGCACTGGGATCCCCAGATATCGATTTTGAAAGAAATCGGTCCCATAACGAAAAAAAGAAAATGGCCGCCACTTTTTCTAATTTTGGCAGTGGTTATCTCTTTTATGAGCACAGGGATCCCCAGATATCGATTTTGAAAGAAATCGGTCCCATAACGAGAAAAAAGAAAATGGCCGCCACTTTTTCTAATTTTGGTAGTGGTTATCTCTTTTATGAGCACAGGGATCCCCAGATATCGATTTTGAAAGAAATCGGTCCCATAACGAAAAAAAAGAAAATGGCCGCCACTTTTTCTAATTTTGGCAGTGGTTATCTCTTTTATGAGCACAGGGATCCCCAGATATCGATTTTGAAAGAAATCGGTCACATAACGAAAAAAAAGAAAATGGCCGCCACTTTTTCTAATTTTGGCAGTGGTTATCTCTTTTATGAGCACAGGGATCCCCAGATATCGATTTTGAAAGAAATCGGTCCCATAACGAGAAAAAAGAAAATGGCTGCCCCTTTTTCTAATTTTGGCAGTGGTAATCTCTTTTATGAGCACAGGGATCCCCAGATATCGATTTTGAAAGAAATCGGTCCCATAACGAGAAAAAAGAAAATGGCCGCCACTTTTTCTAATTTTGGCAGTGGTTATCTCTTTTATGAGCACAGGGATCCCCAGATATCGATTTTGAAAGAAATCGGTCCCATAACGAGAAAAAAGAAAATGGCCGCCACTTTTTCTAATTTTGGTAGTGGTTATCTCTTTTATGAGCACAGGGACCCCTAGATATTGATTTTGAAAGAAATCGGTCCCATAACGAGAAAAAAGAAAATGGCCGCCACTTTTTTTGATTTTGGCAGTGGTTCTCCTTTATGAGCACAGGGATCTCCAGATATCGATTTTGAAAGGAATTGGTCCCATAACGAGAAAAAAGAAAATGGCTGCCACTTTTTTCTGATTTTGGCAATGGTTCTCAAGTGCAGGGAATTCGAGAGTCCAGATCGATTTCGAAAGTCTGTCCAAAGATTCACAAGAATTAAAAAAAATAAAGTAGGTAAGGTACAGAATAGGTACAACATTTGTATTAGAAGGATCAAACTTACCTTATATTTTGTCTAAGCTTTCGTAATTTAAATCTGGATATTTTGTTCTTTTGTTTATTTTTAGTCCCCATATTTTCACTTTATTATATTCTTAATTAATTAATTTACTATAAGAGTACCTAACTTACATTAATATTTACAGATTTAATAATACATAACAAGATTTACACACTAGAAGATAATAGGTAATAATATTTACACACTAATTTTATTTTGATTATCTATGATAAGTGAACACAAATAAATAATACTCCAATAGTTCGTCTGATCAGCGGGGATCGCAGTGAGCCAGCTAGAGCGATACGTCCTCCCTCGATGATACCTTGCGAGCTACTGAAATGAGGCGCCCGAGCCACTTTGTTATAAAGAAAGTAAACCAGTCATGATTAAAAAAAAAGAAAGCTTTTTAGAGAAAAATTAACGGCAAAATATTATTCTAGAAGCTTTTGCCTATTTTTTGTAATTTTTTTTTTTAGTTTAACTTTGATATACTACACATACAACCGAAACCCAATTGAAAACTACACTGTTTTCGGAATATTATTTCATCGAGTGAAGTTCAAAATATGGACTTTTGAACGGCAAAATAAATTAGAACGTGTATTAATCTACAACATATATTTTTAACCTATCAAAACAATGAATATTTGATTGTTTACTATTGAATCCAAAACAGGCTGTTTTCGGAGATCCTGCCGTTAATACTTTCCTCTCCCGTACAAATAAGCGGAAAGCTAAGTGGTAAACTAAGCTTGAATAAGACTAGTATAGTGCATCGGGTGGGAACTGTGGGCCTTTCAGTTTTCATATCACACCTTTAATTCATTAGGCTATTCAGGCTTAACTATAGGCAAAGGTTTCTTATTTTACTATGGATCCTAAAAAAATGCCTAATTTAGTATTTCGTAAGTTAGTAAAAAATTACTAAAAGCCGGTCATGGTCATAATCGGTCTTCACAGAAGCGCTCGAATCTAAATATATCTATCTAAATATATAAAAGGAAAAGGTGATTGACTGACTGATCTATCAGCGCACAGCTCAAACCACTGACTGGATGGATCGGGCTGTTTGGCACACAGATAGCAATCATGACTTAGGCATCCGCTAAGAAAGTATTTTTGAAAATCCAATCCCAAATAGGGGTTCGAAACTCAAACTTAATGCGAGCGAAGCCGCTGGCAAAAAATAGTTTTTATAAAAATCAAAAGTCACGCTGTTTTGCACCCATTGGCAATAAATCCAGTCTGATGAGTAATTGGTTTTGATAAAAATTTAGATGGAGGTAGGTATTACGAAAATGATGACGTGGAATGGAAATCAGAATTGCCCATTTCGGTATGTAATTTTGCAGCGACTGGTTTCGCAATGTGCTTTTAAATATAATTTAATGATGGATGGACTCTGGTGAAATGTAATGATGATGAATCTGGATTGCGAACATCTGTGGAGCCCACTGAATTATTAGCCTTAAAAACATCTACCATATCTATTTATTTATCCATTACGGATGCGCTATGTATATATATGTTATAGAGGAAAAGAGACTAATAATATTCGTGGATAGAGTTCTTTTTAACCAACTTCAAAAAAAGAGGAGGTACTCAATTCTTATTTTTTATTTGAAAGGACGTATCGTCAGGTTGGTCGCACTTAAAGGTGAAGATCTGATGAATATCTTTGGAGATGGAGGACGGAACTGTTCAATGAATAAGAGCAAATCGCTCGTCAACAGAGTGTGTGTTAGATTTTAACCATGCATTACACTTCACTTTCACTTTGACACTTATGTCATCGAATAGCAATACAATCAATCGGATTAAGTCTATACTTTTTTTAATATATAAAGCTGAAGAGTTTGTTTGTTTGAACGCGCTAATCTCAGGAACTACTAGTTCGAATTGAAAAATTATTTTTGTGTTGGATAGTCCATTTATCGAGGAAGGCTTTAGACTATATAACATCACGCTGCGACCATTAGGAGCGAAGCATCAGTAAAAAATGTTGCAAAAACGGGGAAAATTAACCATATTTAAAATATATTGTTTTAAAAATTTCTTAATCGCGATCATAATAACAAAAATTGACGCGGACGAAGTCGCGCGCAACAGTATAGTCTTATACAAAAGTGTGTTTGCCACTACAGTTACACTCTCATATTCTAAGAAACGGAATTTCAGGCTAGTTAAAACTTGCTGTACTGTTATATATAAGTATTTAACTACTTACCGAGACTTAATATTTCACTGCCTTTTGGTAGGTACGAATATTTATAATATTAGTATGTTACAAATCCACACAAAATTTCACCATACTTCTCATTTCCGAAACAAATAAGAATTAACTCACTACTTGCGACTGGTAGAATTTATGGTACTTTTCAGCTTTATGGTGCTTGAAACATTAACAGAGCGGTATATGTTGCAACTCCGCCAAGCTCGGCGGCCGCATTCAAAAACTTAAGAATTTCACAAACGAAACTTTACATGCACAAGAAATCACCGCCTGTTTTATCCTCTGACTAGCTAATACCCGCGGCTTCGTCTGCGTGGAAAAAGTTTAGAGTGATTTGCTACTATCCGCGAGAAGTTATGTCCTCTATCTCCGACAATATTTAGTAGATCATCCCCAAAATTGGACAAAATATTTCTAATAGTACACAATTTATAACCAAAAAAAAAAATATCAAATTCGGTTCGATTTGACGAAGTTATGGAGCAAAATCAACAAAAACTTTCATCCCTTATCCCAGAGAAACCTTCCTCCTATCAGGATAAATAATGTACAGAATTCGTCCCGTTACAGTTTTATTATAAGTACCTATACTGCCCTCGTAATTGAAAACACAGTAACTTAAAGGTAACTTCTATTTAACTTACTGTGTTTTAAATTACGAGGGCAGTATAGATATAGATAGATTACACAAAAAATGTTTTTGTGTGAAATGTGTTCGTGATTTGCCGTGACGAACTGGCTATGTATCGATTGTCGATATACCACTGATTACTAGAACCTTATGCTAAAACCATTCAATATTTTAGGTTTAAGATATTTATTGTTCCATAAAAAATATACATATTCGAAGCGTTTCGTGTTTCGGTGTAGGACTATCGCTTACAATCGATTCCCGTCTAATCGCTAATCGCTAAAACCGTTCGACATTCTGATCATTACGGACTAATCGGCGATAACGCCTCTATTTAATCCAGCCCACAACACGTCAGTATCAATAGAGCATCGTGACAAACTATATGGATATTATTCCAATTTGCATCTACTAATATTACCATACGTACCTACTTGTTATTCAGCATACATTAGTGAGGGGCCGATACTAATGTAATTTGTCGATATAATGAGGAGTAGTGACATTGCATCAAATATTTGATTTACAGGTTAACGCCTACCCTATGATAAAATATTATGTTATACTAAATCAAATTCAAATTCAAAATTTATTTATTTCGTGTAGGCTACCTTGTAGCTCTTATGACACGTCATAAATCTACCACCGGTTCGGAGTGCAGATTCTGCTGAGAAGAACCGGCAAGAAACTCAGCAGTTGCTCTTTTCAAAAAATAAAATAATTTTACAATAAGTAACCAGACTAAGCTATGTATACAGCTTAGTCTGTTCGCTTAATCGTTACTATTCTTACTAATATTATAAATGCGAAAGTGTTTTTGTTTGTTGGTTTATTATTTTATTGCTTTCTTGGTTTGTCCTTCAATCATGCTGCAACTGAGACCCAAAGAAACAGCTGAAAAATCGAAAAAATCAAAATTGGTAATTTTCACCATATCGAATTTTTTAATAGCTAACAGGAGCAAATCCGCGGGTAACAACTAATTATTTATTAACACACAAATACACACACACACTAGTACTTATAACCACGTAGGCTATAAGTAGGTACCTACTAACGTTCTAGGTTGAGGTTTTCTTGGCGATGCGAAAATAAGCCCCTGGATTTTATATAGATCTCGTCAAAAATCCATTCTCTTTTTTGTTCATACTTTTGATATAAAATATAGGATCGTAAAAGCTTATTAGATTGTAAAGCCTATTGTTGTGTGGACAGGACAAAATATGTGATTATGGCGTCCTCGTCGGAATATTACATGGCAGGACTGTCATTAGCAATCCAGGGGCATGTCACTGATGTAATTGGGGTTGGAAGGCCGTCTGCGCTGAAAGCTCATATTCATTAACTGTACCTTACATTGGAGAGTTTATGTTAATACTAGAATCATCTTTTGTAATAACGATAAGACTATATTATTTAAGTAACATTCAAATAAGTTATTATTATTTAGATTAATACATACTCATATTTATACTTTCTTCGTCTGCGTGCATTTAAATATGAGATACATTTATTAATCTTTCATTGATGTAATTTATTCTTTATTTATTTATTATTTATGTATATATAAACATTTACAAGAAAATATTATTAGGAAACGTTCTTTCATCCAACTTTACCCAAGAAATTATACCCCAATTGGTAATCGTTTTTTTACCGATTTTCTCTAAAGTTCCTGATATATAATAGTCTTATAGCTGGGAGGCCTCGGGTTCGATTTCTGGGCGGCGGATTTGTAGAGTTTGCAAGGGCTCGGAAAACCAAGCTAAAGTTGAACGAATTTTAAAATAATATGAAATCCTATAAATTAATTTAAAGCCAGAATTATTTTATCAGCTTGGGCCTTTGGACGGTGTGGGTAGGTGCTTAATGTTAACGGATGTCACGCCAAGAGGTAGCTTTTTCAACCAGCGCCAATCCATTTGAACGCTTAAACGGTTATTTTCCATAATTACGTCATTAATTATCGCTAATGGCCGATTGGTATTTTCCAATCATTTTTACAGCCAATTTCGTTTCGTGTACACATTATTTATAAACCTGCATTTTTATAAGTTAGCTTTTAATCCTACTTCTAAATATATAAAAGGCTAAGGTGACTGACTGACTGACTGATCTATCAACGCACAGCTGAAACCACAGGATGGATCAGGCTGAAATTTTGCATGTAGATAGCTAATATAACGTAGGTGTCCGCTAAGAAAGGATTTTTGAAAATTCAACCCCTAAAGGGATAAAATAGGGGTTGGAATAATCGAACTTAACGTGAGCGAAGCCGCGGGGTAAAGCTAGTATATAATAAATGCGAAAGTTTGGATGCATGGATGTATGGATGGATGAAAGTTTTGTTACTTAATCACGCCGCAACTACTGAAGCAATTTGGCTGTTTGGCACAAAAAAAGATAATAGTCTGGAATAACAAATAGGCTACTTTTTACCCCGAAAAATAACAAAGTTCTCGCGGAAATCAAAAAACCTTAATCCACGCGAACGAAGTTGCGAGAATAAACTAGTATTTTATAACTTTTTATGGATTATTAATGGGTAATTTCCAATCAATTTCTGTGAATGATTCGCTAACGAATGGAAAGCTTTTACTAATTTTACTTTCAGCCTCTTCCAAAAAATATTTTGGCAGAGCTTGTGTATGGAGATAACTTTAATGTCCTTAAGTTAAAAGAATAAGTAATATTATAATACGGGTTTCAGTTATTAGATTTACCCACACTATAACTACAAGTAGGTACCAGTGACCCAATTCGCAAGAACCTCGTAAATTCTTAAGTAACGACACTATAACGCATTAATAACATCATAACACCATTCCATAACTTGTCGTTTACAACTGATGTAGTGTAATAATTCTGATATACGAACTTCACTAAGTCATTCATTTTTAATAGGCAGTGAACAGAGTGAAATAAGAAATGAAAACCTTCAACTATAGTTATAAAACAAAGCCATCCTTAGTTTAGGGTACCTGGCAGTGTTAGTCCCGGGGCCAACCTCAAAAACGATGTAATATCAAAAGCTGTACCTACTAACTAATGTATAATTTCAGTCATCCTGTTCTTAAGAAAAAAATACCAATATCATAATTGTTATAAAGTAATACGAGTACGTACCACGGTAATTATTTTAGTTGGGATTGTCGATATATTTCAATATACCAATATCAGTCAAATCTCAAACTTAAATCCAATTAATTATATGTATTTTTTGTAAAAATATTTCCGTCATAGCTTAAAATAAAAAATTAAAAAGTCTTTTTCATTACTCATACACGGAAAGTAGGTCTGAAGTTGCCTGAGAAGCGGGTTGAAAGTAATACTTTTCAGCCCTAGGGAGAATCGTTTTCAACTGACAGCTGTCAAATAATTTAAAAAAACTAGTTGTCACATTTTTATTGGAATTCAAATGAAACACGACATACCCGAGTGCATCCATAGACAAGAAGAAAGATAGACTTTATTCATAAAGTAAAGACAACTGATTCATAGACATTCATAGACAATCATAGACAATACTTGACTATTAAAAAGCTAAATGCATAGCCCGCCGGCTAGGCCAAAGAAAAAAAAAAGGCGGTAAAGTTCACTCAATTTTCTTTAGCTAATTTCTATTTTTATTTTGACTTTCCTTATATTCGTAATGAAAAGCACAGTGTTTACCTCGGGATAAAGACTTATTTAGTCCCTCGAACTATAGGCCCCCTCGCTACGCTCGGGCGCCAAACCCCGTCTCGGGACTAAATAAGTTACTTTCATTTACGTTACCCTAAGGTAACAATGTACTATTATCTAAATTTACATAGACATACCTCTAGGTACCACTTGGAGTTCGAGAACACAAGGTCTTTTTTCGGAAAGAATTGCTAGTTAGTATTTAAGTGTAATTTTAATCACGCACTGAATATTTTTATCACTTTAATAGAAGGGTTCAACAGTCTAGTTAGCACACCTTGTTTTAAAATATTTTCCATTCACCACAGAATTCCCGGATACTTGACAAAGTTTTTCAGTAAAAATTGCTACTGTTATAAAATTTTAGCAGATAATTCCCTGAGCTGGAGTGTCCCAGTTCCAAATGATTCAACTTGAACATTTCAGAGGATTCTCTTTTGGGCCCTTAATAAATTATATTATTTCGAATTACCCATATTGCAAGGTTTCGGGAGAAGGTGTATAAAAATTTCGTGTTATACCTAAGCATATTATTATTTCATATCGTCTGTCGTTTTAGAATGTAGGTTTAGTTCTTGCATTTCAGGAGGGCGCGTGAGCTTTACTTGTGCTTACGTCGTGTAGGCAGAGGCACATGCACATTGCGTAAGTTTGAATGTCTATCAGGAGCCTAGGTGAGAGCGGTCTCTCGCTCACACTTAGGTATACAGATACGACACACACACAACCATGAGCCACGAGCCCTCATGAATTGCAAGTAATTAAACACATCAAACTTTTAAGTTATCTTTATTTTAAATTCGTTTGGCGGTGAGAATTTTACAGTAAGTATGTTGGTTTAGTGGTTAATTCATTCATAAATAAAAATTATAAATAATGCCGACGCCTTAGATAATAACGCTTAGAAGCGCAATAATAATAATTAATCGATGCGGTGATAAGTCATTTTCAGGCCTTTAAACGCCCACTATACGAAGTTTCGTTGCGTTGGTGCGACGAGTTCGCAGAAAATTATAAAAAAAATGATGTACTTACCTACTGTGCTTTGCAAGGGTGTCATAATTCATCATAATAACCATCAAATTATAAGTACCAGTGCCAGAAAATAATTACATGGAACTTCTACATTCTTCGGTTGCATTGAGTCTACGTTTGGTGCGGAACTTTGTTAGAAACTTTTGTTCTAAGTGTTAGGTACAGTTCGATGGCCGACGCACGCAATAGGCATGATAAATACTTTTAGCATCAATGACGGTCAGCGATTTTCGGAATGCATTGCTTTCGAGCGACTAACTACAGTCGATAGCGGCATCGAAATGTAATTGGTTAAAGCGAGAATGATTCTATCGCTGTAGTATCTCGAGTGAATAGAAAATGTATTGATAATTTCTAGATACTATTACTATCTCAAAAGCGTTCACAATATCGATATTCGATAGTATTGGAAATGGAAAATGAGTAAGTTTTTCTTCTGAAATCTACCTTTATTTGTTCAGATAAATGAGAGTAGCATAATATTACGAGTACAGTAGGTACATGGACAGTAGAATCCTAGGTTATATTTATATAACATTTTCTGGCAGGTAAGTATTCCCAAAGCCGAAATATTCCAATTTCAAGTGATACAACTTGAAATTCCCCGAAGGATTCCCTTTGGACATTCAAATTATATCTCCGCCCATCATTGGAATTGGATAGTTCCGGACTTATCAAATGTTTGCTGTTAACCCTTTGTTGCATATAAATCGCCTGAGCCTGAGTTGAGTAGATAAGAAGAATATTTTAACGTAAAACAATTACTTTTCGTGAAAGTGATTTATGTTTTTGAACACTCTCTTTTTCTAAATACTGTTAGAAAATTCTAAAGTTGTTAATTCTTCACATATTGGAGATTTTTAAAGAATGCTTCTTAAAGTCTTAATAGCCTAACGGTTACAGGTGTGGACTGAAAACTTAAAGGTTACAGGTTCGATTCTCACACGTTGCGCTATTGTGGTATCCACTCCTAACACAATGTTCCGCTTCTTTGAAGGGGGAAGGGGATAATATTAGTTAAGTTTGGCTAATATTAAAAAAACTGAACATGATTACTTACCTACTACGGTTCCATTTTTTGTTGGGCAGCTCGAGTATTAATAAATTATGCTATTTACATAAACCTGCGATATTGGACAACGCAAATAAATTGGATCGTAATAAAATTATTATAAAGAGGTCTTATATAACAGTTAAATGGTTTGTGAGATAAGACTAAAAAGCAGACGAATTTTCGGACTGAAGATAGAATCGTTCCATTTCATATGGGTTTAACTTTATAGAGCTGACTGGGCAAGGATTCGATAGTAGTTTTCGTCTTTCTGTATCTATGTGATGGAAATCGATTTATGGAAACCAGGATGAATTTATTTCTACCAAAACAATGTTATTTTTTCTAATTAATAAACGTCCTTCAATCACGCCGCAACTAAGCAACGGATCGACGTGATTTTTTGCTGGTTATAATTGAGGACCGGGAGAGTGACATAGGCTTCTGTTTATCCGGGAAAATGAAAGAGTTCCCGCGGGGTTTTTAAAAACTAAATTCACGCGAGCGAAGCCGCGTGGATCAACTGGTAATTAATATTACCAACATCAACGTTATGGAGTCGAGGGCGCATTATAATAAACGTTGCGGTTGCGGTTTAGTTGGTTAAACAATATAAGACCACCATCAAAGTCAAAGCCAAACTTTGACATTGTACATTAATTTTGGGTTTATGTAACACGTATTTGGATCGACGTCGATCATCTGTCAATCTGGCACTATCCTCTCTCTGCGTCGTGTTGCCCATTATTGTGGGTCGTAACCCCTTCCACCAAGGACTCTTTTGTAGATGATGTCGCGCCATGTGCCTCGGAGTGGTGCGGATTTGGTCTGACCAACGCATCGGGCACTATCCTACTATTTACTAATCTTATTAATATTATAAATGCGAAAGTTTGGATGTGTGGATGGATGGATGGATATTTGTTACTCAATCACGCCGCAACGACTGAACCGGTTTGGCTGAAAGGCACAGAGATAGATTTTAGTCTAAAATAACATATAGTTGAAGACCTAGAGAGTGACCTAGGCTACTTTTTATCTCGGAAAATCAAAGAGTTCTCGTGGGTATTTTTAAAATTATACCCACGCGAACGAAGTCGCGACCATAGTTTGTTAAAAATATTTTAACCCTGTAAAAGAGAGGTCGATTCTTAACTTAAAGGCGTCGGGCTTTTAGGAAAATGAAAAATCTGAAATAATTATTCTAAGTCTCTAACTCTCATGGGTTTTTATTAGAAATCAGTAATTTTTTTGTCCCGAATAAAGGTCGAATAATTTTACTTTTAATATGTCTCACTCGGACGATTTTTTCTAATAGAAATGTTTAAATTCGAGGATTTCAAATATTTCGATTTGCATGTCAAACAAAATTATTGTATTTGCTCAATATGAATCAATAAATCTAACATGTTTGTTTATAAGCATAACTAAAGTATTGTGCGTCCAATAAAAGTCCCTATTGTCGACTAGTAAAGCTTAAAATAGCGTCCGTATCTAACGTTTGGTATTCACAACAATGTTGGATTGCGTATTTCGACCGCTGATCTAATTAGAGTCGGCAGCTGCAGTGCAATGCTATTTTGTGTATGTGGAACAATACTTGTTAATTTTACAGTAATTGATGCCTATTTTGTTGGGAACTTCTACTGATGTGTTATGATATTAAACATAATAATTACAAATAAATTAATTTAAAGTTCATAGCAGTTCGTCCTTATTAATAGTAAAATTGTTCGCGTGTGAAAGTTTGAGGTGTCTATGTGTGTATGTCTGTGCTCTCGTAGCTCACTAACGGATGGAGTTATTTATTTATTAAAGAAGCACACGAAACAGGTTGAAACTAAAAAGTGCACAAAATATAAATACATACAGCTTATCAAGAATCAAGTAACCACCCCTAATATGTGTACACAACTAACGAGTCAGAAAATTTAGTTCAGATTGATTTTCATACGGTTTTTCTGTTTGAAAACTAATGTGATCGATCATCGAAATAGATCTTCTTTGCTATAAAGTTAAGATCTGCTCAGGCTTTAAGGTCATCAACTCATTTCCTATTGATTTGAAATCAAACATGATTTGAGACTATGTTTAACCGACTTCAAAAAAAAAGAGAAGGTTCTCAAGTCGACGCGTTTTTTTTTGGTGAGGTTACTCCATAACTCCGTCAAATCTAACCGATTTCAATAATTTGTTTTCTACTTTGACTTCAACATATGTATACAAACTAAAATTATTTTATACTTTTAAGTGGCGTTTGAAGTAGTTTTTTTTAAATATTATTGTATGAAATGCCAAGCATGTGGGCTGTTGGAAACAAACCCACAGTCGTCTATTTCGTAAGGCATATAACATTGTTGATAAGCATTTTCGCAACTTATGCTAAACGGCCTCATCAAAATAAGTTTGTTAATTTCTAATTTCCCCACGGACGAAGTGGCTGCTGACCGCGTTGCTACGTCAAATTTAAACTGCCGTAGCCTCGTTGTTATTTAACATCGTTCGCGAAATATCGAATTATGTTTTACTTTTGCCTGTTGTAGATACAACTGTGGTTTAAAAACGGATGTAATAATACTAATTTTCAGATGCAGATTTGATTTTTACATAAGTAGATCAAGTTTCAAGTAACCGAACCGTTTCGGCTATGTAACGGGGAGTGTTCTTCTCTCTATTTGACCTTATTCCACCGTCTTTCTTCTGACAACCGAACTGCTCACTACCGAACACAATTTCACCCTCACCACCTGGGTGCCTGGAGCACTTCGACCATCCGTTGTACCAGATCTTTTTTCCATGTCCTTTGAAACTGAGGAACCAATTTCCTGCGACGGTGTTCCCACTAAATTAAAACAAGGGGTTATTCATGGGACGGACCAACAAATTCCTTACATTATAAATGACAGAGACGACGCTCTATGTCGTTGAGGCTGGCCAATTGTCTCTTTCTGCGGTCTGTATGTTTATCTACAGTGCGATTTATTTAATTTGTGAAATTTTCCAGTAAATAGGTAGGAACGTATAAAAACGTAAGTAATTGTATGCACAACAAATTCAGGAGAAAATTGACGTCAGGTAACTTACGTTAAATATGCAAGGCATTGAACTACGTGACTGTACTCTGAACCTCTCCGTTCGAATGGGTTGATCGAATCGAATTTACTGCCTTTTAAATGCAATTTTCTTATAATACAAGTATTACCTCAGTATAAAAATGATTATCTGAATATACCTAATACCTATTATAAAAATTGTAAAAATTAGGTTTTTAGAAATTCCGCGGGAATCCTCTGTTTTACCGGGATTAAAGGTATGCTAATTCTCCTCAGGCCTTTGACTGTACCCATTACCCATGTTAAAAAACATGTCAATCCGTTGCTTCCTTTTCTGCGTGATTGAAGGAAAAACCAAACAAAACAAAGACATATAAGTGAGGACGCTAAGCAGTATCCTACGTAAACATGATGTCACGCCTGCTTCACGTTAAAGTGGGTGATCCGGAATTATGTAAACTTCCGAAGTGGCCACTTTCTTGTCAACTACTGGGGAAGCGTAGTAAATGTAGCTCTATACGGTATATTAACAGTCAAAGCCTGTACCTTCCTGAAACGCGATTGGTTAGGCCGTTCTGAGGAATACCTAGAGTATTTTCGATTTACCTACGCAGCGCCTAAATTCATAATATAAAGTCGAAACTCAATTTGAACACTTTATGTACTTGCGACTTTGAATTTGGCCGTCTTGAATGATTTATTTATAATTATTTTAAAGTATTAAGTCTTACCTACTCAAAAATAGCGATTTTTTGTTATTAGCTTAATTGGCTTCTATTATGCTATAATTTACATGCCGCTAATAAAAAATAATGAAATCCTATTTTAAGGCCTTAAAATAAGATTTCATTATTAACTAGCTTTTTCCCGCGGCTTCGCTCACGTTAAGTTCGATTTTTCAAACCCCTATTTTATCCCTTTAGGGGTTGAATTTTCAAAAATCCTTTCTTAGTGGACACCTACGTTATAATAGCTATCTACATGCAAAATTTCAGCTTGATCCGTCCAGTAGTTTGAGCTGTGCGTTGATAGATCAGTCAGTCAGTCAGTCAGTCAGTCACCTTTGCCTTTTATATATTTAGATAACAAAAATCGTCATTTTTGAGTTTCGATGATTTACGTAGGGGACGTCGATTTTTTTTGACATTAGTTACCTATATAAAATAGGACATAAATAAAATAGAATGATGGACCGAAAAAGTTCAAAATGTATTCTAGTTCTTCTATTAGTTATATTGTGAGTGTAGTGGAAACAGATGTTTGCATAGATCACGCATAGAGTGCTCGCTTCTTCTGCTGAATTATTTATGTACTTCGGGAAGGCGATATTTCACGACATCCGCACGTTCACGCTATAAGCGTTTAGGTAGCTATGTAGTCTACATAGCTATGTCATGTTCAAGAAACTATTTCTAGGAATATGGTAAAGAAGTGATTATGCGAGTGGCTACAGTTGAATGACTGAAATATGGATGCTTGAGTTTATCAAAGGACAGTGTAGGGTACGTATGAAATGTCTTCCATGCAGTCATCGACATAGTTCCCTTAATCAATAGACGTTTACTGGACTAAGCCAGAGATATAGAGGTATCTTTCTACACTTATTACGAAAGAAGAGTGAAGATAAATAAAAAATCTTTTATTTTTCAACACACGTGTATTTGTGTGTCTGTCTGTTTCCTCGTAGCTCCCTAACGAATGGACCGTTTTCGATGTGGTTTTTTCTGTTCAAAAGTAACCGTGATCGAGAGATCTTAGCTATAATAGATAGGGTATTTTACTCTTAGACAGCAATAATTAATATAACTCTAATTCCACATAATATTTTTAAGCAAATCTCTCAAACCACAGACAAAGATTTTAGTTTGCTTGGTTAGTATTCATAAATGAATTAAACTTCGTTTGTATGGGGCGCGCAGGGGAGAAACTTCGCCTAAATTGTTGCCTGTCATGCAGAACGAGAGTGGAATTTCAACAAGCTTTCAAACAAATTTGTTAGAGTCGTTTCTTTGTAAAATGTTTCAGCCATTCGCGTTTATCCGAGCTTACTGTTAGTTATTATCTGGAAACTTTGTAAGCGATAGGGATATATGTATTTTTTTCTTACACTCATTTTAGACTAGCTGTGCCCCGCGACTCCCGTGGGAACTCTTTTCTTTAGACATAAATGTTTCCTAAATGCGTGCTACCTCTGTACCAGTTTTTAATATAATCGTTCGAACGATACGTCTTGTTAAACTATTATGTCTATATGTCTATTTAAACTAGGTATATGTTATAGTTTTTTTATGTTAGGATATTATTTATTTGATGATAAGTCGCTCTGTATTTATAATTACTCGAAATTATTTTGGGACATACACAGACAGAAAGAAACACCGATGTCAAATTCGAACATACTGCCCGGTTCGAAAAGCAGATTCTGCTGAAAACAGTCGGTAAAAAACTCAGCAGTTGTTCTTTTCAGAATAAAATATTACAACATTATTTATACGTACATATTCCGGAAAAAACAATCCCGTGGTAACCCATGGGATTTTTAAAATATTTGATAAAAAGTTCTGTCTGTAGCCTGGTTTCAAAATGTTTCTACGTTCAAGTTATATTTTTGTATCAGTGAGACAATAACTGTAGTATACGGTTTTCCGCTGTAGAAGCGATGGCCCGATATGCGATGCCCCTCGTCGTATTACTGCTTACCACGCAGGTCGTGAGCGGAATTTCAAAGAGCTTTCAAAGAAATTTGTTAAAGTCGATACTTTGTAAAATACTATAGGCATTATTCTATTACATTCAATCTACTTGGAATTTGCTTGGAGAAGCCACCACCTATATTACTAGAAAAAGCAGTCAAGTGCGATAATTTTCTAAAGCTTTTTCCAAACCATGGTTATTGAGGATTTTTTATAGTGTCGCGGCTTCTTTTTCTATTACTCGTATAAGTAAATAGAGTACCGAAACTTACCTATAAAATTTTAAATGAATTGAAGTAGGTACATCATTTGTAAATGGTACCTAAGTAGCTCATAAGTTTCAACTTTGTTTGTTATTATCTTTTGTGCACCATTTTAGTATTCATCTCAAGTTACGGCGCTATCCATTTTAAGTCCTTATTTCGCAAAAAGTTTTAATAAGTGTCAAAGCCAATTGTTCAGTTTTCTAGGCTTTGTGGATTTTATTTAAATAAAATTCCCCATTTTTTCTATGAAAATACTCTCAAAGATAATTAGAAGACAATTTTATTAGCAGAAGTTATTTGTGTTTACTTATATCTAGATTTGTGTTTATATCAGGGGCAGAATAAATTATACGAAAGTGATAATGATAGTATCATAGTACTAAAAATTCGTATTTTATGTGTTAGGGAACAGAATATTTTTTATGATATGAATTAATACATTTGTAACGATCTGGCTTATTTATACGAGCTACGGGTATGGTGTCAGGGTCATAGATAAGTAATTAAATTGAAGTTTAAGTTTTTTTAATTACTTTTCTTGTTCATCGGAAAGGGTTCCGAAAGGATTAAATTGAAACTAAATTCACTCGAGCAAAAGCTACTTTCAAATACTTTCATTGGAATTGGCATGACATATTAAACAATAGAAGCCTGCGTATAGGATATTTTACCTTCGATATTTGTATTCCACTACGCCCTATTTATCCCCTTCTGTTAAGAGTAGGTTTGACGTGAGCAAACTGCGAATCAACGTGATAATCTAATCGATCTATTTGCGAGTGTAGCACCGTATGGCGCGTCTGTTGTTGATATTTCCTACAAGCATCTATTTATCAAATTATTACTCACCGAAATAGGTTATAGCTATTGTGTTCCTTTGTTATTTGTTACACTGTGGATGAATCGAAGCGTTTGTATTATTATGTTTCCCATTTTATTATTGAAATAGGTAGGCTTCGTCTCTTATCGTGGTTTTATTTTATGTAACAGGGTGAGAATATATACAAAATCTTATTCTAATACTAGCTTTTGCCCGCGGCTTCACTTTTTTTTTCAACAAGTTCGATTTTTCAAAACCTTGTTTTACCCCTTAATGATTGAATTTTCAAAAATCCTTTCTTAGCGGATGCGTACGTCGTAATTTCTATATGTATGCCTTTCAGCCCGATCCGTCCAGTGGTCTGAACTGTGCATTGATAGATCAGTCAGTTAGTCACCTTTCCTTTTTTTTTTTTTTGGATTAAAGAGATTTCCTCTCTCTTCCACTAGTTCCATTTTGAAGTTAGATGTTAACTTAATGTAGGTAATGGTAGGTATTTATTCTTCAACGCGACTAAGTTATGAATTATTATGGATCAATAATGTTGCGAGTTTACGAAAGTTATTACGATGGCCGCGCATAAGTACACGTCTGCATGGATTAAGATATTTTAAATATCCCATAGGATTTGTTTGAGTGCCCGGGATAAAAAATGTCCGCTCCCAGGTCACAGCCTATTTCTGTGCCTAACTTTAACTATTAGATAGAGAGAAGAAGAGATAAAACTGCCACTCTGGCGCTTGTTATATTGTACAGTGCAGTTTTTTAAACGCTGTTAATATTATCTCATATAAAAAAAGGTCAAAGTCTTTACTGCTAGGCTGCCAGCACACTTTTTTTGTAACTCTCATGTAAGTTTAAAATCAGGCTTTACGTAAAACATAAACTTATAATAAAACACGTGGAACACATTTTCGTATGAAAGATCCGTCAATGCCACAAAGTTTTAAATGGAAACCTCGCAACAAAATCCATACAGTACAAGCTGTAGATACGGGTATATGTTCTCGTAAAACACAAAGAAAGAAGCCGGGTCAAGGCCCACACTGTTCCATCTCGTAGAAAAAATCGTAAGGTTCGCTTCTCAAAAGAGTTAACGAGATCTCGGGCTGAATTTGAGACGTTATCTTAGACAAGACTTTAGTATAAGTTACTTTTGAAAGACTTTAAGGACGAAACTGAATCTTACAGAAGCTATAGTTTTAATAGGGTGTGAGTGTAGTACGTTATTTAGAGTTGTATTACATAAGCAATGTTAACACGTGTTCAATAACATTGTTATGTAAAATGTTGTGTAGGTAAACGATAGATAAGCATTTGATATTTTTATGAAAAGTCAAAGTCAAACACAAAAGGTTACGTCGTGTACATGCACATTGCGTAAGTGTGCATGCCTGTCAGGAGCCTAGGTGGGAGCGGTCGGGCGCGAGCAAGCTCTCGTTCACACTTATAAAGATACGACACGCACACAACCATGAGCCACGTGCCCTCGTGAATTGCAAAAAATATGCCTCTGTAGATATGAAAATATATTGTATTAGTAGATTATAAAAGTGAATATACTTGGTTAAAATAGACCAGAAAACGGTGGGCAGAAGAAGATTTAACTCATCTTAAACAACGTGAAATTTGATTTTAAGTCTCCGCTAAGTAACTCTCACATTTGCATATATGAAGGTATTTATGCGAAAGCTTAATCCATTATTCAGGCAGAGCGCCTCTTTTGCGGCACAATAATAAGGAATATTTATCAAAGGAAATGCGTACCTTGCTAGTTATATCGTGATTTACGTTGATCGTTTGGTGCTGCGTGCGAATTATTGCCAGTATACTAGAGGCACCTGCGCCTCCAATTATTGTAGCTTAATACACCTCTTATCCCCACACATTAGTTAATGTATATGCTTACGCCCCCTGGATATATTATTACCTCCGGGATAATATTGCTTTCGATTTATATATCGTATTTTACGCAAGATGACTTTGATATGTAATTATGTATTAAGACGTGAATCACACTGCCAGAGGTAGAGGTAGAGGTATAGAGTTCACTTTCTATTCAATTCAATTTTCCGTTCCGCGTTCTCTGTAATGTATGAGACGTAGTGTATGTATGTTGTGTAGGGGCTCTTTACATCTAAAAAAATAGTTGATAGCGACGATTAAATCAGCAAATATTTGACGTAAAATATACCTATTTGTCTAATAAAGCCGAACAATTTTATAGTTATCTCAAATAAAGTTTTCATGTATTTTTCGGCTTTGGTCCATAGTTTTACATAATATTATTATTGCGAATTTGAAGTAATAATCTAGGAGTTATAAAGCTCCTGCCGACACTCACATAAGTGCACCAATCAAGTAGACACGAAAATCTCGCTTCTCATAGTCAAAAAAATAATTCCTAGGTATTTTTGCACAGGTATATTACAATTATTGCCTTTGCCTGCTAACTAAACAGACATTTTGCACAGTGTCTTAGTACGATTAGATCCAATTATTGACTTTCAATTATTGAGAATTGATTTGGCGACGGAATTGCAGTCGGAAATACCAAATCAATCCGGACAATTTAACGATGACGCTCAGGCCGGAATAACGAGCTCGGCGTAAATTGAGCTGCTTATAGACAGGTATTGGACCAAGACTGTGATGCTTTTGTACTAAAAATCTTAGAGAGGACATACCTATTGTTTAGAGAAAATAAGCTTCTGTACCCGAATGGCTTCAAACAAATGGGCGCCATACCCTTGACTTTGGACTGACTATGCCAGCCTTAGAATGGTTCCAAAGTCAAGGGTAATCTAATAAAAGTAAGTTTAAACCTTGATATGGTGGCAGACTTAGACCAAACAAATGGCATGAGGTGACAGGTCAATATTGGCAATTGTAGCCCAAATTAAATCTATAACGATATTTTTAGTGGGTAGGTAAACATTTCTGTTTCAATTTCTGTGCGTCATAGAAAGAAAATATCTATTATTCTTGTTAACTTCTATCTATTATTCTTGTTTCTTCTTTGTATTTTTTTTTCTTTTTATCTTTGTACTATTATCGATCCACATTGTAGTGTACTGCAGGAGTAAGTATTAAATGTTCCGATTCACGGATCAAGTAGCTGCAACTAATGACATTATTAAGAGAAATATTATACCGATTTGATTCCGATAGACCTGAGTACAAAGGTTTTAAGTTGAGGTTATTATGTAACGTAACATAACAATTTTCTAAATGTAGGCAAAATGTTATTAAATAAAGAGGGTGTGAAGTAGAAGTCTAGTTAGTTTTATTTCCTAGCCAACATAAAACATCCTAATAGACCAATTGCATGTTGTTTCTCAGTTTTGAAGCATGCTAAAGATTCGTGCTCGAATGGTCGGAGTTCATAGTTTGTCGTTATTGCTGGCATCGGTTTCAGGTTGACAATTTATAAGAGAGTTGAATAGAAATATTGTTATAACTTTCCTTGATAAAACTGAGAGAATTTGTGTTGAAGCAAGAGAGAGTCTACCTACGCGATGTACCTAGGTTCAAAAATTACGTAGATAGCTAGGTAGGGTCAAGACAAGAAAATAAATAAATAAAAAGCCGCCATTTTCTTGATCGCGATCAATATACTTAATAGGTATCATGAATATTCATTATTTCTTTAGTGAAGATAGAAAATGGTTTCTTCTAAAGGAAGCCTACATTTCAGAAGAGTTTCCTCAAACTTTGCAGCTGTACGAGATATGAAATAAAAAATTAGGTGGTGGTCACCGCCTGGTGGATTAGAAGGCTTAGCTGAAATAAAAATATTTATCTAAGAATCTGCTTTCAGGTTCATATAACTAATCAATCAGATATGTTAAGTGTTAACATAAAGGGATGGGTACTAGGTACGCATTGAAACCGACCCATTATTTTCTTACTAAAATAGCAACATAAAACGCACATATAAACAACCCCTTATGTTAAATGCATAATTATATTATAAACTCTACGAAAAGTAGGGGGTAAAATATAGAAAAGGTGTATTGTAGGTTTTATTTTTATTTATTTTATTTTTTCATTGCTACAGGCGATCGAGTGCAGGCCTGCTGGCTCCACAGCTCACCTGCCAGAGCTCTCCGGGACCAGCAGCGTCGGCGCCATCCATCCCCCCACCGGCGTCACCTCCGAGAATCGTATCAGCACCGCCCCAACCTCAACCACCTCCCGACCCAATACCGCCACCAGCGCAAGAAGACGGCGTAAGATTACGAAGGGCGCGCACGGTTGCAACGGACTATTTGAAGAGAGAGACGCAAACGTTCTTTGGAGTTCAGAGGGATAATGAGAGGGAACAAAGGAGGCTGTGGTACGAGAGGCGGAAAAGGCATGCGGCGCGGGCGCTCGGAGACCTCAGGCCTGACTTGCCGCCCGATCATCATCCTGACGATGACGATATTAGGTGACTTTTGTGGATTTCATAGAACATACTAGCTTTTGCAAGCCTGATGCCTAGGAGTTCTCTGTTCATCACCACCAGCAACCAACTTATCAAAGGCTCACTACTGAGCGCAGGTTTCCTGTCAGAGGATTTAAACCACAATCTACCACGCTATTCAAGTGCGGATTAACAAACTTCATATACCTTTGTGAATATTATATGCAGAACTCTCAGGCATGCAGGTTTCCCATAGTGTTTACCTTCCCCGTTAAAGTATGATATTTAATTATTTAAAACGCACTTAACCCCGAAAAGTCAAAATTGTGTATCTGGGATCGAACCCCAGACCTCCCGAATAGGAAGCAGAAGTCTCAACCATTTTCTGTACTTACGAGTTAATACTCGTAATATACCAATTGTATTGATTACTTTGGTTATTTTGACCAGTAAATAATGCACTACACCTTTTTAAAATTCCTATAATATTTATGGTCCTAACACCCGAGTCGTGAGATTTTCTCGTAAGAATTCAAATAATTTATTGATGTAAAATAGCATACTCACCTACGTAACGCTTAAAGTATTTGTAGGTATATTTTAGCGATTCCAGTCGCGGTACGAAGCATTTACGTTAAATTTACGATGTTTCAATAATTCATGCTTATGACAAGCGCAAATAAACTGAGCATAATGTCTCCCTGGATAAAGGAGTATGTTATGGCGCTGGGGAAATAAGCCGTAAATCATCGAACTATAACGCTTAGAAAGACAAAAGTCGACGCGCAAAATCATAACTACGAGCTTTATTTTTTTATTGATTGCTCATTATAGAGCTGTATTTTAAGCATGGCCGCGAGATAGTTTTAAAAAGTTTGTCGCCGACCCAAAATTAGTTACTTACATTAGTTTTGGAGCTTAGTTAGTAAGACTAAAAAGATTTATATTTTATTTTTCCCTTTTTAGTTGCTTCTATCATCGGTTAAATTTTTTGTAAAAAGTAATTATTTTTTTAATTTTTAGTGGGTAATTTTTTTTTGAAGTAAATCCTGTTCAATAAGAAAAAAATATCAAAATCATATAACCTAATACAAAGTTGTGCGGGATAGAATCGGGAAAACCGTGTGCGACTACCCTTAGAAGTGGAATTTCTTTTTCTTTAAATGGAACCAACTGTGAGGTAGATTCTATCCATTAAAAAAAGAATCGTGAAAATCGAACGACTCTGCGAAAAGTTATGCGTTACCTCCTCTTTTTTTTCGTCGGTCGAAAATATGGCATCATGTGATATGAAAGGGTGTCATATTTCATCACAATAACCATTAAAAACATAATTATCAGCAGCAGAACTAGAAAATAATTACATGGCACTCATTCATTGATTCATTGGTTGTTTAGAGCCTGCGGTTGGAGCGGAACTTTGTTAGGAACTTCAGTTCTAAGCATTTATAGTTGGATGCCGTGAATACTCAGCTATTTCTATTCTAAGAAAGAACGCCTACGTCTATCAAAATAAAACATTTAACGAGATACTTTACCTTAAACTGTAAGCTTTAAAGATAAGTAAGTAATTTTATTTTTTCTCGAGCTATAAATATTTCTCTTTTGCCCACGAAGTAGTGAAAATAGAAATTGTTTTCTCTTTTTGAGCTTAAGCTCAGATATATTTTCTATCACATAACAGCTTTTAACTTAATTTTTAAACCCCTTTCAGATAGATAAAATAATATTTGTTAGTAATAAAACAGGCTAAGCGTGAGTCGGACTCTAACACGAAGGATAGTTAATTGTACGAGTATAAATTCCTATAATAGTGATAGATAGATGCCATATTTTAACATGAAGGCAAGGTGCCAAAATAATAGCGCACTTCTTCTTTTCTTCTTAATCAACCGACGATAGAAGTCCACTGCCCAAACTGACTGACAAAATATAGGTGTACTCAGTTTTTATTTTAGTCAGGATTCCATGCTTTAATACTACTTCCGTGGGTCAATCTATATATATAAAATTCTAAGTCCTGACTGACTGATTGACTGACTGAGATATCAACGCACAGCCTAAACTACTGAAGTTAGAAACTCGAAATTTTTACAGTTGGTTCCTTTTATGACGTAGGTGCACACTAAGAAAGGATGATTGGAAATTCCACCCCTAAGGGGTTTAAATAGGGGATGGAAGTTTATATGAAACTCCGTCATTTTTCAAGCTGTTTCCATCAAAGTTGGTATTTGAGCTATTAGTTAAAAATAAAGAAGTACGTGTGTCACAGTTTTTGAAAATTCCACCCCAAAACCTAATTCCACGCGGACGAAGTCGCGGGGGCAAAAGCTAGTCTATAGTATAGATTCTATACAATCGGTCCGATGCATGGACGTGGACATAGAGCCTTTTTGTCAATTTGCACGTAGCGTAGGTATTAGGATAACAAACATTACGTTAATATTACTGAGACAAAAGTTGTTTCTAACTCGTGTCATAACCTGGCTGTATTAAAAGCGTTAAGCCTAGCAAACGTGAACTTAATATTTGATGCCGGCCTGACCTGCATTTTAGACGATCAAAATGAGGCCGCGCGAATTATAGAACAGGTTAATAGGCGTTGAAAAAAAGGTTAAAAGCGGGATTTTTGAGTGAAATGTGAATTTTAATAAAGGTCTGCTGTGTTGGCTCTGAGCAGCGATGGCCTTTGTGGTAAAGACTGCAGTCTTCGCGAATTCGATCCGGGGCACCTGTGACTTTTCGAACTTTAAGCGATCAAATATCACATGCTTATACGGTGCAGGAAATCTGTATGCTTGAGAGTTTGCCGTCATGTTCTCAGAGTGTGTAAAGTCTCCAATTTGCATTGGGCCAGCATGGTAGACTATGGGCCTAAAACTCTTTACTGACCTACGCTCAGTGGTGAGACGTTGATAGGTTACTGATGATGATGATGATGATGATAATGATGATGATGATGATGATGACGACGATGATGATGATGACGATGATGATGATGATAATGGTGATGATAATGATGATGTGTGGGCTCTTTCAAGTCTTGCCAGGTCACCTTTTTACTACCGAACCGCAGGCAGTCGGGAGGGCTTCCCTACGTTGCGTCGTTGACAATTTGGGTATCTATAAAGGAAGAGTGAATAGGCATCTTATAAGCGAACGCGTTCCATTTCAGACCACATTATCACTTTTATGATAGTAGTCCAGTATGTGATTGGTGCCTATAATGTAAAAAAAAAATTACGTTGTAGGTGTAATAATAATATTATATTGATCTAGTTATATCGTTGCTTAGGCTCTCGAGAAGGTTTGAATTGCCTATTGTAATTATTGTTTTCCAATGCTTGTAAAGTTTGTCAAATTGGCGCGGTTTTTTTTTCTATGTATGTATACTGAAGTACTGCTTCCATTGCCATCGCAAATCCACTCGCCATATTTTAAACTCAAAAATTTGTTGGCTTATATGCATAATAAATATGACAGCAACAGAAAGACATTTTTCTGATAAATCCATCTTTCATATAATATTTGAAGCGTTGTGTACCGAATGCCAGCAATACGTTTGCCACATAGGGAAATTCTGCATACTCGAGATTCCGAGAGAATTCTTTATCGCGGGTTGTAAAACTCCAATATTCTTTCATGTTTCCTTCACAAACTTTTCGGAAACTGTATCTGTTTTCTATTTTTGTTCTTATTTGTTCATGTTCTCGTACTTCTTTGTTCTTGCTAAGTACTCCTATGTAGATATGGGGCAAGCATTTTTAGAAACTGATAAAAATGCAAATAACCATTACGTTTAAGGCCCAAGACTAATTTGTGAGTAGCTCACGTCAAACTCATTATTTTGACTAATTTCTTAAACTGGATACTTTCACGTTAAGATTAGTATATAAACCTGTGCAGATGATACTGCCATTGGCGCAATTTGAATACCATAAGCCTACTTTGTCGTACTAGTTTACAAATTGCGAAAAACCAAATTAAATTAGAATTTCGCGGGCAGACCCGTCTCTTGGGCCTTAATCATGTTTTGGTATAGGTCGACAATTTGAATCTATTTAATCTCTAATAGTGGTTTTAGCACGGACACGAACCTCTGACTTTTCGGGGATATGTGCGGTTAATCAATAAAATATCAAATACTTCAGCGGTGAAGGAAAACATCGTGAGGATGCCTGCACGCCTATTTGTTTTTCACAACTTTTTCAAAGGTGTATAAAGTCTGCCAATTTGCATTGGACCAGGGTGGTAGATTATGGCCTATAACCCTTCTTGTTAGTAAAATCTGTATTTATTTTCAGTATGTACGGAGCATCAGGTGCGGCACCGAGGGAGGCGCGGGGGCAAACGAGGGAGCGGCCCGACGTGCTACCAGCGCCGGCGCCGCTCGAGCCTCCCGCGCCCGTTCCTCCCCGCCCAGGGAAGGACAGTGTCGCGAGGCTCACACTCACCGGACTCTCTTATGTTGTTTCTGTGAGTTAATCTCATCAAATTATCATACACATAAATGAGGAAGCGGTCCAAAGTGCTAACAGCGATGGCGCCGCGCTCGAGTCTCCCGAGCGCGAGGGAGTGGAATGGACCACTCGAGTTTCTCATTCTCGTTCCTCCCCACCTAGAGAAGGAGCGTGTCGCACACACTCTCCGGACTCTATAGAAGAATTTACAAGACAACATATATTAGAAGAAGTAGACAGGTGAAGCTTATCTCTAAAAAAAAGAAATTACTGACGAGAAAGGTTACTGAGTAAACTGAATACTTATCCAATAATTACGCTACGCCATTTCTAGAAGGTTCTCTAATCTCACGGATCTTCTAGCAGCTAGCAGGTTCGCGAGGTTATAGAAGCCCTCCTTCCTTTCCTTAGTCTTGCAATACAGTCTTGCGTCACTGTGTGAGGGTAAAGATGAACGTAAGGTTCACAAAAAGATGACTTTTACTCTAAGTATTCAACAGACTGAAAAAATGGGATTAGTATCTACCCAATATTTTTATCTAGCTTTAAAACAATAAACAGAATTGAAATGTTCAAATAATACAAGTTTTGTTATTATTCATAACAGGATGATAATATAAGTAATTAAAATCTGTTAAATCATTAAAAAGTAAACTAATATGATGTGCTTACGGTGAGCGAACAAAGGTATCGAGTTCTCATTAAAGTAAAATCCGGGATACAAAATGATGCAAATGAATTTATACATTTTCGCTTATTCCATTTGTATTTAAATCTCGGCACAAAAGAATGATATTAATTTATTTTACCTTTTTACGAATAAAGTGATATTATTAAATCGTACTTTATACTTTTAATAAATAAATAATGATTGTAAAAATGTTATTGGTCTTGTCTGATTAAATCCGATTTTTGCACGTTATGTTTGTGTATTTTAGGTATAACAGTGCCATAATTAGTATGTTTCATGTTTTGCCTTTGTTAAAAATAACTTATTTCTTACCGATTATTATTTATTAAATAGAAACTCGTTCTATAATAAGTAAAATACGTATACGTCCGCTATTAGTTTTATGTTTAATTTTATGTTTTATGATTAAACTAAAAGATGATGATGAATTAAAATTAAAATAAATTATGACGTCACAGATCATTATTTCATAATATAGTTCTTGCAATTCACGAGGGCACGTGAGCTTTACTTGTGCTTACGACGTGTACATGCACATTGCAAAAGCGTGCCTGTCAGGATTCTAAGTGGGAGCGGTCGGGCGCGAGCAAGCTATCGCTCTCTTATACAGATACGACACACACACAACCATGAGCCACGAGCCCTCGTGAATTGCAAGAACTTATACAATACAAGCTCGCGTACTATGCGCAAGTTTTACTTTTGCGATTGCAATCCCCTCTGATTGGCTGATATATTCAATCGCTACTGGCTAAAATGCATTGTTGCAGAAAGAACGCGATAAATTCAGCCAATTACCACGACTTAGACTAGCAATAATTGATGCAGCTTTTACAGAATCGATACACAAAAAATGTTGGTTTTGATTAGTTGGCAACATCCCTATATTTTTATGTTGTAAACTATCAAACAAACACTAACTAGTGGGATACTAGCTAGTACTATAGAAGATACTCCATAAATTGCTTTAATGTGGTAAAATAAACCTGCACTTGTTGTGGCTACAGGTGCCTAATTTACCTCTTAACCTACTTTCTGGTTGCTTAACATTAAAGAGTTGGCCGAACGTCTTGAGAACTTGTAATAGGGTACCATAACAGTTACTATATTATTTTCCAGTAGGAATATTATTCAATACACATTGAACTGATATTAGTCACACTAATATTATAAAGGCGAAAGTTTGTAAGGGTATTTGTGTGTGTGTGTGTATGTGTGTGTGTGTGTGTGTGTGTGTGTGTGTGTGTGTGTGTGTGTTTGTTACTCTTTTACTCAAAAATTACAAGACGGATTTAGCTGAATTTGGAATGAAGATAGCTCATACCCAGGATTAACACATAGGCTATACGGCTTTTATCCCAGAAAATGAAGGAGTTCCTGTGAGAATCAAAAAACCTTATCCACGCAGATGAAATCGCGGGTATCATCTAGTAAAAAATAAAATAAAGTGCGCAATTGCATTTAAATATGGAAAACCTAGCGCTACTACAATATACGCAGCGCAATTTTCTAACAACCTAATTGCGATCCATGTTTTACGAAGTTATTTTTTCCGCCATACATACCTACCTACCTATTGTTTGAATTGAAAAATATTTCCTGTATTGATAAAGTTATTTTTAGAGTCCCGTACTAAAATGGTGGAAAATGAATCCTTATTTGTTATATCCATTTGTGCATCCATTAGTGCATTCCTTCTTTTGTTTGTCCGTTCATCAATTAGTGCGCCCGTCCGTTTGTTCGAACCTCCGTCCGTCCATCAGTCACAACTGCTTAGTTCATTATCTACTAAATATACCTTGAAATTTAGAGTAATTTTAAAACTACGTCCGTTCCCGTTCTTTCGTTATATTTGCAAACTTATTTGCAAATATAACGAAAGAACGGGCATTGGTCGTTTTTTCATCGGGAAAGAGGTCAAATCAATTTCGCTTGCTCTAACGCGTGTTGTGATGACACGAGTACCTAGCTTTGAACGGTAGGTGTTCTGTTTCATACCTGAGCAACATATTTTTGTAGCTCAGGTATGAAACAACTAACAAGACCAATAACGTTAATCGGAAGCATAGTAAAGTAGAATTCTACTAATCCTACATCCTACTAATATTATAAATATAAATACAAAAGTTTGTGAGGATAGATGTATGGATGGATGAATGAATGGTTGGATGGATGGATGAATGGATGGATAGATATTTGTTGCTCCTTCACGACACAACGAATGAACTGATTTGTCTAAAATTCGAAATAGAGATAACTCATACCCAGGATTAACAAGGCCTATTATTTAGGATTAACACATAGGCTTTTTATTTTGCAACAGTGGTGGGCATCAGCTAGTTGAAAATAAAACAAGCGACCTACCGGCATCGAATCCAAAATTAGACGCACCACACTATTCTTTTTAACGTTTATTTTCACCAATTTCACCGAACAGTGATGGGCGATAAACACACGAAGTTCAGTTTACCCGTTTAAGCTTCTATTCGATTTCTTGAACAATGTTATGATAATGCTCCGAATGTAGGAATCCAAATTGAGGTAATGTCTTTTGTAAGAGCGTTGAACTCCGTTCGTACGAACTACTGAAGGATTCCAATTCGCTAGAGCGGTTTCTTTATGTAATGTTACCCAGTGTCATCGATCCAAGCGAGATCTCGTTTTAAATGCCCTCAAAATGTTAGAAAAGCTTTTGCTCTTTTAAAAACTTGTTATCGTTAGGATACGTAACACTTTAGTGATACCTTACAAAAGTTGCCAAATATGGAGGTTACATTAGATGATAGGTTCTGAATCGATCATTTCAAACTTTTTAGTAATAAAAATGTTTATATGGTAGGGAGGGTGAAAATATTGGAAAAGTTTGTAATTCAAAATCATACCTGCTTTCAGATTATAAAATATAAACTCAAATATTGAACATTCAATTACCAATAATTATTATTAGACTGAACGAAACCTAGTTTGATGCAATTACACTGAAAATTATAATCACGTTTGCCTACGCCGCCGCCGGTATTAAAATCGCTGAATCATATTTTAATACCAATATAATAATATTATCCGTATTCGTAGAGTCTGAAATTAATTTTAAAATCTTTATAAAATATAAATTATATTTACCCATTCTGAAATAATAAATACGTAACTGCTTTTGAATTCGAAAACTTGGATACGTTTCATAGAATTTTAGTACCGTATATCTACCATTCGTGCCAAGTTGCATAAATATTAGGAAAACAAAAGCGGAGACGCGCATTGCACATACGTTATTCCACGAATACACCCCCTAATAATTTCTCATTTTAGTGGTCTCCAAAATATGCGACATTCGAATTAGGCTACCATATTTCCGTGCAATAAATTATAAAAGCGATGTCTTTAGGGATCGAGTCAAGCGTTATGGCATCGTAAATAATAACATAGTCCGTGGCCGCGGCAATATCCCAGAAAGGAACTGTACCAAATACAGCCCCTTTTGCTTAAGAGCAGAAAGCCTTAAAAATGGATTTACGAGGAGTGTACTATGAAAATGCTTATAGTAATTTATGGCTTTGTACTCGTGCCGGAATGTTGTTTGGCTATAGAATGAGATATAAAGTCTACACTTAAACAAAATATAGCAGCATCACTACTTTTATATGCAAAGATTATGTGTTCCTCGTCTCAATGCTATATAAAGCTTGTGCAGAGCTTACGAGCATATTCGAGTTTCAATTCTAATTGAAGTCATTAGACACTACTTGTTACCTACAACTAGATAAAAATAAGTAAATGCATAAATGTTTCACATTTTAAAAATCAGAAAAAAAAGTAAAAAATTATTTAATTTCTTGTAAAATTACTTTTATAGCGATAAACTTTTTGAATTTTATTGTAAAATTTTTGATTTAGTAGTGGGTAGAATTTCATTTGAATACTCATTATTTTTAACGCTAGTCTTGTTATTTAAGGCAGGTTTTCATTGATTCAGTAACTGTGGACAGTGTTGGCATGGTTGTATGGGCTGATTAAACACTTCACTTTCCTGGCAGTGCACGATGAGTCGAAAAGATCTCCTGTCTATTTCTTTCGCGAGAGAGCTCCTATCACTCCATAAGATCCCTCGCGTCAGTCAGCGTTGGGCTAATAACCTCGTAACGGCTAGAGTTGCTAACATTTTATTATCTTTTTCACCAGGCGGTGACAAGAAGATCGCGACAGTCAACGTCAGCGCAGTGGTCACGTTCGTTCCGCTCCACGACGAACAGCACGCACGAGGACGTCGACGTCGACGACGTTTTCTTTACGCCGCAGGCGTTGACGTCACCTCTCAACCAGCAGCACCATGATGATGGTGACACTGTTGATGGAACCAAAGGGTAAGTTACTGGAAAGAATTAGCTTATTGACGATAATAATACCTCGGAACATACTTATACGAAAAGAGCCGTCACCCGATTTCAAATCGAATCACAATTTGAGCTCTGTTTTAAATGCTAAGATGACCTAAACTCGTAAATAAGATACCATGCATGCCTGGGGGTACATTGAAGATTCCAGCGAAGAGTATCAGCAGAAAACGTTGATAGATGAGGCAGAAGCCTCAAATACAGTCCACCTCAAAAGTTGTCGTAGATGGCGGCTGGTTTTTCAAGCATTTATAAATAAGGACCCCGGCTAGCTTCTCAAACAGATAGGGGACTTTCCTTCATCTACGTGAATTACATTTAGCCATTTTAGAAATATAAATAACAAGCACTAAATAGCAAGTCACTGATTTTGAGCGATTGCCGAAGCCGATGAAAACTACCGCGGGGGTTGCCAATGTATTTTTTATCTGCTTGTTGCTGCATAACCACACTTTGTAGTTTTGAGGGAACAAAGCAAATGGAACTTGGTTTCATAGTATAGCACAATAGCATTTCTATTGCTATTTCATATAGAACAAAAGCTGCCAAGAAAGGACTTGCTAAATCAATAATAAATAATAAAGTAATAGTTTAAATACTATTTTCTTTGGATAAGATATTTCCACCTTTGCGAGTCCATCTGTCTGACGTGTGTAGTGTGTCTAGCCTAATCTGACCTTCTTTTTGAAATACCCTTAATATTTATTTTTAATGAAACTATCCTTTATACGAGGGGACAAAATGCTTAATGCGCCATAAAACTTTCGGTCAAGCTAAAGACTTCTATTGATTACACTATCCCAAGCCTTAAACGGCAAAATTTATTGCCATTTCGTCCCTTATCGTGGACGAACTATCGATTAGAAGGTTTATTGGATGGGATTAGCATCGAGGCTACTCCTCAGAGACTTTCACTTATAATGTGGCTTATTAATGAAATTGGGGATAGAATTTTGGTCGACTTTGCATCATTGGGTATTTTATTACGATTTATTAAATGTTCAATGTTTTTTGAGATTTTGCACATGCGTACTGTTTAATATTGTAATTGTTAAGTGCTTTTAAAGTTGCTTTATCAGTTGAAAAAGTATTTTATTCTAAATTATGCTGGCATACACTATCGTGTCGTGTCGTATCACACAGTGGTTTCTTTGTGCTGGATTGTGAAGAGAGGTTCAGACTATGTTATGCATAATATGGCAAATGGCACAATAATTTCATCCAGAATTAATTTTTATGAACATTATGCATTCTGTCATACAGTATATTTTGCTCATGTCTTCATCCTCATAAGTATAAGGTTTGGCTAATTAAAATAACAAATTGTTATCGTAAAACTGCGCTTAACATTTATGCATAGTCACTAATTAGTCTCAGGTGAATGCAGGTTATAAAAACCTGTCATCAGTACAACATAAAGAAATTTTAACCATAGTTAAGTATTATAAAAGACTTGATAAGTCTGCTGTGTCATATTTTTAATTAAAAATCTTCAATCTTGAACTTATAAACCTTTGCAAACTTAAAGTTTTTCATTTCCGAGAATATAGAGATTTACTTCTGGCGTTTCTTTTATTTTCCTCTTTGATAAAAACTGTGCAATGAGCAAGATATCTGTTTGTTTTAGAGAAAAATAGAACTTTGAAACGAGTAGGTAGTGTTTTTCCGAAATAAACAACAAATATCAGTAGGTACGTTGCTATTTTGTGTTTCGCTCGTCGTTCAATCGTTGAGCAATGACAAGCTAGTTATTAGGACTAAAGTCTCCTATTCGGAGTGTCGCGGGTTCGATTCTGGGCTTCTGACTTTTCAAAGTTACGTGCATTTAAGGCGCTGGCACATCTATCTCTAGCAAGTTATCTCTTCTGGCAGGGATAAGTGGAAAAAAATCCATTTGGTTCTACTGGTTGCGAAATGTGTAAATCCTGATTCCATTAAAACCCACATAAACGCTTCAACTGCGAAAGCTTTATTAAATTCCATACAAAGCTTTTTTTCTCTTCCTCGTTAAATAAATATACGACAGAATAATACCAGAAGAATTCATTGAAATTAGCAGTATTATCTTATTGAAGTAGATCTAATATAGATTTAAAGACGCTTTAGCGTTCGCCAAGGGAACGAAATTGTTTCAATATTGAATTTATTTCTATCCAATTCAATTTAATAATAGTGGAATCTTATTCCTAAATGATAAAAAGGACAGACAGGTCGGAATTTTTTAGGTCATAAACCTGCAGGTTATAAAATTGTAAGTGGGTGGTTTGACACCCGAGTGTATTTCGCACGTTTCAAGGAAACTGTAATACTAATGTGAATGTGGATTACTATAAAAGGGTTCTTGATGATATCAATAACCGTCTCGATTCTATTTTTTATGGACAGGTTTTATTGAAAATATTCAACGCACAAATGGACGTAATTGCCTTATAGTAGCAGCATTTCAAATAATATTCCGACGAACGACGTATAAAAGTTCGTCTTTTCATCATAACATTTTGAAATTTTGGTTCAGAGTAAACCTTAGTGCACACTTAGGTCGGCGTGGAGTAACGTACACCACAGCCTCAATAGCCCAATGGTTCGGGCTGAAAACTGAAAGGTCGCAGTTTCGATCCCCACCCGATGCTCTATTGTCGTACTCACTCCTAACACGAGTTTTCCGCTTATTTGGAGCGGAGAGGAAAATATTAGTCAAGTTCAGCTTGGCTGATATTCTTTAAAAAAAAGTCGCTGATTTATATTGGTATAATATTATAAGTAGGTTAACTAGTATTCGCTCATAAATGTGTTAGCGTTGAGTTAACTTTAAGAGAAATAAAAAATGCCTATGCCCTTCTCTAGGTCTTTAAGTACCTACTCGTATATACACGTCTGTCTGTCTATCCCTATTTCCATTGTTCATTTTAAAAAATCAAGTTAATCTGTTGCTTCGTTGAAACATACTTTCGTATTTTTAATATTAGTTACCTTAAAATATTTATAATATATTATCAATACATTTTGTACATGTAAAAAGAATATTTGGTTCATTTGCAACGTTCTTTATAAGAATGAAAAAGTCTCAATAATATAAATCTCGAACTATTTTTGGACAACTTGTTACTTTTATCAAGAGGATTGTGGCAACTGAATTGTAAATTTATTTTCCCCGTATTTGCATAATTTTATTACGCAGACATCTTTTGCGAATATTATTTTAGGCAGTTGTAAGAAATTCAAATACGGTTTTAAAATAAAATAAAACCGGCCAAGCGTGAGTCTCACTTGCGCACTGGGTTCTTTTTTAGTCCCTGATAACAAAAGCTTTGCTTTGCCTGTGTGTCTGTTTTTGGCATCGTAGCACTCAAACGGATGGACCAATTTGATTTGATTTTTTTATTTAAAAGTGGGTTTACCTCGAATATTCCTTAATAATGTTTGATGGCTATCTATCTAGTCATTTAAGGTTTATCAACTCTTTTCTCTGCTAGTCTAAAGACCTGAGTACACAATCCTTGACTTGTGTATTGTATACCTGAGTACGTACTAGGTATCACATGCTGCAATAATATCGAGAAATATATAAAAATACTTCAACCAAATGATCAACAATTATTGCTTATTAACTTTCCATTTCACATAAGGGATGTGCTTTAGAATTTTAATTTACACTTCCACAAACTTCCACAGAACTCTAAGAAAGCGATACAAAAAGTATTAGTATTATATTATTACAAACGTCTAAGTTATTTGACTGCTAAGTTGACCTTTGAAAGAAAATATGTAGTATTATTGCTACAGGTTCAATTACTTACTTCGTTGAAAGTAATAAAATTGCCGTTCTTCTTAATTCTGAACTTATTCATGAAATTTCCATTCATGAATTTCAAATTCTGCCAATGTGTTTGCTTTGTATTGTGCTCAAATCAAGGCTCAAATTGACTAGCTTGTTAAAAATAAAGAAGTTAAAAAAACTAGCTGATGCCTTAGAATTTTTACGCGTGAATTAGGAATTCAAATATTAGGTGGGTATGTAAGTTGAGATTTCCCGGGATTTCATTCTTTTGTCAATTCCGGAGTCAGCTAGGTATAGAAATTAGGCCTATGTTTAACTGCAACTATGCAAGCTATTTCTGTGCCAATAAACTTTGTTTTTGCTCCATCTAAATCATATTATTAGTTGATACTAAATCTTACCGGTGATACGAATCCCTAAATTGAAAAAATGTTCATAAATGTACCCCCAACACTTTTAAGACCATTCCCACGACAATACGCAAGTACCTACTTTATATGACGTTTTTTTAAGATTATTAAGCAGAGGCGTTAGAAGCTCTACTTTAATATTACACAAACTTTCAAGTGGATTACGTGGAAATGTTGAAGTTGAAGCGAAGTCAATAATTGTGCCCCGGTTTCGAGCAGGCGTCTCATAATAGCATAATGTTTCTTTATTAATGCCCTATTGTCAAAAACAAAACTTCCAAAAATAAATATACTACCCTATTACTCTATTATTATACCAATTATTTTTAGATCTAGATGTTGAGTAATTGTTTCATCGTAATCTACTAGTAGGCACTAATGGGCACGGTTTCTAAGGCTAATCTATAGACCGTACTCTCACTCGGCTCAAACTCAAGACAGAGTTAGAATGAGACAGATTTATGTCAGAGCATACTTGTGTCTCGTTTTAACCTCTATCTAAAGTCTGAGCTGAGTAGAGCACGCTCTGTAGATTTCAGCATGAAAGGAACATAATTAAAAGGGCTTAGCCACGCTGGACAAGTGCGGAATAGCATTTTTCACACACCTCTGAGAATAAACCTGCCTGCATGCATACATAACAATGCAAGTCTTTTGACCAGATGAGAAAAAGAAAAAATCTTTTTGTTTAGCAGTGGACGTCGTCTTGATCAACCGTTTGATGTCCAAAGGTCTCTTGACAAGCTGGACAAAGGGCTTTTGCATCAACTCTCCCACAGGACTTGGTTTCGCCTGTGTCACTACCAACATTGCGTTTCACGGGGTGGGGTCGCCACTCCAGCACCTTGGAACCCCAACGACTATCAGCTCTTTGAACTATGTCGCCCACCCATTTCCACTTCAGTTTCGCGACTTGCTGAGCTATTGGGTGAATTTGGTTCTCCTAATGATCTCCCAACTCCTCATTTCTAATTTGATACCGAAGGGATACTCCGAGCGTAGCTCTCTCCATCGCCCGCCAAGTGATCCTGAGCCTTCTTATGAGGCCCAGTATCTATTGATTAATTAAGTTAAAGAAGAAGTAACTGGGTGGCAGTATTATACTGTAAATAACTACTGTTCAAAGCGATAATTGAAACCGATTTTCATTTAAATCTCTATCAAGTCTCGGAGTATAACTGACAGATATATCAGTTTACCCAAATCTCTGTGACAAGGGTCTTTGAATAGAAGATTTAATCGGAGCGACTAACGTATGCATCACTCCAGAAATTACTCGTCCGTGAAAACTTATTCAAAACTATTAAGTAGGTATTTATTTTGTTTCGGATACTTGAATACATGCAACTAATGTTTTAACGGAGTAGAGTACTCTGTGTACCTAATATTTTTTGTTTCGTGGGCCTTTCTAGAGAAACGATTAGAATCGTTTACCTAAGTTTTTGTATCATTTATACTCTCAAAATAACACTCGCTAACTTTTGCCCGCGGCTTCGCTCACTTTGAGTACGACTTTTTAAACCCCTATTTTACCCTTCTTAGGGCTTGAATTTTCAAAAATCCTTTCTTAGCAGATGCCTACGTCATAATAGTTATCTCAGCCCGATCTGTCCAGTGATTTGAGCTGTGCGTTGATATATCGTCACTTAGTCTGTCTTTTGTATTAAAGCTATTATTGCGTATTCATTTTAGTAAAGTAAATTATATCCAAACAGGTTATTTAATCCATACTTGAATACATACATAGTTCAAGTTAGATCTTGTGCATCACCTTTAGGTTTCTGCATCCCTTTACGTTCCGCCAAGCAGACAAAAGGCCATGTTTCGTGTGAATAGTATTGGATGGCTTTGTTGGGTGCAAAGGAACCCCAACTCATAAACGAGTTATCCATTGACAATTCTCCAGTAGGTAGGTACCCACCCACACGTTCTAATACATTCTATTGTCCCATGTAGGTATATATTTCGCCCGAATTGTGAACGGCCTTATTACTTCTGAAGCTTTTTCTGAAGTAAATAACGGTTTGCGACACGCGCAAATGAGTAACGCGGTGAAATATGATAGTAATTTTTATTAAATTAAAAAAAAATTGTAATGTAAAACAAAAACAATATGGATTACTTATATACAACAGAATGTTACTACTAACAGCTATAGAATGTAATTATAAATGAATAAGTTATCCAAAATTCGATTAATAATAATAATGTTATTGTAGAAGAGTAATTATGATTTTTGGCAATCGAAGCACACCGCTCGCCAACAAGTACAATTTCACCCTCACAACCTGGGTGGCTGGACCACTTCGATCATCCGCATTTTTTCCACGCACTGCGAAACTGTGGAACCAAGTTGCTACGACGATGTTCGCACTTAATTAAAACATGCGGTTTTTCAAGGGGCGAACCAACTTTTTGAAAAGCCGGCAACGCATGGGTGGTGATTCAGGTGCTACAAATAATGTTCATGGGCGGCGGTAATCATAAGATCAGATGACCCATCTGCTCATTTGCTCGCTGTAAATATAGATATAAAAAAATACATACAATACCAACGAAGAACATTTATTTGTGATGAAAAATTTTAAGTATGTCTTTATTATTATGTCTTATCTATTTTGGCAAACAAAAATCCTTTCGTAATCATGACGTTAGGTATATATTCTCTGCTACCCCATCGATGCATCAGTGCCTACCGCCATAACGCTGTTCCCACTCTATAAACATTTTGTTATTAATTAGGTACTATTCAACGCACATATCGTTCTGTGGAAAAAAATGACTTTTTTTTCTTTTTAATAGAGCTCGATCGCCGATCGGCTCTTCCAGTGTGGAGTATAGAAGGCCAGAACGGAGCGTGTCTTGGGAAGCAGGAGGCGTTCGGATCCGTACTCCCATGCTCGAACCTTTAGCAGACAATTCGAATAGAAGGCAGTTCGGAATGGGCGTGGTTGGAAGATTTTTCAGGTAAGCACACATACTTTCGATTCAAATGCACTTTTTGCCTTTAACTATGAATGGCCTCTGAGTAGTATATGAATGACTTATTCTATTAATGACGTATTTGGCTTTAACTATTTTAATTTATTATGATTATCTAGATAAATCATTTGTTTTTTTTAATGATAGGTATTTATATACACTATTCTTACGTTAAACGCATTTTGTACAATAGTAGGTACCTATCCGTTTGGTGGTCGGTTGAAAATATTATGCCCCATTTCAGTAGCAGTATAAATAACAGTTTGTTATAACTATTTCCGCAAAAAACGAATAAAAAAGTAACAAGTATTGATTTTTTATGTGAATATGCATGCAACGAGGTCATTTTGTATTCTACCTACTTAGTCGCAGGCCATTTAAGCGACTGCACGATCACGTATCTAAATTGCAACTTCATTATGCAATCAATGTTCCCTAGGGATAATGATTGCTAGAAGCCATCTTATAATCAAATAAAACAGCTGTTGTTTTGCTGCGAATTATTTAGACTTTGACTCTACTCTACTACCTACTACACTCTCCGATGCTGAGATCTATAGAGCGTGCTCTGATTCAGCTCAGACTCAAGATAGAGGTTAAAACGAGACACAATTATGCTCTGACATAAATCTCTCTCGTTTTAACTCTGTCTTGAGTCTGAGCTGAGTGAGAGCACGCTCTATAGATCTCAGCATCGGAGAGTGTAGTAGGTAGTAGAGTAGAGTCAAAGTCTAAATAATTCGCAGCAAAACAACAGCTGTTTTATTTGATTATAAGATGGCTTCTAGCAATCATTATCCCTAGGGAACATTGATTGCATAATGAAGTTGCAATTTAGATACGTGATCGTGCAGTCGCTTAAATGGCTGGCTTAAATGGCTAACAGCTGTTTTATTTGATTAGAAGATGGCTAGTCGGTTTCTACACGCCATCGTGCCGGAATGCTAATTTGCTTGGCGGCACGTCTTTGACGGTAGGGTGGCTTACCACTCTGAAATTTGAATCTGATGCGTGCCTGGAAAAGAACTCCGGATCCCCCAAAAGGAGGTTGAAGTGCTAACTACTAGGCCACTTATATCTATCTAGGCTTTCAAACTAGCATAGGCTTTCTAGACAAAAATATCAACCCATCGTGATTGGCCTAGGCAATCCTTTGGTATGTCTAGAAGAGAGTTTGCGGATCATCATCTGTGATGTGAGTAAAATTCTTAGTCCAAAAATAAAACTCTTTAACAATTCAGCTTTGAGCTGGACTGTTCGGAATCACGTATTTGAACGTTGCGCCCGTAATTTTTTATTCCTTTTTAATTTTCATTCTTTGAAGTATTCAGCGATACCTGAAGAAATTTAGAAAACGAATTCAAAATCTGTTTTAAATTTCATAACTTGCTTCATTTTCCGCACGGTACGGAAGATGATATTGTAATATATTCTTTGAACACGGAAAACTTTTGCTTTGTTATTTGCAAATTTTATAAATAGGTAATGAAAAGTCTCTTAAACTTTAGAACAAAGCGAATTGTAGTTTATTTTAAAGATAAAAATGTTTGGATTAATTTTATTCAGACTTAGTTAGAAATATTGTGAGTAAAATTTGTAGCGTCAATAAATTCCAGATAAATTGCATAATTGCCTACAATCCTATTAATAATATTATAAATGCGAAAGTTTGGATGGATGTATGGATGTTTGCTACTTAAACACGCTGCAACGACTGAACCGATTTGGCTGAAATTTGGCACAGAGATAGATTATAGACTGGAATAGCGTATAGGCTAATTTTTTCCCCGGAAAATAAGAGAGTTCTCGTGGGAATTCAAAAACCTTAATCCACGCGAACAAAGTCGCAGGCATCAACTAGTTTACTATATAAAAAATAAACTTTGAGCGGGTGACCCTATTTGAAATATTGATTTTGGTGAGTAATAAATATTATGCATGCAGGCGTGCCTATGATTATTGAGTGTACACTGTACAGGTACTTAGGTGCACGCTACTTAGCAGGCAACACGATTGCGTAATTAATGCAAAGTCTATTATTCAATCGATGGTCGCATACAGGCTTTAGATGAAAGTAACGAGGGTATTTAATTGTTGTCAATATGCGGATATTCATTCATTATAATTGAAGATTACAATAAAAATTGTAACATGTAAGAATAACATTTTTAAAAACAGAAAACCATTCAGTCAAAATCAAATAAGTTACAACTTGTTTTCTGTTTCTTTCCAAAAGGAAGGTATGCAGAATGTATGGAGCTACTGGATCGTGACGGCATATTGCAATAGCGTTCTCTTTTTCTGACAGGACACTTAAAAGCTCTATATTTCCGAGACTAGTTAAGATATTATTAAACAAAGAAAAATGATTCAATTCAATTCAATTCCCAATCAGTGGCTTTCAGGAAAGAAAAATGATTGTGTTATAATATTAAAAACCTTTATTTAATGTCAAGTTCCCAATTATATGTACCCAATTATGTTATATTCAGTACCTTTAAGGCAAGAGTGGATAGACATCTTCTAGGCAAGCGCGCTGCAACCTAGACTACATCAGTGCTTTCCAATATTGATTGTCATCAAGTGTTAACCTATTTAGTATATAAAGAACAATTGTTTAAAAAAATTTTTTATTGTTGACTAAAACCTAACCTCTTCTTCGTTATATTTTACCCAACGGCCATTTATTTATATTCGTGTCCTTTTAAGGAACGGAACCTTCCGCGCGTGAGTCTGCCTCACCCTTGACCGGTTTTATTTCACATTTGTTCGCCCGTTCAACGTTTGAAAAAGTCCCCGTAAATAAAAGCTCGTCTACATTGTTCGTCTGAAAACTACCTTTAAAAAAATGAAAAAGTTCGCTGTCTGCCGCGGTGAATCATTTTCAGCATTTTCAGGATTACTCGTTGGACGTCGAGTCGTCCGTGATATCGATCCGTGCCGTAATTATAAAGAGCGCCCACAAAGCACTTAGCCGTCTATAGAAATCATCTGACATTTCCATAATATTATTCATATTTTACAAACACTTTTTTATATTAGATGATTATCCTGATACCCATGACTAACCATGACATGAATTTAAAAAAACACTTAATGCCCGTTTTCACCAACGTTTCCTAACTTTTACGGGCTACACTACGCTTTCGTTTTCACGAACCTAAATGTAAAAATGACATTGGGTAAAGGAAAGGTAAAGGATTATATTTAGGGGCTATCTACGTAAAGGGACTGGCTAATGGGATAATTTACGTATGGTTTATGAAAACAAGCATTAGAACGGAAAACGTCCACTTATTGAACTTACATAACGGATTGGTGTTTTAAGTCTACCGATTAGGCTATACGTTGTCCGTCAGCCAACTAAACTAGATCTGAGTGAATTTTTATTTTTCAAACTAATTCAGCAAGAAATCGAAACCGGTATCTCCCGCATATGAGACCATATCGTTGTATAGGTACGCCACTGCGCTAGAGGGTAGAGACGTCATTAAATAGTTTATTATATTTTTATCGTTTATTTTAATAAAAAACAACATTTAAAAGTAGACCAGTCTTCTGGCGTGTACATTTTTTAATTATCACGATATTATTAATAGAAAATAGAAGATAATTAGTAAACGGTGAGGCGTTGGAAATTCCTATTCTAAAGGCTTTCATAAAATAAATAAGGTAATATCGCAGCTGTTTTACCATTTTAGGTATTTTTTAAAACGATTCGTTAAAAACGTAAAATATTGGATGAAAAAATATAATTTAAATAAAATCCTCGACTAATTTATGTTTTAATATTATACGCATTATTCTTTTAAATTGTTACACAATAATAGTAATTAAATAATAAAAGGACTTTGAACCGTGCATAATTCACCTGTCTCAATTTATTACCCTGCTTACCAGATATTCCAATTTTAACTTGCTGTAATGGCTTTTTAAATTAATACCTCGTGGACATGGCATTGGCTGTAATTTATGAGATGTTTCCCAATTTTACGTGACAATTACTTATTTACAGTTATCTCGCTAATTCGACTTTTACTGCTTTATAATTTTTCTTTTTTGTTGAGAGGATATTGTTAATTCATTGTTATTGATTGAAATTTTAATATAGTTCTTTCATTTCACGAGGGCTCGTGGCTCATGGTTGTGTGTGTGTCGTATCTGTATAAGTGTGAGCGAGAACTTCCTGACAGGCACGCAATGTGCACGTACACGACTTAACCACAAGTAAAGCGCCCGTAACTTCGTGAGATAAACGCACATACGTGAAAAAATATTATTGTAACGTTAAAATGTCACTAGAAAGATTGTGAAAACATAAAATCAAGTCGGTACAGGAAGAAAAAATAAGCCAAAGAATTCATTAAAATAAATCTAATAAACTACAAACCTGATATTATTTCTTTACAGGAGATCCCTTCGTAAATCAGTCACGCATCAAGAAGAGGTGGCGCGTCAGCTAGATGAGCTCACTGACTACAGGCCGTACTTCACGTGGTGGGTCAGTACGGTCCAAACGCTGGTGCTCCTCCTGTCTCTGCTGTGCTACGGCTTCGGACCAGTCGGCTTCGGAAGGCATACGCATTCCGGACAAGTGCTGGTGAAGAGTCTTAGCTTACAGCAGGTGAGTTTTATACTGTTATCTTAATCTTCGTCGCATAAGACGTCCACTGTCTCTCATTGGATAGAAGCAACAATTACCATGATATTAAAAGAAAATGCAGTCTCTCTATAAAATAGAATAGAATATTTTTTTATTCAAATAAACAGTAACAAAATGCTTTTGAATCGTCAAATGAATCTACCACTGGTTCGGAATGCCGTTCCAACCGAGAAGAACCAGCAAGAAATTCGACGGTAGCAATCGTCGAGTTTGACGGATTAGAGGACTAATCCGTCAAACCAGAAAAAATCTGTATTATGAAACGCAGTGTTAGCAGACAATATTATTACTGTCTACTGGTAATCCACGCCTACACAATTTCATTGAGTTTAACGGGCTAGTTTTTAAATAAGAATCAATTTTTTTGTATGGAGCACGTTAACAAGGTAGTTGCCTAAAGCAAAACTTGATATGTAGGAATAGCTTTTATTCTGTGGTACTATGTAACACTGTGGAAACTTTACATTTTAGTTTTATACTAAAATGGTAGCTACGTAACTTGTATGCAACCCGCGGGAGCAGTAATACCGTAACTTAGAACTCCTTTCTTGGTATAGTTTTAAATGGCGCACCCTGACAACGTAAAGCTTTTAGGCGAAGCACATTACAGCATTTAATGTGGGAACACCTGGGAAGGCGACTGGATGTTACATAAATTAAATATGCAACATTAGTCTGTTTCTAGCTCAAACTTTTTAATGTTACAATTTTACTTTTGCTCTATTTTTTAAACGTTCCGCATGTAATGTGTATATCATTTGTATTCGAAATAGTTTTAAAAGACTTATTAAGTGCCGATTTCACTAACGTTGCGTGAAGTTTAACTGTGGAATTTTTGATATTTTGTCAGATTTTCTATACAAAACCTGTCAGAATGGCCCAATTTATTCTTCGATTAAACGTGACTAAGTATAATAAAAATAGACTAATTTTGTAACTATACAAGTCGTACCCGAGTAAAACAGTGCCATGATTATACTGGTTGCATTTAATGCTAAACAGCCAGACTGATTCTTTTCAAAAACAAGTCCTCAGCCCTCTTTTTACCAGACAGAGGCAATATACCTCGATAAAATGACAAATAATTTTTTTTTAGCCCTAATAATAGTGTCACTTTATATGAGAGAGGAATAGGTACTTTCGTCGTTTACTGGATTGAGCCATTTCAATTGCGACTTCCGGCCTTGACGCTGTTCCCATGATACATGATCATAGTCGTATTTGCATAGCGTCACCTAAGTGCGACTGGCTGGAAGCCAGCGCTTATCTATATAAGAAGAAAATATGCCATCTTGGAAAAACTTGTTTATCTTCTTTTTTATCAACCGATAGACGTTCTCTGTTGAACAAAGATCTCTTGTATGGACTTCCGCCTTCTGACGCCTGAATTAAGCGGTTCCCTGTAACTCGTCTGATTTCATCAGACCACCTAGTGTTCCTCTTCATAATAATCTTTATTCGTCAAATATAAGTGTTTTGAGTTTCAAGTTCTTCTAGCCTTTTACTAACGTTCAATTATGCGATCACAATTTTAACAATATGTGTTCTGCTCTGATAGGTTGAATGGGAAGAACCAGCTTCATTCTGGTTGGGACCCAGGGCGGCCGATCTTATACATTTAGGAGCTAAGTTTGCACCATGCATGCGGAAAGACGCGAGGATAGCAAGGGCGATAGCTGCTTCAGCAAGAAGGGAAAGAGACACAGCATGCTGCATACGAAACGATGACTCTGGCTGTGTACAATCTTCAAAAGCCGACTGTTCGGTAAGCGTTTTAAGCTATTCTCTTCTATAAATAATATTTCCCTTATCAGAAATGTACGCACTGCTGGTCTAGTTCTCCAAAATGATCTGAAGTATGTCAATTTGCATTGGGCCTTCCTTGTCTGAGAGGAGACCTGTTAACCGTTGAAGGGTTTATGATTATGATCATGAATCAGAGACTATACAACTACGCAGGCTTTATTATTATAGGACATATTGTTACCTACATACAATAAATATATCCTATTGACTGCGTCAAATAGTAGAGATGACCACAGTGAGGATTCACAGATTTATAAGCATCAAATTAAAATTATATTAGATTTGTATGATTGAATTTCCAATGCAATCTAAGAACCTCCGTTCGATCTAAATGACCTTTAGATTATAATTCTATTTGTTCCCGATATACAAGCACTACAACTTTCTTATTAAAAAATTATCACGAACTTTAAAGCAAAAAATTTTACGATAACAGCTGTCATAAAAAGTGCTATAACTTAGGGCCGGTTGCCTGAGTGGCCGGCACGGTTACGTTACGGCTAAGTTAGGTTTAAAGCTAAATGTGACAGCCGAAACAAGCAAATCGCGTTGCACGAGTCCTTTTTTAGTTAACTTTTGACTTTAACTTTACCCTTAAACCTTACCGGCCGAATGCGAGGGTTTACGGTCAAGTTAACCTCGAAATAAAACTTCAATAGACATTTTTCAATATTTTTGATGGATTGTGACAGTTTTTTATTTTATTAAAAGTACAAATAAAATAAATAATCTTATCTACGAGTATTTTCCGAAGTGTTTATTCGCAAAATAAATTGAAGATGAGAGTTCCAGTGATGAAGAAAATATAATGGGTAGAATATCTTTTCCAAGGAAAAAAATCATTACACAAATAAATCAATGTCCGTAGCAGATCAAGTAAAACAGAGCAGCAGGAGCAAATGCAGAGTTTCTTGTCGACTCTTCACCAGAAATCGTCGATTTCAATGTGGTGCAGAAACGGCTCGAGGGATTAATGATGTGTATGGTGGCGGTGTCGCAAAAGAAAACACAGTGCGTTTTTGGTTCCAACTTTTTCGTTTTGGAAATTTCGACCTGCAGAACAAGCTCCGTGGACAGCCGGGCACCAAATTTGATAATGAAGAATTGAAGGCTCTTGTGGAAGCGGATCCATCGCAAACCACGTCCGAGCTAGCTGCTCGTCGGCTGTAGTGCTAGTGATAAAACTGTTAATGTGTGTTGTGTAACGGGACGAATTCCATACATTAAATATATTTTGAAAATTTTATTCGGAGGATGCTTTAATTATAGTATCGATACTGAGCCCAAAACAATTTTTTTTTGAATTTTTTGTCTGTCTATCTGTGCGCGCATCACGCGAAAACTACTGAACAGATTTAAATGAAATTTGGTATAGTGATAGCTGATACTCCGGATCAACATATAGCATACTTTTTATCCTGATAAACGAAAGGGTTTATCCGGGATAGGGGATAAAAGTTTTTGTTGATTTTGTTCCATAACTTTGTCCACTGTAAACTGAATTTGATATTTCTTTTTTTAATATAATGTGTGTACTATTAGAAGTATTTTTTCCAATTTTGGTGAAGGTCTAATAAGTATTATCGGAGATAGAGAACATAACTTCTCGTGGAGTTGCAAGTCACTCTATAAACTTTTTCCACGTGGACGAAGTCGCGGGAATTAGCTAGTTATTACATATTTTAATTAACAACAGCTCTTTAGATATTGTCAATAAGTTATGTACTTAAAGCTATTGAATATCTAATTAAATTATAACATTGTATCAGTATTGTAAATAGTTAGAATATGTTTTTTAATAAAAGAAAAACCTCTATTTAAAATCTTTTATTTAGCTTACAATGTATGTATGTACAACAAAGTACCAAAAAATGGTTTATTTCCTTACTATTTCTGTATTATTGTTAATAAATGTGACTTCCTGACTTTCTTTTAAGTCTGAATATTCAGTTCCAATTGACTCCTCAGTCACCTGTAAAAATAAATAATTACAAACCAGCTTTTGCCTGCACCTTCGCTCACATCAAGTTAAATTTTTTAAAACTCTATTTTCCCTCTTTAAGGGTTGATTTATCAAAACCCCTTTTTTTAGCAGATGCCTACTTCATAATAGCTATACATATCTGTATGCCAATCAGTATGATCCGTGCAGTGTTTTGAGTCGTCAATGATTTACAGTCTTGATTTTGGTATGGTATTTTATTCATAATTACCATTAATTACCATAAAATATTTGGTAGGCATATTGATTTTGTTTGTGTATAATGTAACCTGTGTCACCTGGACCGACCTGGACTGAATCGATTGATACCTCATTCATTAAAATCGGCTCAGTAGTTAACACATTTTTATCCCGGAAAATGAGAGCTCCTGCGAAAATTAAAAACCTTTAATCCACACGGACGAAGTTCCGAGATAGTCTAGTTAAAATATAAACAGGTACTCACAGTTTGTGGTTTAAAATCATCATTTATTGATATATTTATAAAATGATCCTTCACATGCTCTATGGGGCACATGTTAATAAGTATAGTTGGGACCAGTGTGTGTGAACGCTTTTTAATAATACTGTAAAAAATTCCTTTTTCCGTGATCAGTGTCACTTACTTTGCATTAACATGCATTTTATTTTTCTTTGTAATAAAACTAAATAAAATGACTATTTCGACAAAAATCTTTTAGTTGACAATCCAAGAGAATGTAATCACTCCGTGTTGACAATCAACAAACACAGATGAAAAGACAACTATCACATAATCACAGACTAGAACACTGACTGTTATTTCAGCATAATGTTGCATGTTGATAAAATAATTCAACATAATAAGACTAAAAAACCGAGAAGGGAATCATTATTTACTGGCAGCTCCATTAGCTGAAGTTAATTTTGACGGGGGTCAAAATTGGCGTTGTGCAACGCCTATAATGGAGGTCAGAGCTCGGTTACGGAAAAAGTTAAAGTTAAATGTAGCCGCGGTTACAACTTTAACTTAACTTTAAACGGCCACTCAGGCAACCGGCCCTTAGTAATAAATACGACTTTAAAATTTTGTACATTAATATTTAAAATTCTTACATGCAAACTACAGATTAGAGGATTAGTATCAAAGGTAAGCCGTTAATGTATTAAACCATTTGCCCTCGAGTTATAAAACCTAAATTTTGTAGCTACATTAAGATTATCTAGACTGCTAAGTCGCATTTACCGTTTTGAAGTTTGAAACGTTATTTGAAGTATTATTGCACGCATTTCAGAACACAATATCAACGTGGAAAAAGTGGTCTTCTGGTGAATCGGGTCCAGGTGGTCGAATATCGGGTTCAGTTTGTGGGTTGGATCCTAAGTGAGTAACAAAGTGATCTTTTTGAGTTAATGTGCTAATCCATCAATCAATTATTATCCTAATCCATTTCGATGTTGTACTTAGGCTCCTAATACTAATGGAGATGTGACTGGTACCTTAGAGCCAGCAGGCAGTCAGAACATCTGACTTGGCTTCGACTTGAAACAGAGTTGAGACGAGACGCAAATATGTCCTGCAATAAAAGTTATCTCAATTTAACTCTTTGTTATGAGTTTAAGCAGTGTGATAATGCTATTTTTATATCATCATATCAGCTTTAGTACATGTTCACGCCGTTCACACAATTACACATTAATATATTTCCATAAGTCCTGTCCTGTCCCTTTCCCTCAACTCAGGACAAAAAGAGAAAGCGTCAAGAAAAAGAAGATCCAACGCCTAGTATGCCCGCTAATGTCAACGCCGCAACACGTAATTTTTGCGTGCTCAGAACAATTACCGCCCCCTTTTTAAAAATTTTGTTATATGGTGTTTGGTGTGTGAACCAGTGCTGTCGAAGGCGAGAGGAGACTGCAGGTGAGTCCTGAGTTTCCCACCCACGCTCACCAATTTTCACACCAGTACATCTACCAAAACTAGTGTCATACTCGTAATATCAGAGCATGACAGACAATAGAAGCAGTTTTGCTTCTGTTTCTTATTTCCCGCAGCAAAAAGCTCATGAAGCTTCAGAGGTGGAGAAGTGCCTTAATTTTCCATATTTTTACAAGTACTTTGGTTACATTACAGATTTTGCGAAGCGCCGCGATCGATAGCGCCTCACGAATGGCCGGACGACATAACAAAATGGCCGATTTGTCGCAAGTCAGTTGGAGACGGTTCAGCGGCAGCCGGCCGAGCGGGTCATGCAGCAGAGCATATGGCGTGCGAAGTGATCGGCCATCCGTGCTGTATAGGGGTCCATGGCCAGTGCGTTATCACTACGAGAGAGCACTGTGACTTTGTTAAGGGTTATTTTCATGAAGAAGCGTCGTTGTGTTCACAAGTAAGTTGAGGCTACTGTATAGTGTATACCTACTTTGTAAGATAGGAATTCGAAGATTTATGGCCGAATACTGAATCGACTTTTTAAGGTCTGCATGAATTATTAAGTAACTGTTGCCGTATGAAGAAAATGTTAAAAATACATCAAAGAGAACGTAAAATGTTAATCTTACGACACATCTGCGAGCGTAGATCACACACATTTTTTCAGAAAGAATGAGACCTTTTTGAACACCGTCGTTACTACTCAAGAACTAAGAAAATGCGCTTACCTTCTCTTATTATCTTATGCCAATATTTCAATGAAGATTTCAGTGACGTCATTCGGCGTTTTATATCAGCCGAAATGTGACATCATCGCTATCCTAAGAAACGATCTGTGAAATTATTTATTAACCTTCTCTAATGTCACGTTACAGGTGTCTTGCCTGGATGACGTCTGCGGAATGTTACCGTTTATGCGTCGCCGTCGTCCCGACCAACTGTATAGAGCGTGGACTTCATTGTTCGTGCACGCCGGCCTCCTGCACTTAGCAGCCACGCTGGCTCTCCAGTGGCTCTTCATGAGAGATCTGGAGAAGATGGCAGGCCCCGTGAGGATAGCGTCTATTTATCTCGGTAGTGGCGTCGCTGGCAACATGGCGTCTTCTATCTTCGAGCCATATAGAGCTGAGGTAATTATAACTTCTCACATCACTGCAACTTTAAAAGAAGCCTCTAATTATGAGCTCTAATCATAGCTATATATGTAACTATACAGTTTTACACTTGGGTGAAGTTTAAAGAGCAATGTTATTTAGGGTATAAAAATGATTTTCAAGTATTTTGGGCTTAAATAGTGTATTAAGATTTTTGTTTAGGAGCCTCCTATGAGAATCAAAAATACCATTAGCAATGCAAAAATATAAGCTTAGTTAAACTCTTATTAGTAGGAATGCTGGATGTAAGCAAGGTTAAACTTTTAAGGGAAAAAGCGTCACTGAAAATAAGCAACTTGAATATAGCCGTTTTGATACTACTATGATTTTGCCTTATCAACGCACTAGTATCACAGTACAGTTGTTCAAGAGTACTAAGCCTTGCTAACCAAGCTCAATTTCTTTGCAGGTGGGACCAGCAGGATCGCACTTCGGTTTGCTCGCGTGTTTGATAGTAGAAGTTATTGGTGCGTGGCCGCTCTTGAGGCATCCTCGACGAGCCCTTTTAAAACTCATCGGAATTGTGATAGCGCTCTTCTTTCTAGGCCTTCTGCCTTGGATCGACAATTTCGCCCATGTGTTCGGATTCGTGTTTGGGTTTCTGCTCGCGTACGCGTTGCTGCCGTTTATAACTTTTGGGCCATATGAGAGACGGAGGAAGATTGTACTGGTGTGGGTGTGTCTGGTGTCGGCCGCGGCGATGTTGTGTGCGTTGATCGCGTTATTCTACGCTGCGCCTGCTTACGAATGTACGGCGTGTGCTTATTTCACGTGTTTGCCGTTTGCGCCTGACATGTGTGCGTCACAGGACGTGCGGGTGCGGCAGCTGGACGGCGTATGACGGCGCGCGGCCCGGGCGCCCCCGCCGCCGCCGCCCCCTCGCCCCGCGCACCCCGCGCGTCCCTCGTCATTTCAGGCCTGCCGCTACGCCGCACAAGCATAAGTTTCACCACACTAAACAAGGGACGATTACTTTGCTGGTCATTACCGGACTCGCATGTTTTTTAATTCAAGGAACAACGATAGATACCTAATTCATAAATGATGTACTTAGACAATTAAGCATCAAAATGCGAATCTACGCTTTACGCACCGCATGAGTAAATAACCGAAAAGAGATAACGCTATACAGCTGTGTTGAAATGACTAGGACTAGGTTATTACCACCGCAGTTGTGCTTTACATTGTTATACAGCCTATAAGTTTGGGTCTGTAGGTATACGCGTCCACTCAGGCCTGCAAAGTGCGTGTGCGTCAAAAGCGTCAAAAGCAGTTTGTACAGCCAGCCCAAGTAGCACAGATAGCTGTATAAATACTCACTTTTAGACCTATTTGAAACTCTATGCGTATTAAGACTCTTTTAAGAGTACACTGGTGATCCTACAGCTGCATAATAGCTGTCAGTGATATTTAAACAGCTTAGGCTGAATAAGGGCTGTTTAGTGGATAAAATTACGCCAAATGCTGTATAAGAGGTATTTGTGAACTCTTATTACACTGACTTATTAAGGGGGCACGTGTGAACTATTATGAAGTTAATAGCTATATAATGGATGATATGTGACCCACATTACAGCTTAACATGAATCCACCATTTTATTGTATAACCTCATAACCTATATAAATATACTGATTCATTTTTCAACTTTTATGATGTTTTGTGGATGAATTAGAAATGGATTGCATTAGTTTTTACTTCTCGATATCATAACAACAACTTTTTATCTTATAATTCTTTTCAAAGCACTAAAAATTGTTTATTCAAGTTTTCATCACGGCTTATTTATATCACGAAACTAATTAAAAACCGAATATTTTCGTGGCGCACTAAAATTTTCTTAGGTAATATATATGTATAATGTCAGTAAAATTACATTCCCAATCATTTTTCTTTTATAAACATGAAAACAATGCACTTAACTTTGAATATATAACCACACGTATTCAATCAGATTCAATTCACTCCACGAAGTATATTAATTTGCTAGATTTGTATTATCTATGGTTTGCTACTTCACTTTTACGTCACGTGACATATTTGCTGAATAAAGAGTAACTTGTAATCTTTTACTCAACTTAAGGCTGTATAATTTGTGCCCATTTAAGAGGTATAAGAGCTGTATACGGCCGTATACAGCCCTTATGCAGCTTTTTTATACAGCTTTAAGCGTGACGGGAATTCGTTATTCAGCTGCTAAGCAGCCTTCGTGTGCTACTTGGGAGTGGACAAGCTCAGAGTCCGAGTTACGAGTTTTTAATTTTAGATAGTAATAAATCAAAAAACGGATTCTAATTCTAAGAAACAAATAGGTTAGTATTCCTTTTTTAACTTATTCTCTTGTGACTTCCCCAACAAAAAGCAAAAAGAATATGAAGGTTAATAGAAATCACAGAATGTAATTTAGTTTAATAATTATGTAGAGCAATATCATGATGATGGTATAATGGCAGATATGATATATCTATGATGAAAATATGATTATGGAATAGCGGCTTTGAGGCAAAGCCCTGTTCCATTATTTACTCGTGTGGTAAGCCCTCCGCATTTATTCTGCTGTTGAAGTTCCTTGCGTCAGAAATCTCGCGGGCTCACCTGAAGCCAGCACCCACTTTAGTGTGATGAAGTCTTACACCGCATTTGATCAGTCTTGTCTTTAAATCGGCGCGCACAGAGCCCCTGTCTTCATATAATTTAAGTACAAATTTACTTCGTCTGTTATCTTTGAAATTGACAATTTTAAAGTTGTACATTGTGTGTCAAAATAATTAGTTCATTTAAATATGTGGTGCGGATGGAAAGCGTATTTTAAAGCGAGGGCAAAACTGATTGGTTATCATCCAAGTTCGGAATAGGTAGTGCATTTTGGGATGAACGATCTCAAACGTTATCATTAGTTCGGATACGACTGTGGGATTCCGGGATTCAATCCCGCATTTTCCATTAAGTACACGCAGATTTCTTTTTAAATTCACCAACCAGGTGAATCAAACCAGAGAGCCATGGTTAGGAATATAATTCTAATAGTGTGACTGAGCCATTTTACATTTCAAAAAGTCTTCATCGTCATCATCAACATTATCATCTCAATCGATAAACCTTTACAGCTGGGTACCACCACTACCTCCCGGTACGGGGTTGCCATTTCAGTAGTTTGGTAGGTACCCCAACGCCTATATTTATATAATCAGTTCTTCGAGCTATGCTAAAAAGTCAAAAAGTAGTGTGATTGAAATTGTTAATTAAATTGATATATTTTAGATTTAGAACTTTAACGTTTCGATTTTATTTATTCTGATAGTATTAAGTTCTTTAATTTATACTAAATCTTCCTATCTATTGAACTAGTGGGATTTAGTGGCATATCTAGGGTTGCCAGATTTTTTTTCAACCTATAAGTCACAAATGGTTAAATGGGCAAAAAAATACGGGATTTCAGTTTTTTACCCGGGACAAATAAAAAACAAAATTATTTAGTGTCATTTTTTATATTTTTCCGAGGATCGAGTCAGTTTTAAAATTGTCATTCTGACACTAACACTATCATTAATCGATGCGGGCTGCGAGTGCAAGTTAGTAGCGAGACGAGTACGTTTTACGAACGTTACGCAACGTGTGAATAGTTAGATCGATTTCATAATGAATAACGACCTACGGTTCAAATACGGGACAGAGTCAGTCCCGCCGGGACATTTTAAACTATGCTTATAATACGGGATGTCCCGGGAAATACGGGACGTCTGGCAACGCTAGGCATATCCATATTTTGATGACGTTATGAAATCCCGCTGAATTGCATTACCTATTCCGACCATTGGTTATCAAGCACGATACCTGCTTTCACTGCCATCGCCAGTCTTGTGACCTCACAGTATTATTACAACGCTCAGTCCGCGATCGATGCTCAAACAGTTTTGTTCGGATGCAATAAAACAAAAATGTCGGACAGAGTACGTTGGTCTCGTGAAATATTGTTTAATCATTTTTGCACAACAACAATCTACATAATGTAACTATTTATTACGTTATTTTATATAACGAGTATTCGTTTGCGGTGGTAAGAGATCAGTTAAAAAACACTTATTAATCATTATAAAAAACTCTCAGTGCTTTCAATTGGATATTATGTCTAACCAACCCTTAAAATGTGATAAAATACATTAAAAAAAATTCGTACTTTGAAGCGTAACGATATTTGTACATAATATGTAAAGTATACTTTAGAGTTATCCCAAGTAAGATGTATTTATATTAATATAAAATTGCGTTATGTCTGCCTGCCTTCGACGGGAAATTTATGCCATATTTTGTAACTTTGGATTTTGAAAAATGGATATTATTATGAATGGATGGACATACTTTTATCTATATTTCTAATATTTTTTGAGTTGATATGTTTTAGTAAGGGTGCTATTACAAATAAATAATTAGGTTACCTGAGACCTTACCGAAAATAATTCCTGCAATAGTACCTACCTAACCTACGCACCTAGAAAAATAGTTACTTGGGTTAAAACTTGTTACCGTTAACCTAATAGCTGTTTTTCTAATAAAAGCACCCTCACTTGAGCGTTAAGGCTGTATTTAATGGCCTGCATCTGGCTGTAATCTATAGATCGTAAGTACAGTCCGCGCGCGAGCTACGAGGAATCTTAAGGAATGTTGACGTAAGAGCTAGAGTTGTTATTTAGTCGATTTTACGCAATCGTGAACTTAAAAACAGAACTCGATAAATGTACTCGCGTCAAAGTCGACACTAGTACTGGGAGTGTGCGGGGTTTGAAGCGACGACCAGTGGTCTCGAACGTCGTAGAGCGAGATCGGTAGAGTTGCCAGCTAAAATCGGTATATTTGAACCCAAAATCGGTAGGTATTTGACAAAAAAATACAATATTCAATCAAATTCGTTTATTTATTAAAAAAAAACTTACAGACTAATTTATAATAATCATACTTAAGTATAATTATTTTTTATACCAATATTCTTTGGCCATCTTCGAATTAATTTCAAAATCATAACAATTAGCTGTATTAAAGAGTCGTTTTGCTTGTAATACTCGTAGACCATAGAATCAATCACGATTCAGTAGACAGCCTATTTCGCTGTTTTGTTTTCAAAAGATTAATATGTGAAAATATGTGTTCAACGTTATCGGATGAATGGGGAAGTGATAAAATATTAAAGATGAAATTAGACAACAAAGGAAACATTTGAGTTTCGTCGCCACGCTTTAGTAAACTTACTTCATCCCAAAATAGTTCTACATCATCTGGAAATGTTTTGATTTGTTCACAATTTCTTAAAATGCGCCACTCTGTATCAATTTCCTGGAAATCATTGCTCTGGGACAATAATTACACAATATTGGGAAAGAGCCTACTCATAAGAACTATTGAAAAGTGTAAAATCGGTAGAAAAATCGGGAGAATTTCCATGTATACTCTGAAATCGTAGAAAAATCGTTTTATTTCGGTATTTCGGTAGAACAGAGCTCATATCGGTAGAAATACCGAAAAATCGGTAGGTTCGAGACCACTGGCGACGACGGTCGGGCGCGGTGCACACCCGCCCGCTTCTTCAGACCCCGATTCCTCGGAGCTCGCGCGCGGACTATACATAATCTATTCAAAATCATGACAGAGTTAAAACGAGACAGATTTATGTCAAAACTTATTTGTGTCTCGTTTTAACTCAGTATCAAGTCAGAGCACACTGTGTAGATTCCAGCCCATGCAAGAAGCCTTGTACATTTACCTTCCTGGAATGCTCCCCATACAGACGCAGTTTTATTTTTTAAAGGATTGACTCAAAAGTCATAATTGTGTCATTTATTTATTTATTTATTTATTTATTAGCAGTTTATAAATCATCAGTAGGGAGTATGTATTACTTGTTATGTTTGGAAAAAAAAAATTGGCTGTGGCGTTTCCCGGAATAAGGCTTAATATAAAAATTTAGTATATTACTAAATAATGTAAATAGCGTAAACGAATATTTGGTAAAATGTATTCGCTATTATTTCAATTCATTGAAAAATTATTCCAATCTAATCTTTAAGTCTCACATATGAATTTTAGTTACGTCAATTTATATAGTTATATGATGAAGTCTGCGTAGGTTAAATGGTTAATTTATAATGTATGCTAGTATATTTCTAACTATGTATCATTAGGACGGATTTGTTTAATTGTAAAGTCATTCATGTATTACGTGAAAAATGTTTTTTTTTTTACCCATATCTTGTCCGGAGGGTGCTAATTTTACAATCATCAAGTAACTTTGACCAAGAAGTGAAAATATCTTTGTTCGTCAGTTAAACCTTACTGATTGTTACCGATGGTAAAATTGGCTCCACTATTAATCAGAGAAATGTCGTCCCTGATTCAGTTTTTATATTAAAGTCCCTCATGCAGCCGGATTCAATAACCTATCCTATCCAAAAACAAACTTAAAGTCGGATATTTTATCCAAATTAGGTGTGCAATATTATATGATGTCATAAACATGTTGTGAAATGTGACCTGAATAAAATTGATTTTGATAACTGTACTATCAAGAGATTCATGAAGACTTTTTTCGTCTAGGGAACAGAGACCTTGTATAACTTATCTGAATTTTGATCTAGATGTGCGATATGTTAGGGTTTACCTTAGAAAAGGTAAGGTGAAGCTAGAGATGTGAAGTTATTGGCGGAAAGCGGCTGAATGCGGAACCCTCAGGACTCGGTGCGGTGGGTTCCATTAGGGAAGGCCTTTGTAGTGGCCTTTATAAGGCTTTGATGTTTGGGATGAAATATAAACCTAACCTAAGTAAAGTGAAAAGTAAGTATTTACCTATAACACTATAATTGAAAGAAAGAAAGAAACGAAAGACAAAAGTCGTCAAGCAGAAGGAGCGCCGGAACAACTAAGTCATGTGTGGCACAACCCGGAAAAAAGGTCCCAACTCAGCAAAATGCTGCATGCTTTGTGCATGCACAAGAGCATACAGCGCTGATTTTCAGCCAGAACCCTGATTCGGGTAGGAATTGCTAAAACAGATTGCAATCGGTACGTGGATTCATTATCGACACGCTTATACATTATCCGGATTTTTCGTCGTTTAATTTTTTACTTTGGATTAGATAGTTAATTGAAACCGGCTGTAAGTTAATTTTTTGCGATAGTAATTTTTGCCACAAAGCTAGCATCAAAACGAAAGAGATGGATGTAAAGTCAAATATCTGCGGAACATGTGCGGAACGGACGATTTCGCTATTACTTCGCTTCTGTTTGATTGCAGATATTTGAACATACATCTATCCATTTTGTTTATTTGCTATGATTTTGTAGAACCATGTAAAGTCATGCCATACTCTGAAAATTATTCCTGAGATGTTTTCCCTTCATAAAAGTAATACATGAACGATCGAATTCGAAAAGAGTTAACATGATTGCAAGTGTCAAGTAAGTCTCGTATAGATTGGGAAATGATTTATACCGAATTTATTAATAAGCTAGTCAAGCACTTTAATTTTTACTTAGATATATCTAGTTTTGCAGGAATCATTTGTAACTTATGAAAATTTGTTAAAAGCACAAAAATGTACTGAAAAATGTTTTGAAAATGCTGAAACAGTGTAGCTGATACATGTAGTTATCGGTTGTGTAAATATTACAAAAGGGAAATGGGTATTTGACTGTTGTTAAAATGTGGATATTCATTAATGTAACATGTACAAACACAAATGTAACATGTTAGAATAACATTTGTAAAAACAGAAATAATTCGGTAAAAAAACAAATTTATAGTAAAATATAGTCATAAACTGTTTTACTGCGACTGTATTCGTCTCTTTCTAAAACGAAATTTTGTAGGGACACTATATGGAGCTACTTAAACGTGACGTCATGTTACAATAGCGCTCTCTTTTTCTATCTGGAAAATAAAAAGCTCTTTATTTTCGAGACGAGTTAAGATATTAAAAAAAAGAAAAATGATATTGTGTTAAAAACTTTATTTTAAGTTAATAAAAAAATTTTTGTCAAATACCCAAATATGGGAAATGAAACTAACTGTAACTTCAAAATTGGAATACAATATTACGCTCCCTGATTGACTGCCTCTGGACGTAAATTAAAATTATATCTATATAAATATTCTTTTACATGAGATTTTTTGTTTAGGGCCGATTTCATCAACGTAAAATAAGTCTTAACGTTATGATATTTTGGGAGATTTTCAATACAAAAACTGTCAGAACGTTAAATTCCTCAGTTAAACGTCTCTCGACGTTGGTCATATCGGCACTTAGTGTTTTTAAAAACGTACTATACTCTATCAAGCTTATTTCTGCTTGTGGCGAAATTCGGAACTATCAGAATCAATTCTGTGTTGACCCTTAAATGTTAATTTTTTTAATAGATAGTGGTCATTGGCGCCTCTACTAGTGCTTGTAGTGCTTATGCACTACAAGCACAGGTTACCAAGCTGTGGCCGTATATAATTTTAACTGTCATATTTAAGTTATCAAATTAAATCTTGAAAAGCGAGCAAACTACTTATTCATAACGAACTCATGTGTTTTTCACCAAAATCATCAATCAAAGCTAAGAAGTTTTTCTCTCAATCATTGATTATCTGGAGTTCTATCGCAAAAATATTTTATATTTATATTTACTTTAAAAATAATTATGATTATATTTGTATTTATATCGCACAAAAAATGCAGAACAACTTTTTAATAACAGCCGAATTAAAGGTACTCGCCTCTTGAAAATACCAAAGCAAAAGCGCAACTGTTATGCGATTCATCTTAAAAGATTTGAAACAAATAAAACAGGGGTACTAGGAGGTTTATTTGTTTTAAAAATTGTTAAATTATGTGTCAAGTATAAAATAAATGTTTTTTTTGTAGACGTGTTAAAAGTGTAAAAGCCGACGTTGAACTGATTATGAAAAAGTTAAAATTATGTACTTATTTACTAGTACGTCATATTTTAAGGTAGGTAATTGAAAAAAAATTAAACACTTATATATTTTATACTTTTATTTTATTGCTAGGCCCAAAATATTATTTAAACATCTAAATTTTTGTGTAATCCAGTAGATAATGCTTATTAATCAAAAAATGTTATAGGTATGGGTACATTAATCTTATTTTAACCAATTGCATTATTATTTATATGCACCTATATTATATGACTTAACAATTTGTGCTGTATCCATAATATTAGTAAGTGCCACAAACGTTACTTCAGCTCCATTAACAATTAATTACATTTATTACCAGCATTGTTTAAATAGTGTTTTAATTATTATTGTAAAAAGGGTTAACATTCGTACGATTAGAAGAATTTGCGATTGTTGTAATTCACATGTACCTACAATCTACATATTTCAAAATGTTACGATTTCAAAAAAAATAAATAATGTTGTAAATGTGCGTATTTTTATACTAAACAATAAAAACAATGAAACAAAATGTGTCGTGTTCGCGAAACGGTCGAAGTGTTCGCGTGATGCGTGTGTTATCAAAACGAGATTTGATCGATCTTCATTTTTGTTATAATTTCAGCAATGTTATCTCAAAGTGCCCTTGCGGTCGGCGGCCCGGCGGACTGTTTTCAGAATTTAACTTAAGGACAAACATTGGTGGCATTTGGTATCTCTCGATCGAGAAAATAGCCGTAGATTTATGCGATCGACTGTTATTAATAGGTCTTCTAGGGAAACTTATAATTTTCATTCGGCGAAAATGAAGTTGCGTTTTTATGTACGACAACTTACTTTTTAATACAGCTTGACAATTATGATAGAGAATCTAAGCTTATTTTCTCGTTCGTGAGATGTGAAACGCCACATTTAAAATACATATTGTACATTGTGAACATACAAGTAATTGATATTCTAATACATAAGGAAATGGTTAAGTAATCTTATTGTAAACTAGTATTAATCGAACAAGAAACCTTATTATCATAATATGTTTGTGTTTTATTTTTGAAAATACTTCAAATTGCTGCATGTCTGAGAGTTCTCTGTAATGTTCTCAAAGGTGTCTTGAGTCTGCCAATGATTCACTTAGCCAAAGTTTCCACTAAGTTGTAACTATGGCCTAAACCTTTCTTATTCGAGAGGAGACCTGTACCCAGTAATAAGCAATCGATGGTGATGATGATGGGTGGTGGGTTGATGATGATGTAGGGTACGTAGCTACTTCAAGTTACTAAAAATGACTGTGAAGTAATAAAAATGCAACTCAAAGTATACTTTTTTTTATTATGAGATAGGCTTGCGCTTGACCACATAAATCAAATGATGCAAAGCATTGATGAGGTCTAGGTTGGATCGCGCTTGCCTAGAAAATGTGTATTCGCTCATTTTGAAGGTACTCAAATTATACGTGGGCGGAAAGACAGACGCTGGAAGTGGGTTCCAAACCTTAGCAGTGCGTTTCAGAATCGTTGAACTTTAAGCGTTTCGTAGGAATAGGTACCACGTAAGCGGGCCATCGCTCACGATTTCTCGAAGTTCTGTGGTAGAACGTTAAGGGGGGCACACAAGGTTGTGAAGTTCCTGAGCGCACTCTCCAAAGTAGGTACATATGACAAGTAGTGATGGTCAACTCGAGTAACTAACTCGAGTTAACTCGAGTTGGGCGTAACTCGAACCCACTCGAGTTGAATTCTCTCTGACTCGAGTTCGTAAACCGAATGGAACCGACATGGAGCGAAGTTTGCCGATCATTTGAGTGAGACTATGTTCATTCATTCAGTCATAACCAGAGATTTTTCATCTATGGTCATAACAAAGCAAGCAAACAAGTGTCTATGTGACTTATGTAGATTTGACGTTAACTTTAAACTGCCGGTTCTTGTTGTAGATTTTCGTGTTTTATTTATGTTCTGTTTTTGAAAAATGCCGGGTCCTAAAAGAAAATCTTTAGTTTGGGATGTATTCGCATCGCCCGTGAGTGGACGTGTTGCGTGTAAACAGTGTTCAGATTTATTCAAATATAGTGGAAATACGACCACATTATTAAACCACATTAAAAAAAGCTATGTATATATATAAAGCTAAATATTGTGATTATAAAATAATTATGAGCCTGTAAATGTACCTATGTACATACCTGCATCATCATAATGTTAAATAATATTAGTCTGATTTTATTTTAAAAAGACTGCTATATAATTTCATAGTTTTATTGATAATAAATATAAATATTTTTTAAAATTAAAATTCAAGCCAAAATACATAAATAAATGATTCTATTTCAAACAATAATTTTCTTTCTTACTTTAGTTAGTTACATATACATACATACAATACATTATAAATAAATAATATAAAAAAATGAAAGAATTGTAACAGATAAAAATATCATTTGTTTGTTCAAATTTTTTAAATTATTAATGCAAAGCTGATGGAATAAACTGGTAAAAATTCAAAAAAAGCATTCACTTGTCCATCCAGTTAACTCGAGTTACGCAACTCGAGTTCAACCCGAGTTATGTGGATTTTAACTCGGGTTAAATCGAGTTTTGTTTTTTCCGAGTTGGCACATCACTAATGACAAGAATAAAAAAAATTTGAAATGATACGATCTAATGTCGTCCTATAAATCTTTGTATCGAATGTTGAAAAAACTTTTAGTTAACAATTGTTTTCTTTTATAGAGGTCGATACGAGCTCATTACAACATACAGTTGCAAATCAATTTATCGCTCTACAGCACTGCTTTGTTGTTAGGGTAATTCCGTTGACCATGAGAGAAGAAACTGTCCAAACCACCAATGTGAGAAAACGACGATTCTAGAACCAATTCAGAGAAGTTTTCGTTTCGTTTCATAAAACCTATCAACTTACTGGGAAAATTTTCAATAAACACTCACATCTCTCGAGAATCGTGCCCGGATTGTGTTCTTATGTTATGACTTGTGTTGAAATTATAAATTCCTGTTCCAAGGTGATGACCGTTCCCAATTGATGACTTGATGATTTTATGATAAGAAAAAACCGTTGTATGCGATCGAAGACGCTGAATCATTCTGAATTTGAAATAAGTCTTTTTTGCTATCTGTCAATGTCACTGTCACTGTCACATAAGACACATAAGTCTTTAGCTAGACCATAGATGTGACTATGTCTATGGTCTAGATTCTTATTGTTTACAACAATTCCCAAATTATGACCGTCGGAAAATAGGATGTAAAAATCGGCTCTTTTGTTCATATTAGTGTATGGTAAGTAGACCTGCCAGCTCGGCCGATCTTGGTTCGTCGTATAAGTATTTGTACTAGATGATGGCCGCGGCTTCGTCCCCGCGAATTAAGGTTCCTCGCTTACCACGGGAATTCTTTAATTTTCCGGGATAAAATGTATGTATTAATCCTGTGTGAGCTAGAATAGGTACCTATTATAACTTTATTTGCCCTAAACAAACCTTAATAAATTGACACTATTACTTTTACTAATTTTATAATTTACATTTTTTAACCTCTACCAAATTTTCTTCATTGAATTCATGCATCACGAGTATCTATGTACCTAAGCTACAATAATAACAATATTATAGACAGTTATCTATCACGTTACTCAAAGATCACGTTTTATTGTATCGTGACATTGTTGTGATAAAAAATTGCGTAGAAATTCAATAAAAAAGAGCCTTTTAGAGTGGCCCGTTAGAAAATATATTATCTGTTAATTTCGTCGTTATTGACATAGCTCTCCTGCAGGAACATCCACAGGCCGTTGCCTTGTGCGGCCTATATCCAGTTTAAAGCAACATCTCAAAGGTTCTCGTTCCTTAGTTTGAAATATATAGATCGCATTATCGTTCTGCTCAGGCTCAATACAGAATAAAAACGAGACAGTTTTATGTCAAGACCTAATTTCCTTCTTTTTTTAACTCTGTCTCAAGACCGAGTGAAGTCAGGGCACGATATTTAGATAACCATGTAGGTCACCATTACAGCACCTTGGAAACTAAAACAATTATTTACGCATCGGTTTATTACCTATGCACTCTGTCCATTGCCACTTACGCTATAGTCTAGTATAGTTCTTACAATTCACGAGGGCGTGTGAGCTTTACTTGTGGTTACGTTGTGTACATGTACATCGCGTAAGTGTGTGTGCGTGTCAGAACCCTAAGTGGGAGCGGTCAGGCGCGAGCAAGCTCTCGCTCACACTTATCAGATACGACACACACACAACCATGAGCCACGCGCCCTCGTGAATTGCAAGAACTATACGCGACTTCACGACTCGATGATGCGTACGTCGGATGATCTCCTATGGATCTCTTTATTGCTGGTTTCATCACGCAGAAAACCTTCCAGCACCAGTTTTCTACATCGTCTGCCGGGTTGACATGGGTCTTCTTATGTTGGCGACATGGTTAGCGAGCATATATTTTCAGATCGCTAGCAACGCATTGTTCGAAGACTTTGTCTTCAGGATTGAAAGATTTTGGACAAGAAGAAGAAAATATGTCCACAAACTCAAGTCAACACTCCATTCGCCTTCATAATTCAACAGAACGGTAATCTGAAGCGACCAGAAAGTTATCAACTACGAGATCTTACTTTGAGGGATTTCTGAGGCACAGGGGTGGGCCAATTGAGATTTGAACCTGCCACCTCATTGTCCGCCGAACAAGCTAGCAACTCATAGATTAACTATATACAAGCGCCATATCTATAGATGAAATCTGTTCAATCTCATCCCGTGAAGCTTCAAAGGTTACTACTATCCATATCACATCTTATCTACAAGACGTATCTGTCTATTAATCAAAACAATGTTCTAGTGTGAGACTACCTACTACAATTTTTTTTCAACTATTTAGAAAGTTTAGAGTTCCTCATAGGTAATGGAGCAACATAAAGTTTGCTGGAAAAAAAAAATACTACCTCTACATTTACCTATAGTAGACTCAAATAGAACTTATGTCACTTATGAAAAGTTAAGACTCTACCGCCGGTAAGGAGAGCATCACTGAATTGGAGAGAATCGCAAGAAACTCTGCACTTTCAATAGACAACAATAAAATATGTTACAATAGCAATATCAATGCAACAAATCATGAAACTATCTTGCGGGAAGCTGAGTTTAAATCGGATTGCTACCATAAACTTTGCCATTGAGAAATTCATGAATTGCATAACCCGATTTAACAAACTAGACGTGTTTTCAAATTGCTTAAATTTATGTAATTCTTGTTTTTCTCATTTACCCTAACTATTAACAAAAAAGTCCAATATTTAATCTCAATGAGGTGTGCCAATAAAATTATTTCACGTGCTGAGATTGCATTATGTTTTACCTGTAAAGTGTAAATACTTAAGGGTAAATACCTTCTTTACAAGTGCAGATTGGCAGAATTCACACAGCTTCGAGAAAATTATGAGGAACTCTCAGGCCATTCAGATTTCCTCAAGATATTTTAATAAAAATAGACCAGACACTTATTTCTACAATACTGAGCGCATAGAAAATAATTTAGAAATAAAAGTACCCAGATACTTAAATTCATGACATGACAGAATTCGTACAAAATATTATAAATGCGAAAGTGTGTTTGTTGGTTGGCTTGTCCTTAAATCAAGTAGCAATGATTGATGTGAGTAAAGTAAGTATACTTAAGTATAGTTGAGGACCTGGAAGATGACAGAGGCTACTTTTTTACCGGAAAAACAAAGGTTTCCTAAAGGATTTTATAATCTAACTCCACGCGGACGAAGTTGCGGGCAAAAGCTAGTTAAGTATAAAGTGTAATACTCTTAAGCTAATTGGAGTATCCGGGCCAGAATCATCACATTAAACTATAAGGATTTCCGTATTATACCGCGGTGCTCGCATACCTATGATACAACTAGACAATGACAGTCGTTTTTTTCTTTCTCCTCTAGACATTATTTGCTTTTGCCCGCTACTACCTACCTACTTACCGGAATAAAAGGTTAACAGCCAAAATCTCCAAAAACTCAAAATGTCAAAATTTACACAAGGTATATGAAACATTATATTATACAGGGCGTCCCACGGCTATGCCACATGGAGGGGAAGTACCTTAAATATTGTAGATGGAACATTTTACTGAAAGAAGACTTCATTTTAATTTAAAAAACAATTTAAACTGCATTCATAGATTTTTAAATAATTGCCTGGTTGAACCGGGACTCGAACCCGCTATACGAGAAAAAAAATTAACCTGTATCTTTATCATACCGATCGGAAGGCTTCATCATAAGGATTATTTTTTGTTAAATAACATAGCATGAGAAATAAAAGGAAGACCATGAATTTTAGCCTTTGATGTAAAATTTTGTTCAGAAAAATGAAAAGCTGACATTGGCGTATCGACATACAACTGACATGAACTATTACTAATGAGTACCCACTTGAGAAGTACGCATCATTTCCCGATCCTTACTATCCTTACTAATAAGTAAGGACTTATATTACCTACCTATAAATGCGAAAGTGTGTTTGTTTGTTGATTTATTGGTTTGTCCTTCAATCCCGCTGCAATTCGTAGCTCTGTTGCAGCGGGATTGAAGGATCGCATTTATAGGTAATATAAGTCCTTACTTATTAGTAAGGATAGTAAGGATCGGGAAATGATGCGTACTTCTCAAGTGGATACTCATTAGTAATAGTTCATGTCAGTTGTATGTCGATACGCCAATGTCAGCTTTTCATTTTTCTGAACAAAATTTTACATCAAAGGCTAAAATTCATGGTCTTCCTTTTATTTCTCATGCTATGTTATTTAACAAAAAATAATCCTTATGATGAAGCCTTCCGATCGGTATGATAAAGATACAGGTTAATTTTTTTTCTCGTATAGCGGGTTCGAGTCCCGGTTCAACCAGGCAATTATTTAAAAATCTATGAATGCAGTTTAAATTGTTTTTTAAATTAAAATGAAGTCTTCTTTCAGTAAAATGTTCCATCTACAATATTTAAGGTACTTCCCCTCCATGTGGCATAGCCGTGGGACACCCTGTATATTTGTTTGAGTGCAGATATGATTAAAACAAACATATATCGATAGTTTGATGTTATATTTTGAAGCCTCAATAGCCTAAGATGGGGACTGAAAACTGAAAGGTTGACGATTCAATCCCCACCCTCCTAAGTTTACGTTTCTTTGGCGGGTCAAGTTCAGCATTGTTATTCTTTAAAATAATAGTAATAGGAAAGTTAAGAAAACAATTTACCGTGATTTTTGTCTGGTGGGAGGCTTTGGCCGTAGCTAGTTACCACCCTACCGTCAAAGACGTGCCGCCAAGCAATTTTGCGTTCCGGCACGATGGCGTGTAGAAACAGATTAGGGGAATGGGTTGAATCTACACTGCCATACCCCTTCCAAGTTAGCCCGCGATAGCGATGACTTTGAGATAACTATCTTGTCATCGAATAAAAAAAAAAAGAATTTTGATACGGAACCAAAACAAAGTTAGTCTTCGAAGTAGGTGTGTTAAAGGGGCGAGAAAAACAATCAATCAGCGAATATACAAAGGATCCCAATGTAGTTGATAACGTCAATCATATTCATAAGCTATGATAATGAGAATCATAGTGCGAAACAAGGTATTTTACGTACCACAAGATCGACAAAGTTTAGTGTCGGCTCGCAGTTCCTTCAACACCCACATAATATTACAAATTATTAACAACATCTCAACAAAAACATCGCAAGAAGTAAGTAACCTGAGTATTATATTAACATCTAGGTGAACTATTTCAGAAACAAATAATTGAACTGCTATATAAAATTATTTAATTATATTTTCATAAAATAGGTTGATGCTTTTTTTACAAAAAATCTATTAATAAATGAAATTATTTGGTTTATTGAATTATTATAATTATTAAATTGAGAGTTAATTCTTTTAAAGCATCTAAGTATTTTTTTGATAAATTCTGATATTCTTTTATTTCATTATATTACGTATTCAACCAGCAATCCAAGGATTTTGCATTCAAAATTCAAAATCGATTTTGGACTTTTTTTTTTAATAATTATTACGTATAAAAATATTATATTATTTAATTCTTGGTTTAATTAATGCATAATAATTTTACATTAATATTAAATTTTTATACTTAATAATATAATTGGGATTAATTTCAAATTTTTAATAATTTGGTGTTTTTCATGCTGTCAAAGAAAGAAAGAAAGAAAAAGAAAGAAAGAAACGTTTATTTTATGAATAAACGCAAAGGTGCAATTAAATTTTAGATTATTTTTCAAGAAAACTACGAGAGAGTAAAGAAATAATTAAATAATAGGACTCCAACATTCTCTGGTCTAATCTTAAGCCATAACCACAGAATACCTAATAGTACCAAACTAGGAATCTTTTTTTCTTTTAAGATTTATAATGTAACAAAACGCTCCAAAATCGGCCGAACAATTAGTGTTTTAAAGGAAATTGCAACAAAATAAAAATATAAAACACGATTGTTGTCATGATTGTTGGCCATAGTCTACTAAGGCAGATTTCACAAACCATGAGAATATTACGGAGAACTCTCCGTAATATTCTCTTAAAACTCTTAAAATCATGAGAAAACTTAATATGTAAGTTTTCTCATGATGTTTTACGTCACTGCGGGATAGCATCTCGGACTTTCTGAAACGTCAGAGATGCGTGCCACGGGATAGCATCTCGGACTTTGCGAAAAGTCAGAGATGCAATCCCGCGACACGCATCTCTGACTTTTCGGAAAGTCAGAGATGCGTGCCGCGGGATAGCATCTTGGACTTTCCGAAAAGTCAGTGATGGATGCTGCGGGATCGCATCTCGGACTTTCCGAAAAGTCAGAGACGCATGCCGCGGGATCGCATCTCGGACTTTCCGAAAAGTCAGAGATGCGTGCCGCGGGATCGCATCTCGGACTTTCCGAAAAGTCAGAGATGCGTGCCGCGGGATCGCATCTCGGACTTTCCGAAAAGTCAGAGATGCGTGTCGCAGGATTGCATCTCGGACATTCCAAAAAGCCTTCTCTTGGACTTCCAGAAAAGGAGGCTGAGATCATAATTACTGGACTATCAACGTCTAAGGCGTAATAAAATTATGCAAAAGCAAGTTCTCTTATAGGTAGTTTAATAATACAAAAACCGATTTCAATTGCGAGTCATCGTCATCTTGTTCAAACATTTCGTAACTTTTTGATTTGAATGATGTTTGAATAGACTTTTTTAATGGACAATGCCAACTATTTCAGAAGAATTACATTTTTCATGTAGCAATAACTAGTTTAGTAGCTTTCGTAATATATTTGGTTCAAGTTCAAGTAAAAAAACCTAATTACTCCAAAGTATCTAATTTATCGCGTGAAAACTGAATGCGCCTTTGTTGGACAAATATAACGATAAGATTGTTAACGATTAGTTAAGTTAAATATTTACTATTCATATATTGTGTCTTTTTTATAAATTTATTTTGCATTTATGATATTAACCTGCGCCCAAAAAATTACGTCAATCAATTGCTTTGTTACAGCGTAATTCGAGGACAAACCAACAAACACACTTTCGCATTTATAATATTCGTAAGATTTTAAAGACGAAAGCGTTTTTATTTGTCCTTCAATCACGCCACAACGACTTAGCCTACTTGTAATCCTGGAAATATTTCTGTTACAGTAAATCGATGTAATTATAAAAACTCTTTTATACATCACTCGATGTATTTTCATAATTCGCAATCTAATTAATACTTTTATTTTATCTAAATACATATATAAAAGGAAAAGGTGACTGACTGGCTGATTGAATGACTGACTGATCTATCAACGCAGGGCTTAAACCACTGAACAGATCAGGATGAAAGGCGACTATGACGTAGGCATCCACTAAGGAAGGATTTTTGAAAATTAAACCGGTTAAAATAGAGGTTTGAAAAATAGAACTTAAAGTGAGCGAAACTGTGGGTACAAGCTTGTTAACTATAAGATTTTTATTGTTAAGAAATACACGTTTAAATACAATACAAATGAAAATATAAATAAACATTGTTATAGTCTAGCAAGCCTGATGGCACCGATCCTATAATGATGATCCTGAGAAGAATGAAAAGAATGAATAAATAGTAGATATACTATATTTAACAAAACAAGATAATTTACATAATTTTAAGTTTACAAAGATAAAATGTAGTTCGTTCATAAATTAATTAAATGGAACCTTTTTGGACTTTTAACAAATTGATTGATCTGTAGGTATAAAAGATACAGGGAAAAAAAAACAAAAAAGTTGGTTAAGGGTCGGTATATAGGTAGGTATTTATAATGATAAAATTTATCGTGAGATAACTCTCTGATCAGACAACTTGATCCGCAGTTACTTCGTCAGATCATGTGACGTCATTTTTGATTGACATTTTGTGTACAAAATGTATATAACTGTTAGTTCATATCTAGAGATAACTTCTTCTAGGTAGATAGATTACCATAATCTTCCATATTTGACTTTTTCAATTGAGACAAATCAAAATGGAGCTGATGAAAATGCGGAAGAAAATTTTTATCAACATAATTTAACCTTCATTATTGCGTCGTTTACCTCATTATTGAAGATCGTGATCTCTTCCCAGTATTCTAATAGTGGTAGGGGGCTTCTTCTGATTATAATGCGATGAATTCGATTATCAGATGTATGTGATATTATAACCCAATTACCGTAACCGCTAGTTAAGGATTTGTAAATGTGACTCTTTCAATAGAGACCGATCAAAATAGAGACCAGTTCACTACATTGACCAAGTGTAGATTGGTAGACGGTATATACCTTTGAGAATATTTTGGAGAATTCTCAGGCAAGCAGGTTTCCTGATTCCTCGCGATGCTTTCTTTCAACTTAAAAGCAAGTGATTTTTAAATGCTTAACACGCATTGAAAAGTCAGAGATCAGACACGGACCCATCGAAAACCAAGCCAAAGTCTTAACCGTTGGATTATCTCCGCTGAATATTCTTTTTTTTATTCGTTGACAAGATAGTCATTTACTGCGATCTCACCTGATGGTAAGTGACGATGCAGTCTAAGATGGTAGCGGGCTTACTTGGAAGGGTTATAGCAGTGTTAATTCAACCCATACCCCTTATTGGTTTCTACACGCCATCGTGCTGGAACGCTAAATCGCTGGGCGGCACGTCTTTGGCGGTAGGGTGGTAACTAGCCACGGCCAAACCACCCACCAGACCAGACCAGAGACAATTCAGAAATTATAAATTCTTAAACTGCCTCCGCCGGGAATCGAACCCGAGACGGGAGGTCTCGGGTTCGATTCCCGGCGGAGGCCGGCGGAGTTATGACACCACAGCGCTCACCATTGCGTCAGGGAAATCTTTTGTGCCGGGATTCTGCACAAAATTTTTCCCTGTCGAGAGAGCCCATATTGATCTTTCCGGTAGTGTCAATGAAAATTGCACAGTTTAAAACATCCAATTACTTACCTTAACAACATCGGTTGCAGTGAATGCGTCCTTATGGAAAAGTGTCAATGACCATAATGGCGTGCCCAATTTTTTTGGATGCGTAATTTGTAAGCTGTCGTATCGTTTGCTGTACCTTTTCCTGATTAACTTGGTTGTCAAATAGTCGCGCCAAAGAAACTGAGCGTAGTGCTCGTTATTTTGTACCTGTGATTAATTAAGTGTTATAATATTACGTTATGGTTGTCGGTCTTAAAGTTGGTTTTGTTGGTTCTAGGAACAAGATCGAAATGTTGTCTGGATGGCGGCTTGTTTTATCAAAACGTGAGTATTACATTTTTGAGGTCTGAGAATAAAAATTAAAAACATTAATTGCTTTAATTTTTTTTAAAAGGAAAACTTTCTTTCCTTATTAGATATCAGCAATCAGCAATTGTTCGAGTTAATTCGCTGTTGGGTATTAATTTTACCGGTCGGAATTTTAATTCATGACTTACCGGACTTTTGTATGAGTGAATCTCATTGTGTTATTTTAACCTGAGCACTAATGCTGAGATCTATAGAGCGTGCTCTGACTTAGCTCGGACTTAAGATAGAATTTAAAAAAAATATATAGAGGACAGACTAAAACCCTACTTACTTACTCTCAGAAAACCGGAACTAGATTATCTGGAACTAGATTATCTGGAACTGAACACTAAATATTTGGAAATATATCATTATTTAACTTATAGATATCGGGAATCCCAGAGCTGGGAACTATGTTGTCCAAAATATTAGTTAAACCATCCAAAGACGTAAAGCTGTCAGCATTTTGGGGACGTATTTGTAATAAGTACCGCTGTGGTGGAATCGATTATTTTTTTGATATTTGATACGATATAGAGCTAGTTTTAGCGGTCATTTTTTAACCGAATACATTAAAACTTACCTATAAGCTAAGTTGGTAGAGAACTATTTAGATTCAATTTTAAAATTATTCTTAAAAAAAAAAAATTGATGCAATTTAATTAAGAACTTCAGTATTGCATTGCTTATCACTTTGCGTGTTAGTAATAATAATATATTAATGACTGAAGTTAATTTCTTTATAATTATTATTATCGCAATGAACGCATCAGCAAGCCTTTTAAATATAGATAAGCAAACGCAGTCAACCTTTTGCACCAAGATACTCGTAGCCATGATGCTAATGTCAAAGTATACGAATACTCGTACGACCAATCGAATTAAATCTTGTACTAACCCCACTGATCCAGTAGGGAGGACGTTACACCTTTTATTTTCTATCTAAATACTATAGCGTTCAGATATATATAAACAGATAATATTCAATAAATTAATTTTTATTATACAGATAAGAAATTAACGATCTTACCTGATCCTACCAATTAACAAAACAAGTTTAACAGATGTCTATAATTATGGACATTAGGACTTTGTATTGGAAATCTAAAGTCAAGTCAGGTCTAAATAAACACATATAAAAAACTGGTTTAAATTTTTGTGATAAGGCCATTATTTTCTTAATTTTGTCATATTTTTCTTGTCTTATTAGCATAAAATTCACATTATCTGTTTAGTTTACTAATAAAAAGTCATAAATTATTAAGATGTATCATGATTTTTATTAAGTTTGAACCTGGGGGGGACGCGGCATTTAGAGTCAGATATATTTTAAGCGTTTACTAGTAAAAAAAAAAAAAAAGAAGATATCCTAGAGAGCTGCAGAGCGCGCACTATACATATTTTTTTTTTTCAAAAAAACCGACTTCAAACTTCACTACAAAGTATAAAAATAATTTTAATTTGTACATGTTCGTCGTAGTCGGGCGGGCGGCCTAAATAGAAACGATGAAACGTAAGACACACGTTTGTTGACCTCGGGCGGGTTTAAATAGAAACGATGAAACCGATGTGCGATGCTCGCTTCGACAGTAAATGTATGGAGTGCATAGGGAGAAACTTATCTTTAGTATCGATTTCACCAACGCCGTTTAACTGCGTGATAAAAAAAAATCCCCATGGGGCACTTGATCGAATTAAATAAAGAAAATGACTGTTTCCCATTACAGTATTCATAATACCACAAAGGTATGTGTTTGCAATAATGGCGCTACTGGCGGTCGCCAATGCATACACGATGCGCGTGTGCCTAAACCTGGCCATCACACAGATGGTGAAGAAGACGGTCGCAGTCGAAGGGGATGCAAACTGGGACCCTGATGCTTGTCCGGACCCCAACACCGTAGTTAATGAGACGATGAAGCTATCGGAGTACTTGTTTAAGCAAACTGGTGTAAGTATAAAATCTATATCTCCTACGCAGTCCTTAATTCGTAAGCAAATCGTGCGAAAACGTTTCGTAACCATCCACAAACGTCGTCGAACCGTATTTACCGTTTGATTTGAAGATTTTTCACTTGCAGCACGGTCTCAATGTAAGAAACGAATACAATGCGCGGTGATTAGCGCATCGCTTACTCTTTTCAGCGGAAAACCACTTGATTACCTTCTAAAACAGCTAAGGAAACGGAAGGAAAGGATTAAGTGTACATTTTATTTGTATATCCTCATCATTCAATAGCAAAAGAGCTCTTTTTTCATACGACTGCCTGAAAAAAGGAGTATATTGTTTTCAGGGTATTTCAGGGTATTTATTTAACTTCTATACGTCTGAACTGATTTTGATGAATAAGGTATCGTTAGAATCTTTAGCTTATTCCGGGTGACATAGACTAGTAAAATTAAAAAAAAATTGATTGGGTGGCCATGGTCCCGCATTAACGACTAAGGTTGAAACAAATTTCGTAAATAAGATTAAGAATATAATCATCGTAAAGAAAATGATGAGCAGATTCCAATAATATATATCACTATAGTTCAATATCCAGTGATTTACAAAAAATATTATTAAAAATGTGAACAAGATTCCAAAGGTAATGAAAAAAAAGTTAAAACCAACACGTATTTAACTTTTTAGTTCGCTTTTTGCCTGGGCAATCGTGTTTTTTAATTTTTTAATTATGGCTTGTTTGTTTATTAAAAAAGTTACAATAAAACTTACAGCGATCTAATAACTTTATAAATCTTGCTCGCATGGTCGAATTATAAAAAAAATACTGAAGCAATTAACTGCGGTAAGAAAAAATGATAGAGAAGCGTCCTCGTAAAGAATTTTAGAAGGTACCAAGTGTGACTCCATACTAATCTTAGTGTCCCTACAACTTATATTTTATCAATGACTTATCTTTGTGCAATTTTTCTTGCAAATAAAACATTTTACTTCGTAGTTATGTCCTTTATGTTCCTTGTTCATAATGGCGCTGAGAAGATATTGTTCCAACTGTGAATTAGGATACGGACATTATTACACTCTCGTAATATCCTTGTCAACACATCATTATTTTTTACCTCAATTCGTGTTATTATCTCGTAACATTCCAAGGATAAAGCAGGATAAACAGAAATAAGGAAGAAATATGGGTAATACAAGTTCGGATGGAAGTACGACAAATATTTTATTTATTTTATTATTGTCACTTAGTTTAGATACTACACCTACACTTTTATCAAATGTTTTCCGTCCTCTTTACCGTCAAAATAAGCGAACTTGCAGTTTTCAGTTCACTCTCTAACCATTGCGCAATTGGGACTAATGTTTCAAAAAGTCTAGCCATAAGCTAGTCTACGTGAATAATCACGTAGGCTAGCTTATGGCTAGACTCTACCATAGTGATTTAGAAAGCAGATTTCAGCAGTTGCTGAATCAACAACAACAAATTAGTACACTATAATATTGTGAGTAGCTGATTTTCAACTAGAGTTCAGATTCCACATTTCATTAACAACATCTAAATAAAATAAGATTAATGAGTTAATCATATTTTTTATTTTATTCGTCTATGAAAGAAAAGGCATTTTTGTATACCTTTTTTGTCCTTGCCGATCTTTTAAAGATATATTTAGAAATTAATAACTAATCGAACTCATAATATAAAAGGATGGATTAGATGTAACTAATAGTATATCCATGCGAAAAATCACGTTGATCCGTTGCTCAGTTACTGCGTGATTGAAGGACAAACCAACAAACTAACACACTTTGGCATTTATGTTATTAGTAAGGAAATACCTGCCTACGTACAGTTTCCTCGGTGTTTAACCGATTATTTTCCAGTTCAAACGAGTTTATAGAATAGACAAAAGTGTGAGTGTATCTTTGCTCTAGTATCTAAAGTATTATTATGCATTAACGTATTGAGTTATACCTTGCTATCAGAGTCGGAAACATTGGTAAACATTCTGCATTTAATACTACTACTGTGTTTATTAGGTGCTATCTGTTTATCTAAATCTCTATTTGTAGTGCCATTAAAACCAAGTAGTATCCTGAATCGCTTTATGAAAGTGTTCCATTGTAACCTTCCTTTATATCTTCGTCATGCGTAGCTATAAAGGGAACAAGTGTTTCTAATTAGGTAAAATACTTAATTAGTTATCGTTCAACTTATATAGGTATGTACCTACTTAAAAAAGAAAGGAAATGATTAAAGTTTATTAAACAAGAAGGAAAATATTGTAATGACTATTACGCCATATAATAACGTATACGTATATTATATGTGCCGCCAAGCGATTTAGCGTTTCGGTACGACGACGTGTAGAAACAGATTTTGGTTGGCCCGCTACCATCTTAGACTACAGCGTTACTTACTAGATATCAGGTGAGATCGCAGTCAAGGACTATCTTGTCATAAAAAAAAAAACTATTGCTAAAGTTGGTTTTATTACTGACACGTGTTTGTTATCATTGGTTATCTAAATAGAATTCTGGTTTAATTTCATTACCACCATCAAAAGGATAACTATTGAGGTCAATGTTACTTTATAGTTTTGATTCACATTCCTTATTGTTAAATTGAATTGAAGCCTCAATAGCCCAACAGTTAAAGGTGCGGATTGAAAACTGAAAGGTCGCAGGTTCGAAGTCTGAAAGTCAGAAATCGAAGGAAGATCATGATTAATTCAATGAATGATATATGAAATGATATATTTTGATTAAGTAGTTAATTTTGTAATATTATTTACAGCCCGTATTTTTTCAATGGAGTGAAGCAACTCAGGGTCTAATTCTCAGTTCGTTCTACTACGGTTATGTCCTAACGCACATTCCTGGAGGGATGATCGCAGAGCGGTACGGAGGAAAATGGGTGCTTGGAGGGGGGCTGCTGTCGACAGCCGTTTGTACGTTCATCACACCGTACGCTGTCAAAACTGGCGGTGCCACTGCGTTGTTTATTCTACGTGTTATTGAAGGATTCGGTGAGGTAATAATCTATACTCCTTTAGTATTCATTCATCCCCACCCACACTACACATTACACAATATGAGGCACAGGTCTCCTATCAGAACGAGAACAGTCATAGTCCACCACCAAGTGGCCAAGTGTCGATTGGCTTCATCTTTCAAGAACATTATGGAAAACTGTCAGGCATGGAGGTTTCCCCACAATGTTTTCCTTTACCGTAAAAAAAGTGATATTAAAGACTAGACTAAAGATTCGAGCGTCAGTCGCCCGCATCAGTGACGGAGCGTCAGAGGCGACGCGTCTTTACTATGCATTATGTAAAACTAGGAGAAGGGACCCCCCGTAAAGAACGCTGAAGTCTTAACCACTTGGCTTCTTCCGCTTCGGTATCACGGTCACCCCTATCTTATGGTAACAATCTTCGAAATAGCTGATTCTTCGATCACAGAATAAAGAGCATTCTCTGATGCCAATTAATTATATCAGTCTGCACGCGCTAACCGGTTGTGTCACCTTTTTATAGTGCCTGAAAAACGAGTTATCGTGACCAAATAATAACGATAAGGGAAATGACAATGATTTTCAAGTACTTTCTTTATAGGCAGCATAATATTGTTCTTTAATTAAATATTTTGGTAAATATAGTATTTTTCTTTCCAGGGTCCGACAATGCCTGCTTTGATGGCAATGGTGTCTAAATGGGCACCAAGGACCGAAAGGGCTCGAATGGGTGCCATAGTGTTTGGAGGTGCCCAGATTGGTAATATAGCTGGGTCGTATTTCTCCGGCCTTATAATGCATGCGGGATCATGGGAGAACGTGTTTTACATGTTCGGTGGTTTAGGTCTTGCATGGTTTGCATTATGGGTAATTGCCTGTTTTAATATTATAATTTTATTAACCTCTTTCGAACTGTCTTACTACAAAATAGAAATTACCATTTTGTGAAAAAATACATTTATAGAGTAAAAAACAAAAACAAGTCAAAACAGACTGAGAAGTTCTGTGTTAATAATATAATAGGTAAACGATTTTTATGTACTTTTTTGAAATGTAATCATTACACATTTGCTTAGCAATTTTACTGTAATGATTACATTAATGTAATCATTACAGTAAAATTGCTAAGCATCTTAGGCAAGTCAACTTGTATAATCTTACTAATATTATAAATGCGAAAGTGTGTTTGTTTGTTGGTTTGTCCTTCAATTACACTGCAACAGAGCTATGGATCGACGTGATTTTTTGCATGGATGTAGTTGACGACCTGGAGAGTGACATAGGTTACCTTAGGCTTTTATCCCGGAAAATAAAAGAGTTCCGTGAGAATTTAAAAACTAGATCCACGCGGACGAAGTCGCGGGCATCAGCTAGTACCTACAAGATAAACTACGTAGTATTGCAACGTCATAATCAATTACCAATGCTGTTTAAAATATTCGCAACACGGAAATAATTAAATGCGCACTTCTCAGTCACCCATTGATCTAAGAGATGACGATAGTGATCAATTGACTAATTGACCCTTCAGTGCAAATAAATACTACGAATTGTTTTCAAATGTGACGTCTTTGGGGGCCTGTACAAATCTGTAACAATAAAACAAAGTAATTCGGTAACAAGTGTACAATCTATACACATAGTACGGATAACGCGTGTCTCAAAAAGTTATTCCAAACGCTGCTCTGAAATCTCGTTTTTTTAGCTTTTATATACGTAGAAAAGAGTAATTGATGTTCTTAATTTTTTATTTATTTGTGAATTACAATTGTTACCTGAAAATGGACAAGTTACAGTTTTTATTTAGTATGATAGTTTATTATAAATTAGATGTTTTGTTCACTAAGCGGCCAAAATGCAGATGTAAGAAGTATTTCTTAGACTCGAAAGTAAATATATGAAAAAGATATATAGGTAATAAACAAAATTTTATTTCTTTTGTAGTAAGACAGACAGATTTTTTTATAATAATTTCTTAAGGTATAAGGTATAGCTCGTAAAGAAATTATTGCAAAAAATTCTCAATAATTGTCAAGTAAACTTTCACTGATGAAAAAATTTGAAAAGGTCAGATTTTACAAAACAGTTACTCTCAAAACGTCAAATTTATTCCTCAGAGAAACCTTATTCGGCAATTACGAAATTGGCCCTGAGTAGCTGAGCTTTAACTAATTATATGTATTTACTTATTCATAGTGTAACATTTTATTTTTACAGACTGTCCTTTGCTACAGTACACCAAACACACACCCTTATATATCGGACGATGAGAAAAAGTTCTTGAACGACAACGTGGAAGCACTGATTCATAGTGAAAAACAAATATTAGATCCAGTGCCATGGAAAGCGTTGCTCAGATCTGTTCCTCTTTGGTCCCTTATCATTGCTGGTGTAAGTCAGAAATCTAAGTAGACTTATCTTTATTTCCAGACTATTTTAATCTTAGAAATTATTTATTAGGATCGTTATCTGCTACTTAGCCACGGCTAAAGCCGGACAAGGCCAGGGTGACTTCAGAAATAATTTTCTGAAATGTCCCCAGCGGGTATAGAGACCTTGCTCTTCTACTTTAAGACTTGTTAGCGATATATTGAAATAGTAAAGATATACAACTTTAATGTCGGTATTGAAGGTAGTTTGATAAGACTAGTTGTAGGTAGTTTGACTTTGTTGACGTCGTAGCGTCCGTCTGGCGCCGCGCGCCGTTAGTATAAATACAGCGCTTTGGACGTTATTAATTCAGTCTCTTCCAGAGACTCATACGGCTATTGGATGCTCCCGCGTCTAGGTCGTTATATTTGATTGACGGGTGGTGATAGCAATCACACCCTAATCGAATATATATTACCCGTAGGTTTAGATGAGTGTATTTGATTAAATACCTACTTAGATATGTTTGATAGTTACCCTCACGTTCAGATGGTGGTTTGTTTGACGTGTTGTGGTTAAATAGGTTAGATGTGAGGACAGGGGCCGTTATAAGGGGCGGTTGGAGACGGCTTTAGGTAGGGTTTCAGTTTTTTTTTTGTGAGTTGATATCAGAAGTGGGATGGCCACGTTCACAGTTCAATTATTATTGCCCACATTAAGTTTTTGTCAGTTTAAAATCAGTCAAATTAAAACGTAAGAAATTGCTTATTTGGATCGTTAGATAAAGTCAGGTTAGACCGAGCAGGGATAAGAAAGAGGGTTGATGGGGAATATTGCATCATGGACATTAACATCTTATGTTGCATAGTTTAAATTTTGAATAAATGAATTTGAATGAAGAACGTCACATTGGATTGCGAGCGCCTGAGCTTAAGAACGAACTTGGAACACTTAAGTGAGCGAAATGTTCTTTAAGTGCAAGTGGTTTTCAATAATGACACATCTGTCTCCTAAGTTTGGCGAGTTCCCTTAGGTGGGATGGTCATGTTGAATGAGCTCCAGGGTCGCATGATGGACATTCTTCACCAACTTGGTACAGTTAAGGAGGGGTAATGTTAAGAAGTGCAAGTGGCTAGTTCCCTTGAGTGGTATGGTCATGTTCATCGAGCTTCAAGGTCGCATGATGTAATATTCCGATGAGTGTAGAATGATTGATGAGACTCGTGTGGTGCCCGGGGCGGTCACCATGTAGGATGGCCGTGTTAGCGATATATTGAAATAGTAAAGATATACAACTTTAATGTCGGTATTGAAGGTAGTTTGATAAGACTAGTTGTAGGTAGTTTGACTTTGTTGACGTCGTAGCGTCCGTCTGGCGCCGCGCGCCGTTAGTATAAATACAGCGCTTTGGACGTTATTAATTCAGTCTCTTCCAGAGACTCATACGGCTATTGGATGCTCCCGCGTCTAGGTCGTTATATTTGATTGACGGGTGGTGATAGCAATCACACCCTAATCGAATATATATTACCCGTAGGTTTAGATGAGTGTATTTGATTAAATACCTACTTAGATATGTTTGATAGTTACCCTCACGTTCAGATGGTGGTTTGTTTGACGTGTTGTGGTTAAATAGGTTAGATGTGAGGACAGGGGCCGTTATAAGGGGCGGTTGGAGACGGCTTTAGGTAGGGTTTCAGTTTTTTTTTTTGTGAGTTGATACTCTTCAAAGCTTCAGGGAGTTTGCCAATTCTGGGCATTAATAACGTCCAAAGAGGCAATATGTCTACGTCGTAACGACACTAATACCCGTTTCCACCAATGTTCCTTAACTTTTACGGGTCAGTTAAGTTAAGTTAGGTAATGCTTTCTTTCAATTTCGTGAACACAACAAGGTGGAAATGAAATTGGGCAAAGGATTGTATTTAGGGGCAACCTAGGTAAAACGACTCCTACTTAAGTATGATATTCTACTAGGGATGAGTTATATACTCACAAAACAAGCAAAAAACTTGTTCCGAACGACGAAGAGTATAATAGAGTACTTCATTTTTAAATAATATGACAAATTACGACAAATATCTGCTATTACGCGCTTCATTTACCAAACGCTTGTAACATACCCACCTCTTTTTATAAATATACTATATCATAGCTACTTAAGCGATGATTTAGATATGATTGGTGAAAACGGGTATAAGTTCATTGCATTAATGATTAACGATTATTATTTTTTAGATTGGTCACGACTGGGGCTACTTCACAATGGTGACAGATTTGCCTAAATATATGACCGACGTGCTGAAATTCAACATCAAATCTGCTGGATTGTTATCTGCGATTCCGTACGTCGCTATGTGGATTGCTTCATTCTTCTTTGGTCTTCTTTGCGATTTCTGTATTAAGAGAAGGTATCACAGCATCCAAAATGCGAGAAAGATTTATACTACTATAGGTATGAATTTTATGTTAATATATTATAATTTAATGCTAATATTACAATCTAACTTTTCTTTATACGTACGTATATATAGACTTTGTTCGCGTGGAAACAGGGTATAGTTACACACATAGAGTTCTTCAAATATACGTATAGTCATGCCAAAAAATCACGTCGATCATTGCAAACCGATTTGAAGTCGTCAATTTGATACAAAATCATTAAAATCAGTCTACACTAGTCTAGTATTTTTCATGAATTTTGAGTTTCCTCCTTTGGCACCTCGGAGGAAAAAAAATTTTGGGGCTATATTCTTCAAGTTTGGCACACAGATAACTTGCATCCTGTAGGCCTAGTATGCGCGTCACGAGAAAATTTTCTTCTACCAATTTTCTCTCGACATCTTAGAAATTCACGAATAAATAGGTTTTCTGACACACTGATTTACTGCAGATGTTTTTACCCGGTATAACAAAGATTCTCATGGGGTATTTACAAACAACCACACGTACGAAGTAGCCAAAAGCTAGTAAACTGTCGTTTTGATGAATTATTGATATCACATTATTTCGCTTATTTGTAAGATAATTATTATTGTTCATTTATTTTCCAGCGGCCACCGGTCCAGGCATATGCATTATCCTCGCTTCATTTTCGGGTTGCGATACAACACTGGCAGTGTTTTGGTTTATTGCTGCTATGACGCTTATGGGAGCCTACTACAGTGGCATGAAGATCAATGCTCTAGACATTACGCCCAACTACGCTGGTACCACTACTGCAATGGTGAATGGCATTGCTGCAATATCTGGCATCATCACACCTTATTTAGTTGGTCTGCTCACTCCAAACGTAAGTACAATATTGAATTCAGTTTTTAAACACACAGTTTATAATCCGATTCTGGGGTTTCTGGGATTTTCACTTTTTTACATAAGAATTGCAACCGATGACGGATGCAATTCTTATGTAAAAAAGTTTAAGTAGAGCGAACACAATGCCTTTTTTGTCCGAGAAGATCCGACATTTTAAGGGCTTATTTCCCCATCAGCACAGAGTAACGTTTAACCGAGGAATAAATTTAATGTTCTTACAGTTTTTGTGTTGCAAAACGTTTTTAATCTTCGGTTTATTTGGCGATGGTGAAACAGGCTCTCTCATAAGTTTAAGTTTCCATAGAAATTTTGATTTAAAAAGTGTAGTCACGAAGTGTCCGATTGATTTTAAACTTTGCAAATGTGTATTGAGATCTTTAATTTTTTCTTAATTTAACGATATAACGAAAAAACATTATAAACGACTCCCAAACTGTCGTGGAATTTTTGTTAGTCAATAACAATTTTTTTTCTCGATTCTAGATTTTACGATCGCAGTCTAAGAAGTATCATAGCTTGTATTCTATTTTCCTTAAGTTATATAAATAAAATTTATTGCTATTAGCCAAAGCCGCAAATAGCTATAATTTATTTCATACAGGATATTATAAGTTTTATAGGTTTATCAAATTCTACCAAAGAATTTTAAATCAAAGCTTACTTTATGTGAGTACTAATGTACTCACGTAAAGCTTACTTTATGTGAGTACTAATGTACTCACGTAAAGTAAGCTAATATATGTAATCATAGTTACCCCCAAGATATAAACAAATCCCTCCTTGTCTAAAGCACCTGTCTTGTCAAAGTTATCATCTTAAAGTTATCCTTTTGATGTTCCCCGCAAATGCTTCGGTTAAGCCTGTGCAAGGGGGCTGATAAGCGATTATCATAAAGCCCTGACATTTTCGAGTCATATTATTTGGAGTTTGATATGGTATCACTATCATTCGGAATTTAAGCATAATCATTATTCATTGGAAAATACATATTGAGACCTTTAAAACATATATCTGCACTGCTGCATGTCTTGCCAGTGCTATGAAGCTGTTTCTTCTAACGCCTGACTGACTTACTTTATAGAATGTAGTTATTTTAAAGTCTTCTAATTTGGGCACAATAGATTTTTTGGCCCAACCCGTGAATCGAACTTAGGACCTCGTCATCCGCTGTCGAACTTGCTAACCTTTATATCAACGAGGTAGTCAACCCGTAATCAATGACGAAAGATTAGGATTTTGTTGTGCATCTCAAGTAGGGTTGCCAGATTTTTTGTCAGCCTATAAGGGGCAAATGGTTAAATGGGCAAAAAAATACGGGATTTCAGTTTTTCGCCCGGGACAAATAAAAAACAAAATTATTTAGTCTCATTTTTTATATATTTTTATATTTTTCCCAAAGAACGAGTCGGTTTTAACATTGTCATTTTGACACTAACACTGTCGTTGGTCGATGCGGGCGGCAAGTGCAAGTTACTTTACACTACACAGTCCCTCGAGCCGAGGCGAGTCACACAATGTAAACCGTACGTTTTACGAACGTTGCGTGTGTGAATACTTAGATCGATTTCATAATGAAAAACGAATTACGGTTCAAATACGGGTCAGAGTCAGTCCCGCCGGGACATCTTAAACTATGCCTAAAATACGGGATGTCCCGGGAAATACGGGACGTCTGGCAACGCTAATCTCAAGCCTCAATAGCTCAACTTTAATCCCACCCTTTGTACGAGTATTATTACACAAGTTTTACGCTTACGCTTTATTTGGGGTGAAAGGGGAATTTGAGTCATGTCACACTAATATTATAAAGGCGAAAGTTTGTATGCGTCTGTGTGAGTGTGTGCTTGTTACTCTGAAAATGTAACTAAATTGTAAGTGTAAATTGCTGAAATGGAATGAAGATAGCTCATACCCCTGATTAACATATAGGCTACATTTTATCCCGGAAAGTTAAAGGGTTCCCGCGGGAATAAATCTTAATCCACGCGGACGAAGTCCCGGGCATCGTCCAGTTTCAAATACTTTTTTTAAAATTTAATGGAATTTAATGCTACGCTTATTTTGTTTTCAGTCGACCTTGAAAGAATGGCGAGTGGCGTTTTGGGTGTGTCTCGGAGTTCTAGTTTTCACGAACGTCATTTACCTCATCTTCGCGAAGGGCGAGCAGCTGTGGTGGGACGATGTAAAGGCACACGGCTACCCCGTGAATTGGAAACACGGGCCGTTGCCCGAATCAAGATCGAATGACTCTGAAAAGGCTGAAAGCGTACGAACGAAAGAGAAACAGTGAACCAGTATTAGGATAAGAGCTAACTTTAAGTTTGTAATTTATTATAAAAAATAAAAATATTTTTTTACAGAGAGTGTCGTTTTATTTGCTACTAGTTATTGCCCGCGACTCTTCTGTTTATCCGGAACAAAAGGTAAACTCAACATCAATACACATGCAAAAAAATCACGTCAATCCGTTGCTCCGATGCTGCTTGATTAAAGGACAAAATAAACAAACCAACAACCAAACACTCTTTCGAGTTTACATTAGTAAGGATTTTATGAACTACGAACCAGTATAAGAACCAGTATAAGATTTAATAATATGACGATTGATGGTATTTGTATTCGATGACAATAGCGTCAAAATAAACCTTTACTGTTTTAATTCAAAATCACAAATTCAGTAGAACCGATATTAAAATGGAGCGTATTCATGTATTCGAATATGTAATACGTATATGCACGAAATAGAGCTCTAATTTAATGTAGTTATGGTTCATTTTACTTTGAAACTAATGGTATCGAATACGAATACGATCGATCGAATTAAATCTTATACTAAACCTACAGAAGTGTCCTTTGGCTCATCGTTCGTGGACTTAAATGGTCAAGTTCATGGATTAAGTTGGTTGATTGCTCTAAGACTAATATAGTTAGTAGGTATAGCTAAGCAACGATAACAACTTCTTCTAATGAATATTAGCAATACTGGTCTTCCCAATATTCCCCTTTCCCCTCCAAATAAAGGCAAAAGCTTGTGTTAAGAATTCGTACGACAACTATTCAACGGGTGGGGATTGAACTGTCCATCAGATATTAGTCACACCTTTAATCGTTGAGCTATTGAGGCTTGACAACTGATTGTGCAATATAACTACTTGTTTTAGAAGATTATCTCTCTATCTCTCTATAATAAATAAAATTGGAGTGGTCTGTCTGTGATTTCTAAATATCAGTTATATTTAGAAATCACAGACAGACCACTTCATTATTCAATGAACTTCAAGTCCCACTCCCTCAATCCTGACGCTACAAAGCAAAAGAAACGACGAAACCGACGCGCCACACATAAACTAAAATTACTTTTACTCTTTTTATTTGCAGCTGAAATCAGTATTTTGAAGCGCATTTTCATAATATTCCGAAATATCACAGAGATTTAGGGGGTTTCAAAAACTTAAATCCAGCAGACTTATTGGTTGGTTTGTCCTTCAATTACGCAGCAACGGATCAACGTGGTTTTTGCATGGGTATAGTGGAGGTCTTGGAGAGTGGCATAGAGTACCTTTTATCCCAGAAAAACAGAAGGTTCCCGCATGATTTGTAAAAACATTAAATGCGGAAAAGTCGCAGGCATCAGCTAGCCTAAATATATATAGAAGGAAAAGGTGACTGACTGATTGATGTTTTATGAACGCACAGATTAAATCACTATAGACTGGACTGGATGAGGCTGTAATTTGGCATACAAATAGCTATTAAGACGTATCTGGTAAGAAAGGATTTTTGAAAATTCAACCCTTAACGCGGTACAATAGGGCTTTTAAAAATCGAACTTAACGAGAGCGAAGCCACAGGCAAGAGCTAGTATACAATAAATGATATAATCTGATCTTGTCTTTTGTCACCGACACGCGTGCGATTGTCTGAGCATCACTGATAGTGTCATCTCATTTTCGTTCAATGCTGCAGAGCACTTCAATAAAGTCAATGATGTTTAGATAAACGAACAAAAGTTAGAAAGTGGGATGCAAAAATGATATAAATATATTCTTACGTATATCTGCCTTACTTAAAAGATAAGAGTCGAGTTTTTGGTGTTAAAAAATTTCCAAAGTGTTTATTGAGTGGTACTCCTTTGATGAGCTCAGCTCGGCTAAAGCCACATTCGAGTTTTAATTAATTTAAATTAAGTTCTCCCTTGTTCTGACATTGTTATAATTATATTTCGCGCAGTGCGGAACCGGGATTAATGTGGTTTTCCTCCTATATTATGATCATATGATTCTATCTTAAACATCAAAGTTGAGCATATAATTGCTGTACACAATGACGCTAACAGGATGGCGTCTCATACTGAACAAAGGTATGTTTTTGTTAATATAATTGTATTCAATAATTCAGTTTTTCAGTAAAGATTTTCCTTTACATCCCTTACGTTAAATATTCGTCAAACCTCAGGTTCTTCTCAATGGATCTTATATAAGTGCAATAAAATATGCAGGAGACACTTGCATTGAATACCTACTCACAGCTAGAAAATTTCTGAAAGTTTTAGCTGATATTGAGTTTTGCAAGAAATTGCGGAAGTTACTTGCCAGCATGACTTCAGCGTACTACGTTTTATAACTGTGTTAGGTTAAAACGTCTGTGACAGACTGACGACATAGTGAATCGATAATTTCTATCTTTTGTTTGAGAATGGAAAACTGGAAATCATTAGAATAACCATCTGAAAATACAACATACAAAATATCTATCTTAAACATTTTTGTAACTCAAAGTCTAACAGTGTTTTATTTTATATTTTTTCAGTGTTATTCATACCACAGCGGTATGTTTTCGGTTTGCTCGGATTGTTTGCGTTAGCGAACTCATTTACAATGCGCGTTTGTCTGAGTATGACTATCGTAACAATGGTGAAGAGAGCCCCTTCCGAGGCTCATATTGTGGGCGAAACGTGCCCTTCTGATGGAAGCACATCATCCTCTTCTAACTCTTCTATAATATTTGAGGTGCGCTGTTGTATTTTAATAAATAGATGAGTAAACACAGTCTAAGGTGAAAAAAATAGTAAAATTCCACTAAGCTGAATTGCATTGTACTAGTGCGCGGCTCAAAGTAGATCGTTTCGAATCGATCGTTCGTTGAAGTACGAACAAATCAACAAAGTTGATCGTTTGTTCAAGTACAACCACTGATATACACTACTGTCTCTAGAACGGTGCTGCGACACCATAGCATATTATGCTTGTAAAGTTATGACAAAGGTGAGGCATATTCTCTATTTTCATATTGAGAACTCTATATAGGTATATGACATGGTTTGCAGCTATATTCTTCGCTTTTTCTTTTTCCTTGCATATTCTTGCTCCAATATTCCCTGTTATTTGCATAATAAATAAATTATTATCAAATTCTTGTCACTTCAGAGGTTGCCAAACTAACTACAGATAAAACTGCTTAATGTCGCACACTTCGTTGCAACGAACTAGAACTACAGTTCTAGTGTAGTTTATTAAACAGGCCCGCTCCGTTGCAATGCAGTTCCGCTTATTATGACCCCTAACAAAACACGTACTTTCCAGAAAACTGAGGATAACTTCTATACTTTTCACCGGTGTGTAAGCGTATTTATTCAGTTCTGATAAACGATAGGTCCTATCCATTCAAAACACTAAAAGGATTAGCTCAAGCACTATACGGTTGACTATCTATATCCTCACGTCTATCTGAGTGTAAATAAAATTATCTGAAAAGTGGATTATATGACGTTTCATGGATTGTAATCTTATATAAAACTTTTATTGCATAAAAGGTCCCAGTGTCTACCCCATATACATATATGGTGCGTATATGGTAGATAAAGTTGGTATAGGTATTATAGAAACAAAACTAACATATAGACTTGAGACATGTTCATTAACTATGTGTCTCATAAACCTTTCATTAAGGGCCGTTTTATGAAGGACTTTTTCACTATCTGAAGAACTCTATTAGTATAATTATAAGATTATGTTTTTATTAGATAAATAAGTAAGATAAATAATTGTAATGTTACTAAATTATTTAGTATTAGGGCACGTTAGTTATTATCATTTATCTAAGAGCGCAAACTCGGCAACAAACTGCGTGTGCAGTTCGGTGGGATCAATTTTCATTTATCAAAATAATGTGCAATAAGCTCGGAGGAAAAAAAATTTGTGTTTGTAATCCTCCTAGGCAATAAGTAATAAAAATAAAACAAACTCAAACGGCGATGGTGAATGGATGGCATGTTCGGAAATTAGATGAAACGAATGGCGACCCCGCGCTGGAAAACGCAGTGCTGGCAGACTGTAATGCTCAGATCTATAGAGCGTGCTTTGACTCAAGATAAGTCTTAAAACGAGACACAAATATGCTCCGACATAAATTTGTCTCGCTTTATCTCTTCTGTCTTAAGTTTGAGCAGAGTGAGAGTGCGGTCTATAGATTTCAGCCTGAAAGTCTGTCTAGTCGCTTCGTAGGGAGCCAAAGAATTTCATGCAAGAGATATTTGTTAAAAATTGGAAGTTTATCGATTGATAAAGAAAAAGAAGAGAAAGTAAGAATTTTAGTTCAAATTGTGTTAAAAAAAATCGACAATCGATGAGGATTACCGCCCTTATAGAGTCTATAATAGAGTAAGCATTTAATTTTTTTGCAGGGTAGAGAAAGATATGATTGGGATGAAAGCACTCAAGGCTTACTGCTCAGTGCCTTTTACTACGGATATGTGATCACACATCTACCTGGCGGTCTTCTGGCTGAAAAGTTCGGCGGGAAGTGGACGCTAGGTCTAAGTTTACTCTGTACGTCGGCATCCACTGCACTGACTCCGTTCATAGTAAAAATAGGGGGTGCCGTGGGACTTTTTATTATGAGAGTCGTTTCGGGTCTCGGAGAGGTAAGGAAAATATGGGGCTGACACTTGAAGGATAGCTAAAGGTCACCTTTAAAAGTTTAATGGGCATAAAAAAAAAATTAAAATTTCATACATTAATGTTTCTCTCAAATCAAGTATCTTAAAGGGCAGTGAATTAAATATTTAAATTGTTTTAGGGCCCAGTGACACCGGCATTCGTTTTACTAATGGCCCGTTGGGTGCCGCCGGCTGAGCGCTCTCGTTTTGGCGCAATGATATTCGGAGGGGCGCAAATAGGCAATATTGCCGGTCCATATATTTCAGGATTGCTCTTAGCGGATGGTGGTGACTGGGCGAATGTGTTTTACGTATTTGGTAGCTTCGGAGTTCTGTGGTTTTTGTTTTTCGTAAGTATGCCAAATCTGTCATTACATTGCGGAATCTGTGAGGGTGCGTAGCTAGGGGTTTATTCAAAACACCGATGGATTGTTTCATTTTTTCATATATCCGATAGTATCGTCGGGTGTTTCAGTAATTTCGCACATTTTTGAGTGACATGAACATACAAAAACACTTTCGCAATTATTTATAACTAGATGATGCTCGCGGCTTCGTCTGCGTGGATTAAGTTTTTTTGATTCCAACGAGAAGTCCTTAATTTTCTGGGATAAAAGGTAGCCTATGTGTTAATCCTGGGTATGAGCTATTTCCATTCCAAATTTCGTCGGTCAAATTCATTAATGGTATAATTCAAAATATACAGTTTCGAGTAATTTTGACTTGTTTGACTATCAGTCAAAGTTTTGAGTTGACAGCTAAAATCAATATTTATCTAGTAGATGATGTAGTTTTTTGCCAATTAGAACCAAAATTTGACTTGTACCGTTAGTGCTTCGGAAAAAATTATGCAATTTTAAACCATTTTGCATACTTAACTCAAAACACCTGATTTTGGAAATGTTCCACTAATGAATTTGACCGACGATTTCAGCCAAATTGGTACATTAGTAGAAATAGCAGTAGTTTCAATGACAATAGAACATAAAAGTCAGGCAAAAGAAATGAAAAGGTACTATCAAACATTTATAGTGCTAAAAAATCTCATTAGAATCCTTTGATTTTCTGGAATAAAAGTAGTCTATGTCACTCTCCAGTTCCTGGACTGTACCCATGCAAAAATCATATCGATCTGCTGCATCGATGCAGCGTGATTGAAAAAAAAAATGACATACAACAAAAACCTTTTCTCATCTATAATATTATGCGGATTTCACTTTATGCTAATGATATTTTCAGACAGTCCTCTGCTATAGTACTCCAAATTCTCACCCGTTTATATCCGATGAAGAGCGGGAATACTTAAATGCTAATATAACTGCTTCAGGCCTGCACAAGAAATTAGATCCTGTGCCATTTAAGGCCCTGCTGCGTTCACCAGCACTTTGGTCGCTTGTTATAGCTGCTGTAAGTATGAATTGTTTTGATAAGTAATGACGATAAAAGGCTTTAGCAAGGAATTTAGAAGAGACATTAAAATAATATCTCATTGACGTTTAAATACGATGGTAGAAGGTCGTGGATACGCTTTCCACTTTTGTTTTTGCTCAATCTTAACAATAGCTGGTGTTAAATATTGTATCCGACTCGCACTTGGTTGGTTTTTTTTAATCTTGTCCTTTCCTTCACTTAATTTGTTCCTTTTTGTAGGTCGGTCATGACTGGGGATACTTCACGATGATCACTGATTTGCCCAAGTATTTCTCTGATGTTCTCAAGTTCAACATAAAGAATACCGGATTAATGTCTGCCCTGCCGTACATTGCTATGTACATTTGTTCATTTATTTTTGCTGGTATTTGCGATTTTTGCATTAGGAAAAAGTGGCACAGTATTACTACGGGAAGAAAAATCTATACCACTTTATGTAAGTGTTCAAAAATAGGTACCTTTTACGTATGCCATTAGTTTTTATTACGAGTATGCTTGAGCTTGACGAAAACCAGTGCTGCAGCTGGAAAGCACCTGGTGAGGTAAAGCTTGGAGCATGCTTGCTTAGAAGATGCCTATTCACTCTTACCTTGGACGTACTCTTATTATACGTGGCAGGGAAACACGGAGGCTAATTAAAGATCTTAGACTTGATTAGTGGTTTCATGACATCTTTACTTCCTTATTAATGCGAACGTGTGTTTGTTTGTTGGTTTGTCCTTCAATAACGCCGCAAAAAGCAACGGATCGACGTCATTTTTTGTATGGATATAGTTGATATAGTTTTTATCGCGGAAAATTAAAAAGTTCCCGCGGAATTTTAAAAACTAAATCCACGCGAGCGAAGCCGTGGGCATTAACTAGTAATTGTGATAAAACTATACGAGTACGTACCACAACTCGACAACTGGATCGACGTATCGACAATTCCAACTAAAACAATTATCGTGGTACGTACTCGTATAGTTGTATCACAATTATGATACTAATTTTTTGTCACTCGATAATATGTCTCAGGATAGTAAATAAAATTGTATGCCCTTGATTTAATCAAGCTCACGGAAGAATATTTTTTCCTCAGCGTCAACAACACCCGCCATATTCATTATTCTGGCTTCATACTCGGGCTGCGACCGCTTTAAGGCTGTAGGATTCTTCATAGCATCTATGGCCTTTATGGCTGGCTTTTATAGTAGTGTCAAGATCAATGCTATGGACATTGCACCGAACTATGCTGGCACATGTTCCGCGTTTTCTAATGGATTGGCAGCCATATCGGGAATGATTACGCCTTATATGATTGGACTTTTGACACCTGATGTAAGTATTGAGGTTTCTAAATCAAAATTAAGTAATTTTCGTTTTGTGTTCGTTTATATTAACAGTATAGTTCTTCCAATTCACGAGGGTGCGTGAGCTTTACTTGTGGTTACGTCGTGTACATGCACATTGCACATTACGTAAGTGTGCGTGACTGTCAGGAGACTAGGTAGGAGCGGTATGCGCAAGCAAGCTCTCGCTCACACTTATACAGATACGACACGCACACAACCCTGAGCCCCATGTCCTCGTGATTTGAAAGAACTATACCAACTAGACTGACTGACTCTGTCAGACAACGCATAGCCTGGCAGTGGATCTAGTAATTTTAAAGGAAACATTCCTAGACTACACTAGAGGTTAACTATGGAATTTGAATGTAAAAGCGTGAATTTAAGAAATTTAAAACCATGTGATTTAGCGTTCCGGCGCGATGAGTGTAGAAACGGATTAAGGGAAATGGGTTGAATGTACACCGCCATCCCCCTTCCAAGTTATCTCGCTACCAGTTAGGCTGATCGTCATTTACCATCAGATGAGATCGCAGTCAAGGACTATCTTGTCATCGAATAAAAAAAATCTTGTGAATGTCTTGTGAATCTAGAAAAGTTGAGACAAATGAATGAATGGAAGTCATGCGATAAAGTTTTTTCTTTCTCTGCATTCCGAACCGCTGGTAGAGTATTGACGTGTCATAAGAGCTACAAGTTGGCCTACAAAAAATAAATAATTTTGAATTTGAACAATTTTGAATTTAAACAATTTTGAATTTGAATTTTCTCCTGAACAAAAAAGTATTTTACAAGTTTGTACTCCAAAAGTTTCCTAAATATAAGGGAATTTCTAAGCCCATTCAAATTAAATAGGGCTTTATAGCAGAGCCGTATCAGAAATCTTACGAATTTCGTCTGAAAACATCTCAAATTCGAAATACAATTTCCCTCGATTCAAATTATTATACGTGTACCTAATTTATTCAATTTCTGTACGGGTTCAATCTCCCAGGCATGCACGATTAACTTTTCGCAGTTACGAGAAGGTTGTGTGCCTTTGAAGAAATTAATTAATTGCATCAACGGTGAAGGAAAAGATCAAGAGGAGACCTGTTTCAATTTCAGTTTCAATTTCTTTATTAGTTGCCAATTCCATACACACATTCCTTAAATAACACTTGAACAAATACTATATCATACGGATACCCAGTGTGGGTTGAGCAACTTGGTTTGGACCCTAGTAGGGGGGAGACCGATTTTATTAAGCTATTGCATAGCTTCTATCGCGGGCCAGCGTGGAGACCAAATCCAGAAATTCCTTAACGAAAATAACCTGACACGGGACTCCTCTACGGTGAGCCGCTAGATGGCGTTGATAAAAAATGCTATGCAATAGCTTTACCACGGCAGTCCCCGAGTGCCACACGTCTTTTTTTATTTTTCTTAAAGGTCTTTATTTTTTTTTTTTTTTAATCTATTAGATTCTTAAAGGTGTATAAAACCTGCCAATCAATTTCTTCAGCTCCTTTTCATTCTGGAAGGAGACCCGTGTTCAGTAGTGAGTCGGTGATAGGTTGGGATTTTGATGAGGATTGTATGTGACTGTATTATTTAGATCGCTATTGAAAGGGTCAATGATAAGAATGAAAACACTTCGATAAATATTAAGTGTTAAACCAAAGGAAGTTCGTGTAATCTATTGTCTTATTTTACTAACCTGAATTCGAAAACCCTTTAGTTTTATTTACTCCTAATATCGTAGTCATTCATGTTACGCGGTTTTCGAAACAAAAAGTGGGAAAACATGATGTTTTTTCTAATGAGTTGGTTAAGCCGATTCGTTGTACGGTTGACTGAATGTCGTTTGGTCAAAGGTGAAAATTGGATAAGTCAAGCGTAAAATTACTTCAATTTCCTAGAGATGTAGAGTAAAAAAGTTTTTTTTTTTCTATGACAGCGTGTAATGAACTGTCTGACGGATTTTGTTACGTAAGTACTGCCTTGCTTGAATAATTTTTGGTAGATCCGAACTATGTTAATCTGTCGTCAGAAAGACTTGGGAAAATTGGGGGATTTCCAGGCTTCCTTAGTAAGGTAGAGATCAGCTTCCTCAGTGAATTCAAGTAAAAAATTATAAGCTTATTTATTTGGTTCACGCTAGGAGGATTAAGCTCTGGAGTGGCCATAGGATGCGTACCCCTCTGTAAGTTTTTATTTGACGGGTATGCCCAGCGGTCATACCCGTTATATAAAACTGTTTGACTCGCGTCACGCGCCTGTCAACAACGTATGGTTAGCGGAGGATGAGCTCCGGTATAATATGCCGACTATGAGTGATTTTCCTTCTAAAAAAAATACCAAAAATATCCAGTTTATGAAAGGATAACATTACTTTTCTCCTGATATATTCTTTTATCCAATTAATGCACTATTTAAGGAGAAAACTTAAAAATACTGTTGATCCGAAAATGTTGCTACGGAATCGTACAAGAAATATTTTCGGGAAATTTAAAAAAATTAACCAATCTACTTATTACTCGATTGGAGCTCTTTATCATGAACTGCATAATGATTTGATTACATACAATTAAAATTACGATCGAATAGGAAAGGTTGGGGGTTTATGTTTATATTAATTTATAAACTTTAGGCAAACAATTTAATCGGTTATTTTGAAAAGGACGAGTCACACATTTCGTCAAAACTGAGTTAAGTAGAATATTCGTTAACATTTTATAATATTTTCTTGTCGTGTGACTGAGATTTTGTTGGTCTTGCATAGTAAAAATATATCATTATCTGTAGTAAACTCTTACTAGTAAACTGAGCTACTATTGTAGCTATGTCACTATAACTACTTTTTAACATTTTAAAATTTAATAGAAATCCGACCAAAATCAGACCAAGTTATTTATACCTTTGCCTTAATCCTTACCAAAATAAATGTTTTTTCAAGCAAGGCTGTTTAAATACCTGCAAATTACTTTTTAGTTTATTAAAATCGGACATTCCATTCGAAAGATATTACGAGTTCATTGATGTAATTTATTCTGTTATCATTTTGTTTTCAATCATCAAGTCCCATACCCAAAGGGAGCCAGCGATACACTATTGCTAAATATATTATTATTTAGGTAAGTATGTCCTGCATTTACTATTTTTATGAAAATAAATATCCACCCTTGCGAAGTCGGGACGGGCCGCTAGTATAATATAAGTAACCGATATAATTGCATGCGCAAAAATCATTACAAACATACACAGATTTGTGATTAAAAAGCCTTATTAATATTCAATCGCCACAATTAAATGCCCTCGTGCCACCTCGGTTTATGAAAAATTAAATTGTAATAGGTATTGTACCCATTCATAAAGTTGGATAAGCTTATCATTAACAGTACATATTTTTAAGGTAGTTTTTTGTTCAAAAATGAGGATTTTATTTTAAAGAAGTTGGTCACACTGCAAGAAAATTAGGGCTGGAAGCAGAAATTATATCGATATTGATATTTTCGGTGTGTATGGTATAGGTACATCATGTATTTTTTAATTTTCTTATAGAACCAGTTAGTGTTCCAACAAATGTCTACTATCCATTGATAAAACATGGATAAAAGTTTAAAAACTATAAATTCGACTACAAAACTGTATGTGGCATTTCTTAAATTTATTTATTTACTAGCTGATTTCCGTGACTTCGTCCGCGTGGCGTAGTTTAGAGTAACTTGCTACTATCCGCGAGAAGGTATGTCCTCTATCTCCGATAATATTTATTAGATCTTCACCAAAATTGAATAAAATAGTATTTTTCAAAAACTTTCATCCCCTATCGCGGATGAACCTTATTGTTTATTAGGATAAAAAGTATCCTATATATTAGATTCAGAACATTCGATTTAGATTTATATTCTCATTTTATACAATTCATTAAAAACTTTTTAAGTCTTAGCCAGACCAACGAACAGTAATTGATTGCTAAATTGATTTAACAATATTTTAATTTATACTATTAGTTGAACTTCATTCATTCATTAATTCATTTAGAACTTATCGAAAGTCGATAATCGATAGTGTCGCAGCCCAAAATTGCTCACATAAATGACATGATTGTTTCGTGTAAGGATAGAACGTCCCTGGGTGAATTTGGTTGTGTGCGTATACTTTAAGGTTGTGTTTGGTAGTTTTGTTTTGTGTCGTGCATAGCGACGTGATTGAAAAATGCACCTGTAGTAAGAAATTGTTTATGTGTGCTACCTAGCCCCGCACCGTAATTGACAGATTTTTTTGCAAAGAAATTAGACGTCAAGGCGTCTCCATCTAAAACACAAAATTTTTTTTCCTCCGAGGGTTCACGTCAACCTGAGTCTCTTAACGCAAGTCAAGACACTAACAGTTTAAAAGCAAATTTTCTAGAGAAGAGCCCACAAGATACAAGATATTTAGCAGGAATCGCTATGTATGTATGGATGTATGGATGATATGACTTGGCTGTAAGGCACAGAGATAGACAATAGTCTGGAATAACACATAGGCTACTTTTATCCTGGAAAATAAGAGGCTTCCCGCAGAAAATAAAAAAACTCAAACCACGCGGTCGCGAACATTAGCTAGTATGTAATAATTTTTTTACACCATGAATGCAAAAACTATAAGCTTCTATGAAACCTTGTCCATGAAAATTCATAACCCACAAAGTATTTGACGCATTTGCTCAGTTGAGGACCACACAGCAAAAAAAATAGATAAAAAAACGTTGTTGTCAACGTTTGAAGAATGATAATGGTAAGATTGTTTTTTTTTTCAGCAAACCCTGCAACAATGGCGTAATGCATTTTGGACAATTTTCGTTGTTTTGATAGGCACGAATGCAATCTATTTGATATGGGGATCCGGCGAGCAACAGTGGTGGGATGACGTAGACAAGTTTGGGTACCCGGCTAATTGGAAACACGGACCCTTGAGGCGGAGAGAGGAAAATGTAGAAAAAAAGGTTGTACACCCTAAACATGACCACTCCCCTGTTGTTATGGACTGATATGATAAGTGAATAAATGTTCCGATATTTTAGTTGTTTTCTTTTAAGTGAATAAAAAGCATATTATAATATTATTTATTTATACAACTTAATTGCATGAAAAACAAGAACAAAATACATAAGTAAATAAACAGTGTAACACAAAAGGTGACCTTATCATTAATAGTGATCTCTTCCAGGCAACCTGTACGAGAGAACTTAATGTAAGAATATTATATTGTCTTTATAGTTCAAACAGTGGTTTAAAAAAGGCATAAATCCTGAATATTATGTTCCTTAAAGCGCTTAAACTTTAAAGTATTAGTATCGCCACCCCAACCGAATAAAGGCGTAAGATCATTTACGCGAATTTTTTTTTATTTCATTATCTGATGATGGAAATCGTGTTACATAGGCTAATTTTTTTTTAGAATTTTATCTCTGAAAATGACAAAAATATGAAGGAAGGCGTCTTTATTCTATCGAAATTTACTGCACATTTTCTAGAAGAAGAAAGGTGTTATAAAATCTTACCTAAATTTACCGGATCTGTTGTCCGGAGTGAATAACGTTTACGTCTTTTTTCGTCTACAAATTTATTTCGAATGATAACTAAAAACCCCCAGTACACCAAAATTTCAAACTGATTGGAGCAACGGAATTTAACTCGCATTCGTATTCTCAGCAAGTCCTTTCATTTGATACCCATATTGTTGGAAAGCATAAAAAACTTAGTCCGCCATATTGAATTTAGAGTGATGTCACTTTATTTTTCAAGTTATTCTTAGCAAGCCATTTCATTTGATACCCATATTGTAGGAGTGCATTAAAAATAACTAGTCCGCCATCTTGGATGTTCCACCATATTGGATTTAGAATGACGTCATATAACTAACCATGCATTGTCATCCAAACTAAACGTGTATACAAAATTTCAGCTCAATCGGTTAAGATATCTGCTTCAAAATTGAGTTGCAAGATTCCACCCGAACAAACATAGCTGCATACATACATTGCAAGTTAAATAAAAGCTTTTAAAAGAAATCCTGTTCCTAAAGGAGTTTTATTAGTAGTTGATACTTTATTACATTATTATCTTTTGATTTTTTATTTTTTAATGAACATTTGAGAAGATTTTACTATTTTCTGTTTTTTTTTTTGCCAGAAGTAGAAACTGCATAAAACTGCATTTTAAACTATTAACACAATAACTAATGTCATATTTATGTTATTGTTAATTGTATTAGAACTTAAGTTCCTAATAAAATACCAACATCATCAAACGCGTATGTTTGGTTTTAAGCGCAAAGTATAAGATAGATTTCATAATTAAATTAACTAAAAAGAACCGGTATAGTGGCATTTTCTATTCAGCTTTGTCATTAAGAATTATCATAAATCAGTCATATTTGTTTTAATTAAGATATAAATGATTATATTTCCGATTTTTGATCTCCAAAGAAATTCTAAGTAATTGGCTCAATTATTTGTGAATAATATCGATGGTGGTAAGAATGTACTTACCATTTTGAGACTGCCATATTAATTAAGGACTAATGAAGTTTTACATAATTTTTTTGTATTATTTCCTTGTTAATTTAAAAAAATATTAAAGTTTTTGTTATTTTTAACGACTTTTTTTTAATTAAAAATTATTTTTCATGTTTAGTGTTAACATTCATTACGAATCTACATTTTTCGCATTGACTAACGAATATAGAAGTGAATCTATAATACGATTCGAGCATCATTCAAAAAGTACAAGAATAACGGCGTTACAAATAATTGCGCGCCAGATTACGATACAAAATTTGACTCAATAAGTTATGCACAAAAATGATGCGTTTCGCTCACTAGAGCATTTGTAGGCGAATAAAGGCGTACTGTTTTTTACAAAAAATAAATGCCGAAGTTCATAGACGAATAAAAATTTAATATGATTTTTCTTGAATATCTCTTTTGCAAATAAGGCTAAAAATTTAGCAAATAGAGTAAAAGAAGCGTTATTTTTTTACTCGCCTTTCTATATATATATAACTTTAATCAGGTGTAAATAACAAAGAAGGTAGATCATTTCTACGGTTTTTTGGCTCTCCTGTAAAATTGACTTTTTTCGATTACGCCTTTATTCGGTTGGTGTGGCGGTATGTACTTATACGAAATTTTGAAACGATAATATCCCAGTTTTCATCCTGCTAGGATCCTAATAATTTTATAATAGTTAGCAGTAGGTATTTCTAAGAAAGAGTAAACTTTTATTATTTATCATAGGTAAGTACCAATATAAGAATCAAAAAAATCTGATTTTTATTTTTTAAATGTCGAGTGCCTGACAAAAATTCGTCTGCAAAGATTCAAAACTGTTGATGATAACAGTTGTTGCTATTTAATTTTTATAGCGGAAGAATTTCGGAACCCACCACATTATTATTCTAAGAAAACTCTTAAAATTACATGAATAATAATGGAAAGGGGTCACGACCCTCAGCAATGAGAAATACGAAAGAGAGAATTTTATAGAATTATTCTATTCAGTACACTTGATCCATAACCATTAAACATAATTAACCATCTTTAATTATTATCAATACTAGTAACAGAAAATAATTACATGGCACTCACACATTCATTTCTTGTTTTGAGCGTTTTGACCAGAATTTAGTTAGAAACTTCCGTTCTAAGCGTTATAATTCGATGGTTTTATGACAATTATTTAAATGTTTCTCTATAGGATATTCCGAAAATTAAGAAATGGGAGGAGAGGATCATGCTCAAGAAGTATAAGCAGAGAAGCAGACAAGAAATAATATTATTACCTTCATCATAAGAGACGGTACCTATACAATATAATTGGTTTGTTTTATTTGTAGAACTACCTTTAATCTACATTTCCCTCTTGTTACTTATATCGAATATCAGTAATATTGTTGAAATTAAATTAGTACAAATTAAAAGGAGAACAGTGATAGCCTTGTGGTTAGGACTCCGGTCTCCTGTTCGGGGGGTCGCAGGTTCGATCCCGGGCATGCACCTTTGACTTTTTCGAGTTAGTGCCTTTAAGATACACAAAAAATCTGCACGCCTGAGTGTTCTCGATAATATCCTAAAAAATTGGCCCAGTAATTTTTTAAATGATCAAAGAAAAAAAATTACAGCGCCACTTAGGAAAATATAGCAGTAAAATATTTCCAAGAACCTGTCCAAAAATTAAACATACCGCAGTAAAATCGTCCAGTGGTCATTCAGAAAGATCGTAAGAAAAAACTCACATATATACAACAAACAATGCGAAACATTATAATTTTTAGGTATCCGTCGTGGTTACAAGAAACATGTCATGTGTTTTTACAAGCTTTTATTTAACTTGCAATGTATGTATACATATATGCATGTATGTAAGAACGGTGAGTTGTAGTTTATAAAATAAAAAAGTCTTAATAATTGAATTATAACTGAAGGTAGGTTTTTACTGAGCCAGTGACTGTCAATAGTCATTTGCCAGTGGAAACTGTGACTGGATCTTGAGGTTATAAAGTCGATGTTACATTATTTTACGCAAATATCGTTGCGAAGACGCTCATCAACATTTTCTCAATATTTTCGTACAAACATGAACAGACACTTTTTCGCGATTCTAATTTGAATAATAGACAATATTCATATCGGATTAGAATTGCTTATATTTATATCATAAAATAATTCAACTTTTGAAAAAAAAAAAATGTAAGCCTTCCTTTTGGTTTACCGTAGTCGAGGAAAAATACATTCACCCGAAAATATTTTCAACTTGTCTCAGTTTTCTAAATACAATCAATAATTCGTAAATCTTCGTAAATATACTATTAATTTTACACGTGAAACTCTTAGGTGACACTATATATTCCTTAAATGCTAGTAGACCACAGTTGACTGGTATGAATTAGTGTGAGTGTTAAATGAACGACGTCACAACCATAATACTGTAGGCATGCCAGCGTCGCTACCGCCAGTCACTGCACAATGGATCAATGAAAACCTGCCTTTATTATGAATATAAATAAATAGTTATCCGCAATATATTTTAATTATGCCAATTCTCGCTGGTAATAAAGATTCTTTCTATCTTTAGAATCTAATTAATATTTGTACCCTTGAGCTCAATCTAAAATATTTTAAGCATGCTTTATATTACAAGTATTTTATCATAAATCTTTCAATATCAAAATGTTATAGATATCAACAGACGCTGTTTGATTTTGCAACAATTTCGCAATTTTCAATTTAATTAGATATTTAATATTTCAAGTATAAGTGCCCTACATACCTGCTCTAGTTAGGTAGGTATATAATAAAAATGCTATTCCTCTTATATCGCCTATTTACCTATATTCTATATTCAAATACACACAAGCTTCTTATTGATTAACTAGCTTTTGCCCCCGCGACTTCGTCCGCGTGGAATTAGATTTTGGGGTGGAATTTTCAAAAACTGTGACACATGTACTTCTTTCTTTTTAACTGAAAGCTCAAATACCAATTTTGATGGAAACAGCTTGAAAAATGACGGAGTTTCATATAAACTTCCATCCCCTATTTAAACCCCTTAGGGGTGGAATTTCCAATAATCCTTTCTTAGTGTGCGCCTACGTCATAAAAGGAACCAACTGTAAAAATTTCAAGTTTCTAACTTCAGTAGTTTAGGCTGTGCGTTGATATCTCAGTCAGTCAATCAGTCAGTCAGGACTTTGAATTTTATATACATAATTATATAGATAGAAGAAGATTCGTATTGAAAAAAAGTTTATTCAGTTAAGTACTGCATTCATATTATTGAAGACTTTGAGTTCGACTCAGTAAGAATAGAATAAAAAAAAAATTTTTTTTTTTAATGTTAAATGTTCAAAGTGTACAGTTCAAAACACTCGAAAATGGCGGCAATAAACATTTACAAGTGTTTTCACCTTGTGCGTCTTTAAGAGCAATTAAAGATATTATTAATGTATAAGGAATTTACAGTGTACATAATATTCACATTCTCGTTGCACCTTCACGTTCGATGGCTTACCAAGAGTTTAATCTGACAGACTGACATTGCGCACGAGTCAAGCCGCGCGGTCGAATGCCTGTCACCCGCGTATTCTCGCCCATAAGTGCCTATAAATTGTGTTATGAAAAAACATTACAATCGGATAAACTGGGCCGCTTAAAAAGTGAGTGTTATTTTTTTTTTATCTCTAGCATTAACAATGACAGTTAATTTTTAATTGATTTAGGCAATTACTGTTCATTTATTAATTAAGAATAGTTCGGTTGCGTGTTTTTACGCGCAATCGTTGATTTAATATTTTAATTATTTTAATATTAATTTTATTGAAATGATTATCGAATTGAGGTGTTTTTTTTATTATTGCTATAGAGCTATGCATTTATGATTGCGTCAAGTGATTTAATAATAAATGTTATACATTATTATTATTTACATGGATTTAAAGTATATATGAAGGTCACATGCTTGCATTTAAGGATATTGCGTAATTGTATCAAGCAAATTAAGACAAATCTTAAAATTTTTATTAAGCTTGATTGGTCTACACTCTACAATATACAAAATATCATTATATACGTACCTACTCGTAGTATACGTGTTTAGTCTATCATTTAATATGTTAGTAATAACAACTATAACATCATCTCTTTGATCTTGTTCAGACAATGAGAGTATTTTGAATACCCGGCTTAGATTGTTGTAGCTTCTTCTCAGATCAGGGCGTGTCTGGAACCCTGATAGATTTATTTTCAACTAGCTTTAACCCGCGGCTTCGCTCACGTTAGGTTCGATTTTTTAACCTCCTATTTAACCCTCTTGGCGTTGAAATTTTCCAAAATCCTTTCTAGAAAGGATTTAAGAAAGGATTTTTTTTTGGCATACAGGTAGCTGTTGCTACCTGTATGCCAAATTTCAGTCAGTCAGTCAGTCAGTCACCTTTGCCTTTTATATATTTAGATTCATCAATAGTAATCATTTGTTACCTTCATTTCACTTGCATGATAGACGATTGCGATAAAACTATTTCAACCAATGCTTTAGTCTTAATTTTTGCGATTGGCTGGATTTACTTATAGCATTTTTGCTGCAACAATGCATTAAGTATTATGTATATAACATGTCTTACGAAGAAATCAGGTTCTATTGTAGCACTACTGAGACTTAACACCTCACAGTGTGGCATAACGGGCACATCAGATATTTGATATTTCTCAGTAGGAAGCTGCTGTGGTGCCACAGTGCACTGTTTTGGATAACACCGCAGATATTTCTAAGTAAGAAGCACTGGATGGCTACTACAAATTTTTCACTGCGTGACATCAATATAGGGCATCAAATTAGGTGTTTTTAGTCACTTCTCCATCGCTTTAACCGCATGCTATTTGCATCCGCGCGTATTCAGTATATCTGAACTGTCGCTAAAACAATACAGATTATTATTTCACTGAGGGATCTTAATGATTGTAATATTTAATTTCATGTCATTATTTTTCCATCATCATCAAAAAATCTTATAGGTAGGTACGTACTGAATCTCTAACCTGATATTACTTATCGTCACGTGATGAGATCACAATCAAACGCAAATCTTTCAACGATAAAACTACCTACTTGAGTTGTAGGTATTAAAATATTATAATGAAGCTCAGTTTATTACTTGCGAAACGGATTTAACGATAACACATGAGATTCGTTTCTTAAGAAGTGTAATTTAAAAAATTACCATAAGCAAAGATGGCGAAGAACTTATACAATTTTATATTAATTTTACTTACAGCAACATCATGTTCCCATAGCTTGTTTACGAATAAGCAAGCGAAACTCGTTAAACAGCAAAATTATGGATAACAAGTTGATGCCCACGACTTCGTTCGCGTGGATTAAGGTTTTTTAATTCCCGCAGGAACTTCCTTATTTTCCGGGATAAAAAGTAGCCTATGTTATTCCAAACTCTTGTCTATTTCTGTGCCAAATTAAATATTTAAATTTAATGAATATTTTTGTTACGTATGTTTATAGATCTACTTATATAGAGTTTTTTTATTAGTAAGTAAAATATACCTACATTCACATCCTGATTTCACTGTGAGGACAGGCTTATTTTACCATCGCGTCGCAAAGTAATAAAAACGTTTGAACAGTTCTGGTATTGGCAATCTGTCAACAAGGATGATCAGTGTTCATGTATGTTTTTTCCTACTTTTAAACAATTGAATATTGAATAGGTACCTAATCTAAAATGATCTCATAAATATTATACTCTCAGTAAATTATCGTCGCATAGAAGTATCTACCTACTTACTGACAATAATTATCACAATAGAGTCTAATAGCTTCGTCAAATACATAAAAAGACGATTATTGTAAATATTTAACAAAATGTAAAATGTCTGTTGTTATAACGAAAGACTGTAATCCTTACTAAAATCCTTATTAATATCATAAATGCGAAAATTTGTTTGTTTGTTGGTTTGTCCTTCAATACCGCTGCAACAGTGCTACGGATCGACGTGATTTTTTGCATGGGTATTGTAAAATTAAAAAACTGGAGACTTTTTATCCCGGAAAATCAAAGAATTCTCGCGAGATTTTAACGCGGACGAAGTCGTAGGCATCAGCTAGTTTTTTTTATATTTTAGGTAGGTAGGTATTGCAATTTACTTGCAATAGTGTCAGAAGAGAGATAATTATTTAAATGGATTATGGTTGTTCTATATTCATATAACATGCACACGTGCGCTGCAAAAACCTGATTAGGCATGAATATAGCCAGTATGCGGTATTAAATCAGTATATAATATTTTTCTATGTATTCGTTTATTATTCAAGCCTTGAGCGAAATAAATGTACAAAATGCCGGTATGCGATTTTTTTAAATTCATTGACGAAGGAAAGTTGTGATGTGGCCTAAGGGGGAAGGTGTTTGCCCAGAAGTTGGCTTCTTTCTTTCTTCTTGCTGTGCTGGTTTCTACACATAAACCAGTCATGGTCTGTGATGCACCAATCCTTCCAATGTTCTTTAGTCCAACCATCCCAGCTCTCTCCAGAAGCCTAGAAGAAGGGCTTCTCGAAGTGAGGCTGGGTATCCTAGATGGTTCTGGCGATGGTCTGCAACACCCGTGCACTTAACAAGCACGTGCGCTGGTGTTTCATCCACCTCCACGCAAGCTCTGGACAGAGGTAGAAGATGGCTATTCACTCTTATTTTGAAGATACCTACCGAGGTTGTATTTGTCAGGCAACTTAGATCTTAGAAGAGCATTTTAGACCCTAGCAGTGCGAATGAGAAATGAAGATCTAAAGCGCTTCCTGCGTGTAAATGGGGTCAACGACATAGGGATGGAAGCTCTCCCGATGTATTGCAGTGCGGTCATAAAAAGATAAAGAGGGGACAAGGTCGAAGACCTTCAGACCTCCAAAGTAAACTTACCCAAGCATATCCTATAAAACATCGATAAGCCGGCAACTTATAAAATTGAACCATAATTCAATATTATAGCTCCAAAAGTTTCTGAATAAAATATCTGTGACACATTCTTATTACAAAACCGACTTTAAACGCCACTACAAAGTATATCAATAGTGCCTACAAAATTTGAAGAGTTCCCATGATTTCTCCAGGATCCCATTATCAGATCCTAACCTGATGACAATGGGACCACCTAAGGAAGTATACCCTTTTAAACAAAAAAAAAATTCCAAATTGGTCCAGGCGTCTTCGAGTAATCGGAGAACTTACATAAAAAAAGCAAAAGATTTCGACGAATTGAGTACCTCCTCTTTTTTTGGAAGTCGGTTAAAAATAAAATTTTAACTTAAATTCAGATAGTGTTATTTATATCATAATGAAACGTGATATGAGTAAGATTTATTAAAAACGTCGTCGAACTAAAATTGCTGAATAGCTTAATAGGTGATAATGGAAACGATTATGTTTTATTTCATTTGAAAGTGATATGTTTTATCTTAACCTAATATAGGTTAACTACTAATACAGGTTAGGTATTTATATACAAGTAATATACTCGTACATAAGTATTTTTACTTTACGCAATTCGCAAAGCATTGTGACAATATTATTAGTGGGTTTGATTAGTGAATATAACAAAAATACTGGTGTACAGGTAGGTGGTGAGGGGGAGAGCGAATAGAGAAGGTTTTTGTGTTTTGGTCATCTTGTTCTCTATTCTCTATCTTTACAATATATTAATTTTTGTCTACGTTAAGTTAAATTACTCAAAGCCAGAAATTCTCTCTTAACGCATGCCTATGTCATGACAGCTACTTCTATGGCCAGCCAGATCGTCCAGTGGTTTCAGCTGTGCGTTGATAGATCAGTCAGTCACTCTGATAAATATGATATTAGTATCAACCCAGTTAATGAATTTTTTTTTTTTTAACTTAAATGAATTATTTTCTTTTATTGGTTTTCTAATATATAAGATATGTAATAATAATACTAAATTAATAAATTATGTTAATGAATTGTCAGAAACATAAGTTTGTTTATTTTAATCCATTATTAAGACATAAACAAAAATAATACATTATTTCTCAAGACAAGAAGGTCAATGCCATTTTGCATAACAAATCGCATTTGGAACTGGTTGAAACCAGATTTTGTATATTATTATTATTTGCACAATGACCGGCTTCATTTCGTTTCAATTGTACGTAAAATTACGAGTTATTATCAAGATAAATAACTTATAACATACTAGCTGATGCCCGCGACTTCATCCGCGTAGATTTAGTTTTTAAAATCCTTCGGGAATTCTTTGATTTTCGGGGATAAAAAGTAGCCTACGTCGCTCTCCAGGTGACAGGTGACCCATGCAAAAAGTCACGTCCACAACAAACCAACTAACAAACACACTTTCGCATTTATATTAATAATATATAAATGATATTATCATAATATAATTCGCGATGATATTATATTCGTAAAAATATCGGCCTTATAGAGTTTGGCTAGCATTGGCACCATATTCGTAATCACATATTGTACCTAATTTCGTATCCAAAGCACACAATAGGAAGAATCACATAAACTGTCGTTGACCTTTCCTTAACAGTAGTTGTGGTTGACAATTTAATTTTCCTCAAAAATATTTTTATTTTTTATTTTATTTATTTGAGGAAACATACAGTGTTGTAAAAATACTAAAGCTAAAACAGATATATAATGCTTAAACCTAAATTGTTTCCAATGAAACTTAGCACTTATTAATTACATTATTATCCGACAACGGAACAATCGGGTGTAGCAGAAGAGAGAAAACAAAAACGATAGGTTATAATTTTAAACTGAAGCTTGCCGAAAACCGACAAACGTATAGCTAGTCGGTTTATAATAGCTAGTTTAAATTTGGAGAGAGAGAGATGAAAAATATCATTTTCCGAAAATAGCAAGTTAAATTGGTTGCAACTTCTTATAAACGTGTTATTGGCATACTTTGTCTTGCTTGGTGCAATATAAAATAGTTTTGGATGCCGACAGAAATTTTAGATAGTAGATAAGGGGAGTCAACGCCATTATTCAGGAGCTTAAATAAAAGAATTTGATCTCCTTGAACCCGTCTGCTAGCGGCTGAAATTGGCATACTGGGATTGTCCTTATTATTAGTACGTATTGTTTGATATATAATATGATACCCGTTGTGGACTCTTTCAATTTTTTCTTTATGTACCTTATACTGAGGGCTCCAAACAGTGGAAGTATAAAAATATGATTTATTTTTTTATATATGTATAATATAGAATAGAATATTTATATATAAAATATAGAATAATTCAAATAGACTTTTACAAAGTTATTTTGAATCGTCGTCTACCACTAGTTCGATCGTTCCAACCGAGAAGAACCAGGATATTGTGGCGACTTCTGTTGTATGTACACAATCTCTAAACTAATTAATAATTAAAATAATTGACAGCTCTAATACCCGTTTTCAGCTATCATATCTAAATCATCCCCTAAGTAGGAGAATCTTTGCATAGTTAGCCCCTAAATACAATACCCCAGTGTCATTTCCACCTGTAGGCGTTACTTAAAAGTTCGTGAAAACTAAATTGACAGAACTAACTTGCTTGGGTAGCCCAAAAAGGTTAGGGAACTTTGGTGAAAACTGGCATAAATATTGCCAAATAGTATTTTATTGGCTAAACTAGTAGTATATTGGCTCGTACGTTGAGGAAAAGATACTATTTTCAGACCAGAGATTGTGTCCATACATAGAATAGTTAATTTGCAGTTGCAGTATGTGTGACTGCAGTTAATACACTTATTAACTGCAGTCGCACATACTAATAACTACATAATTTCACCTCAATGGTACGGTTAACGACAGTAAGTTATCATTCTTTCCTATCTATAAGTATTAAGTACCTTGCTTCTAAAGTAGGTATCTAGTTATTTACCGCCATGCATTGACATGGTTTTCCGACGTATCATTGTAACTTTGTAGCAGTTTTATTCTTTTACCTTGTGAAGATGTTAACGAGTTCTTCTGATAGACTTCTCTATTGGCTATTTAGATTGTATCACTTCATATCAATACCTTCATCAGGTTTGTCAGTCTCATCTCGAAACCTTATTTAGTTTTCATCAGATAATAGCCTGATTTTGCGACCAATTGCGTTTAGATAAGTGCGTTATCATTAAATAATTTTGTGGTCTTGTGGTCCTCGTGCTAATGATAGACATTATGATTAAAAGAGCATTGATAATTTTTTTTTATTGGATGACAACTGACAAGTTAGTCCTTGATTACAATCTGGTCTGATGGTAAGTGACGATGCAGTCTAAGATGGTAGCGGGCTATCTTGGAAGGGGTGTGGCAGTGTACTCATACACTAATCGGTTTCTACACGCCATCGTGCCGCAAAGCTAAATCGTTTGGCGGCACGTCTTTGATGGTAGAGTAGTAATTAGCCACGGCTAAAGCCTCCCACCAGACCAGACTAGAGACTATTTAAATTATCTTAGCCCAACGGTTAAAGGTGCGGACTGAAAACTTAAAGGATCTTAGCCCAACCGTTAAAGGTGCGGACTGAAAACTTAAAGGTCGCAGGTTCGAATCCCACCCGTTGCGCTATTGTCGTACCCACTCCTAACACAAGTTTTCACTTATTTGGAGGGGAGAGGAGAACATCAGTCAAGTTCAGCTTGGCAGATACCTATTCTTTTTAAAAAAATAATAATAATTATAAATTCCCAAATTGCCCCCGCCGGGAATCGAACCCGAGACCTCCCAGTTATAAGACCACAGCGCTCACCACTGCGCCAGGGAGGTCGTCCAACATAAGAAGTTTTATAGATTTTAGATGATTAATGACCCATAAGAAAATGTATGTCTGACATATTATTATTATCTACAATCGCGAAGCCCTGTTAGCTATTGAAAAATGTTATACAAACGTAAGATAGATAATTTTGTAGAAGATAAACGTGCCACAGATAGAGATAAAAGAATTGATAGTAGTTTATCTGATGAGTAGTATCAACTTTGAAAAGTGGCCCTAAAACTGTGAATTGTTATTGTTTGCATTCTTAAGTATGAATTTCGTTACTACGATTAGGTATTTTCATAACAACTGCAACCTTATTTCACCTTAACTTTTTTGTCTGTTGAATCAAATTACGCATACAAAGATAGGAATTCCTTTGGCAAAGCATGACACCATTTTATCGTCCAGTGTAAGTATATATTAAATAAGATTTTTAATAACTGTAACCTTCAGGCTGCTAGCCATCGAGGTCGCTGGTTCAATTGTGTTTACGCTTGAATTACTTACTATTATAAAATACCTGGGTACATCACAACTTCGCATAACAGCTGTTGTTAAAACTGGATGCGCTATGGATTTCAGTGGTTTTTTTTTTCTCGTTTTTACAATTCTATTATAATTATTTAATCTAATATTATAAATGCAAAAGTTTGGATGACTTCGTTCGCAAAGATCGAGGTTTTTTGATTTCCGCGGGAACTTTCTTATTTTCCTGGATAAAAAGTAACCTATGTACCTATTATTTCAGACAATCTATCTCCATTTCAAATTCCAAATCGGTTCAGTCGTTGCGGCGTGATTGAGTGACATCCATCCATCCATCCATCCAAACTTTAGCATTTGTAATATTAGTAGGATTAATAATTTATAATATTAATAAGGATCTATTCTGATTGGATAAGGTTGGTCTCTTACAAATATTTACAGAGGCGCTCGTGGCCTTCACCGCGAAAGCATAGTTGCGGAACAACAAAGATAGATGAATAGTCAAATATCTGCTTTAGAACAGCCAACTTTTCTATAGTTTCGCCATGCCAATATCATTTTGCACGTCCCTTCGTTCCGCTCCTACACTTTGTATCTGTTACTATATTCTTTTGTGCTTATAAGCACATAGTATGCATATTATACCCAGAGATATAATGGAAAAGTGGGCGGGGCATACGTGCTAAATTACTCAAAGACCAAATGTAATAAATTATTGGTTCAATAGTTTTCGAATAATATAAAAATAAAAAGCAGTGAAAAATACGATAAGTATGTATTAAACTATTCCTAAGTAATTATAGATAAAAAGCTTGGAAGTTAATGAAAAAAAGGAGGCATTTCCTTTCACAAGGGAGTGTTCAACAAAAACAAAAATTTCAAACAACAATCACAGCTTGGTTTTCCAAAAATACGCACGAATGAATAAGGATTCATAACGTAAAACTGTGTTGATAACTGTACTATCTCGATATATTTTTCTTGCCTTAGCAGTTCCAGTAATTTAGTGGCAATATTATACAAGTGTATATTAAGTATGTGCCATTGAAAAATGACCAACAAATTGTCGTCAAACTCGTAATGTTTTACTAAAATTACTAACTTCGGTGACCTATAGTATTATAAATAGTAATAACATCTCAGCTGGATCACAGCAAGAAACTCAAAAATAGGGTTGGCATGGAAATCGAAACTCGTAACGCTGTTGTTCGAATGTACAACGAAATTTTACGGTTGCAGTTCTATTTTACGCTACCCCTATGTCACTATAGGAACTATTTTACAAGCGCCGCGTCGTGTAGTACTTAACCTTAACAAATGACGTATTGACAAATTTTGTATTGGCGATCTGTCAAAAATGTCAAATTTTTTCGTTAATCAAAACATGGCGATTAGATGGTAGAAACTGGCTTTAGCCCCAGCCTTCGTTCATGATGTAAAATGAATACTGTAACGTACATGAGTAATTTTTATCCCGGGCAAGGAAGGGTTGAAATTATCATTCCACAAAAAAAAAAAAATAGGTCGAACCGTGGCGTCTGTTCCATTGCAGCATTAAAAAAAACCCAATAAAGAAATACACTTTCGCGTTTTGAAATTAATTAACTATGATTATGGCTATGACATTCTTGTTTGAAATCATGAGTAATTACGAGTATTGTATTGGCATAAGACTAAAATTAACTTTAATTATAGAAAAGTCATTTAATGGTAGTGTTGCTGTAATATTGCTATGTAAGAATTAGGCGATTTACATGGTAATTTGTAGGTATAGGACATAAAATTAAGTCATATCATCGGTATTTAAAGATATAGTTCGATTAATGCACGTCTAACTGTTGCTATGTTTATATATAATTTTATACACGTTTTTTGAAGTGAATTTTCTTGTTTGGATAGATTTAATATGGAAAAGTAAAGGATATACTCGTATTCAAAGTAATATGACTATATCTGTATGAGACTAAACTAAGCTTAAACTATCTGGCTGACCCCTACGAGATAGATCAAAATAATGTACAAGAGTACTGTACACCTTAAAAAGGTCTACCAAAAAGTCCGCGATGGTATATATGTCTATCTCTTAGGGATAACCCACAATAACCATTTTTTTATCCTTTACATTTTAAAGAGCCAGAAAATCGTCTGTAGAACTTGAGGCTTGCCTCAGCAGGATAGGGATAGACAACGTTGTATATAAGGACATTCTGTAATATATTTAGTATCAGCATTGCACCCGTGCGAAGCCGTGGCGGGTCGCTAGTAAATGGATAAAATAAGTTGATCAGTACCTGCATAGGCACTGTTTGTATGGTTTCCCTCACAGGAAAACTCACCTGGCTTTTAAATAAAACTAAAATCACTGCCTACTGTACCATTATTTATAGAATGAATAAAGTCACAGTTACAGAAAATTATAATTATTATTGAACATTAAACAAGCCAACTTTACGGCTACAATTTTATTCGAAACCGGTTGCTCGCAGTCGAAAGACATTATAATCCTCTTTTTATTTATTTTTAGCAATCCCAACTGATAACATTGACTTTAAACGTTATTTTATTTAACAATGCGAGTAGTTGCAAACCTAAAAACGTGTACCACGTTCGTGCCGACAGCACACGGTTAGATTTAAATTTGTGACGTCACGAACACGAGCGTTAGTGTAGTTGGTGCATTTTTGTGTATAGATCTTGTGTAGTGCATCACTAGCGATGGAAACGGGAAAACACAGACATGACATGGACGTTGCCCAATATCGTAAGAAGTAGGTTATTTTATTCCATTATTTAGGGATGATAGCCCATATTTAGGGGGACGTTCGGTTTATTATCTTCTTCTAAATAAAAGGAAAAGGTGACTGACTGACTGACTGACTGATCTATGGTCGCATAGCTCAAACTACTGGACGGATCGGGCTGATATTCGACATAAAGCCAGCTATTATGACGTAGCCATCCGATAAGAAACGATTTTTGAAAATTAAACCCCTAAAGGGGTTATATAACGGCTTAAAAATCTAACTTAATGTGAGCGAAGCTGCGGGCAAAAGCAATAGATTGTGTTGATAACCCATGTCAGTAATTGGATGGATGATCGGGTTTGGGAACCCGTGGTTTTCATTTCGTCCGTGTCTTGGACAGCAAGTTTTTTTAGGGGGTACGACAATAGTGCAAGGTTACGATGGTAAGGATAGGAGCATAGTAAGGATGGGAACATTCTACCCTCTTTATCAGAAATGTTAGTGATAATAACCGGGACCGATCATTTAACTTTTATAAGCCTCAATAGCCCAACCGTTAAAGGTGCGGACTGAAAACTGAATGGTCGCAGGTTCGAATCCCAGCCGTTGCACTATTGTTGTACCCACTCCTTGCACAAGTTTTCCGCTTATTTGGAGGGGATAGGAGGATATTAGTCAACTTCAGCTTGGCTAATATTCTTTAAAAAAAAAAAGGTGTATGAAGTCTGTCAATCCACACTTGGCCAGCGTGTGGACTATGACCTAAAGGCCCCAAACCCTTCTCATTCTGCCAGAAGACTAACGTTAGGTTGAGTTGATGATGAATAGGTTTAATTCGTATTGTAAATTCCAAACACACTATACGGTCTTTGTTGCTAAAGAGTCGGTACCACGTTAATACCACGTAGCGAAACTAATACTCTTTGAATTATACAGTATTAAGTGGAATTTGTTTTGATATGGTTATAGTTGTAAAAGAATTTAAATGTGAGATAATTTTTAACGTGTAACGTAAAATAGCTTCGAAAAGGCTTTTGTTTAATTTTATATGAATAGAATTTTACACTCTTAAAAGAGCTACGTTTTATAAAGACATTTATGAAATAGAAGATGTATTGTTCGAATAAACTAAATTTGAAACTGAATTTTGTCTAGTTACCACTCTACCGTCAAAGACATGCCGCCAAGGCATTTAGCATTCAGGCATGGCATGGCGTGTAGAAACCGACTAAGGGTATGGGTTGAATGTGAACTGCCACCCTTTCCAAGTTAGCCCGTTACCATCTTAGACTGCATCGTTAATTACCATCAGGTGAGATCGCAGTCCTCCAGTCCAGTAGGAGGATCTCAGGTCAGCTTAAAAAATCTTTAGAAAATTCTTTAAAAAATTCTTTGAGTTTCAGGCAAAGGATAGATTCTTTTAAAGGAATTAATAATAACCTTTCAAGGTAGAGTTTATGGGAAAAGTTTATTAGTATCATTATCATCAGCGGCACTACAGCGCCTTAAGAGCTATTATAAAAAAAATTGTATTAGGTATAGTTCTTTCAATTCATGAGGGCGCATGGCTTATGGTTGTAAGTGTATTACTATGTGTATTGTATAAATGTGAGCGAGAGCTTGCTCGCGCCTGACCGCTTCCACCTAGGCTCCTGACAGGCACGCACACTTACGCAATGTGCATGTACACGACGCAACCACAAGTAAAGCTCACGCGCCCTCGTGAATTGCAAGCACGTTACCTAAGTACCTACTTATATTTTTTGGCAAAAGTTGAAGAGGGACCTCTCGATTCGTGAGATAAGTAAAGATATCTCGATATTTCGCATGATAAAATATATAATTCGTGTTGCTAAGGTTTTAAAAGGGCCTTGAGATTTCCAAAGGAAGGAAAGATAAGAATGTACATAGGTAGATGGTTATAGTCTATCAACGCAAAGGTCAAATCACTAGACAGATTGGGCTGTTGAAAGGCATACAGATAACTATTATGACGTAGGTATCCGCTAATAACTAGGAGGATAAAAGTTGGCTCTATCCTTCAAGACTAATACGAGTAACGAGTAAAGAGATTTTTTAAAATAATTTTAATAAAATAAAAAGGGGTAAAATAGGGGTTTGATAAACCTAACTTAACGCAACAGCCGCGTATTATGTAAAATCTCGGAGGAAAAAAAAATTTGTGTCTAGTGTAAAATCAATTAAGGTGAGAAACACGCGCTTGATTACTCGTAATTTTTTTTTTTAAATAAAGAATATTCTACTAATATTCTCCTAACCTCTCCAAATAGGCAGAAAGCTTGTGCTAGGAGTGGGTACGACAATAGTGCAACGGGTGGGATTCGAACCTGCGACCTTTCAGTTTTCAGTCCGCACCTTTAACCGTTGAGCTATTGAGGCTTAAAAAAAATTCAATCTCTAAGGGGGTAAAATAGGGGTTTGATAAACCTAACTTAACGTGAGCTAAGCCGCGGGCAAAAGCTTGCTCTCACGTAGAACGTCGCACCAGCCGCGTATGATATAATCACTAAGGTAAGAAACACGTGCTTGATATAATTAGGTATTGAATTGCAGAATTTCCATGCGTTCATAACCATTTAACTTCGATTGCACGTGGGAGACTGTTTTGATCGCGACATCAGTTTATTAGTGTACCTATAGAATAGAATAGAATAGAAATATTTTTTATTGAAATAAACTTTTACAAGTGCTTTTGAATCGTCGATGGTACCACTGGTTCGGAATGCCCTTCATGCCGAGAATAGCCAGCAATAAACTCGGCGGTTGCTCTTTTCAAAAAATTTTTACAATAGGTAGCAAAACTATGCTATTTATACAGTGTTTCCACAATGAAGTTTCAAAAATGCATACCTACGTCCTACATACAATCCAATACATGTTAAGACGGGCAGACAGAAAGTAGACCCATTCCCGTTGGTGGCACCCGTTCACGAGCGTGACGCATGATCCAGCCGTTACTTCGCTCTACCATATTATAGCAACCCGCACAACACGACACCACCACAGAATTAATGTTTAAACAGAGCTGTCATGCTCTCTTTAAACATTAATTCTAAATACGTAAATATAAGTAGGTACGCTTTAGCTGTCAACATATTAATATTCTGAGTTCTCACTAATTACCTATTATTATTTTTTTGAACAATTAAAAAAATCTGTGCTACTTTTAGTTTCCGAATAAAAAAGTACCTTCTGGATTGGGTACAAACATAAACCTACTCATAGTACATTTTGGTATCTTTATGGATACAAGGCAGCGTATTACACGAATATTCATATATGTAAGCCATTGAAATATAACGCTTAGAAGCGCACTAGTCGACGTGGTGATAAGCTATTTTTAGTAAGCCTTTAACGTCACAAGAGCCTCAATAGATGCGGACTAAAAACTGGAAGGTCACAGGTTCAAACCCCACCCGTTGCACTATTGTCATACTCACTCCTAGCACAAGCTTTCCGCTTATTTGGAGGGGATAGGATTAGTCAATTTCAGCTTGGCTAAGATTCTTTAAAAAAAAAACGCAATATCGTCTCGTTAGTAGGTACGACGAGCTCGCAGATTAAAAAATAACGTACTATGCTGCAAAAGTGTGTCATAATTCATCACAATAACCTTCAAAAAAAGTAATTATTAGTACCAGTACCAGAGTGTAATTACATGGCACTCACACATTCATTGGTTGTTTTGAGCCTACGTTTGGAGCGGAATTTTGTTAGAAACTTCCGTTCTAAGCGTTATAGTTCAATGGTGTAAGCATTTATCCTTTCACTGACTCGGTGACCATGGCAACAGTAATTATCGATTAGGTATAGCTAAATAACACTTTTGCATATTTGAATGGTTAAAATAACACTGTAATTAGAAACACGAATAGGTACATAATTATTAAAAAACTTGCTTTTGCCTGCGACTTCGTCCGCGTGACTTAGGTTACTGTTTTTCCGGGGTAAAAGGTCACTTTCCTTGTCATTAAAAATCCGTTCAATACAAAACGTAGTATGAGAAAATGAAAATTTTTCATAATTTTTTTCGTCAATTTTCCAATCTTTTAAATAGTTATTTAGTAGAATAGCAATTCGGGACGGAGACAAATACAACAATTAAAAAATAATAAAAATTGGTCCAGCCAGAGATAGATTTGATTAAGCCTAGAGTTCTAAAAAGTGTTGTAAGTAATAATTTTTTTTTAAAGAATATTAGCCAAGCTGTACTTGACTTATAGCCTCCTCTTCCCTCCAAATAAGCGAAAAGCTAGTTGTGGATACGACAATAGTGGGGCTCGAACCTGTGACCTTTCAGTTTTCAGTCTGTACCTTTAACCGTTGGGTTATTGGGGCTTTTAATTTAAGTAACTACAATCAAACTACAATAATTTTGTCTGGTGGGAGGTTTTGGCCGTGGCTAGTTACCGCCCTACCGTCAAAGACGTGCCGCTAAGCGATTTAGCTTTCCGGCGCGATGGCGTGTAGAAACCGACTAGGGGTATGGGTTGAATGTACCATACCCCTTCCAAGTTATCCCGCTACCATCTTAGATTGCATCGTCACTTACCATCAATTGAGATCGCAGTCAAGGGCCATCTTGTCATCGAATAAAAAAAATCAATATTTTTCGAAATCGTATTTCGATCGCGAATCCTTAGAATGTCTAAACTCTGCTAAAAGTTTCAACTCCATGGTCCATAAATTCAATGCGCAAAAAAGTCAAATTTGGGCATGCGAGCAAAAACCGATTCTGTATACAGCCAGTGTTGGCTAACGAGTTACGGTTCGATCAATAACTTCTGGAGGTCGACTACTTTCTGCGAATGCACGCCATTTGCTGTACGCTATATAGGTGCATGTGAATAAAAGCAGGCGTCTTACATTTACTAGAGTGGTGTAGTAACCAAAGACAGGACATTAATAAGTAAACAAAATTAACAAACACTAACAGAGGGCCTCTATTACTAAACTATACAAATAAATAAAATTGGAGTGCCTTTAATTCTAGCTAATTTTTCTTCTTCGTTTCCTTTTTAACCGACTTCAAAAAAGGAGAAGATTCTCATTTCGACGCGTACTTTTTTCTTCGCGATGTTACTCCACAACTCCATCAAATCTGGACCGATTTAAATTTTTTATACTTTTTTGCGCATTTAAATAAAAGTTTGTTTTTAAAAAAGTTTTTTTACTTTTAATTTATTTATATACATGCCTTGGCTTATCATAAGAGCCACAAGTTGGCCGAAACGAAATAAATAATTTAAAATTTAAAACTTTTGAATTTTTAGGTAAATTTTCCACTCTATGGGAAAACTTCATACTTGTAATTATACGAGAATTATACTGAATTTTGAGATTTCTGTTTTTAATAACATTACGTCTATAAAATATCTACAGGGTTTGTCTTTGTGTAGGTACATGCTATTCGAGTAGACCACTACGATTTGTTGTTATTACTAGTTGACTAATTGATGCCAGCGACTTCACGTGGAAAATTCACCTAAAGGAGTTTTAAACAAAAAATGGTTTAGAGTATGTAGGTATGTTGTTTAAATACCTTACTCTTTTAAAACTTAGTAGAGCGCACACACTACTGAACTACTTTAAAAACCTGATAGCCATATAAATGGCAATCAGATATCTTCAAAGCCTACTTGACTCTCGGCGACTTGTACATAAATGTAAAGATTATTGCACTGATAAACTCGTCAAACAATGTTATTTGTTGAGATAAAGCGGCACATCTATGTTATCCTCTACAGTGATCTATATTCTTCAGATTGATATAACGTTGAAAGATTAATTTTATTAAAATATTCATAGATACATCTCCCTTCACGTTATTAACTATTGTTAGGTCGTTAGAAAATGTTCTAGTGTGACTCGCAACAGATAAATAATTTGTAAGGTATGTAGTCATTGGGAAAAATATTAATAAATCTTAATGTTTTTTGTAAAATAACTGAGTATCTCTGCAGTGCTAAGACAATACACTGTATGTTCAGATACAGTGTTTTAACGTAACAGCGATAAATGAGCTTCTCGTACATATAATGGCATTTAAATATCTCAACTAAATCTTAAATATACTAAGAAACTTCAAATGGAAATACATATCTAGTAAAACATAATGATGAAAAAAAAAACAGAAAATCGCGATTTCTGAAAAATGCTTGTTTATTAGATACCTACAGTATATTGTCATGGCACGGCAGATCTCTGTGCTATCTAGCATTGAGTATGTCGTACCCATAAATGATGTTTGAAAATAAGATTATATCACTCATCGTGCTTTCATCAAAGCCGCATAAAATAGGTACCGACTAGGCCAGTTAAAATATGCAGATGCATCATCATGCATGCACGTATCAGTCAACACGCGATGCGGGGTTAAAGGCACGCAGAAGGGTGACAAAGTTGATCTTAGCTTAGCTGCGATCGTGAAGTAGAGCTAAGCTATTCCACAATTCAATGGGCTCGCTTAGCTTAGATCTGTAGTTCGTGATGTAGACTGAATGAAATATGAAAAATTTATATTATTATAAATAAATTTATATAACTTATAGATATTTTGGGGTAATTAGGACTAAGCTTAAGCTAAGTCTAGGATAAACTTAGTCCTTATTGGACTTATTGTGCTTTATTTTAAATCCAGCTATTTTTTTCTTGACTCAATAAAACTACTAATATACACACGTGGTGATAACCATTACGTTGCTTTTGTAGAGTTTTTTTATTATAGGTATGGTCGCGGACAAAAAATGTTTATCAGTTTTCAAAGTAGATTCTATATCACATTGAGTGCAGTAAGGTCTATAACGCCATAGAATGTCGAAAGCATATCGACTGTCAGGCATAGACGTGTGCATGTAATTATGAATCTTAAGGTGGTAAACATTTTCTGTCCGCCACTGTACATATTCAGAGAATGATGATACTAATAGGTACCATTCCACATATCCCATTTAGATCGCTAGTTATCTGACAGCGAGATAAATTATATCTCTTAAGATCAAAGAATACAATATTTTAAGTCACCTTGAATACATTTTTTATCTATATGTTAATACGTAAATCGGTGCTTGTAAAAAAAAAATATCATTTACATGTCATATGATTTTGTATTTCCTAGAATTAATAGACAAAGAGGTTATAAGCTATGCAACAGTATCATGACTGACCTCGGAGGAAAAAAAATTTTGTGTTTTAGATGGAGACGCCTTGACGTCTAATTTCTTTGCAAAAAAATCTGTCAATTACGGTGCGGGGCGAGGTAGCACACATAAACAATTTCTTACTACAGGTGCATTTTTCAATCACGTCGCTATGCACGCACACGACAAAACTACCAAACACAACCTTAAAGTATACGCACACAACCAAATTCACACACAGGGACGTTCTATCCTTACACGAAACAATCATGTCATTTATGTAAGCAATTTTGGGCTGCGACACTATCGATTATCGACTTTCGATAAGTTCTAAATGAATTAATGAATGAATGAAGTTCAACTAATAGTATAAATTAAAATATTGTTAAATCAATTTAGCAATCAATTACTGTTCGTTGGTCTGGCTAAGACTTAAAAAGTTTTTAATGAATTGTATAAAAAAATGAGAATATAAATCTAAATCGAATGTTCTGAATCTAATATATAGGATACTTTTTATCCTAATAAACAATAAGGTTCATCCGCGATAGGGGATGAAAGTTTTTGAAAAATACTATTTTATTCAATTTTGGTGAAGATCTAATAAATATTATCGGAGATAGAGGACATACCTTCTCGCGGATAGTAGCAAGTTACTCTAAACTACGCCACGCGGACGAAGTCACGGAAATCAGCTAGTAAATAAATAAATTTAAGAAATGCCACATACAATTTTGTAGTCGAGTTTATAGTTTTTAAACTTTTATCCATGTTTTATCAATGGATAGTAGACATTTGTTGGAACACTAACTGGTTCTATAAGAAAATTAAAAAATACATGATGTACCTATACCATACACACCGAAAATATCAATATCGATATAATTTCTGCTTCCAGCCCTAATTTTCTTGCAGTGTGACCAACTTCTTTAAAATAAAATCCTCATTTTTGAACAAAAAACTACCTTAAAAATACTGTTAATGATAAGCTTATCCAACTTTATGAATGGGTACAATACCTATTACAATTTAATTTTTCATAAACCGAGGTGGCACGAGGGCATTTAATTGTGGCGATTGAATATTAATAAGGCTTTTTAATCACAAATCTGTGTATGTTTGTAATGATTTTTGCGCATGCAATTATATCGGTTACTTATATTATACTGGCGGCCCGTCCCGGCTTCGCAAGGGTGGATATTTATTTTTTAAACATTTTGGCATAAACGCACAGTAAATGCAGGACATACTTACCTAAATAATAATATATTTAGCAATAGTGTATCGCTGGCTCCCTTTGGGTATGGGACTTGATGATTGAAAACAAAATGATAACAGAATAAATTACATCAATGAACTCGTAATATCTTTCGAATGGAATGTCCGATTTTAATAAACTAAAAAGTAATTTGCAGGTATTTAAACAGCCTTGCTTGAAAAAACATTTATTTTGGTAAGGATTAAGGCAAAGGTATAAATAACTTGGTCTGATTTTGGTCGGATTTCTATTAAATTTTAAAATGTTAAAAAGTAGTTATAGTGACATAGCTACAATAGTAGCTCAGTTTACTAGTAAGAGTTTACTACAGATAATGATATATTTTTACTATGCAAGACCAACAAAATCTCACGACATCAACAATCACACGACAAGAAAATATTATAAAATGTTAACGAATATTATATTATATTATACTTAACTCAGTTTTGACGAAATGTGTGACTCGTCCTTTTCAAAATAACCGATTAAATTGTTTGCCTAAAGTTTATAAATTAATATAAACATAAACCCCCAACCTTTCCTATTCGATCGTAATTTTAATTGTATGTAATCAAATCATTATGCAGTTCATGATAAAGGGCTCCAATCGAGTAATAAGTAGATTGGTTAATTTTTTAAAATTTCCCGAAATTATTTCTTGTACGATTCCGTAGCAACATTTTCGGATCAACAGTATTTTTAAGTTTTCTCCTTAAATAGTGCATTAATTGGATAAAAGAATATATCAGGAGAAAAGTAATGTTATCCTTTCATAAACTGGATATTTTTGGTATTTTTTTTAGAAGGAAAATCACTCATAGTCGGCATATTATACCGGAGCTCATCCTCCGCTAACCATACGTTGTTGACAGGCGCGTGACGCGAGTCAAACAGTTTTATATAACGGGTATGACCGCTGGGCATACCCGTCAAATAAAAACTTACAGAGGGGTACGCATCCTATGGCCACTCCAGAGCTTAATCCTCCTAGTGACTGACTGACTATAAGACATTGCGCAACCTAAACCGTTGAGACCAAAGTACGTTGTAGAGTTCACACAAAAGACAGATTTTTCGAAATTCCATCTCCATAAACGGTAACCTAGTTTTGATATGAAGAAATATTGGGCAAACACGTGGAAGAAATCGTGGAAGTCTTAGGCATCGATGAGTCTAATATAAAATATTATTTAATTCCAGATCCGACGTAACTCTTGGTGCTTTGCTGTACATAGTATACGTTGCAATGATACCAGAATGGCGACGGAGAATATCAAAGTGTAAGTAAGAAATAAGATAAAGTCTACATTTTCGCAGTGCGGGCTAGGTTCAATTGCTTTTAAACGCACATAACTCCGAAAATTCAGAGCCCGGGATCGAACCCACGACCTCTCGAATACGAGACCGCAGTCCTTACTACTAGGCTATCACTCTACACTAGCAAGCTGACTTTATACTGAAAGTTTTCCCCTAACTAACTCCCTAACCTAATTTCCTTTTCTTTAGATTGCACAAGATTTAACAGTGAATCTTTTAAATGTAGATTTGTGTAAAAACAAACTGGATTATCTCGGTTAATTTTGCGGTCAGCACTTCGAAACTGACACTTAAATTTATTGTTACGTACGTTTCATTTAGATTAAAAGTAGGTATTCCTATCTAGTAAAGTTAGTATCTACTAGTAATATTAAAAAAACCTAACCATTCTGTGGTTAAACACGAAGGTCACTGCGGCTAACCTACTATTAATTGGGTACCTAATAATTAAGATTTATTCTTTTACTTAGTAATTTTAGAGTTGATAGCCTCGTGGTTGAAGTCATTTTTAAATTTATTTATTTCATACATTTTTACACTTCGGCGTTTAAGTTTTCCTGAGTTCGATTCCAGGCGCATCGCTGAATTTTCAGAATAAGGTGCGTTTTAAGCAATTAAATATCATCTAACAACGCACGAAGGCGCGTGGCTTATGGTTGTGTGTGTGTCGTATCTGTATAAGTGTGAGCGAGAGCTTGCTCCTGCCTGACCGCTCCCACCTATGCTCCTAACAGGCACGCATACTTACGCAATGTGCATGTACACGACGTAACCACAAGTAAAGCTCACGCGCCCTCGTGAACTAAACCAACTATATGGTGAAGGAAAAACATTGTGACATCGTGAAAATTGAAACATTGTGTGAAATCCGCATGCCAAAAGTTCTCTATAATCTTCTCAAAGGTGTGTGAATTCTGCAAATCTGCGCTTGAATATGGCCTTAAACCCTTCTCATTTATGAGGAGACCTGTGCCCAGTATTGAGCCGGGGCGATGGATTAGGTTGAGATGAATAAATATTTCACTAATGTAATAAACACCTTTACCTCTTACGTACTATTTTCCTTATATTCAACCAGGAAGATAATTACGAAAACAATGGCCATCAGGATTTTGAAAGGTCGAGTTTAGCAATATTAACACAGTGTAGTACTACCCTCGGAACAATACGTTATTGTTTTGTGGTACTACCCACGCGGGTAGAACGAAGTTTCGCGTAACATGTTTTGTGTTTATGTTTTTATTTGCAAGTTTCTTTAATGATTTTCCTGGTCTGATTTTTGTCATAATTTTGCAATAACTACGTATTAATACCCGGCAGGTTTTCAGATTAGTTCTACGGCTAGGTAAAAGGCGGTGCTGAAATCGAGTTTTTAAAATCAATGATTGTTGCCATTTTCCTTAAAAACAATTGCGCTGACTTTAATTCGGTTTATGGCATTGCACATGTGTCCCAAGTTCATCGTGGGCTTGATAAAAATTTAATATGAGGGGGGGGGGGGAGGGGGGGATTACAAACACTACGCTGCACTGTCGGGTGCAGGGTCGCCACTCCAGAACCTTGAAATCCACCAATCAGATCTTCAAACTATGTACCCAGCCAATTCCCACATCAACTTCGCGAAGATCGCTTCGCGCGCTGTATGTCGCTTCGAAGTCCCTACAAGAGAACATAATAAATATTTAACCATTTTCTGTGCTCAGTGTTCCTAATTCCCCAGCGGTATGTCCTCGGTATCATGGGACTGCTGGCGGTGTGCAACGCGTACACCATGAGGGTGTGCCTGAACCTGGCCGTGACGCAGATGGTGAACAACACCAACAGTCACTCGGCGAAGTATGACCCCGATGCTTGTCCAGACGAGAGTGAAATCCTTGTCAATGGGACCGTTTCGCTTAAACCTGTAAGTACACCTAACTATGTTTTGTTCTGCAACAGGTTTGCTCTTGTCTAAGGTTTGACCTGGTGGTAACTGGCGATGTAGTCTAAGAGTGGGTTAACATGAAAGGCGTATAGAAGTGTCACTTGATGATTTAAAAGCACTTTGTAAATGTTTATTTGAATAAAAACTTTTTATTCTAAATCATCATCCTATCATGAAGAAGGAAAGAAAGCGAATCGTTGGTTCTAAACTGTTAATATTATTATATCATCTGCTACAAGAAAAAAATTACCTATGATTTACTGTTGTATACGAGGGCATGCAAACTAATGGGAAATTAAAGTAGTAAATTAATTTTAGTCTTAGTGGCATTGATTGTAAAATGAATTACTAAGGACAGTGTTACCTGTTAGAGGGTAATTTAATTAACTATTGGTAACAAAGTGCCTTTGAACTCAATAACATTACATAAAGTAGGCTGTGTCACGTGCAGGAATAGTTTGCTTAAAATACACCACTTAATTCGGAACATAATTTTCATAAACTAGTTGAAGTTTGGTTATGACATGAACAAGGCGTTATTTAGTACTTAATATTATAAATGTGAGTTTTTGTTCGTTGATTTGTCCTTTAGTCACGCCCCAGTAGAGCTACAGATCAATATGACTTTTTACATCGGTATTGTTGAAGATATAGAGACAAACTAACAAAGATTTCGAGAAAGCTAATTTCACGGTAGACGAAATTGCGGGCAAAAGCAAGTTATTAATTTTTAAGACTTCAAGAGGATTTTGTGGGTAATTTTTTAATAGACTTGTAAAGTAGATTGAAATCCTAATATCTGTCGTGTATAATATTATTATTTGAGTCCTTGGGGATTCAAGAGCTGGCGACTAATATGAATTTATTATTAGTTTACCCATCCAAAGTATTTCCTTCAAGATCCAAAGGGATTATGCTGCCAGAATCTTGTTCTTAGGTACATACATACTGTCTCGCTGAAGAGGAATACATAAGGTTTAAGATATAATTTTGAGTATCGACTTGTCAACCTCACTGGCGCAATGGTAAGCGCTGTAACTGGGAGGTCTCGGGTTCGATTACCGGCGGGGGCAATTTGGGAATTTATAATTTCTGAATTGTCTCTGGTCTGGTCTGGTGGGAGGCTTTGGCCGTGACTAGTTACCACCCTACCGTTAAAGACGTGCTGCCAAGCGATTGCGTTCCGGCACGATGGCGTGTAGAAACCGATTAGGGGTATGGGTTGAATTTACACTGTTAGTCCAAGTTAGCTCGCTACCATCTTAAACTGCACCGTCACTTACCATCAGGTGAGATCGCAGTATCTTGTCATCGAATAAGAAAAAAAAACCTGTTTTATGATTAAGATTAATGTTACTTTTATTAATAACATTGTTAATTAAGTTTCTTGTTTTGATAAACTATCTCAGTTACAATAAATAATAATCCAATCAAAAGATTTGTTTCCATTGTTGTTGATTGGTTAAAATTTTCTTTTCCAGCACGCAATCTTCGACTGGTCTGAATCAACGCAAGGTCTCATCCTAAGTGGCTTTTACTACGGATACGCCATCACTCATGTCCCAGGAGGGTATTTGGCCGAAAAGTATGGCGGCAAATGGACGTTAGGAATCGGTCTTCTGAGTACCGCCATCTTCACTTTATTGACACCTGTAGTTGTAAAGGCTGGGGGAGCGACATGGCTGTTTATACTTCGAATCTTACAAGGAATGGGAGAGGTAAGAATATATGATTAAACGAACTTGTAAGTGAAGTTCGATCATTATTATATGAGTTGCTTCATTAGAATATATAATTTTATACACCGTAGTTTCCCTATTTACTTGGTAACACCGCACAATTTTTAAAGATTTTTTTTTTTTATCAATTCAATACGTATTTCCGGTACGCTCGCCCCTAGCGCGCCATCTTGGCCTTTTACTCATTATTTTAGAGTATGATATGTAACTTGTACAAAACTTTCTAATATTTGGGAAATGTCATGCCTTGGGGAGGGAGGGTGATCATATATTCTAATGAAGCAACTCATATAATAATGATCGAACTTCACTTACAAGTTCGTTTAATCATATATTATATTTTCGTTGCTTCATTATTCATATATAATTTTATACACCGTAGATGTTAAGAGCAGAAAGTTTTGGAAATAAAAGCATAATTTGTTTTACTTATTTATGGTTTTATTTATGATTTTAAGTTACAAATCAGCTTGATAACCTATTTTAGCAATAATATTATATCTAGTTCTTATTTATCTAAGTAACTAGGTTCACATAGTATAATCAACAATTGTAAGTTCAAATTAGTAATGTAGTACCTAATGACAAATCAATGTCAATTAAATCTAGCTTTGTTTAATTATTTCTGAAACAAACCGATCGGGCGAATTCCCCTTCGTCTAAGATAGTTCTGTTGTAGAATCGAGCAAATGACTCAGATGAGCTACTCCAGCCTGCGGTCTTGCGTATAGTCTCAATGTTGACACCAGAGTAGCTCGCGGCAGAAGTAGACGCGTGGCGCGTACTGTGCGCACCAAAGACGCCGATGTCTACACCGCTCTCTGACAGAACTTGTTTAATCCATCGACTGATGGACTGCGTGGTAGCAGCTCTGTGTGGTCGCTTGTATGTTAATAGGAGCCTATCAGTTCCTTCAGGTCTGATATTTCTAGTCATAGAAATATAATCTGAAAGGACTGTAGCCGGGCAAATACTTGGTTTTTCTCTGAAGAATGGGAGGAATAAGATTGGCTGATCCCTACCCGGCGTAGATGTTTTAATGACGTCTGTTATTATTATTTTGACACCGTTCTCAGAGAATAATATATTACTGAGCTTGATGAGGGAAAGCGTCTGTACCCTGTGAGCGGTGCAAAGTGCTAAGGAGATCACAAGTTTTTTCGTGATCTTCTCGAGAGAAAGATCGGTATGAGGAAACCATGTTGATATTAGATTTAAAACCACCTGAGGGTCCCAAGTATTTGAGTATTTGGCTTTTAAGGGTCTTAATTTGTAAGCACCTTTAAGGAGGCGCTTCACGCATTCGTCTGAACCGATATTATTGCCTATAAAGGCTGACAAAGCGGAACGGTGACAATTCAGGCTGCCATACGCACAACCATTATTAAATTGTGTTGTTAGAAAAGAAAGTATGGATGTTCTGGATGGTTTAAATACCTCAACATTGTGTTCGACGCAGTACTGCCACCACAGCTTAAGTGAAGTGTTATACTGTTTGACTGTACTATCAGAGAGCGAAGCCAACATCAGTGTAGATGATTCCGAGTCTGCACCTTTACGGATGTACGACTGCCGCAGAGCCTCGCGACAGCCAGGGTAAGGCGTTTGTGCAAGGGATGATGATCTCTGAAATGAGATTGCAAAAGGTGTTTACTGGGATTCAAATAGTAAACGTCTGAAACTATCAAGTTTTGAAGAAGCGGGAACCATGGTTGCGAAGGCCACTGGGGATAAACGAGTATGCCGTCTGCTTTGTCATCGCTAATTTTTCTAAGACATTTGAGTATTAGGGAAAAAGGTGGAAAAGCGTAAAAATATTCTTCGTGCCAGTTTACTGTAAAAGCATCCACACATACCGCGTCAGGGTCTTGCTTCCATGAAATAAATCTGGGACATTTCGCATTGTCACGTGATGCGAATAAGTCTATTTCTGGTTGGCCGAAATATTGAGTAATCTCATGGAATGCCTCGTCTGAAAGGGACCATTCAGTATCAGGATTAACTACTCTGGAGGCGGCGTCTGCGTGGTTTTCTTTGGTATTCACATATGATGCGAATATCCAAAGTCCGCGTTTCTCACACCATTGCCAAAGTTGTCTAGACAAATCATTGAGGTGAGGATATTGTATGCACCCCATGCGGTTCACGTAACTGATCGCGGTCGTATTATCTATGCGTAGTAATATTGCACAGTTGGTTACTTCGCTAGCAAATGACTTCAAGCCTAGAAAAGCTGCCATTAATTCCAAATAATTGATATGGTTTGCTGCTTCTGTGGCTTTCCATTTGCCACTAATTTGGTTATTCTTATAGACAGCCCCCCAACCTGTTCTAGACGCATCGGAATAGATCTCAAGTTTGAAAATTGGATGCCTCATGTCATTAGATATCGCGTCAATATTTGATGACCACCAGTTTAGGTCATCTAATATAATATTAGATAATTTAATTTTTGCTTCGTAATTATTATGTTTAAGCAAGGCTAGATATTTTTGTCGCTCCAGAACCTTAGTGTACATCCATGCGTACTTAGCTGCTGGGCAAGCTGCAACTAAAGTACCGATAAGTTTTGCGAATTTGCGAATAGAACAGGTTGGCAGTTTAGCGAACTTTGAAACCAACTCCGCAATTTTAAAACGCTTATCAGGAGGGAGACAAATACTTAGATTCTTGGTATCGTATACGAATCCAAGAAACTTGCAAGATTGTCGTGGCGTTAAATTACTCTTCTCGTAATTGACCACGCATCCTAAACAATGGAGTAACTTTAAAGTTTCGTTAACATTGTCGATGCAATGTTCATACGTATCGCTGATACACAAAATGTCATCTAAGTAACAAACTGATTGAAAGCCGCGATATCTTAAATGAGCTATCACTTCCCTCATGACTTTAGTGAAAACGCGTGGGGCCGAGGATAAACCGAACGGAACGCCATTAAAACCATACGTGTATGTTTTAGTGGAGTTATGAGGTTGAAATTGAAATCTCAAGTACTTACGGTCAGAAGGCCGGATAGGAATCAGAAAGTATGCATCTTTCAGATCGATGGTGGCTAAATATCCATCACGTGGTATTAACTTACATGCCGTTCGGTAATCCTCCATTTTAAAATGCTCATTACGGATAAATTTATTCAAGGACTTTAAATTTAAAATGAAACGTTTGTCGCCGTTAGATTTCGGCGTGAGGAATATCTTAGATATGAATTGATCTTTTGTTGGTTTACATTCTGAGATAGCCCCTATGGCCTTTAATTTATTAATGGCTTCAATCATTTCTATGTTTTCCGAGTATGAAAAACTATTTTGAGGTATTATGGACTGATTTACTTTAGTTAGGAATGGTATAGTGTAACCCTGTTTAATCCAATCAAGCACAACATGATTGTTAGTTATTTTTAGCCAACAATCATAAAAGTGGGTAAGTCTACCTGTATGTACCTGCGCTAGTGGTGACTCTGCGGCGGAGCACGAGGCTTGTCCTGGGTCGCAGCGCGCTGCGGCTGCTGCGCTGGCGCTGTGTATGGGCGGCGAGCACCTGAGGTCATCGGTGGCCTCCGGTTGTAACCTCCGCGCCCGCCCCTGTTCGCCGGATACCGAGGCGGCGCGTGCCAGTTTCCCTGGTAGGAAGATGATCGAGAGCTGGACGGTTGAGCCACCGGCTTTTGGGTCTTAGCAGGTTTCTTGATGGAAAGACCCTGCTTTTCGATGGCCTTGGCGGCTTTTATTTTCTCCGACAACGTCGATCCATATAATGAGTCATCTCGCTCGGATCCGCTTATCATATTTAAAAATGATTTATCTAGACTCTGGCTGACTAGTTTCCTTCTATTTTGAGTCGCTGAGAAATGTGAATCACAAAGCAATCTGCAACCATTGCTGAGATGCTTCATTGCGAGGACCTTATTATCGCTCTTTATGAGCAGATCGAGACCTCTGTTGATGGCGGTAATACCCGAACCCAGCTGTTGCTGCGATGCGGTGAGAGTTTTATCCCGATTCCGCACCATGTCTGGTATTGCCGCAGATATTTCCGCATTAAGTTTCGGCGCCTGCAAAAGTCTGCAGTTGTCTGGAACGAGGTATTCTTTCATCAGCTGCTCTTTATTTTCCTTTGGCATACCTTTTCTTAGTAAAGGCAGCCATAGTTTGCTTAAATTATCGTGAATGATCTCGCCATACTCGGGTGAGTCAGATGTGGACTCCCCGAGAGCAGCCAGTATTTCGGGGTCCAGATCAGACACACTAGCGGTGGCTTCTTCGAGAAGGCCAGACCCAGCTAAGACTTCATTTTCGTCGGGATTATCGTTAGATATTGAACCCGCCTCTTGTGGGATGTCTGGCGCAACTATTGTTGACTCCAGGATCGAATCACAGTCGTCTCCATGATCTCCATTATCTAAAATTACAAATTGCAATTTTATCTAGGAAAAATAACTTTTGAGGGTAATTCAAAATAAAAACAAAACTTTTTAAAGTCTTTATGTTACGCAGAGGAACGTTACATCTACTTTAGATTGCACGTATTTTCTGCGGTAATTCAAAATAAAAATAAAACTTTTTAAAGTCTTTATGTTATGCAGAGGAACGATACATCTACTTTAGATTGTACGTATTTTCTGCTTAGGTCATCGTTGAAGACTCGCAGTCAACCCCAATGCCTTATTGGTCGTATCTAATTTTCATTCCAATTTGGAATACATCAATGTTATTGACTCGCAGTCAATCCCATTGTGTTATAAAACTTTAATCACATTTACTTCACTAAAAGATACTTTGTAACGACCAATGATAATAACATAGAAAACACTTTACTAACCTTCTTCATCTGATGACGAGTCAATCGGAAAAATAATTCTTCGCTTCCTTTTTGCTTTTTCTTCAATTTTTCTTGCATATTTCTCAATTTGAGACTGCGCACTTCTTTTAGGCATGATGCTCGTGGCGCGTGCGATAGTTACCGCGCACAAAAAGGGAATGAGTAAAAGGCCAAGATGGCGCGCTAGGGGCGAGCGTACCGGAAATACGTATTGAATTGATAAAAAAAAAAAATCTTTAAAAATTGTGCGGTGTTACCAAGTAAATAGGGAAACTACGGTGTATAAAATTATATATGAATAATGAAGCAACGAAAATATAATTTTTAATTCTTTCTTCAACTAGCTGTTGCCCACCACTGCAAACGCCTGGATCAATTTTTTTTTTATAATCCCCTTTGACTTTATTACGTCTGTCTCCGGGATGCAAGCACAAAGATTCTGTGATAAACTTACAATCAACCGCGTTTATTTTTTTATGCAGGAATCCTATATAGTTGTTTCCAAAGCAAAAAGTAGCCTAGATCACTATGTGTATAATCCTCTATTCGCCTGTCAAAATCCGACTAAAAATAAATTAAGTATGTTGCGTCATGCTATTACAAAACTGCTTGCTGTTCACAGATTTTTTCTTAAAAAATATTAGCCAAACTATAGTTGGCAAATATTTGTAGGAGGATATCCTCCTACCTCCTTCAAATAAGCGGAAAGCTTGTGCTAGGAGTGGGTACGACAATAGTGCTGCGGTTGGGATTCGAATCTACGACCTTTCAGTTTTCAGTCCTCACCTTTTACCGTTGGGCTATTGAGGCTATGAGGATTTGACACAATCTATCTCATTCTCAATGCGACATAATTTCGGTGATCCTCCAATGTAAATCGCTACAAATCGAACGCAAAAATATGTTGACGCGGACGTCTACGAAAATCTCGTGGGAAATTTACATTAGAATAAGCAGATTTTGCAAGGGACAAAGCGGGCTGGAGTTTCAACGGCATCGATGTGTCAGATAGTATTGATGTTCATCGGCATTGATGGCTCGACTCCGGAAATAAAACAGACTTGCTTGGCAACGCGAAGCGAGTCGAGATGTCTTTCACGCTCTCGCTCTCGCATTCCGTTGTGTCACCTTACCCTCATGAATAATACAATGCAGGGTAGAAATTGCATATTTGAAATAAGTAAAGAACCCTTTACATTCGGAGGTGACGTTTGATCTTTGTTAAATTATTGCATGCCTTCTTCCAGGGTCCAACAATGCCAGCTCTGATGATTGTTCTCGCCCGATGGGTCCCTCCACATGAGAGATCAAGACAAGGCGCAGTCGTCTTTGGTGGTGCACAAATTGGAAACATTTTTGGATCGTTTATGTCCGGTGTTCTAATGGCTGGAGGTGGAGACTGGGCAAACGTCTTCTATTTCTTCGGCTGTTTTGGAATCTTGTGGTTTATATTTTGGGTGGGTAAATGCTCAGTATATAGCACCGATTTAATATCTCCTGTTTTTTTATATGGCAAACGAGCAGGCGGGTACCCTGATGTTAAGTGATTACTGCCGCCCATGAACAAATTTGTAGTACCAGAGGCACCACCAATGCATTGCCGGCTTTTAGGGAATTTATTGGTAGCTTATCGCCTTATCGCACATACTTCAGGGAGGGAAAGTTCCTTGAGCAAAATTATGACATCAGGTGTTTCTCCTTCAATATTATAAACAAAAAAACTCTGAGAAATTGTGAGCGTTAGCATCCTTACGTGGTTCAAATCTAAATGACTCGCATGAAACGCTTCAGTTCAACGTTTCTGAAACGAACCGGTAAAGTGTGGACCCGGTATCCGTGTCTCCTGCTACGTATAACCTAAGTACCTTCAAGGCAAAAGTGAATAGGCATTTTATAGGCAAGTGCGCTTAGAACCTAGATTTCATTACTGATTTTAGCCAAGATTATCGTCAAGCATAGACGATAATCAAGATTGGCCAATCTTGTAATAAAAATATTCTTATATTTATAAAGTTACATTTCCTTAATTTCTGACTGCATTTTCCAGTCCGTTTAATAACTTGAGATAACTGGTTTTCAAGCTTTTTCATAGAGTACTCGTAATTGCCACATGACTTAACTTGGACGAGGCTAACCAAGTGGAAGCCATTTAAATAAATTATAAATAAAATGAATTTGTCTATGGTCTAGTTTCGTCTTATATGAGTACTTTATTATTATATTATTTTGATTAAATTAAAACTTGATTGAGTTTGCTTATCTTTTGATAATTGTTAAGCGTTTTTATAAGTTCGTTATACTGCCTATTAATTAAGCGTAAGACTTTCAGCGTTTTTCTGGTGGGAGGCTTTAGCCGTGGCTAGTTACCACCCTACCGTCAAAGACGTGCCGCCAAGCGATTTAGCGTTCCGGCACGAACGACAAAACAAAGATCAGTAGACACAATGACGTGTCACAACTCTTGAACTCCTCCACTATGTACCTTGATTCTAATAAACTCTTGTAATATTTTTCCAGAGCATATTCTGCTACAGCACGCCGAATACTCACCCGTTCATATCAGACGAAGAGTTGAAATATTTAAATGAGACGGTGACGAGCGCAGACACCACTAGTGTGCGGGATCCTGTGCCCTGGAGAGCCATTGTGCGATGCGTGCCTGTTTGGGCGCTTTTGTTTGCCGCTGTGAGTTATCTAAATATATAAAATTTGGGGCAATTTGGGAATTTATAATTTCTGAATTGTCTGTTCCGTCTTAAAAATGTTAGACAACTAAATCGGCGCCGTTCACGGGCATGAACTAGTCAATTTAATATAATTTGAATTAAAGTACACATAGAGATCGACGATCTCTCTGGCGCAGTGTTGAGCGCTGTGGTCTTATAATTGGGAGGTCTTGGGTTCGATTCCCGTCAGGGGCAATTTGGGAATTTATAATTTCTGAATTGTTTCTGGTCTGGTCGGAGGATTTGGCTAGTTACCACTCTACCGTCAAAGACGTACTGCCAAGCGACTTAGTGTTCCGGCACGATGGCATGTAGAAACACATTCAGGGTATGGGTTGATTTTACATTGCTATACCCAGGCTATACCCCTTCCAAGTTTGCTCGCTACCGTCTTAAACTGCATCGTCACTTACCATCAGATGAGGTTGCAGTCAAGGGCAGATAGCCTTAAGCTCAGCGTATAAAAAAAGAGGACTTTAAAAAAAATGTTTCTAGGTTGGCCACGACTGGGGTTACTACACAATGGTGACAGATTTGCCCAAATACATGACGGACGTGCTAAAGTTCAACATTGCGACGACGGGGACCCTCACTGCCATCCCCTACCTCGCCATGTGGATAAGCGCTTTCCTATTTGGCTGGGTATGTGACATATGCGTTAAGCGCAAGTGGCACTCAATCAAAACGGGAAGAATTATTCACACAACCATAGGTGAGTTTTACATAATTAAATAAATAAATAAATAGTCTTTTAATCAAGAATAAAAACAGCTACATGAAAAGAAATACAAAAAAGAAAAAAAGAACAGATAAATTAAAAAAAGAATAGGTGTGGGTACCGACTACCGACGGCTTAAGTTGTACAGACGGTTCTATCGATTGTGGTTAGTAATTACGGTTCACTCATGTTTGTGATTTCAAATAAAAACAAAATATTGTGATCGGTTCACGTTTGACGGAGTTATGGAGTAACATCGCCAAAAAAAAAAATACGCGTCGAATTGAGAACCTCCTCTTTTTTTGATATTGGTTAAAAACCACGCACTCACATAATCTATATATAATTATATAAAAAGGCTTGTCCTGACTGACTGACTGACTGACTGACTGACTGACGATCAACGCACAGCCTAAACCACTGAAGTTAGAAACTTGAAATTTTGACAGTAGGTTCCTTTTATGACGTAGGCGAGCACTAAGAAAGGATTTTTCGAAATTCGCCCCCCAAGGGGGTAAAAAGGGGGGTTAAAGTTTGTATGAAACTCCGTTATTTTTCAAGCTATACCCATAAAATTCGGTACTTAGGCTTTAAATTGAAAACAAAAAAGTAGGTGTTTCACAGTTTTTAAAAATTCTACCCCCTAAGGGATTAAATAGGGGTTGAATGTTTGTATGATAGTCCTTCGTTCTTCAAGTTATTTTTCAAGTTATGTTTATGAAACTTGATATTTTGGCTCTTGATCAAAAATAAAGAATTACGTATTTTACATTTTTTGAAAATTCTCTCCCCAAGGGGGTAAAAAGGGGAGTTTCAATATTCATAGTTAAGACAGGACAACGTCTGTCGGGTCCGCTAGTCAAGTCATATAATAATATGCCAGCCAGTAGTAATATATCCAACTTCACTAATATTTACAGCTGCAACTGGACCTGCCATTTGTATTATATTGGCCTCGTATGCGGGCTGTGATCGGTTCGCAGCTGTCGCCTACTTTATCGCGTCAATGGCCTTAATGGGAGGATTTTATAGCGGCATGAAGGTTAGATTCAGCTTTCGTTTATTTTATACCCAAGTTCACCCACGATGAATTGAGACGCTACATAAGTGTTTAGAAATGAGATTCGTAGGAGGACCAAAGTCACCGAGTCGCGAAACTGAAATGGAGATGGGCGGGGCACATAGTTCAAAGAGCTGATGGTCGATGGGGTCCGAAGGTGCAAGAGTGGCGAACCCGCATCGAGAAGACCCCCAACTAGGTGGACCGACGACATCAAACGAATCGCAGAGCCGCTGTGAAAGTCATGCAAGAGAATTTTGTCCAGCAGTGGACGTCTATCGATTGATAAAGAAGAAGATAAGCGTTTGGAGTAAGATTTCGTGGGATGGGAATCGTTTCTGGGATATTTTGTTAATTACCGTTTTCAGAAAAAATTCTGGACCAAAATTGCAGGTTTTCTAAGCAATTTCTTAGTTATTTTTTATTTCATGTCATTATTTTCCTGAAAAACTACGTTGAGCTTCAGAGCAGTTTATTAGTTATGTTTTAAGATTCTATCAGGCTCCGGGAGATGCAATTAGTGGGCTTCTTTTTTAATTTTAATTTTTATCGTATTTAATAGGTAGGTTATACGTTACAACCTTTTACTCTGCTGTTTTATCTTCAATAACTACTACTAGTATTAGATTATTTGAGGCTTCTACTACTACTATCACAAGTTATTGAAATTTTATTTATTCTATTTATTTTCAGGTCAATGCATTGGATTTGGCACCTAACTACGCCGGTTCTTTGACTGCGATGATTAATGGAACTTCAACAATATCGGGCATAATCACTCCTTATCTAATTGGGTTGTTGACACCTGATGTAAGTATTTGTGGGTTATAAAAATTAATAATATTCAACTCAAGAACTTGTTATTGTACACCTCCCAAAAAATACTTGGTATCTGTGAATAGCAGCGAGCAAATAAACTTTTACAAACTGCTTTCAAATCGTCAAATGAATCTACCACTGGTTCGGAATTCCGTAAAAAACCTAACATATTATGCTTAAGTGTTCAAGTCATAATATAGGAGACGGCTTTGACGCAATAACACGCTTAATCTTTATTGATATTTCGAAGCCGATGTCAGTCGCAGGAAGTTATCAACTTTGTTCGCTCCAAAGCTAATAACTTCCAATAATAGTTCGTGGTGAACGCAGATAATGGAAGGGTTGGAAATATTCGCGTAGATTTGCTTCAGGCGAACTTGAAATGGCTTACCGAAGTTGTTACTCAAAATAACTTGCTTTAGTTTAATCCAATAGTTTCAAGGGTATATTTTGTCATTTATCTTCCTTTCAGTAAGCGATTCGATTCCTATCTTTCCGGTTATACCTTAATCTAATAATAATTTAAGCGAAACTGGTATTCTGTTTAATAACTTTGAATAACGGCCATTGGATGTTGGAATAGAATTACATCATTATCAATTAACGAGATACCTTTATAAACTAATGAAACCGTCGTGCAGTCTACGAAAAGTGTAGAAATCCCGTTCCACATCGTACCCACTCCTAGCACTAACTTTTTGCTTATTAGGAGAGAAGAATATAAATCAAGTTCAGCTTGGCTAATATTCTTTGAAAAAAAAAAAAGAAATCGTTTGTGGGGATGAATATCCGTTTTTATCTTATGAGTACTTATAAAATAAATCGATATCACGTCTTATAAGTCCGTCAATTTAATAATTCCATTTTTCACTTCTATCCAAAACTTCACCATATGTTTTACTTATGTAATCCTGTCTGGTAGTACGAGCCCCAGTACCTACTCGTATTTTATTGCTCAGCGATCCGGACATAAATTGAGGGGACATTTTGATGTCTGGTATAAACCAACAAAGTGGATGCCTGGTGTAAACCAATAAAATGTTGAGTAGATTGTAAGAAGATTTAATATTTTAGGGGTAAAAGAAAGTTTGTTTGGAAACAAATTTTGTCAAAGCTAAATCCATGCAGTGGAAGTCATGCGTATCAGCAGGTTTAAAAAAAAACTAGATGATGCCCGCGACTTCTTCCGTGTGAATTCCGTGTTCCGCGGGTAGATAGATTCTACTCATGACAGCTTCAACTTGACTTCTCGCAACATCGCAGTCTCGTCGTGACCACGGTCCATGCAATTGGATCGAATAATCGACAATCCCAACTAAAATATTACCGTGGTACGTACTCGTATTATTTTATAACCTACCTACTTGTTTGCAGTCCACACTAGTTCAATGGCGGGTAGCGTTCTGGGTGTGTTTCGCCGTGCTGGTCGGTACCAACGTGATATACTGCATCTGGGCCGATGGCAAGCAACAGTGGTGGGACGACGTGCGACAGTACGGCTACCCGGCCGATTGGAAACACGGTCCTCTCAAAATGGCCGACTCGGATACGGAAAAAAACAAAAAGAAAGAAGCAGAAGCCACGGCGTTTTAGGATTTAGCACAAAATACGATAAGTATTCAAAATAAAAACGATTTCAAGCAAGATTAGTAATAAAAATAAAAATATTTTCGGTGCCATTTTGTGATATAGGTAAATTACAATAATAATTTATGGTGCGTTAAAATAATAGTATAATAACGAATCTGTTCGTTTAATAAAGAGCTGAAAATATGTTATTTATTAGCTGAAAAATAGATAAACCATTGATGCATAATTCATTTTAAAATCTTGAATCTGTAATGAAAAAGATGAATTTCTAAAAATTTATTGGACTTTATTCAGTATTTTTTTAATAACAAAAATTAAACCTGTAATTAATTTCGTTCCTTAATAATGAAATCAATGTAAAATATAATGTAGTAGACGGTGTACAGTAAAAAATTAATTTAAGTGTACTTTTATTTAATAAGTTGTAACCCTAAGTCATTTTATATCAGTGATGCTGCAGTCTAAGGGAGGCCACATACGATCAAGTTTGCCGTCAAGTTTGCATGACGCTTAGGGATACGAAAAAAGGATAAATGCTTAAGTAGTATCGATACTTTTGGTTCGATACCTAGGAAAACTTCCGAAAGCTGTACCACTCCTTTGAGAGAGATAACGCTATATATCAGAAAGAGAATATTATAGATATACAGAATAGAGTCTGCTTTCTTACGGTACTTTCCCAATTACTCGATACTTTTATCTCATTACTAGATTTCACACGTCCGTCACTCAATGAACTATCTTTTGTTCGAATCCCTAAGCATCATGCAAACTTTATTGTATGTAGCCTCCTTAACTTAAGTGGTAGATACGATGATGTGCATTTCCTAAGAAAAATATAATAAACCACATTAAACGTATATCACACAATGTTATATTTTATTATGCGTTTCAAATGTAAAGACAAAGTAGGAAAGATACTTCCAGTTCGTCTATTCAATTGACCACTAATTTTCTGTTACAGTAATTTTAATTTGCTATCAGTCGTCACAAAGTGTCCGTAAAAAATAAGCTCTTCACATAAGTTTGCCAATATAATATATATGTATATTGTATATAATATATTCAGTAATATGTATTATTCCTGTTTTCATTTTTAAACAAAACCTACAAATATAAGTAAAACATTTTGATATAATTATGGCGATGACCTTTACATTTGAAACAAATAATATTTTATTAATATTTCTAGAAAATGCCAGAAACATTAATAAAATACATAAAATTATGTATTTCTATTATTATAATTATTTCTAAACACTTATGTAAAATTGTACCTATCTACCAATATTGTAAAAAGTAGTTTATAAAATCTTACGTGACACATGTTTAATTTGAGAAAGACATGTAAAGTTACCATTTCATATTTACCGACCGGTATTAAATAATGTTTTAAAATAATTATGTTATTTATTTTCGTAATATATTAAGTACAAAACGTACTGTTTTAAATGTACCTAGGTACTAAATATTTTTATAGAGAAATCTAAATATTTCATAAGTTATGAATTAGAATTGTAGGTTTATTATAAGTATAGATAATTGTTGTGATAGAAGATTTCCTATTCTGTACTATTTTAATTAAAATTATTGCCAATATAATAATTAATTATAAAAATAAATATAGAATATACTGAATTAAGTCTGGTTTTGATTATTTATTTCCTCGTTAATTTTGAGTTTTTAAAGAAGACAATAAATATTTTAATATTATTGTATAGTGATTTGAATCTATGACAATATCTATTGTTCTATCGACCTTTATGCTCGTACTGAAGAGCTTTTAACTATAAAGGCACAATAAAGGTTATTCTTCACATACTAATACATAGGTACATACTTGTTGTGTACAGATGGTAGGAAGGTAAAGAAGGAATGTATGAACGCTTTAATCTGGAAAGAGAAGGTAATATGACAGATGTATACGACACATAAAAGAAGTTTAGTAAAATCTTCACGTTTATGCTAATAATAGTTTACTCAATCATACGAGTCGTTTGTTAAAAGCCAAGTATAAACTAGGCAACAAATGCTGTTAAACATGTTACTCAACATGTTGAATGGTTACCCGAAACTTTTGTTGCGAGCCTTGTATTCTAAAGAAAAAATGCCGCACAACATGTTTCGCAACTTGTGAAACGACATAATATTTTCTTGTGTAAGAAATGCCTGTTTCTCGTATATTCTGGCTGGTCACCCCGAATTGTACATCATAAAGGTCTTTAAACTCGTTTAAGTATTTTACTTAGCCCAATCTGTGGATCTTAACGATAAGTCGGGACTCTACCATCGGTTTGGAAAGCAGAATGTAGTTGCATGTTGAGCCTACCCACTGCACCTCAGATATTGCTTAACGAATGCATAACTTTAGTGTTACCACAAGCCACGAGTCACGTTGCATCCCATCTGGCAACGTCACGTGGTACGTGTTGTGTACACTATTTATATGTTTAGTGGTAATATAGAGTTTCTAAACACGTTAAGCGTCACGTGTTTCGACCTCAACTTGTTGCTCAGTGAATACACGGCTTTATGCTATCAAGCTCAAGCACACTCATACATGCTTACTGCAATTTGATGAAGTTGTAGCGGTTTTGCTATACGATGCACATGTTTACCTCGACTTGCTTTAACTTGCAAATTGATTTTACCATTACAACACCAGTCACAACAGATGAATCTAGGATAAGGATCTCTTAGGAATAATAATTTATTTCCACTTTTGTTTTAGTTTAGCTTAGCAATTATATTCGGCAAGCAAATTGCCAACACTCTACATTAATAAAATACCTGCATACTTCATATGAGTTGTACTTCTACAAATCCCATATAGCATTTGTCCGTTTTCAGAATGCAAGCCATTTTTATGCATTGGGGTGTCAGCGGTTTTACATGACCTTGTGTAGATTTTTTTTCCTCAATAGAAAAAATCGTTTGCCTTAATTGATTCCGACATAGCTTCCGACGCGTAATTTTGAACAGTGATGAAATACGATTGAAGTGTATGTATGTAAACTTTTTCCATCACAGACTATAACAACTAGTAACAACCTCCACATCCATATCAATTAGAGTTAAAAGTGCGGACTGAAAACTGAAGGGTACCAGATTCGAATCCCACCCGTTGCTCTATTATTGTACCCACTTCTATCATAGCTCAAGCTTTCCGCTTATTTGGAGGGGATAGGAGGATATTAGTTAACTTCAGCTTGGCTAATGTTCTTTTAAAAATATTGTATAAGTATATGTAATGTGTAAATGAGCAACTGACTGTGTCTTTGGGGTCTCAAAATGCTGGAGTGAACAGTGGAACGACGCAGACGAGTCGCAGGGAGCTGTAGACGCAAGACTGAGGAAGGCAATCAAAGAAACAAACCATGCAATCACTTTGTCCAGCTGTGGACGTCTACCTGTTGATAAGAAGAAGATCCATACATCTGACGGTTAAAGGTTTTTAAAACGTCTTGCTCCATGTCCTCGTGCCTCGAAGAGCACGTACGTCGTACAGAGACTTGCGTCTGATCTCTCCGGTCATGCCGGATTGCCATCCCATAGGTCCTTGGGATATTGTATTGTTTATTTCTTCGATTCTGACTTACAAAAGCGCTTACGAACGTCGAAAATGTTACATAAAATAAGTATAAAATGCTTAATAAAAATAAATTAATTTAATGTCAAAAGAAAAAAAGAAAAACTTATGTACTACTTATATCAAGGGTCAAAATATAATAATAATGTGATGTCATTAAGCATAACAAATATGATTAAAAAAGAAATAGGCACTTACTCAAGTACTTAATTTTTATGTCAAAAAAAAAAAACAAAGAAAAGATACATACAATAGTACATAATTGAATTTTTTCTTATCCTCACAATGGCTTGTGCAAACTTAGATTTTCCAGGTGTTTTTATCTTCTATGTAATCATTTATTTTATAATATGCCTTTTTTATTAGAATTTGTTTTATTTTTGCTTTAAATTGCATGTCAGAAAGATCTGTTATGTCTTTTGGAATTTTGTTGTAAAAGCGTATAGAGTTTCCTATAAATGACTTACATGGTATTACTTAGGGTAGATAATAGAGTATCTGTGTTTATTCACACACTTTTGGACTATAATATCTCCTGCATAATGAGTTAAGGCTAAAATCTCACTCAGCCCAGACTCAAGACAGACTTAAAACGAGACAGATTTATGTTAGCGCATATTTTGTGTCTCATTTTAACTCTGTCTTGAGTCTGAGCTAAGTCAGAGCACGCTCTATAGATCTCCTCATTAGTATCGTGGATGCGGTCTCAGGGGGCTGATTCTGTAATTCAGTGCCTATCAATGACGATAGGCATTTTTTATCCATTGAAGGTTTGAAGAGAAATGTCATTTACTTTGGCTTTCATTTTTTGAAAGGCACTGAGTTACAGAATCAGGGGGCAGAATGTGGTCCCATTGCCGAAATCCTATCAGGGGATCATCACCTATTGAGATTTATATTATAATGCTATAATGACAAGATCTTGATCGAGATGGGTGGTAGGTAATGTGTTAGGTATATGCACTGCCGTCCGAATACAAATGTTTGGATTAGCCTTGATGTGCATAATTAGTTATGCTAATTGATAAACGTATAGGATAATAGTGTATTTAAAACAGTGTTTAAAGTTCCCATACAAATAAATAAAACATTGTATTTATTTGCTTTGTCTAGTCCCTACTTGTTATTGCGAAAGTGTGTTTGTTTGTTTGTACTTCAATCACGCTGCAATAGAGCTCCGAATCGACATGATTAATTAAATGAAACAACACATGACCATAATTTTCATTTTCGGCCTCGTCGATTAGACTATCGTTACTTACCATCAGATGAAATCACATATCGCTCATTTGCGACGAGGGTGACATAACTCAAAATTCACCTATTTTAGTGTCGAACATTTATAGTTTTTGCTATAAAAACAACATTACGCTAAGCACAAAAAAATAAGAGCGAGAGAGATTGTGACTAAATGCTCTGTCGCTTTGTTGGCCGCTGTGTTATTTCGAGACCGCAGCATCCACAAAACATTACTCTCTAACGAGAGAATTCTCTCATCGTCGATTTTGAATTATGCCACTCTTGTCGCAAATGAGCGATATGTGAATTAAAAAGCCTAGAAAATAACTAGATTTACACGAGTTCGTTCTTATGGTAGTAAAATTTTAACTTTAACCGTCTGATAAGCAAGCCAGCCACAGTGACTTATGTCACAAGTAATTTAAAGCACACAGAAAATAAAGTGAACTCAACGAAGCGAGAGCCTACAGCCCTACACCTTTACTCGAGCACAATTGCGTAAGCCAGTCGCGTAGAGCGGCGCCGGCGGCGGCAGCTTGTTGCTAATACAGACACTTGGAATGATTGCATTTATACCTACTACTGGGTAGTGGATATGAACGCCTCGTTGGTCTAGCGGTTGGATGACGAGTCCCCGGTTCGATTCGCGAGTCGAGCCAAAAAATGAATTGGGTTTCCTGTCAAGAAATTCTCAGCACTAGCACGGAGTTAGGAAGTTGGTGGTAAGTCACCCCCGTGCCTCGGAGAATAAAGCCGTCGTTCCTGCGCCTGATCTCTCTCCGGTCGTGTCGGATTTTCCGTCCCATCGGACTATGAGAGTACGGGAATAGAGAATGCACCTTTGTTTGCGAACACACTTATGCACTATAATATTATCACTCGCAAAGATGACTAAACTCTGTGGAGATTGGCCGCGGTTGGATTCGGTTGGGAGGACATAAATTTATTATTATCTATGAATGCACTCATGCTTATTGCTATACGTACTGCACCTACTGGGTAGTAGTTATGAGCAATCATGCAATTCATTCGCGGTTTAATCATAGTGCGCTTTGAGCATTTAGTTGGTTAAATGTTCTAAAATATTGCGGCTTTCTCGGTCTTAGAAGCCTCAATAGCCCAACGGTTAAGAGTGGACTAAAAACAAAAAGGTCGACTATACCCGTTGCACTATTTTCGTACTCACTTTTCAAGTTCTCCGCTTATTCGGATGGGAGTGGAGAATATTTATCAAGTTCAGGTTGGCTAATTATATTATTAGTTTAAAATAAATAATTAAAAAAGACGTGTGGCACTCGGGGACTGCCGCGGTAAAGCTATTGCATAGCATTTTTTATCAACGCCATCTAACGGCTCACCGCTAGATGGCGTTGATAAAAAATGCGCCATCTAGCGGCTCACCGTAGAGGAGTCCCGTGTCAGGTTATTTTCGTTACGGAATTTCTGGATTCGGTCTCCTCGCTGGCCCGCGATAGAAGCTATGCAATAGCTTAAAAGGAAAAAAATTTACACTAAATACTCTTTAATTTTCCGGCATAATATGTAACTTATTAACTACTAAATTCTTGATTTCAGTTTTCTTTAGCATAAGTTGTTTGTATTAATTGAAAGTAAAGATCCATCCACCATCTTCTAATTGTTAGCTTACACAACACTTTATTACAGTCATAGGTCAATAGCTGCTAATGAACGATTATTTTTTTTTTCACATGACCTTGCGCCTAATTTAAATAACAAGCGCGATAAAAATAGTAAGTATATTAACCAACCCAATTCAACTTTTGATGCTACAAAATTGGTTTATATAATTACTTCATGATGCCCGCGACTTCGTCGGGATTCCCGTGGGAACTCTTTAATTCTCCAGGAATAAATATAGCCTGGTGTTAATCCTGGGTATGAGCTATCTCCATTTCTTTTAGCCAAATTGGTTTATTCGTTGTAGCGTGAAGGAGTAACACACATCCATCCATCCATCTTCATAAACTTTCATATTTATAATATTAAAGTAGAATAATAGGAAGTAGGACGTATTAAGTTTATCTATGTTTAATCCTTATAATATTACAAAAAAATATATATAAAAAGAAGTCGGTTAAAAAAAAAACCTTTATTTCTATTACGATACATTCATTGTTAAAATTTACAATATACATTATAACTTTCATCATTCATTACAATTAATTAATTATTTATGATTATAATATATATTTTATATAATTAGAATAGGTACAATGTCTGCTGACATTCTAAAGTATTCCATCATTCGCTAGAGCAATGTTACACACAAGATAATAAAATAATTCGTAAGATCGTATCTTTGTTGTTTGGATGTTTTTTTTTTGTAGGTGTATCTATTTTATCTGATTATTTAAATTTATCGGCGTCAGTTTGGCGGGAGATAAGGCTTGAGATTAAAGTAGATCAACTTATATATATGTAGGTACGTAACAAGAATGCTTTCGGCTGTTGATATTTCAAAGGTTCTTGATAGATGTTACAAAATATGCATCAACTTGTGGAGCAGGTTTTAATTATTGCAAAATGTAGGTTGAAAAATTACAAGATTATTTTATAGCTGTTTGTAATTTGTATAATAAATGTAATATTGTTATTTTCGTAATTATTGTATTACGAATCACTTATACACTCGGGCATAATTTGTATAGTAATTAGATTATTTTAGCTATGTCTTATTTTTACATTTTAATTAAAAAAAAATCGTATTGACATTTTTTTATTTTAATGTAAAATGCGAGTTTATTAAATGTATCTAAATGTCGATAACATTTTCATTTTAAAAACACTACTTATGATCCAAAAAGCAAAATGAACAGCTTATTACCAGTGTTTTGGTCTATGAGCTGCTCAATCTTAACCCCGATCAATATCATAAAGGCTCCCAAAGTTTTTTATCTCACGTCCTATCATTTCAGAAGAGAAGCGTGATATAAAATCTTTGGTAACCCCTGCTCTACAGCGTTAGCGATTATGAAAAGAGAATAGATACGACACGTTTGTAATATGGCTAGGGCGGTAGAGTCGACGCATAAACTCAAGTTTCTACCTATTCTAGAATGACAGCTTTTATTTATTTATTTATTTATTACTAGCGGACCCGACAGACGTTGTCCTGTCTTAACTATGAATATTGAAACTCCCCTTTTTACCCCCTTGGGGAGAGAATTTTCAAAAAATGTAAAATACGTAATTCTTTATTTTTGATCAAGAGCCAAAATATCAAGTTTCATAAACATAACTTGAAAAATAACTTGAAGAACGAAGGACTATCATACAAACATTCAACCCCTATTTAATCCCTTAGGGGGTAGAATTTTTAAAAACTGTGAAACACCTACTTTTTTGTTTTCAATTTAAAGCCTAAGTACCGAATTTTATGGGTATAGCTTGAAAAATAACGGAGTTTCATACAAACTTTAACCCCCCTTTTTACCCCCTTGGGGGGAGAATTTTCGAAATATGTAAAATACGTAATTCTTTATTTTTGATCAAGAGCCAAAATATCAAGTTTCATAAACATAACTTGAAAAATAACTTGAAGAACGAAGGACTATCATACAAACATTCAACCCCTATTTAACCCCTTAGGGGGTAGAATTTTTTAAAAGTGTGAAACACTTACTTTTTTGTTTTCAATTTAAAGCCTAAATACCGAATTTTATGGGTATAGCTTGAAAAATGACGGAGTTTCATACAAACTTTAACCCCCCTTTTTACCCCCTTGGGGGGAGAATTAAAAAAAAATGTAAAATACGTAATTCTTTATTTTTAATCAAGAGCCAAAATATCAAGTTTCATAAACGTAACTTGAAAAATAACTTGAAGAACGAAGGACTATTATACAAACATTCAACCCCTATTTAACCCCTTAGGGGGTAGAATTTTTAAAAACTGTGAAATACGTACTTTTTTGTTTTCAATTTAAAGCCTAAATACCGAATTTCATGAGTATAACTCGAAAAATGACGGAGTTTCATACAAACTTTAACCCCCCTTTTTACCCCCTTGGGGGGCGAATTTCGAAAAATCCTTTCTTAGTGCTCGCCTACGTCATAAAAGGAACCTACTGTCAAAATTTCTAACTTCAGTGGTTTAGGCTGTGCGTTGATCGTCAGTCAGTCAGTCAGTCAGTCAGTCAGTCAGGACAAGCCTTTTTATATAATTATAGATTAGGACAACCAACAAAATTACATGTAAACTAGACTTATAACAAATAAGAGTAAGGTAGTGAGAAACAAGTAATTTCACTTATAGGTAGCCACATCATGCAATGTAAATAAGTCGTACTTAACATGTTGCAAAGTATATACAACAAAAATTGTTACCTAAACTAAACTAGACAAAAATTAAAATTAATAAGCTTATAATAGACTATAAAATAATTAAGATACATGCTTTAAAAAGTTTTTATGACCTTAGCTTTAAATTTTCCGATTTTGTCACAGAATACATCGATAGACTTGTCTTTCACCGATAGTAGTTCCCTATACAATCTACTAAGCCGAGGTATGCCTAGGTTTATCGCAAGGAGATAATTATATTAAACTTAAATAATATTAATTATACTTCAATTCAATAGTATTCACATTTCACAATCTTGTAGACAATAACGAAGTCACAAGTGAGGAAGTTCTTTGACGTACCAATCAAAAGTGAGAACTTTTGTAGCCCGTCAAGATGAGAAAAGTTGAATATCTAGGACACGTGCTCAGGTATGGGAAATACGATCTCCTACAACTTATTATAATATGAAGAGAAAATTTACCGAAAGAAGAGATACCTAACATTCAAGAGTGGACGGGAATTGCGAGTGCCGTAGAAATCATTCGCCTCACGAAAAACAGGAATAAACAAAACTGATTGCCAACTTTCGCTATTCGGAGAAGCACCCAAAGAATAAGAAATAAAGTACATCATAAGGTATATACCTACCTACTATGTTTTTAGCTGTAATAATTAATGCTTTTCCATAGTATACACACATCAGATATTATAAATGTTTATATAAAAAAAAAACGATTTAAAATACTATTATTGCGCTTCTATAGTTCGATCATTAAAATATTTTTTATTCGGCATCAGATAGTGGAAGCGAAATTTTAATAACAGTACATTTTTTTGTTGTTCTATCAGAACTTCATGGCCAAAATCGTTTGTAATACATATTATAATAATATGCTTATTGATAATGAAATTGGTTCAGTTTGAGTATAACTGGGTTATCAATCGTAATTTATTACAATTATAAAAAATAAATCAAATACTGCTTCACATTGCATGAAAGAGTAGGTATAAATAGGTATCAGAGAGTACAATAAATACATTGGTTACAATTTATTTATTAGGTAGAGTTAGGTATAAGGTAGCCTATAAGTTTAGATTCATGGAATAATATATATGTATAGGTATATTTTAGGTATTCGTACTATGAATAATAATGAACATGCAAAGTTTGTGTTATAAAGTTACGCAAAATTGATCTTTGACTTTTTGATAAGACGTATAGTAACATATTATTATTGTAGACATAAGAAATGGTTTTAATTTCAAGTAGGTAGGAACTTTTTTTCCTTTATTTAATAAATAAGTAACTTGCTTAACCGACTACGACAACGCCAAAAAGAAGATTTGTCCTTATCAGTCTATGTATGTATGTTTTGTTTTTACGTATGTTCCACTGAAGCGCCTAAACTTCTGAATCGATTTTAATGAATGAGGTTTTAATCGATTCGATATTATATTCCAGTAGGGCGAAAATGAGCACCACGAGAAAATTTTGTCTACCCGTTTACTCATAATCTCTGTGTGAATCTCTATAGAGATACATTTACATGTATAGACAAAATTTTCTCATGGCGCGCATCTTAGCTCTACAGGTGACAAAGACTATATTTTATACGAACAAAATCAATGTGACGGATTTTACATCCAATTTTAAGTGGTCGGCTTACAATTTTGAAACTTTTAACGTTGCTACTAATAATTTATATGATTTTTGTAAGTCTATAACTTGAAAAGTCATCAGACGACTCACAGGAAGTCAGATCCAGGCAGTGCAAGACCGAAGCATGTGGAGGTCTATACAAGAAACTTGTATTAATTATCCAGTTTTTGACGTCTATCCGTTGATAAAAAAGAAGTTGTAAAAAGTTCTTTATGAAACAATTTTCTCAGCTTTTCCATACATATTGGAATAGTTTATTGAAATTAGATTCCTTCATTAGTTTCCTTAATCATTATTGCGTATAGGTATAGTCCGTATAGTTACACCGTATCTAATACCAATTTATGTAGTTTGGCAACAAACCACTTTGCTGATGGATCCGGAAGCTAGGAAACTTCATAATTGTGTACAGTAATTGAAACTGTATACAGTACATCGTGAAACTAAATTAAATGTTTATGCAACCCAGTCCAATATTATTTATGGAGATATTATGTAGGTAGAGAATATAATTTATGCCAGTTATCTGTATGTTTTCGCTTTGGCTTTTTATTAAATTCATCGCTAATTAAGGGCTCCTTACAAGAAGGTTCAGGGTCACTTAGCGGGCGATGAACAGTGGTTCGGAGTACCATACGAGATCAAATGAAGAGATTCGTAGGCGAACCAAAATCACTACCTACATCGAGTCGCGAAGCTGAAGTGAATTTCATCGTTCGTCGCATTCCAAGTTAGTTCGTTACCTTCATAGGGCGCCTTCAATTTATGCGTTTCTTGACGGCCTGAAAAAAATGAATAAGTTGCTTTATCTGTATGGCATCAAACCAAAGTGTTCTAAATTATAATGCGCACACAATTTTATTGGATTTAACTCTGTCAAAAGTTCTAAAGTACAATGAACATAATTTAAACTGATCTAATTGAACATTTTGATGATAATAATTAGTACTTATTATATTTTGCACTGCTTTTCAAACATACCGCAAATGATTGTGGCTTGTTTGAAAAGCTGTTTTGCATTCATGCTAAACGTTTTCATATGATTTTACCCTTAGCACAAGTTGGCACCTCTCGCAAACGTTGATAGATTTCGAGTATCTAAACACTACTAACTAAAATTGGACTAAAATTGGACTTAAAAGATAAACGTTTAAGCTACACATGCATTGATTCTCATTAAATGGATTTTAAAATTCTTTCTATCGTTTAATTCATACAAATGCGCTCAGTGGAGTCCAGTTGATATCAGTCAGCGAATGTACTTTATTTTTATTATGTTCTTCATACTGCCTTTAGGTGGGGCTATTACAAAGCCGGTTTGCGGTTTATTTTTAGGAAAATAACCTAAAGTCTGGTGAAATCAAATAATCTATTCCCTGGACGCTGGAATTTGATAAGAACTTTAATATTATTGATACACTTAATCAAATTTCAAACGACCGATCCAAATGCTGCAATGCTGTTATTTTAAATTAAGTCAAATATTTTTTATAAAATAAAAAGACACATTAAAAAACTGGCACCAGAGAGCAGTTTTGTATGTCCTCTAAGACAACTCATAAAAAATTATGATAACAGTTATTATATTATTGTCTTTTCACTTGGGATTCTTAAGCTAAAATTTCTGTAAAAAATACGAATAGGTACCTACTGAGAATTCCACGGAAGGATTCTATTTATTTTCTAGTACCATCAAGGTTTAGCATTATTTTACTAGTTTTATTTATGTTCCTGAATGGCAACTTTAAATATGCAAGTACACGTATACACGTGTCTAACTGCAGCAGAAGACATTATGAGCCCATATTATTTTTAATATATTATATTTGTTCATTTTGCAAGTAGGTTTAGTACCTACAACTAGAGTCGGTTTTCATAGTTACACGTTTTATCCAAGGCCAGCGAGTTATGTCGGTTCAGCGTGGGTAATCGGCCTAAGACGACAATATTCGCCATGTGCTCGCAGGCTTCACGCGTATGCGCAAGTTTCGATCCACAAACATATTGATAAAACGATATAAAGACCGCGAGCGTATGACAGAACACTATCGCTGTGTACACACTTGTAATATTGTTAATGAGTGCAGTGTCGATTTCATCATGTAAAGTGTATGTGTGATTGACTCTTGTGGAATTGAGTTATCAGTGAATCCTGTTATGAAAATAATCAGAACTGTCGCTAATTTTAAATATATATAAATATACATATAAAACACCAATATTTATATATAGGCATAATATAATAAACAGCTATTTATTGAATATAAATAATAGTAGTAAAAGTGTAAATTAAAAAGTTATGATCTCAATTTTTTTTTTAAATAACGAGCATCATATGATATAAATAAAAAGCAATGTATTTATCGTGTAGAGAAATTTAATACTACAATCTATTTATTTAATACAGTAGTTATCTCTACATCGTCGCGACTAGACAGGTACAAATAGGTAATTATGAAAATATAATATTCAGAAAATATAATAGATATAAAATGAATAGAAATATGACCGCTACGCGATATGCAAATATGTTTTGTTTTTGCAGATATGCAAAACGTGGCGAATTTTTTTATACACACTTTATTTGCACAATGATTTTAATAGATTAAATGTGAATTATGTGTCTCTTATAGGTCTCTTATTCGGATCACGTTTTGGCTGACTCAAATAGGTATAATATCTACACTTCAAAATGGACGAAAACAATCAAGTGCAGGCCCATAACCTGCTTGGTTTAAAAACACAAGTTCCAAAACCAAAAGACACCGCTCTGACGCGCACTTTGCGATCGTGTAAGTATCAACTTGAATATTCAAATTAGTTTTTTATGTCACCTTTATGTGGATACTTTTAATTAATGATTATTACCTAAACGAATATAAGTTTACCACCAGCAGACATATTACTATTAATTAGCTACTGATACAGGAAAAGGCACAGAAAGTTCCTTGAGGTTCTTCAAAAAGATTACATTATCTATGGTTCAAGTTAAACCGGAACCGGAAATGTCGCTGGTTCAAACCTCACTCATTGCACTATTGTCGTACCTGCCTATTCTAATGACAGGATTTAGGCTTAGTTTGAGGGGAAATGGGAAAATTAGTCATATTCTGCAGTGGTAATATATTATTTAAAAAGAAAATCAATTAATGGCTGAAATGTTGATTTATATCCGGTACAGTGCTTTTTGAGATCAGTGTTTCCAAACAGATAGGCTCAGACAAACGCTATAGGCTCTTGTCTTACGATTTTATAAATAGATACGTTATATATATTTATAGCTATACGAGCAAATAATATGATGTACGACTACATTTATTAGCTCGTAATAGCACAAGTCATAACAATGTTGGTCAATAAACCTTAATCAGAATTAATAGACATTAATAAGGTATGTACTCCTACTTACGTACAAAACTTTTACCAACATTAAGTACCTACCTAAAATGTGTTCAAAACTCAAATTTGCATTTATGTTTTGAAAAGAATCAATTATTTTTTATTATTTTCCTCGCTATGTACTCGCTGGCGTAAGGACACACTTATTAACATACTCAGGGTATTGTTGTCATTAACAAGCATCGTACCGGAACGCGTACAATCACGGTTCCGGCTATTATCAGTTCCACGGTTAGAGTGATTGTTATCTGATCATAAATCTATAGTACTGCTGATACGTTTTTTTTTTTTTTTTTTATTCAATGACAAGATAGCCCTTGACTGCGATCTCACCTGATGGTAAGTGACGATGCAGTCTAAGATGGTAGCGGGCTAACTTGGAAGGGGTATAGCAGTGTAAATTCAACCCATACCCCTTATCGGTTTCTACACGCCATCGTGCCGGAACGCTAAATCGCTTGGCGGCACGTCTTTGACGGTAGGGTGGTAACTAGCCACGGCCAAAGCCTCCCACCAGACCAGACCAGAGACAATTTAGAAATTATAAATTCCTAAACTGCCCCCGCCGGGAATCGAACCCGAGACCTCCCAGTTATAAGACCGCAGCGCTCACTACTGCGCCAGGGAGGTCGTCAAATACGTAAAAAATTTCAAAGGATTTGTTCCTTTAGTGGTAGAAGCATATAACTTGTCGAAGATAATACGTTCGTATTATCTGAGATGGCCCCATATTATATATACTGACAGTTAAATCTTCAATTATGTTATTTTATAGTAGGTACTAGCTTTAGTCCCCTACATGGTCCGCTTTGAGTAAGTTTTGTCAAAATCCCACGGAAACCCTTTGATTTTTTGGGATAAAGATAGCCTAGGTATATAAGGTATATCCAGGTCCTCAAATATGCTAAAATCATGTTGATAGGTTGCTCCGTTCCAGCGTGATTGAAAGACAAACTAACAAATTTCGCTTCGCTTTCGTATTTATAATATTAGTAGGGATTGATTTTGTGATCGTGATATAGTACATGAGTGTAGTTAAGGACTTGAAAAGTGACAAGCTTCCTTTTATACCGAAAAAACAGAGGGTTCTCGCGGGGTTTTTAAAACTTAACTCCAAGCGTAAGAAGTCGTAGACCAGGCATAATAATTTACGAGTATGTTCAAGCTCTGAGCTTCATCTTTTTTAGCACGCCAAAATTGTGTTTGAAACAAAACACTCGCCTGGCCCCAAACTCAGGTATTTGTACTTTTTGAAGAAATAAGAGGGTCATTCAGAAATATAAAAAAAATGTATTCAGAGGCGTGTTAAATAGTATAAGTGCTTACCGAAACCCACTTTAAAATCTCAAGGGCGATGTAGATCACAAGGAGGTTCTTCAGACACTTATTTTCCGAGCCTTCTTGGATTCTCTTTCGTCGCTAGAAGCTTGAGCGATTCAAATGACACTTCTGAGGTCAAAAGAGACTTCTAAAGTCAACATCAATAATAATACTAAAAAATGCCTGCTAGTACTTCTATAATATGAGCACCGCATTGAAATTTTTATGCAAGGTCACTACGAAAAACTGAGTGTCTGTTTATCCATTAATGTATATAAATGGATTTCAATGGATGAAAACAAACGTTCGTTTATCAATTCAATCAATCATTGAGTGGTAGGTATAATATTATATATATTGTCCAGACCTTAAATTGCAAGCTTTCCTCTAATTTGAGAGGAAACAATACTCAGTAGGTACACATATGTTATAGGTACATATATATTATAAGCCAACAAGAAACAATAAACAAATTAATTCTAGAAACAAAGCTTTGATTCGTTTTAAAAGTTACATTGCATTTTGTACAATCAAACAACAATAACTTAATACTTTTGCCAGGTAAAAAACACAAGTTACACTTGTTTAAATGAAGAGATTTTCGAGAAAGTGGGAGAAAGATAAATTGTAATTAAGTTATTGATTAGGTACTTCAGGTATTAATATTTCGTATTTCAATTTCGTACAAGTTACGTACCTCCATTATTTACGTACATATCAACTTTAATTAAGGCAAACAATAGACAGGAGATTCGAAGCCTGACATTCTCAAAGCAAAATAACATTGTATACGTAAATGTTAGCAGATGTTTCTCGGAACATTACGTTTTAACGAAGTTTATACATAGGAGTTTATAGTTAGTGTTAGGGACATAAAGCGTTGTACCTTTTTTCCTTATATAATGTACTTGTGTATACTTAGTATTTTTAATTCGAAGAAAAGTTGGTCCTTGATTGCACTGATAGAGACGGGCCAACTTGAAAGTGTTAGTGCAGTTGTAATAGACCTATACTACTAATCTTTTCCTATACTGTACCATACCAACGCTGAGGATGGATAATTATAATGCGTGGGAGACCTTATGCGTAGACAGTTCGTTGGTATATTTGCGGTCACAGACCTCAACTGATATGTCCCTTAGGGAAAATTCGCAAAATAACAAATTGTACTATATGAACCTACATATTATGTAGTGTATATTTATAATTAGTATTCACCGCGGAGCATATCAGCCTAGTGGTTAAGACCGACGCCGTTTCGGGGGTTGATGTTCTAGGCAATAAAATATCACTGTTTTCACTGCACTGAATTTGTGACTTTAAAATAATACACTTTAGGTTTATTTTACTTTGACGCCAATATCATCGAATACGAATACGATCAATCGAATAAAATCTTATACTAACCCTACAGTTACGTAATATGCTTATGATAAGATTAACCATAATATGATTAAAATACTATTTTGACCTTGTCTATTTTATCTTATCATAGGTACAGAATATTAATTTCAAAATGTTGATACCCTCAAAAAGACAATTAAACCAGACTTTAGAGCGTATAGGTACTCACTGCGTTGCGGCACCGCAACCTGATTTTGTTGGATTGAATATTATATCTCCCTACTGGTGGAGCGTTGCGCCTCCGCACAAACAAATTAGCGACTCTTATTTTTTTGAGTTGTGAAACAACACAGATTTTTCTATGTGGGACGCCGCAACGACGCCGTAAAAACCTCGTAATCATGCCGCAACATATCTCTTGAACTTCACTTTTATATGCACTGAAATTTTTATGGTTGTTTTCAAGCAGCGAAATCACGTTTTTCTACAATCGATATATGGAAAACTTGAAAGCGACCTCGAACCAATAGTAACCGAATTTCAGAACATAACATTTTTTTTAACCGACTTCAAAAAAAAGAGGAGTTTCTCAATTCAACGCGTATTTATTTTTTTAAGCTTATGTTGTCTCTGTGTTTCGATAGTACCTAGTTATAGTTACTATAGTTTTTGCAATTCGCGAGGGCGCGTGAGCTTTACTTGTGGTTACGTCGTATACATGCACATTGCGTAAGTGTGCGTGCCTGTCAAGAGCCTAGGTGGGAGCGGGCAGGCGCGAGCAAGCTCTCGCTCACTCCACACACACATCCATGAGCCACGTGCCCTCGTGAATTTCAAGTAGGTACTACACGAGAGCAAATCGTTGTGCCGCGGGTAAATAACCATTAGGTAAAATTTCACGCTGTATAACTAAATACTGGTCGTATTTCATATTCGGCCCCATTAGCCTCCGGCCACCCGATACAAATCGCCTATTTATTATTGTAACATAAATAATTCAGTGAGTCTTTTCAGGCTGTTTCATCCCCCAACGCTATATATTAGGTGTAATGGGACTCCTTGGAGTGTGTAATGCATATACAATGAGAGTATGTCTCAATTTGGCGATAACACAAATGGTAAACCGTACCAAGACTGGTGATGAGCATTTTGATCCATACGCGTGCCCTGATGATAAACTCCCGGGTGGTAATGCAACGACGCCTACACTAAAGCCAGTAAGTTTTTTTTATTTGTTTTTGACTTCGTCCGCGTGGATTTTGTTTTATTTTCACACGTATTTGTGATACTAGTACGGAAGTATGGATATTTTAGAGTTATTTTTAGTAATTTCGAAAAAATTAAGGATCCCGTGGGATTTTTCAAAACCTAGCTCCAAACGAGCGAAGTCCTGGGTAAAAAGCTAGTTACCTATTCATAATCCTTCCTGTATCCTTTTTTGCTCATTAATTATACCATTAATATTCATTCAGGTTACTACAATTTAATAATGAAATTATTTATCTAGTTATAGAAATAGAAATATTTTTTATTCAAATAAACTTTTACAAGTGCTTTTGAACCGTCGATGAATCTACCACTGGTTCGGAATGCCGTTCCTGCCGAGAAGAGCCAGCAATAAACTCGGCGGTTGCTCTTTTCAAAAAATTTTTTTTACAATAGGTAACAAAACTATGCTATGTACACAGTGCTTCCACAATGAAGTTTCAAAAATGTATAAGACCTACATTTGCATGTTACAATCCATCTTAAGACGGGCAGCCATAAATTAGACCCATTCCCGTTGGTAGCACCCGTTCACGAGCATGACGCATGATCCAGCCGTTGCTTCGCTCAACCATATTTGAGCAAAGCAACGGCTGGATCATGCGTCATGTTAGGTTGGATATTATCTAGCAATCAAACCTTTACCTAACTTGACCATGTAGAGCAATTTTCAATAAAATATCAAGATGAGTGATTGATGATTGATTGATGATGATGAATGATTTTTAAATATATTATTAGCGAGCAAACGAGCAGGTGGGTCACCTGCTGTTAAGTGATTACAGCCGCTCATGAACATTTGTAGCACCTGAGGCACCACCAATGCGTTGCCGGCTTTTTAGGAATTTGTTGGTCCCCTTGAATAACACCATGTTGTAGTTTAGTGGGAACACCGCTGCATCGTCGCAAGAGGTTGGTTCCACAGTTTTAAAGTACTATATTTTGTGATTACGTTTATATCCTTTTTTCAGTACGCGATCTTTGACTGGGATGAGAAAACGCAAGGGCTTATACTGAGTGGCTTCTACTACGGATACGCAGCGACCCAAGTGCCTGGTGGTTACTTGGCGGAAAAATTCGGAGGTAAATGGACACTGGGAGTTGGCTTACTAAGCACTGCCCTATTCACGTTCCTTACACCAATTGTCATAAGAGGCGGAGGCGCTATATGGCTGTTTATACTTCGAGTTCTTCAAGGCATGGGCGAGGTAATCATCTTACAACTTCCAAGACAGTTTTTCCGTAATTGAAATAATCTATGTATTTTCCATGAAAAAAAAATAGTTCGAAACTGGTTCGAAATTAGTTACTTACTTCATGTAAACCAATCAAAACTATTGATAAAACTATTAATCTAAGGGTCGAATATCTTTTTTCTCCAAGTGAATTCAGACTTGCTGTCTTAGGATTTATTAAACTACTTTTGGGCAACAAATACCGACATATTTCAATAATAACACAATTAACTTTGTGTCTAGGGCCACTCTTGCTCATTCTCCTTTCATCCTGTTTTTCAAAGGGTCCAACAATGCCAGCCCTGATGATCATGTTAGCAAGATGGGTGCCGCCACATGAGAGATCATTCCAAGGAGCACTAGTATTCGGTGGGGCGCAGATAGGCAATATCTTTGGTTCCTACATGTCTGGCATACTACTAGCGGACGGTAGAGACTGGGCATATGTGTTCTATTTCTTCGGCGGGTTCGGCCTTGTGTGGTTTACATTGTGGGTAAGTTAAACCGCTGGCGTATAGAATGATAGTGGCGCGTTACGTAATTTTAGATATTTCCATTTTAGGGCTAAAGCAGGCGGCCGTGTTTTGTTTGAGACCCATTTCTAACAATCGATTTAGATGGTGAGAAGCGTTATCCGATTGTATATCCAATTTTTGAAGGATGCGTAAAAGTCTTGAGCTCCTAGTGAAGTTAAAGCTTTTTCTTTTCTTTTGTTACACCTATTGTCAAAAATGGTACTGACTTTCTTAAGAAGAGTATAAAACATATTTTTATACTCATATAACTCGTATGTATGCATGTATAAATACCTATAACGATTCTGAATACTGGTATGGCGATTCAAATGAGGTTGTAAAGATCTTGCAAATCGTCAACTTTAAATAAAGATATTAGTTGATAGTCCAAATATACCGATAGCTTTGATATTTTACGATATTATACTTACCTACTGATAACTAACTATTAATCCTGAATTAACTAATCATATTAGCACTGCGGAAATAATTATATACTATGTAATACAGAACATTATAAAGATGAACTAAAATATTTTTGATAGTTATGTACCTACCTATCTACAATACTATATTTTGCTATATGGTGTCGCCTAAGCTTTCCTTTTTTATTCGGTGTATTAAGTAGATATAGGTAAGTATACATAGGTACACATTTATTTATAAATTATAAGAAAACCTCCTAAAATCTAACTGCAGTACTCCATTCAAGTTCCTACCTAGTTACACTTGCATAAATACACTTTTAGTTCATAACTGGCCGGTCTCTACATTTTATATCGTTTATACCTACTCCTTTGATAATTAATAGTAAGTAAGTACTAAATGTTTCATATTTCCAGTTGTATTTGTAGAATTGTAGGTATTTAAGATAGCCCGTCTATGTTAAAGCTTTTGTGAAAACAATTTGCAGTATTCTGAACAGTGATAAATGTTTCCCCGAAGTATTACATTTCAATAATATTATGTCGCTTGCGAATTGATTTTGTTAGTATTAAGCATATTCTACATCGTGGAGCTCAAGGTCTTAGCTCTTCAATACTGATGCTGCAGGAGTACTGCCTACCTAAACTGTACGGCAACCTAAACTAAACGACGCATTTGGTGTGCAATTGTATTAACGTTGATTGAAAAGGTTTATTTAATTACCTATAATGATGTTAACTTTTCAGAGTATCACCTGCTACAGTACGCCGAACACCCATCCATTCATATCGAAGAAAGAACTGAGCTACCTCAACAAGAATGTTACGACAGCGGAGAGCAGTTCGCTCAAAGATCCAGTTCCTTGGAAAGCCATACTGCGGTCCGCGCCAGTGTGGGCCCTTGTGTGGGCAGCGGTAAATGTTTACACTTTCTACGTGCTTATTAACTACACAGTACACTGCACTAACTCGCGGGTACGGTGGCGGGCGCGGTCATGAAATGAATAGTAGAAATAAAAAAGGGTCTAAGTGCCAAAAATTTCGTTTCGGTTTATTACTTTAATATGTAGTATGTTCCCTCGCCAATAACTTAAAATAAGGACTAAACGACGTAACGATAACGTTGTAAAGAATTTTATCGTAATAATAACCATTTGAAGTTTAAAATAAAATAAATATTTTGTTAAAATTATTTATTATTTGAAACAAAAACTCCTGCTCTTTTTGTTTTGGTACTTAGACCCTTTTTTATTTCTAATATTCATAATATCAAACGTATGAAGTAGTATGACAGTGTTCAAATACAAGTAGCGTGCAGTTCTATACAAAAATAGCCGCGCCCGCCACCGCTCCCGCACCCGCGCGTTGTATGTGATTAAGGCCTTATGCATAGAGCAGGGATCACTAATAAAATTAGTGTCATTGAGAGTCCAAACTAAAATTGTCGCGGTTCGTTTAGTAAACGATTTTATTAGTACGGTAGTAAGGATTTTCACTACAATTTAGGTACGTTTAAATCAAGAATGGATAGGCATGTTCTAGGCAAGTGCGCTCCATCTTCACTTACCTTTAGGTGAGATTGCAGTCACGCGCTAGTCTATAAACACTGTTTTATGTGTCCAACAATAATAATAAAAATACTCAAATAAATAAAATAAGTTTTTGTTTTTTAAAGAATATCAACCAAGCTGAAGTTGACTAATATCCTCCTATCCCCTCCAAATAAGCGGAACGCTTGTTTTAAGAAAGGATTTTTCTAAAACCTAAATCGTGCGGCAAAGTTGTCGGCATCTGCTAGTTAATTACGATTGTAATACACTCTAATTTCCTTTGTTCAACGAATAGTAAATTATATTCGAGGTGTGGTTCACATTATTTATGCGTGTATTTAAGGTCAAGGTACACAGCAACTAAATGTCGATGTTATGTCGCGCTGATCATAAAACATCGGTATAAATATACTTCACTGCAGTGTTTTCTTTATATGGAATCTTATCTTATCATTTGATGGGGCGTACGTTGGCGGAGACATTTCGACTTTTTAACATTCCTTTCATTTCCAAACTAGGTCGAAAATCCAAGTATTAATGTTTACGAAAGCACAACATCTTCCGGTTGTAAACAAGCCAATCCAGAAGATTTAACAGTTTGGTTTATTACCAGCTATCACAATGGTATAAGCAATAAATAAAACTCCTACAAATGGCGTGTTTTGATTCAAGGCCTTGCGGTCGTATCTAATTTTGAAATTAGCAGATTTTATTGCTTGACTCCTAAAAATATATTAAAATAAAGTTACATATATGTAGTTTGAACTGCTCATTTACGCTTCAGGTTCTAGTGTAACTTTTTATGTTAAAGTTAATCGAGCCTTGAGTATAACTGTATAAGTAAACGTTAACTATACGTAAATCTATCATTTATTATGAGAATTAATTTTCGGGAAAACCGCTTATGACAACAACACTTTTAAATGGAACTTTTCTAGTTATCTTTTAGAAAGATGGGAAAAAGATTTTATTTAACTATGGCTGATTTTACCGACGTAAAATGAGTTTTATCCGAGCGTTATGATATTTTGACAGTTTTTGTATTGAAAATATTACTATCAGATGAGATCGCAGTCAAGCGCTAGTCTATATGTATATTAAAAAAAAAATTACGTTGGTGAAATCGGTCCTTAGGTATGTATTTTGGTGAATTAACGTAACTCTGGTGTTACCTGTTTTTACTGGAAACCTTAAAAATCTAAACTCTAACTCTGCTCTATTTAGTAACTAACATTTAATTATAGCTTGCCACTTAACGAAGTATGTATCAGCTAAACTAAAGACGTTAAAACAGAATACAAAACTTAGCTTGGTTTAGTCGCGCGTACGTTAACATTTAATATGCTAAACACTGACCGCAATGACGTAACTTGGATATTAAAATTCATTCCAAGCTTTGTAACAAAGCAAAACTAAAGTTAGCTGTTTATACCCTAAGCTCTTGGGAGTTAGAAGTATGTAAGGCACGTTTACGGTTATTACAATATTTGCTAAGGGCTATATTTTAGGGTTGTCAAAGTATGAAATATCAACCTTCTCTTTTAACTTTTATGACGAAATTTAAAATTTAAAACCCCATGAGGAAACGTAGTGACACCTGGCTAGGACTCTGCTCTGAGGAAATATCTGTGCAATGCTAAAAACCGTATAAAATCGGTCCATATTTTTTCAGGAAAATGATAACAGTAAACAATTTAAGCACCATTGAATCACTCCTTGTGGTCTATACCGTCAAAAAGCCAGCCCAGAAGTGATGTAAAAAACCGCATAAAATTCGGCTCTTCTGAAACCTTAAGCTTTTACTATCAGCGATTGTAAAATGAGCCTTAAGTTTGTTCAGTTGAAACAAACTGACGAAGTTGAATGTAAAAGCTAGTTAACAAAAGCCAATATTTTACATTGTACAAGTCAACTCATCGAAACAATGGGCCAAGACGTCAAGGTTTCAGTTTTAACTTTGATTATTATAATTCACCGACTAGGGCGAGTTTCACGTCAGCCGCTTAAAATAAAATTAGTAAGCCTTTCAAATTCAAATTTTCCGAACCAGGAGGGGTAGTCATTTGACGATTCGAAAGCACTTTGTTAAAGTTTTTTTGAATAAAAAAATTATTCAAAATTATTTCTTTCATGTAGGCCAATTTGTGGCTCTTATGACTGATCAAGACTCTAACAGGCATTGAAAAGCACGTCAATGTATAGATCTCGTTTAGTTTAACGCTAATATGCGGTATTCTTTATCCGTACTCTTAATTGATTAGCATATTATTATAAAGTAGGTACTTAGGCTTCTTTCACATTATAACTAAGGCAAATCGTATCAATGATAAATGTAAAGGATTCAAAATGAAAAATACGATGCAGAGCGAAAGACAAACTTGCCCAGCAAAATAAGCAGTAGTTGTTAAGACTACTTTAAGTAAAAAGTTAAAAAAATATACCTAAGTGTTTTAGTAGGTTAAAATTAGCATAAAAGATAACCTTACATTAACCAACATCATTTCATCTGACCCTTACTGTCGAGTTTCATCACTTTAACAGCTTGATTACCATGGGGGTAACCTTGAATTTTAAATTAAAAAACGTAGAGTGCGAATAAATGAGTACCTACTGCTTTCCGTATACCTAGAAAAATTTAACCCAACCAGATTTTTATGTTTGTCCAATCTTGGGAACGGCTGAAGTAATTTATAGACGGGACTTTCACAGTCACGTAGAAGATTATACGGGGAGTGATCTAGGCTACTTTAATCCCGGACCTATATAGGGTTCCCCCGTAAAAAATAAAATAACTGAAACAACATAAATTTTAGTAGGCTACATTTTTACGGGACTATTCCACCGATATTGACAGGTGATAAACTTATCTCTTACATACATCCCAAAGATTTATTATTATAAACTCCTTTTTGTCCCGGAAATCAAGATTCCACTGCGGGCTTTAAAACCTAACTTTAGACGGGCTGAAACGTGGTCTTAAGCAATTATTATTAAATTAATAAAATAAACATGTCAAGAAAAAAGTGTCCGTATAAAATGTAACTTATGTCATCCGGAGTCTGGACTATAACACTGTGTTCTGGAATCACGGCTAAATGCCCGATAACGACTCGATTAATCAAAATCAGCTCATTAGTTTAGGCGCTACATTGGAGCATAATATGTAAATAGATACATCCATAGATAGAACGCTAAAATCATTAGGTACTCTTTCTTTTGGCAGTACCGTATTCGGGTAAGAATACTGGAAAATAACATAAAACTCTGATTTTCAGGTTGGTCACGACTGGGGCTACTACACAATGGTGACAGATTTGCCGAAATACTCTCACGACGTGCTCAAATACAATATAGCGACCACCGGCACCCTCACAGCATTGCCGTATATAGCCATGTGGCTGAGTTCCTTCTTGTTTGGCTTCGTTTGTGACTTGTGCAACAAGAAAGGCTGGCACACAATCAAGACTGGAAGGATTATTCACACTACTATAGGTATTGTCCTTATTACCGTATTTGTTTGTTGGTTTGCTGGTCTGTCCTTCAATCACGCTGCAAGAGAGCTATAGATCAACGTGATTTTTGCATGAGTATGGTTGAGGACTTGAAGTGATATTGAATACCTCAAATAGGTACAATATAACCACCGGTACTCTCACAACGCAGCCTTATATAGCCATTTGGCTGAGTTCCGTCTTATTTGGCTGCGTTTGTGACTTATGCAACAAGAAAAACTGGCACATAATTAAGAATGGAAGGGTTATTCATATTACTTACTATTGTGTTCCCACTGAATTACAACATGGGGTTATTCAAGGGGCGGACCAACAAATTCCTAAAAAGCCGGCAACGCATTGGTGCTGCCTCAGGTGCTCTCATGGGCGGCGGTAATCACAACCTGTCTGCTCGTTTGCTCGCTAAAAAAATAGGTATGGTGCTTAAGTAATAGGTATCTAGGCATAAAATATAATGTGTCAGCGAGGAGTAAGTCTTCGTAAAATCCCGCGGGAACCCTTCCAATATCCATCCTAAGGTTGGATTTTCTCGACTGATGCTTTCACCCTACAAAGAATATATCTTCCTTAAGTTTCCAGGCTTTACCGTCCCTAAGATTTTCTTTAAATAGAAGAAGTAAATTACCTTTAAAAAAAATTCATCAAATTTTGTCTGGTTAGGCCACAGTTTCTGGTTCTGGGAAAGGTTTTTCACACCTCACGGATTAATTTGTCGTTTTTCCTTCAGCTGCAACTGGTCCTGCTGTATGCATCATCCTGGCATCGTACTCAGGGTGCGACCGTACAGCCGCAATGATCTACTTCATCGTCTCTATGGCGCTTATGGGTGGATTTTACAGTGGAATGAAGGTATGAAGGCAAAGAAAGTAGGTAAACTACTACTAAAGTCAAAAAGCACTTATAAAGAAAATAGAATATTTTTTTATTCAGATAAACTTTTACAAAGTGCTTTCGAATCAATCTGATTGTCTTTATAAACTATTAAAATATTTTTTTGTTTTTTCTTTACCTAAATGAAATATAGGTAAATGTGATTCTTTAAGAAAAAATATTTTTTCTAAAGGTGCTCCCACACAGCAGTTATATAACGTTAGAAAATGTTGCAACATATTTTGTTGTCTAATTCTTTTAACCCATTGTAACAAAAGTAAAAAATTGTTAGTGATGTTATAAAACTTCATGCAACAAAATGCTATACAACATGACGTAACAAATTATAACTTTTGTTATATAACATCATCCGAGCGACAAAGGGATGTCAGCGGAAGGGTGCGGCTCCCAAACTGACGGTTTCAGAAAGTTATACGATGTTATACAATGGTTGAATCAGTGTGGGAGCGTTTATAACATTTGTAACATGTTGTAGCAAAATGTTACACACTGTTATAAAATGTTATCGTGCTACACAATGTTTTATAACGTTATATAACCGCTGTGTGGGAGTACCTTAACCAAAGTAACTGTAACCCCAAGAGTTTACATAAAATAAACGTAGTTTTAATTTGTGTCAACCTAAATAGTTTATTGTGCTGGTTGTTTGCGTAGGTGAACGCGTTGGACTTGGCGCCCAACTACGCCGGCACGCTCACATCGCTCGTCAACACCACCTCCACATTTGCCGGCATTATCACACCATACCTTATCGGGTTGTTAACACCTGATGTAAGTGCAGTCACTCGCATGACGTATTTTCTATCTTTTTTTTTATCCAAAATAGGCTTGCGCTTGACGACAATCATTATTGGATAGCACCGATGAGGCCTAGGTTGGAGCGCGCTTGCCTAGAAGATGCCTATTTACTCTTGCCTCGAAGGTACTCAAATTATAAGTGGCAGGAAACACGGATGCTGGAAGAGTGTTCCACACCTTAGCGGTTCTTATCTATACGTGTAATAAAATAGTAACGAAACTTATCGTTTTTTTTTTAAGTACTAGCGGACCCGACAGACGTTGTCCTGTCTTAAGTTTTTTACATCCTCTTTGACGAAATTGGCAGCACGCATTCTGTCAATGTTATGTCAAACGCCATAAGATTTCATCAAAAAAGTTTGAATTGTAAAAGCGGTTACATTAGAAATAATTTAATATGGTGGTTAATATTTCTTAAATTTTCTAATTTTCCGCGCAATTTTCTTAATTTTTTCTTTCATAAGAACCTTCTCCTAACTATAACAAACACGATAAAAAAAGAATTAGCGAAATCGGTCCAGCCGTTCACGCGTGATGCGCTTACCAACACATTAAGCGATTCATTTTTATATATTAAGATAGATTTATCATCTATCATTAGGACTCTGCAAATGACGTCACACTCAAAATATTCTAAATTAATATTTTAATCATAAAACTTTGGAATTTTTCAAGCGGAAAGCTTGTGTTATGAGTGGATACGACAATAGTGCAACAGGTGGAGATCGAATCTCTCGAACTTTCAATAAAGGTCTATAGATTCGACTGTCTAAGTTTTATGCAAAACCTACTGACTCGATTTTCTTGTTTGTAATAGGTGTAATAAAAACCAATATCTTGAAAATAATATTTTTGTCGAAATTTCGAAAAAAACTAGGATAAAAAGATTAAAAAATAAAACCCCTAACATGAGTTCTTGTGAGACTTATTTTGTTTTTTTTTTTCAGTCTACTCTTGCGCAATGGCGGATAGCGTTCTGGGTATGCTTCGCAGTATTGGTGGGTACAAACGTGGTGTACTGTATATGGGCAGATGGGGAACAACAGTGGTGGGATGACGTAAGAAAGTTCGGCTACCCACCAGGCTGGAAACATGGCTCACTTATTAGGGATGAAAATCCTGAACAACCAGAGACTGTACAACTTAACAGTAAAAAGGAATCTGATGACTTATATTAGGACTTCTTGGTCTTAGGAAAAGTAAATGTGCTCAAGTAGTACGGAAGAAAGAAAACTAAGAAGGATCATGATAAGAATGATAATGTAATTGCGTAATTTGATGTAATTATTAAGTAATGAAAAAGATTTAGTGGGAAAAATATTATCAAAACTACAACGTGTATTGAAACTCCGAAATAATACTGAAGGAGGTGAATGTGCTCATGAAACTTAATAACTTTCCCCGAGGAACATAGGTCGAAATGTGAAAAAAAAATTTGGACCTCCCACACATAATTGACGATCAGCTGATTGATTTACTATGGGAGGTAAAACATTTTTTTAAATATTTCGAACTATGTTCCTTGGGGAAAGTTGTTCAGTTTTATGAGCACATTCACCTTCAGTATTATTTCGGAGTTTCAATACACGTTGTATAAAAAAAATTCAAGTACAATTTCGGTGAGCACTGAATTTGAAAATACGGGGTACAAATATAAAATAAAATATTGTAGTTAGAATAATTATAAATCCTAATAATATGAATTAAACTAGTCAGTGATGATTCATTGATGTAATTGAGCCATAATAATATTATACTCGTAAAGTTATTGTTTAAGGATACTGAAAAACCACCCAGTACTCTAAGTACTTCTATGTATTGTAATTTTACCCAGCATCTGTATATGTATTGTAAATACTCTTGATAATAAAAATATTATGTAATATTGTAAATTATGTTTCTTTTATTAAGCTATTGCATAGCTTCTATCGCGGGCCTTGAGCGTGGAGACCGAATCCAGAAATTCCGTAACGAAAATAACCTGACACGGGACTCCTCTCACCGCTAGATGGCGTTGATAAAAAATGCTATGCAATAGCTTTACCGCGGCAGTCCCTGAGTGCCACACGTCTTTTTTTTCGATTCATTAATAGATTCAAAGCTGCAGAATTTATTTGCATATTATGCTAAGGAATGATATGATCATAACCAACTTTTATAGTAAACGAATGATAAAAATTTAAAATTTTTGAAGTAAAATCGTAATGAAAATCTGACAGCAAGACTTGAATAGCGACATTCTTCATATACGAAAAGGAGACACTAAGATCTGTTATGATTTCTTAAAATTACAAAATTGATAGCAATGAAAAATAGCAAAGTCGTTTTACCCAATCTCGCATTGTCTCTCATTGTTTTCTTAGTTTAGTTGACAGTCAGGTAAACAAACATTAATATTACTATATATTTACATAAATGATAATTGATAGTGATAATTACTCCTATCTAGAACATCTCGGCATACATGGAAATAATTGTTACTAAGTAATTAACTAATTGTTATTCACGTTTGATGTAAGATTTTAATTTAAGAAAATGTCCAAAACTTGTCCAGTTTTAATATGAATTATTAAACCATAGAAGATAAAAAAGTCAATGAAAGTTAAAGATAACATTTGAATATGGAAGAAAAAAAAGCAGTTCAAAATGAAATTCGTCTGCCGCTCAGGATACCATCAGAATCATTAAATAAAGAAAAAACATTTGTGAGGATAATACGAGCATGTAAGTAGTTATTTAAGGAAAATAAATACTTACATTAAAATGTAAACGAAATTAAAATGAATTGAAATAATTGTTGTTGCCACCGCTATTAATTAAATGAAATATTTTTAAGATAAAGTTCTTACAATTCACGAGGGCACGTGGCTCATGGTTGTGTGTGTGTCGTATTCATATAAGTGCTCCACCTAGGCTCCTGATAGGCACGCACACTTATGCAATGTACATGTACACGACGTAACCACAAGTAAAGGTGAACGCGCTCTCGTGAATTGTAAGAACTATAAGTACCAAAAACTATATATTATTAAAAATATACAGGGATCGATAAGTAGCAACGCTTTCCAGATTCCTTATAAAAATAGCCTCCTAAGAATAATCTTCTCTCACGTTTCTAGCTTGTCTAATTCCACAACGGTATGTTTTTGCAATAATAGGATTACTTGGGATAAGCAATGCATTTACTATGCGAGTGAGTTTGAATATAGCTATAACGCAAATGGTAAATCGAACTAAGGTTTTGACAGATCATATTGATACTGATGCATGTCCTAGTGAGGAAATGCTAGGTATTGTGAAAAATAATACCAATAATCCAGTGAGTATAAAACTTTCAGAATTAAAAGCAGACTTTAATTGGACGCAGATACGCAATAACGAGTCAACCCACACAACTTACCAATTGAAAAGTTAACTTTGGGAATTGAATTGAAAAGTTAACTTTATTCGTTTACATTATGCATGTATTTAATTTGACAAAGATTTGTGGGTTGAATCGTTATTGCGTATCTACGTCCAATTTTCCATTCATTTTCTTCTCACTTATAACAATAAAATCAACTATTTTCAGTATGCGATTTATGACTGGGATGAAGAAACGCAAGGTTTTCTTTTAAGTGGTTTTTACTATGGATATGTGACGACGCAAGTCTTAGGAGCTTTCTGGGCAGAAAGGTACGGTGGCAAATGGGTTCTAGGCATCGCACTACTAAGCACTGCCCTTCTCACATTTTTAACTCCGTTTACTATTAGAACTGGAGGTGTGACTTGGCTCTTTATTCTTAGAGTCCTTGAAGGGATGTGTGAGGTACGTATAGCCCAATTACTCATCTTCATTTAATTTATGAACTTTGACAGTGTCAAACTTATGAGAACTTATGAAGAACGCTGTTGACCTTATTATACGACTACCTGAAAAAAGGAATATATTGTTTTCAGTATTCATGTTTGTGTGTATGAATGTGAGTTTCTATATTCCACTATAACTTTTATACGCCTGAACCGAATTAGATGAGTGAAGTATCATTAGGATCCTTAGCTTATTCCGGGTGACATAGGCTAGTTAAATTAAAAAAATATTGATGGGGTGACCATGGTCCCGCATCAAAATCTAAAGTTGAAAAAAAAAAAATTCGAAAATAATATTAAGTATATAATCATCATATAGAAAATGATGAGTAGATTTCAAAAATTTGTAACACTTTAGTTCAATATCCAGTGATTCACAAAAAAATATCATTTAAAAATATTAATAATATTACAAAGGTGTGAAAGTGTGGTATTTAACTTTTTAGCTCATTTTTTGGTTGGGCAGTCGTGTTTTTTAATTTTTTTAAAATGGCTTGTTAAAAATCTTCTTTTTTGCAGGGTCCAGCTATGCCCAGTCTAATGAACCTGATGGCACGATGGTGTCCAACTCAAGAAAGGGCACTGATATCAGCCATCCTTTTCGGAGGTGGTCAAATGGGTAACGTTTTAGGCCCATTATTGTCTGGCATCATATTAGCTGATGGTAGAGACTGGGCTTACGTATTTTATTTTTTTGGAGGTTGTGGTGTGCTGTGGTTTATTTTCTGGGTAACTTTTTTTTATATATATTTTTAGCGTGCAAACGAGCGAGCGGGTCACCTCATGTTAAGTGATTACCGCCGCACATGAATGACATCATGACATTTGTAGCACCTGAGGCACCACCAATGCGTTGCCGGCTTTTTATTATATTCTACAAAACTATGGTTTCCTTGATTGATTAAAGTTTAAAATTTAACTTACTCAAAGGTTGCTTTAATAAATAATCTGTAAAAATAAAGCCTCAATAGCACAACGGTTACGAGTGCAGACTAAAAACTAAAAGAGCGACAGTACAATTCCCATCCTTTGCACTATTATCGTACCCAGTTGTATCCACCCCTTACACAAGCTTTACGCTTATTAGGCGGAGAATAACAGTAAAGCATGGCTTATAAAAAAGATTCAAGTCTACATTGGATTAATACCTACGGACTACGGTATGTTTCAGAGCGTTTTGTGCTTCAGTGAACCAAATTCGCATCCGTACATTTCGAGGAAGGAATTAGATTATCTGAATAAGAGTGTTGATAAAGCGAAAAGTAACATAAAGAAAGATCCAGTCCCTTGGAAGGCAATTTTGCGATCACCACCTGCATGGGCTTTACTTGCCGCTAACGTTAGTAAAACTTCACAATCTCGATACTTTACCCACCTACGTCATTATGACATTTTTCCAGTCTATTTAAATAAATCAAACTAGAGTGAATGTCTGTGGTTTTGAAACAACTGCGTCTTATTTAGCTCATAATATTATGATTAATGAAATGATAGCCATACCGACATAGCGAGTTGCGAAGCTGAAGTGGAAATGGGCGGGGCACATAGTTCGAAGAGCTGAGGGTTGATGGGGTTCCAATGTGCTGGAGTGGCGACCACGCATCGGGAAGCCCAGTGTTGACAGACCTCCCACTAGGTGGACCGACGACATCAAACGAGTCGCAGGGAGCCGCTGGATTTAGGCGGCGCAAGGCTGAGTCCTTTGGAGGTCTATGCAAGAGACCAGCCGTAGACGTCTATCGGTTGATAAAGAAGAAGAAATATTAGCCAAACGTTTTTAAAGATGGTTGGTATTAAAGACAATAATATCTGACAATTTCTCAGCGTAACTGAATTGATCTTGACATTTGGCACAGAGGTAAATTTAGTACTCATACTGGAGATAATCTGAATAACTCCGAAAACAAAATAATAAGTATAATATTTCAATAAAGTTGGTATTTTACTGGATTTTTACACACAGGTGGGACACGATTGGGGTCTGTATACTATGATATCAGATCTACCTAAATATTCGCACGATGTTTTGAGATTTAACATAACAACTACAGGTATTCTTACGGGATTACCTTACATAGCCATGACAACGTGTTCATTTATTTTTGGAATGATGAGCGACTGGTGTATTAAAAATGGATGGCATAGTATCAAAACTGGACGGATGATATACACGACCATAGGTACGGATTTGATCATTGATGAACCTTTATGACTTTTCCGTTCTCGATATTAATGAATTTATCTTTGTACTGAAATCAATAACTTTATTACCTCTGGCTTTTTTCAGCAACGACGGGACCCGGGATATGTATAATTCTAGCATCATACGCTGGTTGTAATAGAAATGCGGCAATGGTTTATTTTATTTTATCAATGGGTCTCATGGGTGGATTCTATTGCGGGATGAAGGTACTTGGAAATGTTATTTGAATATTGTTATGCAAAACTATTAACTAACTACTAAACTATAAACTATTTTTAAAATATTTTTTTACTAAAAAAAAGACATTGAACACACAAAGTAAGGAAATCCAACATCAACTCAAATAATTAAGCAGATGGCTATTACACAATAATTAAATAATTAAAACAAACACAAGGAGGAAAGTCTAGGAAAGTGAATGGCGTGACCACGGCGTGACGACTCGATGAAGAATGGCCCCTAGAGCTGATGCTTGTTGGGTTTCATAGGATTTATTAGCATTGATGGACAGCTAGAAATATAAAAAACTAACCCCTCTATCATATCCTTTTACAATATATAAATTGTATAAATAAAAAATATTAATTTTACTAACTTTATTTCAGATAAATACTTTGGATCTTGCTCCTAATTACGCTGGTTCCTTGACATCATTTGTGAACACTACGTCTACTTTAGCAGGCATTATAACACCCTACCTAATAGGACTGCTAACACCTGATGTAAGTAGAAAATGTATTGTGAATCTATGTTTGAACCATTTCAGTGCATACTACGAGTAAATAGTACTTTCTGTCTAATTTGAATTTCAGGGAGTGAAATAAACTGTTATAGTTCTTGCATTTCATGAGGGCACGTGAGTTTTACTTGTGGTTACGTCGTGTACATGCACATAGCATACTTACGCTATGTGCATGTACACGCACACACTTTTGTGAGCCTAGGTGGGAGCGGTCAAGCGGGAGCAAGTTCTCGCTCACACTTATACAGATATGAAACACGCACAATCATGAGCCACGCGCTTTCGTGAATTGAAAGAACTACTACTCTACACACACACTATACTACATTGCTACTCTTAGAATGCTCCTCCACTCCTTAGGGCAGGTCTCCTATCAGAGAAGGGTTAGAGTAATTCACACAATTCACAAACCTTTGATATCAGTATGGAGAACTCGCAGGTATTCAGGATTCCTCACGATGTTTTCCTTCAACTTTAAAACATAATATGATAGGTATTTAATTGCATAAACGCACACAACTCCGGAATAATTTTGTGGTGCCTAGGAATTGTCACTTTTATTATTTGATTGTTTTCAGTCGACATTAGTACAATGGCGAACAGCATTTTGGGTATGCTTTGCAGTTCTTGTTTTCACAAACATAATATACTGCATCTGGACGGAAGGAGAGCAGCAGTGGTGGGATGATGTAAGGAACCTGGGATATCCCTCAGGATGGAAACACGGAGCAATCATCAAAGACGATTTGACACTAACAAGGACTCATCGAGAATACATGGAATTAACTAAGAAGTTGAGTGCAGAAATACATTGATGTAATATTACTCTACTCTTTGTTAAATATTTGTAAAAAAAAGTAATCACATCCTCCATCTCATTAACTGTATTAAAACAATCTCTGTGTTAATGATGAAAAAAAAAACAAATAATATGGCAATAAAGCACTTCTGAGAAATTGCTATTTAATTGTAAAAGGTATAAACTGTTGCTTTTTAACAAAATATAAAAAAGAATAATTATAAATTGGTTTAAATAAAATTCATTAAAAAGGAGAACAAATCGTATATTTAAGGCATTTTAAATATTACATACAATATTATGTGTAATGAAGTAAGTTTAAAAAAGAAAATAATTAAGTATATTATGTTGAATATTATAATATTGTCATAATGAATAGCAACAGAACCCTAACATCCCAACAGGGGACAAACAGACATATTTATTAATAAAAGTATCAAAGAAAAATATAATTAAATTAAAAATAAATAAGATAATAATATTTAAAAAAAAGATGATAATAGTGAAGTGTTATCAAGATCGGTAAATAGTACTAATTGTTGTATTCTTTGAGCGAACCTTCACTGAATACAGATTGAAGCTGCACCCTCTGTCTAGCCTCCCGTAATTTGTTTGTCGTGTCAGCAATTTGCTTCTCAAGTAATTTCTTCTTCTCCCTCAGCATAACAACCTGAAATAAATATGGCATTTAATTGTTTAGAAATAAAACTCTTATTGATAATGTTTATAATTCTCAACTAAGGAACAACTGATCTAAATCTAAATATATAAAAGCAGTAGCCTCACTTTAAAATTACGAACACAATTTTTTAAAATTCTCTCATTTTCAATACAATTGGGAAAAAAAACATTAAGTAATTATAATAACTTATCTAATTTTATAGTTTATTGAAAAAAACAGTTATTATTTAGTTAGTTATACACATGAATGGCCACCATAAGGGCTTTTTTATTACAATTTTGTACTGAACCCCAGAAATGGATGGGTAGGTTTGACACAGTTTCGCCAAATTCTTCACATCAAATCATTATGACAAGCATAGCGTGATGACAAAAAAGATTGAACTGAGTAGTAAAAAGACGAAGAATATTAAAAGTACGAAACTTTATTATGCAAAGTAAAATAGGGTAAGAGATCGCGTTTTTAAAACTATGGGAGCTTCTCCTTAGCAAGTTGCTAGGATGACGTAGATAGAGGTATAAATTTAAATGATATATCAAGCCTGTTCGCGTGTAACATCTTAAACTCAGATGGCAATAATTTTTTTTTTATTTGACGACAAGATAGCTCTTGACTACGATCTCGCCTGATGGTAAGTGACGGTGCAGTGTAAGATGGTAGCGGGCTAACTTGGAAGGGCTATGGCAGCGTACATTCAACCCATACCCCTAGTTTATTTCTACACGCCATCGCGTCGGAATAATAAACCGCTTGGCGGCACGTCTTTGACGGTAGGGTAGTAACTAGCCACGGCTATCCTCTCATCCGTATTCGCCTATAGACAAGATTTCATCTTCAAATCTAGTTCAAGTCGCATGTGAGGGCAACATTGGTATTTATACGAACATATTGTCTTCTGAAAGGGAAACTGCTTAGTGTTTTGCTTTCCGGTGATAGAGACTTGACTGTCATAAGTGAAGTGTCATAAGAGAGGTTGACTTGTCATAAGTGTCAAAAAGTAAGAAATAATAGTACATTATGGTACAAAAAAAATACAGTAAGTATAGTAAAAATTTTCACAACTCGTTTTCACTGTTTTGTACCATAAGGTACTATTTTAGTATTATTTGCTTCACAAGTGTGTTGAAAAACGTCGTATGATACACGTGTGTATTGATGATTACCGTCCTCGGCTACCTTAAGACCCTCACCTAACGGCTCGGGTCTCAATAGCGCCTAAACGGCAACCACCAATGTTTCCAGTTGTACCATAATGTACTAATAATTTGTGTTGAATTTGAAGATCGATCAGCTCTTAGACTAAGCTAAATAAAAAAGAAAATTACAAATTGCCTGGTATAATAGGCCTAAAGCATGGCATACCTCGTCTGTGGCGTCTTGGTAATCACGCAACAAATCCTTTCGGGTGAGCAAGCCGGCTTTCACTCGTTCCGCTTCCAGAGACCAACGAAGCTTGTCGCGTTTACCCTGTTCGCAACATTTACAACATTTTAGTGAAGTTAATTCTAGTACTTAATCATACTTATTCCTTCCTTCAACTGTAAGGTATAAAAGGTAAGAAGTATGTTTAAATTTAACCCGGACGTAAGAAAAAATGTCTGTGATTTTTTAAAATTTATAATTTTAGTGATCATCATCACAGACTCATCGACAGCCACTGTCAGCTGTTCTCCTCTCAGATTGAGTACATTTCATGTCATAGTCGACCACGTTGGTTAGTTTGGCATTGGCAGACTTCGCACACCTTTGAGAATGTTATAGAAAACTCTCAGTCAGTGTTGATCTAGTCTAGCTATAGCTTATTCGTTTACGAATCTTAAGGTCCTGGGTTTGTGTCCCAAGTTGGGCCGAAATGTTGGATTTTTCTGTCAAGAAATTCTCATTAATTAGTTAAGTAACGCTGTCGGCCCTGAGCTTCAGTAGAGACTCGTTGTTCGTACAAAAATATAGTAACTGTGTATTCTAGGGTGCAGTTAAGTACAAGCGGAGCAAGATCGTCATGTGTGGAAGTCAACGCAAGAAAAATATATCCAGTTATTGGGCATCCATTAATAATTCATGACAACACTGATAAAAAAGTCTATTTGCATACAAGTCAACGTTGCAAGAACATTCTAGTAACAGTAACTATTACTGGATACTCGTATCTCGTAACGTATCGCGTTGAACTTATTTTCGAGATACCCTTTGTTTGCAGACTAAATAAATACACATTTCAAGTGTGAATATCAGCCTCGTTGATTGCTGATAGTGTACAGTAAATACCAAGAGTTAATAGGCGCACAATATTATTCAAACATTCGTGTTGTTTATTTCAGCTAACTACAGCCTAAGATTATTCTAACATTTCTGACTTTTACATTATCCTTTTTAATGAGGATATTATTTGAACTACAAATTGATAGAAAAAATAACTGGCACTGAACAACAAAACAAGAAAAAAAAACATTCTTTTTCTAATTCTTAGAAGTTTAAGATAGTGGTTTTAGGCAATACCTATTGGAGCTGAAAAGAAGGGACAAAGACAAAGGGGAAGACAATAAATAACATATAAGTCGAAGATATCATCAAATTATAGACGAGAAAGGGACGAACACTTTTACATTCCTCTTTCGTAACTAATTGGCAGATAAGCACAGTTAACGTTCACGTAAGCTTGAAGAGCACAGATTACTTTGTAGTAAATTATTAGGGCATTTTAAACCTACTTTAATATGTCCCAATTCCTCTCTAGCACGGAGAAGTTCAATCTCTGCATCCCCAAGGTCACATTCAGCAAAATCTATGACCTCATCAGTGTGATGCATTTTCTCTCTTATGTGTGCCAGCATTTGGTTATGTTCAGTGCAATTTGTCCGATTCTTAATAAGTTCATCTTCGCGTTCTGCAAGGATGGTAGAAGTATATAGCGTAGGTTTATTTAAAAATGTAATGCATTTGAATTGACTATATTTGTAAAGAAGATCTGTTAGAGGAGGACTGCTGAAAACTAAAGATCTCAATCTATTCAGGCACAAGACAGTGTAAGCTAAAATATTTTCGCATCTACCAAAATATCTACGCAAGCTAGGTAATCGTTGTAAAAAGAGATACCTTCTATTTTCGATAAATAGTTTTGTTTATCAATGTGCAGCTGTTCATACTGAGCAACGTTCAGTCCTGGAGCTATAATTTCCAATTTACGAACAATAGTTTCCAATTCAGTGACAGCGTTTCTAGCTCTTATGTAGCGCAGGCGAAGAGCTGACGCTTGCTCGCTTTTGCGTCTTTGAAGTGTGAGGAACCGTTCGACAGTCTGAAATAATTTTTGATTTGAAAAATTCCGCCTTTGATTTCCCGGAATTTAAAGTAGGATATTGATCCCCTTAGAAATGTAAACTACTCTATGTCTTTTAGTGCAGCGGTTGAGCCGTGAAAATGTAAATTGCTCAATAGCTGAATTTCTGAGACCCCGTTTACTATACGCAGAAGAAGCTTTTTCAAAATCCCGTAGGTACAATTTCTTTAATTTAGAAAGAAACACGTCTTAAAAAATAGGTTCTTCTCTGAGTCGTATGCCTTAGATACTTTACCATTAAATATATTATCAAGATCGGACTAGCGACAAGGCGTGAAAGTTAACCTATGCTATCTACTGTCTTCTACTTACCTATAAAAGACCTAACATTATCCCTTTCATACATATACAGATATCAAGATAAAATTATTAAAAAAAAACAATTATGTTTGGATTATGTTGTATTTCAATTAACCATATTAATATGAGCAAGACTTCTATTTCGAAATCAGAGACATATGCTTCTCATTTTTTTTAAGGAAATAGAGTAGTACATAGGTACTACTCTATTTTTTTTTAAATGAATGAATGGATAAGTACGTCTATTATACAGATCTGATATTTATTTCACTATTATTATAACCATTATAACATACCTTATCTGCAATCGGTTTGCCTTTCTTAGAATAGATAAGTCCCGTTCCAGTGGTTCTTTCATAGTGTTGCAGTGCGTCAAAGTTCTTCTCTGCTTGCTCCAGCTTACTTGCATAATCAGCCTCAACAGTGCTAAGCTTCGCTTTTATCTATTGTATAAAAAAATTAGATGACTTAAAATAATTTCTTTTGATTTTGTTTCTTGTATGTGTGTATCTTTTGAGGTGTATTTGGATGTTCATCAATTAAATTCGAAAAATATTTATTTCATGTAGACCAACCTGTGGCTCTTATGAAAAGTCAAGACTTTACTACTAGTTCGGAAATAGAATAGAAAACTTTTCCATGCTATTCTACAGACTCACGACATAATTTAAAGTACGACCGACAAATTTGTGGCACCTAACCCATTATGTAAGATCCCACAGATATTGTTTAAAGCAAAAGTTAGTTAAAAGGCATTTTCTAAACAAGTGCGCACCAGCATAATATACCTTATCAATGCTTTCAATCGGGCCAAATTGTCAAGCGCTAAGCCTATCTCGCAAAAAAATAAATGCAAAAGCAACACAGTGACAATTACTCCATATAGGCAACAGTGACTCTTGTAAATCCTAATCCCTTAAAGTAACGTTAGGAAGGACTAAAATTACATCAGCCATTTCATGTTCTTCCTTTTCCTTTAACTCTTGGAAACTAAACAGCTTTTGGTGATATTTTTCTTCCAAATGCGGCACATTTTCTAGCGGTTTCAGTACGTGTTCGAGTTTTCTCTTTCTGTAAGTTAATAGTACATTATTGCAGCGGCCAGCAAAAGGAACATTGATTGAAGGAGGAAAGAATCGATAATATAACATGTAAGAATAACATTTGTAAAAAAAAAAATAAGTCAGCCAAAAAACTAATAAGTTATAAGCTGTTTTACTGCGACTGTATACGTCTCTTTCTAAAACGAAATTTTGTATGGAGAGTGTATGGAACTACGGAATCGTGACGTCATGTTGCAATAGCGCTCTCTTTTTATAACAGGAAACTTAAAAGCTCTATATTTTGGAGACTAGTTAATATATTAAAACAAGGAAAATGACATTGTATATATTGAAAATCTTTATTTTAAGTACCTATTTACTTGTTTATTCTGTATATAACAAACTTAATTATAGAAAGGAAAAAAATTGTCAAATACCCATTTTTTAAACCAATACCATTACAATTACCTTTCAATGTTTATATTCCACATTTTCGGATTCTATATATTAACATTATGCTCCGTATAAGGGATAAGCAATTTTTCCTCTTTTTAATGGTCATACGATCTCGTATTTTTAGTACTCACTTATAATATTCAGCAAGGCGACGGTGGAGCAAATTGTTCTTTATTTGCATGTGGTTACGGTCGAATATTAGATCCTTATAAGCCAGAAGATATTCCTCCCGATTTATGGTAATAGATGCCGTCCCCACTCCTTGGCCTATTTGACCAAGGGACTCATCTTCTTGGCTCACTGAAGATAAGTTAATATTTATGATGTTTGTCAAAGCTCTTTTTTATATCCTATCGATTTTAATCAAAGTGTCAGGGATACTGAGCATACATCTTAAATACTGTAGCAGGTACAAACTGAAATACTTACGATAATTGTTCAATGCAAGCTTATTCCCTTCCCAATCCCTTAGGAGATGAAAAATCCTTTCTTAGCGGATGCCTACGTTATATTAGCTATCTACATGCCTTTCAGCCTGATCCGTCCAGTAGTTTGAGCTGTGCGTTGATATAGATTAGTCAGTCAGTCAGTCACCTTTTCCATTTATAAATTTAGAAGAAGACAAAATCCCGGACACCATCAGGATATTGCCGGATCGTACTTCCCTTTCTGAATTTCGCCGGATGCACAAAGCAGAAAGCTTCCTTTCAGTCTATTTCTGATAATATGCGGCTGACCCAAAATTAACGATCGAATCTCTAGCTATAAAATTACTGTTGAAGACGGAAAAAACTATTTACCGCTTGACACGCTAGAGCTATCATCGTCGGCAGTGTCTTTGCCTTTCTTCTCTTTCTTGCCTTTAGATTTTTTTCGTGGTGCCTGTAATTATTCAAGTAAAGCTGAGCTTATCACATCACATCACACTTCACACTAATATTATAAAGCCGAAAGTTTGTATGTGTGTGTGTGTGTGTGTATGTTTGTTACTCCTTTACGCCACAACGAATGAACCGATTTGGCTGAAATTTGAAATGGAGATAGCCAGGATTAAAACATAGGCTACATTTTATCCCGGAAAATTACAGAGTTCCCATGGGAATTGAAAAACCTTGATCCACGCGGACGAAGTCGCGGGCATCGTCTAGTGTGGTATAATTTGTCAGGTTTGCCTCTACTATTATTATCAACCTGCTTTTGCTCGGCTTCGCCCACATTAAGTTCGATTTGAAACTCCTATTTTTACCCCTGAGGAGTTGAATTTTCAAAAATCCATTCTTAGCGAGTGCCTACGTCATACAATCTGTATGCCTTGCGGCAGTGGTTTAAACTGTGCTTTAATAGATCATGCAGTAAGTCAGTCATACTTTCCGATAGGTATGTAAAAAAACATCCGTGGATTTACAAAGTAGTTTATGAAAAATTCATGTTATTACGAATGACAAATCAATTAAAAAGGTTTGTGGAGATATATCAATATACGCTAATCCCTAATATTTAAATTTTACGCAAACATAGTCTTTAAAAGCTTTGAAATAAGGTTCACAGTTCATTTCTACTTATAGCTCAGGATTTGGCCTGGCACTTGGCAGCTGTCGTGTACTTAGCTCCAGTCACAAGTCACGTAAGTCACATTAATTAAGTTGAAACGAGGAAAACGTTAACCTTACCTTAGATTCGGCCATATCGCGTGATCCGCTTGAATTACGTTCCTTTTATTGATCTGTTTAAGGTTAAGTCAAAATTATTTTAATCCATTACGGTACACAGTCCAACATGCAACTTGACATTTGTTGCTACGGTGACATGTAAACAATTATTGATTTTTTTGGCAGAATTGTAATTATGACGTTTTTAGTTTTCTTTTGATATAAAACCTTCTTGTTACCGTCGACTTGACCAGCGTGACTACTTCTATGGCCTAAACTCTTTTCATTCGAGAGGAGACCTGTGCACCGAAGTGAGCTGGTGATGGGTTGTGAATGAATGATTATGATGATTATCGACTTGTGGCCTCTACCATGTGCACCAAAATAAGTATGCCTGGCCCAACACACACAGGGACACATGCATAGCGCAACATGACTCCACTCCGTTGATACAGCGAGTAGGACCGCCGCAGTTTTATTAAATAGGGAAAATTTTTGTATTACGAATAGAGTAAGTATCACACACACGTGTGGATACGCGAAATAAAGACTACAGGTGGGGAATAAATTAGTATTATTTTCCACCCTCACGGCAAGAGTGTTCTGCTCTAAACCCTCTTCTATCAGAAATTTTTGTAAAAAATAAATCCGACGCAAACAACGAACAATAACGCTTAGAAGCGCAATAGTTGACGAGGTGATAACCCATTTTTAGTAAGCCTTTAGAAACTTCCGTTCTAAGCATTATAGTATGTAGTTCGATGGACGCAAATTTCAATGTAGGTACTCTTGTATAGGTATAGTTCTTGCAATTCACGAGGGCGCTTGGCTCATGGTTGTGTGTGTGTGTGTTGTATCTGTATAAGTATGAGCGAGAGCTTACTCGTGCAGGCAGGCGCGCACACTTACGTGATGTGCATGTACACGACGTAACCACAAGTAAAGCGCCCGTAGCTTCGTGAGATAAACGTTCTATACCTACCATTTTGACTACCTACACCAACAGAATTTTGCCAGATCCTCGCTGGCTGTATAGAACAGAAAATTTACTGGCACACAATTTCTGTTAAGAGTAGTATACAGCTGGAAGCCGGTCGGGCTTAAAAGTTTTATGTGGTTTTATCCAGCCATGTAAAGTTATCTCAGTATTGGGTAGGTATTGTCCTATACCGTTTAATGCAAATCGGACTTTAGTGCGACTGTATAGAGTTTGATTTGTGCTGACAAATAAAATCTAGCTTGAATAAATCGTCTATGCCGTCCTGTTATACTGTTAGTTCGATTGATCTAACAACCCGCAAAAAATATTTCGTTCTGCTAAAATCTTAATTTTTCTTTTCCTTTATTGTTCCTGTGATTGAACAACAACACGACCATCAATTCGTCAAGAAACGTTAAAACTTAACAAAACTTTACGTCTTGTATCAATATCTTAGTATTATTTTGCTGATTTATTTCATAACAAATTGGATTGGTTTTTTTAATTCCCGCGAGAACTTTTATTTTCCGGGATAAAAAGTAGCGTATATAATTCCGTCGTTGCGTGATTGAGTAACAAACATTCAAACTTTCGCATGTATAATATTAGTAGGATGTAAAAAGGTAGAGTAGGTATAATATATTCCAAATAATTTTCGCTAAAAAGTTTTCGTTTCTATTTTGAGTCTATGTGAGTGAATAAGTACGATCTATCAAAGTCCTTAGTCTAATAGTCTGTTAAAATTTATAACGACATATTTACGAGGAGGAACAAAGGGAAATTTAAGTTTTCTTGTGGGTTTTCTGTAATTTTGTAGCCGCCATTAATAAAATGAATGTCAGTGAGACAATCATTCTACCTCTAGTTTACACATTCCAGCTCGCATCTCATCCTACGTTTTATTCATGGTAAATCGTAAGTAAATCTCGGTCCTACTGTGTTTTTAAATCCAAGACCAAAGCCTATTGAAGTCCATGCAAGAGACCTTAGTCCAGCAGTAGACGTCTATCGGTTGATAAGAAGAAATAAGAAGTAGAAGAAAATTTATTTTCTCATCTCATGGATTGACGACGCTTAGTCCTGGTTGGCTCGTCAATCGTGGACACAGCTTTACAAAACTCTAACATAAATAAAAATTGCCTCACTCTGAAAATTCATCAATACCTCAATTGGCACGTAGACGTAAAAAAAATACGGCACTATGGTATTTAACTGTTTATTAGTTTTGAGAAAAGAATTCATTTGTGCCAAGCCTGTGCCAAGAAACATCATTTGACAGAAATGTATGCGTACACACTAATAAATTAGACGCGTTGAATCGCAGAGCATTATTTTAAAATATTGTGTGATATTATGAAAAGAACACACGTGGCGTGATGCGTTAGGCCCTTAGCACATCTCCTCAGGAAATCGTAGCAGCGAAATCACTATCATGACTTGTCCGTTCTATGGCATGTGAAATAGAAGAAAACTATATTTTGATCGAATACGAGGTGTCTGTTTCTTCCCAACAGATTATTATCGACGTCTCGTATCTCGTACTCAGACACCAGTCACATCTCCGCGCTCGTATTCTACAGTTTTTTTTTTAAATATTAAATGTTATAATATATTTTTTCACAGTTATGTTATGCTAGTATTCGGAGTTATCGTAATAATTGCCTGAGAAAGAGACTCAGAGTACTCAAGCAATTTATAGTGAAATAAATTATAGCGAAAATTGCTGAATATCTGGGATGATAAATGACTGAGGATACTTTACATTAGAACTGCAGATTGCATTACAATTTCCACGCTCAATTTAATATCGCGTTTATCTTTAGACAATTCATGTAGCTGCTCCAGCGGTTTCGCTGTAATGTTATATTTATTTCGCAGCGTAGGTCTGCTAAAGGCTTCAATATAAAGTAATAGCTAGATACCGATGATTTCATTGATTAATTCAATATCGATTGGTAGAGCATAAAGCTGTTTCTAATTTCAAATAAACAAAACTGAGATCTAGATAAAATAATAATCAACTTTCAGCTAATGTCGGCAGTCTCACGGCGACTAGCCAACGAAGTTATAGTGCACGAAAAAAGAGAAACACAGGAGATATTAAAGCATACAAGTGCGCGAGCTGACATATTACGTTTTTCTATTCCCTCTTAACATAGCCTTTACGTTCCTCTTTGTCTTTACCATTTTATATTATGATCCATGGAATTAGCATTATTAGCATTCTGCATTCTAACGCGACTAAAGTAAGTGTACTACCTTCTTGGCAGGGACCCAAGTAACGCAAAATAATAACTTACTACTAGTTTTGCCCTGCATCCACCGCATGGGCTTAGGTAATATGCTGTCAGAGCTCCTTGATATTCCGGGGTACAAAATTATCCTATGTTTCTTGCCAAAATCAACTTAAATGACGGTTTTAGACAAAAGATAACAGATAGACATACAGATAAAGTTAGTTTCTCAAATAAAATATTATTAGTTTGAAATAATAGATACTATACGATATATAGGTAGGTAGGTAAACATTTACAAAGTTTTTGCTAGTACCAAAAGTTTCATCTCACTAATATATTTTTTGTTCCATTGTTATAAAACTTGCACGCGAAATTGCTCGAACAGTTTGGTTGCAGCCAAAAGTTTTTTATTAAAAGTTTTATAGCACTATTTGTTAAAAAAAAGTCCTTCACTAATTTAATAACTATGTACCTTCTGTTAGTGATAAAATATTTCAATCCTCATTTTATAGCCCAACGGGAAAGGAGCCGACTGATATCGAAAAGATCGACCTACCCCACACGTTGCGCTTTTGTTGTCCCCATCTTGTAACCATCGCGTTACGCTTAGCTTGGAGGGGAAAGGGGAATAAGAGGAAAAGATTAGTCGTGTTAAACAAGGCTTATTTTTATTATGTTGAAGGTTTAACTAACGATTTGGTATGGAAATAAGTGTAAATTAATAAAAAAAAGACGTGTGGCACTTGGGGACTGCCGCGGTAAAGCTATTGCATAGCATTTTTTATCAACGCCATCTAGCGGTGAGAGGAGGCCGTGTCCATGGGGTATCAGGTTATTTTCGTTCCGGAATTTCTGGATTCGGGCTCCACGCTCAAGGTCCGCGATAGAAGCTATGCAATAGCTTAATAGCCCTGAATATCATTTAGGACCAGAGTACTTGTCAAGATGAATCATTCGAACCCAAAATCGATGAGCTTATGGAATTTTATTAAGAGTTCCCATGTCCATCTTGCAGCTCCATCATCAGTCTCTGCATATTATCTAGGATTAGAGTACTTATCAAGATGAACCAAACGAGACTAAGCTCGATGGGATTACATCGTTTTATTATAGAGTTCCTAAAAACATCTTCGGGCTCTATCATCAGATCCGCTTCATGTCACAATCTTTGCATTACGAAATTTCAGCTCAATCGGAAACCAAAAAGTGGATGTAATTAAGCTTGGAAGTTTTAACCTTAAACCAACCTACATACACTTACATATTATGTACTAGCTTTTACCCGCGGCTTCGCTCACGTTAGGTTCGATTTTTTAAACCCCTATTTAACCTTCTTGGGGTAGAAATTTTCAAAAATTCTTTCTTAGCGGATGCCTAGGTCCTAATAGCTACCTGTGTGCCAAATTTCAGCTCGATAGGTCCAGTGGTTAGAGCTGTACGTTGATAGATCAGTCAGTCAGTCAGTCAGTCACCTTTGTCTTTTATATATTTAGAAGATATTGAAAGTGAATAAAAGCTTGTACATATAATGAACGTCACTCAAATAAGTATTTTTCCTACTAATGGGGATAATACCTATAGGAATATGTATGTACTTACGTATTATCCCCATTAGGCCTCTAACCCTCACATCAAAAGCTTTTGAAAGGCTCTTAAAATTTTAATTGGGTAATGCGAGCTTACATTTATTATGTGAATGCGTAATACACGACGAAATTATTGTAAGCTGTAAGCAATACATTACGCTCATTGAGGACGGAAAAATTTGACTTCATAATTTTTAATACAAAGTTCGTCAAATAAGTACACACTTGATGGTTTTTCGGAAGATATTTACCGGTTCATTAGCACGGTTGGCCTTTCCTTGGGCGTTTTTTAGGACACTCACCTTTGTCTGAGGTTGGCTGGTGTCACAGCCGGGCTCTGGGACAGTGCCAGGTTTCCGACAATGCACGCCTTTAAATAGACCGTCGGAAAATGAGTACTTTTTTATTTCTACTAAATGCTTCTTTGAACTCAACAGTTATATTTGCTTCAAGTTTCTGCCCGCGACTTCGCTCACGTTAAGTTCGATTTTCAAACCCCTAATACACCCCCTTAGGGGTTGAATTTTTAACAAACCTTTATTAGTGAAGCAAACGTTATAGAAGCTATCAGTAGGTATGCCAAGCCCGATCCGTCCAGTAGTTTGAGCTGTACGGTGATAGATCTGTCAGTCAGTCATTTTTCTTATATATATTTAGATGTGCCTATAAAAATGATCACCTTAAATGTTCACAGTTGGACACAGGTTTTCCACAGAACATGACTACATGCCGCTTCTTATATCCAGCGGCTCCTAAAGACTTATTTGATATCTTCTGTCTACCTGGACTGGAGGGTATTGTAACGCTGCTTATTCCGATCCGGTACCCATCATGCCCCTTGAATAGCAACTCCCTCTTTTCTTCATGTCGAACTATTATGCTAGGGACTTATTTATTTGAGTAGGCTATGAAGAAGAGATTGTTAAATGTTATTTACTTTTTAACCCGGCGGGAGTGTGGCGGGGTGTAGCATACCCCACCAATTCTTTTTACTGGCGTACATTTTTATTATTGTAAGTTACGTGGTAGCGGCTTTGAGTAGCTGGAGCTGAGGTAATGCGGGAGGGCACAGTGGTATGATCCCAATGTGGCGTCAGCCGGTGTTCGAGATACACACGAGTAAACTTGCGTGGGGTAAGTGACACCCCGCCACATAGTTTACGTGTGCATTTAATCATAACATTATTTACATTTAATTTTATTATTTCTTGTCTTTTTTAGGCTTTTGACAAACATGGGTGAAAACAGTAGGTAAAATAGACTTAGGTCTATGTTATACGACATAATAGAAAATTCTTCAGATGAATCGAGCTCGTCGGATGTGATGATGATGATGATGATCATTGCAGTGAACACAATATAGCATCCGATAGGGAACAGGAGCTAAATGTTGAGAGTGGTAGTGATCAAGATTCCGACGATAATGCCCCTCTTTCAATTCTCAGAACTCGTCGTCCATCTACTCAAGGTCACGCACCTCATAAATATACGTCACAGAATATCTTCCCAACTCAATGAAACATTGCAACCAGTTGTCCAGAATGCTCCGGAATGTTATGTTCGATGTTTTGACTGTACACGCGATAGATATCGTAAAACAAAACACGCATGTGTAAGCTGTGGAAAGGCCATTTGTCTTGACCATGCAATTTTTTCCTGCAAAGTCTATGCTAATTCTGAATCTAGTTCTTGATGATAATGTTAGATTTTTTTAAGTTTTTTTATTCAAGATCTCATGTTCTTTATGTTTTGTTGTTTAATTTGGTAATATTAGTTTAATTAAAAAGGATTGATGCTTCTTATGGAAGACTGTTTTGATTTGTAACCAAAAATTAGTGCCTTAAATTTGGTAATAAAAACTATTAAATTATATTAATATGACTAAGTTTTTCATTTAAATATAAGTATAGGGATTATGTTTTAATAAATAAAATTAAAATTTCAATAAAATTTGATTATTATAATCATATACAGGCAGTTTAATTTACGGGCATGTCATACCCCGCCACATACTCGATGAAATATTTTGTCACCACACTCCCGCCGGGTTAATAATAACATCACGTTAAGTATCAAATAGATCTTTACTTCCTTTCATATATTATAAAGATAAAGTATTGGTTTAACCTTCAATCACGCAGAGTGACGGATATACAGTTTGGAGAGTGTTACCTATATTATATGTGAAAAAAAAAATTGAGTATTATAGTTTAAAAAAATGTTTTGCTTTAAATATTGCGGGCACACACTGCGTTACACTACATAATCACAATTATGAATCGAAACAAAATGTACGCAATTGTTATATGAGTTGGAATTACAGTTACAGAAACACTCTTGAGACATAAAATGAAGGTTTAAAATGATTTGCGAGACAAAATTAAGTATGATTTACGTAGATCTAGATCGCTCTGGAGCGAGAACAATGGACTGAAACATCGTTTAACGTTATCACATCACATTACAAAACGCAAATTACTAACAACCTCAATTTGTCTCGGCATTATAAACGTTGCCGCCCCGTGAAAATAAACAATGACATACTTTATGAAAACACAAGCCCGGTGGCTACTTTTTCAGTGCAAAACGTACTGTAATTTTTTTTATAGCACATTTCTCTCACCTTTCAGTGTCAGTATTCTCGTATTTACATCGTGTAATGAAAGTCCTTGTTGAAAATTCTGAAGGATATTATATTGTATTTTGTTCCTGTTATGAATATTAGGTATTGAAATCAAAGATTTTATACTTTTTTAGTAAACCACACCCATAGTTTTTAAAAAGTCAGTCAAACCTACCCCCATGTATATCTTGAATAGTGAATCTAAGTTTATTGTAAAAAAAAATAGCACAATGATCAATAGCTCAATAAAGAACCCTTTCACCCAAATATATCCGGGGTGAGATTAGACCTTCCTGCGGGTTGCAGCCTGTATACAAATATCCATGATCAAAGTGATTAATGTATAGCTAACATATAATATCTTGGTGCTTAAGAACTTTTTGATCTTGCTATGGGCCATTTTCTATAAAATTCTGCCCAAATATGTCCAAAAACAATTTGAATCTGGAGAGTCACGTAACTAATTTGGGCATGGAACTTGAGTTAAGGGCTCGCTTAAGCCTTGCAACTACATTTTTCCAAGAACAAATTTCAGCGTAAAATTAAACGATTCTATGAAGAGCAATTGATTTGGCGTCACCTTGTCGAGCTATACATATACGATTTAAAGGTTATTGGTAGTTAAGGGTCCTGACACTGTTCACGGTTTGTAAAACTACAAATCACAATAAAAAATAAACTAGGTTTAAAAAAGAATTTATTTAATCATTGAATAGTTTTTAATAAATAAGATTGAAAGTACATAATGTTATAAGGTATATAACACCAACGTATAATATAATGCTAAAAAGATTGGAATAATACATTTTTATAAGAAAGCCTCTTTTTAAGGTTACTTTTATGTAGGTCATACTATCTTAAGAACTCTGCACATCGAAAGCAGTGCGGTTTGATGCAGTGACCGTGGCCGCCATGCCGTATTACCAATGCTGGAATCTCTAGATCTTATGCTGAGATCTCTCTGAGACTCAGCTCAGACTCAAGACGGAAGTTAAAACGAGACACAAATATGCTCTGACATAAATCTGTCTCGTTTTAACTCTTTTCTATCTCGATTTCAGCCTCAAACTCACTGAGATCAGACTCAAGATAGTGAAAACGAGACGAATTCCAGACATATTTGTATCTCGCTTAAACTCTTTCTCAAGTCCAAGCCAAGTGCGTACTCTATCAATCTCGGTCATAATATACACAAGATAAGACGATGCACAATAAACGAGATAAAGTTACGCGCGTTTTCAACCGCTTTTAGAGTGCGTTTGACAGGAGCGGTAACCGCACCGCGTTCCATGTGAAGCGCTCTTTACTGCTCAAAAAATTTCAGTTTAAATCACATTATATTTTTGATCCTATAACCATTATGTAGTTATTTAAGCATTTATGCTTAAATAACCACATAATAATAGTAATCTTAAGCAATAGGTACGTGTTTGTAAACACATTAAACTTAATAAAACATTTATGTAATCTTGATACTATTTTCTGTGTATTTTGTGCAGAACTGTCGTAAGTATATAATTCTCATAAAAATTGTATTGAATGATTACTGGGAGGATTATTTATGTAATCTCAAAATAGCCGAGTTAATTTCTTAATGAAGACAGTTTCTGGATAATTTTTATTGAAACATATTTATTTCGAAACGAAGTTGTGAGCATAGCTTTTAATATAAACAAGACTTTATACGAATCGTAACTAACAGTGAATACAATTATGCGATGATGTAAAATCATTTGCGCTTTTTGGCAGAAAAAAAAATATTTTTCGTTGTGCCGTTATTTTATAATGAATAAAATTTTCTTTTTTATAGTAAAATATGTAGCAAGCAAGAATATCTTGTATATAACTCACAATAAAAAACACACGCAAGCATTCCGTAATCATCTCAATCGTATTAATTAAAACAAAAAATACAATAGTTACCTACTCATTTGTACTATAGTTTAACCTAAATTAAAATTATCTATGTAAGAGCAAGCAATAAAGATATTTTTCATAATAAGGAAGTCTTTACAATAAAATTTCTTGCAGATTTGGCTGAATGGTATTCAATAACTAACTCATAGTAACTGCAACTCAGTTTTGCATAATGCAGTTATCATAGTTATACTCGTATATTATTGTCAGATTGGTACTATTTAAGTTAAATAGACAACTTCGACTCTTGCAAATTTTTTTGAATTCTGGTGAGTCACTTGACAATAATACCTCCAAAAAATCTTAAAATCAAGCTAGCTATACAGGTATCCACAGAATTCTCCAGAGTTCAAGAAGATAAGTAAGAACTTATTTCAATAAAAAATTTGTCTTAGAAATGACTATGAGATAGTACTGAAGTATCTGTATTTATGTTTCTTAGGCTATATCAATGTTATGTATGAGTATTTGGCTGGCAACAGTAGATAGTTCGCATTCGCAAAACTTTTCTTTCCTCGCGCAGTTTTTCTTCACCAAAAATCTGTAGCTTGTACAAAGTAAGTACATAGTAGGTATTAGATACATACATTTAAGATTCATTTACTACGTAGAGTCTCACCATAGGAATAAAACATTATATACTAATGCTGACATCTATAGAGTGTGCTCTGCCTCAACTTAGACTCAAGATAGAGTTAAAACGAGACAAAAATTTGCTATGACATAAATCCCGTCTCGTTTTAACTCTGTCTTGAGTCTGAGCTGAGTGAGAGTGCAGTCTACAGATTTCAGCCTAAGTGCAGTGTTGGCAGACTCCCATTAGGTGGACCGACAACATCAGACGAGTGACAGGAAGCCGCTGAATACGGGCGGCATAAGACCGAGACGTTTGGACGACTATCGGGTGATAAACAAGAAGAAAAAGGTACTCTCAAAGTGGTTGGTACTTAATTCAGAGCGTTTTATTTTATTTTGTTAAAAACTTATACATTGTTCATACAAAAGTCGAGACAAAGACTCTAACAATCAATGTAATCAATTAACACGATTTACGCAACGTCTGAGAACGTCTGGCACCGTTTGGATTTCTTTCCGTTTTCCTTTCTTTGTCACGTTGGCACAAATAAACATTGGCACTTGCTAAAGTGCTAGTTGGGCACAGAATACTTTATTGGGATAATTACGAAATGGTCCCTTTAAGATTAACATATTAAATATGTAGTATGACTAGACAAAGTTACACAATAGGTACTTATTTGTAGGCAATAATAGTCTTATGGCAGCAAGTGATATAATAACAAATTATATTATGCGATTCAAATAAGTATAGCAAACTTAGCTATATCAGTTCAAGATATTTAATGTTAATTTAATAATAAACAATTTCTCTTTGTACGACAAGCTCCGTGTTACTTATAAATGTACAAAATATTATTTCAGATAAAGTTTTACCATTCTTCTTAAATTTTATGTGATATGATATTGTTCCATATTTCGTTGGTCCAAACATTAGATTAAGTACATGAAATAATTACTAAGCCTACTTGAATCGCATGCGCAACAATGATTACACTATATTTATCAATAAAGTAATAAGGCTGTCGTTAATCTCATAAGTCTATAGAATATACACAATGTAAATATAATATTGTATTATACATTTCAAGCAAGTAACGAAGAAACAACAATAATACAGAAGACGATCATAAGATTAACAAGGCGTAAAACAAAGATCGCGAGGTGTTTCAAGGAAACGTGAAAAAAATTCTCAACTTTATTCGCGACCCAAAAATACAGTATCCATTGATGGCATTAGCAATGCGCCTAGCAGAAAGGGCTGTTATAATCGATGAAAAGATTGCCCTTGACCTCACGTGATGGTAAATGATAATGCAGTCTTAGATGGTGGCAGGTTAACTTGGAAGAGCGATGCCAGAATGTATTAAGCCAATATCCCTAATCGGTTGCTACTCGCCTTCATACCAGAACGCTAAACCACTTCTTTGACAGTAGGTTCCTAATTAAAGCATCCCACCGACTTCCAGAGCTAATTCAGAAACTATAAATTTCTAAATTGTCGCTCCTGGGAATCAGACCTGAGATCTATGAATTATATAGGTTAACATAGCGTTCACCACTACGCCAGGAAGTTCGTCAAAAAATTGGCTTGGCGATACAAAGTTACTTACGCTGCTGTGGTACGTTCATAATTTAGGTAGTTTTGGTATTAGAAATAAAGTTTGTAGTTTTTTCTACGTCAATTTGAAACACGGCATATGATTAAATGTCACAGTTGATAGTAACCCATGGGACGATTACAGTAGGCCCTAGTGTATTTTATGAAGTTAAAGTTAGCTGTGCGTAAATTGGTCATGACAATTAGTATGGACGTGAAAAAGATGGAATAATTCTCTGTTCTTTTCACATCCATATTAAGAGACAGATTTACGCATAGTTAACGTAAACTTGAGAAGCTACACTAGAACAACGGATATGAACACTGCAACTTAAGCACTTGTATTCAAAATGTTGCGTTGGAAGACATTCATATTAATTACAGCTATTGGTCATTTGAGCACTGTTCAAAAGAGACTTGAGGAAATGTCGATACGACGAAAACAGTCTCAGTGAGTTTAATCTGCAGCGTCATCGACCGATGATAGTCGGCTCGTCCGCCATCGCCAGCTCATCGGTCGCGGCTTTATCACCTTTTCTCTTACGTGAGTACCAAAGGAAGGAGGCGGCTGCGAAGAGATTTACTAGGACTACAAACCACGCTAAGAAGAAGCTGATGTGAAAGCTGTAAAGAAAATTTAAATTTATCACATAGAAGTAAAGTCCAATTATCATTTTTTCTGTGTTTGTTCTTTAATGCTTACTAATGGTATGCCGCCTCTGGATAGATATACTTCAAGTTCTTCTTCATATGGTCCACGGCTGACATCATTACTTGCACAACAACGAATGTACACGAAGCTGCAGAAAAAATAACTTATGTAAAATACAGGTTTTGATTTTTTTTGTTCATTTTACAAAGTGCACAGAAAAGTTTTAGAGTGTCAATCGATTTTACTCGACTCGAGAATTGAACCCTCGTCGTTCTCAGTCAAACATTCTAACCATAATCACTAAGGCCTTCACAAAACGTAAGATCATAGAGTACAAGCATAAACAAAAGGTTTTACTGATAATATAGACTATTATTTATCAGATATAAATTACAGAATGATACGTAAATGTTTTCCAGCTATAAAACATAGTTACTGAAAACATAAGATTGAACAGAACAAAAGGACTGACAGTGAATTTAATTTTATTGATGATGTTGATGCCGCCCTTCTGTTTTATTGAATGTCTATAGTTCTTTGATCAGAATTTATTTAAATCCCTATAAAATTAACTCAGAAAACAATGGAACAAAGAGAAAAATGTGTAGGCAGATACTGTATGCTGTATCTTAACAAAGTACTCTATATTCGTACTATTTATTATCGAGTTACCACCAATGCTTTTTGTTTTTGATTGTTGATATCACCGAAAAGATCCAGCATAGCACTCACTACTCACACATTTCGAAATATTAGGCATAAGGTTAGTAAGGTTTTCAGAATAGCCCACAGGAAAGTATATTACTCCATGCAGACATCATTTTCTATAAGAATTTTTCAGATACGATTGCTATGCGTAGTTTAACACTAACTTCTTCTTTTTCTTCTTCTTATTGTAACGCCATTTCCTGACGTCAAAGGTAGTTTGGCAACTATAAGGAATATCAGATATTTTGAACGGATATTTATCCTGTACCAATGTTCTTCTGTTCCGACCAGGTGTTCTTTGGCCAGCTATTTTTGTTTGAATTATGAGCTGCTACTTTAAACTAAGTATCTGTTGCTAATTCTAAACAAAACAAAGCCCAACAAAGTAAACTCACTGCTGATAAAGTGAATCCCCGCTGCGAGCCGTTTGAACATGTAGCGTGGATTGCGGAAGGTATATACGGAGAAACCACACCCCATCGCCATTACGAAAAGGCTGATGATACCAAAGGAGATCGTTGTTCGCACGTAGTCTGAAAAGAAATTTGAATTCAGTTTTCATTGATAATTTTAGTTTAAATCTATATTAATAAGGGATAGAGAGTTATGGTGATCCAAAATGACAAAAAATAAAGCAGCTGACTTGTGCACTTTTTTCGACCCATGTAGTATTGGTACTAGTAAATAAAGAACAATATTTTTAATCAGGTATTAATGATTCCAAGCCCTAGTTTTACCAGCAAAGCCATTAGTTAAAAACTTATCCAAATCCAAAACTGAATTAAACTCGACCAAAATTTCAATATTAATTTATTTCGGATCATGAATCAATATCTGTTGTACAAGTTTTGTTAGTTACAACGATCTCGTTCTACCCGAATTCCCAATAGAATTATCCCTTCTCTTGGGTTAATTTGAAAATTAAATAGCTTTGGATTGTTCATTTCCTAAACGATTATAAACTAGAAGAAATTGTAGTTTCTGTTTCTACGTAAGCTGCTAACTTTGTTGACTGCTATAATTGCCTTACGCCACTAAGGAGCTTTATATTTCTAGGAAAACTGCAAATCTTGTTGGGATCACATACAAAGAAAATAAGAGTAACAAGTTCAAATTTAATATTTCCTTTCCTCTCATAAGCCAAGACGGAGACTACGAGAGATGTGGTCAAATATTCTTATGAAGATAAAACGTAATAATATGGCAGCCGCGGAACTGTGTGGTGTGACGTTCTGCCCTCTTTAAGCTATAACGTCATTAACCAATGTTTGGCCAAACACGAAATATAGTTTTGGTAGTTAACGACACCTTCAGTTTTAGGATGGCAGCATTGCGCGGCAAAGTTGATCAATTGACCAATTATTGTAATATTATGAGACAACGTTAATATAATATACTCATACATATAAGTTCATAAGTACCAATAAGTCCAATAGCTATTTCGACCATAATATATAAACTAATCGGACAAGAATTTTCCATTTGTTCAACTTTAAAGTTATTATTGAAAGCGCGAAACAAATCTTGTCTTAACTTATTAGAGCCTTTTTAAAACCATGAAAAAGATATTGAGGTCTTTGCTTGCTTTCTTTTAGTCCAACTTCTTCTCAAAATTACTCTCGTGTGATAGTGCGTATGTATTTTGTATGTGTGAATGTGTATTCTAACTTGCATTTATCACGTTCAGAGGTTGCCAAATGAGTTACCGAACGGAAGCCGAATGGCTGACTGAAATATTCACTACGCACTGTCACACTGTTGAATTCTAATGATTCTATTGCGGTTTAGTAAAATATGGACCTACGTTTCTACGTAGTACGTATATACGTAGTGTTTTGTTGTTTTGATCAGTGAGGTTTTGCTTGCTAAAGTATGAGACATTTTATACTTACTAGCTACGTCTATATCGTAGGCTGGATCAACCGGCTTTCCATTTTTCATGGTTGGTGTAGATAAATAGTTTGTACAATCTGTAACAAGTTCAGAAAGTTAATGACGGTTTAAAGTAGGTATAATATTTAATCTTTCTAATCTGGATTCGTAGCACCATTTAAACTGTATTTCGGCTAAAGTAATCTTGTTATCAATGATTAGATTTAGGTTGTGTCCTTTGAAATCCAATAATGCTGAATCAATAGCTTCGCAAATGATCCGCTTGAGACAATTTCCAGGAAATATATAAGGGGAAGTATTCTTACCAATTAGATTTTTAAAATTGTTCTAGACTGAATAAATTAATTATTTTTCTCACGAAAAAAGATACAATCGTAAGAAAGAATTTTCAAAAATTCTTTCTTAACGGGTGCCTACGTCTTAATAGCTATCTGCATGCCACAGCCCAATCTGACCAGTGGTTTGAGCTGCGCATTGATAGATCAATCAGTCAATCAGTCACTTTATAAATTTAGATAACTACTGTCTACTACAGTCCTTTTATAAATTTAGATAACTACTGTTTTATGTAGCGGTGTTGAGATAGATAATTCAAAATGGTATTTAAGAAATTTGCAAAAAAAAAACATTCAATCAGTGCGAGTTTATTGTGGAACACGTAGTTATTTTAAAAATACTGCTCTGTTAGGTACACGAGAATGCTCTAACGTCGCCTCTAGTTAACGTCGTAAAGTAAAAATAAAATACGCGCTTTTGCTGCGACATTTCTTTGTTCCCTTTAAATAAATAGGTAAAAATTATTTCAAAAGAATTGTTTGACACTGTAAAAGCAATACTTATAATTTCCTGTAAAAATGTTGCTGTGTTATACTAGATGGAAAAATGTAAACCTTTTGGTGAGTAGATATTTATTATTATTAGTGTAAGGGAAGCGACGATTTTTTTCAATGCGTTTTTCACTAACTCAGAAAGTTTATGTACCTATTAGGTGTAATAGTGATCAAGCGTATGTCTATCTAATATTATAAAGAGGAAAGATTTGTTTGTCACGAATTGTCTCAAAAAGTAGTGGACCGATTTGGCTGGAATTTAAAATGAAGATAGATTATACCTTGGATTAAATAAAAGCTACTTTTTATCCCGAAAAAAAGGTATAGTTCCCGCGGGATTTTGAAAACTAATTCCACGGGAATGAAGTCGCAGGCATCAGCTAGTAAAGTATAAAAAAAGATCACTTCTGGACATCATAATCAATTGTCCGCTAGAATCACATCACACCTATCGTACTAATATTATAGAAGCGAAATTCTGTATATGTATGTGTGTGTGTGTATGTATGTTGGTTATTCTTTCACGCAAAAACTAAAAAACTACTGGACAGATTGGACTGAAATTTAGAATGGACATAGATTATAATCTAGATTAATACGTAAACTGCATTTTATCCCGGAAAATTAAACAGTTAACAGAAGATTTATGATTCCCGCGGAACGAAGTCAGACGAAGTCGCGGGCATCATCTAGTAATGTAAGTATATAAAAATGTCATTTCTGGACAACATAATCAATGGCCCACTGGAATAATGGATATCGATGGGGCTGCCTTGACGTTAGCTAATAGGTTTGAATGCAGTTTTCTTGAGTAGGTATGTAGTCACAAGTGTGAAAACTTTCAGTACGCGGCTGCGCAAACATTTCTGACGCACTGCAGAAGCGAATAACGACGCCCTTGTTATTGCTTTTGTTTACTATTTATTTTGTTATTTGATGACATCGATACATGTATACTAGGCAAGGAGTAATCAAAAAATTTTTGTTTGATACTATGTGATAGATATGACGGTCCGAACACTTGTTTTATTCCACCTTCTTTACGGTGAACTGCGCTGCAGTCCGTACAACTATACATTTTTGTTACTTGAAAATAAGTGTGTAATTGTATTTTCAATTGAAAATTAGGTGCTTAAAAAGTTTTATCGCAAAAATAGCGCCCGTCCGTACCTACTTCGGGAATGCCTAAGCCACACTTCAAGGAGTTCAAGATGCACAGACGCAGTGCAGTTCAGTGGAACAAAATGAGTGTTAGCTTCTTAGTGTAGCTTTATAGGATCAATCTATACACTCTTTGATCGCGAGCGATGTTCTCATATTCATTGAGGAGTTACGTCCTCCATCACCGAAGATATTTATCAGATCTTTATCAAACTTAAATGGGACCAACCTAACAGTATGTCCTTTCAAATGATGGGGGTTATGGTACTCCATTAATACATACATTCAAATCAAAATCAAAATCAAAAAACATTGCCAAAAAAATACACGTCAAACTGTGAACCTCTTTTTTTTTAAGTAGATTAAAAATGTGGAATGAGAAGCATTCAAGAGGAGACCTTGCCCAGCAATTATAGAAAAAAAACTTCTAGCTACGAATAAGTTCTGAAAAATATTTTACACGACCAAAGACATTCATTATACAACTGGCAGTGCACGTAAAATATAATTTTACATAAACCAAACTGACGTACCGACCAAATTATAAATATACAGTCGTGTTAAAAAGCCTTGTTGAACAATAAATCAAATGTAAACCTAACACTGCGGTTATTCTCAATTGTGTAATCTTTTCTAAAAATAGAATAAAACGAGCTAAAGATAATGTTTGACTTTTCTTCAAAATATTTAGTTTCAAACTTTTACTTTTACTTCGGAAAATTTGTGATTGTTTTCTTATTTCCGGAGTCTTTCTCTTTGACCTAGTTATTTTGCGAGTTATTTTTTGTTTATGTACAGATGGTGCCTTGGAAAGGAATTTTTTTATTATACGAGTAATTATTGTGTTCGTAGAAAAAATGTTTATCAAAAATTTACAAATTCTTAACCAAAACGAAATCGTGGGTCAGCTAGGGTGTTTCAGGGTGGCATCACAAACGGCTATTAATACAACGTAATGCCGTTTTCGAATCGTTAACTGCGCACGCCCTGCCATTGTTTATTTATTTTTACGTTCGCATTGATTCAGATATAAATGTTTCTGGTGATGTGTATAATTCAGCCATTCTATAAAATACCTGACGTATTTCAGACAATGCTCTATAAATTTTATTTTTATTAGCTTAAACAGTAGTAAGATAGTGGCATTGGTTCTATTCTAGGCGTAAATGGTAGAGACTGTGTACTCAGCAAAGAAGATTAGTAAACATAATTAAAATGGCTAACTTAATTATAACAAGATTATCTAAGTTGTCAAAATAATAACAAAATCCGGATATCAGTATATTTTTATTAAGTTGGTTAATAATAATAAATTATCATTGGTTGAAGTTTTCAAATTTTTCTTTAGTTCCCGAAGATATCATGTGATTGTTGGCGAGAGTTGTTATTTCAATCAAGATTGTCTTGACGCCGTAATAAAGAGTAAGATGCGCGATATGTAGACCACATTCAATTTTCGTTTGCAAGGAGTTAGGTTTTTAGATCAATCTGGGATAAAAAGTAGCTCACAACTATCAACACACTGTTGCATTTGTAATATTATAATACACTGGCTAAAGTAGGCTGATCTTATGCCTATGTCTTTGCTGTTTCTATTACCAAGACAATAAAGTGGCTAATCTGGGTTGATACTTATACATATACTTATATCTTTGCTGTTTCTTTTACTAAGACAAGATTCCCATTACTGACAACAAACAGGCTGATTAGTGTTTGTATAAGCAATAAACTTATGAGGCGATAGCTGAATAACTGCGGATTCAGCTCTGTGTCGACTTAAAAGAACCGATGTGGTATTTTCGGCGGTGACTATAAATCTTATTGTGTGGGATGAAAAGATCGTCTATTTTTCGTGAAAACTTTAGCCGGTTTCCACATTTCCCGAATTGCCTTTCAATATCCGTACATTTGTCTGTACGAAGACATTGTTTGTGGATTAACCGCCATTATGTTTTGGCCTCGCTTGCTAATGTGCATCATGTGCTAATGCACCTATTTAATGTAACGTGATTTAAATTTAGAGGAATCCACAACGTCTTCTCGTTTCCGTGCATTTCCTATAGTATTATTAATGCGAAAGTGTGTTGGTTCGTCCATTAGTCTTTCAAACACGCAGCACCGAAGCAAATAAGGATCCACGTTGGTTTTTGCATGATTATAGCTGAGGATTTGGGGAGTGATTTAGGTTTTTCATACGTAATATTGAAGTCGCTGGAAAGCAAGGACGTAAGCTGTGTTTGCGTGTTCAATCGGGTATATAACGGGGATTGTTAGTCCACCCTCTATCTTCTACAACCGCACAGAACGCAATTTCACCCTCAACACCTGGGTGTCTGGAGCACTTCGACAATCCGTTGCTCCACGTATTTTTCTTCCACGTACTACCAAAATGTGGAATTATCTCCCTTCGACGTTGTACCCACCTAATTACAACTTAGAGCTATTCAAGGGGCGGACCAACAAATTCCTGAAAAGCCGGCAAGGCAGTGTTGCCTCTGGTACTGCAAGTGTTCATGGGCGGCGGTAACCACTTAAAATTAGGTGAACCGCCTGCCCGCTAGCTCGCTATTTATATAAAAAAAGTCTGCCAATCCGCACTTAGCCAGCGTGTTATGGCCTAAACCCTTTACCGAAGAGACTTTGGCCCAATAGTGATCGGGGGAGATGAGAGAGAGGAAGAATTTCTCGCGAAAGATTACTATCGAATACATTCAGGTCAACGAGGTATCATCTCGTCTCACGCCTCACTTATCTCATCGCAATGAGTGATATGCACGTTGTCATTTAGCTTTGGCACATTTCCTAGCATAAAATGGAACTTCATGCATGTCTTAATAATTTTGCTTCAATTTAAATCATCATATTATAATTTAAATTTTGATTTATTGAAATGCTTGTTATCATCGAACTAACTTTTATAATACCACCAGATGGTACCCGCGTGGATAAAGGTTTTTTAATTCCCGCGGGAACTATTTAATTTTCCGGATAAAATGTAGCCTATATGTTAATCCTAGTTATGAGTTATCTCCATTCCTCAGTCAAATTGGTTTATTTGTTGTGGCGTGAATAACAAATATACACATTACACATACATACAAACTTTCACCTTTATATTACGAACTGTCCTGAGTTTTCTATTGTTATAGCTTTCCATTCCAAACACAAGCTTTTTGCTTATTTGGAGGGGAGAGGAGAATATTTGATAAGTTCACCTTAGCTGATATTCTTTTTATTTTAAAAAAGTTCATCATCAATAATTACGTTAGTGGTTATTAATATATGAACTAGTTACGTAAGCCCGCCCAAGCCCTTTTAGCCCAAAATAGACGATGTAAAGCCGGTGACATTTTATCCCTTTGAGACCCGACCAGTACTGGATAGATAATAAATAATTAATTTCTAGGGCCTAGGGGTAAGTAAACAGAGGTAACGTTGGTAGAATTGTTTATAATGGACTGTAGTTTATATAGAACTCATTTGCAATTCAATTCTGTAGAATGAGTTACACGACAACTTGCACCCTTACAAAATGAGTGCTCACTATATCTCAACCTCTCTTTATTCCTAGAAATTTCTGCTACTCACTTGAAAACTATGGAACCAGCTATATATATGAGGTAATAATAGAAGGGACATTTTTACCAACCATTGAAAACGAAATTGACTGAAAGGTCACCTAACTTAACTTAGGTAGCCCGCAAAAGTTAGGGAATGTGGCGATAAAACGAGCATAGCAAACTTATTCTTCAAAAGCTGGCAAAGCATAAACTAGTGGTTCGCCCCGAACTGAGACCTCGCGATATCCCATAATTCCCAAAAGTTTTAATTATTTATTGTAATAATTAACTTTTAAAATTAGACGCAATAAAAAAAATAATAGTTGACATTAAACTGTTTTACTGACACAGCGCCATCTATTAGCATTATTGTGAAGCTATTAGCATTTAAAATTAAATAAATTCGTTTCTTTATAACATTTATCTAATTTTAGTATTTGTTGTTCAAGTACAGGATATAACTGAATTTTTAACCAAGTTTCACGTTCTAATATTCAGTAATTCTGAAGTTATAGGGCTCTGACAGACATTTGGACGTACACACTTCTCTGTCTAGTAGGCAAGCGCATTAGTTGACTCAGAGAACTCGCTTCGCTCGTTCAATAATATTGTCAATCGAAACCAAAACTTGTAAAGAAAGGTCAGGTTATAATAACAACAGATAAATTAATATGTAGTTAAATAGTATGTAATATAGTTATAATAGTTACTTTTGCGAATATATTATTAGTGTTAGAATTTCCACGTGTTGTTCATTAGAGCTTCGTCAATTCTGTTTGTTGATGACAAATTGTCATAGAATTAATAATAATTGGTCTAGAACAAAGACGGAGTGAGCATAATGCCTGCTGTAATTGGCTGACTGTGTTTGATTTATATATCGCAATTCTGAATGAAATTGACAAAGTACACAAAAGAGTAACTAGGCTTCATGATATTTTGCCAACGCATAAGTACCATAATAATTTAACTTTGTACACGTATGCTGAAGTCGGGCGGCTTTAATATCAACGATCAAACCGATGTGTAAAATTTTTATTTTTCGCGCGATGCGTGCACAGGCAAACAAACAGATAAGAAATCCAAAAAAAAAAATAATTGTTTTGGGCTCAGTAACGATACTAAAGCATCCTCCGATTACAAAATATATTCAATGTACGGAATTCGTCTAGTTATAAGTTTATTATAAGTATAGATAGATTAGATTTAGTAGTTTTTGAGGTTCTCGCGCACAAGTAGACAAATTGAACGGAGGGACTTTTTTTTATTATTACGAGTATGTAGTGATTTTCTAAAACAACATCGAGAAACTAACATAACAATGACCTAGAATTGCTTTTGACCGTAATATAGAGCAAAATATCCTTTGTGCGTGTATTTTTTGTGTAGAGCACTAAATATTCATGACTTCTTTTCTTTCCTTTGGCATTTATCGTCTTCATAATCGCGTGCCATCCTCCAAACATGTTTTGGCGGTCGGTATGCGAAAGCTTTTCGATTATAATTCTCATTTTCCTTTCATTTTGGGAACCTTTAGGTAAGCTTTGTTCGCTTTATTATGTTGTTCCTTGTTAGTAAGTTTTATTCTCCGGCCTAAAATTTTGTGTTCAAAAGTTTCGAGTACCGCATTTTGATTGATCATTAAAATTCCCCTTATAAATTGTTCCTGAAACTTGGTCGCGTTGTTTAATTTTCTTAAAGAACCCGAGTGTTCAAGGCATTTTCATTTTTAAAATGTATATGCGTGTCCAAGATACAAACTATCTCAAATTACGCCAAGTTTTAAAGTGCCAAATTTTTTATCTAAATCAGTTCAGTAGTAGAAACGTAAAAATGTAATAGACAGACAAACCCAATTTCGTATTTATTGTAATACTAGATGAAGCACGCGCGGATTAATGCTGAGATCTATAGAGATCTGACTCAGCTCAGACTTAAGATAGAGTTAAAACGAGACACAAATATGCTCTGACATAAATCTGTCTCGTTTTAATTCTGTCTTGAGTCTGAGCTGAGTGAGAGTGCGGTCTATAGATTTCAGCCTAAGGATTTTTGATTCCCGCGGGAACTCATTGATTTTCAGTTCTTCTAAAGAATAATTACAAAGTTCAGTTACAGAGAAAACAATAATATTACAGTTTCAATATTCAATGAGCAATCAGGTGTGGTTATAATTGTAAGTTTCACTCTAAATCTACCCTTACATAACATATTAACACACCTACTGCTATGATGAGGGGAGGAAAGAGGAAGGTAAGTCATGTACCTACAGCATAGGTTATAGGTATTGATTAAAAAATAAATTGCTATGCTATAATTCTTGCAATTCACGAGGGCGCGTGGATCATGGTTGTGTGTGTGTGTGTGTGTGTGTGTGTGTCGTATCTATATAAGTGGGAGCGAGAGCTTCCTTCCGCCTGACCGCTCCTAGCTAGGCTACTGACAGACACACACACTTACCTACGCAGTGTGTGCATGTACACGACCTAACCACAAGTAAAGCTTACGCGCCCTCGGGAATCGTAAGAACTATATTATGTTAATCATTATTGATCAATCTTAGTATTAGTCTAGGCGCAACAATTAGAATTGTTTTTGTTTTTAAGGCCTAACATCTTGCCAGCTCTAGCGCACGGCTGCGAATGCTAATTAACTGAAGCTACTATACTAATCCACTTGTCAAATCTTGTTAGCTATCTACGCAGAAGATTTCTCTACTGTCAGCAATCGCACCACAGATTGAAGGGGCAACGTTGAGTCATTTTGTACTCTTGCCAAGTGTAGGTATTGGGTAATAAGTTTCTTAGCGACAATATAATTAATTTTATCCTTTGAATAGTAAGTTGTTATTATCGTAATCAATTAATATTAGTATCAATTTAAACGGTTTTGCTCGCTTTTTATTAGAATAGAATCCATCGGTCCATATGTGCTCTTTACTTTTTAACCGACGAAAAAAAGGAGGTTCTCAATTATTCGTCGCGTATAGATATTTTTTTATGTGTTACAACACTCACAACTTTTCGCCGTCCGATTTTGATGATTCTTTTTTTAATGGATAAGGTCGACGCGGAAGGGTAAATACCTTCGGCTTCGGCCGAAAATGGACCTTCGGTCCGCTATTAATAGTTTTTTTTATTAATATCCGAATTAATTCATTTTACGGTTTATAAATTCCACACCACAACCTTTTCGCCAAGGCAACCTTTAGGCTACCTATCTAGAGTAGTTTCATAGCCTTAGCACACGGATAAGGTACAGAAAATTATTTGCGATTTTTGTAATACTTTCGCAAATTCTGCGAAGAGGGTTTAAGTATCTACTAGATCTTTATCCTCACGGACGAAGTGCGTAGAGGATTATTTTTTCTGATACCCGTGGGAACACTTAAATCCGAAGTAATATAGCCTATTATGTGTTAATTCTAGCTTAGTATAAGCTATCTCCATTCACAACTAAATCTGTTCAATAGTTGTGACGTGTCAGGTGTTACAAACATCCTGACATGTATTTTATTAGTAAGATAACATATTCAAAATCGACAGAGCCCCGTCCATGCCCGTGCGAAGTAAGGGTAGGTCAGTAACTATCTCATTGGTCTAGTGGTTAGCAAGTCCGACTGCAGATGACAAGGTCCCGAGTTCGATTCCCGGGTCTGGCCGTAAAACGTATTGGGTTTTTCTGTCAATTCTCAGTACTAGACCGGAGTTAGGAAGTTGTCGGTGAGTCACCCGCATGCCTCGGAGAGCACGTAAAGCTGTCGGTCCTGCGCCTGATCTCTCTCCGATGGTGTCGAATTTCCGTCCCATCGGGCTCTGAGAGTAAGGGAAAAAGAGTGTACCTGTGTTTGCGCACACACTTGTGCACAATAATATCTCCCGGGCAGATGGCTAATGTCTGTGGCCGCCGTGGCTGGCTCGGTCGGGAGGACATTATTATTGTTATTTAGGTCAGCAAACATAATATAATAATAATATATTTTGTGGGTATAGGTAAAATGATGTTAGTTTACCGCGGTTTAAAAATAGCACCAAGCTCTGTTAGTATTATACACTCGCTTCAATTAATTGCGGGATCTGCGCTCCTGTATCGGACACGTAACGTTATTCAATACATGACGTGATGAAGGTTTGGCAATACCAGTTTTTCGTTCATCGATAAATAAATTTGTATTTATATTTACCAATTTATAATTGTTTACAGATACAAAATAGAACGTGTTTACCTAAAATAAATAGACGCACATACATATGTAGGTACCTAACAAATAGTATCAGGAAAGGCGTGCCTATTCTTAGTTAGGTTTCTATCTTATTGTAATCAACACACTTATATTATAAAAGCGAAAGTGTGAGTGTGTGTATGTGTGTGTGTAGCTTTGTTACTCCTTAACACTACACCAAAACCTTCAATTCGAGGAAGGTGCAAGATAATGATAATGGCCTTATCTTGAAGATTTAAAATTAACGGATTCGTATTTTAATGTTAAATCACATTGCAATAAAAAGATCTAGAACAAAATAGAGCACGAAAAAAGGAATCTACTTTAATTAACCAATGGAAGCTTAGAGCATTTAACGATCTGAATGCTCTCAGAGGGAAAGTAACCAAACGAATACTGAACGAATACTCGAGTATCTAAAACGTTCTTCGTCTATATAAATAAAAACAAAGTTTGACACAAAACTATATGGAGAATATACTAAAAAAACTTTGAGTATTTAACCAACTAAAAATAAGCTTTGAAAAAAACGTAATTAAGTAGGTCAGATCTCATGTTGCAATCACACGTAAAAAAAACACAAGAAATATACGTTAACGATTGAAAGATGGCTAAGATTTGTTTAGATTTCTATTTTTTCCGATGAGAAAGGAAAATAGCTTTGATAGAAAAGTAAACCAGCGGGAGCTAATGGAGTCAGCGAGTGAGCTAAAGCAGAAGGCGGTCCAGGAAAAAATAAACTCAACATTGTATAACGCTGCCTACAGCATTAGATAATAATATATTAGTCAGTTAACAAGGTTGCTGCTGGTAATCACGCTGAAACGATACCGAGATAATTCGATTCGTTTACAAATTGACGTTCATATACAACCTCAAGGCTAACTTCTCGAAATCATTATTTCTTTTTCAAACTCGAGAACCATCTAATTTTTTGAACTTTTGAACTTAAACCTCAATAGCCCGGACGCGAAGGTGCGTACTGAAAACTAAATGGTCGCAGGTTTGGACTCCACCCGTTGCACTATAGCATTAATTTGGTTGTCTGTGGATTGCGACTAAAATTTAAAAAAATACAAAACTCTAGAAATTTAGTGGTCATGGATCTTTGCCTCTCCTAAAGAGGAAGTACAACAACAACAATAAAAAAATTACTTTATTGCCCTAGAGCCTAAAATGAGTCATTATAGCTTTGCTTAGGGCACAGAACACATAACAGAAAAAGATTAGTCCCTTCTACACTAAGCTATAATGACATCTTTTTTGAGCATGAGTGGTGAAAAATATTTAATATTTACGAGTAAATATGGTCAAATCATTACCATTTGTTTTATTTAGAACGTTTATTTTATTTAAATAGTACATTGTTACCTTAGGGATGAAAGTAACTTATTTAGTCCCGAGACGGGGTTTGGCGCCCGAGCGTAGCGAGGGGGCCTATAGTTCGAGGGACTAAATAAGTCTTTATCCCGAGGTAAACACTGTGCTTTTCATTACGAATATAAGGAAAGTCAAAATAAAAATAGAAATTAGCTAAAGAAAATTGAGTGAACTTTACCGCCTTTTTTTTTTTCTTTGGCCTAGCCGGCGGGCTATGCATTTAGCTTTTTAATAGTCAAGTATTGTGTATGATTGTCTATGAATGTCTATGAATCAGTTGTCTTTACTTTATGAATAAAGTTTATCTTTCTTCTTGTCTATGGATGCACTCGGGTATGTCGTGTTTCATTTGAATTCCAATAAAAATGTGACAACTAGTTTTTTTTAATTATTTGACAGCTGTCAGTTGAAAACGATTCTCCCTAGGGCTGAAAAGTATTACTTTCAACCCGCTTCTCAGGCAACTTCAGACCTACTTTCCGTGTATGAGTAATGAAAAATACTTTACAAATCTAATTTAACTTTTCCTCTTGGCTTACGACGATCACCAACCCAAGCGTCTCAGTTTCAATCAATTAAGAAAATTACCGTTTAATACTTGATTGCTTAATCTTCTTAGAGAATTTTAAAGCCACTGCGGTAAAAAGGGACCATAAGAGGAAGCATTTGCGAACCTTTTTGACGTTTTTAGGTATAATTAAAGATTTATATAAAATACCATCATCATCTTCTTGACTTCTCACTCTGGAGCCCTGACCACTGGCTGCTTGGGTTCTATCCCGCAGTAAGTGGGACTCATTTCTTTTTATTATTTTTGTGAATGTTTTGTATATATATTTATAATCACTTATGTATTTTTGTAAACATTTTTAAACACATGAATTGTAAATGTGTTAAGAAATAAAAAGAGAGATTAATAAACAGAGAAAAACTTACTTTTGACGGGCTCTCCCTTCATGCCTGTGATGTCAAACGGTCTTGGAGTCGTATGTACGTTGGTTGTAGCATTATGTTTTATAGCTGGGCTTTCGTGGGGATAATATGCATATCTACACATTTCCCATATGCCTGAGTCGCTATATAAGAAGTAACCACCTCTATGAGGCAGGTATATACCTGAAACAAAAAAGAAACATTAAGCAGTTGTTTTTATACCGATGAAATACTTAAGAGGTAAGTAGTAGAGCTCTGGCAATTTATATAGATTAAAGTCGAGAGTTTTTTTTTTTATAAAAAGAATATTAGCCAAGCTGAAGTTGACTTATATCCTCCTATCCCCTCCAAATAAGCGGAGAGCTTGTGCTAGGAGTGGGTACGACAATAGTGCAACGGGTGGGATTAGAACCTGCGACCTTTCAGTTTTCAGTCCGCATCTTTAACCGTTGGGATACTGAGGCTTACATTATTATTTGTTTAAAGGTGAGATCTACACTTCAGGTAGAAACTACATAAGCCTAAAACGTCCGCGTGGAGCTAAGTTTTAAAAATCCCGTGGGAAATCTTTTGTTTTTTTCGGAACGATTTGCCCATGCAAAAAATTTATTCTGCTATTGCTGCGTGGTTGAAGGACAAACCAACAAAAACAATCTTAGATTCATATAAGTAGGAAAACAGGGGATTCTGGTCAAATCGTCATGTACCTACCTAATATAGAGATAGATACGTTTTTGGGTTCTTTAAAAAATTATGAACTAATTAAATAAGTAACATAAAAGGTGAATACTATTTGTGTTTTCTAAATAAACATCAGTGACTTATTGAATTATCACATAATTGTAAATAAGCCAAAATATGTGTTACTCGCATCCTGTGCTAACGATCTATCTGCGCTGGCGCCAGATATTTCAGCTATGCGACGTATTTGAGACATTCAAATTTAAACTGTTTTATCTAAAACTTAAATGTGAAAATCGGTTGACATCATCGTTTGCCCTTGGTAATGTTGACAGACAACGTGCTTAAAATGTTACATCTGACCACTTTCTATGCAATTTTTCAATTAAATGTTTTCAACGGAAGGAATGAGTCACAATGTTAATATGAAGCAATTAAATACATCGACAAATCACTATTAGATGATGCGAAGCATGTTAATTTAGAGCTTGATGCCAAAGCGTGTCTCATAATAGTATCTACGAATGTTAATTTACTAATATCATCAAGTACATAACAATATAGGTACAGTCCGATTCAAACTTTATATCTTCATGGAAGTTAGTCACGAATGTAGGTTCGCACAGTATCAAGTGAAATCGTCCCGCTAATATAGTTCTTACAACTGACGAGGGTACGTGGCTCATGGTTGTTGTGTGTCGCAATGTGCATGTACACGACGTAACCACAAATAAAGCTCACCCGCCCTCGTGAATTGAAACAACTATACCTAATATTGAGTTCTGTGTATCGAAAAGCACGAAGCTCGAGAAGTCATAAAGTTTCAATCGGACTGTAACGCCGATCATTCTTTTTAAATTTATGACAAGACTAGCTGATGCCAGCGACTTTGTTCGCATGGATCGCAACAACTAAACCGTTTTGGGCACAGCGTTAGATTATAGACTGAAATAGCACATAGGCTACTTTTTATTCCGGAAAATAAGAGAGTTCGCGCGGACTCCAAAAATACCTCAATCCACGCGAACGAAGTCGTGGTTATCAGCTAATAGACGATAAATCGATTCCCCGTTTCTATGTTTATGGTGCTACTGATTCCTTTTAGTGGCTACAAAAACTATTAACGTGTTTGCCGACACATTAGGGTGGCATGTTGGAGCACTTTATCCACTTCCCCTATATTTTACGGCTCAATAAGTTTGATATCTAGTGAACATATTCTGCTTTTTCGATATGCAAACTATGGGAACTGCAATGTGTGACTAATAATAAATTAATCACTCATTTTATATTGGACAGAAGCAGGCGTTACTTTCCGGAATTCTATGATACTATACGTAAGAACCTAGTTCATACATTATTAACCACTAACGTAATTATTGATTACTAGCTTTTGCCCGCGGCTTCGTTGAGTTCGATTTTTAAACCCCTGTTTAACCCCCTTGGGGGTGGCTGAATTTTCAAAAATCCTTTTTAAGCGGATGGATGAAATCTATAGACGGCTCTCACTCAGCTCAGACTTAAGACAGAGTTAAAACGAGACAGATTTATGTCAGACCATATTTGTGTCTCGTTTAAACTCTATCTTAAGTCTGAGCTGAGTCAGAGCACGCTCTACAGATCTCAGCATTAAAGTTTTATACTTACAACTAGCTTTAACCCGCGGCTTCGCTCACGTTAGGTTCGATTTTTTAAACTCCTATTTTACCTCCTTCGGGGTTGAAATTTTCCAAAATCCTTTCTTAGCGGATGCCTACGTCCTAACAGCTACCTGTATGCCAAATTTCAGCTTGATTGGTCCAGTGGTTAGAGCTGTGCGTTGATAGATCAGTCAGTCAGTCAGTCAATCAGTCAGTCAGTCACCCTTGCCTTTTATATATTTAGATATTTTGGTGTAATCATTAGTGGACACTTACGTGGCCTACATAGAAACAATTAGACAGGTCTCCCATTATGTTTTAACGGTTTAATTATAGAGTATTTATTTCTATTCCATTGTCTGTGAGGAATGAAATGATCGCAGTGCCAACGATATATTGTGTACGAGCTTTTGTTTTAATAAATAATGCTGACATCAAAGCAGGAAGAAATAGGTGTTACGCAAGACATTAGAAACAAAAGAATTTTGTCGTAATAATTATACGCCTATGATCACTGAGGTAAATAGACCATAGAGGAGCAAACCTATAAATGCAAAAAGGCGCCCTAAGCTAATGATTGATCATCATCACTTCCGCATGTGGACGTATAACCAACAGCTTGTCCACGTAGTCGCTTTTTAAAAAAGACACACAAAGCCTATGTTTTTCCGGCATAAAAAATAAATCCATGCGAAAAATTGATTGACGGACAAACAAACACACGAACACTTTCGCATTTATAATATTAATAGGATAGGTAATAGGGATAGAGTAGAAGTCGATAGTTTTGTATTTACTGGTAATAATGCACTCCCGACCAAATCCGGTCACGGCGGCCAACCACCGCAGAGATAAGCCATCTGCGCGGGAGATATTATAGTGCACAGGTGTGTGCGCAGAGAGAGGTGCACTCTCTATTTCCTCACTTTCATAGTCCGATGGGACGGAAATCGGACACGACCGGAGACAGATCAGGCGCAGGACCGACGGATTTCACGTGGTATCCGAGGTGCGGGGGTGACTCACAGCCAAGTTCCTAACTCCGGGCTAGTACTGAGAATTTATTTGACAGAAAAACCCAATACATTTTATTGTGGCCCGAATCGAACCCGGGACCTCGTAATCCAACTCTGACTAGACCAACGAGGTAGTTTAACCAGGCGTATCGTTCAACAATTAGTACACAACTACACACGCCAATATCAGGTTGAAGCCATTTTGAGGAAATCACTACCTCTAGTAGTATGACAACTCTCTACCAATATTGCATTCATTTACGCGTTTCTCGTATGGAAACAGAAATAGATCATCGGCCGTCGACCCGGGTGCCATATGCGCACAATTAATAATAAACTTTCGTTTGATTTCGGTCTTAGGCGTCGAAGCGTCTCTTAGATCTAATTCCGCTACATATTTGATATTAATGTAGGCATGTAGAGACATTAATTGATATTAAAAGTTACTAGACAACCGAATTAAATTGCTGTTCGTTGATCAATACAATGAATGAATTTAACTGAACACCGCATAACGTAGAGAGTAAAACAAAATAAGATATTAACAATGATAATATTATCCAACAAACTATTAAAATATGATTGTAATATAATAGATAGGGCTTGCTAAGCTGATATGAGATTTAACTTTAGTTTTTTTATAAGTTAGGTATACATATATGCATCTAATGGGTTTAAATAGGTATATACGAGTAAAAGGAAAAGGTGACTGATCTATCAAGACATAGATAAAAGCACTGGATGGATCGGGCTGAAGAAGGGTGATGGTGGAACTAAATACATTAGTTCTTGAGCATACTCTCCGAAATATGTCGAGTTTTTCCTGAGATGAATTAATACGCAAGCCTTGTTGAGGCGTATGTACTGACATGTGCTCTAAATTAAATTTTGTGTTGCGCTGTTACTGTAAAAGTTCTATCACTCTCGTTTGGTTCTTGTGGTGAGTCTTATCTACGTTATTCTTACCGCAGTCGCACGAGATCACAGCTTGCTCGATGTATATTATAATGATGTACGCGTGCATTCAGCGTGGCGTTCTGCCATGTAGTTAGTGTCGCATTTTGCGCCTGTCAAAGCCTATGTTAATTGTTTAAAGTAGTTGTTCTTATAGCTAGGGAGTTAGTGGTAATTTTGAAGCAAGTAAACTCGTCAAGGGGACATGAAGGTCATCGCTCACTTATTAACCCGGCATCCGACCGATACAGCTTATTTTCTCGGCGTCCACTCGTTGTCGACGGGTAGCCTTCACGATAGTGAAATTCGGCCGGCAAGTGAATGCCCAGTCATGAAAGGATGGACTCTAGTTGTGAAATAAATATTATATATGAAAGTGTTATATAATTATTTGATAAATGGCGCAGTCGGTAGGATCCATGTATAAAATAATTTTATAACACTTTCACATAATATATAATATATTTTTTATGTATATATATAATTTCACACAATTAGAGACAATCTTTTTAGATCTTCACAAACTCTTTTATACAATACAAATTGACCACCGACTCCCCCCATAGATAATAAATCAGCTATAGATGAAATTGACTTTCTGATACTGCAGGTATCTGCTACACTAATCGAATCACAAAAAAAGTTGAGTGAACAACTTACGGGCGGTAGGTACATGGTCCACTCAGAATATTTGCCTGGGTAACGCACAACAAGCGGGCGAGCCACTGTTGTCGCGGAGTTGTCCGCGTATGGGCACCTTACAAGCGAGCCGATATAATATGGAAGTCCGTATATTATTATCAGAGTCAAAGAAATCTCAATCCACGAGGCAAGGCAGTGCTGTTAGGGTGCTGGGTTAAAAAGTGAGCGACGACCCTCATAGGTTATAAAGTACCTATTGAAGCTTGTGAACAAAGTAAACAGGTGCGACTAATATGTCAAGAAATAAATAATAATATAATAATAATAATATAAGTGGAAAGTGCCAGACGCGTATAAGTGATTAAGGTCACCTGTTCTTTACTTTTTTAAGTGCCTACGTAAAAACTATGCGATCGTGGTATGCTAGAAATCGATTTTAGACGTTTTCATAAATAAGGGTCCATTAAGTCATCCAGCATGGCTAACATACATACTTTAAGAAAGCTACCATCAACTCTCTTACTACATAATAATATGACAGTCCAGTATAATCCTCATCAATTCCTACGCATAGCACGTATTATTTTCTCTATTTAAGAATTCTTTATCTTTAAGCATGTTCTTAATAAAATCTTTATTAGTAAATATTAGCCTGAGCTAGCCGAGTCGTTATGCATGGATGTCGCCTGGCATTTTTATTATGAGATAATCGAGAAATTCTCGCAATATCATATGAACGTTGATGTGGGAGAAAACTCCGATAAAATCCAAGATAGTTTACTAACGACCATTTCCTATAAGCATACGAGTATCTATATTATTGGATGTATCATCCGCCATAGTAAGGTCCACGAAGCCTTGCATGTCTCAAAATATCGAGGCACATGGCGCGACTTCATCTACAAAAGAGCCCTTGGTGGAAGGAGTTACAACCCTCAGTAATGGGGAACACGACGTAGAGGCGAGAGAGAGAAACAGAAGTTACAGGAATTTAGAGTAAGGTCACTTTAATTCTAAAGGTGCGATTTTTTTGGCTCCCTCCCTTTGCCACAATCGGACAAAATACCCCAACGTTAAAGGTGCGGACTGAAAACTGAAAGGTCGCAGGTTCAAACCCCACCCGTTGCACTATTGTCGTATCCATTCCTAATACAAGCTTTCCGCTTATTTGGTAATAGGAAGATATTAGTCAACTTCAGCTTGGCTAACATTAAAAAAAAAAAAAAAAACTCACCGGTGCCTCCTTCAATATGGAACCACTTCTCGGTGCACACGGCGGCTATCCACACGAAGGAGCAAAGCCCGACGAGCACGGTGCATGCGAACAGGATGCGCCTCTCGATCACCAGCGCCTGCAGCAGCGGCCTGCGCTCCGCCGCGCCCACCGACGACGCCGTGGACATCTTGTCCGTCTCCATCATCGTGACACCTGAACATAAGAATCATTTATTGCACTGATAAGTAAGTCATGCTCTCTTTTTAAACATTTTTGTGGTGGTGTCGTGTGGTGCGGGTTGTTACGTTCCCTCAAATATGGTTGAGCGAAACAACGACAGGATCATGTGCCATGCTCGTGAGCGGGTGCCACCAACGGGAATGGGTCTACTTTGTCTGCCCGTCTTAACATGTATTGAATTGTATGTACCTACGTTTGCATTTTTGAAGCTTCATTGCGGAAACACTGTATATACATAGCATAGTTTTGTTAGGTACCTACTGTAAAGAGTTTCTTGTCGGCTCTTCTCAGCAGAATCTGCATTCCGAACCGGTGCCGGTGGTAGATTTATGACGTGAGAGCCACAAGTTGGCCTACATGAATTAAATAAATTTTGATTTTGATACACGCACATTTTTTTTAAAGAATATTAGCCAAGCTGAACTTGACTTATATTCTCTTCTCCTCTCCAAATAAGCGAAAAGCTTGTGCTACGAGTGGGTACAACAATAGTGCGACGGGTTCCAAAATGAACGGACCATGAAAACTGAACTCAGCAAATACCTAATTACAAAGTCAAGTATGACGTCAGTATGAGCTCATGTTAATAAGATTATAGCGTCGTCATATTTTACAACATCCATTAGGTAGGTTGGCTGATTGCTTCGGTGGCGCCGAGACAAAGTGGATTTCCAATATCCTTAGACTATTTGACACACTTTAATGAAGCGTAAAGTAAATAGATGTGTTTAAATGTTGCTTCCTCATTCTTAACACGCGCCCCCAAGATTTGGAATACCCTTTAGTTTCCGTTTTAAGGCGAACAAAAGAAAACAAGTATCAATTAAAAATTGTATTTAAAAAAATAACGAGCTTTTAGCTGTTGCTAGCTACATATTTTATTTTTAAAAAGCAAGCTTTTATTTGCTGGATTCATCAGCAATCCCTGGATTACATCTAGGACCAGAGAACTGTTAAGACAAATTAAACGATCTGAAACTCAATGGGATTACGTCATTAGAGAGTTCCCATAGCTGCCGATCTGATCTTATTCGAAAAATACAAATTAAGTATCTGTCTGACCTACTTGGATTGAACAAAAACGTTTATTTTCTAGGTAAAGGTATTTTGCATTTACGATCCGCCATTACATAACAATGACTGGGTGGCGTTTCCAATACATTAGGCATTTTAGTATTTAGTTTATTATTCATCAAATATAGTTAATGTTTACTTTATAGCACGCTTTACTCTAATGCCAAGAAAGAGCAAATACATAATTATGATCGGTATAGTACCTATTGTACGTAAATGAACCATTAATATTTCCGTCGCAAAATAACATCAAAGCTTCTATTACCTATAATTATTATTATCGTTCATTTGACCGTAAAATGAATAATATTTTCCAAAACCGTTATTGTATATTTTGAACTTTGTTTAGTTATGTAACGACTAATTTCTTATTCTATTAATTAATATTTTTAAATTATTAAGTTCAAATTCTTCGTATTCATCGATGTTCGTATTGAGTACTAGCAGATGCCGACGACTTCGTCGCGCTGGATTTAGTGTTGAAAAATCCCATGGGGAACTCTTTGATTTTCCGGGAAAAAAATTAAATAGAATCAATTTATCGCAATAAAATAGCTGTCTGCTACATTCACTGGAGTTCCCGTTTAGAGTTTTATGGAAAAGTCTTAGGTATGCAAGTTTACTCAAGTTATTTCCTTCATCGTCGAAACAAGTGATAATAAACTTGCTTTAAAGAAAAATATTTCCGAAAAGTTAGATAGCTGGAATTGGAATCTCGGGGGTTTGTAGTCCAAAGTCTTAAACACTAAATTTTTTGCTCATGAAAACCAAATTTTTCTGCTTATTTCATCGGTACACGACTAACAAATCAGTTTTCCTCACATTTTTCCTAAAAGTCAGGATATTCGTATCCCGTTTATAGTGTTTCTACGATGTACAGGAAACGATATGTTAGTCGTTATAATATAATTATTACCTCAGAGCTTAGAAATGGATAGTAATAAAATATCATCTGGGTCTCGAACGCGTTTACGATCTCATGATAACGATGCTCTCGCGTTTTATGTAAATAATTATTTATCAATGTTTATTTTAACTCTTATATTTGTTATATGGAAAAATCCACATGTTTATGTTTGACACATTTTCCGGTGATAAATAAAAAAAAATACATCTATCCCAGACTATCTGATATTTTAGGAAATTATATTACTATCGCGCCTCGGAGATCACGTAAAGTTGTCGGTCCTGCACCTGATCTGTCTCCAGTCGTGTCGGATTTTCGTCCCAATCTATATATATATAAAATTCAAAGTCCTGATTGACTGACTGACTGACTGAGATATCAACGCACAGCCTAAACTTTCAGTAGTTAGAAACTTGAAATTTTTACAGTTGGTGCCTTTTATGACGTAGGCGCACACTAAGAAAGGATTATTGGAAATTCCACCCCAATACATATTTTGAAAATTCCACGCGGACGAAGTCGCGGGGGCAAAAGCTAGTCGGTATATAAGAGTTAAGAGTTTGGGTATTGAGTGCGCCTTTTACACTATAATATCTCCCGTGTAGCCGGCACAGAGATTCTGTGGTGATTGGCGGTCGTAGCCAGATTAGATCGGAACATTATTAATATTAGCAATGTGTCGTTATATGAGTAAACCTACTTGATCCTGGATAAACATAAACTATATCTTTTCACCCTCTTCAAATATCACGATATTGGAACACGTTTGGCGTATTCACGTTAAGCTGGGTCGTACGTGCTAAGGGCCAAGCGGCGCTCAGACGCCCCGAGATATATCCGATGACGTCACTTTATATGCAAAGCATACTTTAATATTACGTATTTACGTTGATCCGGAGCTGGAATCGCAATCGGGAGCGATTAACGTCTTCATGCCTTACTGGTATATAAAAATGACGATGTGAAATGCGTCGGTGTATTAACGACCAAGAACTTTAGGGTCAGCAACACCGAGATGCGACGCGACGCGACGAGGCGCGCAGATGCTTGAAGAAGCACGAGAGACCGCACTGCGTAAAGAGGCGCATCGTGACGCAGCGCAGCGTAGAGCGGCGTAACGAGCAATACTTCTACACATATCTAGGTCACTGTCGCGCTCTCACTGGTATCTTATTGTGTAGTAAAGTTGTTCTATGGCTAGTTCTACGATAAGAGGTAACTTGTGCGGCAATCAGATTAAAATAGAAATTTTACTCTATATGTTGTTATTTTTTGCTATGAAACACATCACCTAAATGTACTTTATTAAATAACGTCACGATTCAATGCCTAATTAAAGTATATTTTTCTGAAATTCCTTATAAAGTCTAAAAAAGTCTCTAACCTGGCCTGTCCCCCTGTCGGTTTCAGTTTAATTTGAAACGATACATACTTTCTTTGTATCAGTTATTAAACTAAAGTATGTTAAACACAAACTTCAATAAATGTATTCAAGTATTGTTAAGGAAAAATAGAAAAATATTTATTTATTTGCAATATATTTTAAACTTAACTTTTGTCCCACTGTTTTTGGGTATCTACTCTAGAAAATTTCATTCCGTTACTACAAACACAAATATAAAACGGCCATATTCCAAATAGTGCTCAAAGTCATCTACTGACGTGTAGTTCGTAATGCAAAACACGTGAGCCGTTAAAAGCGCCGTCATTTGTTAGTTGTTGCGACCGTTGATTCAAAGTAGTCGTTTCGCGAGGTCATTGTGTCTCTCACCTGGCAAGTCATAAAAGTTATATTATTCATTCAATTTATTTGCATTTACTGGTCTAATTAGATAATGATGGACTAGTGAAAGTGTGATACATAATGTACCGAAAAACTTCTTATGTCAATTAAAACAATACAATTTATCATGAAAACGTCTCTCACCTGCCATATTTCACCTGGCAAGATAAATGTCAGGAGAGAAACTAGTTGACCAGGGGAGATAAGGTTAGTGCAAACAAACAAAGTAAAAAAAATCAAAAAGTCAACAAAGTCAAAAAAGTCAAAAAAAGTCAAAAAAAGTCAAAAAAGTCAAAAAAATCAAAAACCGTCAAAAATGACAAAAAAGTCTTTTTTGACTTTTTTTGAATTTTTTGAATTTTTTGAATTTTTTGAATTTTTTGATTTTTTGACTTTTTAATAAAATATGCATAAAGTGACTTGCCCTTACGTGAAAAGATAAATAAATAGAACAAAAATCATAATATAAGTGTTTAATGAAAAAACAGCTACTTTTCTCCGTGGCCGTATTCTCTATGGACTTGAAACCTCTTATCGTAGAATCACCCCTATAGGGTAAAGATGCCGAATATGAGATACCATTTACATATTCGGCCATAAAAATTAAATTATTGCACTAATGACTATGAAAATCACTTATATTCGATAAGTATTTAATGAAGTTTATCCTTGAAAGACCGTTTAGTGCTAGGTATAATAGATTTTTTGTTATATCAGATAATATTAGAAAAGTCAGAAATTACGTCTCAGGGAAATGGTCTCCTATTATGAGATACCAAGGGTTTTTAATATGAGATAGTATAGATTTAGAGAAAAAGGAAAGAAATCAATTCAAAAAAAATTTTTATTGGCGATATTTATTAATCTACAACATCGTACTACTAAATAAAAAGGTTTTAGTAACAACTTAATAATATATTATCATGTGCTTGTGCCAAGTGCTTGATGTTCTTCAGATGTAGATGTAACCCATAAAATCGTTAGTCCAACAATATTTTTCTATTTTTGCTTCTGTCAGTCAGAAAAAGCTGGAGGTCTTCCCATGAACCTTGACAAATACTTCTGCATTAGCATCTTTTTTGACATAACGTTCTAGGATACTCTTAGGAACATCGAAAGTTTTGATGCTATTAGGTAACATATTTGTTTGCTTCGCACTGCACTCACGGCCCGTATTATGCCATCGTGGTCCTCGGACTTTCTTGATCGACGACATCTAGAAAAAGAGGTTTTTAAATAGTCGTATTTCTAAACATCCTAATATGAGATATCTCATTTAAGGAGCCCCCACGTGTCTCATATTAGGAAAACACCCAAATTTAAAAACTAGGCTGCCTATTATTTCTTGACGAAGAAAATACAACTAAACTGCAAATGCATTGTAAAATTAATCATATAACTGATACAATGACTGTAAATTTAAATCATTTAGTGTGACTATAAAGTTGTAATATACCTCGTTAATATTTGGTGTCAAAAATCGGGTTTTGTGGTTTCGTAAAAATCCGCACGTACACAACCTGACTTCACCTCGAACTGGGAAGCATCAACACATGTTTCAGTCTGTTACCACGTGGCTTCTGGTGACAGTATCGCCAAATAGCTGCGGCGATTAGTTTCGCCAAAACCTAACTATCTCATATTTGGCAACCATCTCATATTCGGCATCCTTACCCTACTGATATGGCTATTGACAAAAGTACAAGCATCGTCGCGTCGCGTCGCGTATCGGTGTGACACCGGAGCATCATCAGGAGATGTTGACTCCACAATGCACAATTGCAAAGTGATTTTTTTGAAATTGTGCATTGTTCCTGAGTTTCTAAAATTCTGGAGAAACGACGCTGTAAGGCGCGGCGCATGCGATTTTTCCTAGTTTGGCGGATTAAAACAGAATATTACTTTTCTTAATATTACCATGGAATTCCGCAAAGTAACACCTGCTTCTAACCAAACTGTTTTCAGTTTATCATTAGCAAAAAATATTTTTGTAAGCGATAATCGTAAATCTAAATAATGATATTGAAGCCTCGGCCCAACAGTTAAAGGTGCGGAATGAAAACTGAAAGGTCGCAGGTTGGAACCCCATCAGTTGCACTATTGTCGTACCCACTCCTAGCACAAGCCCTCCACTTATTTGGAGGAGAATATAAGTCAAGTTCAGCTTGGCTAATATTCTTTATAAAAAAAATGTTAAAAAACGAAATAGAAAATAATAATAGAATACTTAGGTCTTTCTAAAGACCACTAAAATAAACCAATCCCATTTACCATTAAGTTTTTTCCTCGTCTGGTGTTATAACAATTATTTGCTTGTTGCTTGTATCAGACTATTGTTTTAGACAAGTAAATGGCGACTGTGTGGCGTCGAGATGCCTGGCGACAACCAAATGACGCCAGGCTGTGTTCACACAAGATTTCCTTCAGTATTGAGTAGAAGGCTTGACCTTAATACCTCTTCAATAATACTAAGCAATACTGAGTTTATTTAAGTAAGTATGTTATAGAATTACATCCGCGGCTTCGCACTATGGAAAATAAAAGTGTGTATCGGATCAAAAATCGATAACTTCTTTATTACTGAAGATTATACTTTGCATTTTTGCACAAATAAAGAGTAGTGTATAAGGCTTTAAATGCAATGTGTTTTTAATGTAATTTATTGTAAGAAATAATATTAAAAATTAAAATAAAATTCAAAGTGTCAAAAATTACCTTTAATCTTTTTCTTTAACTATCAATACTATTTATAATGTGTACAAAACCTAATTACCTTATTCTTAACTCAAAAATATAAATCAATGTTAAAGAAAAACACAAAATATCCCGGAAAAAATCTCTCGGATTTACTCTTATTCATTGAGGAGTTCCGTCCTCCATCTCCGAAGATATTCATCAGATCTTTACCAAATTTAAATGGGGCCAACCTGACGATACGTTCTTTCAAATATTTTTTTTTTATTGAAATCGGTTCAGATTTAACGGAGTTGTGGAGTAACATTGCCAAAAAAAAATAAAGAAAAAATAAAAATACGCGTCGAATTGAGAACCTCGTCTTTTTTTTGAAGTCGGTTAAAAACAAATGTTGTCATCAGAGACTTCATAATTTTCTTTGAAAATTATTGATAATGCCTCAAATTTTGTACCTCCTTCAATATAGGAAAGGATTAATTCACGTTTTGAACCCTTGAAACTAGCCATTGAGAAGGGGTAGGTATACAAAATGTAAGTATAAAATTTATTTTGTAACAATGAAACATCTGTTTAATTGTAACTACAAATTTTCTATAAATCAATAAATTCATCAACTCTTTATATATTACTAGCTATTTCCCGCGACTTCGACCACGTGGAAAAAGTTTAGAATGACATACTACTATCCGCGAGAAGTTATATGTCCTCTATCTCCGATAATATTCAGTAGATCTTCACCAAAATTAAACAAAATACTTCTAATAGTACACAATTTATAATAAAGAAAGAATTATTAAGTTTGGTTTAGATTTGACGAAGTTATGGAGCAAAATCAACAAAAATATTCATCCCCTATTCCGGATAAACCTTATTGTTTATTAGGATAAAAAGTATCCTATATAATGACCCGGGGTAACAGATATACCAAATTTCAAATCTTCTCGGTAGTAAATTAGAAAAAATACTATTGATATAAAAGTCTACATTCCAAATCGCAACAGAGAGCGGTTTTCTGTTTTCTGACTTTTTTCACATTTTCGCAAATAACTTCAAAAAGCGCAAATATGCGCAGCTAATTTTAATAAATGTTTCTTATGAATAAGTAGGCTACAAATCAACATTAAATTTAAAGCGTGGGGAAGCGTGGGTAACTATTAAAAGTCTCAATGAACTTGAAAAATCCTTTTTTTTCGCCACATTTTAAGTTACAATTATTTTACCTTAAATTTTAACATAATATTACAAAAATATTAGTTGTTCAAAAATATTCAAAAAATCAGCTTTCCAGAAATATATAACACTTTATATGTATTCCTACAAAGTTTAACTTTAAAATCCCTTTGAAAATGATGAAGTTAAAAGGTTTAACATGGACGTCCGAAAAATAAAAAAGTTTGTGGCCCTGTAAAAAAAATACTATAAATAATTAGTGCAAAATTTCTACATTATAATTTAGTTTGACTCTTAAACTAATAAATAAAATTAAAAAACTACGCCAATTGCGGTATTGATAAAACCATTTTTGATATGCCGTTGTACTAGCATATTCCATAGTGCTTCGGTACCGCCATCTATTAAAAGTTATGTGGTAATTCTTTTACAAAACTAGCTTTAGCCCGCGCCTTCGCTCACGTTAAGTTCGATTTTTCAAACCCCTATTTTATTCCCTTAGCGGATGCCTGCGTCATAACAGCTATCTGTATGCCTAATTTTAATGTGATCCGTCCAGTGGTTTGAGCTGTGCGTTGATAGATCAGTCAGTCAGTCAGTCACCTTTTCCTTTCATATATTTAGATTACCAGTTTTGATTTTTCCGATTTTTCAGCTGTTAAAAATCTGTACTAATATAATAAAGTGGAAGAGTTTGTTTGTATGAACGCGCTAATCTCTGGAACTATCAGTCGGATTTGAAAAATTATTTTTGTATCTGATAGCCCAATTCTTGAGAAAGGTTATAGGCTATTCAATATCTCGGTACGACTCTTAGGAGCCGAGGTGAACAATGCGATGCGATGGTCGAGGGCGGTCAACCGACGAGAACTGAACAAGAACCGAACCGAAGGCTATTTATTAATCCGGAAGATCAAAGCGTTCCCACAGGATTATTAAAAACAAATTCCACGCGGACGAAGTCGCGGGTAACAGCTAGTAAACTATAAAATAAACTCTGTTAAAGGGTACATCCCTTAAAACAACACCTGTAAACACAAAAATGTGCATTGTGCGTAGAATTAAGTCGTGAGTTAAGCAGCTATCGTTTTGTGTACATATACCTAAGTATTTCTTATTCAACGATCGAAAGGCGTCAGGACGCCTGGCGACACAGTCGATGAAGTTAAGTAAGCCGTGCTTGAGCACATAATTAAGTATTCTACTTTTAATACCTTCTCGTTTCTTTGCAAGACTTTTATTATGATTGCGTGCACTTAGGCAATATGGAGCACTATCACCAAAGCTAAAGTAGTATTATTTCAGTATTGTTTGACATGTTACTATGACGTCCAGTTACTTTAAAGGTGGTCATTGTATCAATTGTCAAAACAATATTGAAATATTACTGCTTTAAGTGTTGATGCTACGCCGTTTGACCTTTTTATAACTTCATCATTATCATCTTTACAACCGATAGGCATAGACTGCTGGTTAAAGGTCTTGTGCAGGACTTCCATAGGCCTCGGTCTTGCGCTATCTGTATCCAGCGGCTCTTTGGGTCGGTTAAGTTATGTAAATGTAGATATCTCTACTCTACCAATATAACTATAATCTATAAATTCATCAGAAAAATAATTAATTAATGTTTCTAATATCTAAAATCTTAAGCTCGTAGTTAAGGTTACAAACTTAGCGTAGCCCAAGTTTTTCGGTACACCGTAGGCCTACGAAGGAATATTTTTCGTAGCCATTGGCCGTGTCTAATTGCCACTACTTTCTTCACTAAAGGTGAATGCTAATTAAAACTTCACCTATAGTGAATAGAATATGCTTTCCTTGACGTGCGATCCGACTAAGTTAGTGTTGCTTTATTATGTAAGACTTAAAATACGGCCAACAGCTACAATAATCTTTAATAATATTATAAATGCGAAAGTGTGTTTGTTTGTTGGTTTGACCTTCAATCACGGTGCAACAGAGCTACGGATCAAAGTGATTTTTTGCATGGGTATAGTTAGGGACTTGGAAAATGACATAGGCTATTCTTTATCCCGAAAAATTAAAGAGTTACCGCGGGATTTTAAAAAGTAAATACACGCGGATGAAGTCACGAGCATCAGTTAGTAATTAATAATAAAAGGTAATAAATAATCATTCGTAACGATCGGTCGGTGTAACGAAAATAAGTTTTTAGATTTACTAGAAACATTATTGCTAATGAAATTATAATACGAATGAAATTATAAGCTTACCTCTTACTGGAGCACATTCTGATATCCCCGTGAAATATTCTAAACTATGTAGATGATGCCCGCGACTTCGTCCGCGTGGATAATAGTACATTATGGTACAAGTGTCAAAGTTGGTGATTACCGCTGAGGCGCTATTGAGACCCGAGCCGTCAGGTGAGGGTCTTAAGGTAGCCGAGGATGGTAATCATCAATATACACGTGTATCATACGACGTTTTTCAACACACTTGTGAAGAAAATAACACTAAAATAGTACATTATGGTACAAAACAGTGAAAACGAGTTGTGAAAATTTTTTCGCAATGGCGGGAAAAATTAATGTTGTTCTTTTGTTCGCCCTCTTGAGATGCTCTTGAGGGCAGGCAAAGATCGACGACCATACAGCCTATTCAGGTGTTTATTTGATTTAATCAGTTTTCCGAAACCTTTAATGGCCATAGACTAAAGAATGAGGTTTCTTTTTTTTTTGGCATTTCTCTTATAACCACGTACAAAATGGGGATTTCGAGTTTTCTTTATTACAAAAAAAAAACAAAAGTTACTGACAGTTTTATTTATTAAACACGTACATGTTGAAATTATCTATTTAAATACGGAGTTGTATGAAATGATTGCTTGCTCAGGTACATTAATTTAACACGATATTTTTATAAATTATTGAACAAGATCTTTTTTGTAATAGAAACTTTTTTAAGAACACAGCAACTCACCCAATAAAATTTAAAAAAAAAAATTTCTTTAACTCACATTGTGAATAATAGTAATCAAAAGTCACAGTTTGAGTTAGAGGTGTCATTGTGTGCCTAGTTGCGGTGAACCGGGAGCCCCTTTATGAGCAAGTGTGTTGAAAAGGTTATTTAATGGTTGCGGGAACTCTTTAATTTTCCGGGATAAAATAAAGTCTATGTGTTAATCCTCGGTATGAGCTATCTTAATTCCAAACAGTCAAATCGGTTCGTTGTGGTTTGAAGGAGTAACATACACATACACACACATACACACACACACACACACACACACACACACACACACACACACACACACACACAATCACACACACAAATACACACACATACAAACTTCTCCTTTATAATATTAGTGTGATGTGATGATTGCGAAAATTTTTCAAACTTTATTCCCAGTGGATACTTTATACCGACATAGTTTATGCCCGCCTCAAGGAATATTGCTGAAATTTTGCAACAAGAACAAAAAGTTATCATAAGCAGACGAGAGCTGAATAAAAAATGTTGACGCGGCCTTGGTGTATTTTTTGATAACGTATTCTTTTTCCGATGCTTTAGAAAGATTAATGGATCTTCAAAAAGAAGGCAATTCATCTTTTCAACGAAGATGAAATTGAGTTGTAATTCCAGCTTACTCCGACATTTTATAAAGTAGATACTTAAAATGTTAAATTAAGACATAGTGCGTATTAAAACACCTATTATCTTTAAGAGTGCTTTCTACAGCATCGCGTGATCTTGCGTAAGAGATTGCTGTATATTTTAATCAATATTTGCTTAAATACATACCTACTGATGAGCGAGATAAGCATTCTCAGAAATCCCCTCCTGATCAACTTTAATAGATCATATTATTTAGGACCACGAAGTATATAGGTACTTCTACTATGACGCAATAAAAAAATCTGTATCATATGATACAGATTTTTTTATTGCGTCATAGGCCCAGGTTGGAGCGCGCTTTCCTTCAAGATCCTCTAATTTTCTCATTTTAATAGTGAAAAGCATCTCCCGTGTTTTACTAACGCGTTGCAATACTGTTTCATTTCTTGCTTTGCCTCTCAAAGATATGCTTAACATTCTTCTCTAAATATAGACTAGCGCTTCACTACGGTCTCACCTGAAGGCAAGAAAATGCAGCCTAAGATGGTGTGCGCTTGCCTAGAAGATGCCTATTCACTCTTGGTTTAAAGACACCCACATTATAGTTGGAAAAACGGAAGCCGAAAGGGCATTCCAAATCTTAGTATCCAAGTTTGTACCAGTAGTAAGGAATATTATGTTTGTGTCTTCTACCGTATTATACAAGAATATTCCAAAGTATTGAGAAAACGATGTTCAAAGCGGCTGTAATTGAGTGAATTTAATACTGACATTGGCATCAACTGTCAATATCAAAGCTGATTGAAAGTGCATTACGCAAGTACCCCTCTGGTCTAGTAGGCTGAGTGCAAAAATAACCCAAACCTATAAAAGCGTACCATACACAATGAATTGTTGTATAGACAAGTGTTCTTGTTAAATTTCCGTGCAATGAAGCCGACATATCTATTTTAAAACAACAAAGCGTGCCTATAGAAATAGAAAACTTTAAAATAATTATTGTGCTAGAGATGGTTGCAAGATTTAATTAAGAAAATCGCACAAATAGGAATAAAAACTGTAATGTCTTCCGAAGCATTTTACTTCGATTAATTGACCGACTTTCAAAAAAGGAATTCGTCGGAATCTTTTTTTTTATGTAAGTATGTTCCCCGATTACTCGAAGTCGTCTGGACCGATTTGGAAAATTCTTTTGTTTGAAAGTATACCCTATACTTTCCAGGTGATCCCACTGTCATCAGGTTAGGTTAATTTTTTTTGGCACAATTGATATACTTTGTAGTGCCGTTGTTTAGGGTCGTGACTCCTTTCCATTATTAAATTACTAAGTGCCAATTTCACCACAGCTATATAACGTTCAGTAACAGTTTAATAAATTGGACTTTCTAACAGTTTTTGTAAAGAAAATCTGCTAAAACATAAAAATTATGCCTCAGTTAAAAGCTATTCGGTGACGTTGAAATTGGAATTTAACATTAATGGGTACTTTTCTTTCGTTAATAATGACGTGTTTTCTCATTCAAGTGTTATAAAAAAATCTTTTTCAAGCAATGTAACGCCACTTCATTAATGGCAAGGAAACCAAACAACATGCATTGGCCAATCGCTGATAGGATCAGCTGATACGTGGCTGATAACCGGCAGCTAATAGATTTACCATATTATCAATATAAGCCCTCAAAATGTAAAAAGATAATGTAATACGACTGTGGTTTCCATAAAATGTTTTACTCCAATACCTACCTACAACCACTTTTGTGATGTACTTATGGCTTTTATTATTTTATCTACAAACGGTGGAGTTACAAAAAAAATAAAGTTTAAAGTCAATAAAACCCATAATCTAAATATATAAAAGGAAAAAAGTGACTGCCTGCCTGATCTATTAAGGCACAGCTCAAACCACTGAACAGATCCAGCTGAAAGGCATACAGACAGCTATTATAACATGAACATACACTAAGAAACAATTTTTGAAAACTCAACCGCTAAGGGGATAATATAGGGGTTACAAAAATCGAACTTTATGTGAGTGAAGCCACGGGTAAAGCCAGTTTAATTATATTTTAAAAATGTTCATCTAATCAGTTTTCAAAAAAATTATAGAAGGATTAGATTAAATTAAGCGAATTGAACATCCTGTATGTAAAAAAGTAGATACACACACACACTTCAACTATTATTGAAATGCTACATTGTTCCTTAACTTACGTTTTCATGACACAAGCTGTGTTTAGACGTTACTAATAACGTTACCGCCCTAAGGCGGTGAGTTATTGGTGATAACGATTTACGACAAATTAGAAATAAAGCTTAATAATAACTGGGTTAAATCTTGTTCGATGGTACGGAACCCTTCGTCCGGAATTCCGATTCACACTTGCCCGGTTTCTTATTATGACCATTTCACTTGAGAGTTGAACACTAAAATGTCTCGTTTTATCTATGAGAACTAAGTCATTGGAAAAACTTAGTTTTTTTGTGTAGCGGGCAAACGAGCTGGCCGGTCACCTGATGTAAAGTGATTACCGCCGCCCATGAACACTTGTAGTACCAAAGGCACCACCAATGCGTTGCCGGCTTTTTAGGAACTGACTTAGGTTTTGTTATTAAAACAATCTGGACAGCTATTAGATGGTTATTAGATTAGTGGCGAAGGTTTGCCTCGAGTTAGAAAATGCATAGATAAAATATGGAAACTCTGATGATATTCAAGATTTTGAAAGCGTAAAAAAGAAACGTAGTTTTACGAATACTAAATACCTATATGTATAATAGTATTACGAACATCGCGATTGATTTTAGGGCATGCTTCCAATGTTTACAATGTAATGCTTTTTGTGTAAATGCACCAGTGAAAGTTTTTGAGACCCTTTAATCAAGTAGGAAGTGAGTTGATGATCTTAAACGCCTGGGCAGCTCTTTATAAATTATAGCTAAAACCTATCTCGATTACTTTAGTTTTCAAACAGAAAAACCGCATCAAAGTTAATCCATTAATTAGGGAGCTACAAGGAAACAGAGAGACGCACAGATACACCTACTTTTTACGTTGGTGTTGAATAAAAATTGCCAATGGCTCTTGTCTGTGAGCTGTTTCGTAATATTATACGTACTTTGTATAGATAATACACTCTTTACTCTTGAAACTTTCCACAAACTTTCGAGTTTCTTATTTAATGAGAAAAACTGTGACATTGCCGCGGGCATATTTATCGTACAACGGGAAAAACTGAAAGTGGCACTGACCTATCCATTGAGAAACAAAGTTTGTACTGTGTAGGTATTTGAAGTTATTTCAGTTTCTAAGAGACCATTACTTTAAGTTTACAGAGCAGTGATAACTTGGTGGTTAGGACTGTAGTCTCCTACGAGTATTAGGGTGGTCGCGGGTTCCAGCCATAGAGTACTATTATTTTTTTATTCGGTGACAAGTTAGTCCTAGATTGCATCTCAACTGATGATAAGTGACGATGCAGACTAAGATAGTAGCGGGCTAAATTTGAAGGGGTATGGCAGTGTACATTCAAATCTTGGCGGCACGTCTTTGACGGTATGGTAGCAACGGCCAAAGCCTCCCACCAGACAATAGGATAGGACAATAGAAGACAATAGAATGCCACATGCTTCAATTATGAAGGAAAATATCGTGAGGAAACCTGTTCGCTTAAGAGTTCTCCGTCAAGTTCAAAAAAGTGTGTGAAGTCTGTCAGTTTACACAGGAAAAACTGAAAGTTTGGCACTCACCTTTACATTGAGCGTGTAGGGTCTAATAACCCTATTATTATGAAAGGAGACTTGCCCATTTATAATGATTATAATGATGGTGAATTACTACTTTATTAAAATTATACCTACCTAGACATGGGACTGCGGTATTAAGCATAATTTGAGGTATAAAATGAATTATGTAAATTTTTTGTCGTGAACATTTTTTTAAAGTAGTGGAAAATTTCTAATGCAATAATAAAAAATCAAGCAATCAACAAGAAAATACAGCAACTAGGTAATGTATAAATACTTTTTTGTTGCAAAATGTGAGTAGATACGCTAGAAATGTAATTACTTTTTATTGTATCGTAAATTGAGCGTATTTCGAGACAAGCCCATTCTAATATAAAGTACACGCGAAAATGTGTTAAACAAAATTTGAAAAGCGTCAAGACAGTATTAACGACTGGAATCTAACCTGTTGATCTATAGCAGCGCTGCAAACCGGGTCTGTATCACGTGTAACCGAAAACTGTGTGCATGTTTTCCAAGAAAATACGCTTCAGGCCACTTAATTACATTGCTATCATCACTTGTAAGCACTTTGAAGTTCGAGCATTTATTATTTCGTTACGGGACACGTTCTCTGGTGGAAATACGTGCGTCCGAGTCTGCCGGGACGCCCAACTGACGTGACCGACTGTTCTCGGGCGGGAAAAGCTCCCACGTGGCTCCTTAGCTACTCAGTTTTGTACGGGGCTGCGCGCGCCTGTTACCGGGTTACAGCTATACAAATCCGACTCTGGCGGTTTCTTGCATCTTGCTCTATTTTAGTCTAATTACTATTATGCTATGTGTTTCCTTCTCTTTTCTGTGGGTTTATATTCGCCCGAAGCTTTTAGTAATGCAATAAAACTTCAATACGCTTGTGGCATGCAAATAAGTATTAATGAATAAATAATTAAAGCTTATAATAAAAAGCTTACTAACACTATTAATTATTATAACCAATTAACGTTACTGCCTGTATTCCTATTACTAGAAAGGCAGTAACGTTAATAATTTATAGGTTGTTTGGCGTTGTACAAAATTAATGTACCTTTATATCATACTTGCTCAGTAACTAGGGATTACTATGGTGGAAAGTCTCCTTGTAAGTTGGTGTTTGCAATTCAAGGCAACATTACGTCGCACTATGCTTGAATTGTAATGTTCACATTACAGTTCAAGCTATGCAAAACTCCTTGGTAAACAATCTCTTTTCTTATAAAATGGTAAGAAAACTTTTTACTGAAAAAAAAAACACTGAACATGGCGGCATTTAATTTCCATACATTTCAAACTATGCAAAACTCCTTGGAACTCAGAGCCGTAAAAAAAAATGGAAAACTATTTACGAAAAAAAAATGGAAATGGCGGCATTTCATTTGATCTGAAAGTTTGTGAAGTTTGTTCGTAAAGGGATTTGTAACCATTTTTTTCTATTTTTTCTCTGAATTTGCTAATTATTCTAATTAAAATTTCATTTTGCATTACCAATGTTTTATTTACCTCGCAAGAATGATATAAAGTAGAATGCTTACCTCGGTTGCAAGTAGCTATTACACCCTCGAACTATATTCACCCTCGCTCGCTGCGCTCGCTCGTGTGACTAAATATCTCGGGTGCACGCGATCCATTAGCGCCCTATGCGAGCTGCGCTCGCACTGGCGCCAAATTGGATCTTGTTCTGTAATAACTTACTTACGTCCCTTGTGTAACAATCTACTAATAATGAACAAGGTTCAAGTTTCACAGTGATGTCCTAGAAGCCTAACTAAATATGTGAAATCCTTGCAGCTCAAGAGTTACCGTAAATAATTCTGGCCGTAAATAAGTCAAAGTTTCTTTTGAATTTTGAAATAAAAACCTAATTAATATTCTGCTATATTTTTTCTTTATTAACGTCAGACAACGTCGGTCAACGATGTCTCCTCTTCTTTCTAATTGAATTGAAGTTGTATTAAAAAAATATAGGAATATTTTAAGCTGTATAATATAAATTAGTAGATAATTAGTGGTGACAAAATAAAAAATGTTTTCGTAAGTATATAACTCTAGTACATAACTCATATATATAAATATTTTACCTATAAGTATCGGTATACTTGGATTCCAATCATGTGAGCTTTCCAAAGACATCATAGAATTTATCATATGTAGTATCGGTGTCACCATAGTCAAAAGCTCGATGTAATGCCGCCTACCCTGCACTATTGATTATAGATTACTTTAAATTCATATTCAAAATTATTTCACGTAGGCCAACTTGTAGCTCTTATGACACGTCATGACTCTACCACCGGTTCGGAGTGCAGATTCTACTGACAAGAGCCGACAAGAAACTCAACAGTCTCAGCATTATAAATCTAATATTTGTTTTCAGATCACCAGAGCCTCGATTAACTAACAAGGATAAGCTAAGACTATTCGTGGCAGTTCATTGGCGAGGTCTTATCTGTGTGTTGGTCCCTATTATATTCTTAGCAATGTTAGCGCCTTTTCCACCTAAGGTAAGACATCATTTTTGGGGCTGCCGTCCCTTAAGGGTCCTCCGTAAGCTCAAATTTCCATACAAAAGTACTTATGGTTTAATTTAGAAACTACATTGATATCAAACTTTGTAAGTTGTACCTAATGGGGTGAGACGTATAGCGGTGTGGAATTGAATTCAGTCTGAAAAAATCTTTAATATATAAAACAAAGTCGGGTTTGTTCGAACACTTATAACTCTAGAACGGCTGGACAGATTTCATGTTTTTTGATTTGTTGTATGTGTCTCCGTCCCGAATAGCAAAATAACTATTAAAACATTGGAAAATTCTATTCTTTGTTTGTTGTTCACCAACGGGAATGGGTCTGCTTTTGCCTGGCCTGTCTTAACATGTATTGGATTGTTTTGCATTTTAAATTTCATTGTGGAAACACTGTATACATAGCTGGTTTTGTATTACGTATTGTAAATTTTTTTTTTTTGAAAAGAGCAACTGCTGAGTTTCTTACCGGCTCTTCTCAGCAGAATCTGCATTCCGAACCGGTGGTTTTATGACGTGTCATAAGAGCTACAAGTTAGCTTACATGAAATAAAAATTTTGAATTTGAATTTTGAATTTCAGCAACATCAATGGACCGCTTACTGTTTAGCAATTATGGCAGTATTCTGGGTGTCTGAATGTATTCCTTTAGCTGTGACATCGTTTTTGCCGTTGATCATCTTCCCATTGTCTGGTGTAATGGGCACAGTAGACGTTTGCAAGTGCTATGTTAATGTAAGTTACCTAATGTGGACGTAATAAATTCAATTGTTAAGAAACTAGTTGAAGCCCGTGGCTTAAGTCGCGTGGTTTTAGTTTTTAAAATCCCGCGAAAACTCTTTTATTTTCCGGGATAAAAAGTAGCCTATGTCACTCTTCCGGTCCTCAATTATACCCATACAAAAATTACGTCAATTCATTGCTTTGTTGTGGCGTGATTGAAGGACAAACCAACAAACAAACACTTTCGCATTTATAATATCGGTAAAGATTACTTAGTTATACTATAAATAGGATACCTACAGCGGTGGCTATAGTAAAACTTAGTCGCAATGCCCACGTGCAACATGGAGTCAAGGCGGTGCGTGTTTCTGTAATACAATTCAAACTTTCCTACATTTACTTTGGCATAGCGTTCCAAAAAAAGCAGAAAATGCGGAATGCAAAGCGGAGCATGAGCATACACCTTGTTTTGTTTTCATCTATATATATAAAATTCAAAGTCCTGACTGACTGACTGACTGACTGACAGACTGACTGACCGACAGACTGACTGACTGACTGACTGAGATATCAACGCACAGCCTAAACTACTGAAGTTAGAAACTTGAAATTTTTACAGTTGGTTCCTTTTATGACGTAGGCGCACACTAAGAAAGGATTATTGGAAATTCCACCCCTAAGGGGCTTAAATAGGGGATGGAAGTTTATATGAAACTCCGTCATTTTTCAAGCTGTTTCCATCAAAGTTGGTATTTGAGCTTTCAGTTAAAAATAAAGAAGTACGTGTGTCACAGTTTTTGAAAATTCCACCCCAATACCTAATTCCACGCGGACGAAGTCGCGGTGGCAAAAGCTAGTTATAATATCAATTTCTAAGCTGAAAGATGTTACCATAAAGCTAGTACACATTATGCGCTATGAAGGCTCTTTCTCCGCGTAGATAATTATAATAGACCCGTAGTGCGTTGGGCCTTAAAACTTACATAGGTAAAACTTGCATTAAAAATTTTTGCCTATCTGAGACTTTGCAATTTGGTATAGTTCTTTCATTTCCCGAGGCTACACGGCTCATGGTTGTGTGTGTGTGTCGTATCTATATGAGTGGGAGCGAGAGCTTGCTCGCACCTGACCTCTCCCTCCTATGCTCCAGACCACTACCACCTAGGTTCCTGACAGGCACACACACTTACGCAATGTGAATGTACACGACGTAACCACAAGTAAAACTCACGCGCCCTTGTGAATTGCAAGAACTATACTGTAATAGATTTTTCTTCATCATTTGGAGTATGACTCACTTGATAATCCATCTCCACATCATTGATTGAGTGCCACGCCTTTGCAATACACCAATTCTGTAGGTCTAAGCTTTATAATGTAAACAATTTTCTTTAAGGATTCTTTAATGATGTTTCTGGGAAGTTTAATTTTGGCATACTCAGTTGAGCAGTGTGGTTTACACGAACGCTTGGCTTATATAGCGATCCGAGCCATTGGATATTCCCATAACAAGTAGGTATTAGTTAATGGATTGTTTTAAAAGGTTAACTCTACGTTTACTACGTTACGAAAATATAGTTTGTAATAGAGAACTCGATTTTGGTAACAATATCGCTTGCGGTGGGTCTGCGGTCATGGCTTGATTATATTGCCGCGTTACTCCTATGTAACTATAGGCATTCAATGTAGGTACTTTGTTGTTAATGTTTATTATTTATACATAGTTACTAAGTTTATAGTTATTAAGATGTACAGGAACTTCACAACCTAGTTCCTCCTTCACCTTTTCACCACAGAACTGCGAGAAGTCGTGAGCGTTGGCATCCTTATGTGGTAGAATTCAACCTACTCGAACTAAACGCTTCAATTCAACGTTTCTGATAAGAACCGCTAAGGTGTGGAACACTCTTCCAGCATCCGTGTTTTCTGCCACTTATAATTTGAGTACCTTCAAGGCAAGAGTGAATAGGCATTTTCTAGGCAAGCGCGCTCCAACCTAGACCTCATCAGTGCTATCCAGTATTGATTGTCGTCAAGCGCAAGCTTATTTCGGATTTAAAAAAAAATGTTCCTTAATACATTTTCTTTACGGAATATTATTTTGTAGGTTATTAATTGCTATGTGTGTTGTAACAACGTTCGTCTCGATGTGGATAACGAATACGGCTGCGACAACAATGATGGTTCCTATCAACTTTGCAGTGCTAAAAGTCTTTGAAGATGTAAGTTATACCGACAATTTTATTTTTTAGAAGATTAACCTATCTTTATTCAAAATTTTTAGCCTTAGACAAATGGGAAAATTTTCCCTGAATTATTTTTTCTTATTCTAAGATGGTAGTGGGCTACCTTGGAACGGGTATTGCAGTGTAGATTCAACCCATACCCCCTAATCGGTTTCTACACGCCATCGTGCCGGAACAATAAATTGCTTTGCGGCACGTCCTTGACGGTAGGGTGGTAACCAGCCATGGCTAAAAAAACAACTACAATACTATTATATTACTATTTCTTACTTAGTGGAATCCACCCTACCCCAAATTTGGAATTTTTTTTTGGGTTGTGCAGAGTCTTAGATCAGAATCCATGTCGAATAATTCACGAATAAAAGTAAATAGGTATACAACGTGTAACAAAAGTGTGAGATTTTCCCCAAAGAACATAGGTCGAAATATGAAAAAAAAAAATTTTTACCTCCCATAGTAAATCAATCAGCTGATCGTCAATTTTGTATGGGAGGTCCACATTTTTTTTCACATTTCGACCTATGTTCTTTGGGGAAAGTTGTTCAGTTTCATGAGCACATTCACCTCCTTCAGGGTAAACTCACACTTTTGTTACACCTTGCATATTTTTTTTCAGCAAAAGCTATTAAAAATATATGAGACACGCGACGGAGAAAAGGTTGCATCTGATATAACGACATGCTATTTTTGCGTTGCGAGTTACTCTGCATCAATTGGTATGTAATTATAATGCCATGTCAACCCATCTATAGAGTCCAGTCTCCTCTAGATGTAAAGAAAGGTTTGGCGATAATCTATAACCAGTTAAGCTTAAATTCAGGGGTGTATCCGACCCCTGAATTTAAGCTTAACTGGGGTGTTGCCTCTACAGCAACATTTCCTGAATTTCTCGCCGACCTGGGTGGCCTGCTCGGATTTGGAGGGAGCTCGGCTGGTTGGAGTGATCCGGCCGAGAGCCGTACCAGCGGGACCACGCAAAACGGGCGATTAACGCCTACTTGCGGAGAAAATTCCCAGGAGTTTGAAGAGTGAAGAACCAGTTAATTTTTATCAATAACATTTTTCGACAGAATACATCATGTTTTAAAATTCGTATTTAGTATCGTATTCTTGCCATATCAAAGCATTTTCGCCATAGCGAGAGTGTATCGACCAATAAGACGTGATGATTACAATAAACTAAAAAACTGCGTACAAGAACTTTATGTTAATTTTTTACCAGCACTAACTAGGGGCGGAGTTGACGTTCTGATACCTCTTCAGCGGAACGAGATCTAAGTTTGAATCCATTCTGTGGAATTCGAACAACGCGCTCTACTACTTATTTTACGGGTACCCGTGGTATTTTCAGGTGGCATCGGAACTCTTGTTGGAACGGCAACTAATTTAGTGTTTAAGGGGCTGTTCATCACGTATGTATTATGTATCTTTATTTTGACCATCTCAGTGCCGATTTTTATAGAAATACATCGTGTTATTCCAATCAGTCGGTTTCGATAGCATATCTTATGCAAAATACTTTTTCGACCGTTGCTAGGTAACTTATCGTCAGATTGCAGATAGATTGAATTTAAGTACTAAACGGGCAAAGAAAAGCGTTTCAAAATCAATCCAAGTATTGAGATCTACAATCCGTTTTACCAATTAGTTTTCACTTTCCTACATTAATAATAAAATCTGGTTTAAAAAAATAAAATCTGGTTTAAAAAAAAAACAGGCCGTCAATGGAGATATAAGGGACCCTTTCCGCACCCTAAATCTACCCTCAAAGTTATATATTTTCATGAACCCCTTAATGCTTCCGACAAAAAACTTATCACTTTTCAGGGCATATCCAGACGCTCCTGAATATTTATCGTTTCCAAAATTCTCCGCATTCGGTATACCGTACATGATACTTTTGGATATATTTATGATCCTTTACATGTTAGTCATGTATGTGGGATATCTAAGGTAGAAATTTTTTTAAACGCTTATTGTGTAGTAATTGCAGTCACATCTCATGTTAAGTGTAGGTGCAGCCTTAGATGGAGTGTGCTTGGCTAGATTTACCCTTGATCTAAGGTACCCAAGTTGAAAAAATGCAGCCAGCTATTTCGATAGCGTGGAAGAATTCTAAAGCATGTCCGTAGGATGTCAACCACGTGGTTGACATTCTACGTAGCCACGTAGACTCATGCAATGCCTTGCAATACGATAGTAGAAGAGTAATGGAGGAACTAAGTTAAATAATAAGTTTTGACGACCTCCCTGGCGCAGTGGTGAGCGCTGTGATCTTATAACTGGGAGTTCTCGGGTTCGATTCCCGGCGGGGGCAATTTAGTAATTTATTATTTCTAAATTGTCTCTGGTCTGGTCTGGTGGGAGGCTTTGGCCGTGGCTAGTTACCACCCTATCGTCAAAAAACGTGCCGCCAAGCGATTTAGCGTTCCGGCACGATGGCGTGTAGAAACCGATTAGGGGTATGGGTTGAATTTACACTGCTATACCCCTTCCAAGTTAGCCTGCTACCATCTTAGACTGCATCGTCACTTACCATCAGGTGAGATCGCAGTCAAGGGCTATCTTGTCATAGAATAAAAAAAAATGCATTTTATATCGGAAAATTAAAGAGCTCCCGCGGGAATCAAAAACTCTTAATCCGCGTGCAGGAAGTCGCGGACATTATCCAGTCTAGTATTATAAATGCGATAATTTGGATGGATGGATGTTTGTTATTCAGTCGCACCGCAACGACTGAACTGATTTGGCTGAAATTTGGCAAAGAGATAGATTATAGTTTGGAATAACACTTAGGCTTTTTTACCACAAAATAATAAGAAAGTTCCAGGGAATTGAAAAACCTCAATCCACACGTACGAAATCGCGTGTATCAGCTATAGTATTTATAATATATTGTTGATTTTTTTTTTCAATCACCATGCTACAAAGTTATGAATCTTGCTAAAGGTTTTTGTTTTATTTCGCAAAAACAAATAATTCCCGCGGGATCAACTTACGCAGACTAAACTCGTGGGTAACAGCTAATAAAATATCCTACTTGATATTTCAGGCCAAAAAGTGAAGTTGCTAAAAAAAATAAAATATCGCCCGAAGGTTTGGCTGCAGCTAAACGCACTGTAGATAATAATTATAAGAAACTAGGTCGAGTTTCCTTTTGGGAAGGGGTGAGTCAATTGTTTGAAGTACACTAAATATTTTTTTCAAAGATTTTCTAATTTTTTTTTTCTTCTACAAGTTAACACTTGACAAATAAAAACGTTTAAAAATATTTTATAATTACGTGTTTCAACTTTTATAACGCGTTTGTAGCAAGAAAATTTAACATCTTGACATCAAACTTTAACATCCATTGATTAAACATGGACTTAAAAGTGTGTTTGTTTGTTGGTTTGATTAGCTTCAATCCCGCTGCAACAAAGCTTTGAACCGACTTTAATTTTTGTATGGGTGTAGCTGAGGATCTGAAGAGTTACATAGGCTTTGACTTTTTATCCCGGTAAATAAAAGTTCCCGTGGGATTTTAAATACGAAATCCACGCGGATCAAGGCGCGGGCATCAGCTAATGTACTGTATTTAGAGGTGGTTAATATAGCACTTAGCAACATATTACAGCATGCTATCTTTCCATACCACACAGCAAGTGCTACATACGTAGGCGTGATGGTGCTACGATGCTATAAATATCACGCGGTGTAGGCGGTGTAGCACACTGCGCGTAGCAGCGGCGCTGAGGCGGCCGGGCAGTTAGCAGATGGATTTATCGCAACTCGCAATAAACATGCTATATGGCTATGTTCACATGTAACGCGCGTTAACGCGCGTCAACGCGCGATTAAATTTGAAGAGAGTTCAGATGAGCGCTAATGCGCGTTGCGAGAGTACTCGTCAGTCTAGTTCGTTAGAACATAGAAAATGGACGTGGAAGAGGCTATTATTTTGTGGTTATATTATAAAGAAAAATATAGAAAAAGAAAACGTACACATTGGGTTCATCCAATTTTGAAAAATAGAAATAAAAATAAATTATAAAAATTGTTTTTATAGGATTCCGAACCTATATTCCAAATTGCTGGCCTTTTTTCTACTTCATCGATTAGTAAGTCGATGTCAATATCTTCAATTTCACTCATTTTAAATGCGAAAACAAAATATAATTACGAAAATTAACAAAATTACATGCGATCGCGATGAAAGCGCGCGCTCAACTGAACAGCAAACGGACATTACATTAATATCAAAGCGCGAGTCAACGCGCGATTGTCTGCGTCTAGAAACTTTTTCTCTGAGCGCCGCGTTGACGCTCGCTGACGCGCGTTAACGCGCGCGCATGTGAACGGTTGCTAGGTATATATTAGGATGTCTAAGCGCGCGATTTGAAAACGCGCGTCGCAATGCAGCCATCTGAACATAGCCTATGATTTAGCATGTTGCAAGACATAGCGCGCGTGCCGGCCGCCGACAAGCTTCCTAATTAAAGTTGCTATAGCATAGCATTTTTTATAGCATGCTAAAATTTTATAGTTTATAGTCAGTAGCATGATATTGATTTATAGCATTTTTGAACAACTCTAACTGTATTATACAAATCAATTGCTGTTCGTTAGTCTGGCTATAACTCAAAACGTTTTGACCGATTTGAATTTTTGTTGTTTTGTTTGCTATAATTCACGGGTGGTTTAAAATCAAATAAAAATAGGGAAACCCAAAAGACCAGCTGAAATATCGAAATAATTAAAATTGGCCATTTTGTATAGGAATCACCACTTCAGATTACTTTTAATCAGCTAGTTGTAGACAAATGAAGAAAAATATAAATATAATTATTACAGATGGTAATTTTCTTATTTGGCGGTGCGATGGTGGCGTTTTTCTGTCGCTCGCCGCAGATATTCCCCGGATGGGGAGATATGATACAAAAATTTTTTGAAATAGAAGACACTAAGTTGTGAGTTTAATTTTTCTGTTCCTTGTTTACCCCTAAATCAAAGAGTCTTTCGAAGATCTTGAGGAAACGGTCCAGTTTTCTAAAAATTTTCAGAATCCATTGACGTTAAATAACCCCAATATCTGATGCGGTTAAATAACCCGTTATAGTTACGACGTTAACAGCATTTTCTTCAATTGTTGTCATATAAGATCAATTTAATATCTATACTAATATTATAAAGCTGAAGAGTTTGTTTGTTTGAACGCGCTAATCTCAGGAACTACTGGTTCGAATTTAAAAATTATTTTTGTGTTGGGTAGTCCATTTATCGAGAAAGGCTTTAGGATATATAACATCACGCTGCGACTAATAGGAGCGAAGCATCAGTGAAAAATGTTGCAAAAACGGGGAAAATTATCCATATTTGAGGGCTTCCGTTGCGTGCGCTGCCTAAACGGTCCAAGTTACCCAAAAAATAACTAAATATTTTCGGAGATAGAGGACATAACTTCTCGCGGATAGTAGCAAGTCATTCTAAACCTTTTCCACGCAGACGAAGTCGCGGGAATCAGCTAGTATGTATATAATTTTCAATTAAAGTAAATAGTTTATACCTAATTTTATATAATTTTCAGCGTTCGAGATTCGGCTCTAGCTGCGTTTGTTGCGTTTCTGATGTTCCTACTTCCATCAAATCTTTCATTTATCCAGAACTTCAGAGCGAAATGTAAGTAGGCAACTGTTAAATAAATAAAATTTTATTATTATCTAATGTAACGTATATGTAATATGTATCTAAAACCATGGATCCTGTTACCTGAAAATTGAACAGTATTATTATTATAAGCATTGTCGATTTTTATGCTCAAAAAGAATTAATTTTATATACATACATATATATGAAATTTATTGTATTGATTTCGATAATATACCTAATTAATACCTAATTCAAGACACATTGTGGTATAGTAAAAGTAAGGCGATGTTTCTTTTTTAAATTTTACGAGATATACTGAAAAATTATCCTGCTCTACATGATATTTATTGGCAATTTACTTTGTAAAACTCCAATACGCTCCACGTCTACTCAGCCACAGTGTGCTTTGAGCGTATTTTTCTTTTAATAAAGAATATTAACCAAGGTGAACTTGGCTTATATTTTCCTCTACCCTCCAAATAAGCGGAAACCTTGTGCTAGAAGTGGGTACGACAATAGTGCAACGGGTTGGGCTCGAACCTGCGACCTTTCAGTTTTCAGTCCGCACCTTAACCGTTGGGCTATTGAGGCTTATATAAGTACGAAGAAGATTACACAGATAACTATTTTAGTTATAACAATGCCGCTTTTTACTTTTAATTCTTGTGCGTATGAATGTTGTTGTATTGTGCAATCGGAATACCAACGATAAAATGGGGAACAGTAAAATGTTGGACTTTATTGAAATACTCGTAGGCTGATATTAACTATTTCGGGCCTTAGGTATTTTCTAGCATTCTGATCGAATTCCGATTGGAACAATTACATTTATTTTTATACATTTTTTTATTTTATTTATTCACTTTTAGTCCACGAAGAATTTCCGAAGGAAAGAGTAAGATCCGTTCTTGATTGGAAAAGTTTAATAGCTTCATTACCATATAGCTTCACTTTTCTTCTCGGTTAGTATTAGTTAATTTAAAAACTAACTAATCGCCATCAATCGATAGAGTTCCACTTACTGTAGGTACATATTTCTCTTATAGAGACTTTTGTACACCGCGACTCTAGTGAGGTGCTATAGTTCTTGCAATTCACGAGGGCGCGTGGCTCATGTTTTGTGTGTTTGTCGTATCAGTATAATAAGTATTAGTGCGAGTTTGCTCGCGCCTGACTGCTCCCACCTAGACTCCTATCAGGCAAGCACACTTACGCAATGTGCATGTACACGACGTAACCACAAGTAACTCCCAGTAATAAGATAAGTAAGTAAGTAGTAGTAGCTCTCGCGTCCTCGTGATTTGTAAGAACTAGACTAACACTGTGTTTTCTGCTACACAGTCAATATTCTTGCACTTTGATAGGACTCGATGGTGTATCGGTTTCTCGAATTATCTACCTTGTCTGTTAGCACACCATTTTAACGACTCGTTGAGCAGCATCGGTGACTCTGCTTCTTTTACAGCTCTATTCCTGATTAGATATACGAGTAGGTACAAAAAGTTTGTGCATTTCATTTTAAATATGTTTAGCTTTTAACCATCGCTGTTGAACGCTTACTTACGAATAATATAATTTTTAAGATGGTTTTAAAGCGTACCCAAAATTGCTATAGCATCCAGTGTTGCAATGAAAGCTTGTTGTCTTGGCAGGAGTATGATGCTTTACCTATAGTGTAATTTCATAGTAATTATGAAGCTATAAAGCGTCATTTGACGACACTTTTGAACATGTATTTTTTTATCAATTTCAGGAGGGGGTTTCGCTTTATCCGAAGCAGCTAAAAAGACGGGATTGAATGAGAAAATTGGAGAAAGCTTGCAAGGCCTAAAATCTTTACCGAATATATTAATCATTTTGATTGTGATTATATTTGTTATTGTTGTGACCAATGTTGCATCAAACGTGGCCGTTGCTAACGTGCTTTGCCCAATAAGTATGACGCTGGTGAGTCCTGTGGATTTTGATACCCCTTGTATAATGTACACGTTGGCCCAACGCATTCGGCGAATACTGATCATAAACGTGTACTGGCCACTTGGAGCAATACTAAACAGCATTTTGTCGGATTGTTTATCAAATTAGATTAATAAAAATTCATAATATTATCATCGATTTATTATAGCAATCATTGCCATTTTCCAGGCTAAGGAAATTGGTCAAAATCCTCTATGGTATTTAATAGCAAGTGGATTTTCAGCGTCGTACTGCTTTATGCTCCCAATAGGAACGCCAGGCAACTTGATTGTACAGGGTGCTGCGAAAATACCAACTATAAAAATGGTAAGCAATTACTGTTATATTAATTAAGGCATCATAATATTGTTCTTACCGAATTTCAGCCATGGATGACCAATCTACGCAGGAGGTATCATAGTTTCAAGGTGTGCGCAAATAAAATAAGTTGGTACTTCTTAATTCCTTGGCACAGACAATATGCACTATTCCTGTATCCTTCATTTGCCTCTATTACTTAACTTTTATAGGTCGACTAACTTTAATGATATTGTCACCCAATCCCCTAGTATTACAAAATCCATGCTGTTAGCCATGAACATGTTATTAAATTGTTATTATTTGATTTCAGATAAAAGCCGGATTAGGACCTACACTGTCAACAATTATTATCACCTGGCTTGCAGTTTACTTCTACGCTCCTATAATTTGGAGTGATCTTCACAGCCTTCCTGATTGGGCCAAATAAACATTAAGACTAAGTAAGGGCATAGGGATGTTAACAATTTTTCGGAATTGCTTTTATTTTCAAGATTGACACTTGTTTACTATAAAAAAAAAAAAAAAATTAAAAATGTTAGTATTTTCGATGAGAAAATATACAAAAATAGAGTAATTTTGAATGTTCCCGCTAAAACACTCCACAACTGTCACGTGACTGACATGACGTCATGCGTCAAACAAACATTGATCGCGATTCATGGCGTACATACAGTCGTCAGCTTGTTTCGCGATTAGTGACGTCATAAGCTCTTCTTGGCGTTTGCAGTCACGTGACATCAGATTATAAATATACCATTTAAAATCATTTTTAATTTTATATTAAATTACAAAAATGTGATTTTCGATATTCTAATCCTACAAACTATCATAAAATTAACACTAAACATTAATTTGTGATTAGTGTTAACATCCCTATTGTCGCAATGTTTAGGTGAAGGTGATGCGACGGCAACGCGCTTAATATAATAATATTATACGCGTCTATTGTTATTGTTATAAAACCGTAAATGCTTTGTTACCGAAAATAATAATAAATAAAATAGATGAAGATTATTAACTTTATTTTATAATTAGTTTTATAATTTAAACAAGCTACTGTTCTTTATAAATGATTTGTTCCATTGCATGTAATACTTTGTTTTAACTAAGTTGCAGATTTTAGTTTTAATATTCACTTTGTCAATATTATAGTTATTTGTGTATATAAATAAAGCTTATTGTTGTTCGCATGTTGTTTTTTAATTTCGATTGCAAATAATGACAATATTTATAGTCACGCCCTCGTCATTATATTGACAACGATAAATGACCCCAGGGCTTTTTATCCCTACTAAATAATATAAAAGACGGTAATTAAAATTAATTTCAATGTGATCCCTTTTTGTCTAAAAATCGATCACATTAGATCTCTACATAGAGAAAATAACTTTGATTCTATTTATTTTACAATTGACCGTTTATAGCTGCTGCCGTTTTTCGATGGAGTTCACTGATTTTTTTATAAGACGTGGTTTTAGCGTCTGGTAACAGTAGTCCGGTTGATAAAAACCATTGAACTACTTTCATTAGAAGATTTTAATGAAGCCAATATACCTTACAAGTTAACTGTCAAACTTAACGGTAAAATAAACGGTCTTTAGCAATTTACGTTAACAAAGATTACAATAATACTTATTTTATTACGGCCATTTCAATATTGACGTTAATTTCGCTGTGTTTAAGTATGTTATTAATATATAATAATTAAAGTACGGTATTTATGTACCTAATTATAGCACTACATGATACAAGATGATACGTCAGTTCCGCTTCAAATCGCTTCTCCTTTCACCACTCGAGCGATTATAAAAAATTAAAATCAATTCAAACATGACCAACTCGTTTAACACGGAATCTATTTATGTTTATAAAATACAATTAATCTGTGTTTCTAAAACCGTATTTTAATAAAAAATGGAGACTGCTCCAAGTGAAGTTTCTGTACCACCTGCGGAAGAAAATATTCCTGAAGTCGCAGCCAGCAGTACGTAAGTATCTCTTATTAATATAATCAAAAATTTAATGTATACCTAATTATACGTACTGTTCATTATTTAATTCAATTAAAATTATTAAATTACTAGCTTTAACCCGCGGCTTCGCTCACGTTAGGTTCGATTTTTTAACCCCCTTTTTAACCCTCTTGGGGTTGAAATTTTCCAAAATCCTTTCTTAGCGGATGTCTACGTCCTAACAGCTACCTGTATACGAAATTTCAGCTCGGGACTCGGTCGAGTGGTTAGAGCTGTGCGTTGATAGATCAGTCAGTCAGTCAGTCAGTCAGTCAGTCAGTCAGTCATCTTTGCCTTTTATATATTTAGATTACTTATACAATTTTTAGAGATGAACAGCGGCTCACGATCAAGGAGAAATTGCGTTTATTTCTTTGTACCCATTGGCGCGGGATACTGAGCTTCGTTGTACCCTTGATATTAATACCAATACACCTTTCCTTTCCGCCGGAGGTGTGTGTAAATAGTTTAATTTTATAAATTGTACATTTAAGTATATTATTTTGAAAATCAAAAGAATTGCACTTGTATTTACCTAATACGTACGATCAATTTTGATGTGAATGTTATGTGCGAAAATGTTTTACAATGAAATTTCATAAAAACATGGTTTTGGAATTTTAAATTACGTTGAACAATGAGTAATGCATCAAAAATAAATTGAACTGTACCTCCCTATAAGCAACTAATATTATAATTTGTAGAGCGATATTCATTTGAGATGTTCCTTTGATCAATGCTAAAATATGATCTGTAGGAATAAGATGTGCGCCACGAGAAAATTTTGTCTACACTTCTTATCCCTCCTCTGCATCTTTGAACATTTAACTAACTAAAAGCTCAAAGCTCTGCACTAAAGCGGAGCGGAACAACAATCCAATCAAATCATTGTTAAATGGTAATTTTATCTCAACATTACTAATATGACTGCGTTTCAGTAGACGAGTATCCTAAAAGCCCAGCTACTACATAAACTCTATGCAATAATTTTCAGAAGTATCAATGGTGTGCATATACTCTAGTGTTGATGGCTGTGTTTTGGGTCGCAGAATGTATACCGTTAGCGGTCACGTCGTTTTTACCGATTGTCATATTTCCACTAACTGGTATTATGAGCACAAGCGAAACGTGCGCTTGTTATATGAATGTAAGTTGGATAAAGTCACGTAATTACCAGACAAAATGCCGTGCAACATGCTGTTTGACATGTAAAGTGACAATGCGAAACTTCTGTTGCCTCACCTGAAAACGTTGCTTTGTTGCGAAGCGTATCGAATATGTTAAGCGTCATTAGTTGAACCTTAATTACTGTTTAATGAGTACCTACATTTATCCGAGACCGAAGAGTAGGATCGAAGCGGAGTGTTTGATAATAAAAACTAAACCTTAGTTTTGATTTATTAACATGAGTACGGTGTCGCCTCATATAAGTCAGCTTTAATTATACATATACAGTAAAAGCTCCTTATTCGCGCTTCCTTCATTCGCGTTTTCACTATTCGCGGATTAAAAAAATGCGATCCAATTCCTATATTCGCGGCTAGATTTCTCTATTCGCGGATGTAATCGGTACATCGGTACATACATTAAAAAAATTCCAATAGGTATCAAGCCCAATATCCTTTGTAAACGCGTCGTTAATTGGACTAATATTTATATTAAATAAAATATTTCTAATATTTGAAAAATCTCAGTGCAGGTTTAAGAATGGCAAATGAGCTTTGTGATTTTTTTATGAAAACTGATCCGTCTATAGAACAAAGTCTTATTTAAGAGGCAAATTGCTAATGTCACCGCTGAATATCAGTCTGAATTGAAGGAGATTTTAAAAATCGACAAGCAAGAAAAAAATACAAAATTCTTAAAACCATTGCTTAGGCAATGGTTTTAAGAATTTTGTATTTTGTACCTGAAAATAATAATTAATCAAATATGGTCAAAAACTTAAATTAAATTGTTGTTTTTTTATATATTTGTTTTTTATTTTGTCACCTAGGAACGTATCCCCTATAATTATATGATCAAACGAACTTACCAAGTGACGTTCGATCTTAATTGTCCCATTTTCGGCGAAGAGATTTATTATTAACTTGTAGTAGTCCTCGGCTACGCTTCAATCCGCTCGCACATATTTCAGCTCCATAAGAAAGAAAGAGATAGCATAATCCGTACATCGGCCAGGAAGCCTCCTCCTACCCTCATTTAGTTCAGAGAATAGAGAATAACAATAATACCTCCAACATTGACATTTTTGGGTATCCATCTATAAATTTATGGGAAGGGGATGGGAGGGAACTTAAATCTCTTCGCCGAAAATGGGACAATTAAGATCGAACGTCACTTGGTAAGTTCGTTTGATCATATAATTGTTCCATTTTCGGCTTCCGAGATTTATTATTAACTTGTAGGATGTTTAGAGAAAAAACAAAAAAAGGAAATGTTGGAGAACAAATAAAAAATACATAAATCAAATCTTGATTATAAAATTGATCTGTAAACATCAACATAAATCATATTATCAAAATAAAAAAATTAAACCTTAATCTTGTAGAATACAAAAAAAGAAGAAAATAAAAAACCATTACCTAACCAGGTATATCATTAAACAACACATTAACATAGTTAGAATCATCAATAGTAATTAACGACCTGTTATAAAAATTAGCAATGGTTATTGACTGATCTGACCAGCCAGCATTGACACTGATGCCCGCTCGTTGTGCGGCAGAAGTGGTTGCGTGACGAGTACTGTGAGCACTCGCACTATCGTCGTGTCAATAGCTGCAAGAGTGAGTTTTATTCATCATCCAATAGTTTGTGGTGAAGCAGAATCATATGGCTTCCCGCTGGTCAGTATAACCTAATAGATTTATAAACACATATCAAAAATTCAAATTTTTTTATTTTATTCAGACATTTGAAAACTTTTGCTTTGTTTATGACAAAACTTTTGATCCTGGTCACATCTTCGAGTGATTTTACTGAATTTGTTCAATTCGGCGGCTGCCAATGGAGGTAACTCAACATAAAAGCGTTTTTATGTAATTTTAGACTTAAATGTATAATAAATGCATTTTAAATCCATCACAATGTAGTGGCCGAAAACAGAATACCCTATGGCCGAAAACTGAAATTTGGGGCCGATAACTGAAGTTTTAGCGTTTTTCCAGATAAAATTAAAAAATTTTATTTTTCAAATTTTTAATTTTCATTATAATACTGAAGCTTCAAGCACAAAACAGCTTAAAAAAAGAAATTTCATTATATGGGCTTTCCTCTAACATAACAAGTATAACTATATATAGATTGTAACATTTTTTCTGATGTCCTAAAGTTGACAGGAGCACTAAAAGGCCGATATCAGGCACATTGACAGATAGTTAAGCACTATATTTGGATTGCAAGTACTATTATTATGAGGAACCCTTCTTTAAGTAATAATCGATTTAACATAATGTAGAAAGTATTTAACAAACCCAAACAGGTATCATACGGTTGTAAATATTTTGTATACAACTAATGTTTTAAAAGGTTTAGTATAGGTACCTATTTTTAATTTATATGTAGTTTGGTACGCTGGTTTGGTATCGCAGTGTACTAGTTCCTATAGTTGAAAGATTGAAATTTACCTACTGGGACTTTATACTATTCGGCAAGGATGCAAGATATTGCAATATTTGCTGAAGAATGTACCCGCTGCCAGGTGAAACTTTGTCGGACAATAACTTGTCGGAAAATAATAAGATTTCGTTCAAATTAGAGGAAAGATTCCGCAAGAGATACATACTTATAATACAGTGCTCATAAGAGGGATGGCCCACTTTGGATAGTACTAAAATGATGGCGCACCTATTAACACAAAGGGTGAATTATTATTGTTTTTAAGAAGGAATCGTTTTTAAGGTGGTTTACAATTAGGTACTATCATAATCACGGCAATTTATAAATAAACTAATACATCTTTGATTTGTTTTTCAAATTGAATTCAATGTCGTAAACAGAAAAAGAAAAACACGGTTACCAATTCCGGAACTTACACATGGAATACAGCTTGATTTAATTATTATACACTGTCTTTAATGTAAAGGGGGAAAAAATATATTTTATTATTATAATTAATTAATTAATTAATTTTCATAATCTTGTTTTATTGTAAAAACGTTTTATGAGAATATTCCCTTTCAAAGAAATGCAGAGAGGTATTAATTGCATTTTGTCTTTACTCACGAAGCAATTTTCGGCTTTGCCTACCCTTACAATAAATCTACAAGGATATGTAATGGAGTGTAATTCCCAGCGAATATTTTTGCAATTAAAGTCAGTAAATTAAATACATATTTCACATTTCTCTCACTAAACCTAAATTTTTCGAGAAATATTATTTAAGATGTGGGTATGGTAGGTACTCTACCAATTTTTGCTTCTGTATACAACTGCCATACATAGCGCGTATAGTGTCCTAAGCAAAAAATTAATAAATAAATAAATAAATAAATAAATAAAATATATGGCAATGATTACACGTCTTGTCAGTAAAAAAAACTAAGCCTGAAGAATGAATACTGCAAGTATTTTAACCATACAATTTATATGATGATTAGTTGATTACGTTCACCATGATTCCAAGAATAACCGATTATTTCTCATAGTAAGAGGAAGAAGCATGGAAATCAGTTTAAATATGAAGTTTTTTATTTTATTTATTTTAATTTTTAATTTTTTAAATACCTTGATAATTTTTATCACGTGTCTCATTATTTGAATAAAATCAATTATGAGCAAGAAGGCCAAAAATATGTATTGTTTAAACCCATAAAACAGCAAGGGAGGCTGCAATGAGTATCCGTCAAGGGAGGACTTCAAATCGAAAGTAGCACTAAATGCATTTTTGCAGTAGTGCGCATAAGAAATAAAAATTATGAGCCTTCTCGTCACTCTCTGGCAATGCATTAAATAATATCACATCCTGAAATAAAATTCCTTTTGATGAAGTTTTAGCGCAAATTCAAGCTTAATGATAATAACACTCAATACTTGCATGGTATTTTGCAACCAATTCCTTACGTTATAGCAGAGATCGAGAAGTCAAATCAAATAAACATTTTTTTTTTGTATGACCAATTCAATTGCAATCCTTATGCTCCCCATTCTGAAGTGACTTCACACGTTCACAACTATTTTGAATTCAATTTGTTGTGAAACAAATTGGTTCTTAAAAGTTTTGAAACCTACGAAAAAACTTTAAACCTAAGAATTTATTAAATGTGTTTCATCAAACTTTAAGTAACTTAAAGGAAAAGATAGGTACATATACCTCGCTCGTGGTGCTGTCGACGCTCGCTGCCGCAAGCGAACGGCGCGCGGAGGTGGCTCGTATCGGAGCTCGGAGGCACCTCGACGCCGCCGGCACACTCGCCTCACTCCGCAGTCTGGCTGACGCGCGCCGCGTGAGCTCAGCAGTGCTGATGACGTGGCGGTGAGGACTTGGAAGTTTCAATAAGTTGCAGAGGAAAGCTTACTGACGATTGCTCAAAATTCCTGTGTGTGTGTTCCAAAGCTCATGTGAAGACTTGATAAAGTCGCCCAATTTTTCATATCAATTGACATCACAAGAAAGCTTGTGGTTTCGATCTAGATCGTAGTGAGTGTTCGGGACACTGCGTGCACCCGAACACTGCACCGTCAGCAGTTTACGCCATCGTCGGGCCGCGCGTTAGTTATTACCAGTCAGTGCACCACGGGCTGCCCTACGACGCGCTCATTATATCAATTATCAATATCAATATCATATTATCAATATCAATATCATTAATATCATTAAATTATACAGTCCACTAAAATATATCAATTACTATCAATCATCAGTAGGGATAACACCCTACATTTTGGTCCTTCGTGCCTACCGTTTTTTTTGGCGGGACCACGAACTTTGTGTAGTGGTGTGAAACAGTGACAGAACTATTGTGAAATTAGTCGGTGACACCATCAGCATCTATCAGCACCAGCATCATCACCAGTAAGCAGCATATCAAGTAAGAGCTGTCCAATTTTTATCATATTATCATATAAAGAACAAGCAGGATGGCGCAAAAGTCGCAGGGATCAAACAGTAAGACAGACGAAATGCTGCACATGCAAAAAATAAATTTCAAAGCTTTTATGCGCACTGTCAATAATATCAATTTAGAGAACATTGCAGAGAAGTGGGAATTCGAGGATTTGTTATCTCAGTTACAAGACAGGTGGAAAGTTATCGACGCTCAGCATTGGAAAATCCAAGCAGAGCAAGATGACGAGAACGTAGAGTATGAAAAAGCTTTTACTTATCATGAAAATACTTACATCACTTTCAAGAAAAATATAAATTCAAAGCTCTGGTCTGTAAGTCACAGGGAAAAAGTAACACCAAAGGTAGATATACCTATATTTATGGGCAACTATCATCAATGGGTATCATTTAAAGATTTATTTAAGGAAGCCGTTCATTTAAACCCAGCCCTATCAAAAGCACAAAAAATGCAATTTCTTAAAAGCAAAGTAAAAGGTGAGGCAGAGAGATTAATTCAACATCTACCTATAAGCACGGATAACTACGACACATGCTGGGAAATTCTGAATCATCGATATAACAACAAAAAATTGATTTTTTCATCCCATATCAACATGATGATGAATCTACCAACAGCAAATCATCAGTCATTGGTCCACATCAGGAGGATGCATGATGTTACATTAGAAACTTTAAACGCCATAAAAAACCTGGGAGTCGATATCAGCACGTGGGACCCACTCATAGTGCATATATTATCACAGAAGTTAGACGCGGACTCATACTCGGAGTATCTTGACTCATTGAAAGACTCCCGAGCCCTACCAATTTTAAAAGATTTTTTGAATTATCTTGAAACCAAATTCACTGCTTTAGAACAAGGCCGAAAACAGCATAACATATCACAAAGACCTAACTACGCTCAGCAAGATCAGTATGAACAAAACATGACCCCTCGAATCTCTGCAAATTATAATAACAACTATCATAGGAACACCCCATCAAAGCCCTTCATGAAATCATACCACGTATCATCTCCTACATCAGCAAATAAGTGTCCTCTATGCAACTTAGAACACGGATTATTTTATTGCAAAATCTTTTTAAGTATGTCAAATGATGAAAAGTTGAAATTTATTACGAAACATGGTATTTGCAAAAATTGTTTATATTCGCATTTTAATAAACCATGCATATCACAAAAAAGGTGCCGCATATGCACATATGGAGTTCATAACACCTTGTTACACGATGCCTTCACGCGCCAACAATGGCTACCGACTCAGCAAAAAGCAAAACAATTAAGTTCCGATTTAGCAAATAAACAACAAAGCGTGACCAAAGTGTCTCACATATCACAAAAGGATTTATCACTATCACAAATACTATTATCGACTGCAATTATAAAGGTGAGAACACACGACGGGAGTTTTATTAAAATGAGAGCCTTAATCGATCAAGGCTCGCAAATATCAATTATCACGGAACATGGAGCACAAAGCTTAGGTATCAAGAGACAACATTCTCCAGGGATATTTTTCGGCGTTGGAGAAAAGGAAACTAATTGCAAAGGAATGTTTAATATCCATTGTCAATCAATTTACAACGAATTTTCATTTAACACAGACGTCTTTATCATGAATAAGTTAATCAAAAATTTGCCAAAAGGATATATCGTTGTTTTCATCTGTATGGTTACGAAGGCGGTCCATCTGGAAATAGTGTCAGATTTAACCAGCGAAGCTTTTTTATCAGCCCTTCGTAGAATGGCAGCCAGAAAATCGGCTCCTCATCATATTTATAGCGATTGTGGTTCGAACTTTATAAAAGCCAATAGAATCATTCGGGAAGAATATCAGGAATTAGAGAAAGTCTTCAATGATCAGTTTTATCAGGAAATAACAAGCATGAATATCACCTGGCATTTTAATGCACCCTCTTGGCCATCGGCCGGGGGACTGTGGGAAAGAGCAGTACGTAGTCTAAAGTATCATTTGAAAAGAACTATCGGGGAGCAAAAGTTAACTTTTGAAGAATATTCCACTCTATTAGCTCAAATTGAAGCTTGTCTCAATTCACGCCCCTTATGTTCAATATCAGAAGATGTCGAAGATCTTGATTTTCTGACACCGGCCCACTTTTTATCGGGCAGAGCAGACCTAACTATCATCGAAACAGATCATGATGCAAGAACAAGATGGCATCTTATAAACAGATTAAAACAAGATATTTGGAAGAGGTGGAAAACAGAATATTTAAGTCAGTTATCAGCTCGGAGTAAATGGTTCAAGCGACATGAAAATATCAAAATAGGAGACGTGGTGCTAATTAAAGAGGATCAGTTACCAGCAGGAAAGTGGGCGATGGGTCGTGTTACGGAAGTGCATCCAGGACATGACGGAATTATCAGAGTAGTGACATTAAAGACTAAAAATGGATATTTCAAAAGACCAGTAGCAAAACTATCAATATTACCTTTGCAATCAACAAAAGAAGAATCATCAGTATATCAAGAAGAAAAAGAAGATAAAGATTAATCACACTGAAAACAAAATTGCAACGTATCAAACAGCTGTACGTGATGGTAGCAGCGGCAGCGGTTCTGGGAGCATTCATCTGTTGGAGGAGGCGGAGGCGCTTGCGAATCGTGTCTCCCTCCCCCGCCCCGCCCCGGCGACGCAGCAGTGTGTGTGTGAGAGTGTTAGTGATGAGTGCGCGAGTGACCATAGTGTTTATGTCAGTGAAAACAGTGATTAAAAATAGTGTTTAAAAGACAAGTATCAAGAAGAATCATAGGGGACTTTAAGTAAAAGTTTAGAGACTTTACTGAATACATAATCATAAGAGAATAATTTTTGTATAATCAATCACGCTTCTTGTAAATTGCTTTATCTTCATCCCTATTGTTATCATATCATCCCTCATCTCGCCGGCGGGAGCATGTTCGGGACACTGCGTGCACCCGAACACTGCACCGTCAGCAGTTTACGCCATCGTCGGGCCGCGCGTTAGTTATTACCAGTCAGTGCACCACGGGCTGCCCTACGACGCGCTCATTATATCAATTATCAATATCAATATCATATTATCAATATCAATATCATTAATATCATTAAATTATACAGTCCACTAAAATATATCAATTATATCATCTATCAATTATCAGTAGGGATTGTTATCCCTACAAAACTAAACTAGCTCACTGTAGGGTGTTCCCTACAGTGAGCTAGTTTTGCTTTTCCATAATCGCTTTATCTTAATTTCGGGTAAACATGATAGAGTTGTGAATTATGACAGGGCTTGCGCTTAATTTTCTGCTTTAGGACGGGATGCGGGAGCATCAAAAAAGGGTAAATTTCCAGGAAACTAACTTTTGGATTAATCCTTATATAAAGATCGATTTCCAAAGATGGGTTCCCTTCAGTACGCTTAGTCTGACAATTCAGCTGTTGTCTTCAGATCCAATTGCTCTAGCCGCAAACAACGGTGATGGGGTCACGACTGTGACTGTGCTTTGGTTTCGAAACGCGCTTTGTTTTCGGCAGAACGCGTCAGACACACCGGAGACCACTAAAAGGATCATTCATCATGCATTTCCTGTTCAACTTGATCGGAAGAGAAAAAAGAACGGTTAATATCTCGTATTAACTCACGTCATATCTTGCTATTGGTCAATATCGCGTATTGACTCGAAGCTTTAAAAAAACATTTACAGCCTAATATCACGTATTAGATCATGTCATATCTTGTTATTGGTCAATATCCCGTATTGACTCGAAGCTTTATAAAACATTTACCAGATATTTAAATTATCACTATTCGTGGTAGGTAAGTATGAAGAAAAATCTTTTAGAAGGTAGTTAATAGGTAAGTACAAACCTTCACTAAATAATTCACAGTAATGGCGTTTTATAGTCTTTAACTGTGGTCTTTAAAAGGAAATCTGCAGTCTAATATCCCGTATTAGATCATTGACATAATTACTATCCGCGTCTTGCGGGTAAGAATAAAAACATTTTTAAGGTACTCGTATGAACGCAAAACTGCACTACACTAAAAAGTACCGTAAAATAACTCCGTTTACACTTCACAATTTACAATAATGATGTTTTCTTCATATTACATATTTACTTATATATTATGGTATATAGTAGAGTATTATTATACTCTCTATATAGTATTTAATTGTCACTGCACTTGAAGAAATATTATTTTAAAAATTAAAAACTGCTACTATGTGCGGGGTCGTGCGCGCACGAAAAACGAATGAGGGTAGGAGGAGGCTTCCTGGCCGATGTACGGATTATGCTATCTCTTTCTTTCTTATGGAGCTGAAATATGTGCGAGCGGATTGAAGCGTAGCCGAGGACTACTACAAGTTAATAATAAATCTCGGAAGCCGAAAATGGAACAATCCCATATAAATTACCATTCCATATTCACGGTTTCTGTATTCGCGGCATATTTACGGAACGTATCCCCCGCGAATAAAGAGCTTTTACTGTATTCATTTTTTGTTACTTCCTCCAATACTATTCAGGGAAATTTTTATTTCATACTTCGTGAGAAGTTGGACGACAATCTGCTATGTCATATTCATTCGCTGGCTATGTCGCACGACACATGTCCTGTGATATTTGTTTCCTACTTTTTCTTCTATCTCTTGCTTACGCTGAGTGGACTGTTAGCTATATCTGTTGATTTCAGTATACTTAAAAACTTAATTTCAACATTAATTTATTTAATTTCAGGATACAATCATGATGTTTTTAGGAAGTATGTGGCTAGCATACGCTGTAGAGCAGTCAGGCTTACATATGAGACTTGCTCTCTGTGCAATCCGATCTGTTGGTTATTCCCACTACAAGTAAGTTATACCCTCCATAATAAAGAGTACTCTTCATATACACTATTTGAAATAAATAGGTACTTTCAATTTGCATTTAAAATTGAGAATGCCTGTCCTTCAACTTCGCTCGCATTATTTTTACATATTTTCCTAATCATTGCATTTCTTATTACAGATTGTTATTTGCGATGTCATTCGTCACCATGTTTATTTCCATGTGGATTACAAACACAGCAGCTGCCACCATGATGGTTCCAATTAACTTTGCTTTATTGAAAGTATTTGAAGATGTAAGTGATACATTCCATCTTTATTTGTATGTTAATAAAATGATTATAAAGTTAAATAATAAAAGCAGGCAAATAATAATAAAAATTAGATGAATAAAGTCAGGCAAATAATTTTGTAAGCTTTAAGCCAAGTATTCACTAAGCAACAATTGAGGTGCAACACGTGATGCTCATCATGTTTGGTATCGATGCTCAATAGTGCGTGACGTTGACAGATATCGCATTGATTCTTTATTTACTCGAATGTACTTATTGTACGAGTATGTAAGATCACAGTATCAGCATAAGGATATATCTCGTGCTCATACCACTAGTACAACCCAGCAGGAGCATGCAGAAATGCTCCTTTTAATAATCAAAAGTTTCGCGTTATTGCTCTACATGTTGGACTAAGTGTTGAGCAGCATGTTGCAAGGCACTTGTTGCGTAGTGAATACATGGCTTAAATAATTCTTATTCACTTGCAGCAAAATTTGCTACAAATCTATGAAACTGGTGCGGGCGGTGAAAATGTTGCATCCGACATAACCACTTGTTACTTTTGTGCGGCTGCGTTTTCTGCTACTATTGGTAATCTTAATTCTGAAGCCTGGTTCATACTAATACTCGTAGTAGACTTCCACCACAAAATAAATATTTGCCGAAAGCATTGATACTTCAGCATGTGTTATTCATTATTTATCAGAACCCAAACTGCCTATATCTGCCTGCCTATAACTGCCTGCCTGCCTATAACTAGGCATTAAGGCGTTTGTGCCATAATTCGTATTCGATTCGTATTTGTATATTCGTAATAATTTCCAGTGATCTGGGATCTTTCAAAACTCCAGTCTCTAGCTAGCTGCATCCAGCCCAATCATATATTTGTAAGAAAAAATCTCATAAAACAAGGAAATATATATATTAGTCAAATTTCTCTCTTGGCTCGTCATTCCTGAATGGTCATGGCCTTTGAATGTAAATGTAAGCGCGTTGAAAACGCACTACCTGTTAAGCCTAATATCGAAGAAGGTGCAAAAAAGTATAACATAATCTTGCTTGGATTTCAGGTGGCATCGGAACTCTGGTTGGTACAGCCACTAATTTTGTGTTTAAAGGATTATTTTCAAAGTAAGTTTTCTAGCTTTCAAGCTGGAGAGCTGGATAGAATTATTGAGATGCTTGATAAAATTTTTAGAACTTTAGTTTGGCCGAAGATAATTTTATCTCTTGTCAGTGGATAAAATCGGGGATAAAATTTTATCTCTTGCCCATGCGCACTCTGCAGAAGAGAAGCGTGATAAAAAAACTGGGAACCCCTGCTCTACACCGTTAGCGAACATGGAAAGATTTATACACGTTTGTAATAGAACTAGGGCGGTAGAGCAGGTATCCATTTAATATTTTAAAGGTTTCAGGCCACTAATGGGTGCTACAGCTCACCGCGGGTTTTTTCTTGTACTTATTTATTTTACAGGATATACCCAAACGCACCGGAGTATCTATCATTTCCGAACTTTGCTGCTTTTGCCATACCATACATGTTGTTAATGGAAATATGTGTATATTTATATCTCATCGTGGTATACTTTGGTTTCTTAAGGTAAGGACGATTACCTTATTACATATAACAAATCATTATTATACTATGCATTAACACCCTTCAATACAATCGAGTACGCGGCTCCGGTAACAATAAAGGTATTTTGTATGTATGATTAATACTCGTATAAGGAAGGATAAAAACAAGTTTTTCCATTTTTCAGACCTCACAGTGTTGCAGCTAAGAATTCTAAAATGTCCACTGAAGGCATAGAAGCAGCAAAGAAAGCAGTTGAAGAAAGGTGGAAAGTTTTGGGCCGCATTACAATTTGGGAAATAGTAAGCGTTTAAAAATACGTCTTCAGAAACAATCAAAGACCATTCCGAACCAGTGGTAGATTCATTTGACGATTCGAAAGCATTTTGTAAAAGTTTATTTGAATAAAAAAATATTCTATTCTATTCTAAAATATATAAAAGGCAAAGGTGACTGATTGACTGACTGACTGACTGACTGACTGACTAACTGACTGATCTATCAACGCACAGCCTTAACCACTGGATGGATCGGGCTGAAATTTGGCATCCAGACAGCTATTATGACGTAGGCATCCGCTAAGAAAGGATTTTTGAAATTCAACCCAACAACGTGGACGAAGTCGCGAGCAAAAGCTAGTTCTAAAATAAAACCGGCCAAGCGCAAGGCGGACTTCCACTCGAAGGGTTCCGTAACATCGTATCAGCGACTATTAAGATCGCAAAAAAGCCAATAAAACCCCCACAATGCCCCACATTTCTCGCAGGGAAGCTCCCTTTTATATTATTTTTTTACTTGTTATAGCGGCAACAGAAATAGGTATTCTGTAAAAAATTCAACTCTATCTATCACAGATCATGAGATACAGCCCCCTGACAGACAGACGGACGGACGGACAGACGGATAGCGGAGGCTTAGTAATAGGTTCCCGTTGGTTATTTTTGTCAAACATGTGCGCTTAGAATTGCTTTTTTTACAGCTTGTCATCGTTTTGTTTAGCATCGCGATATTGCTGTTTTTCAGCCGATCTCCACAAATATTCACCGGCTGGGGCGATGTTATTCCGGAATATTTTAATATTAAGGACAAGAAATTGTAAGTCTAATGTATTAGAAATTTTTGTATATGCTAATGTAAAAATTGAATTTACAAAATTGGGTATGGTATGGTATGCGATTTTCCGTAACAACATTATAATTTTTAATTTTTTTTTCTTGTTTCCTTAACAATAAATTTTCTTTTACCATCTGGAAAGCAATCTTCGCTTATTTAATATCAAAATCTAGTTTTAATAACAATAAAATAATTAATAAATTTTTTTGGTTACAGCGTAAAAGATTCGGCGGCAGCAACACTGATTGTATTTTCCATGATACTATTGCCTTCATCGTTGATATTTTTCGACAATTTTAAAGCTAAATGTAATTTCTATTCCCTTTTATTAGAAATAAAGTAAAGAATAGGCAGAGATAATAAGATTAAAGTTTTGCGTTTTTGTTTTCAGATCACGGTGATTTGCCTGATAAAAGTATACAATCAGTTATTGATTGGCAGAAAATGAATGAAGTCATGCCCTACAGTTTTATGTTTCTCTTAGGTACTTTGTTACTTATTTTGGGAATTTTCACAGAAAACTGCATACTTAAGTAATTTTTCATAAATAAGGATTTATTTTTTCATAATTTATGACCGCCATCGCAGTCTACAGCACTGACGCAATGTCTATCGCAATGTCTGACGCAGTGTCTATCAGTCTTCTATTAGATATACTTTGGAACTTCACAACCTTGTGTCCTTGTGTTGTGTCACCGTTCTACCACATAACTCCAAAAAATTTTGAGTGATGGCACTCTTACGTGTCTGAAATGCAACCTACTCGCACGGAACGCTTTAGTTCAACGTTTTTGAAACGAACCTCTAACATGTGGAACGCACTTCCAGTGTCTGTATTTCTGGTCACGTATAATTTGAGTACCTTAAAGACAAAAGTGAAAAGGCATTTTCTAGGCAAGCGCGCTACAACCTAGACCTCATCATTAATTGTCAAGCGCAAACCTATCTCGGAATAAAAAAAATAATAAAGCTTTATAATGTGTTGTCTGGGTTGAGAATTATCCTCACGATACAGTGAATGAATATTAATAATGTATAATTTACCAGGTGGTGGATTTGCTCTTTCGGAAGCGGCAAAGAAAGAGTACACGGATTTGAATGGGAAAATCGGAAATATACTGAAAAATTTCAGAAAATTGCCGAATAAGTTAATAATCCTCTTAGTGATTGTATTCACCATCTTCACGACGAACTTTGCGTCTAACGTGGCTGTTTGTAATGTCTTTGCCCCTATTGTTATGCAACTGGTTAGTACATTAAAGAACGATAAAAACATTGAAAATGAGAAAATATTTCAGCTTCAATAATATAATCGGTTATTTTATTACAACAGGCAAAGGAAATAAATCAAAATCCTCTGTGGTACAATATCGCAGCGGGCTTTTCTTCTTCGTATGCATTTTGTTTGCCAGTGGGTACACCTGGTAACCTAGTGGTACAAAGTGCCGCAAATATACCAACACCCAAAATGGTTTGTTTTATATTCCATTTAATATTTAATATAGTCCAACTGTTCGCTCGCTGTTCGTTAAATTTTAAAGAGTATCATTACACTAGGTGCTGCCCGCGCCTTCGTTCGCTTGAATTGAGGTTTATCTTATGAGTATTTTAATTATCTCTTATTTTATTGGGATAAAAAGCTTGTGTTATTCCAGACTATAATCTATCTCTGTCCATCCATCCATCTATCTATAGAGCCATCCAAAATTTCACATTTATAATATTAGTATTTAGGATAGGATTATATTTTACGTTGCAAAAAGCCACGAATTTCATGTGAAAATATCATGAAAATCGGTTCAACTATTTTCGAAGAATAGCACGGACAAAAGACATAAGAATTTCTCAGAAACTTTACATAATAATGGGGCTTAGATTTAAATTAATCAACACATGTCTTTCAGATCAAAGCAGGCATTGGACCAACGTTGACGACTATAATTATAACTTGGTTTTTTGTTTGTTTTTGGGCGCCAGTGGTTTGGCCAGATTTAAAATCATTGCCAAACTGGATAGAATGAAACATATTATTCGTAAATAATTTAATGTACTATTTAGCGAATAAAACTAAGCAGATTCCGTATTAAAGCATATGGAGGAAAAATGTTTTTCTTTTATGGACTTTCCGCACTTCTATCACGTAGAGGTATCACGTAGGCGCCATAACATTTATCACGTAGTGAGTTATATGCACTCTGATGTGGTGTGGAAGAACTTCTTGATATAATGTGATAAAAACATTTCATTTGCATCCAGAAATACTAGCACGTATTTGCATCTTAAATTAAAGAATGAATGAATGCTATTTAATTATTTACTGTACTATGGTACGGAATGAATTAATACTGTTTAATAATTATTATACTATTACGATTTACGGTATGGGTCCGAGGGTAAATAAAATTGCCCTAGGATACAATGGGTCGACCCACTGGGGAATATATATTTTTTCCATTCACGGGTTTTTGATTTTGTTTTCAAAACTCTATTTAGCAGTATCGTTTTATACTCAACCAATTGGGTTGATCGGGACGGAACCAATGATTTTTTGCATTTAGGGTAGGGCAGAAACGGAGTGATTTTATTCTCTTGGGGCATTTAGGGTGAGAATAGTCTTTCAGATGGACTGATATACATTTTTTTCTTATACTTATTTTGGTTTGGTCGTCTAAAGTTTAACTACCAATTCATATAAAGCTCTGTCATGCGTGATGAATTAAAGACTTCATCACGCATGACAGAGCTTTCGACGTTACCGGCTCCTGGACCTAGTGACAATTGCCATCTTGATGAGATGGCCCTAAGCTTTAAGCTCAAACTGTTAAGTGAAAGGAAACACAGAATAATAGAAACAAATATATTAATATAGAACATAACTAATTTACTATATGCTAGCTTATGTAGTTAACTGCACCGAAATACATTACTTGTTCAACGAATGTTCTAATTTTATTATAACGTAGGTACCAAAGTTTTAAAATGTAACTTACAATCAAACTTATTGTAATACTTGGGTCCCTATGTATGTTCTTATACCTTCTTAAATGGTAAATATTATGTATCATTGTCTAAATCGGGTCTTAAGCAATAAAACAATATTAAATAATGGTACTAATAAAGAAAAATAAATTATTTGTAGTAAGAACTTCTCGTACTTGGCTGAGCTTCACGATGTCAGTAATTCTGCTGAGTACAGCCTACGATATAATAGATATTCTGTTTCAGTGAAGGTATAGGTACTATGTTAACGCTAATATGATATTTCTATCAAAGATTATGTATTAATAGCATTAAAATTATTATCTACTAGCGGACGCCCGCGACTTCGTCCGCGTCAATTTCTATTATTATGATCGCGATTAAGAAGTTTTTAAAAGATTTTAAATATGGATAATTTTCCCCGTTTTTGCGACATTTTTCACCGATGCTTCGCTTTTTGTTTGACTGATGTAATGACGTGGAAACTGATGCATTTTATCTCGCGTGCCGAAACTAATACAAAAGAAAAACGCGACATTAAACTCCTCCAACTATGTATTCTGTGCTCCAACGCACACACGCACATTGTTTTGATAGATATGATCTTTGACGTTAGGAACACACCTACATTGCTTAGACAACAGTGAGTGCTTGTAATTTAATATGAACTTTATACCATAGCAATAAAGCTCAAATTGACTACGTTTTAGTTTCAAATCATTTGTATGGGAAAAAGAAAAGGGCTATTTTTAGGGTTTTTCAAGCAATAATTCTAATTTTTCTCGCCGTAAAAACCATCCTTGAACTTCAACGAACATTTTAAAAAAAGATTTGGCCAAATTGGTCCAGGCGTTGTTGAGTTATGCGCTTACCAACACATTTTGCGATTCATTTTTATATTATAGATTGGGTCCACAACTGATATTTTCGCAGAGAACCACCTTTGAATGTAAAAGTAGCAAAACGGCAAATAATATGAAAGACGAGATAAGTGAAAAGAGAACTCTCTGTCGCACATCCAGACTCAAATGGCAGTGACGTCAATGTCTGTTCTCTATCTCGTTCTCGTATCTTTTAACATGAACATCACTAAAAACCGATTTTTATTTATTTAATAGCAAGATAGTCCTTGACTGCGATCTCACTTGATGGTAACTGACGATGCAGTCTAAGATGGTAGCGGACTAACTTGGAAGGGGTATGGCAGTGTAAATTCAATCCGTTAGGTGCCCCTAATCTGTTTCTTCACGCCATTGCATCGTGCCGGAACGCTAAATCGCTTGGCGGCACGTCTTTGACGGTAGACTGGTAACTAGCTACGACCAAAGCTTCCCACTAGACAATTCAAAAGACTTACTAATTTTCATGTGGATTTACGAATTTCTATTTTAGATAGTACCTACTGAGTAATCATAACGCAACCTTCTAACGTTTGATTAAAATAAACAAGAAAATTAAATTAACTTAAGTTAGTAAAAAAAAGTAGTTTTAAACATTGTTACCCGACTACGCAAAAGTTGAATACAATATGTATCATATTAATATTGTTCGTGTAAATTATTAATGTAGCATATGTCACCTGGACTATAATAAGAAATCGATTGATATCGTTCATCAAAATCGGCTCAGTAGTTTAGGTGCTACGGTCAGACATGCACTTCTTCTAAATATATTAAAGGAAAAGCTGACTAACTGATCTATCAACGCAGAGGTCAAACCACTGGAGGGATTGAGCTGAGGCATATAAATAGCTATTATGACATATAGGTATCCGCTAAAAAAAGGATTTTTGAAAATTCAACCTCTAACGGCGTAAAATAGGGGGTTCGCAAAAATCGAACTTAACGTGAGCGAAGCCGCAAGCAAAAGCTAGTTACATACCTATACTATTGGCTTTGCATTTATCGAGCTAAGTTACGAGATCGAAATCGGCGAAAAGATTATTCGTGAACCCACCCTAAATAGATGATGTCTTTTTAGGCTACGATTAGTCAGCACCAGTAGTAGTTTCCACACTTTCAGAACCGCCAGTAACAACTACATAGCTTTTTATACCAACACTCTTATCAAACCAAATGATCGGCCCCCAGATACATATCCCGAGAAATAATACAAGGATACAAATGATCACGCTTCCGATTGCATACTTAATCTGAAACAAGAATAATAGAATACGATACTTTATTCGCATAAAAAAAATCTCAATATATACATATGGGTTCTTTGCGCCTTTAAGTCTCATGACTTGTTGAATTAAAACTGTTATTCAACACATACTAACATAAACTATAGTCTATGAAAATAAAATTACCCTTAGTAAATATTACCCTTAGTAAATATTAGGGTGCAATATTAGTATGGTTCAAGACCGAGTCGAAAGACTTCCCATCTCGCAACTTGGGGGAACATTAACTAGCAGTGTTGATGAGTTTGTTCTGGTATTTAGTAACCAAGTGTTTGCTATTTCTGAATTGAATAACTTCTGAATATCCTCGGCTTAGGCCCCTATCCCACTGGCGTTATGCGAGCGTTAGCGTTTCTTAAACGTCTGCGCAGCGCCAACGTCGCGTTGACGCGACGTCAACGTTGCGCACTCGCTGAACGCAACGTCAAAGTCACGCACATGGACGGCGTGATTTTACTTGTTGTCAAAAACGCAACGTTAACATTGCGTTGACGCGAAGTTGACGTTGCGAAGCCTTTGTGCTATTCCAGACCATAATCTACCTATGTGCCAAATTGTGATTTATTTTCCTTATGCTACGTGCACTGCATTGAATTTTGTTTGGTAAACACATAAAATATTTCACTGCGATGCGTTTAAGTCAACTACAGTAGAATTACTCGTATATTATCCATTTGTTCAATTTTGCAGACGGCTTGCAGTCAAAATGAAGTCCGTTTGTATTAAAATTAGATACTTATACTGAGACCATGCTTTGTGTATAGAACCTGCTTTGAATTAGCTTTGATTTAAGATAGAATTAAAACGAGACAAATGTATTCTGACATCTGTCTCTGATCTTAACTCTGTCTTGAGTTTAAGCGGAGTGAGAGTGTCTTCTATAGATTTCAACCTGAAACTTACCATTTCTTTTATGGGCACTTTGCCAGTAAAATGACAAAAATAGGCTGGGGTGTAAAGGAAGGGGGCTGCAAACCCAAAAGAGCTCCCTATCCCAACAGCTATCGCCGCTAAATAATAGTTGTTCATCCAAGGGTTTGCTGGAGCTTCTTCTTCACCTTCCCGTAAGGTTGTGATTTTTGTAGCCTAAAATAAGATACATAATATCAATATCTAGTTAATATCTTCTATATCCCATAAAGCAGTGGCATCAGTGCCTAACTGACTTACTAACTTATTAACAGAACACACTCGAGAATAGAAAAACATTTTTTGAGTACCCTAAATTTAGACTTAGGCAGACAAAGCACAGCCTAATTCGGTGGACTTATGTTTTTTCAGTCTTGGATGCGCTGCGGTGCGGTACATCTAACAGGGGTTTTTTATGATTCACACTTAGTTTATCCTCTTTTGTTTTGAATAAAGAATTTTGCTTTAAATAGGGACCAACTCACTACAGTCGTAATTTGGCAACCAGAGTATTATTTTTTTGTGTGAGCGGCACATTTGTAGATTTTAGCAAAATAAGTTTGTTTTTCTTTGAAAATTAACAATTAAGAAATTGTGAATTTCCAAAATGCCCTAGAAGGGAATCGAACCTAAGATCTGCCACATATAGAGCCACAGCACTCACTGCTGTGACGGAAATGTCAACATAATATACGTACCATGTGCAAAACTAGCGGCATGAGCGTACACACTGCAGCCACACTAGACATCAAATTTGGAAGTAAGACAGCTATAATACAAATAACCAGAACAGCAGAATTCCAATTCATTTCAATTAATCCTTTTGCGTGTTTAGTTATCATTTCGTTAGCCTTACTAGCTCTAATCGCAGTATTCAGTGCTATTCCACCGCCTGAAATTTTAAAGACCTTCATTTAGATGACGGGCGCAATTTCACTCATGTCAGTTTATTTTAAATCCCTTAGAGTTTAGACACTCTTTGATTTCCTTGGATTCAAAGTAACCGCTCCTGCTATTATCAATGTATACCTGTCCGAGAAAATTCCATTGAAATCAGTTCAGCAGTTCCAAAGATTAATCTGTACAAACAGACTGATAAAATTATTAAAAACAATTACGTTTAGGTAAAGATGTTGTTCAAGAATAATATGATCTTATAAAAGGCAGATTTTTTGAAATCACAGGAAACATAAAATTTTATTTATTTAAGAATAAACTTGTGTATAATACTAATGGTTCGCTCCAAACTGAAACCTCGCGGTATCCCATAATTCCCAAAAGATATCTATTATCTTTTAACATTAGACGCAATAAAAATAATAATAGTTGACGCAAAACTGTTTTACCGATACAGCGCACAACACTTCGAAACACTTTTATTAAAAATACAAATTCAGTATATGAACCGAGCATCACTAAGAGATAGCAAGTTGCAAGGTCCTAGGGGCCCCATCTAGTGACTGAATAGTAAAACAATTCTAAATAATCTATTAGCATTAAAAATTAAATAATTTCGTTTCTTTACAATATTTATCTAATTTTAATATTTGTTGTTCAATTACTAGATATACTGAATTTTCAACCAAATTTCACGTTCTAATATATTCAGTAATTCTTGACATATGGCTCAAATTAAAATCTCCACTTTGAAAGCCCCCCATTTTGTCAATTTTAAGGGACAAATTAAGAAAAATATATTTTTGTACTCTGTTCAAAGTCGTCTTTAAAAAGATATATCGCAAGTCTATGTAACGCAACAAAAAAAATTTTACTTCACACACGCTTCTATGAGAGCCCCCCTGAAATAAAGCTTTTTATATTTTTTTATGCAATATTCGGCTGAAGGCCATCAGTTTACATATTATATTTATATAGAAGTAATTACGTTCAGTAATTCAGAAGTTAAAAGGCTCTGACAGACAGTCGGACAGACGGACGGACGGACGGACAAGTGCAAATTCACTCAAGTAGACTCAGAGAACTCGCTTCGCTCGTTCAATAAGTTGATACTCGTATCGATGGTTTTGGAAACTCACCGGATTATAATTATTATCCCACAAAAGGCAAGAGCAACTTTAGTAAAATTAAATCGAGAAGTACAATTTTGAAAATATTACAAACTAACTTACCAATTAAGATTATGTAACCGTAATTTGTGTTTTTATCCACATATCGCCACCACATTACTGGTGAATCCGGTTTTAAAACATCACCAATATCCGATTTAACTGCAATAGGAATATGTGGAAAAATATAATTCATGTAAGGTATAATTATTTTCAAACCACACCATCCGTATCGTATGAAAATATTGATTTATGGAATAAAAATACGTCCCCATAAAAGAAAAAGCATTCTTTTTTGAGGTTTTATTCGAATTACTTTTTTTTCTATGGTGAGAAATTGTGTGTAAACATAACATTTTCTGGTTTTTATTTTTATTTAATTTAAAACTTTAGCCCAAGCACGAACATTTTAACTTTCAAATAGTAAAGGTGAAGTTAACGTCAGCAAGTTTTGTATGAAAATGACAGGGGCGCTCATGCTACCACTACTGGTGGTACGTTATAATCGCAACCCTTAGTCGTGTTTTGCTGACGTCCGTGAAAATCGCCCTTAAGAATAATTTCAACACGTCACTTACCCCTAGCAGTCAAATAGTTCGTAAACAAAAATGTTTTCGGTAAAATGTGCAGTCCAACGACAAACATTGCAGCAACTGTAGCATCCTTTATCCTGCGAAATGTAAATAACAATAAATCGTCTAATGAATTTAAGTATTCGATTATCATCATGGAAGATAGAATTTACAGCTGTTGTTTATTGGACACTTCCCGTAGTATGCCACAGAGTAACTAAGATAAAAATAAAATTATGAAATAAAATGAAAGACCTATTGCTTGGGCCGATTTCATCAACGTAAAATAGGTCTTATCCGAGGTTAAATTTAATATTTTGATAGTATTTTCAATATAAAAACTGAGAAGAAAAAGAAAAAGCACTAGGAGAGCTTTGAGCTTATTGAAACTCTTGCAGTTTGAAAGAATAATGAGGCGAGTTATTTATGAAGTAATCAGCTGAAGCCCGAATTTTCTTCCCCGTGGACTTGGATTTCGTTAGGACTCCTTGATGTTTCGGGTTAAAAAGTATCGTATTTGCTCCTTCAGGGTTTACTTGACCAATTTTGTTGAAATCGATTGAGAACCTGAAAAGCTAAAAGACAGACAGACATAGAAATAATATTAGTATTATATGGATTACTTACAGTGGTACTTCTGGGACGACTTTTTCAAAACCCGACCATCCCATGTTCAACCAATCACTCCACCGGAACATGCACACCGCCAAATAACCGAAATAAAAGAAGATGCACCACTGAAAACGTTGACAGCTCGACTTAAGTAGGTTATATAAGTTGTTATTATGTAGGTAAATACTTTTAAGACAAGTTCATTAACTAAAGTAAAGACTACTCTTAGGCACGGTTGCTTTAACAATTTTTAACAGACACGTATTCGTTAAACATTGCGTTACAGAATAAAATGGCAAAGAAAACCATTTTAACGAATGTATGTAACGATAACAAACGGTTTGAAACAACCGAGCCTTAGTCAATCTGCTGAAATACTCTTAAAAGAACCTAATACAGACATAATAAGTTACATAATAATTATTTAACTTATGTAATACGCAGATTCCGAAAACGAAAGAAACGGAGTTGAGAAATAGCAGTTGGGCCGTGAATATTCACTAGGCGATTTTTGTACTGAAGCGTAAAGTCAAGAATATCTAATAATACGTGATATATAAGTTTTGAATATAATGTACAATATAAAATAATGTTGAAAAATACCATTTGATATGTGCTTAGACCAGGTTTTATCGCTTTGTTTTGTTCTAACAGCATATTTCTCATTTGTGTCATACTATTACCACTCATTGGTTTACGAACAACACTGTAAATAATAATTAAAATTATGACTTTAGCTGCATCCCATTTACAAGCGACCTCCGCAAACAGGCCAAGAGGCGCAAATATGAAAATCTTGATGGTAGTTTCGTATTTGTGCCTTTTGGGGTGGATACCTTGGGGCCGTGGGGCCCGGGGGCTCGAGTTCTTTTTGAAGAGCTATGTAAAAAGGTCATCAGCTATGTCAAAAGGGGATTCAAGAGCTGGTAGCTACCTTGGCTAAAGAATTAGTTTGGCCATTCAAAGGGGCAATGCTGCCAGCATCTTGGGTACATACTATGCCGCGCTGCGGTGATATCGATGAGGTTTTAGGTTTATATTGGTTTTAATTTTAGAAATAGTTTTATATTTGTAATAATAGTTTAGTCGAAGTGATTACACAGTTATTTCTTAATTAATGATATTTTTAAGATTTATAAATTCTAGACAATTATTATTATTATTTGAACTGCAAGCCTTCTGAAAAATTGCAGTTGCAAAAATGCTGTTTTATTGCTGTTAACGTAGCAGTAGACTGAAAGGGCAGTCTGTTGTCCCAGAACTGCATGCGATGTGTAAATAGAAACTCTCCGAAAACAGCAATCTATCATATCAGTCGGCAGTTACAATTACAGGAAGTACAGTGTTAGCAGTAGAGTCCCACTAGAGTCATACTGGATACAGGTGGCGCAAGACCGAGACCTGTGAAAATAGTATGTAGCTTAACTCGGTAAAGAACTGGACATGCCATGACGCGAATCGAAGTTACACTATATTTTTTATTACATCTATTAATTATTAAAGAAAATAATTACAAATTTATTAGCAGCATATGGTAGATGAAATTGAATATAAACATGAAGAAAGCCAACGGAAACACAAAACAGGTATATTGCAAATAGTTGAATATATCCGGGAACTCTTCGCCTGCAGGTGGATGTCTAAAATAAAAAGCAATTATAAGGGCGCCTTCAATTTATGAGTTTCTTGACGGCCTGCTGCGGTGCCGAAGCGGTGCGTTAGTCGTACTGCACACGGACGTTCGTTTTTTTCATACAAAGCGCTCGGTGCCGTTGCCGTCTTGTTATCGAGCGATCGCGGTACCGGCACCGCGCTATAGCCGCACCGCGCGCTTTTTATGAAAAAAAAACGAACGTCCGTGCGCAGTACGACTAACGCACCGCTTCGGCACCGCAGCAGGCCGTCAAGAAACGCATAAATTGAAGGCGCCCTAAGTTAGCTATTACAGCTTCACAACATTCAGTATAAAATTATTTTATTATTAATTATTTATTTATTTATACAACTTTATTGCATGAAAAAAAGAACAAAATATATAAGCAAATAAACAGTGTAACACAAAAAGTGAGGTAAATTATACACGTACCTACTCCAAATAGCGCGCATAGCCAACGTAGCAAATGATGCGTGTAAAATAGCAACACTTCCTGCAAGATAAATAGTAATTATCATTATAGATAGGTACACTACACAATTTCTACTTCATTTTGTCGAATAATGGGGGGAATAATGGGAAGTAGGGCATTTTCCTAGGTTTGGATGACGCAACTATATTTTGTTACTAAACTTTTTGTTAGATACTTTGAAGTTTGTTACAAACACTCTGTGTCAAACTAGAAACTTGACAGCAATAAAAAGTGACCTCCTACTCAAGCCGTAGATACTCAAGCCGTTCTTATGAATTCAATTTTTCATATAGACCTTAAAAGTTTGAAGCCCAACGGCTACAGAACTGAAAACTGAAAGGTCGCAGGTTCGAGCCCCGCCCGTTGCACAATTGTCGTACCCACTTCTACCACCAGCTTTCCGCTTATTTGGAGGGGAGAGGAGAATATAAGTCAAGTTCAGCTAGGCTATTATTCTTTAAAAAAATTATGCTTACCTATAGAAGAAGCAGTTTGTACAGAGCATAGAACAATATGACGCATCACATCATAGTTTGGCTCGGTAGCTCTGTATCTAGCTGTAGAGGACTAAAATAAAATTGCACATGATTAAGGAATATTTTTTCCTGTGATTGTGTTGTGTTATCGGTAATTATTTTGTATTAATTGTGTATGTATTGTGTTATAAGATTATAATGGGGCTGACATGTGCTAAGGCATAAAAGCCCCTAAACAAATAAAGAAAAAATAAAATGATTAAGGAATGTTGACTTAAGACGATAAATAGAAGAGCATCCAGACTTCATTGAGAGAGCTTCATAAGTTTGCTTAGCGTTAATGTCATAAAATCTTCTATATTATAAAAGCGAAAGTTTCTATGTGTACCTATGTATAAAGTTACTAATTTACGCCACCACGAGTGAACCAATTTGGCTGAAATTTGGAATGGAGGCAGCTCATACCCAGGATAAATAGATAGGCTACATTTAATCCCGGAAAATTAGAGTTTTCGCGGGAATTAATCCACGCGGATGCGGGCATCGTCTAATACAAAATATATGTAAACTGAATGTTTAAATTAATTACCTGTAAATTCTCGTAAGCCGGTGTTAAAAACTGAGTGATAGTTGAAGTCACAATTAGTTTGTTACTAAGCATTGACATGAAGAAAGCAGCAGAGCTAGCTTTAAATATTATTCTGAAAAATTATTAATAGATATTTTTATTTTTAATCGACTTCAAAAAAGGAGGAGGTTCTCAATTCCTCGGATTTTTTAATGTATGTTCCCCGATTACTCGAAGACGCCTGGACCGATTTGGAAAATCCTTTTTTTGTTTAAAAGGGTATACATTCCAGGTCCCATAGTCATCAGGTCAGGATCTGATGATGGGTTCCTAGAGAAATAGAGGCAACTCTTCAAATTTTATAGGCACAATTGATATACTTTGTAGTGGCATTTTAAGTCGATTTTGTAAAGAATTTTTACTTTTAAATTATTAAAAGATCATTAGCCATATTTTATATGACTCAGAGCGTATGGGGTCAAGAACCCAACTCTATTAAGCGTAGGCACACCAAGTTTATGCTCGTTGGATTCGTCTTGAATAGTAGTTGGTATCTCATCGAGTCGCGAAACTGAAGTGGCATTGGTCGGGGCATAAAGTTCGAACAACTGATGATCGTTGGGGTCCTAAGGTGCTGGAGGAAGGACCTCGCATTGGAAAGCGCAGTATTGGTAGAACCCCCACTAGGTAGACCAACGAGATTAGATGAGTCCCGGGAAGCCGCTTGACTCAGGCAGAAGACCGAGACATGTGGAAGTTACAGCAGACCTATGTCTTAGAAAAGACGGTGATTGGACTAAAGCAGTGTTAGAACTCAAGCTATGACAAAAAAAGGGATAATATGACAATTTGGACATGTTTTATTCATACCTTTTACCAGAAAACTGACAGCTATCTCCCGAACACAGCAACCATAATATTATGCGTCGGTCTGCACCGCAACTGTTCAATAACAGATGTATCATACCAGCCAAAATGAACAGGGCCACATTATCCTGTAATAAAATAGTTAAGGGATTACAACACACTGTGTGTCGATTGTCTAAAAATGATTGCATCAGTGTAGCGATCATATTTCACTTACGTCAAAATAACATACGCAAGTATCAACAGTGGACATGACTCCCGCCATAGGAAGCAGAAACAAAGGAATGAATCCAACCACAGGAACGTTTACTGGTTGCAGCAAAAAGAACCAAGCCATCCAAAACCAAAGACATACCGCAGTGATGTCGGGCTGTAAATAAATAACGATTTTTCCCTCGCTTGCTCAAAAAATGTGCATTTGTTGCCTAACCAAAAGTGTTTGAGTTTAGAACACTGCGACATAATATTTTTTTTTTTATGGAAACATGCATACATACATTATTATTAAAGATTATTTATGATTAATTAAAGGCCGCAGGTTCGATCCATAGCATTATTGTCTTGTTACCTTCTTTTAACACAAGCTTCCTGCTTATTTGGAGAGGAAGAACCATTTTTTTGGTTCTTTTTTTGGTGCGTCTGAGAAGAGGAGAACGTACGAAAAAAAGAACGCGTGGAAAACTGATCTTCTGTGAATAGGGTAAGACCTTTATGAGGAAGGACAAATCGGGACACGCATTAATAATTATTAAAAATCTTAAGTTCATCTTCACTATAATTTTAATACCACCATACGCTATGTGAAGAGATAAAATCATGCAAAAAAGTCCAACCTCGTCACAGAAAAGTTCTACATAGACATTAGGTTGAATGGTTATTTTACGTAACTAGGAGGTACTAGGTAATCATACCCTTCCTTTTGACGGTTGCCACGATAAAAGGGCTATCGGCACTAAGACTCCAATTATGCCTCTAAAATGTACCGTTAAGATATTCTTTATCCTCGGTAAAGGGTTTTTTACAGGTGTCCGTGGATCTTTTCTTCGGCTACAAAGTAACTTGAATTTAGAAGATGGTTTGACACAGCAAACAATATTCTGTCTACAAACAACTTATAAGAATAAAATTAAGGAAAAATGAAGAGGTCATATCAGTTGCTTTAATAATATTTAAATTATTTCAAAAACATATATTTTTGTTAAATGCAAATAGAACTATTTATCCTAAAAAACTCAAGACGTCAATTTTTAACGGTTTATTGTTTAAACAAAGAATTTCATTCTAAACGTCACAGGTTAAATTATGGTTTCTTCTAAGTTTGATCAAATGTGGTCTAATGATTTAGCCAATGATGACCAGCTTTCCAGAAAAGTGTAACTGGCCTACCTACCACTGTTATGTTGTTCACTACATTTTATAGGACTGCATAATTACTTTCCATCCTAAAATTATTACAGTCATCAATCCACTCTTGAAAATTCTTATCCATAATATCTACTTACAAAATTGAGATCAACGCGCCCATCGTAGATCCAAATAGCTTTTTTGTTCCACTATAACACCAGTTTTTGCAGACCCGTCATGCGAAATAACAATTTCTTTTGACATTACGATATTTTATTTTTTTATTTAAATTTAGATTAGAGGAAATTTTTTCAGTAAGGTTTTATACGATAGCGTTGCGTTTTTAGACCAAAGGTAGGTGACTTGTAGACCCAAAAGAATATAAACAAAAGTCTACGAGAGGTATTCCAGATATTCAAAATTTTGTTAGGTATCAATTTTCTGGGTTCCTAAGAGGTGTTATCCATTTTAATTCCAGGTACTTGTATTATTAAAAATGTAATTAAATAAACAAACTAAGTACACAAATGGCAGTATTTTATTTAAGGAAATGTAACAGTCAAAAATGTTCATGACACACAAGTCACATGAGTTCATAAATTCGAAAATCACTTGACGCGATCTTTTATTTTGTGGCCATTAACGACCAATTCACCTATATCAAATATTGCAAAACGTTGTTACCGTTTTATCACTTATCGATATGCTTTAGGGGGTAAGACCCATGGTTGCGTCAGTCAAACTGGGGTAGTTCTGCGGTAGGGGTCAGTGCCGACACCGCGATCGTGTCGAGGTGGTTTGTCATCTGCCGCTCTCGCTCCAGCACCAAAAGTTACCATTTCCTCTTCCCTTGATGGAGGGGGCTCAACTGCTGAGGTATCAAGAAATCTACCACTGGCAACTGACGCCTGAGACTGGAATATCGAAGCGCTTCGGAGACCACTCAAAGTGTTGGCACTCGGAGGAACTTCTTTGAATTCTTCGAAATAGTTGTCACAAGCCGTCGGCCGTGGCGCAGCCGGGAATCCATAAAGCGTCGAGGAAGACAAATCTTTCAGTGATGCAGAGCTTAAATTTATCCTCCGATTTTTATGAATTGAGCAATGCGGGACATCGTCTCCATCGAAGACGAAACGTCTTCGCTCTCGTGGCGTGGCAGCAGACGACCCACTTGGTGGATAGGTGTCTCTTTTCATCATACGTCTTTCTAATAACGTCGAGTCTCTTTCTCTGAAGTCCGTGAATGCGAATTCGCGGTCCCACGCACGACAGTCTGCTTTAGCCTTCTCCGTTAATTCTGTGATCCAGTCTTTTTGATACCATTGTAGGAAGAGGAATATAGCCGAAGTTCCTGCAAGCTCTGCTGCAACGAACCCGCTTATGTATAGTCCAAACGAGTAGCCGTAGCTGTACGACATCCTTGGAGTATCAAAAAATGTCATGTAACGGAGTTTGTGGCCCACTTGGGATTTGAACACAGATATGTACATGACGATTCCAGTCAGCATGATGAGACCTGAAATGAATAGAAATCGATGTTAAGCTTATTATTAATGTTATTACTCAATAAATGCTTTTATTAGTTAAGGAAATAAAAGTTTATCCAAAATATGGCTTATCGTTTATCTTTAATCAGTTTATGAGGTCAGATTCGACACGTCTTGTTGAGAATTATATTGATACAAATTGACCAAGTGGCGTATTATAATATTACATCGATGATTATAAACGAACAGCTCAAATTGCTAGGTCTAGAAACTTGAAATTTACTATTACTTTATTTTATTTTACCATTTAATATTACTATTTACGCATAAATAAGTCTCTACCTATAGAGGATCTGGTCTGTCAACGCTGCGCTTAGAAAAGCGCAGTGTTGACAGACCAGAAATAATTATATATAATTGCAGCATAGAAATGCTGGGTCGCCACTTCAAAGCTTTGGGACTCAAACGACCATCAGTTCTTCGAACCATATCCCATATCAATTTTCACTTCAGCTTCACGACTCGATGCGTTATATCGGTAACTTTGGTTCTTCTACGCATCTTCTCACCAGGTGTATCGACTACTTCGGATAAGTCGTAACAAACCGCTGCATAAAGGTGGTGGTGGTAACATATTGCAACATTGGCTGATATGCATATGAGTAACGAGCATGCAAACATTCAAAAAATAAAAAAGCCCATCGGATAGACTAAACAAAACTTCCAAATAAAACAGCAAATAACATACATGGTACATGAGATAAGAAAAAGCAAATGGTAAGTACAAACGCAACTTATACTGAGATATATTTATTTACCTAGCTACATTTAGCGATAACGGAATAAGCCAAGTAATAAAAAAAATATTAACTGTTTTTAGAGAAGAACTCACTGATAGATGATCAGTGAGTGTAAAGTAAGTAACAGAATATTATTTTGTTAATCTTACCAGAAATTATAAAGAGCACTCCCGCAATAAACGTACAGAGTCTCCTTCCCTTTACGCAGTGGCCCAAGACACAGCACAGCGCACCCACCGCCTGGGTAAGGACTGCTAGCAGGAGAGGTGCAGCAGAACGGGTCACTACATCTGGAAATTATCAAAATACTCCATATTCAAATTTGACAGTTCAAACACCACCCGTTTCACTATTTTCGTACGTAATTCTAGCACAAGCTTTAAGTTGGACGAGAAAAGGAAATATAAGTCTATGTTCTTCAGTACAGCTTAAAAACAATAAAAATAATAACATTTATTATAAATATTTACATATTTAATAATTTATTTATTTATATTTTTCCATGTTTCATTTCACTTTATTTACACGGCAGAAGTCTGGTAGGCGATTCACTAACGTGCGAAAGAGACCACAATATCGTCGATCTAGTTCATAGTAAGGAATGCTATCTTTATGATGACTCCAGACTTTCAGAATTTAAACCTTTCGGACTCACACAAACACACTGAAAAAAAAAAATGCAAAATGGTGGAACGTCACCCTCTTATTTAAGATTTTATAACACAAAGAACTGTATAAAATATGAGCACTAGTTTGAAATGAACTAGCATTTTAAACTGAAGGGATTAGCAACCCCTATCATACTTTTCTAATCGAAATCATTGTACTAGAGTCTAGTGCAAGTCTAGTAACTAGACAATACTTTTACTTTATGATAAATGCACTTCTTACATGGTATCGCAGTTGTAGAATCGCTAGGATCTGGCGTATACTGGGACAGCGGGAAATATGGTATGTCCAAACATTGAAACACGGTACTGCCAGCTGAAATGAAAGAAATATTGTTTTTAGTGAATTTCAAAGAACATAGTGCTATAAAAGGTAACACACAAACTGTCAAATTAACGCTCGGATTAGACTTATTTTATGTTGGTGCAATTCCTAAGTTTAAAATTTCTAGTGCCAGTTTTACCAACGCTTCCTAACTTTTACGGGCTACCTAAGCAAAGTTAGGTGACGCTTTCTGTCAATTTAGTTTTCACGAACCTTCACGTTACCTAACAAATACCTAAAGGTGAAAATGACATAAGAGATTATGTTTGGGGCTACTTACGTAAAGAGACCACTTAGGGAATGGCAACTAAAGTCTACCTATACGTTGAGTTTATTTCACCATGGTCAAGTAAACAGTACAGTAGAATAAACTTGATACTAGCTGATACCCGCAACTTTGTACACGTGGATTTAGATTTTTTAATTCCCACGTAATGTTATGAATCTATGTGTCATTCCAGACTATAATCTATATCTGTGCCAAATAGCCAAATCGGTTCAGTTGTTGCGGCTTGATTGAGTAACAAACACTCATTTATCCAAAAATCCAAACTTTCGCATTTATAATATTAGTAGGATTGGTAATCTGTTAGAATATTATTATATCTATTTACTCATCTGTTAAAATTTACTTGGGGATAATCACATAGGTCCTAAGCCTGTAACGATTTGTTACTATTTCAAAGGTAGAGATGTAAAATCGTAGAAGCAGGTATCCAAGGTGGCAGGATATGAAAGGAAGTATGATTTCGCTGTTACAACAAACTCCTGGCAACATTTAATAAGGGAAATAAACCAGTCAGTAGCTGTCACAGCGTCGGAAATTCACGTGCGAGTCGGAACAATGAATCTCTCGTCGCGGCACATGAAGTGTTGGCACGTTCAAGTTTCACCGGCCATTGTTAGCATACGGTAACTCAGGAAACAAGTTCGTTTATCAACTTTGCGTAATGCTTTTACAAATAGGTACAAACAACTAGCTTTTGCCCGCGACTTTGTCCGCGTTGAGTTCTGTGTTTTTCGAAAGAAAGTATCACTTTTCAGATATCCAACTATATACGCGTGCAAAAAAATTTCGTCGACTCGTGGAGCTGTTGTGACGTGATTGAAATACATCCGTACATTCGTATATATAGAAGTTAAAGTGTCTGTCTGGGATCTTAAAATATTTGCCTTCATTGTCTGCTATGATTTTACTAGTAATTGTAACCATAACTGTAGTAATAACGATATTTTGAGATGTGAATAGTCATGAAAACTTAAAAACCTACAGACATAATATACCTATTCAAGTTCAACGCAGAAAATTTGAGAAAATAGGCCAGCGATGGGTGTTCAGTGTTCCAATGCAATGAATGTTCTAGAACGTAACGTGCGAATGGGAACAGTGGACCTTCCGGTGAGCGACGTAACGTATTGTGGACTAGTCGGAAGTTACGCCCACTATTGTCAACTATAAATGGCAATATGTGCAGTTCCAGCGCTGAAAATGTCTTTTCAACTAGTTCTATGTTATAAGAACTTTTCGTAGCCAATGTTGATGACTTCATTGGCGCAGATTTTTGTTTTAAACAAAATAAACATTTTCATAAGAAATTGGATTGAAAATTAAAAAATCTAATCGCTATGCATATCTACTTACCTGTTGCACACAAGTTAACAAACAGATTCTCCAGAGTCCTTTCCGAAGTTATTAAATGCAGGATTCAACATGGTTCTTGAGTATGCAACCAGTTATTGGTTGTGACGGCGATGAGGATAACAATCACGGCAGTTCAAGTGTAGAGTGGGTAACACACACACACAAATAAACTGAATAACTTACGTTCTGTATGACAAATTCTCCAGAGTCCTGACACAGTGTGTTTAGCGATTAGCTCATGTTTCCCGGAGCCGTTGAACGCTGGATTCAACATGTTTTCCTGTGTGTGCAACCAGTTATTGGTTGTGACGGCGATGAGGACAGCAACCACGGCGGTTCCAGCGGAGAGTGGTGTCAGTAACCATAGGCATGCCACTGACGAGTCGATTTGAGCTACTAAGGTGGGCGAGGGAGGCGTGGGCCTGAAAAGTAAATATAATTTTGTTTACGAGTTTGTTCACAGGTTATTGATATTAGGAGGTACCTAATTAACTAAGCATTATTTAGCATAATAAAATAATTTAAGTCGTGGGATGACGATGAATAGTCTAATAATAAACTTTGACGGCTTTCAAATTATTCAGATATCTAATTACATCTTTTCTTCTAAACATCTAAATACATAAAAAGAAAAGGTGACTGACTGATTGACTGAATGACTGATCTATCAATTTCTAGTGCCAGTTTTACCATTGCACGGATCGGGCAGTTTGGCTTACAGATAGCTAGGACGTAGGCATCCTATAAGATAGGATTTTTAAAACAATTCAATCCCGAAGGGGCTAAAATAGGGTTTTGAAAAATAGAACATAACGTTAGCGTAACCGCGGGGAAAAGCTAGTTGTTTAATAATATGAAAATTAAAAATTCTCGAGTTATTATATAATATTCGATCGAGTTGAAACTTGGCACAGAAATAACTTGCATCTCGGACATAGGATACGTTTAATAACGGAAAAAATCCCCATGGGAATGAAGTAGCGGGCATCAACTAGTTAATTAACAAAGAAGTTGTTTACCTGGGCGGGCGGCGGCTAGCGATGGCGCCGCTGAGCGTAGGAGCGGGCTGCGCGCGCGCACCACGCGGCAGCGAGGCATGCACGCATTGCGCGCCGCCGCCCCACATGCCTTCCCTGCGCTTTACTGAAAACAACGAGTTTACACTGTCAATAAATTCAAATTCATTTATTTATTTCATGTAGGCTAACTTGTAGCTCTTATGACACGTCATAAATCTACGACCGGTTCGGAATGCAGATTTTTTTACAATAGGTAACAAAACTATGCTATGTATACAGTGTTTCCACAATGAAGTTTCAAAAATGCAAAACAATCCAATACATGTTAAGACAGGTAGGCAAAAGCAGACCCATTCCCGTTGTTGGCATCTGTTCACGAGCATGACGCATGATCCAGCCATTGCTTCGCTCAACCATATTCGAGGGAACGCAACAACCTGATAATATGAGATCAATTCAGCGATTCTCACCAACGTTCCCTTAGGAACATTTTTTTTAATAAAGAACATTAGTTAAGCTCAAGTTGACTAATATCCTCCTATCCCCTGCAAATAAGCGGAAAGCTTGTGCTAGGAGTGGGTACGATAATAGTGCAACGGGTGGGGTTCGAACCTGCGACCTTTCAGTTTTCAGTCCGTATCTTTAACCGTTGGGCTATTGAGGCTTTAGTTTAGTTTTACTAAGCTATACAGAACACTCAAAGGTAACTAGAAAAATGGTTTAAAACTGTGTAATTTTTTTATAGCTGAAAAGCGTGACGCATACTTCCTCGGCACAACCTGGGCGCCAAATTTAATACCTTATATCTATGCATGTAGATCCATATTCATTTAAACATGTTATTATATTTTAAATCTTGAAATGAAATAAATTAATTTGGTGGGTCAACATCATAACAACCTCATAATGGGCAAGGCGTATACCTCCTAACGAGAACCTTCTAAAGAGATTTGAAAAAAGTCAGGTAAAACCAGTATGTAATTAGATGACTTGTCCACAAAGGTACTTAATCCAAACTAGAAAATTCATATTCATATTTAATTAAAATATTCATAGCATTTATAATTTATGAATATAGAAATCAGGGTCGTTATCAAAGGCAAGCGTGGTCGATGTTTCTCATAAAGAGTACTAATTATATATTATTATTATAATTATCACATATTTTTTAAGTATTACGAGTTGAACTAGGTAAAATAATTAATTTTCTTCGAAAGTTTCAGTCGCAACGAGTGAACTGATTTGGTTGAGATTAAGAATGGTGATAGCTTATACCCAGGATTAACACATACTTTTTATCCCCGAAAATTAAAGATTTCCCGCTAGAATCAAAAACCTTAATCCACGCCACGAAGTCGCGGGCGTTGGCTAGTAAATAGTAATAGTAATTAATATTGGGTATTAGTCAACTTCAGCTTGGCTAAAATTCTTTAAAAAAAATCAAGGAAAGATTCAATTTAATTCTTAAACTGTAACATTATTGTGTTGATTCATAGCAGAAACCGCAGACTGTGTCCACCCAATTTACTCAATGAATTGCCACTATTTGCAGACCTACAACATTATTTGTTCCCGTCGTAGAGATTCTACCAACTTGCAAGAAAATTACACAATACTAGACAAAGAGAGAGCTGAAATACTTCGACAATCTTATTCAGGGTAGTGTTTTGAAAAATAGGTCAGTAAAAATGATTACGCTGATGCTTAAAAATGTGTCTGATTTTTAAAAAAAGTCAAAAATCTTCTCTAGTGCATCTCTACAATTCTCAAGGAATATTTCCTCCACAATTCGAATCTCTACGTTGAACGGTTTGGCGTGGGCAATATCTATCAATTAGTCTAACAAGCGAGCTAATTAATCACAGTACCTATTGCAGGAATATAATATAGTGTATGTATTATGCAGGTTGGTAGGTTTCAAGACAATTTGAACTGTTTAGTACAATATAATCTACTTTGACACGTAATGGTCTCTGACTGATGAAAATATGATAAATATCTCTGTATCATATATTTTGATATCTACTTCCATAGCATTTAGAACTCTACTAACCTAACTTAACAGATATAAGAAGCAAACCCAGAGGCTTACTTCTTATATATTATGTTAGATTCAGAGACCAAATCCACTCATTGAGTGACAAAACAGCCTCCAACTCAATGTGCTATCTTTATTGACATTAATGATATCTTTTTAATGATAGCCTAGTGCTTACGACTATCCATTTTGGGGAATGACAGGTTCGATCCCGTCGTTGCCCAAAATGGATAATGCCCACCACGAAATGGGGAACTTTTCTTATTTATATGTGCAATCAATTTTATATCACTTCGACGCTGAAGGAAAACATACTGCACATCATACAGGAAATCTGCACGCATGAGGGTTCATACTTAATGTAAAATATTCTCCAAGGTGTGAAATGAAATCTGTCAATGCATCGGACCAGCGTGATGGACTATCGCTTATAACGTCATCTCTGAGAGGAGAACTGCACTCAGTTATAGTGAGCCGTTAATGGGTTGCTTAGGATTATGATAATTAATATAATCCAGCCTCCTGATTCTGTAACTCAGTGCCTATCAACGACGATAGGCATTTCTTATCCATTGAAGGTTTGAAGAAAATGTCATTTACTATTTCATAGTAAACCTTCAATGGATAATAAATATTTTAGTGGCTTTCATTTTTTGATAGGCACTGAGGTACAGAATCAGGGGGTTGGTTATAATTTTAACATCGGGATAACAGAAACAAACGTACACCACAACGTAAAATTTCAAATATTTTCATGTGTAAGACTCGCAGTAAATTAAACAGCGTTCTCTTATTCCCATACTGCGGTCTATTCCGTTTCGGGCGAGATAAACGGCATATTGTTATCTTCGGGGACCTAGCGACCGTCGAAACTCTGAATTTATGACTTCGCCGTGATTTGATCTTAGTTCAAAGGTTATGTGTGCCATGTTATAGATATAAGGAGCATTTCATTGAAATACCGATTAACTACCCATTGCTTTTAATTAAAACGCCTTTGTATGTACGATGTTACAATGAATCTAGGTTTAGGGGGTTTCCAAAGCAGATAGATAATTTTTAACACATGTTTTTACTTCTAAAAGGAACAGATATTATGTCAAATAAATTATGCAACTCACTGATACGAAACTTTACAAAAATTAAATTCACAAAATAGGGATTTCTTTCATGTAATGGAAGAATTTTATTATTATCAATAGGGCAGGGGTTTTCAGGTATTCTAATCTTTTATGATAATTGTAAACAATATTTTATTTAATTAAAAAAACAAAAATCAGTTGCTGCTTTTTGTTTGTTGGTTTGTCTGTCAAGCACACAGTCAAAATGTAACTTGCATAAAAAAAATCAAAGTTAGGTTGTATTCGTATCAAAAAGTTATCTCGCTAGTCTTAATGCCGCTAATTGCACGAACGAAACGAACAAAGAAAATATGGGTGCCCAGCGCGGGGCATTATCTTTTATGTTTTTAATCTGGCCTTTGTGTTACGTTCTTACGGAAGCCGACGCACAGCCGGAACTAACACTCGTATTAACCCACTTGTCTTTACCCTTCGTCAGTTGAGTCCAATTCACAAAATAGCGTGGCTATATAGCTATACTGCCGTCCTAAAACTAAAGGTCGTTAACTTCTTTGTGACTCGCTTGATGTCGTCGGTCCACAACTGGTCTGCCAACACTGCACTTCCCGGTGCGGGGTCGCCACTCCAGTACCTTGGGAACCCATCGAACATCAGCTCTTCGAACTATGTGCCCCGCCCATTTTCACTTCAGCTTCGCAACTTGTTGAGCTATATCAGTGACTGGTTCTCCGTCGTTAACTACCAAAACCAAGTAAAATTATTAAAAATTCGTATTTGGCCAAAAGTTGGTTAACAACGTTATAGCTTGAGGAGTGCGGTATAGATATATAACCCTTTGTAAAAGTTTATCTATATATATGTATAAAAGGAAAAGGTGACTGACTGACTGATATATTAACAACAACACACAGATCAAACCACTGATCGGATCGGGCTAAAATTTGGCCTACAGATAGCTATAGTAACATAGGCATCCGCTAAAAAAGAATTTTTGAAAATTCAATCATCAGGGGGATATAATAGATAGTTAGTTTGAAAAGTGAGCGAAGCCACGGTCAAACGCCAGTTTTAAATAAAAAACTAGGTATTCCATTCTACTCGTATTGCATAAAGAAGAAAAAAATATGAGTACTATAACCCGACTATGGAAAATTGTATACATACGTATACAAACAAAATGAACGATGTATGTCCTAAAAAAAAGTAGAAAAAGCCAGCGAATTACTTGCTTTTTCGCCGCCACTATTACGCAGTACCAAACAAAATCTCCAAGAAAAATTCTACATACATTTCACTGTGATATCGGAGCTTTCTAAAGTTAGGTAAAATAATAATATGGACAGCGTTACAAAGTTAAATTCTCTTTACAATTACAATTGTTAATGTCGTGAATAAGCGGGCGGTGCTTATCTGTATTGGTGGTTTTACTGATTATAGTAAAATAAGTTTTTTGTTCATTACAATAATTCTATTTAATGTATAATAATGGTTGCATGGTAGAGATCGCTCTTAACAAAGCCGCCTTTGCATGTGTAGTTTTAAGATGTATTCAATTTTGTTTCTTTCTTGTGTGCAAGAAAGTTTTTAAGCTATTGCATAGCTTCTATCGCGGGCCTTGAGCGTGGAGACCGAATCCAGAAATTCCGTAACGAAAATAACCTGTCACAGGACTCCTCTCACCGCTAGATGGCGTTGATAAAAAATGCTATGCAATAGCTTTACCGCGGCAGTCCCCGAGTGCCACACGTCTTTTTTTTTTTCTATCCATCTAATTTCTACGAATCACAAAGTTTTTAATGACTAGCGTAAGTTCTATGAGCGAAAAAGTATACTTACTGAGTCAAACCCAAGTAACATTTTGGTACTATAATTTAAGAATTCATCACGAAAAGGTTGAGTTAACATCGTGTAAAGGTTGTAGCGATAACCACCCGTTATATAAAAGCATTTGCTATGACTTTTTTGCTCTATAAGCTTATATAGCCAAACTATCCTTTTAGCAGGGGATGTAAAGGTTTACAAAACCGTTTTGTAGAGCCGTTATAGGCAAGTTCTATAAAAACCTCGAATTTAGACAATATAGCGCTATATTAATGTATAACAGCGTTTGAATTCACTATTATGTACCCCATTAGTACTATAAAGTTTTCCTGGTAACTGCTATAAGTATGGCGTTTTAGCAGTGATGAAGGACACAACAATACAATAATTTGACGCTATTGTGGTCCCACAAAACACTGCTATAGTACATGGTACATAATTACTCATAACAACACTGTTATAGAGCGGTTTTGCTTTATAAACGATTTTCGGGACATTTTTATAACAATAAAAAGTGTTTTAATTATCTTTGTTGGGTTTATTATAGTCTCATTGAAGAAGAAGTCACCATGACTCTATTACATGACCAAAGTTTTCTATTATGGTTTTGGTTGTTCTGTTTTAAGACAACAGCGATATATAGCTAATTCCTTTATTTCCTTTATAGAACAAATTTTAGAAATTTATCAATATCCATTACTAGGGGCATATTTATTATAAGTACCTGAGAAAGAAAACCAATCATGAGCAACGATTACCTACCTACCTATTTTATTTCTTCCTTGGATACAAAAATGTATTCAAAAATTAAGTATGTGGGACAAGACTAGTCATAAGGAACCCTAATTTTACGTCAATGGCGGCAGATTTTTTGTCACTTGTGCTATAGTTAACCTAAAAGAGAACCAAATTAGCTTTTTGGCTGTGTAGCAGAAACTACGGTTAATTTTATTTATTTTTATTAATATTTTAATTAAAAAACTCAATTAATTTAGGGCGCATTGAAAATAATAAGTAAAATTAATGCTATTCTATCAGTAAAACTTTGGTTCCAAGTGGTTTTTATAGTATTGGTCGAATTTATCCATGTCTAAATAAAAGATGACATTAAACTCATCAAGATGGAATCCTTATCCCTTTTATTTTTTTGTTTTTGTATAGGGGCGGACCAACAAATTCCTGAAAGGCCGGCAACGCATTGGTGGTGCCTCTGGTGCTACAAGTGTTCATGGGCGGCGGTAATCACTTAACATCAGGTGACCCGCCTGCTCGTTTGCTCGCTAAAAATATAAAAAAAAAAAAAAAAAAAAACACACGTAGACCACCTTGCCGTGAAAAATTAAAATGAAAAGCGTAGTAAAAGAATCACGTACTTTTCTATAGAGTATAATAGCACTATAATGGAATTACGAACGCTGCTACAGAATAAAAAAGAACTATAAAAGCTTTATTGTGCCTCGTATGTCAACAAATTGTCATACAAGGCACCAATATATCAAATTTATAGAAAAAAAAAGTCCCAAGCACAACTGCTATAGTTTCGCTATGTCTCTAAATAGAGATATAACTGCGCCAAATCAGCGTTATACGACCTTCTTATTGCTTTTACAGTGCTTAAGTGGTGTTAGAGGAAACGTTCTATGGGCTGCTATAGGACAAGAAATTGTTACTTGGGAAGTTAAAGCAATAATCAAATCAAACGAAAATACAATCTAGGTAAATAATAACATCCAGATAAAATATTAGCTTGTATCCGAATATTTCAAATTAATTACGCTCTCTGTGTGGCAATAGCAACGACGATAATAAAGGCTGCTATTAAAATTATAATGTAGGCGACTTAGCGCCGCCCTAAAGAGACCCCATTCTCAGCAGAGGCTGCATATAAAACTTATGAAAGTCATTTTGGCGACGTCGAATCTTAGTCCCGAAATATCATTACGAAGGTTTTCATATTTCACATCCCTCTGCGCGTCATGATCTTCATTAAGTCATCATTGATGGTCGTGACTTTCATTAATCCATAATTGTCGGGGTTCTTGTAAGATAAAAAAGGCTCTGAGATCTTTTTGCTCTATTTTCTGAGTGAACTACAAGGTATTCAATAATAAAAAAGTGCTTCCAAAGGCATGGAGGTAAGGTAAACAAAAAATCCGCACAAACCTTCAGAAATACACTCTACTTACGTTTCGCTCAAAAAATAAGTTATAATCTGTTTTATTGTGACTAAATCTGTCTCTTTCTAAAACTCTTTCTAAGTTTCTATGGAGAGTGTAATAGAGCTTCTGACTTGTGACGTCACACGCCGTAGCGCTCTATCTGCCTAACAGGAATACTTTAAAGCTCTATACTTCGTATATTAAAAGAAATGGCATTGTGTTTTTAAAACATTTTATTTTATATGCGTTCATATATAAAAATATCGATCAACTACACTTTTATGCATAGAGTATACTTAGGATGGTTTATGTGGTATTGCGATGGTTCCTGTATTTGTTCTACTCTTTGAGTATATAACCAACGTTCTACTATTGGAACAGCAGCTGTGTGCAGTACGAGCGGCTCTTTGTACCATACAGATTTTTTGGTTTCAAACCATTTGGTTTTTCTCAAGTATCGTAGAATTCCACAAAGTAAACGCCTCCCAATCCCAATCAATATTTAAAGAAACACTATTTTGGTGCGAAAGAGAACTTGGGCATCAGCTTATAGGTATAATTTTAAAGCATTTATGAGAAAATAAAAATACGCAATAATTCTGTATATTAATCTGACCTGTGTCTTATATCGCCAGGATTACTAAGTCGACCTATATAATGCGGGTTGGATGTCGTAACTCGTTAGGGCAGACGTGACTGTTGCCATGAATTTACCTTTGTGAATACTGAAGACGAGATGTAAGTAAAAATAGAAAAGCAACCCGGCTGGGAGAGCGTTATGAAAGGAAAAACAAAATATAATAAAACTAGCCGAGATCGTGTCGGTTACCCATAAAGAACTGTATGTACAGAAGTTGCGAGGGCGTGAAGCGTACTACGTACACATAAAATGTGTACTAAAGAAGTTCAAAAAGTTTCATAAAATAACGACTGGATTTTTTAAAAAAGCTTACGGAGTTAGACATTATTAAGTAATTAATAAAATATTATTCTGTTAATGGTATCTATGCAGTGAAATTTACATAATATAGAAATTAAACGGAAATCTTGTATTGGAAGTGGGTACTACAATAGTGCAATGCGTGGGTTTTGAACCAACGAACCTTTCAGATTTCATTCCGCTCCTAACTAAGCTCCTAAGTAAGACAGAGTATCGATTTGCTTTCTTCGTATTTAGGGATGCCAATGGGACTCTATTACCGCTGTCCGTCCGTCCGTCCGTCCGTCTGTCTGTCTGTCAGCGGCGTTTTTTTCTCGACCTTATCAATCGCTGTTACGGAACACTTCGCGTGCGAGTCCAACTCGCACTTAGCCAGTTTAATTTAGATTTCTTCGAAATCCTTTATGCGTCTGGGTGAAAAAAATACTAGAAAAAGTAGTAATGGAGTCCACAGCCACAGCTCGGCGGGCGGTAGGCGCCAGCAATTTATGTAATGCGTCTTACCCACATTTTACGCCCTTTTTTATCCAAGACGATAATACCGCCTCATCTTATGAAGTCGTTTGCTTCGCTTCTCATGGGAGATCTTTTATTAAGTGACAGAGCTTTGCAAGTTCCGTGGAGCGATGACGTACGAGTAGGTACATCCGTGCAGAAGAACTTTTTGTCGGTCGCAATGTCTTATCAAACGGATAGATAAGTAGGTAGGGTAGGTAGGTATATTTTTATGATAGGACCGTTGATACACAAAACTACATAGATCTCATGGCTCCCTTTTGGTAACATCTTGGTCACATCATTTGGTCTGGTGGGAGGCTTTGGCCGTGGCTAGTTACCACCCTACCGTCAAAGACGTGCCGCCAACTCTCAGTAACGCTCAATAACGGGAACTTATTGGAATGCTTCGTCTATGAGATATCTCATGATAATCTGGCAGCAGCTGTATGTTGGCGCCACATGATCATGTTCTGTTGCGATCCTTTCAAGAGACCTATTGTCAGCAGTGAACGTCTATCAATGAGTTGATAATAAAATAATTATAACGAATGAGATCTATTTTGTTAAAAAAAATATATTCCGTGATACATTTGAACGAGAATTCACAAACCCCATTGTTTGTTCAAACATTTTTATTTAGGGTTTCTTGCGTGCTTTACCTTCTACGACCATCTTCGTATTATATACGTATCTATCTTCGTCTACTTCGACGTAACTAGATATTTTATTTAAGAAGAATAAATAAAAGATTTGAATTGAATAGAAAAAAAAAATGGGATCTATATTATGAATAACTACGTAGTTCTTTTGTATTTATATCGTGGATGTCTGAGCGACAATATTTTCATCTCATAAATTTCCAATTTTCTTGCGTGTTGCGTTGACGTACTTGAGATAGGAAAGGGTCGATAAGGGATCTCCACGTCAGAATAGGTGGAAAAGAGCAGACAAAATTTCGAACGCGTCTTATCGGGTGCTAGAAACATTTTCATTTATACAAAGATAAATAAATATCTGATACCAGTAAATTCGCACACAATTTAAGCTAAGGATTTTTTTTCTGTCTACAACTAAAACTGTAAGGAATGTCGTTTGACGTCATACCTTTTTTAAATAGGGTAAATCCGGGATAGATGCCGCAGTCGGATAGGTGCCCCATTTTCTAAAAACCTAACTTCGCAAAATCGCAACACAGATTTAATAGTCGAAAAATAGAGCTCGCACCCCCCACATCTAAGTTCCCCGTAGATCATCGCACTGGATTGACATGTTTAGCTCGTGCGTGCGATCATCTCCGCGACGAACACGACGAACGCTTCAAAGTTTCGAACGTAAGTATTTACTGTTACATATCTTTTTATGTAGTAATAAATTCTGTTCTATTTTTATAATATCGTATAGATTGGTTAATTAACTTTATATCTACTTATTAATAATTGTCCTTTTGTATTTATTTAAATCAAAAAATAAAAGGGCATCTATCCACAGCAAAAAGGATAGTCGCCCTGATTTTTCACAGTATAGGTGCCCTTAGGGGCATCTATCCCCTATCTTTAATTGTTTACAGTATAGTTAGCGATAATAAAGAAACACCCACAACAACTATAAAACTAGAAGAAATAAAATTCAAGGTTTGCCTGTGAAGAAAACGAAGAGAGACAACCAAGAAAGCCAAAAAATACGGACGATAATTATTGTTGCATAAAATGCTTTGAAAGCTATCAATATACGAAGTCAAAATCTGATTGAATTCGGTGCATATCGTACCAGAAGTGGCTGCACGAAGTTTGTATCCTTTTCAGAAATTATTGCTCAAGATGTGGCAGACTAAAAGCCCTTACTAAGTCGAACTAAATTAAGGCCAAAATTTTATTATGTTATTGATTTTTTTAAATTTTAAATATTAATACCTTGCCTGCCATACATTATGGTCAATTAGTTACGATTCTGCACTTTAAAATTTAAAAGTTGTTTTTTTTTTAAACAAATGTTTAAGTTTAATTATTTTTAACTTACGACGATAACGATTACCTGAAAATTACAAATAAAACATATCAAAACTATGTAGTATACTTATTTTAACCTATAGGGCATCTATCCTCCTTATCATTTTTATGGTGAGGCATCTATCCATATAGGTAGGCATCTATCCTCAAAAAAATGGGTTTGCAAAAACTCAATTTATGCAGAATCAGTTATTGTTAGGTCAACAAAAATGAGTCGTATTGCTAGTACGAAGATCAAACTAATTACATTCATAGAAATTATTCATGAAAAACGTACAGTTTAAAAATTAGGAAGCATTTTCAAAAAGTGGGGCAACTATCCCGGTTTTACCCTATATTTTTAGCGAGCAAACGAGCAAGTGGGTCACCTGATGTTAAGTGATTACCACTGCCCATGAACATTTGTAGTATCTGAGGTACCACCAATGCGTTGCCGGTTTTTCAAGAATTTGTTGGTCCGCCCCTTGAATAACCCCATGTTGTAATTTAGTGGGAACAAGTTGTTAAAAAATAATGTTTTCATGTTGTTAAATTAAAATTAGCTACTTTCATTTGCTTTTGACCTCCTACCGCAATCGGTAGTGATGTCACAACAATATAATATGTAATTATTTGGACCACCGCAATGTATCGATTTATCTCAAAGTTACAAACTGTTACAAACTGTATCCAACTAGATTAGTTTAGTGTGGAATATTATGCATATCCGCAATAAATTATACTTCACGAAGGCAGCCAAATTCGCTAGTAAGTTCGTAGTTATGATAGAATATACTGCAAACACAAACGGGAATTTCTTAAGTGATTGCATATCGTTCAACGAATCACATTATTGCTAAATGTCAATTTAGTTCAGAAAATATGCACCTAATAACAATTGAATCAGCACGAAAATATATGTATAATTTATAAAAGTTACAACCTCTATTAATTTTTCTTATAACAATCAATTAGACGAGTTCAAGAACTTTTATCACAAGCAAAATTACAAGAATTTTCTTGTTATTAGTTTTACCACTCACCCTATTTTCGGTTTGAATACGAAGGAACGAATGAATGGAACCAAGTCATCGTTAATTTTTATTATTAAATGCAATTTTGCCAACCGCTTGCCCTAATGGCTTTCACAGCATCGCCGAGGGAATTGGGCCGCGTAAAATCGCAAGTCTGACTTGGAACTTGACACTTTACGACCGTACTTAAGTCTCCAGACTTAAATTACAATTTGTAGTTTTAAAAATATCAAACGGACCTATTTCGGAAAACGAAGTTAAACTTATTTATAAACTAGCTTTTGCTCGCGGCTTCGCTCACGTTAAATTCGATTTTTTAAACCCCTATTTTACCCCCTTAGGGGTTGAATTTTCAAAAATCCTTTCTTAGCGGATGCCTACGTCATTATAGTTGTCTGGATGCCAAATTTCAGCCCGATCCGTCCAGTGGTTAGGTCTGTGCATTGATAGATCAGTCAGTCAGTCAGTCAGTCAATCAGTCACCTTTGCCTTTTATATATTTAGATAGATGAAAGAAAGAAAACTCTTTTTTTTATTTCAAATAGAGACTCTACTCTAGAAATAGCACTCCATTGTAATCTTTGTGGTTGTGAGTAAGAAATCCAAAGTAGATTCTATAAATATAGTCTGCGGTTGAGAAGCTCAATCAGATCTGGAAGGAGAGAAGGATCACCAAAACCATAAAAGGTTCTACTCATGAGGTAAGTCCCTTGTCTTTTTAATCTTATCTATCTAATATTGAAAGAATTGAAGATAAAAGAAAAGCTTTCGCTGACGGTGCAATTGCGAATTCTGAAGTTCTTCGGCGACATCTTTATAAATGAAGGGTTAATAAATGGCTGGTAGGTCAGGGTCAGGTGGATGAGAAAAGAGCGAGAGGACTCTCGTTGTGGTGTGAAGGAGTAACAAATATCCGTCCATCCATCCTCACAAACTTTCATATTTAAAATATTAGTATGAAGTATGATCTTCGGCCACATCTCTATAAATGAAGGGCTTATAAGTGGCTGGTTGGTCAGGGTCAGGTGGACGAGGAAAGAGCGAGAGGACACTCGTTGTGGCGTGAAGGTGTAACAAACATTCGTCCATACATCCTCATAAACTTTCGTATCTAAAATATTAGTATGAAGTATGATACGAGTAGTATGAAGTTGGATAGTTCACCACCACACCTTACATAAATTTATTAAAGCCTGTTAAAAAAACTTTTTACTTGTGCGTATTCCTAACACTACAGAACAAACGTTATAGATAGGGATTAACGTTTTAACCAAACGGAAATCATTGTACAGCAAAAATTCATACAAGCGGAGGTATCTGTGCATTGATATTCAAGTTACGCGGCGTCCGGAACACGAAATCGAAAAAGAATACCCCGTAAAGTGTCTATGAAAGTTAGATAGTTTCGCTGTATTGCATCGTTTCCGTTTTCCGATTGTCCACAGGGGTTTTTAAAATGCGCTCCCATTTCCATATTAGATAAAAATAAATATAATAATTCTGTGCTTTGTTATAACTCTCTATAAATCTAATAGTATGAAAATATACCAATATAATGTTTTTTCATCAATTGTTTGTTGTCAAATTCTATTAAATAGCTGGTTAAATATTGAAAAGCGAATTTTGCACGGTATTTTTTGCTCTCCTGTAAGATTGAGAAATTGTAACTGAATTGATGTAACTCTTACACCGCGAACTGAGGTAGAGGTTAGAATGTTACACCTACCACCAAGCAAAAAATATAATCGGGGCGCAAATTTTAACACCCGAGCTGAAGGCGAGGGTTTTTAGTAGCGCCTCGAGTAGTCTATATTTGAACGCGCACGTGAATCAAACAATGTTTTACGTATTATTTTATAGATAAAAACTATAGTGTAATCATAATCAGAAATTAGTAATTGGTAATATAGATTATTATTTATACCTATCATGGAGAAAGTTCAATACAACTTTTCACCTTTATTAACTTAAACATGGTACTTACCTCCATAAAAAATGAGGGTCTCATAACAGCTGTTCTGTTTCAGCGGTGTAGGACCCACTTTATGAACAAAGGAATTATGAAAAAAATACAGCCACATCATTTTGAAATTGATATACTTATACAGTCATATTATTTTTAAGACGGTACTCTAGTCCCAAGGAATTTGAAAAATAGGTATTTGAAGAAAATATCGCCGTCGCGCTGCGCCCGACCGACAGGAGTTATCTATGTGTATGAGTAGTGTATTTGTGTGCGCGAGCCCTCGCCCCTCCCATGCCCGTAACATTCACCCGCCGGCCGCCTGCGGGTGAATAAATATATTTTGAAAATTTGAATCGGATGATGCTTTACTATTGATACTGAGCCCAAAACAATTTTTTTTTAATTTTTCGTCTGTCTGTATCTTGGCCGCGCATCACACTGAAACTACTGGACGGATTTAAATGAAACGTAACATGATTTAAGTTCATACTACGAGGTAAAATATAGGATACTTTTTATCCCGAAATTCAGCACGGTTCCCTTGGGAGAGGGGATGAAAGTCAAAATGTGTATTTCATTGTAATTCATTAACGTGTACTCCGATTTCATTCATTCATTTTTATTAGAAAGAACATACTGCAATGATTGTTCTGTAATTATTTCAAGGTCGTCAGTTTAGTAGTTCAGAAATTATAGACTTCACAATGCTCAGTACTAGGTCCAAATAACTTGAACCCCGTTACGTACAGGAAACTTTGAATGTACGGCTCATCTTAAGCTGGCATAACACACTATCGTAAACCATAATGGATAGCCCTATTTTTAACCGACCTTCAAAAAGAAGGAGTTTATCAATTCGGTCGGTATCTTTTTTTTTTCTATGTAGGTATGTCCACCGATTACTCCGGGGTTTCTGGACCGATTCACGCGATTTTTTTTTAATGGGCCCTTAAAAATTTTTACCTTCAGTTGAAGGTAAAGAGCAAGGTAAGGTAAGGTAAGGTACCTGCAGCAACAGGTTTGCAGGGGTACTTTCTCCCTAAAAGCTTTAGGAACTGTCGTTTACGAATTTGTATGCTTGCTACTAGATCATAGAGCTCCAGGTCAGGTCCAGGTCCTCCTCTATCCTGTAGGGTACTGCCGACCAAATTGTAGGGATTTAGAAGGGGAGAAAGAGAGCAAGCTGCAAGAACAAGCTACACTAAAAAACTTTTTAGGGTTCCGTAGCCAAATTGCAAAAAACGGAACCCTTATAGATTCGTCATGTCTGTCCGTCCGTATGTCACAGTCACTTTTTTCCGAAACTATAAGAACTATACTGTTGAAACTTGGTAAGTAGATGTGTTCTGTTAACCGCATTAAGATTTCCACACAAGAATAGAAAAAAAAACAATAAATTTTGGGGTTCCCCATACTTAGAACAGAAACTCAAAAATGTTTTTTTCATCAAACCTATTCGTGTGGAGTATCTTTGGATAGGTCTTCAAAAATGATATTGAGGTTTCTGATATCATTTTGCGCGAGAGACACTTCCAAAGTGGTAAAAAGTGTGTCCCCCCCCCCCCCCCCCCTGTAACTTCTAAATTATTTTAGAGATTTCTCTTATGAGAATGATAAAATTAAAAAAATATATGATGTTACATTACCATACAAACTTCCACCGACAATTAGATTGAACAAGATCTAGTAAGTAGTTTTTTTTAATACGTCATAAATCGTAAACTGCAATTGCTGCTACGGAACCCTTCATGGGCGAGTCCGACTTGCACTTGGCCGCTTTTTACTAACTGCATACGAAAGTAAATACGGTACTTATACCAAGGCAACAATTTTAAAATTTTTGTCTGTCTGTCTGTTTGTTGCCACTATTCTCGGGAATGGCTGAACCGATTTTGACTTTCACTGGTAGATATTATCGGGCATCGTATAGGCTAAAAGGAGGAGTTGTTGTGTTTTTCTACCTCTGTATATCGATATCTCCGTGATTTCTTAACCGATTTACGTGAATCTTTTTTTAATCGACACAAAAACTTTGCGAGATGGTCCCATAAAAACTTCGGGTTCAAACTCTTCAATCCTGATGCGGCAGGGGTACTGCTTCCCTAAACTGTGGGGATTTAGGAATTATTGATTATTATGTATAGTTATTGTAGGGACCAAATAAACACATCGTTAAATTCCAGGATCCAATTCCTCAATCCTGATGCTGAAGGGGTTCTGCCAATCTAAACTGTGGTGATTTAGGAACGCGGACGAAGTCACGGGTGTCCGCTAGTAATAAATAAAATAATCATTGTGTAGTGTAAATATCGACATCAGAGTACATCACTAGAGTATCGATAAAAATATCGACAATTGTCACTTCCCTATTAGTGTACATGTAAGCCTTACCCTCCCTCACCTCCACCCTACCCCCGTAAAGTACGAAAGGGACGACTGCAGCTCGGGCTGATTTTACCTACAAAAACCTTGACCAAAAGACGTTTCGTATTCTGCTGTTTCCTTCTTCAAAACTGGACAAATCTCAAATATTCTTATATCAAAATTTAGAGGAAGAGTATATCTATGCTTCTATGTTTTTCTTTTTTGTTAAAAACTTATCAAATTTGTCTGATAGTCGTTTGAACATGGCGGTAAAATCGAGGGTTTTTTTCGGGTTTTTGGATTGTCATATTTTTTTTAATAATAATGTTTTGGAAAAAAGAAAAACATAGAGGCACGTATTAATTAAACCTAGATTTTTTGGAAAAAAATCATTGCTCTAGAGGCATTATCCACGAAGAAAACAGCAGAATACGTTTGTATGGAGAAAGGCCCACTAGAGTACCCTCTTAACCTCCGACGCAAAAGCGACGGGGTGTTTGACGTGCGTGCGTGCGTGCGTGCGTGCGTGCGTGCGTGCGTGCGTGCGTGCGTGTGTGCGTGCGTGCGTGCGTTTTAACGATTACTGACTAGCGATTAGGATGTTGTAATATGTCGGGAGTGTTATAAATTTACACTTGTTAGAGTTTTGTTGGAAATTGATTCTCCCTTGTAATAAGCTTTTATTGTTCTAAGAATAATAGTGTAATATAACATTTTCACGACTTTTTATTTTCAATTTATTTGAAAACTTTTACGCGGTGTATTTACGTAGTCTACTTTGTTGTGTTGTGTGATAAATGGTTCCGAGTAAGACTCTCACGAGACTTCAGTTGCAGGGACGCACATATTGAGTGTATTTCTTAGCGCAGTAGACTCTCAAGAGTTAAGGGTTTTAACAGTTAATTATTTTTTCCAATTCATTCTCGTGTCGTAGCCATTTTGTTCAAATGCTAATAATAGTTGGAATTTGCCACACGGAAAATCATAGAGCTATGCCTGGTGCCTCTCAAGTATGAAAACAGAAGTTAAAAAACGTTGAATTATTAGATAATATTCTAAAAAAAACTACAGGTAAAATCTAATATATAAAAATGAATCGCTTAATGTGTTGGTAAGCGCATCACGCGTGAACGGCTGGACCGATTTCGCTAATTCTTTTTTTATTGTGTTTGTTATTGTCAGGAGAAGGTTCTTATGAAAGAAAAAATTAAGAAAATTGCGCGGAAAATTAGAAAATTTAAGAAATATTAACCACCATATTAAATTATTTCTAATGTAACCGCTTTTACAATTCAAACTTTTTTGATGTAACCTTATGGCGTTTGACATAACATTGACAGAATGCGTGCTGCCAATTTCGTCAAAGAGTTTCAATATTCATAGTTAAGACAGGACAACGTCTGTCGGGTCCGCTAGTAATATGATAAGGAATATAATAAGTCGACCAACAAAATTTATTTTTTGGCATCAAAACCTAGCTTCTAATTTAATAACTCAGCAACGGGAAAATGATGAAGCTTCTAATATACTAACTCGGCTTCTTCACAATGGCCACAAAATATTCCAAAGAAAGCATCAAATAAAGAGCCACTATTTTTATTATTGTCCACTGCCACTGCACGATTTGGTGCGAGTGAGATGGATACGAATGGCCATTTGCACGATTTCGTTGGTGCGAGTGAGACGGATGCGACTGGCAATTTGCACGATCTCGTTGGTTATGGCTATTTGCACCAATCAGAGAGCGCCATTCAAAACATGCATTTGTTTTTTTTGTTGTTCTGTTGTTAGTGTGTTAATATTGCAATTATTTTTTTATAATTTTTTCTTTAAACTAAAGTTAGGTTAGGTTAGGGTTATACATGAATATTCAGGTGCCCGGCCGAAGGCCGGGCACTTAGGTTCTGTTGGGATCGTAAACCTACCTAAAACTAAAAAAAAAAACGTTTTTTTATTTAGTTAGAAACATTTTTTTATTTCATTTTTCTCACAAAAAAAAAAAATAAAAATGTGGTTGAAGATTTGGTGTATTATTTGATGCTAATATTTAAGTATTTTAGGAGTTCACGGTTTGAAGCTAAGTTATAAATATAGATGCTAAAATTATATTTTTTAGAGGCTCACTAGTTGAAGCTGACTTAGTAATTTAGAAGCCAATAATGGTATTAAATAGAAGCTCGTTTAATTACATGCCATATGATAATAATGACTTTTTTTTTATTCGATGACAAGATAGTCCTTGACTGCGATCTCACTTGATGTCAAGTGACGATGCACTCTAAGATGGTAGCGGGTTAACTTAGGAAGGACATACTCCGAATCGGTTTCTATACACCATCGTGCCGGAACGCTAAATCGCTTGGCGGCACGTCTTTGATAATTGGGTAACTAACCTGGTAACCTGGAATTTTCAGCACAACTGAGATAAATAAATTGAAACGATTAGTTTGACTGCTCGAAACACAATAATTATATTTTATAGTTAGTGGTTACAAAATAGAATTATAACTTTGTTTCATTATAATAATATATAATATAATAGTAATATAATGAAACAAAGTTATATTAAAATTTAACTTCACAATGTATGCAATGTATATAACTAAACATAATAAATGTAATAGAAGAAATGACTAGTACTTTTAATTTCCTTAAACATTAGCGTTTAATTGAGCAATAGTAAAAATATTCTAGCTAATTTGTACGCCGATAAGGAAACAGAAAATCCGAATAGCCGAGATTAGAAACATAAAGGAGCATTATCTTTTATGTTTCTTATCCTGGCTTTATATCGCATCCTTTTAGATGCCGGCGCTAGGTTGTTATTAATACATACAAGGAATATTGTATTTCTATACTTATAATAAAACTAACGGAACGAATTATGTACATTAAATAAATTTTGAAAATTTTAATCGGAGGATGCTTTATTATCGGTACTGGGCCCAAAACAATTTTTAGTTTTGATTTTTTTGTCTGTCTGTATGTGTGTGTCTGTCTGTGCGCGCATCATGCTAAAACTACTGAACGGATTTGAATGAAATTTAGTATAATGGTATCTGATACTCTACGTCAACATATAGGATTGCTTTTAAGCTATTGCATAGCTTCTATCGCGGGCCTTGAGCGTGGAGACCGAATCCAGAAATTCCGTAACGAAAATAACCTGACACTGGACTCCTCTCACCGCTAGATGGCGTTGATAAAAAATGCTATGCAATAGCTTTACCGCGGCAGTCCCCGAGTGCCACACGTCTTTTTAAGCTATTGCATAGCTTCTAACGCGGGCCTTGAGCGTGGAGACCGAATCCAGAAATTCTGTAACGAAAATAACCTGACACGGGACTCCTCTCACCGCTAGATGGCGTTTATAAAAAATGCTATGCAATAGCTTTACCGCGGCAGTCCCCGAGTGCCTCACGTCTTTTTATTTTGATAAACAGTAAGATTTGAAGAATCGTTGCTTTAGTACGACTAGAATTGATTATTATGAGTCTAGGTTTAGAGCGGAACTCCGTTAAAATCTTCTGTTCTAAGCATTACAGTTCGATGGTAATATCATTCGCTCGAAAAACCTTACCCTCCTTCGGTAGTCGGGTAAAAAGTAATATATCTTACCAGCTAACTTACGGTCTTCAATTTTAGTCTAATATATTCTCAGTTTAATTAACTAATTAATTAGATGAGGTCTGAATAATTATTCCTCCCTAATCAAGTCCAAGAACGGCGATTGTGGAGATAATAGGAGGGTATAAATTAGAGTCGTTTTTATTTGCGATAAAACTACAGTGGTGCCCGACAATTTGCCGTAATACTAAACCTTCTCAATCTGTAATTAAGTAGGTTCTTATTTGAAGCAGAATTTTTAACCCCCGGCGGGAAAAGAGGGGTGTTATAAGTTTGACCTGTGTATCTCTGTGTCTGTGTAATTGTGTAACTGTGTATCTGTGTATCTATGTATCTTTGTAGGTTCTTATTTGAAGCAGAATTTTTAACCCCCGGCGGAAAAAGAGGGGTGTTATAAGTTTGACATGCATATCTCTGTATCTGTGTAACTGTGTATCTGTGTATCTGTGTATCTGTGTAACTGTGTATCTGTGTATCTGTGTCTGTGTATCTGTGTTTCTGTGTATCTGGGTATCTGTGTATCTGTGTATCTGTGTATCTTTGTATCTGTGTATCTGTCTGTTCTCTCGTAGCTCCCGAACGAATGGACCTATTTCGATGCGATTTTTTCTGTTTGGAAGCTAACGTGATCTAGAAGATCTTAGCTAATGCTAATTTATGAAGATCTGCTCAGGATATTGAACATCATCAGCTCATTTCCTACAGAGTCTTACAAACTTTCACTGCTGCGACTGACTTGTGATGATACTTCGAATTAATTCCAAGACATGAAATAGCTTTAATCCATGCCAAACTATACAACATAGCTTTGTCAACAAACGTGTGTCGAGAGTAGTATAAAAGTATTGTGTGGTGGACGGTGGTGCATGTGAGTGGTGGTGGCATTGCTTGCTTGGGAACGTGGCTTTTTTGCTTGGTTGGAGAGGTAAGCGGTGCTTAGCTTGTAATTGCATGTTTGACCATAAAAATAATTCTTATATGAAACTTTCGCAAAGTAACGCCTGAGTCTATCTAATATTTAATCCATCTTGCCAAATTGACAGAGATCAGAGGGAGGTTCAGGTAGTTACATAAGACGTTTAAGTTTCACGCAGAGATCAAGTGGCTTGTGTAACTTCAAATGAATAATGCATGAAATTAATTTTTCTCGATTCTCTTAATGGAATTGACTGAAGAAGGTAGCAATAATATTTGCGTTACCGATGAAATTTAAGCTGCATTGACAGAATCAACAAATTTAATATTGATTGGGGGGAATGGTAGCCGTTACGTGTTTGGCAGGTAAATATTTGATTTGATCGGAGGATTTTTCTTCATGCTTTCAGCTCGGCATGAGAATACTTTATCATTTTTGTTCTATTTTTATACAACGGTGCCTTTACAGCTTTCAAAGTAAGTAGAGAGTCATGTTTTTATACTGGTAATTTATTTTATGTTGAGTTTTCCTGGCTCTCGACTCTCAATAGTGTGAAACCAAAAACCACTTTTTTACCGACTAAGCTAATTACAAAGATTGAGGTTTTTTAATTCCCGCGGGAACTCTCTTATTTTCCGGGATAAAAGTAGCCTATGTGCTATTTTAGACTATAATCTATCTCTGTGCCATATAACAGCCAAATCGGTTCAGTTGTTGCGGCGTGATTGACTAACAAATATCTTTCCATGTATCCATCCATCCATACATCCTTACATGCGTGCATCCATAATTTCGCAGTAGTAGGAAGTAGTATATATTAGTAAGAAGGAGTATTAATATTTACTGTAAAAGGACGAATTCTGTATATTAAATATGTTTTGAAAATTTAAATCGGAGGATGCATTATTTATTGCGTGATTTTAAAAACTAAATCCACGTGGACGAAGTCGCGGGCATCAGCTAGTACTTACTTTTCTGTCCAAGAAATAAGATTTGAGCCTTCTGCTTTTCAGAGTCTAATCTGCTGCATTTACTTCTGAGCCACTCCGGTTTCATAAATATAATAACAGATATAATATCAAACACATTAATACTGTCATATGAGACAAATCGAATTGCGGTCGGAGGACCCTAAGGCGAAATGTCAATACATCAAGGAGACAGATCATTTGTCTTGGCGGGGTCATCCATAATAGATAACTAATTGCTTGGTGAGTAATGAGGAACAGCGGAAACGATAATACTAGACGTGGCTACTTGTATTGTATTGTGGCGAAATTGCTTAGTGACTAAACAGATGATATTATCAGTCACTGATTTATGCTTGATATGGATCTCACCTGTAGGGCTAACATGCGCGCCACGAGAAAGTTTTGTCTACACGTTTACTCGTAGTCTCTATGTGAATCTCTACAGAGATTCACGAGTAAAGTGTAGACAAAATTTTCTCGTGGCGCGCATGTTAGCTACACTGGAGGCCTACTAACAACGCTTAAAGTAGTATTGTGGATTTAGTTTTTAAGAATCCCTTAGGAACTATTTCTGGTGGGAGGCTTTGGCCGTGGCTAATACCACCCTACCGTCAAAGACGCGCCGCCAAGTGACACGATGGCGAGTAGAAACCGATTACGGGTATGAGTACACTGCCATACCTCTTCCAAGTTGGCCCGCTACCATCTTAGACTGCATCGTCACTTACCATCAGGTGAGATTGCAGTCATAGACTAACTTGTCATTGAATAAAAAAAAGAGCTCTTTTATATTTCAGGATAAAAAGTGGCCTATAATATCATTCTCCAGGTCCGCAACAATACCCCCGCAAAAAATCACGTCGATCCTACGGTTGGTTGAATACTCTCCTAAAACTCCTCACTCTCCCCCTCCTCCTAACTAAACTAATATGACAGATCTAAATATAAAACCTTTTATAGTTTCAGACCATCTCGTCGAGGCAGACAGTCGGACCTACTCGCATAAAATACAACGTTTTTTGTTAATAGAACAGCTGAAACACGTATAAAATGTTTTCATTCCGACAATCTGTGTATTTTTTTTTTTTTCAAAAATAAAATATGACCATCGGCAAAACTATAATGTTGTTATGACAACTCGTTATCCGCGCAAAATTATATTCACCGAGCGTGAACTGCGCGCGCGTTAGTGTTAATACGCACCGCGTGTAGGCTTAGTAAGTAGAAAAATTGTGTATACAACTTCATATTGGGTTTTTATTAAATTTTTGAACGAGCGAAGCGAGTTCTCTGAGTCAACTAGGGCGCTTGCCTACTAGACAGAGAAGTGTGTCCGTCTAAATGTCTGTCAGAGCCCTATAACTTCTGAATTACTGAATATTAGAACGTGAAACTTGGTTGAAAATTCAGTTATATCCTGTACTTGAACAACAAATACTAAAATTAGATAAATGTTATAAAGAAACGAAATTATTTAATTTTAATGCGCCATCTATTAGCATTATTGTGAAGCTAATAGCTTCACTATTAGCATTATTGTGAAGCTAATAGCTTCACTATAATGCTAATAGATGGCGCTGTGTCAGTAAAACAGTTTTATGTCAACTATTATTTTTTTTATTGCGTCTAATGTTAAAAGTTAATTATTACAATATATAATTAAAAGTTTTGGGAATTATGGGATATCGCGAGGTCTCAGTTCGGGGCGAACCACTAGTTAGAATATGAGCACTTCAAATTGTTATCAAGCGAGTTTTATTAACCGTTTAATTTACTTTAGAGGAAGGCTGAGGTACTCTCGAGTCTTGGTATTTGACACTTTACGACCGCCCTTAAAGCTACTTCCATGAGCTTAGATAACATTTTGCAGTAAGCTGAGAAAATATGCTGGCCCAAAAAAACAACGTTCGAGAAATTCAATAACCTACACCGCAAACATCTTTCTTGCAATATAAATATATAGGACATAGGTTATAGAATTATTTTATTTACACGCCCTGGGTGGGCGTACAAATAGAATAATTCTACGTATAAATTACAAGAGCTGTATCGAAATATATATTATTAAAACAAAATAAATATCTGTCTCGTGGCTTCGGCCGTGCCTAGTTCATTTCATTTCATTTATTTATTTGCATTCATGAATCCACTTACATGTCTAATACATAGTGTCTTGCATGTTTAATTGTGAGCAAGATTTCATTTAGTTACCTACTGTTCTACCGTTAAAAACGTGCCGTTAAGCAATAGCGTACCGGCACGATGGCGTATGTGGAATAAAGAACAATATGTAGTGTTAAAGATTGTAAAATTCGAGTATATTCAACGGTAATCTTATGGTTTATTGAAAATATATGCCTAATACATTTTTTTGAGGTTTTTGATTCTTTAGTTTTATTTTCTAAATTACAAAAACCATTACAAAATTACAAAAATTACAAAACAAGCATGTCATAATTGCTTAATTCCCACTCATTTTCATAAAGCGTAACAGTAAAATGATTGGCAAATAAACTACGACTACTAAGCCCCTAATAGTAACGACAGCGATAAACGTTCGCATTAAACTTAATTACGATTGTGACGCCCTAAGACAGACCAAAGTCTCATCGGCGGTTCTTACGCTCCCACCGAAGTTGTGAAACCTTATGAAACTCATTTGGGCGACGATGAACAATGTTACGCTTCTGGAAAATAATTTTCAACTTCAGTAATTTATATGAGATCAAATACAAGTAGCAATTTTTATTAATGAGTATAAAACAGCTGTACCATTAATTGGAATTACACTTTGTTGTGTAACATTTTTGAGGGTGTTCTTTTTTTATCTTAGAACTCTGTGTAAGTCTGTATATGTTATACCGTATCACCTAAACTACTGAGCCGATTTTGATATCGATTTTGATTTTTATCAATTCATTATTATAGTACTTGTGATAAAGGCTACATTTTATACAAAACTAGCTTTTGCTCGTGGCTTCGTTCATATAAAGTTCGATTTTTAAAATCCTTTCTTAGTGATGCCCGGCCTGATCCACCCAGTGGCTTGACTGCTTGACGGACGTTGATAGATCAGTCATTCAGTCAGTCAGTCAATCACCTTTTCCTTTTATTTTAGATTTCACACATTTCTTAGGTAGGTATCGCACTTGCCAAAGATATTATGACTGATCCATTTCCCCAATTTCGACGTAAAGTCGTGAACCCTTATCGAACTTATCCCATTTCACGATGCTGCGACACGAGCGGGGACAAAGAAAATTGGGAATATATTATGGGATGGAATGTCCGCATGCTATCACGAAATATTTGTGTTTATAAAGCAAATACCTATTTTCTAGGGTTCCGTACCGAAAAGATGCCAACAGGACCCTATAACTAAGCCTCCGCTGTCCGGGTGTCTGTCTGTCTGTCAGCGGGCTATATGTCATGAACCGTAACAGGTAGATACTTGAAATTTTCACAGAATATCTATTGCCGCTATAAAAAAAAATAAAGGGGGCCCCATACAAGAAAGGTGATTTTTTTCGGCGTTTTTTGCTTGACCTTAAAAATCGCTGTTACGATGGTGTTACCTTCGTGTACGAGTTTCACTCGCACTTGGCCGGTTTTTTTTGAGCGAATTTCAAACTTTACACGGTGAAATTTCATTGGTTGTACTCCCTGAAAGAGGTGAATGTGCTCATGAAACTGAACAACTTTCCCCAAGGAACATAGGTCGAAATATGAAAAAAAAATTTGGACCTCCCATAGTAAATCAATCAGCTGATCGTCAAGTTTGTATGGAGGGTCCAATTTTTTTTTTCATATTTTGACCTATGTTCCCTGGGGAAAGTTGTTCAGTTTCATGAGCACATTCACCTCTTTCAGGGAGTACAACCATTAAAATTTCAACCGGTATTAATTCTCCATTATTACAACCTACAGCATACTGCGTCATAAAAATAACCCAGTACAGTTTAGTGGTAACGTTTCCATCCAAACGAACGCTAAGCGGTATTGCCCCTGGTTCACACACTTAAGTAGGGATACAATTTAAATGCGTTTTTCATCATAATTTTGAATATTTAACAATTTTGCCCCACTAGATGAACAAATGATCTTAAACACGTCATTGACAGTCATTGGACATAAGTGGCACAAGTTCGTTTTAAACTAAAATTGGTTTTTTTTTAGATTGTAATAAGTACCACTTTGATACCTACTCAGTATCAGCAAAAAGAAATCTAAGAACTCCAAACTAGGGCGTTTCTGATGTTATTGTACCTAATTCGTAAATTATCCACAGCCATCTCTACCTGTTCTTCGTCGTTTTAATTCAGTTAAGTAGTCGCAATTGCCTGCAATTTGGCGGGGCTAAATAAAACAAGGACGATAAAAAACGGCAACATCTTACGGCATCGCGGAAGATTAACGGCTATAATCAAGCGATTGGGCGAGGATTACGGCAATTTTTATGTTGCTCAAGGAACACGTACCATCAATCCACCCTGATGTAGAAACTCCGGCAGTAACAATGACGAGAAAACTTCCCGAGTTTCTCGAATATTTTAGAACGCACGCGTGGAATAAATGCGTGGATAATGCGTTCACTTGACTCAAATGGTTCAAGTCTTCTTACCCCAGAATACGTATATAAGTTTTTTTATTGGATGACAAGATACTCCTTGACTGCGATCTCACCTGATGGTAAGTGACAATGTAGTCTAAGATGGTAGCGGGCTAACTTGGAAGGGGTATGGCGGTGTACCTAGATTCAACCCATAACCTAATCGTTTTCTGCACGCCATCGTGCCGGAACGCTAAATCGGTTGGCGGCACGTCTTTGGCGGTAGGGCGGTAACTAGCCACGGCTAAAGCCTCCCACCAAACAATAATAAGTGATAAATTGAACCTGAAAGTTAAAAGTATTGGATAGCAGCTATAACTTTAGCTTGCGCCTTCATATAAATGGAGCCTAGGTTTTTATAATCCCTCGGGAACCATTTTGTTTACCCAGGATAAAAGGACTATATCAGCCTACAAGACCTCGACTATATTATATATCCATTCAAAAAATCACGTCGTTGAGTTTCTCCAACAAATCTACAAACAAACACACATTCGCGTTTATAATATTAGTAACATTGACATAATAATACTATGTCAATGATTAGTAAGGATATTGTATAAATAAGTTCTTATAGGTACCTAATTTTTTAGAGGATTTAATTTTAAATTTTTTGAAGCTGCAGCAAACATTTTAAAATGGTAACTTTATAGAACCGAAGCGAACGTTTAAGTTAAAATAATATTATGACGGAGTAAGCTAGCAGGCAGCTCAGAAAGCGTGATGAGATATTGTGTACACTTCATCTCAACCAACTGCGCGGAATAATATTTAAAGACTAACTACACACTAGAATGTTCAACGTAGAAATAACATAGCACTGGTAATAGGCATAGCAACTGGACACTGTTTTCTAAATATACATCTCACAATAAAGTATATATTATTAGCCAAGCTGAAGTTGACTAATATTCTCCTCTATCCTCCAAATAAGCGGTAAGCTTGTGCTAGGAGTGGGTACGACAATAGTGCAACTGGTGGGGTTCAAACCTGCGAACTTTTAAGTTTTCAGTCCGCATCTTTAACCGTTGGGCTATTGAGGCTTAGGTTCTTTAAGGATATATCTTCTATAGGGGCATCTTTCTATAAGAGACATCGTTAGGTTTACGAAAGCTACAGGTAGGTTTGAGCGGGTTACGCTGCCTGGGTACCAGTAACCTGTGTCCACACACGGGCCTGAGGCCTGACATAGGACTGATGACCCGCCCGGCGTTGGCAGGCTTCCCCTCCTTAAATACAATATATTACACTAGAATGTTGTTTGACTAATAGAGAGCTTATTTATGCACGTAATAAAGATGTTTAAAAAAATAAAACTGATTCTTCAACGGTAAAATAAAATAAAATATTATAATCATTAGCATATTAGTGTACAGAAAAACAATTCTTTATCCCTTAAACCTTTCTTAAACCGTACAAAAACATTCGAGAACACAGTACGTGTGAAGCATTACATAACAAGAATTTCAAAAGCTTTGTCTATCCCACTTTTATTGGCTAAATTCCCAGCTTCATTTTTGCTCTGAAACTCTTTATAGCGTTCGTCTTGTTTATAAAGTGTGACGGGGACCAGCGCATGTATACGTTGTTTTCCCTCTGAAGTGGTCTCTTGTAGTTTTCTGTCATTACAAAAGAAAAGTCGCGTTCACGGAGTCATATATCACTTTTTCATGCTCTGACAATATAGCAAAGGCATTTATGCTGTGGGAGTTTTCTAAAGTGGAGTATTCACTGGCAAGTTACTTCCGCAATTTATTGCAGAAGGCAATATAAGATTAGCTAAAACAGAAACTGACTGTCTGTGAGAGTTTACAGAGTGCAAAAGCCTATCGTGAGCAGACAAAAATTTAATTGCTTGTTTGCTTAATTGAAATTTGGCACAGACTCAGAACTCAAACTCAAACTCAAAATTATTTATTTCATGAAGGCCAACTTGTACCTCTTACGACAAGTCGAAAATCTACCACTGGTTCGGAATGCTCATTCTACTGAGAAGAGCTAGCAAGTAGCGTTTGCTCTTTTCAAAACAAAAATATAGATAGATTACAGTCTGAAAAATAACACATAGGATAATAAAACCTGAATCCACGTGAACGAAGTCGCGGGCATCAACTAGTAATGTTATAAGCCTTAACAATAGCTACAGAAAGCTGGTACGCTAGATAAAAGGAGCATTTTATTGTGAGAGAAATCAACTATGAATCAATTTTATTAATTTGGGTATTGACTAATAACACGTGTAGGCGGAAGACATGCAAAGGGCATCATCGATCAAAGTCTATTTCATACGTTATCACGACGTCGGGAGTGGAAGGGCATTTTCCTCACTTGTAATATTTAATCCCCCACGGAGTAGATTCCATAATAGCTGGGGAATGATTGAGCATTACTTACTAAGCAGGTAGGGTGTGATTTATGTATTTTAAATTATACGTGAAATTTGATGTGGTTTTATAAGGAACCTTGGTAGGGAGATTATAATTTTCGGTATGCATAATATACCTACGTATCAATCCGGCAGAGGCTCCAAACACGATCCTTTGTCGCGTTTCCATTACAGCACCGAATAACGGCGCTACCATAGCAATGACGGGAAATTTTATATTATACTGTACAACCATTTATGTGGGCAGAACCCCGTAGCATCAGGATTTAGGAATTGGTTCTTGAAATTCAACGTTGTAGTCTTTACTTTACTACACTAACTATTCATAATCGACAGTTCCTAAATCCCTTGCAGCATCCGAATTAAGGAGTTAGAATCCGAAGTTTTTATGGGAGCGTCTCGCAAAAATGTTTGTATTGATTAAAAAAAGATTCACGCAAATCGGTTTAGAAATCACGGAGATATCGATATACATACAATATATAGGTAGAAAAACACAATACTTTCTCCTACTTTTTCAAAAGTCTTTGACCTTCCTCCATGTTGTCTTAAATCATTCATTCATCACAAAATTTATTGTTCTCTTATACTTTATTCACTCTCCGTAAAAAACACACAAAGTTTTACGTGGTTATACGCGGGTTATGCCATGAATGTACGTAAGCAAGGAACATAAAAGGGATTTGCAAACAAAGTTCGATGTAAGAGTAAATTTTTTCCAAATGATCACATAGCAATAAAATGTTTCTTACATATTTTGTGCGAAAAATCCGTGAAAAATCTTAGGGTTAGGTATATTTTAATAGCAATTGCGCACTATATAGTTTTCCGTAGTTATTTACCTATCTTTAATTTTTAGATGTACTTTAGTAGGTATGTAGGTATGTAAGGTTTCTAGAACCTTCTCATTTCATTTCAGGTTCCAGTTTTATTTTACTTTGACGCGAAAGTCATCGAATACGAATTCTATCAATCGATTTAAATCTTTTACTAGCCCTAGGTATGTCGATGTCTACTTCTGAAAACTTATAATTAATCGTTCAGCTACTCGTTAAAGAATGCCGGCTCAGTAATTTTTAATAGACACTTTGACCTCAAGTAAAGTATTAAAATAAGTTTAAAATATTTCGCAATAGAATAAAACTATTTCAATTAATACGAAGAATAGAAACGAGCGTACAGTTGCGCACAATAGGTAGGACATTCTTTTTTCTAATAGCATACAATATTATACGGAGGCAATACGCTCGAAAAGAAAGTACTGTAACATACTTTTCTTTTCAAACGAATACTTTTTCTACGAAGTAAGCTGGAAGTATTTTGGGGAAAAGGGTACGGTACAGAACTTAAAGTTGTTTCAACTAAAAAGGTTGCCGAAGTAACTTGCTAATTAAATGAATTTGTTAGCAAACCGACTAACCTAACAAAAATGTTTCAATGTTGTTTAATTTATTTCAATGACACATGAGCCTTGGGATGGCACGTCGCCATAAAAAGACTTTAATGAATGAAAATAAATTGTAAAGTATATTCTCCGATATATTTACGAAAATTAATTTCTATTTTAGGGCATAGAGAACACCTACAACTGATATCAATTTCAATTATACTTCCACAAGTAAAATAAAGTGAAATATTATAGGACTCGCGTAGGTAGGTACCTACTCGTGTATGAGCAGTATGTTCATACCTTAGTTCATACATTCTCTATACAAATAAAACTTTTGCCGTTTATTATACTCCAGTTACAATACTATAAATGTATGGAGGCTGTAACACAAAAGGAGTATTCAAACAAAGTTTGTATAAAAGTTTTCCATTTGATTGCACCACAATAAATGGGCCGGGTTAACCAAACCTTGGCAAAGTTTCACTTGCCAATAAATACCATTACAATTTTACGCGATGTGACAAGGAACAGAAAAACTTTATCGTACCAGCAGCTAGCACAATCAGTGCGAAATGTGGTTTTCGCAAGGCTTTGTCGATTAAAATGCGATGTCGCGCGTATATATTATGCTTCAGAATATTTATACTTCCCGTTGCTATTATCGACGGCCCCTATACATAAATCATCGAAACTGAAAATGACGATTAGTTTTTAAGGTTTTTTATCAGCTTAAAGGTACGAGTTCGTAGCCGACCGCAGACATAAACAGCAGACGACGTGTCGCCGCGACACTACTGGTTTCTATGTATTTCTATGCAGGCGATGTGTCGCTAGCTACGGAAGGTATTTCATAGAAATACATAGAAACCAGCAGTGTTGCGGCGACACGTCGTCTGCTGTTGCTGTCTGCGGTCGGCTCGTACCTTAATTGGCTTTTATTATACTATATTTTATATCCCACTCGTAAAAAGCAAACAAATGTTATTTTAAAGGAGCATTAAAATAAGATTTGATTGTTTTTAAAAATAATGTAATCGGTCGAAAATGTATTGGAGTAATCAAAGTGCATATAGATAGAATACCTACCTACCTACCAAGAATACCTATTAGGTATAATATGTGTACGGTCTATGTCGAAACCGTTCAATTCGCGCAGTCATCATTCACACATTATTATAAATACTCTTTTCATTTATTCATACACCAGTGCACATAACATCGCATCGCGCTCACATTACTGCAATTAGGTTATTATTAGCCTAAGTAGAGGCCAATAAACTTAGACTTCTACTCAAGTAGTTTCATTACTATGCGGTCCTTAACCGTACAATATGTAGGTTCTATGTTGAATACATAGTTATTTATTTACTGTCTCAAAATATCATAGTGCCTGCATTAACTCAGTTTTCAAAGAACTAGAGACAACAAAAGCGTTCCGTGATGATAAATATGAGATTGAGCACATAGCTGTGCGTCGGAACTTGGGACTGCACATTGTTTTGTGGCACGCTCCGGCAATTATTTCGTAGTCTGCGGTTTCTAGCTAAAAGTCTTTTTCTGTCAGTAGTAAGACAATTACTATTTTGTGTATGTGTGTACCTAATGCTGATATTAATCATAAATAAATGCTCAAGTTTCATGAGAACGGATATTTTTTTTTTGTGTAATTTTGTGTTTGTAAGTAATGTTTTTTTTGCTTTTTCTTTTCAACGATAATTTTTTATTTTTATTTTACACAATTTATAAGTAAAATCCAAAGTTTGAGCTAGCCCTGAGACCTTGGGTTGTATCAAACAGGCGCGTAGTCAATTATCTTTTTTTTTTCCTTGACTAATCTATACTTATAATAAAACTGTAACGGGACGAAATCTGTACATTAAATATATTTTGAAAATTTTAATCGGAGGATGTTTTATTATCGATACTGAGCCCAAAACAATTTTTTTTGAATTTTTTGTCTGTCTGTCTGTCTGTATCTTGGCCGCGCATCACACTAAAACTACTGGACGGATTTAAATGAAACTTGGCACGATTTAAGTTCATACTACGAGGTAAAATAAAGCATACTTTTTATCCTGAAATTCAGCACGGTTCCCTTGGGAGAGGGGATAAAAGTTAAAATGTGTATTTAGTTGTAATTCATTAACGCGTACTCCGATTTCAATCATTCTTTTTTTGTTAGAAAGAAGATACTGTATAAATTGTCCTGTAAAAATTTCAAGGTCATCGGTTTAGTAGTTCAGAAATTATAGACATCACAATCCTCACTAATAGGTCTAAATAACTTGAACTCCGTTATGTACAGGAAACTTTTTAAGGTATAGTTGAGAACCTGGAGAGTGACATAAGCTACTTTTTATCCCGGAAAAACAAAGAGTGCCCGCGGGATTTTAAAATCTAAATCCACGCGGACGAAGTCGCGGGCAACAGCTAGTTTAAAAAAATATATCAGCTCCATACGAGTTTATCACATGACACGAACATCCGATTCGCAAAGAATAAAATCTTTAAGTGCATATGATTTTATTATGAGTATACTTTTAATAGATATTTAACCCTTTCCCTGTCCCATGAATCACATGTGAGCATGGTTATTGTTTAACTATTGTCTGTTGTCTGGACAGGGAACCTGTTAACAATAAAATCAGAATTATCGTTTGAAAATAAGAAAAACTTTTGACTTCCGGGTAAAAAAGTGAGTGAAGTTTTTTCAGTTACGGATAGGTAAATCGAGAAAGTGAAACAGTTTACAGAGCTGAGATGTATAGAGCGTGCTCTACTTCAGCTCAGACTTACGACAGAGTTAAAAAGAGACACAAATATGCTCTGACATAAATCTCTGTCTCGAGTCTGAGTTGAGTCAGAGCACGCCCCATAGATTTCAGCATCAGAGAGAAAGTAGAGTTTATTTATTCAACTCCCCATATAGTAAAGCTGCGTCCATCTCGCTTTAATTTAGCTAAGTAGTCACGAATGCCTACTATTTAGGCGGTACAAATAAAACAAGGGCGATAAAAAGAGGATTTAAGGCATCGCGGAAGATTAACCGCTATAATCAAGCGATTGGGCGAGGATTACAGTGAATTTTATGTCGTCGAAGGAAACGGACTCATCAATCAAGCCTGATGTGGAAACTCTAGCCATAACAATGACGAGGGAAATTCTTCCGAGTCGATGGAATATTTTACTATCGCGTGGGTTATAGTTATAAGTAGTGTTGCCAGACGTCCCGTATTTCCCGGGACGTCCCGTATTTTACGACTGACTCTGTCCCGTATTTGAACCGTACTTCGTCTTTCATTATGAAGTCGATCCAAGCATTCACACACGCAACGTTCGTAAAAAAACGAGTTGATGACCTTTTTAATTACGTTTATAATTATTTGTATTGATTTTTACAGATATATGAAAACGAATAAAAATATGTTAAAACTGGCTCGATCCTCGGAAAAATATCAAAAATATAAAAATTCTTTTCAAAAAACCGACTTCAAACGCCACTACAAAGTATAAAAATAATTTTATTTTTTACACGTTTGTTGAAGTCGGGCGGCTTAAATAGAAACGATGAAACCGATACGCGATGCTCACCCGATTTCAATAAGCGTGTCTCTTATATGTCACCATAAGGTAAGCGTCGCGCATCGATTTCATCGTTTCTAGTTAAGTCCGCCCGACTTCAACAAACGTGTACAAAATAAAATTATTTTTATACTTTGTAGTGGCGTTTGAAGTCGGTTTTTTGAAAAGAATTTTTATTTTAAGCTTTTTAGTGTAGCTTGTTCCTGCTCTCTTTCTCCCCTCCCTCTAACACTACGGTACTAAAGTAGTCTATACTTGGTACCTACAGTACTTATTAACAACACAAAATTTCTAAAGAGAGGACCAGGAGGTCCATGATGTAGTCCAAGCTTGGTACTAACAATATCAATTCGAAAGCGACAGTTCGTAATCCCTCCAACCCTGCAGCATCAGGATTGAGGAGCTAGAACCTTGAATTTTATATGTAGTATATGCTTGGTACCAACAATATCAATTCGTAAGCGACAGTTCCTAAATCCTCACAGATTAGGTAGACAGTACCCCTGCAGCATCAGTATTGAAGAGCTAGGACCTTGAGCTCCACGATGTAGCCTATGCTTAATACTAACAATATCAATTCGCAAGCGAAAGTCCCTAAATCCTCACAGTTTAGGTAGGCAGTACCCTGCAGCATCAGGAGTGAAGAGCTAGGACCTTGAGCTCCACGATGTAGACTATGCTTAATACTAGCAATATTAATTCGCAAGCGAAAGTTCCTAAATTCTCACAGTTTAGGTGGGCAGTACCCTGCAGCATCAGGATTGAAGAGCTAGGACCTTGAGCTCTACAATGTAGGCTATGCTTAATACCAATAATATCAATTCGCAAGCGAAAGTTTCTAAAACCTCATAGTTTAGGTGGGCAGTACCCTGCAGCATCAGGATTGAGGAGTAGGACCTGAAGCTCTAAGATCTAGTATATGCTTAGGCCAAGCATACCAATTCGTAAATGATAGTTTCTAAAACCCCATAATTTAGGGGGAAAGTATCTCTGCAGCATCAGGCTTGAAGAGTTGAAGGTAAAAATTTTTATGGGACCATTTCGCGAGCTTCCTCTGTCGATTAAAAAAAAATCGCGTGAATCGGTCCAGAAACCCCGGAGTAATCGGCGGGCATACATAGAAAAAAAAAAAAAAAAAAAAAAAAAAAAAGATACCGGCCGAATTGATAACCTCCTCCTTTTTGGAAGTCGGTTAAAAATAAAAAATGACACTAAATAATTTTGTTTTTTATTTGTCCCGGGTAAAAAACTGAAATCCCGTATTTTTTGCCCATTTAACCAGTTGTCCCTTATAGGCTGAAAAAAAAATCTGGCAACCCTAGTTATAAGTATCTGGCTATTACGATTAAGAGCCGATTTCACTTTTTTTTTTTATATGAATAGCTGGCAAACGAGCTGGCGGGTCACCTGATGTTAATTGATTACCGCCGCCCATGAACACTTGTAGTACCAGAGGCACCACCGATGCGCTGCCGGTATTTCAGGAACTTATTGGTGCCCCCCTTGAATAACCCCATATTGTAATTGTATGTATTGTAACTTAAAGTGAAATAAGTCTTATCTGAACGTAAATTGGATATTTTGGCAGGCTTTCAATACAAAAACTGTCAAAATATCAAAACGTTCGTATAAGATGTATTTTACGTTGGTGAAATTGGCCCTAAGAGTTAAGAATAATATAAGTGGAGTTTGTGTTTCTTTGCAAAGTTAGTACTTGGTTTCCTGCCACGTATAACTTGAGTAAGTTCAAGCCAAGAGTGAAACATCTTTAAGTTAAGCGTGCTTCGTCAAGCGTAAATCTATTTCGCATCAAAAAAAAATTCTGTTGAATTTTTCAAAATGTTTTAAATTACGCCTCGCGGACTGTTCGCATATTCGTTATGACGTCATTCTGTTCATTATGACGTCTCGCTATGTAACTTGCACCGCCTGTCATAGCCACCGTATTTCATGTCTATCCAAGTAGTCCAGGAGCCGGTAACACTAAAGTCTTGTCATGCGGAATCGAAAATTCTTTGTGGGAATTAGTAGTTAAAAATTATACAATTAAATGAAGCTTGGTATGGAATCTAATTGATGTATCTAATGTGTTAATTTAAATAGCCGAAACAAATGTTGAAAAAGAAATAATATGAAAATGCAAAAATAATGTTCTCCTGAAAGAGTAGGTACAAAATTTTCTATCGAATACATTGCAAATCTAAATATATAAAAGGCCAACGGTGACTGACTGACGGACTGACTGACTGACTGACTGATCTATCAAAGCACAGCTCTAACCACTGCACCGATCGAGCTGAAATTTGGCATACAGGTAGCTATTAGGACGTAGGCATCCGCTAAGAAAGAATTTTTGAAAATTTCAACCCCAAGAGGGTTAAAAAATCGAACCTAACGTGAGCGAAGCCGCGGGTTAAAGCTAGTAAACTATATCAGTAAAACATTTTTTGGCTTTTTAAATTATAGTATCAATTCATATTATACGTAAAAAATCGAGACGCAAACTAGGGCTTACAATGTTACTGACTCCCGGTTTAAAGCTTTTCTGAACCGAAAATCGAAATCTTGCTTGCTTGAGAAGCGCGTGAAAGGTATATAATAATATGTAATCTCAAGTAATGGATTGTATAAGTAATATAATTAAAAAGCTTTCATGAAAATGAAGCTATTACAGCCAAGAGCTAAAACTAAATTAAATTTTAATTTAATATTATAATCAAGTATTTTGTTTATAATATTTTGTGCAAAGAAAACATAGCAATTTTATATAAAAATGTTTTCGTTTTTCAAAAACGCACTAACGAAACGTACGAACTTGTAAAAGTATTTTTAGAAATATCTACTGCAGAAGTTCCGACACTGTTCCGAAATTTCCGTACGTAATATTTCAGCAGGATTATTATGCGTGTTGTTATGAAGAAGAACTATTCTTTTTCCTTGGATATTCATTTTTGTGAGCTTGCTGCAGAACTAACATTCTCTAAATGAAATAAAATTGAATAGACGTACATTACTTCGACACGAAAAAACTTTACCAAAATGTTACCAAAACGTTGTAGAAAGACGGAATCTCTCTAATGCGCCAAATGGATTTCAATATTCCCCACAAAAACGAGTCACAAGAAGCCGAATAGAAGACAAAGAAGCACTCAGTAGTGACATGAAAGACTACGATACATTACCATAACATTTCCATATATTATTTTGTCGTGAAACTCGCAAAGGAAAACCTTTGGTGTGGCAGTTTTTAGCGACATGTGAGGAAATAATATTATACGAAACTTACTTATACTTTACTATTACTTAACTTATACCAACTGAAATTGCCTGTGCACTGAAGTTGAGATATTTTGTGCAGTTCTTTTGCTTAATATTTACTGCGACTTATGTAGCTAAACGGTACAAATAATAATCCTTTAAACGGGTCCTGATTTTCACGAATCTTGAAACTGTGTTTATGCTTCAGATATTACGATTGTAACAAAAAAAATATTTCATGTTAAGCATCAATCCCTTCTTAAAAATTTTGAGGACAAAATTTTAATTTTATAGAAAAAGGCATTCAAATCGTAATTCTTTAACGTATTTTACTTTACTTAAACCTTTGAGTATATAACCAACATTTAAACCCAATATAGCTATTTTAACTCACGAGGGCGTGTGACCCATTTTTGTGAGCGTGTCGTATCTGTATAAATATGAGCGAGAGCTTGCTCGCACCTGACCGCTCCCACCTAGGCTCCTGACAGGCACGCAATGTACAACGTAATCAAGTAAAGTGCCCGTAACCTCGTGAGATAAACGTACTATACCATACTAATGCTATAATAAATCGTAGGCAATATCTAGTACTTGATATAGTAAAAGTTGCATGCATGAACATATATTGAGATGTTTCAAGCTTACAGAATCAGATCACGACACCTATAGAATTATTCAATTGTATACAGCGTTTCGTTCGAACAAAGGACACATGGATTACATGGTAGAATAATATTGCAGTCTAGTAGAATTTTAGTTTGGTAGCAAGGTGTATCTCCTTATATTTCCATTGCCAAACCATAGTAGCGGAATAAAGGGATAGATGCAGTATCAAAATATTGTCTTTATTAGATCAAAAATGGGCTGGCAAACAAAAGTGAAACCAAATGACACTGCTAATGTTTCCTGCTACATTTTCCTTGGAGTGCCTCTCCATCTAGCAAAGGTTGTTAGTCAGCTTTGTTTTTAAACCTCCCAACGGAAATAGGGTGTTATAGGGGTGTTATATATGTTTGACGTGTTTATCTGTGTGTCTGTCTAACCGAATGGACTAATTGTGATGATAATGCAGTCTAAGATGATAGCGGACTAACTTGGAACGGATATGGCAGTGTACATTCAATCCTACACCTCTAATCGGTTTCTACACGCCATCGTGCCGGAACGCTATCGCTTGGCGGTACGTTTTGATGGTAGGGTGGTAACTAGCCACGGGAAAAGCCTCCCACCAGACAATATTAAGTAGTAATTATTTTCTGGTACTGAAACCCTAAAACGAACGCAAATATTCTCCACCGATTAGCGTTTCAAGAAATAAATAGAAAATTACAGCAAAGTCTAAGTAACGAACTATGAAAACCATTAGAAAACAAAGACTGCTGTGCGCCTCTTTCTTTTTAAATCTTAAAGGAAACCTCCGTAAGGCTACGTTCAAAGGTATAATAATAAGGAAAAAATACAAGGGAAAACACAATTGGCTCTCAAAATCTTCAATCTGGGTAAGACGGCCACCTTATTCGCGTTGCAGTAATCGTCTGTGAGATTAACTTTTCCGGAACATAAACTTGCCCTCTTTGTATTAAATTATTCTGAGAGTTTTCGAGAGAAGAGGGAGAAAGAAAGTTGGAAAGTGTTAATTGATTGATGAGTTCTAAAATAATGTATGTATAGTAGGCAATTCACAAGAATAGAATAGAATATATTTTTATTCAAATAAACTTTTACAAAGTGCTTTCGAATCGTCAAATGAACTTACCACTCGTTCGTTTTAATATTAATAGAATATATGAAATTTTTATGGCAAGCTTCGTGAAAATATTTACAAAGATTCAGAAAACTGTTTAAAATAAAAGTAATAAAAAGGAATCTTTAGTAATAATCTCACAATCGTGAGGATTAAAGTAATTTTTACGTCGCTAACGAAACTGTCTCATCAATCACGGCTCATGTTGAAACTCCGGCAATAACAGTGACGAAAGGGCACCCCAAGCTACCCGAATATTTTAGTTCCATGCATTAAATAGGTTATAACATGAGGATAAGAGCACACTAAGGACATTTTGTTTCACAACTTTTCGTCATATATCTTTATGGAAAAATGTCTTAGTATGTGACATACCTACTGTTTAAATCAATGAGCTTAAGGTCATTGGTTATCTACAAACTAAAAAGATTTTATTTTGTAGATATCGATTCTGTAAAACTATTTTTTTTATCATATTAGTGACCACCTCTATTTCGTTTATCCAATAAAGAAAAGTCCCATCCAGTATATAATCTTGCGGCAAGTTTTCCACAAGGAATAAGTTGTGAAACAGAAAATCCCTAGTGTGTTCCTGCGTTAAGTCGTTTGTCGAATATTTTACTACCACACACGTTATAAATGTGCAGACAAAACGAGCAGGCTCACTTAATAACAGAAGGCTATGTGTTTATCATTGTCGCTATGCTAAATTGACTGTGTACAAAATGGCAGCGAGTTCTTAGAGATAATTTCGGTTCATTTCGGAATGAATGCTTTTTAAGCTTGCAGAAGCTTTCTAGTGTCCCGAAACAATAAACGCCGTTTAATCTACTCTGAACTCGGTTGTCGGTAGATCGACGGGACCCTTCAGTTTGATGTCATTAAACCATAAAGATTGTATTCCTTACTACTGTAACCATAAGATTTAATATTCATGTGCGGAAAAACTCCAGTTTTGAGTTCACGCCTTTACATTATATTTAACAAAACCGACAGGCAGAGGTACTAAAAATTTTTAGCTGGTTAGTTTACGTAATATGACCATACTAATTATTATTATATATTGCATTATAAATATAATACACATTACTTATTGTATTTTTTTTTTCAAAATGCATGCCTTTTTTTGTTGTGTTTGTTAAGTTACATAAATAAAATGAATTTATTATTGATGAATGAATTTTATATTTTTAGATTTATGTGCTATTCTTGAACATTATTCATTACGGTGTTATTAACGTGTTGTAAAATATCAATTTAAACTACACATTAGTATTAAATAAAAAACCCAGTAGGTATGTACCAACAATCAAAACTAACAAAATAGCATATAAATATATACAAAATAGTATAGTAGTAGTAATATTATTGTAGTTTTAATAATAATTTATCCGAAGTAGTATAATAGAATTCAAAAGTTGAAAGAACACTTTTTTATCATACCAACAAACAAAAGGAATTCGTTTGATTTAAAGAAAGGGTTTCCTTTATCTATCTTACAATCTGTAAAATAATAAACAAACCCAAAACAACATTTCCTTTGAAAGTTGTTTTGTTTAAAAGAGTTCATTTAATTAACAAGTTACTTTAGCTATGGCCCTCGTGGAAACAAACTTTGCGTTTTACCGGCTTTCATCCTGTTCCAAAAACCATTTCTTGATATTTCGCAAAGCAACTATTTCCTAAGCGAGGTTACACATTGGGAACGTCTACATGCGTGAAAGCAGCGAATGAAAGAAAGAAACCAATGTTGGTATGTTTACCAACATTAGTTTCTACACACATCACACTATCACATCACACTATCACATCACACTATCACACTAATATTATAAAAGCGAAAGTTTGTATGTGTATATGTGTGTATGTATGTGTGTGTGTGTATGTTTGTTACTCCTTCACGCCACAACGAATGAACCGATTTGGCTGAAATTTGGAATGGAGATAGCTCGTACCTAGGTTTAAAACATAGGCTACATTTTATCCCGGAAGATTACAGAGTTCCCACGGGAATTGAAAAACCCTTGATCCACGCGGACGAAGTCGTGGGCACGTGGGCATGATGCCCACGACTTCGTCCGCGTGTAATAAATAATCTCGATAGTAAACTCGGTTGGCGGATTTTTTACAAAATATAAAAAAAACTAGCCAATTGCAATGAAGACTCGTACACCGAGGATTGTGTACTTGGAAGGAAACATAATGTTAGCCTCATGTTTAAAATTGATTACGAAATATTGAAATAGTAAAGATATACAACTATAATGTATTGAAGGTAGGGTCATATTTAAATTGATCTTTTGTTATTTGAAGGTAGTTTGATAAAATCGCTATTAAACATTGTTGCTGTGCGGCGCAGGTGCGGCGCAGGTGTTCGTCTGTCGCGCCGAACTGGCGCCGGCCGTCAGGTATAAATAGGCGGGTTTGACGTTGCGAATTCAGTCTCTTCCAGAGACTCATGCGGCTATTGGATGCTCTCGCGTCTAGGTCGTTATATTTGGTTAAGGAATTGCGATAGCAATCGCGTCCTAATCGAATAAATATTGTCGGAGGTTAGGATTAGTGTAATCGATTAAATTGTATTTTTGATAATTACCCACACGTGCAGATGGTGGTTTTGTCTGACATGTTGTGGTTAAATTGATTAGATGTGAGGTCAGGGGCCGTTATAAGGGGCGGATGGAGACGGCTGTAGGTAGGGTTTCAGCGTTTTAAGAGATCAGATCTCTTAAGGCGTGATTAGTTTAGGACGGATGACTCCCACTTCTGGACTGTGTGTGGTTGTGTAGTGTTGTTCTTTTAATAATAACTAATTTTTACTCACAAAATATTTTTTCGGTAAATTATTATTAAACCACCAAACTAACCCCTTTAGTTTGGGGCCGCTAATGGAAATTCAAGTTTGTTTGTAAAGGATTATTGTTGATTTCTAAAATACTATAGTGACTATAGGTATAACTCTGTAATATATCACTTTTGAGTTAGATTGTTTGCTTTGCAAACTTCATAGATGGGGGAGAAATGATTTGGGCAATTTTTAAAGATAATTTATAAACTAAACCTATTTTCCAATGTTCAAATTAATCTCTTCGCAGCTACAAACATTTACAGCTGTCATGACCCAGTCAAAGCCTTAATGAAATAAATAGTTATTTGTTCAACAAGATAGCAAAGTAAATTTTTTGCGAGTGCCTAGTTTGAACCCCGAGCGGGCAAAGGATTCTAAGTTAGAATCCTGAGTGTAGTGAGGGATTCAAAGGCACAAAAAACAAAAACTTTACTATCGTGTGATACATACAACTTTTCACCTCACAGGTAGAAGTAGTAGTAGTTAGCTTTGAAGATTATAATATACAGAATAAATAAATAAATAGTTCAAAAAGGGCGCCTTTGCTGTCTAAAACTAGTGAGCAAAAGTCGTTTTTGCTCGCTGGTTTTAGACAGCAAAGGCACGGGGCACCCTTTTTGAGCTAGTGAGGGGAAAAACATATAGACGAAATTGTACAAACAGAGATTGCATTTTGACCCTTTTAGTACGAAATCCTCAAAACTTAAAAATACGATAAAGAGAATGGCTTAGGTTCGAATTAAAAAGAGTCGTCACTCGTCATTATCTCCTCATTGAATCACCGCTACACTTAATATAAAATTTTACAAAAGTTGCCACACTCCACAGAACTGTACTTCGTCGAAAAAAGTAATTATAGTTCTTTCAACTCACGAGGGCGCGTGAGCTTTACTTGTGGTTACCTCGTGTACATGCACATTGCGTAAGTATGCGTGCCTGTCCGGAGCCTAGCTGGGAGCGGTCAGGCGCGAGCAAGCTCTCGCTGCCACTTATGTAGATACGACACCCACACAACCATGAGCCACGCGCCCTCGTGAATTGCAAGAACTATACCAAGCTGAAGAAAGAAGGGAAAATTCTCTTTCCCTTGTCCTATTAAATCTTAAAAGAAATAGAAAAATAAACAAAAAATGTTTTCTTTGTATTTAACCACAAGAAAACTTTATTGCTTGAATATGGAATAACATATTCACGGAGGAATATTCCTCAGTCTGAGACTGGGCTCCCTTCGAAAGATAAGACGGTACAAACTGAAAGTTCTTGTTTGCACGATTAACGAAATAAACTGTTTTCTAGTTAGTATTCATGGTACTTCACTCATTGTGTATTCAAGGGGCGGCTGAATATGAAATATGGACTATTCCCCGCGCATTTTGAGCGCGAGGTGACGCGGCGATATCCTCGCTTGTTATTGAGCATATTATTTCCCTTTTGTCTGACCTCGCTCGCAAATTATCAGATAGTGGGTAAATTTTAATAGGTTACCTAAATATGACACGCGAATATTCTACTGCTCTTGTCCACCTTTGTAGGTTATAAATAGGGAAAAAGAATAGTCGGACGCTGGAAAAGGAACTTGGAAAAGGGAGCTAGTGAAGGATTTAAAGAAATGGCACAGTAGGAAACATTGAAAGGTGAACCGATGGATCACGCAGGCACTCAGCGGTCACGGGGTATTTAATACGTATCTCTTCGCAGTCGGCAAAGCACCAACGGAAAAATGCTACTTTTGCGGAGAGGAAGACACCCCTTCGAATGCTCCGCTTGCGCAGACCTGAGACCGGTGGCACAAGAGGCGAGGAGCAACGTACGAGCCTGCAACTTGATAACTCGCATACTATCTAGTGCGCAGGAGTGGTATAAATATGGAGCAATGTTGAGAGGCATTATTGAGAGGAAAGAGAGAGGGAAGAGAAGAGCAAGAGAGAAAGTATGTAGATGGTCTGCATGAAGTAATGCAATGCGGTTCCGTGCTGACCTGGTTTAAAAAAAAAGGGTATAAATAGGGTAGGGTATGTAATGTCTTCTTTTTTTTATGTATAGATTATAGACTAACGCTTGGCTGCGATCACACCTGATGGTAAGGGAAGATGCAGCCTAAGATAAGATGGAACGCGCTTGCCTAGAAAGTGCCAATTCACTCTTGATTTGAAGGTACCCAAATTGTGGTTTGGGAAAAACGGAAGCCGGAAGGGCATTCCAAATTTTAGCAGTGCGTATCAGGAACGAAGAAGTAAAGCGCTTAGTGCGCGTCCTTGGGATTTCAACTACGTAGGGGTGCAGGGTGTAGATCAACCAATAAGTACATGTCCAATGTTGAACATAAGTCTCTTGCACAGACTTCCACACGCCTCGGTTTTGCGCCGCCTGTATTCAGCGGCTCCGTTTGACTCGTCTGTTGTCGTCCACCAGTAATCACTTCCAACTCTGCACTTTTCGGTGCGAAGTCACTGTTCCAGCATCTTAGGACCCCAACTACCGTAATTTCTTCGATCTATGCTCTTTGATATTTACGCAGGCATCTAATCTTTTCTTCACTTTTAATAGATTTAATAACACGGGTAATGAAGGAATATCCAGTTCCTGAGGCATCCAATACCTATTAAGTACTTTAAATTACATATTTATAGGACATTACATATTACTAATATTTGTTATTTATTACTACTGCTATTTTTGACATCTAAGTAATTTTTTTGTATCCGCAACGCAAATCTTCGCGAGGAGATTATAAATTTGCTTAAGACAAATTCTAAAGAACTTGTTTATCGTTTAATTAAAAATGGCTTCCTTGATTTTGCTTACTTTAAGGATAATATCAGGTTCTCAAGGAAGGGTTTAAAGAGAAAGCAAATTAATGTGGAATATTTAATTAAAAGCTTCATTTCTAAGACCCAGCTGTAAATCTCTCAACATAAACAAAAACTTTTGCAGTGAAAAAATACAAAATCACAGACACTGGAAAGCAATCACTGTGGAAAATCTTTTGGGGTCGCAATAGGTAAGCAGATTTTGTCAGTTTCAAAAGATATTTATTTTATGTACATACGATCATGAAAAATATCAAACATTTTTTTTATTCATTGACAAGATAGTCCTTGACTGCGATCTCACCCGATGATAAGTGATGATGCAGTCTAAGATAAGATAGATAAGTCAAGTAGCGGGCTAACTTGGAACGGGTATGGCAGTGTAGATTCAACCTGTACCCCTAAATTTGAATAATAATGATATAATATCATCATCATCATCTGCAACCAATCAACGGCTCACTACTGAGCCCGTCCCCTAATCTGTTTCTACACGCCATCGTGCGGGAACGCTAAATCGCTTGGCGGCAAGTCTTTGACGGCAGGGTGGTAACTAGCCACGGCTAAAGCCTCTCACCAGACCATAATATGGCTAAAGTGGAATCGAAGTGTTTACGTATAAAATGCGCCTGGTTCTATACAAAATTAGCTCCAACCGCCAACGCACCCGCACCCGCGCATTGTATGTGAACACGCAATCTACCCAAGCCGCTTATCTACCCAGCAAAAGCGAGCGACTCCCACGACATTTGACGTGCGTGGGACCGTACATAACTATTAAAACATCTTCGTCTTTTAGCTTCAATCGCGCTTTGTAACATAATCTAACTACAGAATACTCAATAATACAGGTACAGAAGATTCATTTCGCAAAATAATTTAAATAAATAGCGACTCTTGCGACCATACATTAAAGTGCAATTCAGGTCACGCTGCGTTAAATTACCTGCAGTTATATTCACCTAGACCTTGCCTCTCTTTGTATGGCATAAGTCTTACCACTTCGGACTACGTTAGCCCATTGAGTTGGCCTGACTAATCAAGCCCGCCGGGTACTTCTAGCTTTATACCTAAAAAATGCGGAGTACACCTGGCCTGGTATGACATAATCATGTAGGTCTGCTCTCTTCTGCTTACTTCAATCGTGATTGCGATTAGTTCATGGTAAAATTGTATAAAAAATATATATATTTAAACTGCTATATTGCAATATATATCTAATTATAATATCCTTGGCAGAGCAGATCGGCAATTTTGCGTTCGAATGCGGCGTCGAGCTTCCGAAAAACTACTGAAATCGCCGCTGCTATAAAAGCATCGTGTCTAGCCTGGTGCTTAGATTTTGCGTGATTCTGTGTGGCAACATCGAAGTCAGCGGTAGGCAAAGTTATTTGCGAGAAAATCATAGTGCCAACTTTAGCCGGTCCCAAAGACCGGTATGGTCTACACAGTATATTGAACTGACCCTGTTTGCATCATGTATAATGATTGACGTGGAAGGAACATTGCTATCTCTAGACTATCAGAAAAATTGCCAATGCGATTCCGGCTAATATTGTATCCACCTATAAAATTACCCAATTATTTTGAGAGATTATACGGCAAGAGGAAGCTTCTTTCGAGCAGCGCTGTATGATATTGTATATAAATCAATTAATTGTATTGGTAACGATTATAATCCTTAGCAACAAGACATACCCTAATCCAAACCCAAATTAGGTTATGTTAATAATAATTTAAGTGAACATCATCTTAGCGAAATGGGCTCTCCTAAAACAATTTAAGCTATGTATTAGAGGTATTAAATTCCATCAAGATTATTAAGCAGTTTCTCACAAAATTAATAGAACCCGTCGATTAAGGCTTACCAGAGACCCTATACATTAATATGCGTGTATGCATTTAAGAACATTGTAAACATACTCATTATGAAGCTTAAAATATACTTACTTAATTAAATGGTAAAATACCTACACCTCTGCTGAGTTGTAAGGCTGAAATCTATAGACCGTACTCTCTCTCAGCTCAGACTCTAGACAGAGTTAAAACGAGACAGATTTATGTCAGAGCATATTTATGTTTCCTTTTAACCTCTATCTTGAGTCTGAGCTAAGTCAGATTACGCTCTATAGAATCCAGCATAAGTCTTTGTCGTAAGGCAAAAAAGCTTATATTCCTTCAGACAAAATGTTTCCGACTTTAAAGTCCTATCAGCACATACAAAATCCAAATAAATTCAAAATTATTTTTCATGTAGGCCAACCTGTAGCTCTTAAATCAATGGGCTCTAATGACACGTTAAGACTCTACCATCGGTTCAGAATGCCAATACACGTTGGATCACGATGGGCGACGGAGCGATATTGATATCACAGAACGTTTCTGACACTAACTAGCATGGATATTATCCTACAGAATGTATGGAATAATTTAATTTTTCGGTGACACTGACATGACATTCGCAACACTGAACGAAATTCTGTGCGGAGAGGACATAGTTCTAGTGGTTCTAAAATAACGTCAGCATTAAGAGGATCAGTTAGGATTTAGTTAAATATACTGTATGTAGGTACTGTACCTTACTAAACTTTGATCGTGCCAAAATAGAAATTAAATGAAATGATCACCAACTAATAAAAACTTACATAACTAATACACAAATTAACATGGTGCTACGATCAATTATTACTTATATAATAATTATTATATAATAGTTAAAATAAATATATTTTCAAACAAGCTTTTGCCCGTGGCTTCGCTCACGTTAAGTTTGATTTTTCAGTCGGCCAGTCAGCCAATCAGTCATCTTTTCCTTTTATATAATTAGAAGATAGATGAAGCGACTCATATAATATTGATTGAGCTTCAGTTGAGGAGTTCGTTTATCGCAATATTATACCCAAAAAAGACTTAACTTTTCAATTTGGCAAACATCATAACAAACGTAAACAAAGAGAAACCGAAATATATCGGCCGCAAGGGGGGCAAAGACTATTCGGAATTACTGCCATTTCAGAAAACTGATAAATAGGTTTTACCTATCAATTCTATTATGACAATTTGCAATAACAACTAACAACGAGTCCGAAATATAGTTTTCGCCGTTAAGCATATTATTTTAAAATTTTTGAGAATTACAAAAAGCAAAGTTTATGTTACTGAAGTAGCAAAGGAAGTACTTAGTATCTAATTGGTCAAATTTTCATTAGAAAGCGAAACTCTGAAGTCAGAATACGGAACCGTAAGCATTGGAATCGACACTTTACTTGTAGATTAATAAAATACCTACCTAACTTATTGTGTAGTAGGTACTAGTTAGTATTCGTGACGCTTCACTCATATTGCATTCAAGGAGCGCTTGAAAATGAAATACGGATTATTCACTAAGCATTCGGGAGATGCGGTAACGTGGCGATAACCGAACTTGTTTCCAAGGAACAAGCATATTCCTTTTTCAAAGCTCGCTTGCAAATTACAAGGGCAGCTGAATTCTTACGTGCTGACCTACCTACGCGAGTGAATTCAAAGCGAATGCGATGCAGTGGTAACGCGATTTTGTCAAGCACCAGAAGGCAGAAGCCCCTTCTGCTATCGTAATCCCTCCATCAAACACAACGACCTAGACGCGGGACCATCTAATAGCCGAATGAGTCTCTGGCAGAGACTGACCGCAGCCTCAAACCCGCCGTATTTATACTTATAGTTCAAGATGGCGCGCCCATGCCATCAACAAACTCAAATATCGATTTAATCAAACTGCCTTCGATAAATAAAAGGCCAATTTTAAACATGAACCTAAAAATAATAATTTTGTATCTAGAATCACGACAGGAGTGATTTCATGCTTTAAGATCCGGATCAGGACAACCGGAAATTTAAGGTTATCCTACCTACTGACGTTACAATTCGTTGGTACTTGGTCTTGGGTTTGACTGTGATCTCACCTCAATAAATGTCGTTTCCAAGAAATATCTGAAAGTTAAATATCATTTTAATAATCCGATGTAGAGACATGGATGTAGCCGCAGGGCAACCAAAAGCTAACCAAAACTAAGACGAATTGAATAAAGCTTTTGTTGGAGCCACAATAGAATGGAAGATTAGGTATTAAAGCAATAGTGTTCTTTGATAATACATACCCTTTGACCCTTTGTTTCAAACATACCTAACCTCGGCTCGTCAAAATTATTCTTACACTTAACTTTTTATTCGGCTTTATCTTCATATAATAACACTTTTTATGACACCAGTATCACGCAAATACAGATAACTTTCTCAATGTCTGTTACTTACAATAATAACATTTTTAAGCTTTTAATTAAATGACATACCCCTTCCTAGTTATTTTGCTTACATCTTAGATTGCATTCGTAACTTACACAAAGTCAGAGTCCCTAGTATACTCGTAGTATATAGTTTTCAAGTTTACGGTAACCGAGCATACCAAACTATTTAAGTCATCCTCATGAAACTTAAGCGTTTATGTGAGGAATAGCGAGTTCACTTATTCTGAACTTTAAATTAAAATAATATTTAATAATTATTATTCTAAAAATATCAAACTAAAGCAGACAAAATTACAAAAAAACAAAACATGACTAAATTAAATAGCAAAGCGGAGACAGCAAAAAACAAAAAAAAAAAAAAAAAATAGAAATAATGAAAAAATGAAACACCCAGGATATGCTTATTAGTAAAAGACTTTTCCCAGAGTATGTAGCCACGATCAGCAGCACTCATTCCCAGGAAATATCATTTACATTGCCCTAAAACTTTACATTGGTGGATTGCTCAATCTATGGTAAAACAAAAATTATTCGATCTTTTCGCTTCAGGCTTTTACGGCTTTCCGAATAAATGCTCGGTAAACCACCGCGGCAGCAAGTCGAGTGTTGCTGTATTTGAATTTTATTTGCAGTCATTCGTGTTTAAGGGCCCTCTCGAATAGGCGACATTTTCACGAATACTTGTTTGCTTTTGTATAGAAACAAAGTCGTAGATGTGTTTGTAATTTTTATTTATAAAATAGCTGACGCCCGTGACTTCGTTAGAGTGGATTAATTCGTCTTATTCCTGAAATTCCTGTGGCTAAGCAATAATTACACTGTATCCAGCGTCAGCCTGGATGTACATCCAGGAGACTGACGCTTTTCTTTGCTAAATTTCATCAAGATTGGCTCAGCTTACATTAATACCTAATGTAATTCATTTGTATATTTCAGATTGTAAAACAGTTATAACATTAAACATTAAAATATAATTTCTGTCTAATTATATGTATAATAGGGGAAATTAATAAACCTTATCTACTGCAGATTTAAGATTATCAGCAAAAAAACTTTAATGCAAAACGAAAATAGTGCCTTAAAAAATTTAACAGAACAGAAAAGTTTTTTATTAAAATAAACTTTTACGCAATGCTTTTAGATCGTCAAACAAATCAACCATTGTCGTGAAATGCCGTTCCAATCGAGATTTAAAACACAGCCAAACTAAATGCTAAAAGAACCGAGAAGAACCAAAAAAACATGGCAGTGGCTCTATATAGTTGGTTATATATTCAAAGCTCAAATTAATATAAACTTAGATATTTATTTTATTGATTCAATGTACAATAACCAGACTCATTGTAAGACTTATTCCAATTTCCAATTCCATGTTGTACACATTATTATTTGGTATCTATAATATTATATTCTAATACCAAATGGATTTTATTTTATTACCTACACATTTTACATAAACTTTCAAACAAGCCAAAAGATCACAAGTTCAGGAAATAGATGAATACTTGAGCAGGTAACTAGTGCTAGCTACGAGAGATATCTAATGCTCTCTCAAACAGATATTGAAAGCCATAAACCCCAAACTTTACTTATTTTCGAGATGGTATTGATATCAAAACTGCAGATTTTATAGGGCGGGATATTCAACATAAAAGTTTTCATAGCTCCCGTTCTAAAGATCACTAAAGAGAGCGTATGCGACCCAGTCCAAATATGGAGTCGTAAATGCATATAGAGCCGCAAAAAGCGTAATTTTCAACCTTGCAATAATGCGAGTCACGTCAACATCATCGGCTGTGGGATTGTCTATTCAAATTCAAAATTATTTATTTCAAATAGGCCAACTTGTGGCTCTTATGACAAGTCGAGAATCTACCACCGGTTCGGAATGCTGATTCTGCTGAGAAGAGCCGGCAAGAAAGAAAATATTTTTTTTTTTTTTTGTTATAGGTAAGTATCGTATTTACTTTCATATGCATTTAGTAAAAAGCTGTTATTTTGATATTACAAACCAGACACTTCAATATTATTTATCTGTATACATAAGGTACATACATACATATTATGGTAGCCACAGCAAATTCTAGTCATCAAGATAGATATGACTCAAGTTTCTAACAAACAGTCGCTATCGTCAAGTCAATCAAACTGTTACGAGGAAACTATAGCGACTGAAATTCTGAAATTAATATCGAGAACGGCGCACAAGTCAAATTAATATCATCACAGTGCAAGCACATCAACAACCCCGGCTCCACGGATAATTACTTTGAACTATGAGGATAATTCTTCTATAAAACCAGTTCATACTTGTGACTCCATTCTCGTGGATTTTTAAATCAGTCTTATTTTTAAATCAGAATGATCCTCAATTTTATTAATTTGTTTCGATTTAACTACGATATAACGCACGGAATCTGAGAAGTGATCTTAAGCAGCTTTTACCTTTAACCTTATGTTACCCACGCATATTGTAAAAGTGGCCCAACCCCGTTTTTGTGTATAGTATCTATTGTGTATATTGTTAATCATTAGCCTTGTAAATTACTGTGATATATCTAGTCCGTTTTGTAGCAAATCTAGTCTATTTTTAACTGTAATAAAATCTTTCGAAATAATATATGGGTATATAGTATATCGAGGAGGTATATAATCTAGTTAAGCATTCACAGTGTGAAAGCTGATACATACATATAAATGGCCAGCTAATGCCCGCGATTTTGTCTGTGTGGATTAAGCTTTTATTGATTCCCGTGGTAAATCTTTAATTTTCCGAGGTAAAACTAAATTAGTAGGATGTAATTATACATAGTCAAGTTACATCAAAATCCATCCAATACTTTTTGCGCGAAAGAGTAACAAACATCCATCCATCCATCCTTACAAACTTTCGCATTTATAATAAATATTAATAGGAAAGTGGGATGACGATATTACTTCCCGGCGTAAATGTTCGCCCATGCGAAGTATTTATATAATTTTTTTACAGTCGAGATGAATTGTACACAATTTCTCATCACAATTTTCGAGCCGGCTGTGTGTACTCCATCATATTATTTTAACTCGTACGTACGCTTCGGCTTTATGAAGTTATTTTAAAGTGTTTGCGAGAGTTGTCCCATTTTAAATTAAATACACTTGATTTTAATAAAACAATCGCTTTTGTTTTTCATATAAATATTTTTCGGCATACAATAACTTTTCATTGGTAACTGCAAAATTCAATATACGAGTAGGTACCAAAGTGATTTAAATATAATAAATATTTTTTAATTTAATTTTTAATTTGATTCATTTTTAGGGTTCCGTAGGTAGGTACATTTGGGTCCATCCTCGACCCACTACTGGTTACGCGTCTAGTGACTTAAGTTTAATTAGGTATAGTAATCTAAGTAGACTAAGTAACGGTATACCTACCTCCTAAAACTTATAGTACCTACCGATACTGATAGTCAAACTTAGATTGCGTTTGTTTTAGAGTATTCAAAGCATACCTTGTACGGGCTGACGTTATAAATAGGATACAATATGAAGAGTTTCAGAGCTAAAATGAAACTGGGAATTTAGCCAATAAAAGCGCGGCACCCACAAAGCTTTTCAAAATCCTGTGATGTTATGCGCCACATAATCGGCCATGTTTTTATTTGTTTATAATTTTAACAATATTAATTAAAAAAAAGGTTTTGCTAGGAGTGGGTACGACAATAGTGCAACGGGTGGGGTTCGAACCTGCGACCTTTCAGTTTTCAGTACTTTTAACCGGCTATTGAGGCGTATATTAAAAAAAGGTTATCTAATCGTAGCGAAAATATTTTTTCTATTATGACTTTGTGCCTTCAAAAAAGTTACAGTATTTTTATATAAAATTATTATAATACAGTTTATTTTAGACAAAATATTATAATGAATGACAAAATAGTTGATTTGCACATAAGGCATATTATGTGAAAACAAACCACATGATATGATAGAGACCTCCATCGTCAACTAAATCAAAGCCTCAATAGCCCAACGGTTAAAGGCGCGGTCTGAAAACTGAAAGGTCTCAGGTTCGAGCCCCACTAGTTGCACTATTGTCCGACCCACTCCTAGAACAAGCTTTGGGCTTATTTGGAAGGAATAGGAGGATATTAGTCAACTTCAGCTTGGCTAATATTAAAAAAAAACTAAGCTTTAAGAGTGATAGGCATGGCGTTTCATAATGAAATTCCACAGACAATTATTTGAGACTTAATGCACGTGCTTAAGAAACCTACTAAAAGAAGAATGTACACATATACCATAACCCATCCTTTTGTCTTTGCCGCAGTCGGATAAAAAGGATCAAAGTACTACAAATGTGCTTTCAGGTCGTACATCAAACTATTCATCATATTAGACATTTTCTAGAATCTGCCTTCCCATCTCTAGCCGGCGTTGACCTAAAAACATCGCCCTCAGAAACAGTACAGATTTGTGGTTTTCCAACCCCACCGCTATTGTGGAGCTTTCAAAAGAGCACTTTCTGTTTTCATTTAACTTTTTAACATTTTCTTTTTTTGTTATCTAAAATACCTTTAAGTCGGTAGCTACTTTATTCATGAATCTTTTGTAACGAACCGAAATAAACTTTTTTCCGAGGCAAAAGGCGGTATTAGCAGTAGTAGGTACCCACGGCAAAAGGGAATGGTTTTCATTAGAGTCTACTAATCATACAGCGCAGGTGGTCTCGACATATGAAACTAATTTACTCGTATTTCATTTTCAGTTTAGTGTTAGGAAACTGAATATTACCATTACTTGCGGCGCTTACTTTATTGTTTGAGCAAACTAGAAAACACTAATCTATATTAATCATTCATTTCTATATTAGTGCTTTTTTTTTTCTAAAAAGAATATTAGCCAAGCTGAACTTGACTTTTATTCTCCTCTCCCCTCCAAATAAGCGGAAAGCTTGTGTTAGGAGTGGGTATGACAATAGTGCAACGGGTGGGGTTCGAACCTGCAACCTTTCAGTTTTCAGTCCGCATCTTTAACCGTTGGGCTATTGAGGCTTCAAAGCTATTGAGGCTTTTATCCGCGACTTAGTCCGCATGAAGATAAGTTTTTAAAAACTCCGCGAAAAACCTCTGTTCCTCCAAGATAAAAGGTAGCCTAAGTCATATTCCAGGTCCTCAACTATACCCATGCACGTAGGTAATCACGTCAGTCAGTTTTTTTTAATTCGATGACAAGATAGTCCTTGAATGCGATCTCACCTGACAATGCAGTCTAAGATGGTAGCGGGATAACTTGGAAGGGGTATGGCAGTCTAGATGCAACCAATAGGTACCCCTTATTAGTTTTTACACGCCATCGCGCCGGAACGCTAAATCGCTGAACGGCACGTCTTGATGGTAGGGTTGTACCTAACTAGCCCCGGCCAAAGCCTCCCACCAGACCAGACCAGAGACAATTCAGAAATTATAAATTACCAAAATTGCTCCCGCTGGGAATCGAACCCGAGACATCCTAGTTATAAGACTACAGCGCTCTCCACTGCGCCAGGGAGGTCATCAAAGCTCGTCGTTGCTAGTTTACTGCATGATTGGAGGAGTAACTAACAAACAAACATGCTTTCGCATTTATAATATTAGTAGGAGGGTAGGATTATCGGATGTTAATAATTTGAAAAAGTTCTCCAGCAGGTACTGAATATTAAAAAGGACTAATTCGTATTCACTTGGCTTTCACTTCGAGTTCCGAAAATTAAAGTAGGGTACTTTATTTAAGAAGTGCTGTGCGAAAACTGTTATGCTTTCATATTTTATTTCGCAAGTTTTATTTTATTAGGGTCTCCCTCTATCTTTCTTTTAGCCCATTACTTCTAAAATTATGATAATATTCAAGTAAATTAAATATTGAACGAGAACATTTTGAGATTTACCTTTTGCAATGAAATTTTAATAATCAGTCACCTTTTATAACGTAGAAGAGAAAAGTTAAAGAGAAGTCACCCCTGAAGACTCCCAAGCACGCCCCATATAAATGAAGTTTGATTCTTATTTTCCTGATTACATTGTTCTGTAATACATTTTTTTGATAGAAACTTTTCGTGCCTACTTATAATCTACACCATCAGTCAAACTCGATTAAACCTATACCTTTCACCTCTATGGTACGACAGTAAGCCTGTCTTGAGAGATCAATACCTATTATAAACGCGAAATTGCTTGTTTCTTTGGTTTGTCCTTCAATCATCCTGCAACAGAGTAATGGATCAACGTGATGTTTTGCATGCATAGTTGAGTATTTGGAGGGCTACGTTTTATCCCGGGATTTTTAAAAACTTTATTCCACGCGAATGAAGTCGCAAGCAGAAGGTAGTCCTATTATCCTATTAATATTATAAAGGTGAAAATTTGGATGTATGTTTGTTACTCAATCACGCTGCAACGACTGCACCGTTTTGGTTGAAAAGCACAGAGATAGATTATAGTCTGGAATAACACATAGGTCAATTTTATCCCGGAACATAAGAGAGTTCCCGCGGGAATTAAGAAACCGCAATCCACGCGGACGAAGTCGCGGACACCAGCTAGTAATAAGACCGTTTGATGGAAAATTACAATATCTTTTCTATACGTAGTACGAGTACCTACTACAAAGTAGGTAATAATAATATCAGGAATTGCGCATTGTTAGATTTCTCGTTTCATTCTGCGTAACGTGGAATAAGTAAAACCATTCGGGCGAGCAAATTGAAATTCCTTCAAAAGAATACTGCGTCAAAATTTCCTTCCCTTGTTGTATTCCTTGTAAGTTTTCCCAATATCTTACCATCCAGTGTCTATGCTTACGTGCCTACCTACTGAAAATAAACCACACGCTGATTGTAAAATAGTGGTTAAAATGCAGTTCTATTGTAGTTGATTTTATAGTATAGCAAATGCTAACCGACTGCACTGTCCATTGTACTACTATTTTAAAAGTGATTTCCAACACTTAAGTCATTCAGTGTTGCCCTTGTGTAACTTTTCAGGCTTACGATAACTGTTTGTCAATTAGTTGGGCTGGAAAAGGATGGAAAAAAATTCCGTCCCTTTCCCGTCTATACTAAAAGACAGATATTTGCACAGTTAACGTAAACTTGAAAAGTTACACTAGACCCATTGTGCAGTAACTTAGACTAGGCACGTGTGTGCTCATGACGACAACTTTGATAGATTTTGAATATCGTTAATACTACATAACGTTAAAGTAAAATGGTTCTTAGCAGCCTTTTTTGTAGCTAAACCAGCTCTTGGCTATGGCCTCGCTCACGTTAGGTTTTCATACAAATTTCAAAGCCATACCCACTTAGGGATTGAATTTTCAAAAACCCTTTCTTAGCAGATGCTTATAATCATAATAGCTATATGCAGCGATTGAATTTCATTCGCTGGCTATATGTCAGTCCGTCACCTTTTCCTTTTGTATTTGTATATTTAAATTTCATCCAAAAATATTATCTGCTACTAGCGCCCCAAGCGAAATCATAGCGAAATAAAAGTGGTAGTACTGAATTTGTGACTTTCTTACAAGGGATTTTAAGACTGTTTCACTGACACACTATGATCTTGTAATAGGTATTCTATCTACATTTTCGACATATTATGGAAACTCGTACTAAGATTCCAATTTATAGGACACTTGTCTGGCCGGTGATTATTAACTGCCCAAGAAGCCATATATTTTCTAATTGGCTACGCTATTGATTCCTTTGTGGTGTCATGCTCCCCTAGATTTCACATAATTATTATTAAGTGACGACCACCCTGGCGCAGTGGTAAGCGCTGTGATATTTGGGAGGTCTCGAGTTCGATTCCAGCGGGATCAGTTTGGGAATTTATAATTTCTAAATTGTCTCTGGTCTGGTCTGGTGAGAAGCATACATCCAAACTTTCGCATTTATAATATTATTAGGATTAGGGTATCAGGATTAGGAATAATTACTTTTATAGAAACGCTTTTCAAGTAAAGAAATAATATAACAGATAGATAAAAAGATGACTGAAAATATTTTACCCCATAAAGTGAAAACAAAAACAATAACGACACTAAAAACGTTAAATTTTAATCAAAGCTTCTGTTATTTTCAATTAAAATTGTTCAAAAGCCATTGAAATATAAAATTAGCTTGAATCTTATTTCAAACTTCAATACGTGAATGTAATTTTTAATTAACAAGTCAGACTAATTTCTAATTGATACCTACTTTTCTTAAGGGCTATGAGAAACCTAATCGAAGAATACCTATATGTATACGAGTACCTATCTAACAATGCTTGCGTTGCTTCAAATATAACGATCATTTGAACAACGAACCAGTGGTAGATTCATTTAACGACTCGAAAGCACTTTGTTGTGAAAGTTTATTTGAATAAAAAATTATTCTATTCTATTTGTAATTGTATTGTAAAAGAACAATTGGAAATTACGAGAATAAAATACTTGATTTGGGTTTGATAGCAAGAAAGCCTTAATTTTTTAATATCCATTAGTGACCTCCCAGAATTAATTAAAATACCTTGTTCCCTTGAAAGTTTTTTCTTATTAATGTCTGGAATTTTTTCCCTGTGAATTTTATTTTCTCTGCATAATAAAAGAGAATGTCCTGATTTGGTCCCATCTCACTTGTCATCGCTGTGCTTAGAATACAAAATTGGAAAATTTGGAACTAATTATAATTCTTGGTAAACCAAAATTAGCCGACACTTATAAAAGAAAAATTAAGAGAAATAATAAGAGTAATTTATTATTTTTTTATTTTATTCTTTATTTTGCTTTATCATTTTATACAAATATCTGATTCATATAAACATGATGCTCGGTCAGTAATTAATCTTACTAATGGGGTAAAATGAAGATTCAAAATATATTTAGGTACTAGTTTACTACCTTTGTAAAGCTTTAACGCATAGTGTATCCATGTGGAATCAGATAATGAATAGATCTCTTAGAGAAAGAAAATTACTGACGTAACTCATTGCCTTACGAAACTGAAATGAAAGTTAGTGTATTGCCATAGTGTAAGCCAGATGGACATTATTGTAATATTATCTATACTATTATAATAAAGAGAGAGCGCGAATTTTGTGAGTTTGTATATATGTCCGGAGCAAACTTTGGAACCACCGCACCTATTTCAAAAATTCTTTCACCATTTCAAAGGTACATTATTCCAGATGGTTATAAGCTATATATTATGCACATAAATGTATTATGGCTAGATATTATGTGCAAATTTGTTAAAGAATTCGGAAAAATTTTTGACTCTCAAACGTTTTCAAGGCGTGCGCTGGGTCATATACTGTTATTGGATGAAAATGATGTATGGGTGAATTGTTCCTCTTAAAAAGTTCTAAAAAAAAGTCAGTGATAGCATATGTCTAGCTTCTAAGGATAACTTACAGTAACCATTTCTATCTTTCAAATTTTGATTAAAAATAATGAATTATTTTCGACCTTCTTTAACCGATGTGATGTCAATCTATATCTAAATAAATATGTTTATTATCGTAAGTGTTTAATTTAGAACATATACACTATACAATTTAAATAAATATCTTAGGAGTTATCGGAAAATTAATATTTCCGCGCGACAAAATAATAAAATGGTGCCGCGGGAGATTTCTGTGATTCCTGTGGTAATCTTATTTACAATCGTCTCCTATTAGAAGCTCTGTGCAATCAGTCCCGTAAAAACAAATCTTTAAATTTTCAACCCGGACGAAGTCGGCGCGGGCTTCTAGTAATGAAATAAAAGAGAAACTGTGATGTTGATGATTTCCTGATGTCCTGAACTGAAGTAATGTTACATATACTAGCGGCGTAATATTATTTCGGTGGTGAGCCTTGCTAAAGAGCGATATTGTCCAGCAGTGGACATCTATTGGCCGTGATGTTAACGATGACGATATAAATACTGTGACCAACCAGAAGTAACTGTTATTGGATCGTACAATGTTTGAACATTGGTAGTATAAAACAACAATGTGAGTCCAGGTTTTATCGCCGCTTGATCGCAATCAGCACGATTGCTAACGGCTACATTTTATTACAGCCGCTTAGTCATTTCAGTTTTCAGCCGCTCTTTTGTCCGTATCGAAATTTCGACAATTTGAATTCATTAAACGGAATATGTTCACAGCGAAAATTTGAATACGTTGCCCTTTAAAATCATCAAAGGCTTTTCACGTTCACGTTTTTAGCTCCAGGCCCATGAAATCCCTGATTTAGTGTATCCCTTTGGTTTTTATACGACTGTCTGAAAAAAGGAGTATATTGTTTTCAGGGTTCATGTATGCAAGTATGTGACATTCTATATTCCACCATAACTTCTATAATCCTGAATCGATTTTGATGAATGAAGTATCGTTAGAATCCTTAGCTTATTTCGAGTGACATAAGCTAGTAAAATTTAAAAAAAATTGATGGGGTAACCATGCTCCCGCATTAAAGACTAAAGTTGAAAAAAAAATTCGACAATAAGATTAAGTATATAATCACCATCTAGAAAATGATGAGTAGATTCCAAAAATATACACTTCAGTTCAATATCCAGTGATTCACAAAGGAATATCATTTAAAAATGTGAATAAGATTTCAAAGGTAATGACTATGGTATTTAACATTTTAGTTCGTTTTTTGGCTGGGCAGTCGTGTAATTTAATATTTTTAATTATAGCTTGTTTTAAATCACCGCACCATATTATGAAGGAATAATATCGTCGTTGCCGTCTGCATGTGGGTCTCTTGAAAATATTGCCACACTACTCGATACTTAATTTAAAAATTTTCGTTAGTTTAAAGGTGTTTAAACTACATCAGTGTTGAGGCTCCCCATTTTATCTTGTGATTAATCTTATATTATAACAACAAAGAATCTGCACTTATTCAATTTCAAAACAAATTAAAAGCTTAAGTGTGGTTTCTACACCTACATAGTTTTTTTTTTTATAATTAGAACGCCTTTACCGCAATTAAGATATTGGTTAAACATAAAATTAGATTTGATGTTAATCCATGAAAAGTTTGCTTTTCGATTTTATAACGCAATAGCAAAATAGATAAAGTTTTATTATTGTAACGTACCAACGATCAATTTATATATTTTTAACATATTCCAACCTATCAATTCATATGGTTGTCAATTTGGCTCGGTTTCCCCGCATTTTTTAGGCTCTCAGCCAAAATTGACGGACTCAAAACTCGATAAGGAAAATAATCGCTCGTTTTGGACAATTCAAGTTGATTTAAAGTTGATAATGCGTTTTTCTTATATCAAAGTGTTACTGCTTTTACTGTTTGTTCTATTAATGTTACTGCTTTGTTTAATCTAGATAAAAGATTATTTAATCCAGTTTTTAGTTATAAATATAGATAGTTATATATAGCAATATCTTTAGTTTTAATTGAATTTATTGTAAATATTTTTTTTATTTATTCATTTCAATAAACTTGTTACACTCCTTATGTGTGTGTGTGTGCGTGCCTGCGCGTGTGTGTGAGTGAATGTATTACGTGAGAGTTATTAGTCATTAAGCGTGTGACATCTTATAAATATACAGTTTACTTGAAGAATTTGAGTAGTTCCTCTGTCTTATCATAATTAAGGGATTTAAGCCATGATGTTAGTGTAGTCTTGTACTTCCTCTTGTTAAAAGTACTCAGATTAAGGATCTTGTTAACTTTATTGTAGAGGCGTGCACTAAGAGCAAAGCTATGGCGATATTTTCCAATAAAATAAAAATAAAAGTGTTTATTTAGTTTTTTAACATAGTAATAAATAATAATAATTAATTAGATAGTGATAGTTTTGCTGGTATAATTATTATTATAGTCACAATAGTAATTTAAACGGATAAAGAAAAATTTTCACCCTTTTCAAAGGCAGGCCAGGTTCGTGTTTGTAATTGGAAAATTGGTAAAAAAATGCAAGTCCAATTCGTTTCTAGACAAAGGATTTAATTGATTGCGCATTCGTTTTACGAAAACCAATATGGCAATACAAAAGCTATCTAGGAGTTTTAAAAGGGTTTCATTTCAGCTCTATGTAATGTCCGCAAAAAGATAATAATTTAAGGTTCAGCTAAGAATATTAAGATGATACAAATCTAAATATATAAAAGGAATAAGTGACTGACTGACTAATATATCATATTGTGACAGTGAAACAGTCCTAAAGTCCCTTGTATGAAAGCTGTATAGCTACCTAATTATTAAAGTAGTGCCAGCACCATACAAATTAAGAAGTAATGTAGATCTGTTACATGTATGTAGTAATACTTCAACGGTAAAGGAAAACATTGTGAGAAAACCTTTGATTTTCCGGCATAAAAAGAGTCTATGGCACTATCTATACCCATCAAAAAATCACGTCAATCTGTTGCTCTGTTGCAGCGTTATTGAAGGACAAACCAACAAACAAACACACTTTCTGCATTTATAATATTAGTAAGGAAGTAAGGATTGTTCAAAATCTACCACACCCCTACCATCCCCCTGATTCTGTAACTCGGTGCCTATCGCAAAATGAAAGCCACTGACATATATTTTTATACATTGAAGGTTTACTATGAAATAGTAAATGACACTTCTCTACAAACCTTCAATGGATAATAAATGCCTATCATCGTTTCATCGTTGATAGGCACCGAGTTACAGAATCGGCCCCCAGGTTACTACTATTAACGTGCAAGACGTGGTGTTCAGGATTTAGTTGTATGAGCCTTACGTTGGAGTAGGTATATTACGACTTACGAGTATAATACCCAAAATCATATATTATTTGATAGACGCGTGATTTTGATTTAATTACCATTATAGAGTTTATCAGTTCTCGTTAGCTGGGATTCGCAAACACATTCGTAATTTAATTAATTAATATACGCTCACGTCTAACGCTGTAATATTCTAATTATTTTATTACACTGTATTAATATTGACACGTTTTAAAATAATCTTCTTAACCTAATTACGAACTATGTTGAATTTCAAAAGCGTACATAAATTAAGCCTAGTTCAAATAAACGTAATTAGAATTTTATGCATGGAAAAACTTAGAGCATTTAGTTGGTTAAATGTTCAAAGATGTAAAAGTACTCACGTTTTTTTATCATACCTATGTTAAAATCTCAGTCAAGGTTGATCAAGAAGGTTTAATATTTAGTTATGGACGTGAGTTAAATATAGTGATATTTAATCATTCACAAAATACTCCACTTTTCAAAAAAATTGCATTGTAAAACAATTGCAATTATCCCAGAGTTACTATAGTTTTCAAAGATAACAAATACTTTCAAAACAGTTACTTTAAAAAAATCTACTCCACCAGGGTACTCAAATGTAACAAGACCACAAATTGCCGTAGATTTCTGGTAAAAGTTAAAGAAGCAAAAAGGTAGGACAAGTCCAGTGGGTAAGGTTCGAACCTAAGCCATTCAGAATATAGTTGGTCCAGAATAGAAATAGTAATACGTACAAAAAATTTGAGATCACAGTCATAGAGCTAGTTATTGTTGTAGTATCTACATATATATTGTAATGCGCGCAGATTTTTGTTAAAAAATTTCATGAAAATAACATAGTGATTTCTGGGCGAATCATGTTAAACCTTTTGTTAAGTGATGTTGCATTCTACGATACTTAAGTAAATTTATTTCTTGAAGTATTTTTATTTTTATATTTTTCATTTTTTTCCCCTTCAGATTTGGCAAATTTCTTATTTGATATTTATTCTTATGATAATATAATTAATTAGTCACTACATAAAAAGGTTACACCATTTTTTTGTTTTTAAAACTGTTTTACTTTTATTTTTAAAATCATGCGTAAGTAATTATTTTACCTATCTACAGAGCATTGTAGGTATAAAATATTTAAAAAAAAATAGGAAATTTTCAAAATTCCGCTCATTTTTCCCATACTACATATTTTCATAAATTACCTAGATACTGGAAAAACACTGGAAAAAACGTCTTAAGCAAAAAAATATGTCTTCTACATTCGTCACTTACCATATAACAACCAGCGAAAATCTCGACAAAACTGGAATCCTTAACAAATTATGTTCACCATTATTCACAGAAATGTTCACTTCGCATCTAGTTTTAGTTGACGCACTTATTGTCCACTTGTACGGACGTAACCCACCGCTACGCCGTAGCGCCCGGACACGTGCGTATACCGAAGCTTGTTAGGAACACTGAAGTGTACGATACGGAGCGACGACCCGAGCTTTGCCGAGAACGTCCGACTACAAGCTACGCCGTGATTGATATCAAATGAAATGTGAGGAATGAGTAGTTCTAGGACTCTTTGTTTCAACGATCACATTTACCCGGGATCTGGGATTTGCCGGTTGAAATTCATCGTAAAGCAAATTTGATGTGATAAAATAAAATGGGATTAACATTTTTTTTTGTTCTGAGAAATACTTGATAGTTTTTGTATCCGGTTAGGGGTAGAATTACGTTTAAAACTGATAATTCGGATTTAGAAAATTCTTGTTTTCTTTGAAAGGGTATACATCCCAGGTGGTCCCATTATCATCAGGTCAGGATCTGATGATGGGATTCTGTAGAAATCTAGGGAATTCTAACTCTAGGCAAAATTGATATACCTACTTTGTAGTGACATTTTGATGTCATTTCATGCCTGTTTTGTCCTCTTTTTAAACACATAATTGATGTTTGTTTTGTGCAATTAAAATTCAAATCTGGTCTAGTATCTCCCTTTTTAGGGGACGATATAAAGATCAGTCAATAAATCTTTTCTTTTTTTTATACGATGACAAGATAGTCGTTGACTACGATCTCACCTGATGGTAAGTGACGATGCAGTCTAAGATGGTAGCGGGCTAACTTGGAAAGGGCATACCCCTACTTGGAATCTTATTCAGATTTTATTTTTTAGAAGGCTATATAAAAACTATATTTTAACATATTCACGATATTTATATTATGTGAAATGACAGATTATTATTTGAAATATTTCACAATTGATTGGTTTCTCTATTGGCACGTTCTCGCACATATATTCCAGGGAAAATGTTCGCGACGGTATAGATCAGTATTTTATGAAAGCATTTTCCAATACAATATTCATTTAATTAAATTTACTGCTTTTAGTTATCAATTACAGAGATTATTCGTGAAATCCATATCACTACATCATCACTACAAATATAAAACAAAGTTCCCCGCCGCGTCTGTCTGTCCGTCTGTGCGCAATAAACTTCAAAAGTACTGGACGGATTTTCATACGGTTTTCACTAATAGACAGAGTGATTCATGAGGTAAATCGGTTGAAACATGACAATAATTGTTAAAAATTCGGAAAAAGTCAAGCTGTCTGGTAGCTTTCATTGAAAATGCTGCCTAGTCCGTTTGAGATATAACAAGATTGATATGTTGTGTTGTATGGTGGGACAGGTCTATACAGAAAAGTCCGCGATGGCATATTATATCTATCTTTTAAGGATAGCTGTAGGTATAGTATACCTATTTTAACCTCTAAACAATGGTCACGTACAATGCGGTAATTGGAACTCTATTTAGACGGATACAGTATTAATCCTTATCAACATAAATACGTTAGATACATTTCATACACATTATAATAATCCTTTATACCATACCAACAAACTAACTTTTAGATAGGTATAAAATTCATTATTATAAAAAAGCTGATGCCCTTGACAAATAAAATGTTTCTCCTAAAAAGCATTTTACTAAATCCCAAAGATAAATTTTAGGTATGTGCGACGTGCGTTATGTAATTCAGTCAGAAAGTCAGGACAAGTATACCTATTTAAAATATCTTATCTTATAAATTATGCTCTAAAATAATTAAGTACAAAATTGCCTTTTAGATAATAGTAAGTAAATGTCCTAAATACCAACGATTCTTCATTTCTACAAATAACTTGCTATAATAATTTATAAATTTCGTGAATCGAAAGCTATCCTATATCATAACTATTTCAGTTATCGTCAAATAGTCCGGGCGAAAATCATTTCAGCCTCAAAGCTTCCAAGTCATTTGTGTTCATTAGATAGTGTCCAATAATGGCACGGTAAAGCGGAATAGCTACGAAAATGGTCGGAGAGTTTTGGCGTAGAGCATTGAAAGCGGAGAAAATGTTTTATCCCCAAGTAATGGTTTTGGTCTACTTTGGTTTCTGATGTCCTAAATTCTCGCACGAATTTTTATTTTTAAGATCGGCTTGAAACGTGGCCAGTTTAAAGAATTCTACGGCAATCTATCTGTTCTCAAAATAATGTAAAACGAAATCGTAATCCGCTTTTGACTGTCTTTGGCTTTCTCTCGTAAAAACTTTTAATTCCTAAATGCGATTTTCATAACTAAATATTTAATCCAAATTGTGAGAAGCTAGTTTAAACATAAAAAGGTAAAGCTCATAAAAATATGAGGAGTTCATAAAAACAGCTCAAAAAAAAGAAACTTGTATACTTCGTTTCAATATTAACCGATCGTCGTTGAAATGCAAACATCATTTAAAGTATATTATGTGCTTACAGTTTGTGCTGTACATGTAACTTTGACGCTACATATTTTTACAAATTCTGATAAATCACATAAATATACACATAGTTTTTGCAACATTTTATAGCATCAAATAAAAGAAAAACTACGTTAGTATGAGATTCGCTGGAGCTTCGCTTTTAAACTGTGATTATCATGCTGAGTGGCAATAAAGTGGACGAAACAAAGAACCACCTTTTCACAAAATAAAACCTTTCATTTAAATCGAGGTTAATGTTTCGGACATCTAACGATTCAAAGCAATTGTCTCCAAATGTTTTCGACAGAGGAATTTCAAGGTTAAACAAAGAACAATTTGGCTATAAATGTAAATCCTAACTTTTTCGGTATTTTATATTATGTATATCTATTTTTCTCAAAGTTTTTGTGTAAGGGATTATTATTATTTGTGTTGTTTACCTAACTATTAAAAAGTTACGAGTAACGTAGCACGACTTAAATATTTTGCATCTTTATTATTATAGAATTCTGAAAGTAAAAGTATACTAGTATTTATTTGTACATGAATACATTATGCAAAAATCTCTGCACCAAATAAGACGAAGCTTATGCAAATAGGTCTGAAGTACCTACCCTAAGAACCGAGAAATCCCAGAACTTTAAAAACAATGACTTTCATATTGAAATACATGCTTTTTAGGTCTTTAATTTAAAGCTTTGAAATAAAAAATAATAGGTAACAATTTTCTTGAAAAAAACCTATTCCAAACATTACCCCAAAATTCAGATTTTTTTTTTAATTTTAAACGACTCTTATTTTTGGTTAATTTTTCTTTAATTATCACTACTTTAAAAATCATCGTTGTTTTTTTATTTTTGTTAAATTCACGGCTAACTTTAATTAGTAAAGGCAGGCAGTGGATAAATCTATCCTCTGAAATTTAAACTGAAAATGAGGATCGTTTAAATAATTTTTTTTTTATCACAGTCAGCTGTAATGCAATTTTCTTGCAATTGAATGCATACGAGATGATATAAAGTTCCTTCGCAAAGCTTAACCAAACCGCAACAAGAACAATACGAGCATCAAGCTGCCGTTCTTCAAATGTAGCAAAACCATAATTTTGAATAATTCAGGATACCTTTGATTATAGTGGTACTATTCTAGCAGAAGGGCTGCCGTCGGAACTAGGAAATAATTTACTACCTTTTTATTTGCAACAGATTAAAACATCAAACTATATTTATACGTTACAATCAATTGCCTGCGATTTTGTCCTCGCTGATTGAATTTTTTTTTTGAATTTTTTTATTTCAAAAAATCTATAACTAAAGATTTAGACTTTCTATAGATTGCAGACTATTCTAAATTTTGTTAAAATCCTGAGAGGAATGCTTAAATTTGCGGCCCGTCAAACTTTAGTAACTAGCAATGCATTAAACTTAAAAAAAATAGTATAGAAATAAGGATTATCTTTGTTGCAACAAATAAATATCCACAATATAATTAATAATAACATAGTAATTTTACAGCAAAATTATTTACTGCTCATAGTGATGTAAACTGCATATAGTAATAATAGTAATAATAGTCCTATTTGTATCACTGTTTTAGCAAGTTTGTGGCCATCCTAGTCGAGTAATATTTCCAACTCGGTCCCACTATTACTTCATAACTTTTACAATACTTCTACCGCAACTGCATTGAGTATAATATTTCATACATGAGACTCTTTATTTAAAAAAAATGCTTTTAGAAACAAAAAAGTTTAACTGTAAATTATGGTTTATGAATAGAAACAATCTAAATATATAAAAGGAAATAGGTGACTGAATGGCTGATATATCAACGCACAACTGAAATCACAGGACGGATCAGGCTGAAATTTGGGCATACAGATATGCCCAATGTATACTATGACGTAGGCATCCGCTAAAGAAGGATTTTTGAAAATTCACCCCTAAGGGGATATAATAAGGGTTTAAAAAATCGAACTTAACGTAATTGAAGCCGTGGGCTTATTACGAGTATGAACGATATATAGTACAGATACTGTGAATTTAAATCGCTACCCAATATTATTATGTTGATTTGATGGTATGAGACATGATCCAAAACGTTAAGTCCACTGACGTCAGAATGTTTTATAGTTGATACGATGCCAAATTGATTTATCTCTTAGCAGTAATTTCAAAACTTATCACTATCACTATTTATTCCGTGGCCGAGATCTACTACAAAAAACTTCTGGGAATTGCGTTGAAAACGTTTTTAGTCACGTTTCAACGAGCTACTTTGATATTATACATCATGTATTTTATTAACCGGCTTCAAAAAAAGAGGACGTCCTCAATTCGACGCGTATTCTTTTTTTTTTTTGAGATGTTACTCCATAACTCCGTCAAATTTGAACCGATTTCAATATTTTTTTTTATTTGAAAGGACGTATCGTCAGGTTGGTCCCATTTAAAATTGGTGAAGATCTGATTGAGCCAGCATCGCGCATCGGTTTCATCGTTTCTATTTAGGCCTGCCTGACTTTAACATACGTGTACAATCTAAAATTATTTTATAATATTTTTTTCATATTATTATTTAACAAAAATATATATTAACACTACTAGTCGGGAGAACTTAGTTAATTTTATGCCGTTTACGGCTACTTTAATTTTTCGCTCCGATGATAATTTTCTGGCGCCTGCAACCATGGAGAAAATCTCAGCAAAACTTCATAGTACAATACCATTTGAATACAGATGCTGTACACTGCCCGCTTTAGTATTTTATTATTACTTTGAACTTCTCTTTTTATGCCCAGGTTTTTTAATATGATACTCTCAAAGGTACGAGTAATATCTGTTTTATACCTACCAATTTTTACTAACCATCAAAGAAAAAAGAGGGGTGTTATTAGTTTGACCTGGGTATTTGTATGTCTATTTATCTGTGTGACAATTGTTTTAACACACGGCACTGAAATCTGCGTTTTGGAAAGAATTTTAAAAAGATTTCTTCTCATATACCGTAGAATTACGTTGAAAAATGAAACCCTTAAAATATGAGACTATTTAAAAGTTAACAAGGTACATTTTTCTCATTTATCAATTCTGCAAAGACGAAGTTACAGATTAAGGAAAATGGAGCGTTGAAAAACAAAAGTCAAGGTATTTAATTTTTAGTTGGAAAAGTCCTTATTTCTTACGTTCTTTTTCTGGACTTAATTTTTTATGAGTACCTACTTTTTGTACCTATCCTACCCAAACTTATATTATTACCAACTTATCTACAAAGAACAACTTTCAGAGAGAGGCAATTCCATGTAAATAATAAAATGCTATTAGTTATAATATGATGAAAATAATCTTCATCTTCTTCTTTATATATATGAAAGGAAAAAGTGACTGTTTGACTGACTGACTGAGTATCAACGCACAGCAGCTCAAACCACTGAACGAATCAGCGACACACAGTTAGCTATTAGAACGTAGTCAGCCGCCTAAGGCAGCCGTTGAGAAAGGATTTTTGAAAATTTAACCTCTAAGACAGTAAAATAGGGGAAAATCGAACTTACCGTGACTGAAGCCGCGGGAAAAAGCTACTTAAAATATAATTTTCCAACACCTTATTAATGTAACTTAAGCCTCAATAGCCCAACGGTTAAAGTGCGGACTGAAAACTGAAAGGTCGCAGGTTCGAATCCCACCCGTTGCACTATTGTCGTACCCACTCCTAGCACAAGCTTTCCGCTTATTTGGAGGGGATAAGAGGATAAAATAAAATAAATAAAATAAATGTGTTGTAAAATTGTGTAGTGGTTAGTGTGTAGCATTGTGTTTTAATGCCATGTCAGCTAATTGTGATAGCCTAACGAACTTCGCCCTCCTTTTTGGAGGAACGCGTTTCGAATCCCTTCTTGTAACGTTTCGAAGCTTTGTGCGTGTTAAGAAAATTTTCATGGTAGAGGAAAAAATTGCGTAAAGGAACCGGCATGGCTGAGAGTTCTCCATAATTTTTTTATCATCATCTAAACCAATAGACGTCCGACGAATACAAAAAAACCGAGCACATGGCGCGACATCATTCACAAAAGAGTCCTTGGTGGAAGGGGTCACGACCCTCAGTGATGGGGAACACGACGCTGAGAGAGAGAATAGTAATTACTTGACAAGCGAGTTGGACTCTCATTCAGAGAAGCTCTGTTCCCAGAAGTAGGTCGGAGATGTTAAAAGTGCTTTTTTCTTTAGTAAAACTTTCATTCCGAGATTGCACCGAGAAATAATTTACGTTATGCTAGAATGTTTAAATACAAAAAATAAAGGGAAACGTCCTGAACCATGCTGTTGTGAATTTCGCAAAACCGGATAGGTTATTTCCGCATTCATACAATGACGCTTATTTAAATTTCCTGCGTAGGCGAACATAAAGGTAAGATAAATGTCGTAAGAGTTTCAAACGGTATAAACCGAGCTACGTAACATATTTTTATCAAATCTTGTATAGGTATGATTTTTGTACACATAATATAAACGTAAAAATTTTTTTTACACAACCGACTTCAAACGCCAGTACAAAGTAAATCAATTGTGCTTATAAAATTTGAAGAGTTCCTTCGATTTCTCCAGGATCCCATCATCACATCCTAACCTGATGACAATAGAACTACCTGGGAAGTATACTCTTTCAAACAAAAAAGAATCTTCCAAATCAGTCCAGACGTCATCGAGTCATCGGGGAATATACGTGAAAAAAGAAACAAAAACTAAGATTCCAATGAATTTGAGAGCCTCTTCCTTTTTTGGAAGTCGGTTAAAAACTCAGAATAATTGTATCCAACAACTCATATATTGTTTCTTTTTTTTTATTCGATCACAAAATAGCCCTTGACTGTGATCACTGATGGTAAGTGGCGATGCAGTCTAAGATGGTATCGGGCTAACTTGGAAGGGGTATAGCAGTGTAAATTCAACTCATACCCCTAATCGGTTTCTACACGCCATCGTGTCGGAACGCTAAATCGCTTGGCGGCACGTCTTTGACGGTAGGGTGGTAACTAGCCACGGCCACAGCCTTTTAATATAGTGTTATACTTTTTCTTCCTGCTGTCTACTGATTATTTTTACACAATAACTAGCTGATTCCCGCGACTCTGCCCGCATGGATTTAGTGTTTAAATATTTGATTTTCCGGGGTAAAAGTATATATGTCACTCTCCAGGTCCTCACCTACGCTCATGCTAAAAATTACGTATAACAGTTGCTCCGTTGCTGCGTGATTGAAGGACAAACCAACCAACACACTTTCGTATTTATAATATTAGTAAGATTATTAAGCCCTATCACCTTAGGCACCTTGGGCAGCGCCTCAGTAGCCCAACGGTTAACCGTTGGGCTATTGAGGCGGACTGAAAACTGAAAGGTAACTGGTTTGAACCCCACCTACCACCCCACTCCTAGCACAAGCTTTCCGCTTATTTGGAGGGGAGAGGAGAATATAAGTCTAGTTCAGCTTGGCTAATATTCTTTTATCAAAAAAAATATGTTATATGTATCTATAGTTTCATCTAGACTCTATGACAGATGACTTGTATATCTATAGTGTCATCTAGAGTCATCTATCATATTGATCGATTGATTAAATTATCTCATTTTCATTTGTCGCGCGCGAAGTTTTGTTTTACCAATATCAGTACGAATCACTGAACGCGTTTCTATAGAGATGGCAGTAATTTAACGCATATTGAATTTAGCGTTGGTTACCAAGGGTGCGTCTCAATCAGGGAGGATTAGGAGATTAAATCGTTCAGTTGATACGAACCTTCGTTGAGTGCAGATCGTAGAGGTTCAAACCACATACATGTACGTCGGGCGTATAAAGCGTTTACTATCTTTAATATATAAAACAAAGTCGGCTTTGTTCGAACACTTATAACTCTAGAACGGCTGGACCGATTTTCACGGTTTTTGATTAGTTGTATTTGTTGTGTATAGCAGAATAACTATTAAAACAATGACGATTGACGAAAAAAAAAGTAATGAAAAAAAGAGGTGTGGCACTCGGGGACTGCCGCGGTAAAGCTATTGCATAGCATTTTTTATCAACGCCATCTAGCGGCTCACCGTAGAGGAGTCCCGTGTCAGGTTATTTTCGTTACGGAATTTCTGGATCCGGTCTCCACGCTGGCCCGCGATAGAAGCTATGCAATAGCTTAAAAATTTCATTTTCTCATACATTTTGTGTTGAACGGGGTTTTTGATAGCAAGGAAAGTGAGTTTTCACCCTGGAAAAACAAACCTAAGTGACTTGAATGAAGTTGTGGGCGAAAGCTAGTATAATATAAAATAATATAGACAGATTTAATGCAAAAACTGTACGCATTTTTTGATCTTTTTTACTCTTGCTTTAAGAGTCAGGTGATGTGTCAAAATTATTAAAATCATAATTTTTATTTCGTTAGGGACCCGTGGTCCTTACAAGCTTACAATAAGTCAGAATGCAGATTCTACTGAAAAGAGCCGTGAGAAACTCAGTAGTTGCTCCTTTACAAAACGCAACATGTTACAAATTATTACACTATGTCCAGCTTATACTAAATAGGCTTTATTTTGCTTCCACGCGATACTTTCACAAAAAATAATTAAGTGTAATTGTTTGAAACATTAATTGCTTGATTTACTCGTAAATATACCGACCAAATGAAAATCAATTATTATTTTTAGAACATCAATGTATCAAATAAGGCTTTCTAAGACTCTCGTGTACTCTATGTTGCAGAAAGTTATCACCTCCAGTAGATGGCACCTCTCGGAGCGCCCATTAAATATATTACATTCTAATGACGAGGTATCTTCAGTAACTTGGCTCGTTTGCGTGTCATTAATAAAGGACTGCCCCTTGCCAACTGAGCTTATAATTAAATCCATTCTAAAGAGTAAGGAGATATTGCAACTTCCAGAGTCAAATGAGCGCCTATGAAAATTGTTTTTTTATTTCACAGAAACAAAATACTTCACTTACTTCAATAAATAGATATGTAGTTCTTTCATTTCATGAGGAGGAACATTCGATCTAAATTCGACGCGCGTCCTCGTTATTAGCTAAAAAAATTACTTGTTATTGCGGGGTATTGATAACAAAAAAAAAAAACAAATTCACAAATTATTATAATATTATGGAAGTATTTGATCTGATATTTTAACTTTTTTTATAACAAGCTTTCAATTTTTAGATTTAATTTTATTTATAATAAATACACCTTTTTTTAATCATTCAATTTAAGAATAGAATTTTTTAACGACTCTGAAACGAATCTCTTAACAATTTTATTTTCTCATCAAACTAAACAAATATCTGTGTCATATTTTATTCCGTAGACAAAAGCTTCATCTCTAACGAGATGTGAAACCATGAAAATATTATGAGAAAAAGTTTGTAAGCTAAAGAACCTGGGGCAAATAGTCCGGACTTCAGTGCGAGCGCGTAATTATTATGACGTAAAATAAAAGTCGCATATGAATGCTTCACCTCTTTAATTTCTTTAACATTATATTTTATCTATGTAGGTATTTAAAGCTCTTGTAAGTTATTTATTGTCTGGTGGGAGGCTTTGGCCGTGGCTAGTTACCACCCTACCGTCAAAGACGTGCCGCCAAGCGATTCAGCGTTCCGGCACGATGGCGTGTAGAAACCGATTAGGGGTATGGGTTGAATCTACATTGCCATACTCCTTCCAAGTTAGCCCGCTACCATCTTAGCCTACATCGTCACTTACCATCAGGTGAGATCGCAGTCAAAGACTATCTTGTCATCGAATAAAAAGACTCACTGATTTTAATTTTATAAGATGCCGTCACACGGGCGGTAGTTTTATAAAGTTGAATGACGTCACTGAAACAAAATGGCGGAGTTTTTTAAAGAGGTTTTTCAATGATGAGATCAATGTCTAGTATATGTACTATGTATATAACTACTTTTTTATATTCAGTTAATTCAACAATTCCAATTTTAATTAAATCATATAAAATTCTAAAGGAAATATTTCCTCTAAATTTTATATCTCTAGGTCCACCAGTTTAGGCTGTACATTAACCGTCAATAGACAAAAAGTTTTGGTAATGTTTTATAGGTATAGACTGGGTACAGAAGACTAGGTATTTTCCAATGCAAAATTTTCTGAACTAATACTCTACTTTATATACAAAGGAATCTGTACGCGATCCTAGAAAAATGCGAGTAAATACCTATAAGACATGAAAACGATGCGGTCCGTGGAATTTAATATATGAAGGGAACTGGGCAACGCAGACAAGGCGAATATCTTCAGGCATTTTAAAAATGTACAACGTAAGTTGTCTTTAGCATCCGAGATTTCTTCTAAATTCATCCAGATCCCGTAAGGCGAAGTATGTCTTATTTATACAGTTTTATGTAGTTGTTTTCGCAAGGCAGCAGAAAACAAAGACTAAAAATTTATTATCAAGACTTGTTACTCTCAAGTATGCCCCATATAAATGACACTAATATGAAGAATATTAACCATATAGGTACAATGAAATGTTGTAGACGCACTTCAGAAATGAAATTTTCCGTGAAAACTTCATTTGTACGCCCCACGAATGACTCACACTCCTGGTCTCAGGAATTCAATTAATGCATTGAAAAATCTTTCCATTATCACATCACACTAATATTATAAAGGCAAAAATTTGTATGTGCGCGCGTATGTGTGTGTGTGTTTTTTACTCTTTCACGCAAAAAGTACTGGAATAGATTTGGCAGTTTGAAATGGAGATTTAAAGAGTTACCGAGTTAAAGTCAAAAAACCTTAATCCACGCGGACGTACGAAGTCGCAGGCATCGTCTAGTAATAAATAATTGTCAGATAGATATTTACAGTAAAAATTTATAACCACGACGAATTAAGGCATGCTTAACAATTTATTTGTAACAAAATATAAAAATTCTACACAAAAAAAAGTAAATATTTACCTACCATACAAAAATTTTCATTCGAATGGAGTAATTTTCTTTACATTCACATGAAAATATTTTCCCCCTCGCGTCGTTTCTATCATGAGAATATAAAAAATAAGTTTTCACACACGAGGAATTACTCACCCTTCGTTAGTTTCGGATCGCTGCAGCCGGTGGCGCCACTTGTGACTTTGAATGCGGTAGTGGTCGGGTTGAACATTTTTGACAGCAAAGCCGGAAGCCCTACACTAATTACGCGTCGACCGCACCAAAACAGCGCGCGCTCGCAACTCGAAACATCGTTAAAAAACACGCTGCAGATTTTTTTCTGCATCCGCCATTGGTCTATATTAACCAAGATATAAACACACGATAAAATTAAACCAGCCAAGTGCGAGTCGGAATCGCACATTGAGGGTTCCGTACCTTGGAAAGAAACGTGTAAACAGCTTGTTATTTTATTAAATTATTCGAGCGCCTTTTTTGCAACCGCATATAAATAAGTATAAGTTTGATGTCAGAGGATAATTGCTGTTAAAACTGTGCCTGATACAGGCATTCTTTTATTCCCTACGCTATGAAAATATTTTTTTAACTACCTACCTTACTTGATCTTGGAAACTTCCGTTTCAATCCCTTTTTCAATGAAACAAAAAATATTTTTGAAATTGTTTCACGTGCAGTTGAAATGAAATATTATTACTTTTGAGAATTGAAATGTGTGACAAGTAATTAAAACAAATAGACGGAACAGACGGAAAATTAATAAGGATTATTTTATCATTTTGGTACGGAACCCTAAAAACAGTCTCAAAGAGTGTTATTGAAAATGACCACCTTATTTTCTTCGAATATTTTCACTGTTGCAATTTTTCATCGCAAAACTTCACCTCTTTCACAACGAAAAACAGAGACACGTTCTCATTTCAATAGAGTCCACATTTTGTCGTACAATGAAACTTTATAAAGCAACAGGTGGGCAAAGACACTTTAACTTCACGGGTTACTTTTCTATATCTGTCTCGGAATTTTTTATATCAACGCCAGCCGCGTACACAAATAGTTTTAATAATAATAACATGATCCCGCTGGATCTGTAAAGCGAATATGTGTCGAAACTGAACGCCGTACGAGAGCCGTCTACTCGTAGTTGCGTTATTTTTGTTTCTCTTCACTCCCGCCGTGTTTACTCAATGTTAATCACAAAAATGCTGAAGCTGTTCCGTTGAGTGGTATATTCCGGAGTGCTAAAATGAAATGTGTGTTTTCGGTTAAAAATTGTAATGTGAAAGGTATTAAAAATTAAATTGAAAAATAACAAATGAACATTATTAAACCCTCACTCTCATATTATACTCTCTATAATGGTCAAAGATATTATAGTTATATGTAGTGTGTCATTACAAGTGTCTATATAAGCAGACACCTTGTAGACGTATTCTTTGACTGAAAACTAACTATAACTATAACATCTTTGACTATAAAGAGAGTATAATATAATCAAAGTACAATGTGATCAAGATTCTATATAATGTTTACATTATTTATACTAGTGTAAAGGCATGCGTTAACAGGACAGAAAAATAAAAATATAGTGGTTTAAAATTCCGAGACTTATCTTGATATTGTTATCATTACCTATATAAGATAGAGTTATAAAAGGGGTTGAGACAGTTCGTTAATTACTATTAATTAATTTTAAATCATTTATTAGTAAGTACCTACCTATAATATTTTATTTTGTATTTGCCGATTTCGAGTTAAATTTTATTAAGTTATAAATTGTGCCTTCTGACAGTTTTTGTACTTAAAAATCAAAACATCAAAACGCTCGGATAAGATTTTTTTACATCGGTAACGGGTAAAATTGACCCATATTATCAGACAAATAAACAAGAGTAAACTTAACGCTGTTTATTCAAAATAACATGGTAAAATACAAAAGAGTTATTAACTAAACATTGTATTTTAGGCATAATAAAGTACACAATACAAAGAAGGAAAAATACTGTGATCATAATATTGTGACTTTTATTATAATATAGAACCGGATAGGATTATTTCCGCTTCCATACAATGGCGCTTATTTAAATATCCTTTGGAGATAAATGTCAGTAGATATTTTGTTGTCAGTTTTGTTTAGATACATGTAAAATGAGATCTACATATTATTATTATAATATACTGTGAACACTTAACTTACTGACTAAATAATAACCAAAGAAACTTCATAACACAGGGGATGAAAGTTTAGTAGGGCAATAGTTAAATATAAAAATCATAAGTTTATTTCAGGTATAGATGTGATTGGGTTTGGGCATTCTGAAGGTCTGCTACTTACATGGGCAATGGTATCCCAGAAATCTGAAAGAGTTTTTATATTGTTACTAGCTTTTGCCAGCGACTTCGTCCGCGTGACTTAGGTTTTCCGGGGTAAAAGGTCACTTTGCTTGCCATCAAAAAACCCGTTCAATACAAATGTACTTATAAGAAAATAAAAAAAAATCATAAAATTTTTTTCGTGAATTTTTCCAATATTTTAATAGTTATTCTGCTTGTTTGTTAACGGAGACAAATACAACTAATCAAAAACCATAAAAATTGGTCCAGCCGTTCTAGAGTGTTCGAACAAACCCGACTTTGTTTTATACATTAGATAAGATTACATTTATGGGATTTAAAAAAAATCTAAAACCTGGTGGACCGAAAAAAGGCTTATTATTAACAAATGGGATATCACCACTTTACAACAAACTTATAAATCCGCTATAATTAAACTGCCATACAATATTATCTAGCTCATCTAAGAGACCGCAATTTCGCAGCTATTTCAATTATGATCGGTCAATATGGACGAGAGTCATCTAGCACGCAGCTTCCAAGTCATTTGTGTTCATTAGATAGAGTCCAATAATGGAAACGGCTATGGCAAAACGGAATGGGTCCCGAAAATGGTCCTGCAGGGCGTTTAACTGCATACTGAGGACGCTGGAACTTTAGTATATGGGATATCGACCGCTATAAAATCGACCTACATTTTGGGAATGGCATAAAATTTATTTGATGATGTGAACTTTGGCTTCAATTATCTTTAATTTTAGCTCTCTGCGTACCGAGTTTTCTTCCGTTCATTTAGAAAAATCTGTATGAAAAAGAAAAAATAACCTGTAAAAATGCGAGTCGGACTCGCATACGAAGGATTCCGTACCAAAAAACGCCGAAAATACACGTTTTTAATAGGGGAGCCCCTCTCTAATTTATATTTTATCTTTATTATTTGTTGTTATAGCGGCAATATAAACACACATTTCTCTGAAAATTTCAACTTTTTTTTTTATTCGCTGACAAGATAGCCTTTGACTGCGATCTCACCTGATGGTAAGTGACGATGCAGTCTAAGATGGTAGCGGGCTAACTTGGAAGGGGTATAGCAGTGTAAATTCAACCCATACCCCTAATCGGTTTCTACACGCCATCGTACCGGAACGCTAAATCGCTTGGCGGCACGTCTTTGACGGTACGGTGAACTTTCTACCTATTACGAATTATAAGATACAGCCCGCTGACAGACAGACGGACGGACGGACGCACAGCGGAGGCTTAGTAATAGGGTCCCGTTGGTTACCCTTCGGGTACGGAACCCTAAAAAGGAAAAAAGGTAAAACACAACTAATTAAGTTTGTAATGACTTGTGTATCTAATGTTCATGGCAGCAATTCACTACCATTTTTTTTAATCAATTTTTAAGCTATTGCATAGCTTCTATCGCGGGCCAGGGTATAGACCGAATCCAGAAATTCCGTAACGAAAATAACCTGACACGAGACTCCTCTACGGTGAGCCGCTAGATGGCGTTGATAAAAAATGCTATGCAATAGCTTTACCGCGGCAGTCCCCGAGTGCTTCACCTCTTTTTTTTTTTAATTTTACATTTTTAAAATAACAACGATTGAGTTTTTACGCTGCCGGTTCTTCTCACCGGAATCTATTTTCAACCGTGGAACAGTTTTGAATTATCATTAAAGCTACAATTTGCTCTAAGTAAATAAAATAAATAATTTTGAAAAGCGGACGAACAGCGAAGAGACGAAAGATGTGGCATGTCTGCAAATAGCTGAAAGCCAAGGTATGAACTAGGTAGATAATATAAAAATTCCTACTTGAATTTCAGTTTAAATTCCCCATTGACAGAGAGTCTCTAAATATGCAGAGCTTTATCCATTTATGCACTTAGCAAGCAGATAATAATTATATCCTGAGTACAAAGTTCAGATAAAATAGTAAGATACTTTACCTACTCGTAGATAATATAGCTTTCTATCGGTAAAAGAATTTTTGAGATCAGTTAAGTAGTTTTCCCGTTTATCCATTACAAACAAACACACAAACAAACAATCAAATCTTTCCTCTTTGTGTTTATTTGATTAGTTTAGATTAAAAAAAACAGTTAATGAAATTATGTCATTATTAGATAGCCTAAATTAGACATTTAGAAATTGAAAGTGCTAAACTGATAATGTACTCTTTTACTTATTTTTAAAATAGGTAGGATGTCTCTCAGAAAGAATAATAATTCGAATTATTCTTGGAAAATAATAATGCTAGTCCTCGTATATTATTATAATTAATACGAGTAAACACTTAAAATACATAACTTTAACTATAGTCATAATTAATGTCTGTTTACACACTTTAATTATTACATTAAATAAACGGAGAGCTTGTCGGTTTAGGATTATACCTAATATTTAATATGTACCGAGCAATCTCGTAAATACTGAAACGTAAAGGAAACAAAGGATTCAAATAATTTATCATTTAGGTACATATACAAAGTAATCCCTTTGAGAGACTCAATAGAAATGCTTGGGTCTCCTTTAGTACAAATTTGATCAAATTGTTGAATTTGAACGTGCTTGAGGCGAACTTTTTAATAGAATAGAACTTTTTTTCATTCGAATAGACTTTTACAAAGGCTATAATGCCCTTGAGTTTATCGAAGTTCAAATAGTTTACGACTCATGAAACCCTCGTAGCTTTATTTAAGCGACTAATGTCATAAGTGGTTGCTAATATAATATACTACCTATAATATTTACCACGAAGCCACAAAGACGCAAAAGTCTCACTAACGAGATGTGAAACCCTGAAAATATACGACAAGCAAAAGTTTGGAACTTGCAGTGAAAGTTGACGAGTACTCCTAACTGTTAAGGTGACGTTAACTTTCAATATTGTTTACTTATGGAACGACCCGAGGAACCAACGAAATATATAAAAGAGTGTGGCGGTTATGGAACACCCCGTAGGTATGAAACAACCCCTCTGGCCACCTACCAAACCAGTGCTACGTATAGTTCTTGCAATTCCTGACGGCACGTGGCTCATGGTTGTGTGTGTCGTATCTGTATAAGTGTGAGCGAGAGCTTGCTCGCGCCGCGCTGCTCTCGCTCAGGCTCCTAACAGGCACGCACACTTACGCAATGTGCATGTACACGACGTAACCACAAGTAAAGTTCCCCTAACTTCCCGAGATAAGCGTACTATAGTTTTATGCAAAGAATATTTTATGTTATGAAGAAACCAGTTACGTACGAATACATTATACTCTTTGTAAGATACCAATAAGCTCGTGCTACGTAACCAGAAAAGTTTTACGTTTACGACTTACTAGTTGATGCCCACGATTTCGTAAGCGAGGATTAAGGGTTTTGGATTCCCTCGAGAACTCTTTAATTTTCCAGGATAAAATATAGCCCTATGTGAAGCCTGGATGTCAGCTATCTTCTATAACTATATAAATCTTACAAACAGTCAAAACCTACTAAGTCAAATTGGTTCGTTCGTTACGACGTGAGAAGTAACAAGCATGAATCTATTCATCCTCAAAAACTTTGCATTTATAATACTAGCTGATGCCCTTGACATCGTGCGCGTGGGTTGAGGTTTTTTAATCCCCGCGGGAACTCTCTTATTTTCCGGGATAGAAGCAAACGCTAGCGAAATATTGTATAAATATTTAAACAATAGCCTTTATAGTTAAAGACTTACGGCATCGGGCGTAGCCGGCTAACGACTGGAGTCCTATCTTCCAAACAAACTGAAATAACAAGCACACCTTAACACGTCCGCGATAAATCCTTTGAGTAGGGTTCAAGTCACGAACGACACGAACAGAGAACTGTTGAACTCCATATTCCATAACAAAGCTGAAGTATACGGGGTATATCATAACGGCACAGCCCATTAAACTATTACCGTTTAATTGTACCTACGTATTACTAACAGCCTGTCATTATTAGTCACTGACAGCTGTAATTAGCCAAAGTCCTACCAGACCGTGGCACGATTGCTATAGTACGTTTATCTCACGAAGTTACGGGCACTTTACTTGTGGTTACTTCGTGTACATGCACATTGCGTAAGTGTGCGTGCCTGCCAGGAGCCTAGGTGGGAGCGGTCAAGCGAGAGCAAGCTCTCGCTCACACTTATACAGATACGACACGCACACAACCATGAGCCACGTGCCCTCGTGAATTGAAAGAACTATACAGTGTAACGATTCCAATCGGCTCTGATTGACCGACTAAAATGTATTGTCGAAGAAAGAACGCGTCAATTTCACTGGCGTCAGGCAATCACAACATCGCGTGCCAACCTACAGTTAAGTTATACATGGTAGGAAAACGGATTCCATGAGAATGTTCCAAACGCTTAAATAATTCAAGTTTTCTATTTAACAGTCCTTTCCCAATCTTCAAACTTAACAATAGAAATTCTAGGTGCCGAATATTATGAGGCAAATCAAATAGACGTCCTAGGTCCAAGCGGGCGACGGCTTATCTATCCGAATGCATGCGGCAGACAAGTCACCCCAATTTAGTCTGGAAAGCTTAGTATGAGTATTTCTGCTGAAGAGTCTTAATCCACGCATTGGACCATCGTGTTGCCGAATTGTTTTAAAAATGTAAGTAACCAAACAAAAAACAATTAGGTATTATTTCTGTGCCACAGGTTATTAAAATCCTGTAGTTACAGATGATCTATATGTATCATGGTCAGCCAACTATCCTAGTCATTCTAAACCGAGGTGACAGACAAATTACACTAGTTACAGTGGCCCATAATATGTATCATCTTAGTAATTGTGTGTTGTAATCAAAGGTTGTAATTGTTGTGTGTACTATTTTAGTAATTGTAACCCGAGATGATATCATGATCTGGGCTGATCATGATACATATAGGCCATATTTATGTAAATAGTGTAAATTGTCTGTCATCTCGGGTTACAATTACTAAAATAGTACACACAACAATTACAACCTTTGATTACAACACACAATTACTAAGATGATACATATTATGGGCCACTGTAACTAGTGTAATTTGTCTGTCACCTCGGTTTAGAATGACTAGGATAGTTGGCTGACCATGATACATATAGATCATCTGTAACTACAGGATTTTAATAACCTGTGGCACAGAAATAATACCTAATTGTTTTTTGTTTGGTTACTTACATTTTTAAAACAATTCGGCAACACGATGGTCCAATGCGTGGATTAAGACTCTTCAGCAGAAATACTCATACTAAGCTTTCCAGACTAAATTGGGGTGACTTGTCTGCCGCATGCATTCGGATAGATAAGCCGTCGCCCGCTTGGACCTAGGACGTCTATTTGATTTGCCTCATAATATTCGGCACCTAGAATTTCTATTGTTAAGTTTGAAGATTGGGAAAGGACTGTTAAATAGAAAACTTGAATTATTTAAGCGTTTGGAACATTCTCATGGAATCCGTTTTCCTACCATGTATAACTTAACTGTAGGTTGGCACGCGATGTTGTGATTGCCTGACGCCAGTGAAATTGACGCGTTCTTTCTTCGACAATACATTTTAGTCGGTCAATCAGAGCCGATTGGAATCGTTACACTGTATAGTTCTTTCAATTCACGAGGGCACGTGGCTCATGGTTGTGTGCGTGTCGTATCTGTATAAGTGTGAGCGAGAGCTTGCTCTCGCTTGACCGCTCCCACCTAGGCTCCTGGCAGGCACACACACTTACGCAATGTGCATGTACACGAAGTAACCACAAGTAAAGTGCCCGTAACTTCGTGAGATAAACGTACTATAGCAATCGTGCCACGGTCTGGTAGGACTTTGGCTAATTACAGCTGTCAGTGACTAATAATGACAGGCTGTTAGTAATACGTAGGTACAATTAAACGGTAATAGTTTAATGGGCTGTGCCGTTATGATATACCCCGTATACTTCAGCTTTGTTATGGAATATGGAGTTCAACAGTTCTCTGTTCGTGTCGTTCGTGACTTGAACCCTACTCAAAGGATTTATCGCGGACGTGTTAAGGTGTGCTTGTTATTTCAGTTTGTTTGGAAGATAGGACTCCAGTCGTTAGCCGGCTACGCCCGATGCCGTAAGTCTTTAACTATAAAGGCTATTGTTTAAATATTTATACAATATTTCGCTAGCGTTTGCTTCTATCCCGGAAAATAAGAGAGTTCCCGCGGGGATTAAAAAACCTCAACCCACGCGCACGATGTCAAGGGCATCAGCTAGTATTATAAATGCAAAGTTTTTGAGGATGAATAGATTCATGCTTGTTACTTCTCACGTCGTAACGAACGAACCAATTTGACTTAGTAGGTTTTGACTGTTTGTAAGATTTATATAGTTATAGAAGATAGCTGACATCCAGGCTTCACATAGGGCTATATTTTATCCTGGAAAATTAAAGAGTTCTCGAGGGAATCCAAAACCCTTAATCCTCGCTTACGAAATCGTGGGCATCAACTAGTAAGTCGTAAACGTAAAACTTTTCTGGTTACGTAGCACGAGCTTATTGGTATCTTATTAGGTATTATTTCTGTGCCACAGGTTATTAAAATCCTGTAGTTACAGATGATCTATATGTATCATGGTCAGCCAACTATCCTAGTCATTCTAAACCGAGGTGACAGACAAATTACACTAGTTACAGTGGCCCATAATATGTATCATCTTAGTAATTGTGTGTTGTAATCAAAGGTTGTAATTGTTGTGTGTACTATTTTAGTAATTGTAACCCGAGATGACAGACAATTTACACTATTTACATAAATATGGCCTATATGTATCATGATCTGGGTGATCATGATACATATAGGCCATATTTATGTAAATATTACTAGTCACTAGAAAAATTACACTAGTGACAGATACTATAGACACAACTCATTTAGCATCGGCGATTGGCGTTTTTGCGATTTTTTGTCGCTTTCGGAAGCTTGATGCCGCGTTTGAATGCAAAAACGCCGGTCGCCGCTGCGAAAAACGTCGTCCCGAATGCTGTCATCTATAGAGCGTGCTCTGGCTCAGCTTATACTGAAGGTAGAAGTTAAAACGAGACACAAATATACTCTGTCTCGTTTTAACTCTGACTTGAGTCTGCGCTGAGAGTGTGGTCTATGGATTTCAGCTTAAATCTCTGCCAGTAGTGCGTGAGGTCCCTCAGTAGTCAGTATGGATATGGAATATGGATATTTTAAATAATGACGTTTTCCCAAAGTAAATTTCCACAGTTTATCATACATTTAAGCCCAGTTGACGTATGAAATTTAATTTTCAGTATGGGAGCGTATCACAATTAATATGAAAAGCAACTTTCCGGTACACTAATAACTTTGAATCACAACTTACAGAAAATAATCCCGTATTCCCTACTAACTTTGTTCGAGAACTTTTAATGACGTTATGCAATTTTATAAATTAGTTTGTAATTTTATTGCTATTTTTCATTATGAACACAACACCGACTGAAAAATCTGGAACATTTATTTAATCACTCTAGGATTCGTTTAACAAAGGATCTTTCAGAAAGTTTCAGGCTTTTAGAAAGGGATAGATGCATGTTTGTGTTAGAATAAGGTTATAATAGTTAGCTTCGATGTTCGCTTCAGCTGTTCGATAGCAGCGAAACCGTTGCAAAAGGTAATTGCAAACTATTCTAAAGCCTTTATTATACGTTGCATCTATCCCTTTCATTCGGCTGCTACCGTTTCGCAGCGGAGATGCCAAAAACCTGATACTTTCTGAAAACAAGTGTTTAAAAAACTCTCTACATGTTTTTTTTATATATATTTTAGCGAGCAAACGAACAGGCGGGTCACCTGATGTTAAGTGATTACCGTCGCCCATGAACATTGTTAATTATTTTTGTTAGAACAAGCTTATTGTCAATCCAAGTCCAGCCCCTTAGATCTGGACTACGTTGATTATCACGTAGATTAACTCAAACTAAGACATAAAGTATAACTTGGTTGAAATTTGTAAAGTTCAAGAACATTATCGTGCATGGCGAAGTTACCTCGATTAGAGTTTAACTACACTACGTGAGAAAACAGTCTCTGGATATCTTAAGTAGATTATATCTTTAATCTTCGAAGCTGATATTTGAGACATGCCTACTTCGGTAACGGCGTAGATTGCCTCAAATTAAGGCTATTGTTGAAGCCTTACATAAATAATTGCTTGTAATTTGGAAAGTTATAGAAAGTTGATATTTATTATTTAAAGTCGCTAAGCCGTTCAGTATGTACCTACATATACCAGGATAGCTTTATTTTCATAGTTTAGACAATTTAAACTAAACCATTATTTTATATTTTCAAAAAATCAAGATATGCGTGGGTAAAACCCGTGTGGTTTAACAGTTGTTTTTGACTTTAGCTTAGTTTAAAATTGATTGGAATTTGGAAATTTTAAATAACCCCATGTAGTGATTTAGTGGGAACACCGTCGCAGGAAGTTGGTTCCACAGTTTCGAAGTACGTGGAAAAAAAGATCTTGTACAACATATGGTCGAAGTGCTCCAGGCACCCAGGTGGTGAGGGTGAAATTGTGTTCGGTGGCGAGCGGTTCGGTTGTAGAAGAAAGAGGGTGGAATTAGGTCAAATAGTTTTTACAAGCTATCATGAAGTGACGCCTTGAGTAGAGAAACTTTTCGCATGCTGACTGCCAAACTTAATTTTTTGAAGAAGGCACAGGATAATGATAATGATAATTCTAAAGGAAAATAGTATAAAAAGTTTAGATGGTTTACTATACCATCAGTAAGAACTAAGAAATGTCTAATGTAATTTGAAATCTTCTCCTTTAATAAAATACCAACAAAGACAAAGAAAACAATGTTGTCGGTAGAATTTTAATATATGAAGAGGACTGGGCAGAGCAGACAAGACAAATACCTACGGGCTGTTTAGAAATCCTCTAAGTTATGTGACGCGTTTGTGATTTCGACTTTGTATAAAATATTATATACCACTAGTATATTTCGCTTAGATACTTTGTATCGACCTTTTCACGGTCTCAGCAACATTTTACTAAATCATTTTATATTAAATATAGAGGTATTGTTTCTAAGGGAACTTTTTTGAAATATTTGGCAAACTTGAAGCGCAATAAAAGTTTTAAAACAGGATTTTTAAAATCTAACTCCGCGTGCACGATGTAGGAGCAAAAGCATCAAGACATCAAAAAGAAGATGTATAATGTTTTATCCAAATATGCATAACCCTTAATAAAGTAAGCAAAACACTTTAAGTAGTTACTTTTAGGAAGTATCATTCATTAAGTAAAAGCAATTAAATTATTATGATAATTTGCCTTCAGCGCAGTTTCCTTGAGAATAATATACCTACTAAAAGCGTTAATATATACGTTTCGCAGCGACATTGTTCTAATGCATTCTGCTTGCAATACCTACGTTTTGCTATAAAATTACCTTCCCTTTTAAGTAAGTATACACGAACAGAAATAATTAAATTATCAAGATGATACGCCCCTGAGCGCGTATAGTTTCCGTGTGTCTTGATTTACTAAAAGCATGTGCCATTATACCTTTCCTACTCGTACCTACTACAATACATCTAATGCATTTTGCCTGCGGTGCTCTCGACTCCCGTTTCACTTTAAATGCTGGAATGTGGTCGCGCCGAAGCGCGAATAGTTTTCGTTTAACCGCTCGAATCCGACCATCCTGTCAAAATTTCCTACCTAATACCGACCCCCCCTGGCCTGAAGAAGTGTCAGTGCATCGATGACCGTCAATTAACGTAAACGCGCCGCTAAAGCTGGTGCATCGCCGCGCCGCTCCTAGTGATTCAGTGTTGATCTGGACTTGCCAACAAACTTGCCTTCTTGGTTTTCGTCAGTCGAAGAAGTGAGAAAGGAAGAGTGAAGCATCGAAAAGTATCCATGAATGTACGCGCGGCTCGCTGAAGTATCGCGGTGCCGCTCCAAAGGATTCAGGTCAGTGCCTTTACCCTTTTCCTATAGACACCCCATAACTCCGCGGCCCAAACCCAACCCCAGTCGGATTTGAGCAAACCCCGCGAAAATTATACAGTCCACAACGAAACCAAACAATCTAGTTTCTAGCCGTCCCGCGCCGCCATATTTTTTTGGTTCCAATCGAACCGGATTTGTAACCGCTAATTTGCTAACGAAATCGCTAATTTTCTCGATAGTTTTACAATTTCCAAGTAGGTAATTGTTTTCCCGCGTCCTAAAATCTTGTTCCCCAAGCAAATTATTATCGTTCATCCCGCATTGCTTAGGAAATAGGGTTCATTTAGGTATTAACTAGGTACCTACATATAGCTCATATAGGTGATAGATAGGTCATACGTTACTTATTTATCGTAATCCTAATCGTATATCGCATCCCGATCTATCCCAGTATAGATATTAATCGAAATATTAGTTTATTAGTAGTTATTTTAAGTAATTATTTTGTGTAATTACCTACGCGTCATAAACGTATTCGCTTGGCCATCGGTGCATAGTTGCAAGTACTTGTATCTTAGATTACAGCGGTGTGCGTGACCTTCATCGCGGCCGTGACCGCCCGCTCGCTCCCTTTCACTTTTTGCTGAAATTCATAACTTTAAATACTTATACGCCGAATCGAAGTTTCATTCGTGTATTAGGAACTTAGTCTCGACATTTTTGAATCTAGTTTATATTCAAAATGACGAAGACTGAAGATACCGCAGATATACAATTAATTCTATTAGAACAGAGACGCAATTCGATATTTGAGTATCTACAAGAAACATTCGATTTATCGAAAAACATAGGCGTTAACCCGTCGGTCCGGGAAGAATTTCTCGACGCAAGTAGTAATGTCGATACGTTACGCTCTGAATTCAGTAAAATAGTGGAGGATTATAATAATCGTTTATTAGCACTGAACCCGAAAGCGAAGCCGGAGTTCAAATGTTTGTTATCGTTCGAACGCCTATACGGTCGTATCAAGCGCTTAGTCTCGCAGTACGCCGATGATAATAAGGTTGAGAATGAGAATGAGCCGCGAAGACTTAAACCTTATTTGCCCCCGATTCAATTAGTGTCTTTCGATGGATACGATTTAAAATCGTGGAGTCTCTTCTACGCTAACTTTAAAACTGTTATACACGAAAATAAGTCCCTTACGGATGCCGAAAAACTTTATTATCTCTTAGGTAAGCTGTCGGGAAAGGCGAAATTAGCTTGTGCCGGTATTACACCGTGCGCAGAAAACTACGAATTAATTTTTAAAACGTTAGTAGATAAATTTGAAGATAAACGCTATTTGGCTACGTCGTATATGGATCAAATTTATAACATTAAGGCGATGTCAAACGCGACTCCGACCAACCTTGAAAATTTTTTGGACACTTTTGCATCGTCGATCGCCGCGCTTAAAAATTTAAATTTGAGTAATCTGGCTGACTTCATATTTTTATACCTCGCTCAAAAGAAGTTAGATCCGGAGACTGTTCGCCTGTTCGAGTTGAATAAACATAGTTGTGAGATACCCTTGTATGACGATTTCGTTGCTTTCATTCGCGAACATATTAAGGTACTGCAACGCACTTCCGGGAAACAAGAAGTTCCGAAAAGTGCTGAGCGGAAGGTGGATACGGCATCTAAGCCTCACAAACCACCCAAGCCGACGCATACCTATACTAGTACCGCGACTACGTCTGCACAGTCTTGGTGTTCTCTTTGTAACTCACAACACGAACATTTATATAATTGTTCCGCCTTTCATAAGATGTCCGTTGAAGATCGTTTCAAGTTTGTTAAGGCGAATAATCTTTGTATAAATTGCACTGGAAACCACCGGTTGGCCACTTGTTCTAGCAAGTCAAGGTGCCGCTGGTGCTCGTTACCTCATCATAGTATGCTCCACAGGCATTCCGCAACCGCAAATTCCGCAACTTCGAGTGCGGCTTCTAGTGATGCTTCTTCGCAGAAGATGCCCGGTGTTGTTGAGCAGCCTCCTGCTTCTATCAGCACTACCGGCACTAGTAACTCGAAACCTTCAGGTTCACCCGCGCACTCCAAGGAAGTATCGCTTTGTTCCTTATCGAGTTGTAATGTTTCTCGTGCACCGACTACGGTGCTGCTCGCTACCGCACGCGTTATAGTTTTCGACGCCAAAGGCAAGGAGTACTCTGCGCGCGCATTATTGGACAGTGCTTCACAGAGTAACTTCGTCAGTCGGGATTTATGTCAACGCTTAGGTTTAAAGACAAACCAGAATCCAAACTGTTCTGTAGTTAAAGGGATTGGAGGTACAACCAAACCGATCCAAGGCGCAGTTTCTATTAGATTTTTCTCTAGGTTTGATCTCAGCGTTTGTTTTAACATGGACTCGCTCGTGGTAGACAAGGTAACGGAACTCTTGCCCACAGTCCCGATAGATATTTCGAGTTTGATAAATTTCAATAACTTACCTTTGGCTGACGACACTTACTCCACTCCAGGAGACATTGATCTGCTGATTGGAGCTTCAATCTTTCCGCATCTCCTATTATCTCGCAAGGTTCAAGGTCAATCGAATTGTACCTCACCGCTAGCCCTAGAAACGGTGTTGGGCTATGTTATCGTTGGTTCTGCTCCTGTACGTGTTAACAGCTTCGCCACGGTATCATATTGTTGTGCTACAGATCCGCTAGATGATGCTGTGCGAAAATTCTGGCAAATAGAAGAGGTGAACGCACCGAAACAATTAAGTCCAGATGACACGGCGTGTGAAGAAATTTATAGCAGCACGACTACCCGTGAGGCAGACGGACGATATGTAGTCGCACTTCCATTTAAGGGTGATGTATTGTCGTTAGGCGATTCTTTTAAAAAGGCTAAAACTCGCTTCCTTTGCTTAGAGCGTAAAATGTTAGCGTCACCTAAGCTTAAGGAGGCCTACGACAACGTCATTACCGAATACCTAGACAAAGGTTATATCTCTCCCGCACCCCCGGACACGGAGGCAACGCAGAGCTTGCCCTCGTATACGATTTCGCACCATGGGGTCATACGAGATGACAAGTTGACTTCTAAGTTGCGCGTTGTCCTGGACGCCAGTTCCAAGACAACCACTCAAGTTTCCCTCAATGACCTTCTGTATGGCGGTCAGAATCTACAAGGGAATCTATTCAATATTATTGTTAATTTTCGCTTATATCGTACCGCTCTTTCAGCTGACATTCGTCAGATGTTTCTTTGTATTGGAGTTCGTCCATGTGATCGCAGATTCCAACGCATTTTATACCGCTTTTCTCCGCAAGAACCCTTAAGGGTCTATGAATTTAACCGCGTTTGTTTCGGGCTTAAGTCAAGTCCATTTCATGCTCTTCGTACAGTGAAGCAGCTTCTTTCAGACGAAGGTGCTTCTTACCCGCGCGCTAAAGAAACTTTAGAGATAGGGCTATACATGGATGACTTTGTCTATAGCATTGACAATGAAGACGATGCTATCTCCACCGCTGCCGAAGTGATTGCTCTGATGAAAGCTGGTCAGTTCGACCTGGTGAAATGGACAAGCAACTCACAAAAGGTGTTAAATTCGATTCCGCTGTCGCATCGACTTTCCGCGATTAAAGAGTTTGAGGACTCTGAGCCACATAAGGTGCTCGGCCTATGTTGGTCTCCCGCAACAGACTATTTCGGTCTCAAAATTAGTGTTCCCGCTGAATCTTGTACAAAACGTACCATTTTGTCATGTGTCGCTAGGATATGGGACGTCATGGGTTTCGTTGCTCCCGTCGTCTTATATGCAAAGCTTCTCATTAAACAACTCTGGTTGTGTGAATGTGATTGGGACGATGTGCCCCCTGGTCACATTGCTGATCAGTGGTCTTGTTTCAAAAGAGAACTACCTTTGCTCAGCGAATTGAAAATTCCACGGCACGTAGGCATCTCGACCGGCGATATCATTACGATCGTGGGGTTTGCAGATGCGAGCGAAAAGGCTTACGGAGGAGTAATTTACTTCCACGTGAAAGACAGCAGAGGTATTCGCAAAAACGCAGTCTTTTTAATAACAGCTAAATCCAAAGTCTCGCCTCGCAAGACTATAACGCTTGCGAGGTTGGAGCTTTGTGCCATTCTGTTGCTGAGCAGCTTAATGACCAAGGTCATTGAGGCCTGCCATAACCGCCTTGTTATTGACCGAGTTCTCGCCTTTTCAGACTCAACGGTGGCGTTGTGTTGGGTACACTCCTCACCTCATCGTTGGGACACCTTTGTGGCCAATCGGGTCACCAAAATTCAAAATGAATTTCCCGCTCAAACTTTTTTCCATGTGCAAGGCACTGAAAATCCCGCTGATTGTTTGTCGCGAGGTCTTACCCCCGCACAAATAATTGATCACCCGCTTTGGTTCTCTGGTCCTAAATGGCTTGAGTTAGATTCAAATCTTTGGCCTGTTACCGCTTTCAATCCTTCCACCGTGTCACAGCCTCCAGAGGAAAAGAAACACGTTTTGCTCACTGCAGAAAGCAGTGAAAGAAATTTAATAATTTCGCTAGCTGATCGCTTTTCGTCATGGTCGAAATTCATACGTTGTGTGGTTTTCGTTTGCCGCTTCGCTAAGCTACTACCGCGTCGTGATACGGTGATTGCATCGGATCTGGATTACGCTGAAAGTTTAATATTGCGTGAACTTCAGCGCTTTCACTTCGCGAACGAGATTGTTAATTTACAAGCAGGTAAACGTTGTAGTCCAATGTTTCAACGTCTCAAACCTTTCCTTCAGGACGGCATCATTAGAGTCGGAGGTCGTCTGAGAAACGCCGATATAAGTTTCGATACAAAACATCCGATTATACTTCCTCGAAAGGATCATATATTAAATCTTTTAGTTGACTATCATCATAAAGTCAATTGTCATGCAGGTCCAGATTTATTGATGTCCATACTCCGTCAGAGGTATTGGATTCTTTCCGCTCGTAATTTAATTCGAAGCCGGGTACACAAATGTCTACCCTGCTTTAGACTCCGCGCTAAACCAAACTTTCCAGAAATGGCAGATCACCGCTCCTGTCGAGTTACGCCGGCCGTGAAACCGTTTATACACACTGGCACTGATTACGCAGGGCCTTTTAAGGTGACTGTTTCTCGCGGTCGTGGAATTCGATCAATGAAGGCATACGTTTGTCTTTTCGTGTGCTTAACCACTCGCGCTGTACACATAGAAGTTGCCAGCGACTTAAGTACAGATAGTTTCCTCGGGGCGTTTAAGCGTTTTTTATCCCGCCGCGGTTTTGTCGCTCGCGTTCATTCCGACAATGCGTCAAATTATGTTTGCGCCAAGCGCACGCTTTCGGAATTGCACGAATTTTTAGCGTCCAAACACTTCAGGTCTGAATTTGGTCACATACTAGCCGAAAATCGCATCGAGTGGTCACTTAATGTTCCAACTGCTTGCCATTTTGGCGGTAATTGGGAGGCCAACATTAAGAGCCTCAAAACTCATCTATATCGCGTGATAGGCGACCAAATTCTTTCCTTGGAAGAGTTCAATACTGTGCTTGCTCAGATCGAGGCAGTAATGAACTCCCGTCCATTGTGCCGCACGCTATCTAATGATCCATCGGAACCTCTCGCGTTGACACCGGCTCATTTTCTCACTCTCACCCCCTTAAAATATCTTCCGGCTAGGGAGATAGAAGATGGTCCGTTACATTTGCTCTCGCGTCAAGAACTTATTGATAAACTTGTTCAGTCATTCTGGAAACGATGGAAGGCTGATTATTTACATACGCTACAGACTCGAAACAAATGGAACACGCCAACCAATCCGATCGCTAAGGGAGATGTGGTAATAATTACCGTCGATAATGCACCGCCTCTTCACTGGCCGTTAGGGCTAGTCGAGGAAGTTTTTCCTGGATCGAATGGTGTCACGCGTGTTGTCCGCGTTCGTACTGCTACAGGTACCTATCTACGTCCTGTAGTGCGTCTTTGTCCCTTACCTAAACAGTAATTAGTTTAACTTCAACTCATCTGCTTAGGTTAGGATTCTTATTTAGTTAGGTTAGCTTATTATACTTAAGTCAATAAATAATTTCGTTTAAACTCTCCGCGTCGTAGTTTCTTTGAAGGTAGCCCTTCAAGCCCGGGGACATGGTCGCGCCGAAGCGCGAATAGTTTTCGTTTAACCGCTCGAATCCGACCATCCTGTCAAAATTTCCTACCTAATACCGACCCCCCCTGGCCTGAAGAAGTGTCAGTGCATCGATGACCGTCAATTAACGTAAACGCGCCGCTAAAGCTGGTGCATCGCCGCGCCGCTCCTAGTGATTCAGTGTTGATCTGGACTTGCCAACAAACTTGCCTTCTTGGTTTTCGTCAGTCGAAGAAGTGAGAAAGGAAGAGTGAAGCATCGAAAAGTATCCATGAATGTACGCGCGGCTCGCTGAAGTATCGCGGTGCCGCTCCAAAGGATTCAGGTCAGTGCCTTTACCCTTTTCCTATAGACACCCCATAACTCCGCGGCCCAAACCCAACCCCAGTCGGATTTGAGCAAACCCCGCGAAAATTATACAGTCCACAACGAAACCAAACAATCTAGTTTCTAGCCGTCCCGCGCCGCCAGAATGGAACATAGACATGGAGTAGCTGCTTATCCTAACAAGTGTAAATTGAAAATTTAAAACACCCCCGATATGTGAAATTGAAAAGAAATATGCAATTTGCAATTTTGTGGTGGCGATCATCTTGGATTTGAAATTTATCATAGTGTGTGGTATTCTACTAGTCAAGCCATTTCATTTGATACCCATATTTAGGTATTTGTTAAAAAACTATGTAATCCGCCATTTTGTGGCGGCGGCCATCTTGGACCGATTTTCATCAAAGAACACTCCTGACTAAATCACTTTCACGGTTAATCCGTTCGTTCGTTCAAAATACCAACAGAATATTACGCAGACGATTCAGTTTGTTTGACGAAAATGAACACTACAACTTTATCTATACTTAATGTACATTTTACATTTCAGCGTATCAATATTTACAAATTAAGTCTCATCGAAAGTCGCCAACCATACTAGGTACTTATAATCAGATGGTCTGGCTGTTATGAAAGTTAAAATCGGCGCGATAACCGTAAAACACGAATAAAGCTCATCGAAATTACCTACAGAGTTACGGCACGTTACGGTCAGCTTAACTTGAGCACAGTTTTAACTTCTTAATACCTATTGGTCTGCAAATCTTGTATTAAAGAAATACAAGAGTAAGTTATACTCGGATGAAAAGAAAATATGCAGTGTTGGGACAATTGCTTCTTAGGTCAGGACCCATTCCAACCAACAAATTCGGTTATCTTATGGGAAAAACAGCGTCCCCTAACTGTATGTAGCGTCATAGACATTATTCATCATTTTGTTGGTGGAATGCATCCGGTATCAATCAGGTAGAGACCGAGCAATGAAATATTTAAGACAGAACAGATTGCATGTTAGTCTATATGTCTTTCATAATTTATTGGCAAACTCAAATTCTGACGTAGCGTACAATTTGTTCAGTCTATTACTGTGTAAATAGTTTGTAATATAATTAATTTAAGGGTACGAAAAGGCTGACATACATGTAAAAGCCTGTAAATAAAAGATTAAAACTATGTAACACTCCCATTTTCACTTCAGTTTCGCAACTCGCAGAGCTATGTCGGTGACTTTGGTTTTCCTACGGATCCCCTCATTTCTGATTTAATCTCACAGGGATACTCCGAGCATAGCTCTCTCCATCGCCCGCTGAGTGATCCTGAGACTTCTTATGAGGCCCAAAGTTAGCGACCATGTTTCGGATCCATAAGTCATCACTGGCAACACCTTGAAGGATGGCAACACGCACTGTTCGAAGACTTAAGAAATAAAACTTCAGTAATTAATAATAATTTATTGAGTAAAGAAAAATATAATATAATTAGCTTTTGCCCGCAACTCCGTCCTCCTGAAGTAAGGTTTTTAAAAATCACTCCAGAACCCCCCCATACCTACCTACCTACAAAGTTCGCTCATACAAACAAAATCATGCCTCAATCACTTAATTCATTTACATAGATTTTAGTGGATAGTAAACTAATTTAACAGATACTAGGTAGTTAGGTAAATAACTAGAGAACTCAGCCAAGTTCAATATTTGCATGACCTTGTACAATGTACGTGAAATATGAGCTTTGTTTAATGAAGCTAGAACCGTCTTGATGAAACAAGATGAAGCTTAGCCTTTATAGAGTACCTATTATATAGTATTTATTTCTCATTTAGACAGGTTTTTACGCTGTATTTTCTTTTATATACCTTTCTTATATATTTTCTTTTATATACCTACCTACCTACCTACTCTAGTTTTGTCCCTATGTGTTAATTCTGGGTGATGCCTGCATTTCCAGCAAAATCGGTTCAGTCAAAATTGTTTCACTTTAATAATATTAGTAAGACTGTCGCCAGATTTCCTTTTCCTATTTGTTTAAAAAGTAGATTTTTAAAGCTGATATTAATCAAGAAGCAAGCTTAAATAATAAGACGACGCGGACCGCTCGATTTAATCATTAGACAATAGCTTTGAGAAAATTTCACGTAATATTCCTGGTGCTTATATTATACAAGACAAGGTAAATAAACAATGGTTAAAATTCAATTTATAGCCTTAACAAGACTATTGTTTCAGTTGTTGGTTATTTAAATTAAACAATAATTGCCCGATTGGAATCGTCGCTTTTGTGATATTCCGATGCTGGAGTTATAGCATACGGCCGTTGTAATAAGTTAATTTTATGTGAATTTATGTTCACGATTCTTTATTTGGTAAGGACGATGAATTAAATTATTTATACATACTTCAAAGAAAAATAATTATACTAGACGAGCTTTTGCCCGTGACTTTGTCCGCGTGGAGTAAGTTTTTCTTCGGGAAACCTCTGTTTTTCCGGGATCAAATATTTTTTATCCCGGCTAGAGTGACATAAACGGTAGCCTATTTCCTCAACTAAGGTATGCACCGTCGTCGATCCGTTGCTTTCTTTGCCTAGCTACATGATTGAAGGACAAACAAACGCACTTTAATATTAAAAAGATCAGTCGTCAAAAAGTAGTTGTGAATAAGTTTTCGCCCAATATTGAGAGTCAAGGATTTTAATTACTTCTAATTTCAGCTTCTAAATGGCTTCAGCTTTGGCTAGTTACTACTCTCCCATAACACCGATACCCTAAAATCTGTGATAACACCGTTCAATTAATAATGAATTTGAAATATTACAAATAAATTATAAATGTACCAACTATAATTAATATATGCATCTAAGTATTTACATATTATACAATATCATAGCCTAAGTATAATAATAAATAAATAATAATGTCCTCCCAACCGAATCCGGCCACGGCGGCCAATCTCCACAGAGATCAGCCATCTACTCGGGAGATATTATAGTGCACAAGTGTGTGCGCAAACACAGGTGCACTCCGAGGCACGGGGGTGACTTACCACCGACTCCGGGCTAGTACTGAAAATTTCTTAACAGAAAACCCAATACATTTTTGGCCCGACCCGGGAATCGAACCTGGGACCTCATCATCCGTAGTCTAAGTATAAATAGATACAAAGTCAACTAGTATTAAATAAATATACACATAACATAAAATGATCTAACCATAATATTATAATTAGCACCAATATCAACCGCTGCAACAGCGATTCTGTTAGTGCAATCTGCCGTATTAGCGATATTGTTTCACTATCCAATGGCCGATATTACAATCCATGCGCTGATAAATGCTTGTATTACGGGATACTCTCATATCAAGTGCATTTTGAATAATTTGATTGTGAAGATCTATTTTTTTTAATTCCAAGACAAGATAGTCCTTGACTGCGATCTCACCTCATGGTAAGTGACGATCTAAGATGGTAGCGAGCTAACTTGGAAGGGGTATGGCAGTGTACCTACCTACCTTCAACTCATACCCCGAATCGGTTTCTACACTCGATCGTGCCGGAACGCTAAATCGCTTAGCGGCATGTCTTTGACGGTAGGCTTGGCTAGCCACGGCCAAAATCTCCCACCAGACGAATAATCTATGTCTGCATACAACTTGAAAATGAAAGTCAGGTCTTTATGTCATCAATATTTTTACTTTGGTCGATTACTTTGCCTCACCGTTAACGTATCAGCGGGGTTAGTATAAGATTTAAAACTGAAACGTGGACTTTCAAGTTTAGACTACGATATAGTCCATTCCGAAGCCATTATTATTATTAGCCATGATACAAGTGGATGGAAATAAAAGTATGGAGTCTAATTAACCTCGAAGGCTATAAAGGATACGGCTGGACTCGCAGCTAATGAACGGAAAAAATTAAGCGCTCAACTGAACTGACACCTTTAGCAACCCTCCGTGGTCCTTGTACTGTTTTATAAATAAGCCTTAAAGGGTCTTTATTAATACATACAGAACGCGTGGATAAGGTTTTTTAAATATCCGCGGGAACTCTTTAATTTTCCGCGATAAAATGTAGCCTATACGTTAATCTTGGGTATGTATGGTTTGGTGTGTGTGTGTGTGTGTGTGTGTGTGTGTGTGTGTGTGTGTGTGTGTGTGTGTGTGTCCACAACGAATGAACTGATTTAGCTGAAATTTGGAATGGAGATAACTCAAACCCAAGATTAACACAGGCTACATTTTATCCTGTAAAATTAAAGAGTTCCCGCGGCAATTAAAAAACCTTAATCCACGTGGACGTAGTGCATGGCCTAATTATTCATATTATCAAAATCAGATATGAAAAGATGAAAACACACCTTAGCATTTGTAATAAATATGAAATTTTGGTAAGTGGGTACTTACTTTAAATTCTGAATGCTTTGACCGCAAACCTTAGAGTATTAAAAATACTCAAAGCCGCAAAGTGACAACCAATCAAAAAAGTAATTTCTCAAAACAGCAATTTTTCTGAAATACAAATCCTCATAAAGGTACAATGGAGGAGAAAATTACTCATTTCCACTAACGAGAAATATTCTTGGAGGCGACTTTGTAAATTTTTTTCACAGTTCGCGGATGTCTTTTTTTGGTTTTCGATCAAAGTTTTCTTTTCAGTTTATTTTTGGTAGAGTTGTAAGGGATTTTGGTTTGTGGATGAGGATACTGATTTTATCAGATTTACGAATGCGGTTGAGGGCACCGATGCAAGAAAATCTTTTTTTGAGGATATGAATAAGAAATGGATAAGTTTTGAACCCGTTTCTAAACGTGGTAGAATTTAGTAATTAATAAATAATATATTGAAGCGTTTACGGGCTATTTTCAGGCCTGCAAAATTACTCTTAGATTTTGGGGGGCTGCAGATAAATATGCGGAACTTTTAAATAAAATAGGTGAACTATTTTATTAATACTGAGGATTAAGTCTAAACTTATACAGATGCTCCGCAGTTAGGTTTAAAAAATGTATTCTCAAAACAATTTGTTCACTTAAAGATAGCGGCGGCGGGAGCGGCGGCTACTAAAGCAGAAAGGGCTAAGCGGCGCAAATATGAAAACATAGAAAACAATTTCATATTTGTGCCTTTTGGTGTTGAAACCCTGGGGTCATGGGGCGAGGATGCTAGATCCTTTTTTAAGGATCTGTCATCCCGTCTCATAGAGTCCACTGGTGACCGGAAGGCTGGAAGTTACCTCGGCCAGCATATAAGTTTGGCCATTCAGCGGGGTAATGCAGCCAGCGTTCTGGGCACTTTTCCTCGTTCCAGTGGTTTAGATGATATTTTTTATATTTAGCTTTTATTTTTGTTATTTACGTTTTAGTTTTAATTTAGTATTTAGTTTTATATTATATTAAGTATTATCATTATTACATATCTTATATATTAGAAAACCAATAAAATATCATGAAGATAACTTAATAATATATTATTATAACATACATAATAAAATTCAAATGGTCACCCTATAAAAGTAATAACTAATCTATACTAATATATAAAGCTGAAGAGTTTGTTTGTTTGAACGCGCTAATCTCAGGAACTACTGGTTCGAATTGAAAAATTCTTTTTGTGTTGGATAATCCATTTATCGAGGAAGGCTTAAGGCTATATAACATCACGCTGCGACCAATAGGAGCGAAGCATCAGTGAAAAATGTTGCAAAAACGGGGAAAATTATCCATATTTAAAATAATTATATTATTTTAAAAACTTCTTAATCGCGATCATAATAACAGAAATTGACGCGGTCGAAGTCGCACGCAACAGCTAGTGCCATATATTCAGACAGTTCATTTAAAAACCAAAAATTATTTTCAGTGATAATCTGCGTAAGCAGACCATTATACGAAAATTGCGGATGTGAATACGTACCTATAACCGTTACAACCCTAGTTTTTGGCATATAATGATCAAACAAAATACATAGTAGATTTTCCTTTTGTATCTAAAATTTATTTCACATCATATCTACAATCTTTATCTCTTTTAGCTCAGGATAATATAAAAGAGATCCATGTTTAGTGATAAAATATGAGTACATAAGCAAAGCTAAACAAATTTTCTATGAAAGGACCTTTCAAAGAACAGCTCTGCTTAAATACAATTTTTAGTTAATTGTATTTTAATAAAACAGCCTATAAAATTAACCCATTTTATAGGCAAATGAATTTCGCGAAAGCCAAAAAGATCTCAATATTAAGTCGGCTCCTGGAAGAAAGTACAATAAACTTGGGAGAAATGTAAATTGGCTTAGAAGAGATTTACATAAAATAAAGGAATCCACTGAGTCTGATACACGGGCCCTCCCTCGGACACCGACTCATTATCAAGTTGGAAATTTTCACCACCGATACCTTTCGGGCGCCCCTCAAAGTTTCACTTTCAATAACTGAATTGCAAACTCTATTATCCGAAAAATCCGACTTGCTCCTATCTGTGATTACGACTGCTTAATTATGCTTTTCCTTTATTTTGTGGTATGGATTTTATCCCAAACCCTTTTTCTTAGCTAAGAAAACTAAACTGATATTTTATTTTTTATTATAAATCATTAATTATCTTATTTGCACTATTTCTGATTAAAAAAAAATAAAGAAATTAAATTGAAGTTTTTATTTGTAATTACCTCTTTATTCAGTTCAAAGATTTTTAAACGATTTTCAAATTTTTACTGCGTACCTGTCTGTTTGTCTGCGCTAATCTTTGAACTGATTTTGATGACACTTTCTTAGACAGATAGATAATAAGGAGTACCTACTTTTTTTCCTGAAAATCAATTTTCTACAGGATTTTAAAATACTTACTTAAATCCGAGCGGACGAACTCGCGCGGGAATAACGTAGCACCTAATATTATGTACCTACCAATAAATAATAAAGATCGTAACTGAACTGGATGCATTCTTTACTTTTTCTTAGTAAAAATTTTACATCATCAACAAGCGTAGGGACGCTTATTCGCCCTCTCCCAAATAAAATGATATTTGAAAATATTTTGAGAGTAACATCAATTCATATCATAATACTACGAGCATGTTTGGATGTGAAAGCGTATTGCCTCAAAAATTTCACATTCCCTTAAAATACCGCCGGAAACCTGAACGCAAACCATTACCAACCCCTTTCAACCCATATCAAGCCCATAGTACATTGACAGTAACATTATTATCACGTGGTAGTTCAAGATATACTAAGTAATGCAAGGGCGAATATTATGTCGACCCGCCCAAATAAAAATCGGAAACCCTTACGTAAATTTCCATTTTATGGCATAACCAAGCGGTGCCTTTCAGCAAAAACGAACCTAGAATGTCTAAGTTGTAGGAAAGTATAGGCTTTATAGTACGAGTATGTTATCCTTACTAATATTTTAAATGCGAAAGTGTGTTGGTTTGTTCTTCAATCACGCTAAAACGAAACTACGGATCGAAAGCTACGGAAGTCGGGTTAGCTGCCCGCATAACTTTCATCGTTTGTATTTAGGCCCGCCGATTTCAACATACGTGTACAAACTAAAATTATATTTATGTAATGGCGTCTCAAGTGGGTTTTGGGAGGATACTCGTAGAAACCCCTGGTTTACCGCCATAACTCAAGGGGTCACGACTGATGAAGGATTTATTAAGAGAAGAGTAAGAAGAGATAGAGAAGGAAAGCCGAATACCTTTCTGACCAAGATTTGACTCTGAATTTTTTTTAAAGAATATTAGCTCTGAAGAACTTGACTAATATTAATCTCGTCCCTCGAAATGAGTGAGTACGACAATAGTGCAACGGATGGGAATCAAACCGTCAACCTTTCATTTTTCAACCCCCACTTTTAACCATTGAGGTATTGAAGCTTTAATTGTAAATTTATAGGATACGTTAGCAATATACTTAAATTCTTGTTATGAGCAGGCAATAAATTTGTGGTAGAATTTACCCGTGATAATGTACCAAGGCAGGTAGCATGATTTATGAATACTTTCAACCCGCTTTCATGCAAACCTTATATGCTTTGCAATCTCTATGGACCACGTCTCCTCAAAAAATCTACTGGAAAGAAAATCCACTTTATAAGCAATTTAAATAATAAAGTAGATAATTTTTTATGTTTAAGAGCTCGTAGGAGAACCAAAGTCGCTGACATAGCTCAGCGAGTCGCGAAACTGAAGTGGAAATGGTCGGGGCACATAGTTCGAAGAACTGGTGGTCTTTGGGGTCCCAAGGTGCTGGAGTGGCGACACTGCACGGGGTAAGGCAATGTTGCCAGACCCCCCAACTAGGAGGACCGACGATATCAAACGAGTTACAGGAAGCCGCTGGATTAGCATATTTTATACTACATTATCTACCAATTTCTTGAACTACTCGGCCGATTTTGATGCAATTTTTTAAATTAGGGGGAAGTCCCGTAACGCCGGATGGCACCTAGTACCGGACACTCGTACTATCTCGCCGACTAAGCAAGCGAGCGATTCAAAAATGAGTTAGAAGGGTGCAGGGGGATGTAGCAAAACTGAGTCACGGGACCCGGTTTGCCCGTGACGCGCGCGACAACAGTGGGAGTAGTTGGTTGCTGTTTTTGGCGGGACGACACTGCGTTACGTAAGATTCAGGTGAGTGTTACAGGTAAGCACCAGGTAAGTATCTGTTATTAGTTGTTTACTATATTTGTTTTTAATAAAGTAGTGTTTATTGTTGTTAGTAATCAATAAAAGTTTTTGAGAATTTTGAAAATGGGTTTGATATGGAATATATATTGTGACCATTCTCTGTCCCTTAGTACCGGACACAAAGTAGTCCCTTAGCGCCGGACAGTGAATGAGTTATTATTTCTTGTTAGTATGTATACTTTTCTTAATAAATGTTATTCGATTTTCAGATGATAGACGTACAGAATAACATTGAAATGGAACAGAAGAAAAAGAAAGGAAAATCGGACCAATTATCGTCCCTTAGTACCAGACACAAAGTAGCCCCTTAACGCCGGACAGTGAATGCGTTATTATTTTTTGTTAGTATGTATACTTTTCTTAATAAATGTTATTCGATTTTCAGAGGATAGAAGTACAGAATAACATTGAAATGGAAGAGAAGAAAAAGAAAGGAAAATGGGACGAAACAAGTTTACAGGGGTTTGCTAGAGGTTCGAAGTGAAGTCTGTCCGATACTAGGGGCCAATTCCAGAGACTGCGTTTTTTTTCACCAAAGTTTAATTTATGTTTTTGAATATATTTATGCAGAAGTTGCATTTTTGATAATTGATATTGATTTTATGTTTTGTTGACTAATATAAAACGTAAATAAAGTAATATTTTTCTAAACAGATTTTTTATTTTTCATAAAAAGTGTCCGCCACTAGGGGACTTCCCCCTATCAGACATCTTAAAGCAATTTCTTTAAGGTGTTACTCATTAACATGGCCTTAATTTAAAACTAAGTATAAAATCAAGAATCTTTCGTGAAATTGCAGTAAATACGTTATTTTGTTCCATTTATTAGTTTTGAATTGTATTAAATAATGACCGAATAAAAGACATTTTATTTTAGGTTTGGTAATCTTGTTAACTCTCAATTACTTTATAAAACATTGAACCCTAGTAAAAATTTTATCAACGATATAAATGTAATTTGAAAATGTAAACTTTATTCATGTTTTATGGTCTGGCGGCCATCAATCGAGTTTATTCAGCGGAAGGAATGGAAACACGTTTACATCGAAACAAAATAATATTGCTGTATTTTTATGCTTACCTACTCGGATTATAGAGTAAAAAAACAGCAATTTATTTAATTAATGAAAGCCTGGGCTGACTCATTCTTTGCACAACGGATCAGCCTGGCTGTCCAGCGTGGGAATGCAGCCAGTATTCTTGGCACCATTCCACGCGAGCATGAGTAATTTGTAGAGTAATTAGATTAGTTTAGCCACAGAGATTAGCTATAAGTTTTATTGAAACTGATAAATGAATATAAAGTGCGCACACAGGCGAAAAAAAAATGAAATCCTCAATACGCCAACGGTTAACGGTGCGGACTGAAAACTGAATCAAATGGTCAAATGCGAATCAAATTCGCATATGAAGATTTCCGTAGCAAAAAACGCAGAAAATGTTAACACGTTTTAAATGTTTTAATTTATTTTTGTTTTTATTATTTGTTGTTATAGCGGCAACAAATATACACATTCTTTGAAAATTTCAACTATCTACCTATTACGGATCTTGAGATACAGCCCGCTGACCGACCGTCTGTCTGTCAGCGGAGGCTTGGTCAATTTAAATCTTAGAACGTTTTTGAAAATCACAGGAAGGAAGATAGTACCGAACTTCCCGCTTACAGCAGCTGTGAATCACACTTTTCTTCTCTTTTTCTTACAAATAGATATAAAAATAAACATAATTTCCATTCCACCTTTGTCTTTTTGTAAATGCTAAGCTTCTAAGTGGATTTTAATACGGTTTTCACTGTCGACTTTTTAATTAACGAGGAAGGTTTCTATGAATAAAATTTTCAAATTGTGTATAATTTATACATAGTTACTTTTTTATTCAGGAACGTCCGTGTGAAACCAGACGATACAGTCAAAATTGGTATAAAACTGAATTAGGTGCAATTGGTTAAGCCCTCGCTGTAAAATTCTCTGAAAACATAAAAGTATTCCCAGATCTACCTTAAACTTACAACGTAATCGTAAAATATGGCAAACCAAATCATGGAAAATTCAAGCTAATAAATATTTCTTGAATATCTTGAAAGCTTTTTTATTTTAAGTCTTGCCTAGGTCGTGTGAAATGATACGATTAAAGGAAAAGAAAACGTTGAAATTTCAGATTGGGTCATCGGTCATCTCTACTTGGCCAAGAAGCACAATTGAAAAACGACAAAGACAATGATTTCATATTTAATTTATTTCTTTTTAGGTTTTAAATTTGCCATTAGCAAATTAAAACTAGGTAGGAAATCATTTTCTCGATAAATATTACAAACATTTCTGCTCCAAAATCTTGTTTTTTAATCGTTGAATTTTTGTGATTTTTAAGTTGATTCGAGGCAAACTTGCTAATGCAACATTATTTTCTTTTTAGATAAAAAACATTAAACAATTCTATATTTCTCACATTTTTGTCTAAAGTTAGGATCATATTTTGTAGGTAACGCCAAACTTTTAACGTCAGCGTTCAGTTGGTTACGTAGAAAATCCACTAACATAATATGATATTGAGAAGAAAACTAACATTTTTGGGACACTTACAAAGAATAATCCAATTCTGGTCCCTAAGATTACCTACAGAAGGGAGGATTGCAGACAAGAGATCTTCAGATCGCCAAAGATACAATTATTTAATGTTTAGACGTTATAAGAGGGTGGGCCCGGGCTTAGCTATCTAAATTAAAGAAGCTGCTTTGGACGAACACGCTTTCCACATAATAATGGTCAAATCGTTTGGTAATGATACACTAAAGGCCAATTTCACCAGCGTCAAATAAGTCTTGCGTAAATTAAATATTTTGGCGGATTTTTAGTACAAAAACTCAAAATATCTTTACGCTCGGATTAGACTTATTTTACGGTCGGTGAAATCGGCCCTAAGTCGTTCAGGTTTAGCTTCAGAACTAAAAACTAATAAAAAGTATAAACTGTTTTAAAAATGGATTACATTCTGTATTACGTTCGTGACTTGACTACTATGTACCTACTGAAGTACAGCTTCTTAATTGATTTTTTTTTTCTATCACACCTGAAGAGCATGTTTGCATAAAAGATGCCTATTCACTATCATTTTCTGTAGTAACCCAGAGCATCTACCAGGTGACCAGGCAAATAAACGCAATTCTATCATAACGAGAAAGGGGGTTATGATCATAATAATAATGACCAAAGATATTAAATTACCCTGAAAATGGAGAAACGCGCCTGAAAATAAGTCGAAAGAATCCTGATGAACGTCAAAGGGAATATACAGAATTTATTTGTCGAAGTAATATTCCTTTGTACGAGTAACCCGGATAATCGTTAATGCTCTGCTCCGGGCGAAATCCCTTCAATAGATTGCGGTATCGTCGTAAATAACTGTGTAACTGTTTTTATGTATACGAAAATTACTCTTTTACTCGCTCGCTTTTTTTTCGCGTGAAAATATTTTGCTTGTACTTAATGAGAATGTTCAACCGTCTGTTACATAATATTTTGATATTTATAAGTGGTAACATGCATGATTTAATGATAAAGGAAAACAACGTGAGGAAATCTGTTCTCCATAATGTTTTCAGAGGTGTGTGAAATCTACCTATACGCACCTGGCTAGCTTGGTGGCCAATGGTCTTAAACTCTTCTGGCGTAGATGTTATAGTTAGCGCAAAAAAGACTGATCTGATTTTAATTATTTTGCAGGACGATTCTGCTTCATAGCAGTTTTATACGCTGTGACAAATTTTTCGAGTTTTAGCTATAAAAGGAAATAAACAAGATATTTTAACAAAGAATAAAATCACGAGCAATCACTGCTTTAATACCATAGTATTATGGTAGACAAGTTCATAATTAGAAAACAACTTATTAAAGTTTTAGTGGAATATACACGAACGATTCTAAGATTCTCTAGTTCTTATAATTCACGAGGACGCGTGGCTCATGGTTGTGTGTGTCGTATCTGTATAAGTGTAAGCGAGAGCTTGCTCGCGCCTGACCTCTCCCACCTAGGCTCCTGACAGGCACGCACGCTTACGCAATATGCATGTACACGACGTAATCACAGGTAAAGCTCATGCGCCCTCGTGAAATGCAAGAACTATATACGTATTAACTATATACGGTTACGATTAAGATAATTCTTAATAGTAACATAATATACCACACACATTCATATTATAATTTGAGAGTACATTTTAATGAATTGAAAGTACTACCCCGGGGAAAAGCAAAGTCAATACTCGTACATAAGAATTTAAACTACCTAGCACTGTATCAACATTTGCTGAGTAGGGTAAGGATGCCGAATATGAGATGGTTGCCAAATATGAGATAGTTAGGTTTTGGCGAAACTAATCGCCGCAGCTATTTGGCGATACTGTCACCAGAAGCCACGTGGCAACAGACCGAAACATGTGTTGGTGCTTCCCAGTTCGAGGCGAAGATAGGTTGTGTACGTGCGGATTTTTACGAAACCACAAAACCCGATTTTTGACACCAAATATTAACGAGGTATGTTACAACTTTATAGTCACACTAAATGATTTAAATTTACAGTCATTGTATCAGTTATATGATTAATTTTACAATGCATTTGCAGTTTAGTTGTATTTTCTTTGTCAAGAAATAATAGGCAGCCTAGTTTTTAAATTTGGGTGTTTTCCTAATATGAGACACGTGGGGGCTCCTTAAATGAGATATCTCATATTAGGATGTATAGAAATACGGCTATTTAGAAACCTCTTTTTCTAGATCAAAGAAGTCCTAGGACCATGATGCCATAATATGGGCCGTGAGTGCAGTGCAAAGCAAACAAATACGTTACTTAATAGCGTCAAAACTTTCGATGTTCCTAAGAGTATCCTAGAACGTTATGTCAAAAAAGATGCTAATGCAGAAGTATTTGTCAAGGTTCATGGGAAGACCTCCAGCTTTTTCTGACTATTTAGAAGCAAAAATAGAAAAATATTGTAAAGCTGGACTAACGATTTTAAGGGTTACATCTACATCTGAAGAACATCAAGCACTTGGCACAAGCACATGACAATATATTATTAAGTTGTTACTAAAACCTTTTTATTTAGTAGTACGATGTTGTAGATTAATAAATATCGCCAATAAAAAGTTTTTTTGAATTGATTTCTTTTCTTTTTCTCTAAATCTATACTATCTCATATTAAAAACCCTTGGTATCTCATAATAGGAGACCATTTCCCTGAGACGTAATTTCTGACTTTTCTAATATTATCTGATATAACAAAAAATCTATTATACCTAGCACTAAACGGTCTTTCAAGGATAAAGTTCATTAAATACTTATCGAATATAAATAATTTTCATAGTCATTAGGGCAATAACTTATTTTTTATGGCCGAATATGTAAATGGTATCTCATATTCGGCATCTTTACCCTATTACAAAGTTCCGAACCAATTTGCTGATAGTTTCAAACTGTTCTGAAGTTAGGAACTATATGAACTGAGCCGTGTAGCCTCGTAATCAACTCTACCTGTACCCTCAAGGTAGATAAAATTGTATTAATTACGGAGTTACCCTTGAAAACTTCTGTATCACTACAAAATCTATCCAATCCTCAATAATATTATAAATGCGAAATTGTGTTTTACTGTTGATTTTTAGTTTGGTGGCTTATCCTTGAATTTCGCCGCAAAGAGGCAATAATTATTGCGTCAACTATACAAAAAATCACGTCAATTATAATTGACGTAATTTTTTGTATACAAAAAATCACGTCAATTATAATTGACGTAATTTTTTGTATAGTTGAGGACTTGGAGAGTAATATAGGCTACCTTCTATCCTTACCAGCTAATAAATCATATCGCATCATAGTATTATGATTTTCACCTACTGCAATGAATCAAGTTTAATCTCAATGGATCAAGCAAGCAAATCTATACTAATATATAAAGCTGAAGAGTTTGTTTGTTTGAACGCGCTAATCTCAGGAACTACTGGTTTAAATTGAAAAATTCTTTTTGTTTTGGATAGTACATTTATCGAGGAAGGCTTTAGGCTATATAACATCACGCTGGGACCAATAGGAGCGAAGCATCAGTAAAAAATGTTGCAAAAACGGGGAAAATTATCCATATTTAAAATATATTGTTTTAAAAACTTCTTAATCGCGGTCATAATAACAGAAATTGACGCGGGCGAAGTCGCGCGCAACAGCTAGTAGGTAATAAAATATGATAATATGATTTATGAATTATATGTGTTGACGTAACAATAAATGCACAGATTTTATTATGAAAAGAGTATACTATAGTAGAAAAAAAATCACGACTGAACATAGTAAGAATACCCTTTATTGAAAAGCGATGCTCTGTTTTAATTTAAACTTTGGCTGCGGCTTGTGAACACTTTAAAACAACGGACTTTCTTAGTGGGAGTTTGAATTGAAGTTTATAAATCTTTATTTTTTCTTAGTAGCATTATCTGATATTTTATTTATATAAAGCATAAGAATATTCTGAACCCCACAAAATTGAAGAATGAATTTTTACATTCATATATAATACACTGTTTTATGTCGAAAAAGTGATAATGATTTTAACTACTTATAGTAATGTAAAAAATTTCTATTTCATGCTCTAGTGCATTAGTTGAAAAGGAAACTCACATATATGACTTTCATATAAAATCAAAAACACTTAACATAAAAAAAAACTTTTTTCGAAGCTTTTATGCCCACCTTAAACTTTATTTTAGCGGTTCTGATAAGGTGTGGAACACTCTTCCAGCATCCGTGTTTCCTGCCACTTATAATTTGTACCTTCGAGGCAAGGGTGAAAAGGCATTTTCTAGGCAAGCGCGCTCCAACCTAGACCTCATCAGTGCTATTTAGTATTGATTGTCGTCAAGCGCAAGCCTATTTCGAATAAAAAAAAAACCTTTTTTTTTCAATTTTTTTTAGGTAAAAATAGTGATTTTATTTTATGAAGACAACTATTGAGTTTCTTGTTGGCTCTTTTCAGTAGATTGTAATTTGCAGTGCTGCGATTATTTAAGGAACAGGAGTTCTATAGAGTTCAATATCGTTTGAAATGTGAAGTCCTTTAGCCGAGACTTTGTCTTTACTGTAACATCGGCGAAAGCTTTCAAAAGGAAATGCGGAACTCTTATAGGATCACTTTATTGTCCGTCTGTTTGTCCATAATAATTTTACGTCAACGCCCTTCTCAGCAACAGCTTGAGATATCAAATTTTTTACTAAGGTCTGATGCTAATTGCTGAAGAAAATTCAAGTTTCTAGTTTAATATTCAGTGCGCGACTCTGACTTGTACTTGGCATTTTTTTACTTTGGCTTATAAGAAAAAATAATTTTATCTTGCAATTTTGTAATGAGTTACAACATTTCATTAAGCTTAAAATATCAACTATCAACGGCGTCCTCATTTTCATTGGTCTATAGATACCAGAAACAAGATAATAGCATCGTTAAATTCTGTTCATTTCTGTCGCAATCTAATATTTCAAAGGCAGGAATTAGCCGCTTGATGTACTACCGATTAGCCACCTTTTCAAATTGAATTCTAAATGTCATACGATTATCTCATTATCTGGTATTATTTGGTTTCCGAGAGTTCAATAGAGTTCAGTATCGTTGGAAATGTGAAGTCCATTAAAGAAATAATTTGTATCAAAATTCGGCAATTATTCTCATTGTAGTCCATTTACTTTATGGGGTAATGTTTTCTATTTGCCTGCGATATTTGAAATTTTATGGCGCTATAAAGCTTGTACAACATTTTCTTTTTATTAGCTGAAAGGAAGTTCTTCCAAAATATATAAAATATCGCGGTTTTCTTATATAAAGATTACAATAGAGTTCCTGAGGGCCTATTCTCTATCTACAAAAAAACTGTGAATATAAAATACGGGTTGGAAAACCTTCTTAGTTTGCTATCTTTAGCGAGAGAGAGAACAACCCTACACTAATAATTATAGGCCTTATTAGAAAACTCCAAGTCACTCAGCGGACGATTGACAGAGCTACTCTCGGAATATACTACATCAATATCAAAAATAGGAAAATAGTAGAAGAACCTACAATGGTTTGCAGGGTTAAGCAAAGACATAGTCCAATAGTTTGCAAAGCTGGGAATAGGCGGGGAACATAGTTCGAAGAACTTGGAATATCAACCTAGCACAATAAAGTGCAGTGTATCCTCACTTAGGGAGTCAGGTGGATAGGTGGGAGGGATCAAACGAATGACAGCAATTTGCTGTTGGAATAAAATTAATGTGTAGATTTCCTTATAAGTATGAGACCGTTATCTTATCTACTGCTTAGATAGAATAAAGGTCTCCTATAAGTTTAGAAGACTAGAATTATATTATTTAGAAACCAGTTTAATGATCCAAATAAAAGAAAGAAAAAAAAAGATAATGCCAAATAATTTAATTCCAGTCTATCGCTTGAATTAAATTACTGGATGAAACGAAATCATGATGAACCAGCACTTTTTTGAAAGGTGGACTTACCTAATACTAAAGCAATTTCTCCCAGTTTAGGTGACTATAATATCAGGTGTATGCAATAATTCAGAAGTTTATTAAAAATAATGAAATCCAATTTTCTATCTGTTGGTTTTTAACATTAATTTAAGTAATGATCCGTGGCGTCCACCTTTCAAGTTTTTGAGGCAGCAAGTAAGAGCAACTGCTTTTAGCAAGCGTAACTAATGTGCTTGAAAAGCATTTTCAAAGTGCTACGAAGCAGTGAGCCGAGAGTCTGTAGATAATCAGGTGTGAAATAAGTGCCGGCTTCTTTGTTAGCTTTGACAAAAGCACTCTGTTGCTGTGCTTGTTAAACTACTATGCTCTTACAGTATTTAACCTTTTAAAAATATAATGAATTTATAATCTCTCCAGAGATAAAGTTACGTTAAGTCTAAATAATTATGTACGAGTACAGGCTCAATAGCCCAACAGTTGTTGCAGACTGAAAACAGAAAGGTCGTCGATTCGATACCCACCCCTTGAACTATTGTCTTTACCCAATTCAAACCCAAGCTTTTAGCTTATTTTGAAGCGAGAGGAGAATATTCATCAGTCTAGTTCAGCTTAGCTAATCATATTATAAATGCGAAAGTTTGGATGTATAAATGGATGGATGGATGTTCGTTACTTAATCACGCTGCAACGACCTGAAATTTGGCAGAGAGATACTAGATAGATTATAGTCTGCAGTAACACATAGAGTACTTTTTATCCCGGAAAATAAGAAAGTTCCCGCGGGAACTAAAAAACTTCTATCCACGTGAACGAAGTCGCGGGCATCAGCTAGTATTATTTCATAAAAAAAAAGCGTCACAAGTTACTCGCAGCACATCAATTTCTGCTTTTACCTATTGACTTTTGCAAGAAATTGCTAAAGTGACAGAAAACATTCACATTGAACGTAAGAGTATTGTAGGTCCTAGCCATGCGTTTGGGGAATGAAGACAAAGCGTTTCGTAATCTTATAGATCGATGTTAACGATGTACGGATGCAAAACCAGTATACGGAACCTCGATACGGTGATAAAAAGGTGAAGGGGAGTTAGATCGAAGAGCTTCTGAGCATACTTACCGAAATACATCCTGTAAAAACCGATAACCCGGCAAGCTATAAGTACCCGTATTTACACAGTGTTTTTAGCATTCCGAAAAAAAAAAACGGAATTTAATATAAGGGTTATAGGATCGCTCCGTTGTCCGTCTGTCTGTCCGTGTTTTAATGCCCTTTTCTTGGGAAACAGCTTGAGGTAATAAGTTGAAATTTATACGGAATACGAAAGTCGACGGTCTCTTATAGCTGTGAAATCAAGTTTCTGTAACTCATTGAAAACGTACAGCTTTTCAAAGCGTATTTTCATACAAAACTTCCAGTGACGTTTTAGCTATTAATTAAAATCTAGGCGTGTTATCTTAAATCATCATAATTTTATGATGTCATTTTAAAATTTAAAAAGTACATTTTATGATGAAAATTACATAATATTATGCGCTTTCTTTTAAGTATGAATATAGAAACGGGCAACTATAACGGAACTCTCAGTGCGCGTTACCTGACACGTATTTTGCCGTTTATTTTTTCTGAAGTTTTGCCCGAATCAACGAGTCTTCGCCGATGAGTCTTTTAGCTTTAATGTCACCGGTAGATACTTCGTGGAACCTTTTTAGGGGTGACTGCAAAGTGCAGTACAAGTTTCAAGTCATATGCGTGGACATTTGACTTGAGACTTGACAGTAAATAATTAAGAGGTAAGTATGTTTTATCAATTCACGACGGCGTATGGCTCATGGTTGTGTGTGTCGTATCTGTATAAGTGAGAGCGAGAGCTTGCTCGCGCCTGACCGCTCCCATCTAGGCTCCTGACAGGCACGCACACTTACGCAATGTGCATGTACACGACGTAACCACAAGTATAGCTCACGCGACATCGTGAATTGCAAGAACTATAACAGGAGGAGAATGGCTACGTTTTTGGCAATAATCTTGGTCGAGCTTCAATGGATCTTCCAAAACCTACTGTGGAAGAATAAGCTGTCCGTCTCCAAGTATGTTCTTAAGATCGATATAATAAACTAGATGATATCAGCGACTTCGTGCTCGTGGATTAAGGTTTTTTATTCCCACGGAATCTCTCTTATTTCCCGGGATAAGAAGCCTATGTGCTATTCCAGACTATAATCTATCTCTGGGCCAAATTTCAGCCAAATCGATTCAGTCGTTGCGGCGTGATTGAGTAACAAACATACAAACTTTCGCATTTATAATATTAATAATCACATAGGTAAACACATCACACTAATATTATAAAGACGAAAGTTTGTATGTGTGTATGTGTATGTGTGTGTATTTGTTTGTTACTCCTTCACGCCACAACGAATGAACCGATTTGGCTGAAATCAGGAATGGAGATAGCTCATACCCAAGATTAAAACATAGGCTACATTTTATCCCGGAAAATCATAGAGTTCCCATGGGAATTGAAAGACCTTGATCCACGCGAACGAAGTCGCGGGCATCATCTAGTAGGATAATAATAATTTAATTGTTTTAAGGGTGAGTCTGACGAGAGTGTTCGAGTGGAATGGAAATGCGTCGGACAACTTTACAAGTAATTTGGAACCTATTCACAACAGGCGTCGAAGGCGAGACGGGTCAAATGAACCGGACGGCGCTGCATTGGCTCGGATAAAGGACAGATATCCGGTGAAATACGAATTTGGTGCCTGTCTGAAATATTTATTGGGTAGTTTCTCATGTCCGTGGTATTCTTAGCGTTGAATTGGTTAACTCATCTGTGGAAATAGTGTTTTATATGGCTAGAACGGTATGGGCAACTCTTGTACGGAAGAAAATATATCCCCCATTTATTTTCCAACCTTGATAGAACTCAATCCTTCCTATTGGCTGTCAGTATTGTACTTACGATTAAGATTTTTTTTTTATTCGACAGGATAGTCCTACCATTAGGTAGGTAAGATAAGACTATCTACCGACGACGCTACCATCGTCACTTATTATCAGGTGAGATCGCAGTCAAGGACTATCTTGTCATGAATAAACTAAAAAAATGCGAGCAAAGTCGTGCCAAAAGCGAGTATTGTAAAAATTAAATTAATTAAGTAAATAAAGTTGCGACATAAGGCTAGCTAATAAGCTTTAAAAATTGAATATTAAATACCAAAACTCACAATATTTAAATTACGTTGGCAATTAATATGACCAAAAGTGAAAGTTCTAAAGGCGAAAGGTATCGATAATGAAAGTTGCAAACTTGTAAATGCAAGGAGTATTGGATTCGCGGGGGTTCGATGTAAATCTCTTGAAAGCTCCCTTACACTTTCCCCCGAGTTCGAAGTATACCTACTTCCCTCTGAAAAGTTAATTTGAAAACCTCTTGGCTTCCTCGGAACTCATTATCCTATGAAGCGGGGTCAATTGCGGGTTTTATATAAATGTAATCAATGGAACTTAACCTATTGTTTAGTTTCTAAGTCATTATTGTTTTAGCAAATTCTTATTTATCTAGGATATTAATTAATTTTGCAAGTTAAATTATTCAATTTTTATTTGTTTAATATATCTAGCGTTGATTATAGCTGGAGAAATACATTTTCAGTCAACAAAGTTGACTGAAAATGTATTTCTAATTTAAATTAATGTATTTCTTTCTAAATACATCAGGAAAAAATAGAAAGCAAAAAATATGAATTACATTAGATGATAAAACCAATCCTTAGAAACAATATCTATTTAAGTATAATTATAAGAAAACTGGAAAATAGAATATTCAGCTCGAGGACTGAGAGAACTAATTTTATTCAACCTGAGCCTGAGTACCAACGCTTCAATTTGACATGTAATAGGTACATTGCCAACCTTAAAGTAGTTACTGTAAGGTGTTCATTATATTATGGCATCTCAAAAGAAAATCTTGATATTCCTATCAAGTTGATAGCACAGTAAAATTATAATCGGTCAATGTGTTTGTGACGTCAATATGTACGTTCAATATCACCACAACATAGACACGACTGTTCACTTGTTTACGCTTCACTCAACGGAAAGCTAATTTACTAAAATGGAGCTTCAAAGACCATCACACAAGCCTGCAAATATTCCTGAGTTTTGAACTTAATATTAATTTTAAAACACCTGTAGACCATTTAAACGATTGTATTAATATTGTACAGTTCGCGAGGTGTAAGCTATGCTTTACATTTCTGTAAGTGTAATGAACGTATGGTGTTGACTGTAGAAAAAGTTTTTTTTCAGCGACGATACACATTTGCAAAGCTGACTTGTGCACAAGCGATTTTACTACATATAATAATAAAGGAATTTCCAAAGGGATGACTAAGCTTCTATTTCGATATACACTCACGATAAAGCAATATACTTTGGGTATTAAAGTGTCTAATGCTGAGATCTACAGAGCATGCACTGACTCAGCTCAGACACAAGATAGAGGAGAAAACAAGACACAAATATGCTCTGACATAAGAGCGAGAGTGCGTGAGTGAGAGATTTCAGCCTAAACATGGTCTCACCGCTCCAGAGGCCATAGAGTTCTAAAAAAGAAGCTCAAGCTGCGGCAGCTTAGAGATGTAAATTCTCTTACGTCTCGATGGAATCCCAGCTAAAAGCTCAGCAATTGAAAACGCTCAGCTATTGAACGAGCAAACGTATCACATCACGTCTGGTCGTTCATTTCGACCCGAACATTCGATTCAGGGCCATATATTTGCCACATTATTGCTTAGATTTTGTATCGCTGCAACGACGTAGGCCATAGACGAAAACTAGCGAGAATTTCATCAGGCTAAGTACGGCCGATACATGATAGACCGGTAAAACTTCAGCCAATGACCCGAAAATTCGACCTGGCAAAACCTAACGCAAAGTATACGACCACATCATAGTAAAGTTAACCTGATACGTTTCGAAAAATAATATCTCGTCACTCCTGAACATCGAAGAACTTGATGTTTAATCAATAAGGGTCATAAATAAGGCCAATGATTAAGCCATTCGTGACGCTAACAACTTTTGCGGTGAACAAACTTTAGCAATTTAGCTAGGACACGCTAAGGGATCTTTTACATTTGATTTTTAAACGACGTTCTAGCTCAATTGACGTCGATTTATTTCTTCATCCATCAGAGAATGCTCATTTTGTTTTATCAAGAAAACTTCAGTATTGCATGGAGAATGGTACAATGCAATGAGGTACTGTTTCGAATTCTTTTCTTTATAATTTTATTTATTACTAGCTTTCGATTTCTCAAACCTCTATTTTATCCCCTTAGGTGTTGAAGTTTCAAAAATCCTTTCTTAGCGGATGCCTACGTCATAAAAGCTATCTGTATGCCAAATTTCAGCCTGATTTGTTCAGTGGTTTAAGCTGTGCGTTAATAGACCAGACAATCAGTCAATCAGTCAGTCATTATGCTCAATGGAATACATATTATGTACATTAATCAAAATTAGAAATAAAAATTCAGTGAAAATTTCAAGTATTTTCTGGTCATGAGATACAGCCCGCTGACAGACAGACGGACGGACAGCGGAGGATTTATAATAGGGTCCCGTTGCACCCTTTGTGTACGGAAACCTAAAAAACTAGTATTATTACTACTAATAAAGATATTACGAGATGCTTGTGATGTCATATCTGTCCAATATTCTGCATCGGTTTAAGTGACCTTTATAACTCACAAAGTTGTCTCATGTTGACAAGTGGCATGTATCGTAATGGCTTTGCTAGTGGATCATTTTTTAGTCCAATATATTATTACACAACCGAAAATCAAACCTGGCATCTTATTACTTGGAATATTGTAGAACTTTAGTTATGTACTTAGCACCACACAAGGCTAGCGCGTGTTTCTAAAGTAGAAACCATAACCGCTTATTGTTTCAAAATTGACTTTGCAAGTTGGCAACTTGAAATTGCTATGTTGCACACTTCACACTTTCATATCAAACTTTTATACGTCATATCTGCATGTAACTTTATGAATGTATTAAAGTACAATTAATAATCAACTGTAGTAAACTGATAGGTGCTAATGTCACTTTGTTAAATAATGTTACCATATTCATTATAACAGTGATGTTACAGTTACACAGTCCATTTCCACTACTGATCTTCCTGATCCTAAAGTTAAAGTAAATTTTGAAGAAGAATATTGAGAATTTCGTGGATTTAGCATGTCCAGAGTATCAATGAACCACAGATAGTGGTTAGGCAATGATCAAGAAAATCTGATGACTGTAAAAACACGGAAGCTAGAGTACTTTGGCCATATCATGAGGAATACCAAATACGGCCTGTACGTTCATAGTTCAACAAAAATTGCTTGTAGAAGACCACTTGACTGGAAACATCTTGGCTTAAGAACTTACGCCAATGGTGCAAGAAAAGTACCCGATTCCAAATCCGTGCACAGCAGCGTTCAAAGTGTAGATAGCCCTGATAAATAATTGCTACCTTCAGATAGGAAGCTAACGAAGATGAAGAAATCTAGAGTACCTAATCTAGTCGGAATATTCTTGTTGAAAATAGCACCCAAATCTGAAGCTACGAATTGGTTTATATATATTATCAGCGATATGCCATTTACTGGTTATGGCAGAACATACACATTTCTATCCGCTAAACAATTTTCGTAATTCCGGACGAGCTCTCGGGCATGGACCCGAATAATAATTTGACAATCCTCCTGCATCACGTAGTCGACACTCGTTGAACGCGAAGAGGAGTTTAATAATTCCAGCAAACGAAACGATTTCATTGGTATTATTGTATAGCGGTTATTCTGATGGAAGGTTACGGCATGTCTAGATGAGGTAGGAAGAAATTTTAAAAGAAAGTAAATGAATACTAAATACCCTGCTGACTTTTTATGAGAATAATATTATCTACTTATAAATATACAGGTGATTTTTTTGGTTGTGCACAATTTTTTTTCTAATGTTGTACAACTTGTACATAAACGAAATTTAATCAACACGTATCTTTTATTTTTTTATGTTACTTAAGAATACCAAAGTAATAGTTTACCAAAGAGATCCACTTTTAAACAGATGGTTAGGGTCACCCTAAAAACGTAATCTATCAGCTGTTGATACATTAGGCGCGCGCGGCGGTCGTTGACCTCTGAGCGCGTATTTTAATTTCGTCGAGTAGTATGACAATGATTTGCTTATTTTATGGTCAGATATGGTAAAAAAAATATTTCAAAAAAGGTACAAAACTATTAATGGAAATAATTATGTTCTATGAACCATATAGAACCACCAAAAAAAATTTGTGCAATACCAAAAAATACCTGTATATATGCAATAAAATATCTAACACTTGCTTTCACCATGAAGGAAACCATCTAAATAAACCTGCTACCTGAGAGTTCTCTATTATAATTTCAACAAATCGAAAAATCTTTAGTTATAATAAAACCTTTTGTAGATAAAAATATGAAAGTTAATATTAAGACATGATCGCTTAGTTTACATGCGTTCTTCATGTTCTCAAAGATGGATTATCCTAAGAAAACAAAACCAGAAGAGAATCTGTACGTGGAATCTGGACGTGGAAAAAACTAGTGAAGAAAATTAAGAATAAATCATTTCGTTTCGCTACAAAGAAAAGTTCGCTTTTTCTTTGATACAAATAATATGTAGACACCAAAACCAACAAAACACACATTTAAAATGCGATTTAATCTTCATACATTTCGTAAGCGGTAAAAATATGAGTTATCGCTGTCGTCTAGCTGAGTGTGCGAAGTTGATAATATGATTTGTAGCACAAAAGGGGTTGTAAAATTATAGAGTGCGGTTTTTCTTGCATGCTACCCATACATTTTAGACTTAATTTAAATACCTGTCTAGACAGATATTTTTCCTGTTTAAAAGTTTCGAAATACAACATGCGATATAGTTCTTTCATTTCACGAGGGCTCGTGACTCGTGGCTCATGGTTGTGTGTGTCGTATCTGTATAAGTGTAAGAGAGCGCTTGCTCGCGCCTGACCGCTCTCACCTAGGCTCACCGCTCTCTCCTGACAGGCACGCACACTTACACAATGTGCATATACCTACACGGCGTACCTAACCACAAGTAAAGCGCCCGTAACTTCGTGAGATAAACGTACTATACATGAATAAAACACATTACTTCCTTGCTAGCGTTTTTGTTCACAAAAAGGGGGATAAATAACGATAGATTTCTAGATTATCCCACTTTTTAATCAAGTACCAAAGATTATTAGTAGGTACGAAGAAAAACTTAGAATTTCCCGTAATTTCCTAAACGTTACATTAAAATTCACAAAGATAGAAAAAGCATTCATAGGAATAATTTAAATTTAAAAGCCTTTTTTTTTTCAAGGAAAATTGCTTTGGAAAACTGTGAAGATGTGAGGGTGACATAAAACAAAAAACCGGTCAAGTGCAAGTTGAACCCGTCACGTACCGGAATTCCGTACCTAAAGAGTTAGTTAAATTATTCAACCGCCTCAATAACTAAATTATTTATGTAGTTTGTTTAGGACCGCTTGGATTATGACTGTTGAATATTTTTTTTTAAATACTGTAGATATATAATTTTGTTTTGCCCATATAAAAAAAATATAATGATAGCCCTTATTTCGACTCCTTTTTCAATAAAAATAAAAACGAATTAAATTTTTTTCATTTGGAAAAAAAAAGTTCAAAGGAACCCTGAAAAGTCGGGATACATTGTGACTTTAATCACATAATGCTCGTAGCACGCACGACCAGCTGCTATCTACAGATAGAATTTCACAAGCCATTTGCTTTTATTGGTGACGTACTCGCTTTTTGAGCGACCGGCGACTGATGTGGGAGCGTGTACTAATTAATGGCACTTTGCTTTCAATGGATTGGTCATGAAAACCATTCTTGACAATTTAGGGCAAGAGTATATCTGCTATAATACTGGAACTTGAAATGATAAATGGTTAGAAGTGTTTATTTAATTTAGCTTTTAATAGAGATAACCTCGTCGACCTCATTGAGTTCGATTCTTCGGGTCGATTCCCAGTAGGAGGAACTACGAATAGAATAGTTTTTTTTTATTTAAAGAAATTTTTACGAAGTGCTTTTGAATCTTCAAGTGAATCTACCATTGGTTTGGAATGCCAATCCAACCGAGAAAAAACAAAAAAAAACTCGGCAGTTGCTCTTTTAAAATATTATGCTGTAAAGCTGTGTGTGTTTTGAAATGTAAAATTTCTAAATTGTCGTAGTCTGATTTGGTCTTGGGCAGGTTTTGGTGGTAGCTTTTACCACACTACCGATAAAGACTTGCGGCTTGTATACCACAGTGAATTGATATTAAAAAAGAGACTAAGTGCCTCTTTCACCACCTCCAAATAAACTCTAACCGACGAATAAAGTTCACATTTTCACAGTTTTTGTATAGGCATTGGGCAATGTGACAAAACATCCAAATTCGTCAATTAAAGTTTACTTGAAGCTGGTTAAATAGGCCCTTAATATGAAAGTCAAGGTCTTTAGAGAAGGTATTCAATAATTTGAATTTATAGCATACCAAAAAATTGCACAAATTCCGCCTCCTCTAGTAACTTTTATAAATAGCCTGCAGACTAGTAAAAGGAAAACATCGAAAATTGGGTAGGTAGTGTCGCTTCGAAACAATTCCGTTTGAATTTATTTTTCTCAAAAATTCCATCGTACTTCAAAAATCATTAATCAGAGTGCTCTTTGGCAGTGACCCAACGTCCTCAGACCCTCATTTGTAGTTACAGAGAGAGCTCCTGACCATAAATCAAACAGTTTTGATAAATGAATTCATTAAATTTTTTCAAAACTGTGAAAGGCTCCTTGTTGTAATACAACTTGTGCACCGTCAAAGACGTGCCGCCAAGCGATTTAGCGTTTCGGCACGATGGCGTGTAGAAACAGATTGTATGGGTTGAATTTACACTGCCATACCCCTTCCAAGTTAGTCCGCTACCATCTTAGACTGCTTCACTTACCATCAGGTGAGATCACAATCTTATCTTATTCTATTAGGCTACTTTGTCATCGAATAAAAAAAATACATCGTACTATTATGAATATGTAAATAAGTGAAATATCTGACAGTATGATGCCTGCAGTAGACCTCTACCGCAAATTAAAAAAGCGAAACCGCTGAAGATAATGTGTTCAAGGCTTTTTCACAAAACGAACTATGAAATTTGACAAATCTAGATTTTTGGTTTCTGTAAGTTTAATATTATAATAGAAAAAAGCGATTTTATACTTTTTTTCGCATGAAAGTAAAAAGTTGTTACTCTACTAGAGCTGGCAAGAGATTCGAGTGAGGCTTAAAAATAAACAAAAACGAAACGTTAACTTTTGCGGGAGTAAAATACGTTTTATAAGTCTGTGGCTAAAGTGGCCAAGCTTGTCCTTCCGGCACTATCCGCGCCGGAGATCGAACATCCATTGCTATCGACAGCTATGTACCTACCTACTTAGAGAACAACCCTCAAATAATCCTTGAAGAAATGTAACGATTGCGCTAGAGTTTGGTTTTTTACTGACGCTACAATAATTTAACAAGACCGAATTTCTCTGTTCGAACTAGATAGGCTTAGTCCTAGAACATCGCAAGTTCGAGCGAATTTTATTGGTGCAAAGCCGCGTATTATGGGTGTCGAAATTGAAAATCGCGCGACAAATCGCTTTTATTTTGTGACTGGCTGATGCCCGCGACTTCATCCGCGTGGTATTAGCCTATGTCCTCAACTATACCTACTCAAAAGATTACGTCAATCCGTAGCCCTGTTGATACATGATTGTAGGACAAACCAACAAACCAACACACTTTCGCATTTATAATACTAGCAGGATTAACATCTTCTTGGTCGCACACTTCATTGCTGAAGGTCGTGTTCATATGAAAGTTCCTTCGTGGCGTTGGCTACTACAACTATAGCTTTCCACTCTGTCCGCGCTTTTCTAATTGCGGTTGGAAGTGAAAGGCCAGTGAGTTATTTGACCCGATCTGACCAGCGGCTAAGTGATTGGCCACGTGATCTTTTCCCCTCCACCTTGCCTACAACACTACTATAAGTTTTTCCAGGTTACTAGGCAGGCGTCGGGCAATATGACCATGTAAATGAATGAATATGTAAAAGAGGATAGAGAAGACTAAAGGATTAACATAGTAATATTATATTTCTTACCTACTAAGCATGTATTATTAAAACTCACGAAGCAGATAACGACGCTCTACCTTATAAAGCTCTAAACCATAACAGGCACCTAATTAGGGGTCGGTGGATGTCTGGGCCTGTTAATATAAATTAAACTTTAACGCTGTGCACGTTTTTACGATCATTTTCATTGTCCTCGTATAATTAAAAATAATGCAGTTCCGTAAAAGCAATGTGAAACATAACGCTCTCAACGTGTTTTACTCTATGTAATAAAAAGAAGACAACGCCATGGCGACGGGACAAAAGTGCACTTTAGTCCTTTGTTTGGAAAACTCGCTAAGCAAGTTCGACATCCAATCCTTTGTTGAAATACTTTGGCAGAGTTTAAGTTGAAAAAGATTTGGTTTTGCCCGCAGTGTCGCAGGCGATGTGGTCGCGAAACTCTATCTTTTCATCCTATTTTAGAGCAGAGAGTAAGGTGATTTACATTATCATTTTCCGTCTGAGTTTATACTTGGTTATGATATCAATCGATCAGAAATCATTGTGAAACATAAATAAAATTAATTGTAATATGTAACTTTGAGCTTATAATTAATACTAGCTTTAACCCGCGGCTTCGCTCACGTTAGGTTCGATTTTTTAACCCCCTATTTAACCCTCTTGGGGTTGAAATTTTCCAAAATCCTTTCTTAGCGGATGTCTACGTCCTAACAGCTATCTGTATGCCAAATTTCAGCTCGATCGGTCCAGTGGTTAGAGCTGTGCGTTGATAGATCAGTCAGTCAGTCAGTCACCTTTGCCTTTTATATATTTAGATTATCTCCTCTCCCTTCAAAATAAGTGTTAGACTTTTAGTAGAAGAATCATCAACTTATCAGTTTTCAGGTTCAGGTTGTGTGATAATTACCCTTCGCCTAGCCTACATGGAATTGAGTTTCCACGAGACTTTTTCAAGAGTCTTAAAGTAGAAATATCTACTCAATTTACTACACGTTTTTGGTATGCTCTCACGTGGCTAGAATAATATCGCAGGATAGATAATAGTGCTACGTACAGTCTAGTTTAAAAGGTCAGATTCACTGCAGTGCAATCTTTTTCAGAAAAATTTGCCATCAGACCTGTTACACCCTTGAGTATTGAACATTCAAGTATTTTATTGAACAGCGCACTTTAACGCCCGGGTTCCCGAATAAATACTAAAGAGCTCCCTTTTCCGCGTAAGAGTCTTCTCACTTATTCTTTGGGGGTTACACCGTCACAGGCGAAGGCCAAACCGAGCTCATCATTTGCATCGAAATAGCTCCTATAAATTCGCTACCCGAGTTTTCGCCATTCCGCTCCTAGGGAGCAATTAAATACTTTCCACACGATTCTGATTTTCATACTTTTGAAAGCAATATAAAGTTACTCGATTGCAGCTAAGACGTGGAAGGGTTTAACAAAAAATAGCTTTAAAAGTTGCTGAACGTTCTTTACAGATTGCTAGCTTTGTGGCTACATTTCAGGGGTTCAGAGTTTGAATCGAGGGACGCACTAATATAAGCTTTCCCCTTATTTGAGGGGGAGAGGAGAATAATTTTAGTCAAATTCAGCTTGATTAATATTCTTTAAAAAACTTTCTGGAAAGTCTGAGTCGCAAGAGAGACCGCACCAAGTTTCGTATTTACATTTGGTGCATTAAAGTACGGAGCTTCAAAGCTTCACTACTTCTACAAACTATCAGCCTTGAGACATTATATCCGAACATTAGGAAGTACAAGCATAAAGTACGTTGGCGCCTGTCCAAATGTTTGGTTGTATCGGTGGACAATTCGCTACCAATAAATTATTTATATCTCGAAAGTATGCCAAGCCAATACAAAAAATTACAAGTAATCTACAATCATGTGACAGAGCTATGCGTGGCTCAAAAGTCTTAAGAGGAGTAAAAATATTTCGCGTACACCCTATACAAATGAATTTTATTTATTTTATTTTATTTATTTTACGAAAATTAACAGCGAATTAGACCAATATTAAAATTAAAAGATCGTGACAATTGCATGGCTAATTATAGATTTTCTCAAAATTAACTAAATAATTTGAGTAGAAAGTACGTATAAATCAATGAATCAGTATGTTGCGAGTGCGTATGTGTATGTGTAATCGTGTGTTTGTGTGTGCGTGTATGTGTGTGTATGACGAAGTCACGAACTCACGCACATACGTGCGTGAGTTCGTGACTGTACATGTGTGTTAGATATTGACTAAGTGTGTGTAAATGTTTTCTCATGCAGTTTTATTCTTGGTTTATATAAACTACTAGCTTTTGCCCGCGGCTTACGTTAAGCTCGATTTTTCAAACCCCTATTTTCTTTTGAGGTTGAACTGTTAAAAATCCTTCTGAAGATTTACTATTACACGCACTCTTAAGAAATGAGATACCCAAATACAGGGCAGATGTCGTGTTAATCTTGTTTCACATGAGTGAATTACCGGATCGGGGGCTGAGCCTGGCGCTGAGCCAAATGTTTGGTCGCAGTGGGCGATTCGTTATCGATAAATTATTTCTCTTACTCTTCCTAGGAAACTTTTGTTCCAACTTCTTCACTTACCAAAACTATTCTGTAACAATCTGAGCGAGTTAAAGTAATTGAAAAAAAGAATATCAAGGTTTCATCATATTAATAAATAATAACTTGCGGAGAGAGAGTACTCTCTCCCTAGCGCGCACCATACCAACGAAGTTTGATTCTCATTTTAATAATTTAATCTTATTAATATTGTAAATGCGAAAGTTTGGATGGATGGATGGATTACCCAATCACGCCGCAACAATTGAACCTATTTGGTTGAAATTTGACACAATGATAGATTAGTCTGGAATAACACATAAGCTACTTTTATCCTGAAAGAAGTTCCCGCAGGAATTAAAAAACTTTAATCCACGCAAATGAAGTCGCGGGCATCAACTAGTAATAATTAAACTAAATAAACATTAGAACGAAACCAATACCTACCTGTATGTATTCCGTACCTAATATCGTATTATGTTTTAATATAAAATAGATAGAAAGAAAGGTTATTATCATCAGCTATCTACCAGTGAAAGTCTTGTCAAAATCGGTCCGAGATTAGCGGCTTCAAACAAACAGATAGATAAACAGATAAAAATTAAAATAAAAAAATTGTTATAAGTGCCATATTTATTACATAATGTGCATTTGGTAAAAAGCTGTTATTTGATATTATAAAAAAAAATCGAGCAATTTCTATACATATTAGATACCATAACGGAGAAAAGCTCTAAAAATCTTAAAGTTGTAGCTCGCAATAGCTGAGATCTAAAACAAAAATGAAACAGAAACACGAGACACTTATCCCTTTAGCTTGATAGATTAGTATCATAATCAGCGAGTGGGAAAAGCTAATTCGGTAAATACGAGCCCGATGTGGTGTTAATCTCATTCCATTAAGTATCACCACCGACTTGCTGGCGGCGGTTGGCTCGGAGCCAAATTATTGGCTGCTGATGTAGACGATTGGCTATCAACAAGTCATTTCTTTTTTACCTCCTTCACACTTTTGAAACCTAATCGAAGTCCGTTAAAAAAGTAATCTTGAGAAAAAATATTTATGACAGGACGTGGCTCGTGGTTGTGTGTATATCGTATCTCTATAAGTGTGAGCGAGAGCTTGCTCGCGCCTGACACTCCCACCTAGGCTCCGGACAGGCACGCACACTTACGCGATGTGTATGTATACGACGTTACCACAAGTAAAGCTCACGCGCCCTCGTGAATTACAAGAACTTTTACTTGATTAAGTTTAGCGTTGACATGCGCTGTTGTATTTGTATTCTTTTATGTGATTTTTGGCAGCAGTTTAATGATTGTCTACCCAAATCGCTGTTGCTTGAAGTTCTGCCAAGCTGAAGTTAACTAATATCCTCCTATCCCTTTCAAATAAGCAAAAAGCTTTAGCTAGGAGTGGGTACAACAATAGTCCAACGGGTGGGGTTCGAACCTGCGACCTTTCAGTTTTCACCAACCAACAAACAAACACACTTTCGCATTTATTGAACGAGCGAAGCGAGTTCTCTGAGTCAACTAAGGCGCTTGCCTACTAGACAGAGAAGTGTGTCCGTCTAAATGTCTGTCAGAGCCCTATAACTTCTGAATTACTGAATATTAGAACGTGAAACTTGGTTGAAAATTCAGTTATATCCTGTACTTGAACAACAAATACTAAAATTAGATAAATGTTGTAAAGAAACGAAATTATTTAATTTTAATGCGCCATCTATTAGCATTATTGTGAAGCTAATAGCTTCACTATAATGCTAATAGATGGCGCTGTGTCAGTAAAACAGTTTTATGTCAACTATTATTTTTTTTATTGCGTCTAATGTTAAAAGTTAATTATTTAAATATATAAAAGGCAAAGGTGACTGACTGACTGATTGACTGACTGACTGACTGACTGACTGACTGACTGATCTATCAACGCACAGCTCTAACCACTGAACCGATTGAGTTGAAATTTGGCATACAGGTAGCTGTTAAGACGTAGGCATCTGCTAAGAAAGGATTTTGGAAAATTTCAACCCCAAGAGGCTTAAATAGGGGGTTAAAGTTTGTATGAAAGTCCGTCATTTTTCAAGTTATATCCATGAAACTTTGTATTTAGGCTTTAAAATAAAAATAAAGAAATACGTGTTTCACAGATTTTGAAAAATCCACCCCCCTTGGGGGGTCAAATAGGGGATGAATGTTAGTATGAAAGTTTTTCATTTTTAAAGTTGTATAAACTTTGTATTTGGGCTTTCGATTGAAAATAAATAAAATACATGTGTCACAGGTTTTGAAAAATCTACCACAAAAGGCATCATCAAAATCTAAATATATAAAAGGCAAAGGTTACTGTCTGACTGACTGATTGATCTATCACCGCACAGCTTAAACCACTTTGCATACATATAGCTATGATGACGTAGTCATCCGCTACGAAAGGATTTTTCATAATTCAACCCCGAAGGAGGTAAAATAGTAGTTTAAGAAATCGAACCTAACGTGAGCGAAGCCGCGGGTAAAAGCTAGTTACAATATATAATTAAAACTTTTGGGAATTATGGGATATCGCGAGGTCTCAGTTCGGGGCGAACCACTAGTAATATTAGTTAGGATTTATTTATTGCTTTCCAAATTACACATTACAAAATTGAAAAGAATTTAGGCAATGGAATACCCCAAAATAAAAAATAAAAAAAATTGATAAAGACATTCTACATGGACGAAGTCGCGGGCATCAGCTATAATTTGAACTATATCCAAGCCCAAACACATTTTTTAAATTTGTTCGACATATCTTTTTTTTTATTTAATTAATTTAATTTAATTAGTTACATTTACATGGTACAAAAAAAATCGGTTTGTCGGTTAATCGGGGTGTTCTTGTAGAAGTAATCAGTTCACTTACATGAAGTGTAGGGATAGCAAATAAAAAATTCGCTCTACGAGGTTGAACATCGAATATTTTACCAATCTTTATGGGTAGGCCGTCCCTTAAAAGGCATCTGGTCAGCTAATAAAGAGTGTAGGCACACAAGAGTTCCGAATTTTTATTTGAGCAAATCGCCATAATACTCTTACCTTTTTCGATATTTTGGAGCCTCTAGCAGCATCTGAGGTGAACTAATAAATCTGTCATGGCGCTTGACAGAAAAGGGTTCATACACCCGTTCCAAGTCTCATATTGTAGGTATGTATTTGGTTTTCTTAAGTAACATTTCAGTGTTCCTTCGTCTTTGTTTTAGTTACCTGATTGTTTTACTAAATGTTTGCAATGGCATGCCATGCCATGCCATGCCATGCCATGCCATGTCGTGTACATGCACGTTGCGTAAGTGTGCGTGCCTTTCAGGAGCCTAGGTGGGAGCGGGCAGGCGCGAGCAAGCTCTCGCTCACACTTATACAGATACGACACACACACAACCATGAGCCACGAGCCTTCGTGAAATGAAAGAACTATAAGCTCATATGACACGTCGAGACTCTACCTATTTCAGGTCTTTACTCTAGTTCATGGCACTGTTATTAAACTATTCTCACAAAAGACATCTCCACCAAGTCTTCACAAAATAAAGTGGCAATATCGTTATTGAAAATTTATTTCATTCCCTGCCAACTTGATTATAGTCCGGCATAACTGCGCCGTAGTAATAATGTTGTTATTCAACGGGGGAAGTCAATAAGCAATAAGCAATTCGCAGAAAATTGTGTTAAGGAGGAATTCAAGTAGAGTTCGACTTGAGTCGGAATGCATTCGAAGGAATTTTTCAAGTAATTTGGATTCTATTCAGAGAGGCGGGACGAGCCAAATGAACCGGACGGCATTGTATTGCCTGTTATAAAGGTAGATATTCATTTTTATATGAACTCCTACAATTAGCGTATGGCGTAGACTAGTTTTGAAAATAAAAAATCCTAGATTAAATACAAAGCTCAGTGCATGGATGGAGGAGTCAAATTTTTTGTTGGTTAGTGCTACCAGCCGCCCTAGCCATATTACAAACGTGATGCCTGTTTCTACGATCGATAACGCTAAAGCAAAGTTCACAAAGTTTTTATATCACGTTTCCCTTCTGAAAAGATAGGACGAGCGATAGAAAAACTAAGGGTTCTAAACACACCCTAGTATGAGAAGAACACAACAAACTCAGTCGGCTAAAAGGTTTTGAAAAATATTAAAGTGTATATTTTTTAAGGTTCTAGCCTAGTTTCTTGCTGGTTTTTCTCGGTTAGAAAGGAATTCAGAACCATTGATAGATTGAATTGGCAAATCGTTTCACGGTATAAAAACCAGATTAACTTATAAACATTTTTGCAGAAGAAGGGCTCAAAAACGGGGAAAATATCACCTCTTTGAGCTTTCTTTTTTATTTAGTGAAAAAAAAATTTCATCTGGTTCTTTTACCGCGATTTAAATAAAAAACTTTTCTATTAACACTGTACTTGCTGCTGGCAAGCCGGTCCAAAAAAGAATTTTCTGACCGACTTTATTGACGCCATTTTGGATTTAATTGACACCATTTTGGATTTGATTGACGCCATTTTTGCGCTATAAGCACTTAGTAAATAGTAGTCTCTAGACTCTCTAGAACTAATCCTATTATTATAAATGGATTTTTATTACTTATATCACGCTACAAAGACTGAACCGATTTGGCTGTTTGGCACACAGATAGGTTAATATATAGTTTACTTTTTATCCCGAAAAATAAGAGAGTTCCCGTGGGAAATAAAAAACCTCAATCCAAGCGTACGCAATCGCAGGCATCAGCTAGTAGGTATAAAATTGCAAATAGCGCACTGACCTCTACAATAATTAATCTATGATTTCATTATTATTTTTGTATGATTTCATAGATTAATTATAGAGGTCGGTGCGCCATTTGCAATATTATTAGTTCCAGAGACACTCGTATGTCAAAAGTGGCGCTTCAAATTGATCCATAACTAAGCTGTCAGCAAATCCAGTGTTAATCATAGATTAACAGTGGATTAATAGTATAGAGAGCAGTGCCTGGTAGTAAAGCTACACCGCGGCTTAGTATAGAGGCCAGCTCGGTTGGACGATCAGAATTTTCCTGTTCATTAGCTGCGAGACCTGCCGTGTGCCACACAGGCATCGGGCTTCATTAGGCATACAGTATACTCCCGTTGTGTAACGACCCACTCGAGCTTTAGCTGATATTGCTGCGTTTATTTTTAAACGATGGGTTAGATACAATGATTTCTACTAGGGCTGAGTTATATACTCACAAAACAAGTGAAAAAATTGTGCCGAACGGCGAAAAGTATAAAAGAGTACCTACTTCATTGTCAAATGATATGACAAATTACGCCAAATATCTGCCATTACGCGCTTTATTTACCGCACGCTTGTAACATTTATGCATTTTTTTTTATTATACATATACAATAGAATAGGTTAGATACTGAACGTACACATATTTAATATATTTTTAAAAAACCAGCCAAGTGCGAGATGGACTCGCACACTAAGTGGTCCGTACCATCGTGACAGCGATTATTATTTAGGCCGAGCAAAAATCGCCGAAAAAATCGACTTCTTGTACGAGGACCCTATTTCAATTTTTTATTATTTGTTGTTATAGCGGCACATTCTGTGAAAATTTCAAGCACCTATTATGGTTCATGAGATACAGCCCGCTGACAGACAGACGGACAGCGGAGCGTAATAGGGTCCTCTTAGGGACTTTTGGGTACGGAACCCTAATTCAACTACGGATGAATTTGGGAGGAAAAGAATTAGAAAGAAAGAACGAAACGTTTATTTTATGCATTGTGCCACACATCACCCAATAGGCATACTTACCTAGATTAATTAGGTATTCAACACATATGTGCATATGTCATTTTATTGGAATTGCTAAATATTCATATACCTACTATAATAAAATATAATCTATTATATGGTCAAATATGGTTGAGCGAAGCAACGGCTGGATCATGCGTCGTGCTCGTGAACGGGTGCCACCAACGGGAATGGGTCTGCTTTGTGTCTACCCATCTTAACATGTGTTAGGTGTACATTTTTGAAACTTCTTTGTGGAAACACTGTATGCTTAGCATAATTTTGTTACCAATTTTTTTTTGAAAAGAGCAACTGCTGAGTTTCTTGCCGACTCTTCTCAGCAGAATCTGCATTCCGAACCGATGGTAGATTTATGACGTGTGATAAGAGCTACAAGTTGGCCTACATGAAATAAATAAATTTTGATTTTGATTTTGATTAGGGCTTTCAAACAAATATACAAAATCATACAGATGTATATGTATGTATGTTTGTCCACACATTTCTCCGAAACTACTAATCCAATCATGATCATTCTTATATTTGCTTAAAGTCACTTCAACTTAAGAAACAGTAAAGATTTTATCAAAATCGGTTCCGTACTTTTTATGATATGGTCCGTTTTCCCTTTTCCCTATTCAGTTATTCTTTATTTCAATATATTGAAGTCGATTTCATTTTTCTTAAATTATAGCTTGTTTTATACAAAGCTCATATTTCAACATTGCTAAGAATTTTAAGAGGTCAAGAAGGCTGTCTGTCTACTCAAAACATTTCATGTCAATATAAGCAAATCTCACTTGGGTAGGAACGCCCCAATTAACCGGCTTAACCGAGTTTACAACGACCCCGCCTGTGTGTGAAAGACGTCAATATTTTTCGTCAGTTAGGACTCTGTCCAGAAATATTGACGTCTTTTTTTATATTTTTGTCGAGCAAACGAGCAGGCGGGCCGCCTGATGTTAAGTGATTAGCGCCGCCCATGAACATTTGTAGCTCCAGCACTGGTAGCATGGGCAGGAGATAAAAGTTTTATCCCCCGATTTTATCCACTGACAGGGGATAAAATTATCTTTTCCCTATGCTAAAGCATGGCGACAGAGGAGAAGGCGATGTATATTTCTATAAGTATATCCACTGAGTGTTATTTCCACCGCTGTGCCCATGCTCGATGGGTGGATAAAGCTAAGCGAGGGGATAAACGTTTTATCCTTTTCCCGGGGTAAAATTTCTCCCGCCCATGCTATCAGGGCTGAGGTACCATTTGAATAACCCCATGTTGTAATTTAGTGGGAACACCGTCGCAGGAAGTTGGTTCCACAGTTTCAAAGTACGTGGGAAAAAAGGTCTAGCACAACGGATGGTCAAAGTGCTCCAGGCACCTAGGCGTTGAGTGAAATTCGATTTTTCCACCCCTTTTTAACCTTGGGGTTGAAATTTTCAAAAATTCTTTCTTAGCGGATGCTTACATCATAATAGCCATCTGTGTGTATCAAAAAGCCCGATTCGTCCAGTGGTTAGAGCTATGCGTTGATAGATCAGTCAGTCTTTGCCTTTTATATAGATAGATAAAAACTTTATTGCACACAAGAAAGAATCTTAAAACTACGCATGCAAAGGCGGCCTTATTGCTTACAGAGCAATCTCTACCAGGCAACCATTGCTGATAGGAGTGAAATTATTTGTGAGGGTAGTATATATTTAGATTGCCTTTTATACATTTTTAGATTCGTTCAAGTAACCGACGAATATTATCCCATTGTTTATTAGTTTCGCAAATCAATCTCACCTAGTCCACATTAATCAAATAGGAGAGTCGGATAATTTTCCATTCCATAGTACGGCGAGCAAGTCAAAGATAATTCGGATCACGAGGGTTCATTTACATCTCAATTGGATTTGATATTCAGTATCGCAATGATTGAGTTTTATTAATTTGCGTTCTGGAATCGAATGCGATGTCTGAACTACGTATGAATACGAAATGAACGATATTGTAGCCATTGCAACGGTATACAACTAGCGACCCATTGCTTCTCATGGATGCAATAAATAAAGAACCCATGAGAAGCCATGGGTCGCTAGTACTAATGATGACATTGAGATTTTTATAGTTATTCTGAGTGACTACAAGTCTTTTAACTGTGTGTTCAACTTATTAAGTGGCAATAGAATCACGTCATTACATTCTATAGGTCCACCTATCATTTTATAGACAATAAGGATTATAGTTCTTTCAATTTCAAATTTCAATTCACGAGGGTACGCAGCTCATGGTTGTGTGTGTGTCGAATCTATATAAGTGGGAGCAAAAGCTTGTTCGCGCCTGACCACTCCCACCTTGGCACACACACTTACGCAATGTGCATGTACACAACGTAACCATAAGTAAAGCGTCCGTAACTTCGTGAGATAAACGTACTACACTAAATACGTTTAGCTTTTCTAGTTCTAATAATTATTAGAACTAGAAAAGTTATTCAAAAAAGACTCGTATATGAGGTCAGAAATGAATATGTAGCTGTCACAAAAAAACTGGACGTGATTGAAACAAAATTATTGTATATTGTTAATGAGGGTACATCAACATAAACAAAAATCATCACAAAGTTCGTGTGACAAAAACAGTGTTTACCAGTGTAATAAACGGTATTCTACGAAATTATAACTATAAGCAAGTTAAACAAGTTTAAAGTCAGCCGAATTCGCAGGTAGAGTTCATTAGCCCAGCAATGATGACTTAACGTATGAACGAACACCAACTTTGAAACACTTTCGAACTATCTTCAAATTACTTGGAAACTTTGAACACTGTGCAAGTATACTCAACTTACAACAATTTGCTTGTGTAGGACTGAAGGGTTCTGAGAATATGGCCGTTATAAAATACAGTTTCTATGGTCATAAATTCATTTTCGGACAAGAAGCTTCCGCCCTGTCCTTCGGTAGTTGTTTCCCTAAAGGCAATTCATATTGTACCTATAAGTTGTGAGAAGCCATAAATACGTACTAAGTTTACGACGAGATTACAAAGAGGATTATTGGGAACTTTTTTCATTTTAATTTTATTTAGGTATACGACAGCAATTTGTTAGGTTGTCTCCTTACTTCTTCAAATATATTGGACTATGAGAGTAAGGGAATAGAGGATGTTCCTCTGTTTGCGAGCACATGTCACATGTATTATACCTAATCTGCTGATTATATTATTTGACCAATTTCCTTCTATAGGCTAATTCGAGAGGACATTGGTTAGGTATCTAAATATATAAAAGGCAAAGGTGACTGACTGATCTATCAACGCACAGCTCAAACCACTGGGCGGATCAGGCTGAAATTTTGCATGTAGATAGCTATTATAACGTAGGTATCCGCTAAGAAAGGATTTTTGAAAATTCAACCCCTAAAGGGATAAAATAGGGGTTTGAAAAATCGAACTTAACGTGTGCGAAGCCGCGGGAAAAAGCTAGTCTCCCATATAATTAGTTAATATTTAGACCAACATTTGTATGGAAACAAAGGAGTAAAATCACACTACGTATCCAAGATCCGGTCCTGTAATACCTAGAAGTAATTTATATATTTCGGACGAAAGTTATATAAGCAGTTATTTATTTACATAGCAGATTATAGTGAAACACTGAAGGAAACCTGATCTTACGCAATTTTGGCCCTTTCAACCCATATCAAGTCCGTAGCGCCTTGACAGTAACATTATTAACACGTGCTACAGGTTCCGAAATGTTTGGTACGCAGGTACGGGGAATTTGGCGTCCAGCGGTAATAAAAATTTGGATGGTTTAAGTGATGGCAAAATTTCATTGCGTTATATAAAAACGTAAACATGCATTTAAAACCGACTTCAAACGCCTCTACAAAGTATCAATTGTGCCTATAACATTTGAAGAGTTCTCTCGATTTCTCCAGATTTCCACCACCACATCCTGACCTGATGACAATGGGACCACCTGGAAAGTATAACCTTTCAAACAAAAAAGAATTTTCCAAATCGGTCCAGGCGTCTTCGAGTAATCGGGGAACATTTTCATTTAAAAAAAAAGATTCCGACGAATTGAGAACCTCCTCCTTTTTTGGAAGTCGATTAAAAATAAAATATAGACCAGAACTGATACATCTATGGTCAAAACTGTTCTCTTCCAAGAGGAGTTATGTTCCCAGTTGTGGGCCGACAATGGATCAAGAGGAATCGATGAGAAACGTAAAAAAGTGTTTTTCCATAGAAACAAAAATGTGTTTTCTAAAAGTAATAGTAAAGTAGTTTAACCTCTCTTTGAGTTAAAATATTGAATGTTTCTTCTCGGTTTTCTAGTTAAAAACTAAAGACAACACAAGCAGGAGTAAAGTAAGGTAACCTCTAAAGAAAATTGGATTTGCTGGGAAAGCGTAAACAAGGAACAGGAACAACGCTTACAACAAAATGCCACACACCCACACATAGCTACTTACAGCGAAGCGTTCTTGTGTATAATAATACTCTCGGATAATGTGATATAAATCCTTTGATACCTTAATTGTGATCTTGTTAGAGATTAGTGAATTTCATTGTCATTGCTTCGGTAGATAATATAAAGCTGAGATCTGCAGAGCGTGCTCTGCGTGCGTTGAAACAAATTTCAAAATAGACACACATTATAATTATATATTCTGGACATAAATCTGTCACGCTTTTAAATGTCTTAAGTCTGAGCAAATATTAGTAAGCAAATATTAATAAGAGTAAATATTAATAAAGCGCGATCTATGGATCTCATGCTGAAATCTGTAGAGCGTGCTCTGACTTAGCTCGGACTTAAAACGAGATACGCTGACAAAAATCTGTCTCGTTTTAACTCTGTCTTGAGTCTGAGCAGAGCGAGAATGCGTTCTATAGATTTCAGCCTATAGATTTCAGCCTCAGACGTGTCCGTTCACATAGACATATCAGCCGTCACCATCAGCTATGAACGGACTCAAAGGATATAATATTTGATGCTATACTGTCCTCTACACCCAATCCAACCACGGAGGCCATGCGGCTATATCCTTATAGATAAGTCATTTAGTACTCGGGTAATATTATGGTGCTTATGTGTGTGCGAAACACAGATGCAGTCTTTATTCTCTTCCACTCAAATGGGACGGAAATCCGACACGACCGGAGGGAAATCAGGCCCAGGATCGACAGCTTTTCGTGCTCTCCGAGGCACGGGGGTAACACATCGCTTACTTATTAACTCCTAGTGACTATAGTACTGAGAAGTTCTTGACAGAAAAATCCAATAAGTACATTTTATTTTGGAGTGATCTTGGAATCGTATCCAGGATTGCGTCATCCACAGACGAATATACTAACCATTAGAGTTTAGACCAACGATTCAATCAGTAGAGAAGGAGCTGATCTTATTACATTTCCTGACTTTTTATTTATTATATTACACCACACGACCCAACAAAAATCGTGTGGTGTCTAGCGCGTCATCAGTCGGAAAAGCAAGCACACGTCAAATCTTCGAGTACTTTATAATGTGTATTTTGAATCTTACGACGTTTTGGTTTGAAGTAGGGCCACTTTTTGTGTGGAATTTGTTCTGAATTAGAGTTCCTGACTTATTATTTATTCGTAGATATTACCTCATACTAAAACAACGATCAATTTGTGTAAAAATAACATCTATTTCAAAAATTTTGCTGACACGTAAACTGTAAAAATGCATTAGAGTTTATCATTTCCAAACCAGTGAAGCGTTTCCGAGCCTGGTCGATATCACTAATGTTAAAATACAGCCATTCGAATGAAATAATTCTTTTCGTGATTCTGGTAATAATACCTACTATGTTATTTTAAGCCTGAGAATATATATTTTTTTTTCTTTAAAAATAGAATATTGCACAAGGCTTAGGTTACTTGGAGAATATTAGTCATGTTCAATGTTCTAGTTTATTTATACGTCTACATAAAAGTCCCGTCAAAATCAGTTCAGCAGAACAGAAAATTAGACTAAATAAACGAAATTTACAAACGGTGCGTTTGATAGGCTTTGCCAGTGATGACTTATGGATCCGAAACATGGTCGCTAACATGGGCCTCATAAGAAGGCTCAGGATCACTCAGCGGGCGATGGAGAGAGCTATGCTTGGAGTATCCCTGTGATCAAATCAGAAATGAGGAGATCCGCGGGAGAAACAAAGTCAGCGACATAGCTCTGCGAGTTGCGAGACTGAAGTACCGAATATTTCGAAGAGCTGATGGTCGATGGGGTCCCAAGTTGCGGGAAGTACAGTGTTGGCAGAGCCCCCCACCAGGTGGACCGACGACATCAAAAGAGTCGCAGGGAGCCGCTGGATTCAGGCGGCACAAAACCGAGACCTGTGGAGGTCCTTGCAAGAGACTTATGTCCAGCAGTGGACGTCTATTAGCTGATAAAGAAGAAGAAGATAGGCTATCATTGAAGTAATAGTAATTTGAGCTTAATAAGAAGCAGTTATTTCTAAATCAAAGACAGACATGTAATTTAACTTAAGAACAAGAACGGAGCGTCTTATGAAAAGGGATTGAGGCGCTCAGTCGTATTTATTCCGGAATTCGAACTTCAAAGTGCGTCGCGCAATAAAATGCTTTGAATGTTTTATATCGTTCAGTGAGGCGGTTCACGAACTTTGGAAATATTTTATTGCTTTAAATACAAATTTTATTAAAGACTGGCGATCGCCGGCGGCTTTGCTTGCAAGGAATTATAAATTACAATACTGTTTGTCCAATTGAAAAATCCTGGTAATAATTATTTATTAGTTATCCTACATACATCTAAAGTGTTTAATAATCATTCCTATCATTTATTTTTACACACCTTTACATTATATTATTTTTAAAAATGTTTACAAAAATACATATAACAGTTTCAAAAATAATAAAATGAATGGGTCCCACTTGCTGCGGGGTAGGGACCCAAGTAGCCAGTAGTCAGGAGTGAGGAACTTCCTTACAATGCATGCTGTCTCAAGGCGTACTGCCTTCTGTATCCTGCCCTTGATTCAAGTACTAAGCCAAAGTTTCTTAAGGTATTAATCGAAACTTTTCGCTATAAAACCATTGGCCGAAACGACAATCGTAATCGTTGAATCAAATAGATATAATAATCATTATTATTATACTTAATTACGGAAATAAAGCAACTTTAAAGCAAAAATATAAATCCTCTTTGCACACTTGGGAATTTCGAAAAAGCCGGCCTTATTTCTTGTCTCTATTATAAAGGGAATCTTTGTGCAAATCAGCTTTCTAGGTCAAAGGGTTAGCTAGGCGTGGATGAGTCAGACAGTGGGTGAGTTAGGACTTTTCTTTTTATTCTTTGTAATTGAATAGACTTAGCAACTTTCTTTAATATATATATAGCTACTCGTGCTGATTCACTGATTCACTCACTCACTCACTCACTGACTCATTGATCACCTCTCCTGTAAAATTTTGTATGGAAAAAAATTTTTTCACGCATGGTTTCGTATAGAGGACAAAAATTCATTCGGAGGAAAAATATGGAGAGAGCTGATGATTGAGGATTTCGGAGACGGCTGAGGAGCACCGGCCAGGGTATCGAAGATAGGTGGGGGGTGTTCAACCAAATGTCACTCGAAACCTCATCCAATTGGCAGAGAGTCGAAAAAAAATTCCAAAATGGCGGATTCAAGATGGCGGCCATACAAATTTCGCCGGTGTCTATCTCGGAGACTATAAGAGATGGAAGAGTGGTTTCTTGGAAAAAGGTGATCAGGACCCGAAAGTCTACTTGATGTATTAAAAAAAAATTCAAGATGGCGGAATTTTTTTTTTTCCATACAAAATATATGCAAGACTTAAATTGATTCTTTTTCAAAATTTCTGATAGTTACGTATGGAGGACAAAAATTTATTCAGAGCAAAAATATGGAGAGAGCTGATGGTTGAGGATTTCGGAGACGGGTGAGGAGCACGGCCTGGATATCGAAGATAGGTAGGGAGTGCTCAAATAAAAGTCACTCGAAACCTCATCCAATTGGCAAGGAGCTGAAAAAAAATTCAAAATGGTGGATTCAAGATGGCGGCCATACTAATTTCGTCGGCGTCTATCTCGAAGGGTATAAAAAATGGAAGAGTGCTTTCTTAGAAAAAGATGATCTGGACTCAAAGGTCTACTTGATGAATTGAAAAAAAATCCAAGATGGCGAATTATTTTTTTCATATAAAATGTATGCAAGACTTTGATACGTTCCTTTCCGCTGATGGTTCGTATAGAGGAAAAAATTTATTTGGACGAAAAATATGAAGGGAGCTTATAATTGAGGATTTCGGAGACGGGTGAGGAGCACGGCCAGGGGATTGAAGTTAGGTGGGGGGTGCTCAAACAAAAATCACCAGAAACCTCATTCAATTGGCAGAGAGCTGAAAAAATTTCAAAATGGCGGATTCAAGATGGCGGCCATACAAATTTCTAAAAAGAGTACCAATCCCGAAGATCTATTTGGTGAACAGAAAAACCGCGGTTCGCTTTAGCGAGCCGCGCACCCACGCGCCCTACTAGTTTATGATAAAGCTATAGTTGATGTCTACGACTTTGTTCACGTGGATTTAGTTTTTAATATACAGTGGAACCATTTTGATTTTCCAGGTAGATAAAAGTTAGCCTATGTCATTCTCCACTGTTCTCAATTATACCCATATACAAAAAATCACGTGAATCGATAACTCTGTAGCGACGTGATTAAAAGAAAAACCAACAAACAAACACACTTTCCCATTCATAATATTAGTACGGATACGGATACGGATGGATAGCTTTATTTACTTTGGCATATACTACCTAGTATATATATATATATATATATATATATATATATATATATATATATATATATATATATTGGTATACCTTTCTAATGAAAACAAAACACTAACGTAGTTCCGGCCTCGAGCATTTTGTTCGTCAACTACCTAGAATAACTTTTCAAGTTACGTTAACAGCTATGCGTAAATCTGTCATTTAGTATGGAAGAGAAAGGGACGGGGAATTTTCCAATCCCTTTTCCGTCCATACTAATTGACAGATTTACACATATATAACTTAAGGCGTGCTACAAACTTATTTGTGACACATTCGATTCGGCAGCATTTGTTGGACAACAAAGATGTCCTTGTACACGTGCTTTCTATATTAAAGTTTAGTTTTTAATTTTATTATGTACAGAATAAATAAATACCTAAAGCCAACCCAAAGCAGTTACATAGCTGTATTCATCGATGTATATGGATAGGCAAAAAGACACCAGAATCTCTTGTCTTAAAAGAACTTTAAAAAAAAGTACCTACTAATGTTCTTCATTCCATTTTTTGTTCTGGATAATAGGTAGTGGCTACTCCTCAAACGTGATTGGTTGACACTCGCATCAAAGCGAACTGCAGGGAACGCGCGGTGTAGCGCATTGATATTCAAGCGCATTTTCGTAGACGCAATTATATGGGACAGGCATATCCATATATACTAAGTTAGCAATCATTTTAACGTGATTTGAAAAATGCCTTTATATCCTTGTACTAACATGAGTGTGTGTAGGTAGGAACCGACCCGTAAAGACCAGAATTTAGATTGTGAACATGGTAAATGCCGTTATGATGGCATTATTAATCACTAGAAGACGAACTAATAGCTTAGACTTAATTTATTGTTCACTAAATTGAAATTCCTATTTAAATTAGGTACAGTAAACCCGTCATGGAGTATTAACTCTACTATCACCATGGCAATAAGCATCTAAACAGTAAATAACATTTCATTGAAAATTTATCACCACAACAATCGCACATTACTGAAACACGGCCTCGTTTGTGCCATTAATTACGATGTAATGAAGCAAGAAATACAGTAATGAGCTGAATTATTTTCACCGTGCTTTATTGCTGTTGCACTTTATTAGCTTGTATTAAAACAATTCAAGCCTTTCATTATTTAGCTGAATTTAATCTTTTTTTTCCTTTCAGGTGCTATAATTTTCAAAAACTGATTTAAGTCTTTGAAATAACGCTTAGCTTCAAAAAGATGCAATTTTAAGACTTTGATCATACCTCAAATTATGTATTTAAGATTCAGTCCATATAAACTGCATACTGCGATATCATGAGTCGTATTTACATAATCTTTTTGCTTTCTCAATCAAAGTAGAGTGGAAGCGAGGTTGAGAACTTATTTTTTCACAATCTTTTGCAGCCGAAAGCATAAGTTTCATTAAATAATAAATAATCCTTACTAAGTAAGGGGCAACATAATCCTTACTAATATCCTTAACATACTAATTCTTACTAAGATTATAAATGCGAAAGTGTGTTTGTTTGTTGGTTTATTGGTTTGTCCTTCAATCCCGCTGCAACAGAGCTACGGATCGACGTAATTTTTTGCATGAGTATACTTGAGGACCTGTACTTGAGTGACATAGGCTACTTTTTAATCCCCGAAAATCAAAGAGTTCCCGCGCGATTTTAAAAACTAAATCCACGTGAACGAAGCCGCGGGCATCAGCTAGTAATAAATAATTATATTCATATTGATCAAAGTTAAATCCCACCTAAGTGGAATTTCATTTAAGTGCCAATTTCGTAGTCGAGTAAGTAACGTTCAACCGGTCAATAAATTCAACGTCTGGCAGTTTTTCTATTAAAAATAGGGCAAAGTTCCTCGTTTACGTAAACGTTACGTTACGTACGTTTACTCGCCGATGGTGAAATTGGGACTAATGCTGCCTCCAAAGTAGAGGTGTGTCCTTCATACTTGCGACGTGCGTCATAAATTTGTATTAATTTGACACTGCGGCGTGCCGTACGTACGTCGTACGCGCTTACACGAGCCTTTAATTTGAAAGCATCTGTTGACGGCAGCCTAAAATATATAGCCGAGTCGGAGACTCGGAGGTGTCATGTTATGTGAAGCTGCGTTCCAATATTTAACTCAACTATACACATACTAGCACTCTCTAAATATATAGGACTAGCTTTTCCCGCGGCTTCGCTCACGTTAAGTTCGATTTTTCAAACACCTATTTTACCCCCTTAGGGGTTGAATTATTAAAAATCCTTTCTTAGCGGATGCCTACGTCATAATAGCTGCCTGGATGCCAAATTTCAGCCCGATCCGTCTAGTGGTTAGGGCTGTGCGTTGATAGATCAGTCAGTCAGTCAGTCAGTCAGTCAGTCAGTCAGTCAGTCAGTCACCTTTGCCTTTTATATATTTAGATGTAAGGGGCTGTCTAACAAAAACTGAAACCAGGGATTCTGAGTCGCTCAGCGTTGAAATTTTTCTTTTCGTGATTTTTACGACTTTTTTCATTTTCAACCTATCTTAACTTGATCTTAATTGTAAATACGTGCAGTTTGGCGCTAGGTACCTAACTTTGAGCGGTTAAGCTAACAAAACTTTTGACTTGAAAACTTTTAAAGTTGTATTATTGAACGAGCGAAGCGAGTTCTCTGAGTCAACTAGGGCGCTTGTCTATACTGGACAGAGAAGTGTGTACGTCCAAATGTCTGTCAGAGCCCTATAACTTCTGAATTACTGAACGTAATTACTTCAAATTTAAATATAATATGTAAACTGATGGCCTTCAGCCGAACATTGTATAAAAAAATATAAAAAGCTTTATTTCAGGGGGGCTCTCATAGAAGCGTGTTTGAAGTAAAATTTTGTTTGTTGCGTTACATAGACTTGCAATATATCTTTTTAAAGACGACTTTGATCAGAGTACAAATTTTTTTTTTTTTTTTTTAATTTTTCCCTTAAAATTGACGAAATGGGGGGATTTCAAAGTGGAGATTTTAATTTGAGCCATATGTCAAGAATTACTGAATATTAGAACGTGAAACTTGGTTGAAAATTCAGTTATATCCTGTACTTGAACAACAAATACTAAAATATAGATAAATGTTATAAAGAAACGAAATTATTTTATTCTAAATGGTAATAGCTTCACAATAATGCTAATAGATGGCGCTGTGTCAGTAAAACAGTTTTGTGTCAACTATTATTTTTTTAAATTGCGTCTAATGTTAAAAGTTAATTATTACAATATATAATTAAAACTTTTGGGAATTATGGGATATCGCGAGGTCTCAGTTCGGGGCGAACCACTAGTTATATTATAGTTTTGAAAAAATAATCATTCTTATTTAAAACAAATCATCCTTTGAATAAAAATATATACGTTTTTCGGCTTTTTACTAACAAAAAACCCTTGTATGATTTTGAATGTTCGTAGTCCATGTTACGACAATAGTCAGCAGCAGTGGAGCATCAAAGGGCGTAAAAAATAATGACAGTCTAAAAACACAAAACAATAATTCAAAGTATCCTGTGAAAACACACAAAGGACGAAATAATTCACAAAGCGTGCGAGTGCTGAAATCTGGGGAGTTTATTGCGCAAAAAATCGAGCGAGCGGACTGAGGCGTGCAAAAAGTATTTAATTGCTCCCAAGGAAGGGCAGATCGGGGAAAATACAGCTTGCGAATTTATAGAAGCTATTCCGATGCAAATAATGAGCTCGGGTAGGCCTACGCCTGGTAATACGGTGTAGCCCCCGAAGAATAAGTGATAAATGTCTTCGCGGTAAGAGGTTTTCAGCGCTCTGCTTGACCATTACAAAATCCGTGCTTGAATTTTAATATTATGCAGATAACAGCTTTCTGTGATTGTGCCAAATATTGTACTTTCACCTTTACCTTTGACTTTTCGGAGTTATATCATCATCAGCCCACATGCATCCACTGTTGGACGTAGGCCTCTTTCAAGTAGCGCCAACGTTGCCTATCCTCGGCATTTCGCATCCAATCTGGCGAATGAAAGGTGAATATCAGACGCAGATGGAAAGACTGATGGATGGAAAGATGAGACCTAAGTCCACTACTGGACATAGGTCTCTTGAAATTATTGCCTCAGAACACGTTCCTGTGCCGCTTGCATCCAACGGCTGCCAGAGATTCACTCGAGATCATACATCTATCTAGGTCTATCAACGTTGCTATCCTCAGCGCAGAGTAATCATTCCAGGACTTTATGCGGGACCCCAAACCACGGATAACAAAGATAGATTGAACTTTGAATACAAGAAAAAAACATTTCTTTTCTAAAACTAGTATGTTAGAAATCTGACAGAATTTACTGACCCTGCAAAATAAAGCGACCGAAAAAAAAACATAAAAGTAGTTAATTGCTCCCAAGGAGAGTAAAGAATAGCGAGAGCTCGGATAGAGAATTTTATAGGAGTTATTTCGATACAAATGATGAATTCGCTTTGGCCTAACGGTCCTAACTTCGTAAAAATAAGTAAGAAGAGTCTAACGTCGAAAAATTGATCAATTGTCAAGTCAGATCACAAATTGCATTTAGTTGCCCACAAATTGGTGTACAAAGTTACACTGACATGGCTAAATATTTTAAAACTTTTAGTCTTGAACAGAGCATATTTCCGAGTATCTCAGAATCTGCTTTCCTAACTGGTAGAGTCTTGACTTATTATAAACTAATTAATGCCCGCGACTTCGTACACGTGAAATAAGGTTCTTAATTCCCGCGGGAACTCTCTTATTTACTGGGATAAAAAGCCTATGTGTGAGCTATCTCCATTCCCAGCCAAATCGGTTCAGTCGCTGCGGCGTGATTGAGTAACACACATCGATATCGTACATCCAAACTATCGCATTTATAATATTAGATAGGATGAATATTGAATACCTACTAATTTGCCTAATAATTGGCCTACTAATAACAATTAATATTAATTAGCCTACTAATTTTGAATTACCCGACCATGGTGTGCCATCCACTGCCCTGTAGGTATGGTTTAAAGTTCCCCAAGAAATCATCCCTTCCTCGACTATTCTCGTTTATATCTATCCATCTATGTAATATGATGTACTCATGAATCAGAAAATCCAAAACTTGATTTCAATTTGTGAAACACTATAGCTCTGACCAAAAAGTTATTCTGTGATTTAATTCTAGGTCGCCGTATTGAAATTCAGTTCACAAGTCGATTTTATCACTAGCTATCACGCAGACACCGCATTCGCTGTGTAATAAGTCGGTGCATCAGTCACCAGTCGCTTAGAAACCGAGCACGTTACCAATAAAAGCAAATGGCTCGTGAAATTCCATCCGTGGTACACGGTATAGGTACCTACCTCTGTTCAGACATGCAACAAAAGGTGTACGCGTTTATTATTATTCAAATCTTTCATTATAATTCGTCATCTCGAACGATAGACGTCCACGGCTGGTCATACTGAAATAATCGCCACAGTATCCAGCGGCTGGCAGCGACTCGCCCGAGCTCGTTCGTCCACTGAGTGGGGGTTCTACTCCCGGTGCGAGGTCGCCATACCTGCACCTTGGGACCCCAATGCCCATCGGTTCTCCGAGCTATATGCCCCATTCATTGCCACTTCAGCTTTACGACTTAACACCCTGTGTCGATAACTCCCGAAACGGGTTATAATACGTAGAGGACCCGAAATTAATATAGGCTATTTTTGCCCAAAAGAGTTAAAGGCTTCTTAAGTTCTTACAGGATTTTGAAATTAATTATATTACCTACCTAATAGGTAAGTTAAAAAGATACCGGCCGAATAACGATAACCTCCTCCTTTTTGGAAGTCGTTAAAACCACCAACATTACACATGTCATGTCACTTTATTACGTGTACCTATATCAGTAGCTAGAAACTAGAAATACGATAATTTACAAAGGATAATAGCAAGTTATAGAAATCAACAACAACCATAGACTTATTATATTACATGCCAACAACATAAAAACGATACAATATTATTATTATTATATAATTTAGATTCTGCGAAACAAGTTGTTGAACGCTGCTTAACTAATTCTCGGAACAATATTATCGAAAACTGTGGAAGTGCTCGATACCAATTCTCTCAACATCGATAGACATCCACTGCTTGACACAGATTTCTTGAAAGGATTGCCGTACATATCGATCTTGTGCCACTTGTTTCCAGTAGCTACCAACGGCTTGTTTGAGATCGTACGTCTTTGAGGGAATTCTTAAAACGCTGCGCTTCCTGCTGCGGGGATTCCAGTATTCCAGTATCTTGGGACCCCTACTTCGAATGTTTCCTGGTAGGTATCATGTGCCTCGCCTATTGTTACTTCAGTTTCGCGCCTCGATAAGTATGTCGGTAACTCTGATTCCTGATTTGATCTCGTAGTGATACTTTGCTCTTATCAACGCCTACTGAGTGACCCTGAATTAAGAAAATCATTATTCACACAAACAAAAGTACTTTTTGTTTTAATTGATTCGGCTAGGTATCTACTATTACAGAATAAGGAAACAAGGTAAAGCACTTTATCAAATAACGAAGCATCTCCCACCGGGCTATATTGAATTTTAAAACTTTTATGCGATCATTTTTATATTTTTGGCGAAATGCGTATAATATTTAATAATATAAATGTAAAAATAAATAGGCTTTAAGAGGAAACGTGTAATTCAAAGACCTTCCTTAATAATTATGAGGTCAATATCGCTCAACTTAAAAGAACCTTCTTTTATTTAAAATTACATTTTTAGTTTCTTCAAGTAAACTTTTCAACTACTACTTCTACCTTCTAGCACTTTACCTCCACTTTAGCCCTTCTCTACTACTGACTTGGCAGCTCTGCCGTCCTAAAGCTAAAGTGTCGTCCACTACCAAAACGCGGGAATCCAAAAAACGGGCATGAATAAAAAAATGGCCCCATTTGATAACTAATAAACGACGTAATACGTTTAAATATTGCTATATCAAAAAAATACACCAGTAAGGAGAATGCCGATTAGATGGATCGATAGAGAATTTTTTTCTAAGTAAGATACCATTAAAAAATCGTATTCTGCCAAATATTTGTTAACGACGTTATAGCTTGAGGGCAGAGCTATAGATTCTACTGAAAAAGGGACAGTAAAAAACTATTACTCCTTTCCCATCTTTATCTTTATCTGTCACGTGTGGAAGTTCCCCCACATCTCTGGGATCATAAATTTCCTGATTCGCAATAAAAAACATGTTTTTATTTATGGACCGAATTTAAATTAGAACTTTCCGGAAAAAAATATTTTTCTTCTTCGTGCGAACGAGTGTCGACTACGTGATGCGGGAAGGTCGCTTTAATATTCCACCCATGCTCAAGAGCTTGTCTGGAATTACGAAAATTGTTTCGCGGATATAAAAATGTGTACGGCCTGTCAAAATAAAATACTACTCCTGTACTCTAATATATAGTAAAATATTATGTGAGTTGCGCTTGAAATACATAATATCTCAAATGTTACGTACCTAGATAGAGTTTTCCGAAAATTGATTTAACTAATATACCTAATATGTTTGCATTTAAATTAACCGCAACCGCAGCATTATTTAGCCACGTTGTACACAATTTATTGTGTAATATTGGAGATTGCTTCGCGTACTAAAAGAGACAGATTTATGTCAGAGCACATTTGCTCCCTATACCTATGCCACCTAAGCTTAACCAAGGTTATGGGTGTACAAGATGCTCAAATTTTGGACTATAAACATTACTTATTAATGCAAATCTAAAATATAGTGGAAATTCGCAACTACTCAACTTTGAATTTATAATTTACTTTATTCATCAGCCATAGTACTGTTTTATAGGTATTATACCTATAAAACAGTGATATGGCTGATGAATAAAATAAATATTAAGATTTCGTTAATTGATTGAGTACCTACTCAAAGCTAGAGTTAATTTACAACTTTAAAATCACATTAAATTCTTGAATTAAAAACGCTAGCAGTACGCTAAACCTCACAACTGCTTAGGAACAAAGTAAATATCAAACGAAGCGCTCACTCCGGTTATAACAAGTCCTTCAAAGCTTAAACGCTCAAAAACTTTTGTTTTGCGCAGCGTGTGTTACTTGGTTACAAGACTTCAAATAATACTTATGAATGTTTACACTCGTGAAAACAACTTGTGGTTTAACCGTTTTACCGCGTAACTTAATAATTGTGTTTGAAATGTTTGAACGCTAATAAAGTGAAGACTTATTTAACTCTTAACGTGCATTACTTAAGCTATACAGGGTGTCCCACGGCGATGCCACATGGAGGGGAAGTACCTTAAATATTGGAGATGGAACATTTTACTGAAAGAAGACTTCATTTTAATTTAAAAAACAATTTAAACTGCATTCATCGATTTTTAAATAATTGCCTGGTTGAACCGGGACTCGAACCCGCTATACGAGAAAAAAAATTAACCTGTATCTTTATCATACCGATCGAAAGGTTTCATCATAAGGATTATTTTTTGTTGAATAACATAGCATGAGAAATAAAAGGAAGACCATGAATTTTAGCCTTTGATGTAAAATTTTGTTCAGAAATCCCGCTGCAAAAGAGCTACGAATTGCAGCGGGATTGAAGGACAAACCAATAAATCAACAAACAAACACACTTTCGCATTTATAGGTAATATAAGTAAGGATTGGTAAGAATAGTAAGGATCGGGAAATGATGCGTACTTCTCAAGTGGGTACTCATTAGTAATAGTTCATGTCAGTTGTATGTCGATACGCCAATGTCAGCTTTTCATTTTTCTGAACAAAATTTTACATCAAAGGCTAAAATTCATGGTCTTCCTTTTATTTCTCATGCTATGTTATTTAACAAAAAATAATCCTTATGATGAAACCTTCCGATCGGTATGATAAAGATACAGGTTAATTTTTTTTCTCGTATAGCGGGTTCGAGTCCCGGTTCAACCAGGCAATTATTTAAAAATCTATGAATGCAGTTTAAATTGTTTTTTAAATTAAAATGAAGTCTTCTTTGAGTAAAATGTTCCATCTACAATATTTAAGGTACTTCCCCTCCATGTGGCATAGCCGTGGGACACCCTGTATAGCTTAAGTAGTGCACGTTTTTGTTAAATGCCTTTCGCGATGCAGATGTGCATGAAATAGTTAAAAATTAAAATCGCTTTAGGAATAATAATAATTATTATTAATATAGATTATAATCTATACAAATGAATAAAATTAAAATGTTTGATTCTGATTCTTAATAAGCTCATTAAAAATTATGATTGTTTGAACGACAATATCCCAGATGGAGTTTCCCCGCAAAATCTAATCAGAAATGAGGAGATCCGTAGAAGAACTAAAGTCACCAACATTCGACATAGCTCAGCGAGTCGCGAAACTAAAGTTGAAATAATTACCAACTAAGATCACAGTATGTTAGTAAGATAAGTCGAAAATAAGTTGTAAGAAACCCATCTAAGACGGCACGGTCATGCAGCACGGAAACCACAAAGTTACGTCGGTAACAGATGTCTCAACATTGCCGTCCCTGGAGCTAAAACTCGCAGCTGTCAAAGAAAGCGCTGACTAGATCTTGTAAGCGCCAATGTAAAAAATAGAAATAGAAATAGAAATATTTTTTATTCAAATAAACTTTTACAAGTACTTTTGAATCGTCAATGAATCTACCACTGGTTCGGAATTCCGTTCCTGCCGAGAAGAGCCAGCAATAAACTCGGCGGTTGCTCTTTTCAAAAAAAAAATTTTTTTTACAATAGGTAACAAAACTATGCTATGTATACAGTGTTTCCACAATAAAGTTTCAAAAATGCAAAACAATCCAATGCATGTTAAGACAGGCAGGCAAAAGCAGACCCATTCCCGTTGGTGGCACCCGTTCACGAGCATGACGCATGATCCAGCCATTGCTTCGCTCAACCATATTTGAGGGAACGTAATAACCCGCAGCACATGACACCACAACAGAAATTTTAAAGAGAGCATGAAATACTTGAGAGCCAATAAACTGAAAAAATCAGATGCAAAAAGTCAATCTGAGTGGGCAAGAGTAAAGCGGACCTAGACAACGAAAAAATTGTAACCCCTATAGAGTTTGCACTGACTTAGCTCGGACTTAAGATAACACAGGAAAACGAGACACAAATATGCTTTGACATAAATTCGTCTCGTTTCGTGTCGTCACTGAGCTCAGTGAGAGTGCAGTCTATGGATTTCAGTCTGTGTGCGTGTCATCAACTGGTTGTGTATCCTTACCATTATAGTTAAAGACACTACTCTAGGTACTATTAGGTATTCTGTGACACTACATTAACATTCCAAGAAAAGCGCTGGATCTTCCCCTGGCAAGTATCTCAAAGTGCGGCGTGACTAACGCTGTATTTTCAAGTTGTAAAGCCAATATGGAAACAATGTTGGCACGGGCGCGGCAGTGTCGTGAGCGAAACTTGCATTCGCTTAATTTAAGACACTCTAATCTTGTTTTAAGTTAAAAGAAGCTTATTTCGCAACTCAAACAAACTGAAACTAACAAGGACCATTTAATTTAATTTTCTCTTCAAGCAACTTTCTTTTATTTAGGCATAAGTAAGCGATTTCATCTGCAAGCCTAGTCCGGAGCTGCGTTTGGGTAATTTAAAAATGCACTACAAAATGTGAGCAACAAAATTTTTCGATTATTTTTCGGACAGTTATTTAATATTTTTTCATAAGGTTAAAAGCAGTAGTTACCCTAGGATACAAATAAGAAATAAATTAAGAATCAAAATATTTTGATTCTTTTTCTCTTTCTTATATTTTGTTCTTAGATTGATGTACAAAATTAGAAAAAAGACAAATATAAAACGAAATTAAAGTAATTCAGTCGAGTTTAGTATCAAATGAAAGATTTCATTATGTATATTCTGAAAATATAATAACTTAATAACTTTTAAAAGCAGAATTCGGGTTCTGAAATTTTCTCTTTGAAATTCCGTACCTCGCTGGCTATAATATTGCATGATAAAGTTACGAAGGTCTTGGTGTAAAGAATTTTCTTCTCTTGAAAAATTAATGTAATGTACAAAAAAAACAAAATTAAAATTTTCTGTAGTCGTAAAACGGTCATAGAAAATTTTCCCGAAGATAATTTTTTTGGAAAATTAGATTTTTCCTTGCTGGCCTCAATGCACCAAATTGAGCTCAAACTAAATGCAATTATGGCTCATTTTACTTTGACACTAATGCCATCGAATACGAATACGATCAATCGAATTAAATCTTATGCTAACCCTACAGTATAGCCAACCGATAAATCCTAATACTTTTTCAGGGGTCAAAACAAATTGGTTGTAATGCTTTACGGGGCAAAGAACGAAAACTTCCAAAGTAACTCGGATTAGTCATACAATATATTTAACAAAATAAATCGTCCGGTCCACCTTTGTAACAAACTTCTATAATGTGTATTCGCGCGACAGATGGCGACAATGTGCTAACTTTTGGGTGTAAATCAATCCTTTTAATGTCCGGCCACTATTGGTAAGATTCGGGTCAAGTTGGTACGTGATTTACACGGTCATAAAGAAAACTAACATCTGGCCATCGAACTATAACGTTTAGAAGCGCAATAGTCGACACAGTAATAAGCCATTATCAGTAAGTCTTTAAAGGTCCACTACGCAGTATACTACGTAGAAAATTATAATAAAAATGATGTACTGTGCTGTGAAAGGGTGACATAGTAAATCATAATATCTATCAAAACGTAGGTAATTATCAGTAGCAATATCCTTATAAATATTATAAATGCGAAAGTGTGTTTGTTTGTTGGTCTGTCGTTCAATCCCGCTGCAACAGAGCTACGGATCGACGTGATTTTTTGCATAGGTATACTTGAGGACCTAGAGAGTGACATAGGCTACTTTTTATCCCGAAAAATCAAAGAGTTCCGGTGGGATTTTAAAAACTAAATCCATGTGAACGAAGTCGCGGTATCAGCTAGTAGAAAATAAAAACATGGCACTCAAACTTTCATTGGTTGTGTTGAGCCAACGTTTGAAGCGGAACTTTAAAAACTTCTGTTCAAAGCTGTATATTTCGACGCATCTGGGTACCCTTACTTACTATATTTGTCAGCGCTATTCAGTTTCCTCGGTTAGTATAGAATTTTTGAAAAAATATCGGGTTTGTGGTGGTAATTTGAATGATTTTGGTTTTCAATGTAACTTGTGTGATTAAGTTTTTTGAAGTTACGGAGTTACGGAGGAGGGCATCCAACGTAACATGCCACTTTTAAATCAGTACCTATTTCAAAAACGGTAAAAAGCTGTTTATCGCAATTTAGGAGGCATCCTGATTTGCCTTTTTTTTTTTTTTCAAAAATTGAGTAGGTACGCGCCATTGTAGCGGTAACAAGTTTTAAAGGACTCCGCCCTATACATTAATGGGTTTCTTAATTTTCTACGGAACCCCAAAGTACCTACGAAATCACTTAGGGCAAAATGGGTCCAATTAATATTAAGATAATCTTATATTATAAACAACCACATTAATTTTTCTAAGACTGGGTATAATTTACCTTCATTTTAAGAGCTGTATTTTCATAAGGAAGTGATTACCTACAGTGGGACGCAGGAGCTAAATTGCCAAAGTTTCCTCTTTCAAAGCCGCAACTTTGCTTTGGAGTCACGAGCGCCTCAATCATTGATCTTATTCATTGTTCCTTTGTTTAAATACAATCATCATTATTTTTTTTTATTCAATGAACTACCGGCTCAGGGATTAAAGGACGGCAGGGAGGTAATTATTCAGGACCAAGGCCTCCCACCAGACAAGTGTCAAAACAAAAAAAAAAAACAAAAAAAAAAACAAAAAAGTGTACTAGTGATCACTAATTTTCCCAATACCGTGGAACGTGGCTCATGGTTGTGTGTGTGTCGTATCTGTATAAGTGTGAGCGAGAGCTCCTGACGGGCACGCACACTTACGCAATGTGCATGTAAACGACGTAACAACAAGTAAAGCGCCCGTAACTTCGTGAGATAAACGTACTATACAACTATACAAGTCCTTGACTTATGCGGTATGTCGTAATGACATCAAGTACTATTGATCTCATCTTCTAATTAAATTAATGATCTAATACCACAGACATAGCTCTGTTAACGCTTAAATAGTTAAATCAATAGTTATAAAACAAAAAATATGTAGGTACTATATTGATCTAAGTATTTACGGTAAAAGTAGTGGTAGAGGTAACAAGATAATACCTATGTAATGTATCTAATTATTATGGAACAGTAATAGTTTCCCATTGACACCCTACGTAAGGAACCCTAAAAATGAAGCATGTGGTTTAATAAAAAAATTAAAAAAGGAAGTGATAATTACCATAAAAACATATAAAATTCAAAAAAATAAGAAAATTAAGCGCAATTTCACCAACGTTTCTTAACTTGTACAGGCTGCGAAAGCTAAGTTATCACATAACTTCTCAAAATCATCTTAAAATTGAATCAACTTTTATAATTGTGGCATCGTGAGATGTATTTATTCACATTACCTTTTTATTTAAAAATAGTACGCGATTGCGAGAACTTATTTGTGACAGACAATTTTTGGCGCTCGAAGACATATCTAGAACATAAGTGATCGATGCGTAAATACCATCGCGTCTCGTATAGGTTCAAAATTTAATTATAAGGCAAGGCTATGACATATACGGGTAAGGGTTTGATGTATGGATACCATTCAAATATTGTGGGTTGTGTTATTAATTAAAGGGTTTAGGTTAGTTATGCGAATATTCAAACCTTATGAGATATCTTTAAACTATATGTAACCCAAATCGTAAATTCTACTACGAGGAAACTGATATTACTGTCTATTTCGCTTGAAGGAATTAAATAACCTACTAAGAAATTAGACACGGCACTCCTAGAATTGTCAAACGATACCTATATTTTTTTAGAGACAAAACAAAAGTAACTTAAGTAAAATCTACTTGTAAGTTTATAAGCAAAACCAAATCTTATTAATATTTTTGAAAATCATGCCAAGAGGATATTCAAATTACCTAAATTCATCGATGCGTAACGCGATGCGCGGACTAAAATATGTAAAGATGCAAAAATCCGGCGCAAACGCCACCATAATTAACGCTAAACTATTTATCGGAAATAAATTACGACAATAACAGCAATAAGCTGATATTTTACCATTAACAAAGTATCAGCGTATTTCATTCCGCACCAAACAATTGCGCTGCATAGTTGCAATCGCTGCAGTTCGCAATTATTTATTGTTTACCCTCTTGTTACAGAATTCCGTATTCAGTATTTATTGTTTGGTATTTTGTACTCTTGAAAAAGCCTTGTTTAAATATTTTCAAACCAACAGAAACTAAATCCACACCGAAATCCTTTTAATTTTATTTGATGACTTGCGTGTTTTTCCGCTTTATCGGTTCCTTCTGTTTTATTTAGGCCACGAAGAAACAGTGATGACATTAATGACATAAGCTAAGTTTTCGTTCAGAAAAAAAGGGTTCCCGTAGAATTTTTAAGAACCTAACTCCTTTACACTTGAAAAATACTCATTAATTATTATTGAAGAATCGCAAACTGGTAAATCACAGAAATAGCTAACTAAACGTACCTTATGAAAATCAGATATAATAATCTTACAATATACATAGAAATATAGTCTCATAAGCATTGATCTTGATAATTAATAATACGCTACAATAATACACATAAGAAAGCAAAAACAAAACAAGGAATTATCACCAAATGTACCTACTTTAGTATAGCAATCATGGCTCATAATCAATCATCGGCAGGTGCTCCATGAAATGTGCTATTGGTTTACCCTATAATGAGTTCATGCAGGAAATTATTCCCCTTGCTTTGGAATTCAATTAACCAGACGTAAAACGTACCTACATGAGTGTGAGCGTGTTACTTTGAGAGCGGTCAGCCAGGCAAAATATTATATTATACATAGAGGATTATGTTTTCTAAGAATATTATCTCGATTTCAAAGAAAATAAAAAATCCAATCAATTAGGTACATTGGTCAGAAAAAGGACCTGTCCTATTTATCGATGTTGCCATGCTACTCATTAAAATAGTTATAATTTAGAATTTATATTACCCAAAATGCACATTCAATAGAAATAGTATCTATAAATACTATTTTTCATAATTTATTGATTCTACAAATCAATTCAGGATCTAGTTTGTATCGTTATTTTTATAAAATCATGAAACGTACCTTTTTTTAAAATCATTTATTTCCTAAGACTCGAGTCTTAGGAAATAAATGATTTTAAAAACATGATCATGTACATCACTCAAATTCAATTATATATATTACAGCGAGATTACAAAATTTTAAAAATTTCTTTGTTTATAACATTTAGTATTTATTTTACTTATTTAAACATTTTTTTACTTGTCACTCTCTTATGCACAAGACAAAAGACTTTTCTGGCACCCATTTGACTAAATTACAAGTATTATATTGTATGGACTATTCTTCCCATTTTGATTAATAATATGCTCCGTATATAAGGGTAAGGCCGTAGATTTTGCCACTTTTTGTAAAAAGAAAATGTCCCTTAACTTGACATGCGTATTAAAAATCGAAGTACTGCGTAAATTGTTATGCAAGTATCCTAATTAGGTTAGGTAGTTCTTAAACTCCTATAGTGCATTCTTAAATTGAATGTATGTCGTATATTTAAAAAAATACAATGACTTAAAACTGACCTTACCCCGAAATTTTGCCCAAAATAAGCTGTCTTTTTGATCCAGTCAAATATTTGGCTCGTTATAACTACATTATTTCTATTTAAAGTCCTAAATTACTATGAATATCTGAAATGTGAATAGATTAAGCAATTGCATCCTGGGTTCCATGTATTTAAATATGCGTTTTTAAATGTTTTATCGCAATTCAAAATGTTGTCTCCTTATTTTCACTTATTACGTTACTATTTTGTATGTTACCAAAATTGGGCATCTAAATATTCAATAACTTTAGGGTAGTATTTTATAATGGCTTTGGCCACACTAAAGATTCCGGCAACGAAATAAAAAAAAAGAAACCGCCATTTTCTAGCCTGTGGAATTTTATCAAAGGTGTGGGCGTGTGTTTCGTCAGGAGCTTTTTTTTGTGAATTTTGGTGATTTTAAAGGTAAATAACAGTTTTTATTGCACACATGTATGTGTTATACTTAGCTAAAGTGATTTATAAAAACATGATAATGTGTATTTGACTAAAATCGTCTCGCATTTAGTAATTATTCCTGTTTAAAACCTCAAAAATTACGCTTCGACGTTACTTTTATGTGACTTCTATGTTACTGGTAACGTTGATTGTTATTTAGTAACGTTGAAGTGTTGTAAAGGTTAATGTACACATTCTGCCAGGAGCGGATTTTTCAAATAGTTCTTTTAAATAAAGAATGAGTTTAAAAGAAGATGAGTTAATTGAAACTCATCTTCGTAATAATCAGAATAATGTACCTTTATTTGATAACAGCCAGAGAGTTTTGGTTACTAAATTCCATTGATGATAGTTTAAAAAAATATATTTTTCCTATTACTGAATTCTCTCTCTTGTCTCTGAATGATTCTGATTATAAAAAATGCTATACTTACAAGTTTATTACAAAAATCTCCTCCTTTTTTGAAGTCGGTTAAAATAAGTACGTTATGTAATCAGCCTTACAAACACTGTGTTACTTTCACGTTACTTCTACGTTACCTTAACATAGAAGTGTCTATGTTACTCTATGTTACAAAGTGGCAAAATCTACGGCCTTACCCATAAGCGATTGTCGACAACGACAACAATTTATTGTAACACATCGACGCAAGCTTGATTCGATTTGCGATACGAAGTTCGTATCGTAAAGACGAATGCCATTGCATAATAAATATTCTATTTATACAAATTAATACTTAGTCAAATTATGTAGGCGACACTCGTGCCCATCTAATTGAAAACATTATATTTTCACCGAAACAACTAAAAAAATATTAGGTACAAAAACTAATTTAACCCATTTTAAGGGGGGGGTTAGGTATTAAAATTTATTTTTTTCGATTTTTTTTTTATTTTTCTAATTGAATGCATAATATCTCAAGAAGATTGTGTTAAAATTTCAAGTCGATCGGGGCAAAATTGACGAAGTTATGAGTATTTCAGCGTCCGTTGCCAGCCTGAGGTTTTACAGCCCCACCCGCCCCAAACGTAACGCCCGGTCTGTTCAGGTAAAGTCAAGTATATTCGAGGCATGATCTATGCATCAGTTAAACGCTGTATGCTGTGCTGAGCAGTAACAAGTGACGGACCTGGCATCGACGACTCTGTGTGAGTATAAAAAAATTGTCGAATTTTATCTTGAATACTTCAGTACGCGAACTTTAAAGCGTTTTTCTGAGACTTGTCATTTTTGAAGTCCGTGTCCACCATAACTAAAAATCTAGTGGACCAATCATTTTGAAATTTTGCACAGTGTTTCTTCACATAATTCCCCAGGTATTGTCGAGAGCTTTTTTTTTTTTTCAATAATTATCAATTTTTTTACAACAGCTAATTAGCCGTTTTTTTTAGCGAAAATCTGGTTTTTGGCTTCCAAGTGCTACGAAAAATCGAAAAATCGAAAAAAAAAATCCTCTCGTGAATACCTCAACAAACATCTCCTTTAACGAATGCATTTTGATTTTTTTGTTTCAGATGATTTGGTTGCGAGTTATGATGGACACCGCAAAACAACTTTTTCTCGAGGCGCCTCCGGAAATTCACTGTCACTCGCTCAATTTTTAATATTTTGCAATGAAAATTTAGGAGAATATTGTTCTATTGTTACATTATCATGTATGGATCGACTGAATAAACTAACACCATCTGTATTGCCAAAAAAATATCTTGAAAACATGCCTTTTTTTTAGCGAATTAACCTTACCCCCCCCCCTTAAGGAAATTTGACAGGAACTGAAATAATTGTGACCATTAATTCAGGCAGCAGAAAGATAAAAATACGGGCAAGTACAAATTCACCAAAGTACCAGAGACCCTGCTTCGGTCAATCCATAAAGATTTTTTCTCTTATTATATTTTTCGACGAATGAAATGTAATAGTATTCTGAAATAAGATAATTTTAAATGATAAAATTCCCAAAGAACTGCCTAAGAATGTCCGCAGGGCCATAAGATGTAATTGTATTACTTTTATCCGAACAACTGCAGATAGCGTAAAGGTGGGTTTACATCAAATGAATACTTACATGCCGTCCACTTTAACAAGTTCTATACAAAAGTTGTAATATTGTAAAACTTTGTAATGGAATAGTAAGAACCAGTTCGAACCAGATTAACTTGACTACTCAAAAACACTTTATAATTTAATAAAAAATATTTGAACTATTTTATCAAAAAACTTTTCTATCCTATTAATAAGTCAAGAGAAAGAAAACTGATGTTTAATCTAATTAAGTAAATGCTAAACTCTTATAGCATTAATTGTTAAACCGTCATTCTAATAGTTTACCTACCTTTAAAAGTTTAAGCTTATCGTATTAAGCATGCATTCTCTTCGGCTTGTAACTGGGAAATATTTTATATTGTTACTAGCTGTCGCCCGTAATTTCGTTCGCGTGGATTGAGGTTTCTTAATTCCCGCGGGAACTCTCTTATTTTCCGGGATAAAAGTAATCTATGTGTTATTCCAGACTATAATCTATCTATGTGCCATATTTCAGCCAAATCGGTTCAGTCATTGCGGCGTAATTGAGTAACAAACATCCATCCATATATCCAAACTTTTGCCTTTATAATATTAGTGTAATTTTAATGTAACAATATTATGGTTACTGTAACAAACAGAAAACAATAATGTTTTTCACTCGTTAAATCTACACAAGTCTAACCCCAGCATAAAGGAGCAATAGCGGGTGAACTTCTGCAACTATGAAAATTGTAGCCAGAATCGAGTTAAACTCTCATCGTTTACTTGGAAATACAGTCGCGTCCGCCTTAACTAACATTTATTACTTTTATTGCGTTTATTTCGATGGTTTCTGGAATCCGGTCTTGCGAAAAGTAGTTAGAAAAATTACTAAGGAATCTATTGAATCCTGTGCTAATATTATAAATGCCAAAGTGTGTTTACTTGTTGTTTTTTTTTGGTTTGTCCTTCAATCCATATGGTTATAGTTGAGGACCAACAAGAGAAAAACAAAGGATTGTCCGGATTTTCTTGGAGTTCATAACAAAAAGGAAACTTGCTAAAACCATAAATAATTCACTTTAGTGGTGTTCTAGATTCGATGATCTATCTAAGAAACTTCATTGTGGGAACACTGTATTCATAGTTTTGTTACCTATTGTGAATTTTTTTTTTTTTTAAAAGAGCGTACCTACTTTACGTTTATTGCTGGCTCTGGCAGGAAGGGCATTCAGAAGCAGTGGTAGATTCATCGACGATTCAAAAGTACTTGTAAAAGTTTATTTGAATAAAAAATATTTCTATTCTATTCTATTCTATCCTATCCTATTCTATTCTTTGTGAAGCGCACCCCACTGGGTTCGTACCCAGTGTCCATTCGTATGCACATACGAACATAATTCGAAATTATTCAAATCCATAATGCTATCGCTAAAAGACACGGACAATTGACCGTTATGGCGCTTTGTAGCTCCGATCCGCCGATAAGCCTAAATTCATAGGCATTTTCCATCACACTCGTAAATAATTCAATAGCTACGGGCTATGATGGATAGATATTGCGGAAGTCCATCTATCACCAGACAATGCAAATCGTAAACAAAATATTTATATTTGGTTAGACTTTGCATTTTTTTTTTATTATTTTAGATTTGGTAAATCTATAAAAAATTAACATTAAGGTCCACTTGCACCAACCCCCTAAATATATTTAAGTAAAATTTTCTATACGCGTCCTTTTCTTGTTCACTCTGAACTAAACTTGCCAAACTGTGACAGCATTACAAAATTTAACTAAATCCTTTTTTCAGCGTGATCTAAACTACTGTTCACATTATATCAACAAAAAAACAATAGTTATATTTCGCATTCCTTACTATAATAATATTATTATGCTTATTATGATTTAGTTTCAAGACATAAGGTCCACTGCTGTACCAAAGTTTCTTGCAATGATCACCACAGAACATGATCTTCTGCCGCTTGGGTAAAGCGGCTCTCATTGATTCGCTTGAAAATCGTTCGCCTTGGTGGTACACGATACTAGGTAGGTATTTCAAATACCCAGTAAGATGCAGTAAGAGCAATGACCAACACAGAACATGATCTTCTGCCGCTTGTGTAAAGCGGGTCCCTTTGATTCACTTGAAAATCGTCCTCCTTCGTGCTATACGATATGATCCTCCTTGACGTGTCCGTCAACGGCGGTCCTGGCTAGAACCGATTATGAGAGCGAATATGGCTAGCAAAACCAAATTTGGTTTGAAAGATCCGGTCGCACGGGGCACAGTGTAACTGGCCCAATGCATTATAACTAAGTATTTCATATACTCAGGAGATTATAGATCTCCTAATTAATTATACTTATGTTGTTTTGTTACGTTAAAAATATTGCTGTACAAAAATGAATAGTAAACTACTAGAGTAGACATATTTAACAATATACTACTAACAAATATGTTAAGAATTGGAATAAGTTAGGATACTAACAGATATCTATAACCTCAAGGCAATGTAGGTACATGTTTATTCCACCCCAGTTTGTCAGGACAGGAGATCTAATGGGCTAATATTTTGTATTACAACACGTCCTGACCATATTTCCTCCACTTTCTTCGCCTAAAATAATGTCCCGCATTAGCCTCTGTTACAGTGATTAAATAGCTCCGTAGTGTGTGGGGATGTAATAATGTGTGAAACTCCACTCACACTCGGAGGCGCAGATTTTCCATCGATTAACAAGGAGCAGCAGAAGGGTGGGGGCTAAGGGGATACGAGACGTCTATGTTCAACAGTGGACGTCAATCAGTTGGTAAAGCCTCAATAGCCCAACGGTCATACATAGGTGCGGACTGAAAACTGAAAGGTCGCAAGTTCGATCCCCGCCCGTTGAAATATTGCCGTATCCTGAAGCTTTCCGTTTATTTGGAGGGGAGAGAAGAATATTGTTCAACTTGTCTAAAAATTCTTTAAAAAAAAAAAGAAAAAACAGATTTATGTCGGAGCATATTTATGTCTCGTTTTAACCTCTATCTTCAGTCTGAGCTGAGTTAGAGCACGCTCTGTAGACCTCAGCATTTGTGTTCCAGCAAGATAGCGTGTAGAAACCGATTAGGGTTGGGTGGGTTTAATTTACGCTACCACACCCCTTCTAAGTTAGCCCGCTACCATCTTAAATAGTATCGTCACTTAACATGTGAGTGAGATTACAGTCATCACAGTCAAGGGCTATCTTGATTCTTGTCATCAAATAAAAAAGTTGCATGGAACCGCTTAATACCTACAGGTGATATTTTCAAGCAGTGAACAGATTTTCGTAGACTCTGAGTGTCATATGGCATCTTCACACAGAGCGAGTGAGCATATTAATATTGTCGACGTCACAAGGGATCTCGAGTTCGGAGCAAATCAAAGTGTATCGTACCTACTTCATTGATATTAATATCGATAGAACAATGTTCTATATTTATTTTATTTTCATTTTTATTCCTTATGTACATATAAACAGTCAAAAGAAATATTACTAGAAGACGTAGACAAAGATGAAGCTTATTTTACATTCTTTGTGCCGATTTTTTTTTTTGAAAAATATTACAAAAAAAAGAATCCTTTTCCCGAGGTAAAAGGTCCAATGATAAAATAAAATCACGTCGCGTCGATACATTGCTTCGTTGCTAAGTGATTGAAGGACAAATCAACAGATACACACACTTTCGCATTACAATGGTATTAGGATTTTACGGGAAAAAATTGCCTGAAAACACATGTAAATAAAAAAGTACCATTTCTAATAGTGAGGGCGCGAAAATGAGCAGAGCTCAGTGCTGACGAGCAAGAAATAAAACCGATCTTTTTTACCGCAGATTTCGGGTGTGTTATTGCGACCCCCGACTCGAAATCTTCTATCAGCAGTACGTAATAATTTTTCGCCCCTTATAAATCAGTGTTTCTGATATGAGCTATTTATAACGGCCGGGATAATATACAGTCCCCGGGGCGATAATACACGCCCAGTAACTTGCTGAGAGAATTCCGTGTCTGTGTTCTTTGATCCCTCTACGTATCGAAACATCGCGAACTTATAACCAGAGAGCTGGCGGACGAATTTTGAAATTATCACGCGCAAATCTGTCCGTGTTCGTACTTCTTCAACGAACACTGAATCATAATGGCCGCTACGGTTTTTATAATGAAGACTCCTCGGGAAAAACAATGAATGTCACTTTTTTCGTGAAACTGAGCCTTTAATGCTATCTGTTACTAAAATACAGAACTAAACTATATTTTTTGATAAAGTCAAAGAACATGTTTAAATAGTAATATGTTATTTAAATATTTATACAAAATGAGCATAAAATGAAAGAAATATAGACTTTGAAACTATAAAAAGTTTTTTTTCTCTTTTTAATCATCTTTTGACATTCATTGTTTTTCCCGAGGAGTCTTCATATAGATTGTATTGCCGAGGACCGTAAAGACTGGAAAGCTAAAATTAGCCACGCTACGAAGGCAATTTCATATGGACTCGACCTTCAGCAATCAAATGTGCGATCAAAAAAAAAGTTACGAACAGTTATGATTTAATCACGTAGAGAAATTAGTGTCGTATCTACTGCTATTCAATTTCTAAAAAAATAAAGTTATAATTGGGCAAAAAGTTACATAGTAAAATAAATACTAAATGTGCTCTTTTCCTTCATCGGACTACATACTTAAACTTAAAAAACGACATCATTTTCTTAGTTTTAAAAAGCTTACGTTAAACCTTAAATATGATGCATCAACTGCCACGTTTTTGACAACTAACTTTTATTTTTTATAGCTTTTACTTTTGTAATGTTGGCGCTGAAAAAATAATTTTATTCTTTTTAACTTAAAATTAGGTTTTTTAACTTCAGTAATCGGACGGCAGCATAAGTGTCTCCATTGGCTCCATTGGTTTTCCCAACGCACGCAACCATGACTCGTGTTTATGTTCTTATATGATAACGATCCACCGGCTCCTTCGCTATATCAAAAGTCCGTGTGTGTTCTTTTTCGAATCGAATGATCGTGAATTTACCGGTATTGGAATAGTGACTCTCTCTCGAATATAAGCTTTAGATGTAATCGTCCGTAATGTATGAGAGCGACGGCTCAGTGATTTACTCTTTATTAAGATCCAAATGGAAAGATAGGTTTTAGCTCATTTCAGGGATTTTCTCATTTTTGTTTCTTAATGGTCTCCGGTGAAAATAGAATTTTAGTTATATCGATTGTAGATCGTAAGTATTGATCTTTAATTTCACTAATTAAATTATATCTATGGATTTTACCGAATACATAGTCGTATGTATTCGACAAAATCCTTGAATACAATTTAAGTAAAAAGTCTAAAGAGCACAATTTTTATTCTCTTGAATCCTCGCCGGAATCATCGATGTTATGAGTTATAAACACACAATTATGATTGCTTTGTCATAATTGTGTGCTTATAAGAGAGACTTATTTTACTGCGTTAAATGTATGTAATGACGTTAGACGCTAAGCGCTAATCCATTTGAGCGCAGCCGTTAACACTAATATTAATGCAGATGAAGCAGTAGCATTAAAAAAACCTATAACGCTGATATATAAGCATAGTTGGCTGTAAATAACTACCCATGGTGCCTTCTGTGACGTTTCCGCATCGCGTCCCGGCTGCCGACTGCCGGCCCCAAAGGAATACGATTTATGTCAACAGAACAACTTGTTTCTGCCTGTGAATAAAGATTGCTTCGGAATGTTGAAAATTGTGAATATATTGTACGACGCGAACGGTGAATCGCGCGGAATACGACTGGGTCATTGTGAGAATATACGTGAATACTATCATGTTTTAGAAAAGGTGTTTCGTGTTATTTTGTTTTAGGTATATCACTGACATTTTTTTTCCCCCTTACGACTCTTTGTCGACTGCAAGTGCTTTAGTAAAATACTGTATTGTGTCAGGTTTTCAGATTTCCGTAAACATGTGTAGTTTCAACGGTAATAATACCTGTTTAAGCTTCAAACTTACTTAAAATTTGTCAAATTACAAACAAATATTATATTCATTTCTAGAAGCTGCTGTCTACAAAATTTCTATGATTAGCTAATATTCCAATAAGAAAAACTTCTTTGATATGGAGCGTCCTGGATATAAAACTCAGCCCAGGCGAGTTCCCTACTCTACTATAAAATATACTTATCCAACTAAAATAATTTACGCTGACGACCTCCCTGGCGCAGTGGTGAGCGCTGTGTCTTATAACTGGGAGATCTCGGATTCGATTCCCGGTGGTGGCGATTTAGGAATTTATAATTTCTGAATTGTCTGTGTTCTGTCTGGGAGACTTTGGCCGTGGCTAGTTACAAGTTACCGTCAAAGGCGTGCTGCCAAGGGATTTAGCGTTCCGGCACGATAGCGTGTAGAAACAGATTAGGGATATGGATTAAATTTACATTGCCATACCCCTTCCAAGTTAGCCTGTTACCATCTTAGACTGCATCGCCACATAACATCATGTGAGATCGCAGTCAAGAACTATCTTGTCATTGAATAAAAAAAAACAGTAAGTTGATGATCTCAGCTTTCATCTGAGGGCGTAGCTCAGAGGCGCTAAGGAGGCTATGAAAAGAAAAATTCAGGCATTGTGAAAGAGATAATTACTGATAGTTGACAAAGAAGAAGATATTAAAATAATATTACGATGGTTAAAAGGTGCCAATCTAAAGGTATCACGAAAATAATAAAGCACATTTTAAATGAAACTTAAAGATCACGCGAGTATTTCAAAAAGAAACACTGTAAAAGAGATAATAACCGAGGCAATTTAAATGCATTCGCCTTCGCCTTGGTAGGAAATTGTCGGTGTTAAACCGTACCCGAGTTGGCCCTACATCGTCTTTGATACCCACAGAGTTGTCATATTACTAGAGGCTGAAATACCGCAAAATGATCATACTCGACTAGTGTATAACGCGGTGGTAATTTTTTTTAAATATACCTATAGGCTGACACATGACTGCGTTATATCTGATTCCTATTCACTCTTGATTTCTAAGTAGGTACCCAGGCCATAGCTATTTGGGAAAACGGATACTGAAATTTGCATTTTCCGAAATGTTTCTTGTAGAATACCAATAGAATCGGAAGCACTTTACAACGAAAATCCAAACACTGAAATCTGGAGTTGACCAGCGCGTAGACTATTCTGTAAATATCTGTAGTACCTACTTTATGCAAGATCGAACTTGAGCATTGTGCAAGTTACAAAGCTGTTCCGGTGTAAGGTTAGTTTAATTAAAGCAATTGACGTAATATTATTTATCATAAAATTATTATGAAATTTTAGAGTAATATACAACTAAATGGGATAAATATAATGCTATATTATTTATTTGTTCCAAGCTAAAGTATTTCAGCGAACATTGCTTAGTGCTGTATGAAGTTTGCTTCTCTAGAAATTCCACTCTCTACTAACCCTGGATATATTTTCAACATTTTACAAAGAAGATTCCACGAAAATTGGAGGAGCTCAGCCAAATTTTCACGATAATGATGGCCCATAAACATCGGGTTTCACCACTTAAATAACACGCACATAAACTATCGCAGTGACAGCTAGTAGTGATTGTGCAGTGTTTATGCACTTTTATCATAGTTGAATTGAATGTAAAATGTACTAGTAAAATGTGAAAATGCGAGATAATGCTTGAAGATTGTAACCAACAAGTTATGTATAGACTTGAAACTTACTTATGGTCTGGTGAGAGGCTTTAGCTGTAGCTAGTTACCACCCTACCGTCAAGACGTGCCGCCAAGCGATTTAGCGTTCCGGCACGATGGCGTGAAGAAACCGATTAGGGGTATGAGTACACTTTCATCCCGTTCCAAGTTAGCGCGCTGCCATCTTAGACTGCATCGTCATTTACCATGAAATAAGATTGCAGTCAAGGACTTCCTTGTCATCGAATAAAAAAACCTTCTCGTTGGTTTTAATCTTCGATTAGTTAGTCGTTCATGATGTTCAGTACCTAAATTTTTCAAGCCTAAAGGTAGGTACGCTCTATCACTACATTTCAATGTTAAGATAACCAAGAGCTAGGTTTCGTTGGTTCCTTGCAAAAGATGATTTTAAGCTTTGCTCCGTTTACATAAAGAACACGAAAAATATAATTCATGAGCATTAGCATTCCAGAAGAGGCATAGTGGTGGCACACAAACCGCGAAATTCTACTCTCGCTATTTGTCCCAGGCAAAAATAATGCCGTATACAGACTTGTAACACGCTCCTATTCCAAGAGATTGATTTAAATCAGAGTGCAGTATTATCGTACTTCCTATCCTACTAATAAGTAGTTATATAAATTCAAGATAGACAGATAATAAAAAATCACTGATGCCGTTGTTTTTGCACGTCTAGTTCACGGCTCACAAAAATGTAGAGTGCGTCAAACTAAAAAAAGAGGCCCACAATAAACTTAGCTGAATATTCCTCTTATCGCCTTATCTCATATAGCCATATTATAATCCTGGTATCACTTAGACTACTAAGGCCCGATTTCATCAACGTAAAATAAGTCTTTAAATCCGAGCTTAAGTTTTAAAAAGTTTGGTTTTTAATGTCTACTTATGTCTATCAAACTTACGCTCGGATAACACTTACTCTACGTTAGTTAAATCGGCTTTAATTGATATTATATGCGATGCCTAGCTTAGATATTAAAACACAACTCATTCCTGTGGCTTTTTCTTACTAATAAGATTTTTCAATTTTGCCTTTTATAGAAACATACGACTAGTAATATGTAATATATACATACGAGGCGAGATAATGGTGAAAACTATTCACGATAATTTAAAACTAAAGTCACGGAGGGTTCCAAATGCATACAATGCATGGTCTAAGTCACCACAAAAAACAGCAAACTCAACCGGTTGGAGTGTGGTGTTCCAAATATGTTCTTACCATTATATTTCCGACATCAAAAGGTCCTCTGAGTATTCAAATCATACGGAATGGAACACTCCACTTCAAAACTTCGTATGCTTTAACACGAGCATAAATATTAATATCGTAATTCCGACAAGATTACAACAATTTACACTTTGGAGTGCGATCATTTGTATAAAATATGATAAATCTTCCGAACTTTATAATGAGTACTGTATGTTTTATGAAAGCAAAATTAGGGAAAGTTTCATAAATGTTACATACATTAGGGGAAATTTCTTTGTAGGTATATTTTTCTTTTTTAATGAAAATACTGAATTTTCGTGGACATCGTTATCAAGTTGCTGCCTACGAGGTTTTAAACCAACATTAACACGAAATAATTCGATAATAACCAAACAAGAATTGTACATAGGTACAATATGTTGTGGAGACCTATAGTAAGCATCAAATACCTATCAGGAGGCCTCACTCTGCCATAGCAAACAAAAAGAATATAAGAACGATTGAGTAGTGTGTGTGTGTGTGTGTGTGTGTGTGTGTGCGTGTGTGTGTGAGTGTGTGTGAGCATGTATTGAACATGTATACGGAATTAGACGGCAATCTGACGACTTTTACGTGCTCTCCGAGACACGGGGTTATACCACCAACTTCCCAATTCTGAGGTGCTCACTTAATTTTTTTTTGAACTGAGGTACTTACGCAGAATCACATGATCGGATGCCGAAATCTAAGTATTGATTTCCTTATCTCATACATGAAGAAAATACGAACAAAGATCAACTTGCCCGAGGCGTTCTGGCTTTATACATTTCGTTAGTGGTCATCCGAGATACCTCGGTTACACGAACGATAAATTTTCCGAGGGAGTACTGAAGTAAAACATAAATAGAGGAGATTCCTATTTCTAGACATAAAGTTTCTGTTATAATATTCTGTGAAAAGTGAAAAAAGAGCCTATGCCCATCTCTGGTATCCAAGCTATCTTTGTCCCAAATGATAAGTTTAGTTTAAAGGTTAGTTCGTGAAATAAGAGACAGTTACATCTTATTTTGAAATCCTAGATAGACACACCCTCATTTGTTTAAACCTTATTGCACGCGGATATAGTCGTAAGCACTTGCTAGTACAATATACAAGTTAATGTTCGTAAATGCCACTAAACGTTACAAAATATAAAGCAAAATGTTATTAGTTTGATAAATTCTGTAATCAAAGTTTCCCGAGCGAAGCTTTATGGCAGGGATGTGGTGCGCTCAATGAAGTAATAACAGCAAGAAGTAAGCCATCTTCCGAGATGAATGTTATATAAATGTTATCGTCAATCCATATAATCTGGTATTTTATAGAATGTCTAGACATTGTATCGAATATCTAAAACATTCAGATTATGTATAAATTATTATTATATATTTTATACTTTACCTAGACATTCTATATGACACCAAAAGTATAACCGTTAAAGTATTGAATACTAGGTAATGTGGGAGTTGTTTACAAATCAAATGGGTTACGCCGTTGGTTATATACTCAAAGGTTACGCCAGGAGGCTCACTCCTTTGCCCCTTCATTCAGCTTCACCTACTCAACCTTTGTCTAGCTACGGAGGACGCCGGCTCGCTTCGCTCACCACCTCATTGTTTGGGACAGAATTAGTGTGTTTGCATTTCGTTTTTATGTAATATCCGGTCTATTTGAAACCTATGAATTTTATACTATGCAGTTATAAGTCTTTGAGGATCTTATTTGAACGAATTTGACTGTAGATTTAATTTTGAGTAAAAAAAATATGTTTTATTTATTCACATTTTATAGTTTATCTAACCTCCACATTCTATACAATAATTATCTAGGTATTACATACAATACCTAAGAAAGGTATGTAATGTTAAACGGTAGATTACATATTTTATAATTGCCTAAACAAACCCGGCTATACATGGAACGACTAGGTATTATATACAATGTCTGGATTTCAAGCATTGCCGGTAACACTTTAGTTTCATCCTTGCGTAGAAGAAAATGTAACCAAGGACAAAAGAAAATAGGTAAATTTTGTTAATACAAACAAAACTTATGCTTAATAATAAATTATTGTGCAACTTTTAGGACATTATGTAATTCAAATTTCAGCCATTCCAATCAATGTGGCGTGAAGGAGTAACAAACACACACACACACACACACATACAAACTTTCGCCTTTATTATATTAGTGTGATGTGATAGTGTGATTTCCTACTATGGTCCCATCAACAGGTTAAGAACCACTGCTCTATAGTAACTGATTACTGAACTAAATGCTGAACTAGCGAAAGCTACATGTTACTTTACTGGCGAACAATTTATAATATCTATGAATTGATGTACCTATGCGGTATATTCATCACACAATTTTTTATTATAAAGTTGATACACAGTTAAGCCAAGCGGAATATCCTTTATAAAGCCCTACCTTGGTGTTTGGACGAAGTTTTATGAAGTGAGATGAGTCGCGCGCGATGAAGTATTACTGGCGATAAGTTACTCGTCTGCGCTGAGATTACTTCGAGATTACATTCTAGTGGAGTTCTCTGTGGTATAATAAACAACTTAGTGCCTAGTTAATTTTGCTTTAATTACTCGTACTGTAGGTACCTATTAATATGCGGGTACTTTGAGTATTGTTTTGAGACATAGAATTTTAATGATGACAAAGGTGGGTGTAATTAATTTTAAAAGTGAGAAATATCCTGAAATACCAAGCTGATTAATGTGGGACTAAAGTCTGCGGTCTGACGTGTGAAATCTTGACAAGATAAAAGTATCGAGTAATTGGGAAAGTACCGTAAGTAAGCGGACTATAGTCCTCTTTTTCTAATGTATAACGTTATCTCTCTCGATGAAGTGGTACAGCTTTCGGGAGTTGTCCTAGGACTCCTAGGTACCGATCCTTTTTTCGAATCGAAACTTGACAGCAAACTTGATCGTACTATGTAGCCTCCCTACAGATTCCCCATCAATTGGAAACGAAAGGCCGAGAATAACCTGAAAGAGTCCTATGTCCAACAGTGGATGCCTTTTAGCTGATGGCGATAGAATAAATCAAATCAAATCAAATCAAAATTTATTTATTTCATGTAGGCCAACTTGCCGCTCCTATGAAACGTCACAAATCTACCACCAGTTCGGAATGCAGATTCTGCTGAGAAGAGCCGGCAAGAAACTCAGCAGTTGCTCTTTTCAAAAAAAAATTTTTTTTTTTTTACAATTGTTAAAAAAACTAGGCTATGCACATAATGTTTCCACACAGAATAATTGAAAATTACGTAACTATCATTAGATACAGAGTTGTACCCAGTTGCATGTATCTAATAGGTACGCTATAGGCCGTAGTATTTTGAAACATGTAAACAAGAACAACAAGAAACAGATGTGGTGTAACAAGTTGTCAACAGTAACTAAACTCTTCTCAGATAAATATGAGACCCGCTTCTAAAATGTCAACGCTGCAGGGTTAGCATAACATTTAATTCGATTGATCGTATTCGTATTCGATGACATAAGCGTCAAAGTAAAATGGACCATAACAGCATTGAATTACAGCTCAATTTCGTGCACGCATTCTCATACGTTTACGTATACGGATACCCTCAAAATTAAAATCTGTTGCTCTGAATTTGCGACTTTAAATCAACATGTTAAGGTTCATTTTACTTTGACGCTAATGTCATCGAATACGAACACGATCAATCGAATTAAATCTTATACGAATCCTACTTACTGATGTCAACGCCTCGGTCGGAAAAGGGATCACCGCAACTTGAACGGGAGACATCATTTCTAACTTCCCGTGGTCAAATGTTTGTTGAAAGTTTGTCAAACCCTAATCATGCTTGATAGGCATAGAGTTGCCTCTTCGCACTAGACGTATGAATGCTCGAGAATATTTTTTTCACCTCACTAGCTCAAAAAGGGCGCCTTTGCTATCTGAAACCATTGAGGAAAAGTCGTTTTTGCTCACTGGTTTTAGACAGCAAAGGCGCTAGTGACGTGAAAAGTTGAATGTATCACACGACAGCAAAGTTTTTGATTCTTGTGCCTTTGAATCCCTCACCTCAGGATTCTACCTAAGAGTCCTTCGCCCGCTCGGGGTTCAAACTAGGCACTCGCAACAAAAATAAACTGCTATCTTGTTGAACAAATAACTATTTTTGACACATTTTGAAATCCCACCGCCACGATGCACAAGGATTATATACCTTCTCGTTGTTGCAATGTATGTAAATGCCTAAAAACCCTGAATCAGAATCCATACTAATCCCTGATTCTAAAATCTGGAACCATAACACTCGTGACAACACTAACAGAAAAATTCTGTGATTCGCGCACATATATTAATAATTTTTTTATTTTATTTATTTTCCGTTCCGTAAATTTTGAATAAAAAAATATGCTTCGCCCTACGTAGATAATACATAGGTACTTCGGATACTTACTACTTGGAATACTATTCTCTAATTTCATTATTTTAAAATTCGATCAAACTAAGGCCAATCTTTAGACCGCACTTTCACTCAGCTCAGACTCAAGACAGCATTAAAACGAGACGGAACTATGTCAGAGCGTATTTGTGTCTCATTTCAACTCTATCTTAAGTCTGAGCTGAGTCAGAGCACGCTCTATAGATCTCAGCATTAATTATAAAATGTTAAACCGCCATATTATATTTCTCTCCTGGTCACCTGTGCGTTAAGCTGAGTATTAATTCATTAATTCTAAGGTAATTAAGGCATACATTACACCGGCTACATGCAGAAGCGTAATAAATGAGTATACATTTTTAACGCCACCTGCCCTATCAACGTGATGGCCATAGAAAAATCGCGTGCAATCAATTTGGCACTTGAAATGGATTTAGGTTCGGTTATTGGTTGAAAAATAAACGCGGCTATGGCCAACCGTTTCGGAGATGAATACTTATAGAGTAACGATCCCATAGTTTAGTTTTTAAAAAGGTCCCCCGCGAACAGGCCCACGCATACAGTATAGATAGGTCCCCCGCAAACGGACCCGCGCATACAGTAACGGTAAATATAATATAGTGACACCGCTGAAGCCCCAACCTTTTCGTTCTAATATAGATTTAGATTAGCATTTCACACATCAAAAGCAAATGAAAGTAACGTGGAGTTATAGCGAGTACAAAGATATTATCCTTAAACTATTAAACATTTTTAAGAGAACACACTTATTATAATATGTATATCTCTTTAATTGCTACTACATTACTGGAGTTGTATCCGTATGAAGCATGATTACGCTGATGCAGGTGATGTCTAAATCAAGCAACTTGAATATCATTCATGGAACTAATGTGTAATTATGATAAATTGGAAAATTCCAAATTGAATTTCCAGGACCTTCAGTCTTCTTCTTTTTCTTCGTAACAGTCTTAGTAGAGCGGTCGTGCATATTTCAGTACACAGCCTTGAATCTGATTAAAATCAACCGACATTTTATATGACCCAGGATTCCAGCGAAATTACTAATATAATGTATTTCACGAATGAAAATGACCTCAATCTGATGCTCTGGTAATAAGACATCTCTCTGATGACGGTACAGTATCCTATTTGTTAGGATTTGCCGCGTTGCGTACACAGGCTGGATTTTTGCTATGGTTATCGAAAGGTGTAATCGTTGGGTTTTATTAGTCAATAAATAAAAGTACGAGGGCATTTTTTCATTTGTAGACAGCTTTGATTGTTTTTATAGGGGGGGTCGATTATACGATAAAAACTTTGCGAAAAAAAAAATAGTTTACAGTCGCCATTTAAGTACTTGAGATTTTCCTGGGTGTTAAAATCTAATTCCTATAGAAGGGATTTAATTCCTGTCTAAGTGCGCTTTATATCCAGATTATATCAAATGAGATGTACGGATCTGCCCTACAAGTCATTTCATATAATCTGTCCACCAAGTGGGGCCTATACACAGGACTTTCTAGTTACCATTCGAACATCTTGGACCCTTGTTTGTTGGTCCCCCGAGCGATGTAGATATTTACGCACATAACTTCGAAAAAGTTAAAGATTCTTACCCGGATTCTTTGTCTGGTTGGAGGCTTTGGCCGTAGCTAGTTACCACCCTACCGTCAAAGACGTGCTGCCAAGCGATTTAGTGTTCCACCACAATGGCGAGTAGAAACCGATTAGGGGCATATGTTGAATGTACGCTGCCATACCCTTTCCAAGTTAGCCCGCTACCATCTTAGACTGCATCGTCACTAACCATCAGGTGAGCTCGCAGTTAAAGACTATCTTATAATAAAATGAAAGTATTGCAAACTTTTCCAAAAAGGTAACGCTGTAAGATATTCACATCGTTTTTGGGTAGGTATCTCTGCGAGATATCTACCGCTGTTATAAATCTCCGTAACTTTCCAGTAGACACCCAAATGTTGTACCGCATAGTCTCCGTAACTCTATATAAATAAAATCGAAGCGTAATACTACCTAATAGCCTGAGGGCGGAAATAAAAACTTCTCGACAGCTATTAACTTTATTTAAGACGTTATAAATATTTTAAACGTTATCGGAAACGCTCGCGTTTTACCTACCCTTAAGATATTGAGCTTTGGGACAAAACGCTTGGCTACACCTGTCCGAATAATTTGTGGATTTTGTGAGCCTTGTCGATAAAGTACGAATCTTTTCTTTCCTAATTTTTTAAATAAAAATATTTTACTACTACGATGCCTAATGGTTAGACTAAAATGTTTAAAGGCATTCTACATATCCATTCCTTAGGCCTGATCAGTGCTTTCTATCTTAAATTGTTGTCAAGCGCCAGCCTAACTCACAATGAAAAAAAAAAATATTTTTTTCCTTATTTATTTATAATAATAATCGATGTATTGAAACCACTAAGCGCTAAGTCGTTCTCGGAAAGAAGAAATCCATTATGTTAAAACAAAAAGGTAAAATATTCAGATCGTTTGGGGGATGGTTTAACCTTTCGACGACCTTCCCTCGGGCGTGATTTCTCATTCATGGTCGTATAAGGTCTACAGCTTCCGTGAGAGTTATTTTTTACTTTGAATATTAGGGCTAGTTCAGACAACGTGGAATTGACGCGGATGCGAAACGCGCGGGCAGATTACGCGACTTCCGTGATCGAACTACTCAAAATTAACCCGACTACGAAAGAATTGATGTGGCATACGTCATATTGATTTTGTTAGTTTAAAATGCAGCTTGTCTCATCTGGACGATAATAACAAATCGATTGAGATATCATTCACCAAAATCTGCTCAGTAATTTAGGCGCTACGGTGAAACATATGCAAATATAAATATACATAAATAGTAAAGACATACACAAATAGACTGCCAAAACCTGCCCTTTAGCTATTCGGTAGTAAGATAAAAATAGATATAGGTACACTCGGCGTTCCTTTGGTATTGCAGCTGTTACTTTGGACCTGTCTATACCTGCAATTATTTTGAGCTGACCGTGCGTTTCGGATGTCAACAGGTATATATCACCTTGCCCATTTCCTTCATATCCGCACGCCCACCGTGCCGATCTGAACGAAGCGTATTTTACCGCATCTAAAATTGCGCACTTTTTTCCGCATGTATTTGACTTTAGACGTGGAACCGGCCTTAAAATATCCCTTAAGAGTACCTAAATGCAGGTGAATAAAATTACGTAATCTTCCTAGTTAGTATTTACGTAGCGTGCGTAACCAAGTTTGAGTTTACACATAGATCTACTAGATTACTAGTTTTCATTCAGAAACATAATGTTGCCAGTTAGTTCAGTGTCTACTCGCAATTAACTTCAGTAATTTCTAGCAAAACTCAATATCAAACAAGCCAAGAGTTGCAGGGATTGACTTGCTGCAAGTGTTTACAAAGTGGATAAATTCTCATTGGATTATAGAAAAAGTTACAGCTATCTACCATAAAAATAATAGTTATATCCGTACTATTATTTTATAGTCTGATTTTTAATTCGGTGGAATTCTGACAGCTGTCATTTTGTAAATAGAGCGAGTTGTTTGTATGAAAAACAGTATTACCACCTGTAGTTCGATTTTACCCCGAACTATCTGTCAGGCATTTGTCATATTATATCTATGTGCGGCAATTGATTTTTATTTTTATAAGTTTTTTATTATCTTTTTTGTGGGATTTTTTTAATCTCTGGTAACATTAAGATACGTCAGAATTCCACGCAATTAAAAATCAGACTATAGTAGATTTCATTGAATGGATAGGTTAATGAATATTTATTGATGTTCTTGTTGTAAGTCCTTCTCCAACCAAATGTGATAGGCTTAAATGTTATAGTTAGTAATAGTTTCAGAATTACCCAAAACATGATCAAAGGATTACGGTGATCCGTTATACTACGGTGAAAAGTAGTTAACTAGACGCGACGCTTATACTTCGAAACTTTCAACTAATCCTCTATGGAGAAGAGATATTAACGCAAAGTTGTCCCAAACTCCAGAACACTATATCCAATTAGGCCAATTAAAGAATTTTTGTATAGTTATTCGTTACCCGTATTATTATCAGTGACTAGTTAAAAAGATTGACGATTGTTGTAACTGAACGTGTGGAAACGTTAGACACTCAGAATTGACTAGTCCAGAAACTAAGCTATACTTATTGAGAATCACTCTCAGGAATAAAATCTGAAACGATGAAATTCATAAGAGAACCAAACTCTCTTAAATAACCGATAGAGCTCAAAGAATTACGTATTTGATAATAATATATGACAGTGAGCAATACTATTATCTAGCTGTGGAGTTGTATCGATTGACGAAAAAGAAGTAGGAGATTTTGTACTGAAAGAGTTTTTTCTCTCTCTCTCTTCCCAATGATTTGAACGTGATGCGAGCACCAATGCGTTCACATACAAACTGGTGGTTCGCCCCGAACTGAGACCTCGCGATATCCCATAATTCCCAAAAGTTTTAATTATATATTGTAATAATTAACTTTTAACATTAGACGCAATAAAAAAAATAATAGTCAACTATTATTTTTTTTATAAAACTGTTTTACTGACACAGCGCCATCTATTAGCATTATTGTGAAGCTATTAGCATTTAAAATTAAATAATTTCGTTTCTTTATAACATTTATCTAATTTTAGTATTTGTTGTTCAAGTACAGGATATAACTGAATTTTCAATCAAGTTTCACGTTCTAATATTCAGTAATTCAGAAGTTATAGGGCTCTGACAGACATTTAGACGGACACACTTCTCTGTCTAGTAGGCAAGCGCCCTAGTTGACTCAGAGAACTCGCTTCGCTCGTTCAACTATATAATCAATGTTAATAATAATAGATGAGAAGAAAAGCCTCCCCGGATAGTCCCGGATGTTTTTCATACGGCCAAATGTGAACGATTCCCACAAACAACCGTCCATCATGGTTAGCTTGAACGTGTCCCGCCGATCCACCGATCAGTCTAACGTGAGGCGTTTTGTGTAGTTCTCGTAAATAATTCAACAGTATCAACGCAATGGTGGGTGGTACCGCTGCAGACTCATATTTTACCAGATTATGTTGAGCCCAATTCATAGTATTTATAGATAGGGAGATAATACTCGTAGCTGAAATAAATTGAAAAATAACACGTATGCCGAAAAATATTAGGGAAACATTGTTTTAATTAAAATACTAAAATCAATTACGAACATCCACTTTCACGGGAAAATAAAAATTCAATATAATCATCATGGAACATTCAAAAGTTCGTTATGGTATATTTATGATTATCTTACTCCTAAGTTTCTGTATTAACGAGAAAAATAAATAATGGTAGCATTTTAAAATTATCATCCTTTTGCTTTAGCTGTGTCTATGCTAGGTGAGCCAAGCTCGGGTCTAAACTCGTGTCACAAACAATAATTGATTGACTGGCTTTCTATAAAAACTCTTAGAACACGCCTCGAACGTTCGACTCGTGCTCAAATGTCGGTTTTTTGCGAACACATTAGGACAAAGTATGAGTAGGGCTAACAGTGCTCGCACACTTACATTACGAAGACGTTATAAAAGTGTTCAGAGGACCTTCAGGAGTTGATTAAAATTAGTAGAAAATCAAATTCATCCATTAAATGTCCCGAAAAACATAAATTGCTTAAAAATTAAGAAATAACAGCATAATCTCGTTGGTCAAGTATTTTATTTATTTGTGTTGAAAACTACGTTAAACAACATCGACAGTCAAATGGTCTAGATTCCTAAGCACTTCCCTTCGCGATCAGAACGATTTTGCTCGTAATCGGCTCACCCAGCTTAGACGCAGCTTTAATATTCGTTGTTCACAAATATTGAAAAAGTTAATTAAATCCTCGCAAATTATTACAAATTGTACCAGCAGGTGCGGCTTATTTGCGAGTTACTTTGTCCCAAAGTATCAATAAGTTAAGGGCGGACAAAAGCGCCCGGGATTCTGATAACGTTTAGAAGGTTTACAACCCGCCTAAATAAAGTTAATAGCACCCTAGAACTTTTTCGTTCTACCCTTAGAGCCATTACGTAGTGTTAGAATACGATTTATTCTACGTTTATAGAGTAAGGGGTACGAGGAGGCTTCCGCTTTACAGTGTCCCAATAAGTATCAACTTGATGCAGGACAATTTATCGTCTTGATAGGAATTCGGAGGTAACAGAGTTTATGCTTTCATGTTGGGAACTTGGATTGTTCAACCGAACTTGGAAAGTTTGCTGTTTCTTATTTCAAAGGTTTCAAATTGCATCATGTTTTCGGTCCTGAAACTTTTGACTTATTTATCAAATGATAAACATTAAATCTGGGGATATATTTCTTGTATGGAATTCCACAGGCCTGGTCTTTGGCGCTTGTATCCTGCAGCTCTTTGCGACTCATTTGATATCGTCGGTTGACTGAATGGGGGGTGTGCTAATACTTGGAGTGAAAATACTCCACAAAGCCTGAAGTCAGTCTGAAATCTGAAAATAATAAAAAAGAATTAACTCTATTCTTCACTGATTTTGCTAGTTAAAGAATAGTTTTCTTAAAACTAAAGTAATTTTACTCTTGGGCCTATTACAGAGTATGTTCAGCATTCCTTACAGCGTTAATAGCACAATGTGGCATTTCAGAAAAGGGGCTAATATATGAAGCACATTTCAGTTGGCAGCTTGCCCTTAATGAGAGTTTAACTTGCCAGCCTTAGTTGCCCGTGCTTGTTCTCCTACTTGCACTTATGTAATTGGTGTTCATATACCTAGCTACTCGATACAAACTACAACTCGATACAAACTTGGGCAGATATACGTATACAAAACGCGACGAAAACTCTAGGAGCGAACAGTATTATCAATAAATAGGCGATTGGTGGCGATTTCGATATAATGATTAGCTCGTCGAATTACTTAATATTCTATGGTATTTGTAAGTAACCACATTTAAAAAACAACGTACCTATAAAGTAGTTACTTTTTTAAAATTCGATGACAAGATAGTCTTTCACTGCGATCTCACCTGATGGTAAATGACGATGCAGTCTAAGATGGTAGCGAGCTAACTTGGTAGGGGTATGGCAATGTAGATTCAACCCATACCCGTAATCGGTTTCTAAACGCCATCGTGCCGGAACGCTAAATCACTTGGCGGCACTTCCTATACGGTAGGGTGGTAACTTGCCACGGCCAAAGCTTTCCACCTCCCTGACCCTCCCTCCTTTTTGAAGACCTCCCTGGCGCAGTGGTGAGCGCTGTGGTCTTATAACTGGGAGGTCTCGGGTTCGATTCCCGGCGGGGGCAATTTAGGAATTTATAATTTCTAAATTGTCTCTGGTCTGGTCTGGTGGGAGGCTTTGGCCGTGGCTGGTTACCACCCTACCGTCAAAGACGTGCCGCCAAGCGATTTAGCGTTCCGGCACGATGGCGTGTAGAAACCGATTAGGGGTACCTATGGGTTGTATTTACACTGTACCCCTTCCAAGTTAGCCCGCTACCATCTTAGACTGCATCGTCACTTACCATCAGGTGAGATCGCAGTCAAGGGCTATCTTGTCATTCAATAAAAAAAAAAAAAAAAAAAACCTCACCAGACCAGAGACAATTCAGAAATTATAAATTCCCAACTTGCTCCCGCCCGGAATCGAACCTCCAGTTATAACATACACCACCACAGCTCTCACCACTGTGCCAGGGAGGTTGTCAGGAGTATCCACTTAATATAGATATAAATTAATTCCTGGTAAAAATTTAAAACCAGTTTTATTAATTTATAACATTAATTATATTATTTATTACTATAGTGAAAGAGTGATGAAGGCCTCACGAAGTTCAATTTATAATTTTTAAACCGATAATGTATTAATGGATTTTCCGTGATTATGGACGGATTAATGTTTAACTACGATATTATTTTGATCTTTCATTAAAATTATTAAATTAAAATCACATTCCAAATAGAAGCAATCACCAAATAGGTGCTTATTATTTATTTTATAAAGATTTATATGAAATATATTATCATCATGAATGAACTACATCCTTACTTATTAGTAACTACTTACTAGTTACTACTTATTATTATTATTATTAGTAAGTACTTTGTGTTTGTTTGTTAGTATGTCCTTCAATCATAGAGCTACAGGTCGACGTGATTTTTTCATGAATATGGTAGGACTTAGAAAGTGACATAATAACTAATTTTTATCCTGGAAAGTCAGACATTCCGCAGGTTTTTTTAAAGTCGCAGGCATCAACTAGTTTCTATTAATATTTTTAAACTCCTTCTAAGATGCTGAACCGGTGGTAGAGACTTGATTTGTTATAAGTTGGGTTCAATGATGCTTTTTTTGAAATAATCATATTTAGGCTATGATGTATATGTACATATATGTATAAAAAGAGGTGGATATGTTACAAGCGTGCGGTAAATGAAGAGCGTAATTTCAGATATTTGTCGTAATTTGTCATATCATTTGACAATGAAGTACTCTATTATACAAGTACTCTATTATACTCTCCGTCATTCGGCACAAATTGTTCGCTTGTTTTGTGAGTATATAACTCATCCCTAGTAGAAATCATTATATGAGTTTAATAAGAGGCAGCTATTGCAAAATCTCAGACGAACTTTAGATTTAGTCATAAAATATATAGATAGGTACTAAATTAATTAATTAATGTATATTCCATTGAAAGCGTCGGCGGTTATGTTGCGTCTATCCGCTTTGTTGTATTAGGCGGAGATTTAGCTCGCAAACACGTTCCAATTATATTATAATTTTATCTGTTTCCGGCGACTTCGTCCGCTCTTACTGAGGTTTTTAAAACTGTATATAATAAATAATTTAAAATAAACAAGTATAAACGTAAAAATTCTTTTTACAAAACCTACTTCAAACGCCACTAGATTTCTCCAGGATCCCATCCTCAGATCCTGACCTAATGACAATGGGACCACCTGAGAACTATACCCTTTCAAATAAAAAAAGAATTTTCCAAATCGGTCTAGGCGTCTCCGAGTAATCGGGGAACATACATAAAAAAAGATTCCCAAGATAAAAATGAAGTCTAAGTTACAACCACGTTACAACTTGTATAATTCTCTGTCTAACTGAGAAAATTCAATCAAAATAGATTAAATTGTACTCAAGGTTAGTCTGTAGGTATAACGGAAAGACAAATAAAAATTATTAAAAACATGCTCTAACGAATATGATCAATATTCGTAACGTACAGTATCGTCGAAATAATCATAATAAATTATGAGGATTTATATAAGAAGCATTTATTTCGACATTACAGACAGAAACTTCAATTTTATATCTTTGTTAGCTCGCTGAATTCCGTTCACGTATTTTCGCTAAATTTGTCCCCGCCTCATATAATTAAAACATGGCTCAAAAAAGACAAGGAAACATGAACAGCAATTAAATTGTAACAAGAGTTAGAGAACAGGGCTATGGCGAACAAGTTAAAACGACGTATAATTAAGGCAAGTTGCCAATATAGAACTCCGCTCAAATAATATGTTAGACCGTGGTTAGACCCTTTTCCAAAACATCGCCACTGGTCATTAACACACACACTTGTATGTAACAGCTTTTATAGGATAAAGCATGATTCACATTACGCCGCGTGGAGTTATCACCCAACCATCAAAGACGTGCCGCCAAGCGTTTTAGCGTTATGGTACAACGGCGTTAAGAAACCGATTGGGTTTAATGCACGCTCTTCCTCTCAAGTTATCAAGCTACCATCTTTGACGGCATCATCACTTACCATTAGGTGAGATCACAGACAAGGGCGATATTGTCATAGAATTTAAAAAACCCAATATCACACTTTCTTTCGCCGGAAACCTTTCCGGAAACACATAATAATGTAAATCTTAAATACATATAAAAAACGTTAAAAATAAAGATGCATTTTTATGGTCTGTTTTGGATTTGTTAGCAGAATAACCATTAAAAAATATTTTATATGGAACGGCTTTATTGATGATAATATATCTCGAGAACGAATTGACTGATTTCCATGAGTTTTTTATAAAATACTAGCGGCCGGCTCCGGCTTCGCACGGGTATTAAATATATAGCCTATGTCATTCACTGTTAATGGATGTTATTATACATATAAACCTTCCTCTTCAATCACTCTATCTATTAAAAAAAACCGCATCAAAATCCGTTGCCTAGTTTTAAACATTTAAGCATACATAGGGACAGAGAAAGCGACTTTGTTTTATACTATGTAGTGATACATTATATTATTATAGTTGAGGGCCTTGCTCTCAACTGTAATATAGTCGCAGGCAAAAGGTAGTATAATATAATATGTACCGTCTCCGTTCCATCGTGGATAAAAATAATAATGCGTATTGCGTAAAACCTTTTGTAAAGGTAAAAGAATTATTTCATCAAAAAACACTATCCATAGACTCATAAGAGCCATGAATGAAAAATTACGCCCGAGGGAAAGACGGTGAAAGGCGAAACCAACCTCGACCGATCTGAATAATTTTACCTTTGTAATAAAAGAGCATTTCACTTTTTCTTGTGTAGTAAGTATTTTTCACAATTTTTAATAGGTTTACTATCTTTTTCCTTTGCCTCCGCCAGCTCATAATTTTGTCCATATTGAAGTATAAAAACAGCTTTGGTTTCTCGGTTTCTACGACTGGTCAAAGTTGAAATAATATGTTATTTCCTTTACATAATTATTGCACCTTCCAAATTAAATAAAAAATATAATATAATAATTGACTTAATGAATGAAATTACAAAGTTTGATAAGAATCTAAGATGTGGTTTATATAGAAACTCAAGTTTGCTCGAGCTTACTAAAGACTCATAGTATCATGAATTTTTGATGGAAGTATTATATTATTATGTATGCTGTTTTAAGTTTACTTCAGCTTTACAGAAAAGCCTCGGCTTCAGGCGGGATAAGTTGAAGGCACCCGTGCTATTACAGTAAAATGAATATACCTCCATATTTTACTCCCCATAAAACTAGATAGGAGTCGCTTGGGAATATTTCGTTCAGCCCGTACCTTAGAATGTTCCGTCGACTATCTATTACTCATGATTGCGTCGCAACTGTTTAGAATACAAACGTTTGGAAGTTTCTATTAGACTGAACCTTTTATCTAACGATGCATCCAAGCAATATCATAGCATGCTATGACATCGTGTTTATATTGTTTGAGATGCCTGTTGTATAACAATGACAAAATATTTTTTTGATTTCAACTTTGAATTTATAATATTTGACGTATTCTGAACTCACATTGTGAGTTCAGACTATGTGAACATATATTATCATGTTCTGTAGACTATATAATTTATATAAGTAGTGCAATCCTCGTAAGATGGAGGTAAAGCATGAATATAAAGGGTATGGGTTTGATTTACACTGCCATACTCCATACAAGTTAGTTTGCTACGATCGTAGACTGCATCCTCAAAAATTCTTTTTACAAAACCGACTTCAAACGCCTCTACAAAGTATATCAATTGTGCTTATAAAATTTGAAGAGTTCCTTCGATTTCTCCAGGATGCCATCATCATATCCTGACCTGATGATCGCCTGGGACCACCTGGAAAGTATAGCCTTTCAAACAAAAAAAGAATTTTTCAAATCGGTCCAGGCGTCTTCGAGTAGCAGACTAGCTTCCAGTGTTATCTTTTTTTTTAAAGTTTATTCATAAGATTGTTTTAATTCATTATTTTCATATTAAATACAGGCCCTCAAAATGTTGTATCCACTTACCAATAATAATCACTATGCCTACCTAATATCAAATATCTCTGAAGCGACTCGCACGATGTGAATAACACGGTTGGATTCTATCGATCAACCGTCTGGACATAAACGGCTGTTCGTTAATTATGGTTCGTAACAATCCCGTGAAATATGAGCTCGTAGTGATATCATACATAGTGTACTGATACGTGGCGATTTATTTACGAGCCCTCACAAAACGATGCTCTGATCACTTTTAATACATAAAACATATTACATAAGTTGATCGCTGGATCAGCGCGACATAATATGCTTGCCAACAAGATTTTGACGTTCTGATTTGACCTGATCTTTTAAATCTTATTTGTACCTACCAAATATTTTCAGTCTATCTCATTCATTCTATTATCTAATAAAAGGTCTTATTTTTTTTTGTTGTTTAAGTTTAAATAATGTATTAAAATTTAAAATTAATTATCCGATAAAACAAAATATACCTTTTTGTTGTTTGTTTTAAGTCTACAATAAAACTAAGAAAAAATTAAAATAATGTACAAAGGCAACTTAATACTTAAGTATAAAAAAACAGTACTTGGTACTTTTGTAAGGCGTGCAACCAGCTGTTCGTTATTTCAACGACTATGAGAATATTATTATTAGAATAATTTTAAAACAACTGATCGGCGAAAAAAGATGCGTAAACGACAGAATAGGTAGGTACCTACCTAATATTACCGCAAAACGAACTCAATCTACCTTTTGTATATTTTTTCTGTGTTGTTGTTTTGGTGCAAATAAAGAGTAAAATAATAATAATAATCTTGCGCCATCGACATAGATATAACTGTACGTAGTACCCAGATAGTACCTACATTTATATCGATGTCCTGTGCTCAATTTTTATAAAAAAACATTTTAAAGATTTTTTGTCGGAATAAAAATGTTGTAATATTTTTTTTCAATAATTTTTTATTTAGTCAATTTAACGCTTGAAGTAGCCTAAAGGTAGTAGGAGTGATACGGTAAACGGCAATAACGAAGACGGCATCACCAGATAGCCCCAAAGAAAATTGGATCGAGGTGCCGATCGTCGGAAGTCCTTCGTTTCCTTACATTTCGTAGACTCTTTGGACTTTAAATCCATTGACGTCTCATGACTGCCTCATACTGCATCCAGACATGATATTCTTATAATCCTGCGCCTTCTGCTAGTACAAAAAGTAAATATGAATTTCTACCAAATGGAGCTGTACAGAAACAAATAAGTGTTTTATGAGAAAGTAATGTAAAAATTACTTTTGCTGTCAACTTCGTCATGTGATTGTAGGACAAAGGTCTCTTGAAAGAACATGATCTAGTGCCGTCCGTACCTAGCAGCTGGCAGCGACTTCCTTGAGTTTGTGCATCAACCAAGTATGCCTTACAACGCTGCGTCTTCCGATGCGAGAGTCGCGGTTCTAGCACATTGGGAACTCAGGGGGCTAGATATAGATATGGTATAAAGAATATTAACCAAGCTGGACTTTAGTCAAGTAAGTAAGTTTCCTTTCCCCTCCAAATAAGCGGAAAGCTTGTGACAGAAATGAGCTCGACAATAGTGCAACGAGTAGAGATCGAACCGTTGACCTTTCAATTTTCAATCTGTACCTTTAATCGTTGGGCTATTGAGCTTTTATAATAATAAGTTTAATGGATCGTTCCATTAAACTTATTAAAGTATTGTGTAACATTATGTCCTACTCAGTGAAAGGCGAGCTTATTTGATCGCGCAGTGAATAGTGTGCTATAAGTCGGATAAAGACGTAGCCTTTCACGGTACAGCCTTCAGCCTTCCCTCCGGTCACGCCGAGGTGTGAAAAATAATAACTAGGGAGCTGGTGGCAGAAAATAAATAAATAATTAATCGTTAGCTTTAATAACAAAACTTTAAAAATAGTGAAGCTTTGATTTGAAAACCACATATTCTTACATGAACATATGACTCAAAATACATATAAATAGAAATGAATAAAAAGGTCAGGCCTATCGGATACAATCAGGCTTTACCTTGCGAAATTCCATGATACACAAGGAAAATATAATTCCTTTGCTAAATCTGCCAAACTAAAATATCTGTACGTGTCACGTGCAGAAGAAACGCAGGAACAACGCAACTCCAAGACCACACAAACTCTTCGAAATACACTCTACGTATTTTTCACTTCGTACTACCCGTTCACTACAAGGTGGCTGCCGTCGACCATTACAAAATGACGTCATAGGCAATCGTTAATTTCTTATTTTTATCCCCTTCAAAGAAATTTATTAAAGAAGTAAATTGCTATGAAAACTTTTTCCTTTTTCACTCATCCTAGAAAACAAGCGAAATTTTTCGTACTAAAACAACAATAAATTCAATAAAGAATTAAAACGTTACAATGACAAAATTTTGAAAAAATACGTTAGTGACAATAGCGAGCACTACGTTGCTATCTGTACTAGGTGAGTCTGACTTGAGGCGCAGTGCGGGGAAGCGCAACGGGAGTGAACGGCCAATTGAAGTGAACGACTTGTAGTCAGTTTACAGTTTTTAAACTTATTGCTAAATAGAACGAACAATCATCAAGTCCTTTTAGTGTCTTCGTTGGTATACCTAATGTGTAGTTAGTCAAATTGAGTAAAGAAAGTAAGGATAAAAAATTTACGGCATTTTTATTATTTAAAGACTTATTTTTTCTTCGAATATCCAACCTTCAAACTCCATTACCCACTCACTAAAGGATGAGCCAATCCTATAGCTAAATTGCCACCTGTTCCCTAGCTATAATATTTCGCTGGTAATGCCCTATTGGAAATAAATTTTCCTCCTCCTTTTATACTGAATGAGGAAGACTCAGAAATTCATCGATAAAATAACGTGGTGGTACATTGACTTTATTTTTCCTTGAGATAACTTCGTGCAAACTTTGGAGTACTGAAACAAGTTTGAAGATAAAGTGTAGCCAATGTATTTTTTATAAGTACAAAAGTTTCTGCGCTTGGCCAATTTTACTTGCAGCACTTCATCAACTCACTGCTGGCCCAATACTGGGCATAGGTGTCATCTCGAATTAGAAAGGTTGAGTACACTACACTGCTGGCCAAGTGTGGATTGGCAGACTTCACACATTTTTGAGAAAATTATGGAGAACTCTCTCAGATTGCAGGTAGGTTGCGTGTGATATGCGTATTCGCAACTAAGCCACACGCCCCTCAATTAACAATTAGGGTGAAATCTATAGACCGTACTCTCACCAGCTCAGACTAAAGACAGAATTAAAACGAGGCATATTTGTGTCTCGTTTTAACCTCTATCTTTAGTCTAAGCTGAGTCAGAGCACGCTCCATAAATCTCAGCATCTTGCTCTTCTTCTGTTTTATTAAACGACTAGCTTTTGCCCCCGCGACTTCGTCCGCGTGGAATTAGATTTTGGGGTGCAATTTTCAAAAACTGTGACACACGTACTTCTTTATTTTTAACTGAAAGCTTTAATACCAACTTTGATGGAAACAGCTTGAAAAATGACGGCTTTCATATAAACTTCCATCCCCTATTTAAACCCCTTAGGGGTGGAATTTCCAATAATCATTTTTTAGTGTGCGCCTACGTCATACAAGGAACCAACTGTAAAAATTTCAAGTTTCTTACTTCAGTAGTTTAGGCTGTGCGTTGATATCTCAGTCAGTCAGTCAGTCAGTCAGGACTTTGAATTTTATATATATAGATAGACGTCTTTTAATAGACTTCCACATGCCTCGGTCTCGAGCCACTTGTATTCAGCGACGATTCATGTGTCTGATATCGTTGGTTCACCTATTGTGGGTCTGTCAATTCTGCGCTTTCAGATGCGAGGTTGCCACTTCCAAACCCTGACGACCATCGGGTATACGAACTATGTGCCCTGCCTTTTGACACTTTAACTTCCCAACTAGATGAGTTATGTTGGATACTCTGATTCTCCTACGGATTTTCTCATTTCTGATATGATCTCGCAGGGATGCTCCGAGCATAACTCTCTCCATCGCCGCTGTATGATCTGCCCTGGTAGCATGGGCGGGAGAAATTTTATCCCCGGGAAAAGGATAAAACGTTTATCCCCTCGCTTAGCTTTATCCACCCGTCGAGCATGGGCACAGCGGTGGAAATAGCACTTAGTGGATATGCTTATAGAAATATACATCGCCTTCTCCTCTGTCGCCATGTTTTAGCATAGGGAAAACATAATTTTATCCCCTGTCAGTGGATAAAATCGGGGGATAAAACTTTATCTCCTGCCCATGCTACCAGTGCAGGGGGCTGATTCTGTAACTCAGTGGCTATCACAAAATGAAAGCCACTGACATATATTTTTTATCCATTGAAGGTTTGAAGAGAAATGTCATTTACTATTTCATAGTAAACCTTCAATGGATAAAAAATAAATATTAGTTGCTTTCATTTTTTGATAGGCACTGAGTTACAGTATCAGGGAGCATAGCGTTCTTATGAGGCGCAGAGTATCCAAAATATTTTTAATAATATTAGCCCAAATTTCAAAAGGAATAATATAAGAAATGTAATCCCTACATCACTTCAGTAGACTAAAAAGCTTTTAAGGCTTGTTGACTCGAGTCGACGTTGACGAAATGCCGCGAAAACTTATATCGCTCCGATCCATTTTAGTCCGACATTAGGGTAAGTCTCGGAAGCCCTATTAAGAAAATTGCCTTCTTTATCGCGTTTGTGGTTCGCGCGGCTCATCTCTTGACCTTGGATTGATTTCCCGAAGCGTCGTTTGTTCCTTTTACTTATAAATAGACCAATAGAAGTAAGCTTTACACTTCGGATAAATTCTTAGAAATCTTAATAAAATAAGTGTTGTTGTTCTATGTGTGTATGTCAAAAGTAGCTAAAATGTTTACAGATAGTCGTAATTTAATTAGTTTCAAAATACTAATATAGTATTACTAATGATTTAAAAATTCCTAATCATAAAATCTTTTGTACTCTCAGTTTTCATATTATTTTTTTTCAATATTTGAAGATACGCTTCCCAATAATTTCCGAAATTAGTGCAGTCTTCTACAGCGCTTACCACTGTGCCAGAGAGGTATAGACATCTATATCATGATTAGACTAAAAAGCATCAAAAAAGTCGTTAACGGTTGTTCACTCGATTTGACATCGAAGAGACATCGCGGAAACTTATATCGCTCGCGAGAGGAGTATCCATTTGTGTCTGACGTTAGGGTAATCCTTGCAAGCCCTTTTTAGGAAATTGCCTTCTTTATCGCGTTTGCGGTTGCCGCGGCTTGCGGTCCGATTCATCTCGTTACAGTCTTTTATGTGACTACCTTTTACAAGGCAATCATTTAGTGGGATTTCTCCTTGATGACCATTTTATCGTAGCGGTGCTTGCTATAATTGCTTACAATTACTTCAAGACGTCTATTCAAGTTTTAGAATTCTAAAACTTGAACAGACGTCTGTCTTGAATTATTAATGTTCGATGCTCAAAATTTCGAGAATCGAACCTAAATGGTACCAGCTGGTACCCAATAAAATTCTAAATCTCGTCTTCAATGACGATTGACCAAAAATTCATTGCATGAGTGCATTAATTCAATGTTAAAGAATATATCGGTAAGACTAATAAAAATTCTTTTCAAAAAACCGACTTCAAACGTACGTACAAAGTATAAAAATAATTTTATTTTGTACACGTTTGTTGAAGTCGGGCGGCTTAAATAGAAACGACATACATAGAAAAAAAAAAAAAAAATACCGGCCGAATTGATAACCTCCTCCTTTTTGGAAGTCGGTTAAAAAGAACATCCTTACTAATATTAAAAATACATTGGTTTGTCCTTCAATTACGTAGCAACAGAGCAACGGATCGACGTGATTTTTTGTAGTTTCCTGGGCAATACAATAGTTATTACTGCACCCACTCGATTTTGATTTACTTCGACCTAACGTAGCAACCCTACAGGTATAGTTGAGGACCTGGAGAGCGACATAGGCTATTTTTACCCCGGAAAATCGAAGATTCCGGGATAAGAGCGGAATTTTAAAAAAAAAATCCACGCGGACTAAGTCGCGGGCATCAACTAGTGTTTAATAAATATACTAAGTTTACTTTCAGTAGATACTCCAATTTTAGAGTATCATTGTTATATTTCAAAATATAACAATGATACTCTAAAATTGAAATCATGAACAGATTCTACTTGTTCTTAACAATATTAAATAAGATTAATGATCCACAAAATAAGCCGTTTCACCGGCGTAGGGTCCATATTTCACGAACAGTATTGTTCGGACATCCGCGCAGTGGCCCGTAATTTATATCGGCTATCTCTCCTCAGTTTAGTATATTTATTTTAAGAAAGGAATGCTTAAGCTTAGGCTGCCATTATATTAAATTTAAAAAAAAAATTGATAGTTTCTCAGGTTAAATTTATTGTTGGTTTTACAAGTAATTTAATTAAAGGTTAAGAAACTGCACTGAATAGAAATGAACTTCACTGCATCGCACTGAATAAAAACGTGGGTCAATGCATCCAGATAAGAAATATATACGAAATGTATAAGAAATCATTTATGTAAGACACCAATCCAGAAGCAGGAATTATATAAATATACTTTTAGTGCTAGTGTTTCACTGTCATCGATTTTATTTAACTGATAAATAAATATGTTTGAATTTTTTTTTAATTAGTGAAAAAATTAAAACACTAATTGATCTCAGTCGATAACTAAATAGGCAAAAACTTATTCCTTTATAGTTAGGTACTTATACCACGTTGATAAACTTGAACAGAAACTCTGGAAAACCAAAAAAATTACTACTTAGCTTTGTCATAATCTTAAAATAACGATATAAACCGATCTTAACGTATAATCAACTTTGTCTCGGTCAGCAGTATTTTCTGACTGACTCAAAACAAGATAAACAAGATTATGCCCCGTCATGCCACCGAGAAACACAGATAAAGCGACTCGGCACTAATCCTTCGCAACTAACGATTAATCCCGTTTGGAGACTTGGAATTACTCAAGTTGTCAAAACACACATTATTGGAGCTGAAGTCTCACAATAAAAGTTATTCAAGAAAAATCATGGCTTATGATATACTTTTATGGATGCTATTTTTACACGACTACCCAAAAAAGGAGTGTCATGTTTTCAGGGTTCATATTATTATGTATGTGGTTTTCTTTATTTCCCCATTTCTAAATACCTGAAAAGATTTGTATGATATTTTTGGAATCCTTACATCAACCCGTACGACACTGACTATTTTTTGAAAAAAAAATAAAAAGGCGACTGTATGGTGTCATTTTCAGTTGGCAAGGCAGTCGTGTTTTTTAATTCTTTAAACGCAGCGTGTTCTGACTTGGCTCGGACTTGAGACATAGCTAAGCCTCAATAGCCTAAGGGTTAAAAGTGCGGGCTGAAAACTGAAAGCTCGCAGGTTCGATTCCCACCTGTTGCATTATTGTCATACTCTTAACATGAGCTTTCCGCTTATTTGGAGCATATTAGTCAAGTTCAGCATTGCTACAAAGCTTTAAAAAAAACAACTAGTAGCCCAGTCATTAAAGCCAAAACCCGAAAGTAATTAGTAACTTGATAAAATTTTAGGGGGTTTTTAAAGAAGGTAAAATAACTTACCGTGTGATTTTGCAGCGTTGTGGGGTGTACGGAAAGGGTTGAAAAGGGGGTGAAAAGGGTTTTTTGTTAATAACATTGCCAAAAAAATTAGTAACACGCTGCAAATTTATAATAAGGTTGTTCTTACCGTTTTGTAACGTTTATTAAATTTGCAGCGTTTTGCAACATACGGAACATTGTTTATTATTAAAAAACAATGAAAATTGTTATTAACAAGGGTAAAAAAAATAGTAACACGCTGCAAATTTATAATTAGGTCGTTCTTACCGTTTTGTAACGTGTATTAAATTTGCAGCGTTTTGCAACATACGGAACATTGTTTATTATTAAAAAACAATGAAATTTGTTAATAACAGGGGTAAAAAAAGTAGTAACAGGCTGCAAATTTATAATTAAGTTGTTTTTACTCTTTTGTAACGTATATTAAATTTGCAGCGTTTTAGTAATTAACAATGTTCCGTATGTTGCAAAACGCTGCAAATTTAATAAACGTTTGAAAACGGTAAGAACAACGTCATTATAAATTTACACCGAGTTACTAATTTTTTTACCCCTGTTATTAACAAATTTCATTGTTTTTTTAAAAATAAACAATGTTCCGTATGTTGCAAAACGCTGCAAATTTAATACACGTTACAAAACGGTAAGAACAACCTCATTATAAATTTGCAGCGTGTTACTATTTTTTTTACCCTTGTTAATAACAAATTTCATTGTTTTTTAATAATAAACAATGTTCCGTATGTTGCAAAACGCTGCAAATTTAATAAACGTTACAAAACGGTAAGAACAACCTTATTATAAATTTGCAGCGTGTTACTAATTTTTTTGGCAATGTTATTAACAAAAAACCCTTTTCACCCCTTTTCAACTCTTTCCGTACACCCCACAACGCTGCAAAATCACACGGTAAGTTATTTTACCTTCTTTAAAACCCCCCCTAAAATTTTATCAAGTTACTAATTACTTTCGGGTTTTGGCTTTAATGACTGGGCTATAGACTCAAAATGTCCTGACATCAATTTCTAGTTCTTGAGTCTGAACATAGTGAAAGGTGCTGTCTACAGATTTCAAACTTACAGCCAATAAGCGCAAAACAAAAATAAACGGTCAAATGTGAATCCGGCCACGCTCAATGTAGGGTTCTGTAATTGTCCGTCGGTATATGCATATTTAAAAGGTAATAAAGTAAAGGTAATAAAGTATAATAAAGTAAATTACATCATAAAATGTATTTTATTACATTTTCAAATAACATTACAAAAATATAATGATTTAAAATAAGACGCCTAGATTTAAATGAATGGCAAAAATGACATTGGTTTGAAAGGGAATACGCTTTGAAAAGCTATAACTTTTCATTTAGTTAAACTAGAAACTTGAAATTTTCACAGCACTAAAAGACCATTGAACTTTGTATACAAAATAAATTTAAGCTCGGTACCTTAAGCCGTTTCTAAGAAAAAGGACCTTGTCACACAGACAGACGGACAAAAAAGTGAACCAAGAAGGGTTCAGTTTTTTTTTTGGAACCCCATGAAAACACAAATGTTTGCAAATAGACATGAAGAATTCCTCTACTTTCTCAAGCAAATTAACTTACGTATTCCGTTTCGCCAAACACCGAAAAAAGAAACGAAATACGCTTGACATAGATACATAACGGTCACGGATGAAAAATCACGCCCGAGGGACAGGTGGTGAAAGTTGAGACCAACCCCGACCAGACCAATATTTTACCTTTCGTTTTTAACAAGGTATTTCACTCAATCTTTTTCACACCACAAGAAAAAGTAATATCTTAATATCCTTCTCGGTTACTTTGGGAATTTTATTCGTTAAAATATTTAAGTGGACATATTGAGAATTTTTACGCGGGATCTCTTATTTTGCGGGATAAAAAGTAGCCTATGTATTCCAGTCTATAATCTATCTCTGTGCCATTTCAGCCAAATTGGTTCAGTCGTTGCAGCGTGATTGGGTAACAAACATCCATACATCCAAACTTTCGCATTTATAATATTAAATAGGATTATTAATAATTGAGAAAATACTGAAGTGGACCTATTGAGAAATAATTGAGAATATTACTTCTCAATTATTTCTCAATAGGTCCACTTAAATGTAAGCCGACTTATTGAGAATTTTTAATATACCTTAACTTGAAAACTGTTAAGACATTCCTTATTTATTACATTATTTTTAATCGTTAATCAAAATTCGCTATGAAATAGTAATAAATGGTTGTTGAAAAAAAATTATGTCCTTTGACAGTCTTTTGCTGACACTTGTACGCTGGTAGAGTGTCGTATTATTAGGAGCGATAAGTCTTATTACAATTTTAAAAACTTTTTCGTTCACGTCGCATTCCGATTCTATTAGTGCCATCCCTTCTCTAATTTTTGTTAAAAATCGTGTTTGTCTTGTGGAAGGCTTTAGCCGTGGCTAGTTACCACCCTGCCGTCAAAGACGTGCCGCCAAGCAATTTAGCGTTCCGGCACTATGGCGTGTAGAAACCGATTATGGGTTGACTCTACACTGCCATACCCGTTCCAAGTTAGCCCGCTACCATCCTAGACCGCATCATCACTTACCATCAGGTGATCAATCGCAAATCGCAGTCAAGGACTATCTTGTCAATGAATAAAAAAAAACGGTGGTGACACACTGACAGACAGACGGACAACGAAGTGATCCTATAAGGGCTCCGAAGTTTTTTCGGAACCCTAAAAATCAGTTTAGTTGTGGCTACAACCGCCTTCCTGGCATTTACTCGAATTTTCAACTCTAGTGTGGATCGATTCCGGAATTCGAGCGTGAACCGTGTGGGAAACTTGTCCCGCTAAGCCAGTTTTTACAGTAGGTATAGTAAGCGCGCTCAATGAAAATGTACATCGAAATTGCTAGATTAAACACCATTGTGCCCACGCAACGAGTGTAGATGCCTTCACGCTTCGCGAATCCTTTGTCACGAGATCGTACTAGCGAAATCAGTCAATGGAAAGGGATATTGAAAAAGCTAAATAGAGTCCAGACACCAGCTCATGAATTTCAGTACACACGTCACTCACATTTACAGTAGCACTGACCTTTTTAATTTAATCTATGAATAAGATTGCTGCTGCCATATTTTCGCTCGCACCTACTTGATCGAAGCCATTTTGGCGCTATAAAGAGTTACTAACTTTAGATTATTAGACACTCCTAGTGTCCAAGAAACTAAAGTTAGTGAGGACACTATGTGCCAACTGATAGTTGATACTTTTTGGCACTTCCTGCACTGATAGCATGGGCAGGAAATAAAAGTTTTATCCTCCGATTTTATCCACTGACAGGGGATAAAATTATCTTTTCCCTGTGCTAAAGCATGGCGACAGAGGAGAAGGCGATGTATATTTCTATAAGTATATCCACTGAGTGTTATTTCCACCGCTGCGCCCATGCTCGACGGGTGGATAAAGCTAAGCGAGGGGATAAACGTTTTATCCTTTTCCCGGGGATGAAATTTCTCCCGCCCATGCTACCAGGGCAGCATCCCTATATTATTAGTTGCAGAGACAATCGGATGTCAAAAGTGGCACTTCAAATTGATTCATAATTTAAACTGTCATTTGTACAGGGACAGCCAATCCAGGTTAATCATAGATTAATTATAGAGGTCAGTGGACAGTAGTGAAAAAAGCCTATAAATATTATGTTATTAGTTGCCCTAAGCAATGGCTTTCAAGATATATTTTTACAAACATCACATCACACAAGTGGGTGTCAGAATCGGGGTCAACCCTTGTCATGACAAACTTCAATATTAAAGTAAGTGGGTTTTGCTTTTTATGTAGCCTTTTAACGTTATCGGGATCTCTATAACCCATACTGATACTTACTATTAAAAATGCAAAAGTACGTCTTCCTACCTATCTGTCAACTTTTTACGACCTAACTAAAATTATTGGAAAATAACTTTTTTATCCGAAAGGTTCTAACAAGATTTTTAAAACCTTAAACTTCACGCACGAAGATACGTGCACATAACTTTTTTTATCTGAAAGGTTCTAACAAGATTTTTAAAACCTTAAACTTCACGCACGAAGATACGTGCACATAATCCTGCTAATATTATAAATGCGTTTGTGACAATCCAGGATGTATGGATGGATGTTGGATGGATCTCCTTCAAGCAACAACGAATGAACCAATTTGGCGGAAAATTTGGAACGGAGATAGCTGATACCTAGCATTAACACAAAGGCCATTTTATTCCGGAAAATTAAAGAGTTCCCGCGGGACTCAAAAAACCTTAATCCACGCGGACGAAGTATCGATCATCAGCTAGTATTATAATATGTGAGTAAAGCCATAAAAAAGAAACTTCTTAAGAGTAAGTGAATGTATGTATGATTTTTTTTATTTTGTAGCGTTCTATTTGAGGACAACACGTGTAGGTCGAATTTTAAGATATCTAGCAGTAAATAGAGAGTAATCTGGAATGATTTACATATTATCTTTTGCCCGCGTCCTCCACTTGCAGTCAAATGTTTAAAAAATCCCGTGGATACCCTTTACTTTTTCCGGGACACAAGTAGCCTTTGTTATCATCCAACTCCTAAACCATGTCGGCTCTTTGCTATGTTAGTAATCCGGTAGCATAGCAAACAGTCCGGTACTCGTAATCCGCTATGGATTAGAGCGGTGATAGCCTAGTGGTTTAGAACTCGGATTCCTTCTTTTTCCTTTCCTCGTCATTTTCCTTTCCTCTTCATTTTCCTTTCCTTGACCTCGGGAGGCGACCGATCCCAGGCCCTTCAAAGTTATGATCACTGACACTTCAAAGTTATGTGCCTTAAAAGTTCCCCATAATATTCTCAAAGTTGTATGAAGTAGCTGCCAGACTTCCCTTCCTGGTGCAGTGGTGAGGGCTGTGGTCTTATAATTGGGAGGTCTCGGGTTCAGTTCCCGACGGGGGCAGTTTAAGAATTTATAATTTGTGAATTGTTTCTGGTTTGGTCTGGTGGAAGGTTTAGGCAGTGGCTAGTTACCATCCTACCGTCAAAGACGTGTCTCTAAGCGATTTGGCGTTGCGGCACGATAGCGTGTTAAAACAGATTAGGGTTATGGGTTGAATGAACAGTGCTATACCCCTTCGAATTAAGCCCGCTACCATCTTAGACTGCATCGTCACTTACCATCAGGTGAGATCGCAGTCAAGGACTATCTTGTCATCGAATAAAAAAGTCAGCACTGAGCCAGTGTGTATACTACGGCCTAAACTCATTCGAGACGAGACCTGGGCCCACGTTGGTCCAGTGAGCCAGCTATGATCTAAGATAGAAAGAATGAGTAGGTATACACATACAGTGCCAAATATCAAATTCAGCATCATCCGTCATTATCTTCGACTATATTATATACTCAAAGGTCATTATAACTCCAAGATCCAGTGTGAAAATCTAACAAATGTTTGATTAAATATTTTCATTATGAGAAACACGATTCAAAGAAGAGTGCCTTGCGCCTTGACTACATAAAATAATTTTCTTATGAATCCCGATTCGAAAGGAAAACGAAATAAGTGGAATAAATGCAATAAAAGTTAGTTAAAGCGGACGCGACTGCACTTTTAAGTTAGCGATGAGAGTTTAACTCGATTCTTGGGAGAATTTTCGTATCTTCATGCATTGAGTTATGGGTAGGTATACCATAGAGACGCGGACATTAGACGTCAAAAATTCTCTATGCCATTTCCTAATTTATTTATTAGGTATTTATTATTGTTATTGGTATTTAAAGTTTTTATATATATAGTAAAGTTATAATTATTTATAATTATTGCATTGCACTTTCCCGGTTCCTTGAATAAGTTAGTGTAAGTGTGTTAGTGAAAGTTTACCTGGAAAAGATCGCTTCTATCGATAAGGCCGCTGATGCGTAGTTTATGGTAAGTATACGATTTGTTTTTGTTTTTAGTTTTTGTAGTAGTCTTATTATCTTTCTATCTACCTTTAAAATGACGTAATATGGGCTATGATTTAATTAAATGAATATTTAGTAAACATTATATATTTTTTTCTTGTACTGATTTAATAAATACCTTCTACCATAAAAATAATACATAGAAGAAACAGCAACAAATTTCTTTTCAAAAATTAAAATATCATTATTATGCCATGTATTGATAAGCAAGCTGCAGGTGCAGTCCCAAATTAGCTTATTACAAATAGCAAGACTGAATCATTTTATCACTAGTCAGTTTGAGACGGTTTTGCAAAACATCTCCGCCTCTAGCATATGGTAACTCTCTTCCATCAAGACCTTACCCGCTTACAGTCACGTGTAGGTAGATAGTATGAATTAAAATAATAAAATCATACTAGAATGTTAGGGAACCGTATTAAACGGTCAAACTTAATGGGGTAGACATGCCTGAGTCAAATGTCGCTACCACAATGGGTCGGCTACTATTACAAATAAGTACTTGTATTTATTCATTTTCACTTCCAAAATTGCTTGAAATTCTTCAACATAAAATTTCAAAATCTCGGCTAGGCTATTCGCAAATTTATACTGAACAATACCGTTCTTACATTTTATTAGAAACGAACGCGGGACCTTTTTATCTGCAGTCAAACATGCTAACTACTAAACCAACGAGACCAATAAAAGCCTTGGTTAGTTTTAATAGACTCTTATGCTGAGATCTACCTATAGAGCGTGCTCTGACTTCGCTTAGACTTAAGATGGAGTTAAAAAGAGACGCAAATATGCTCTGACATAAATCTGTCTCGTTTTAACGCTGTCTTGAGTCTGAGCAGAGTCAAAGTGCGGTCTATAGATTTCAGCTTTAGTAAGTAATTATTATAGGCTATCTTGGGAATAAAGTATGAATTCCATTTTCATGAAATTTAATTTTTAAAACTTTTATTTTTACGCCTACGTCTTAAAAGGATCCAACTGTAAAAATTTCAAGTTTCTAACTTCAGTAGTTTAAGCTGTGCGTTGATATCTCAGTCAGTCAGTCAGTCAGGACTTTGAATTTTATATATATGGATTTGATTGAAAACCGTCAAAAAGAAATGCCTTGAATACAACGCGCTTAAACATTTTTATGGGACACGACTGGAGTTCGCTTTCAAAGTTACAGAGTTACGCAAATACTCGAAACGTGATGTTATGTAATAAAGATAGAGACTCTAAACAAAGGTCGAACCTAAAAGTTTTTGAATTTTTTTTTTTGCCTACAATAAACTAGGTAATTTTTTATTTTATTACATGGATACTAGCTGATGCCCGCAACTTCGTTCGCGTGGATTGAAGTTTTTTAATTCCCGCAGGAACTCTCTTATTTTCCTATGATGAAAAGTAGCCTATGTGTTATTCCAGACTATAATCTATCTCTGTGCCAAACAGCATAAGAAACGAAATCCGTTTGTTAGAGCTTAGGCAAAACTTCAAACTCTTAAAAATACAGCTTCCAAGAAATCATAATCTTGACTTTTACAAAGTTGACGTTAAAGTAAACAACAAGTATCATGTATGCCTTAAAGCTAAATTGTATCTATGCTTAATTAGGTACCACTTAATTCTACAAAACGGAGTAGGTACTTTATGCCGAAAAAAATGAACAGCTTTTACATTTTGTGTAACAACGCTTTATTTATACGTGACACAGAATTTTAAATTTTCTTTTTTTTTTTTTTCGGGTAAAAAATTTCAAATTGTCAACTCATACGAAAATTCAAAATGGTTCTCTCAACCGTATAAACGCAACAGTCTGTTTTATAGACATTCAATATAGGATTTTCGGTTGACAGCTCGTCTGGTCGTCACAGCTGACTGTTTGCGTTGTCACGTACCGGGACATATTGAATTATGGTGGGAATATTTTTAACCGACTTCAAAATAAATTAAAAGTAAAAAAGTTTTTTAAAAACAAGCTTTTATTTAAATACGCTTAAAAGAAAGTCCTTTCATTTGTTACCCATATTGTAAGAAACCATAAAAAACTTAGTCCGCCATCTATAGAAGTCCGCCATATGGACGTCACTTTATTTTTCGAGTTATTCTCAGCAAGCACTTTCATTTGATATCCATATTGGAGGAGTGTGTTAAAAAAAACTAGTCCGGCATCTTGAGTTTAGAATGACGACACACAGCATGCCATTGTCATTCAAACTAAACGTGTATACAAAATTTCAGCTGAATCGGTCGAAGAGATCTGCTTCAAATTGAGTTGCAAGATTCCACCCGAACAATAGGGACATATATTATTGGGATTGTTACAATAGGGACATACATTATTGAAATTTTACAAGCTCTACAGACTCATCATAGGATACAAATCATTCTCATAGTAGGTAAGTACCTAGTATATTCATACATGATACTGAAATACATGACCCACTTTAATTGTGAAAGATCCTTTTCTATTTTTATGCTACAGCGAAAAAGCAATTCGGTTTTTTGGGGAAAAATCCCATGTAATCAAATGAACGCTTTCCAACTGTTGCATTTGTATCAAAATGCGCTGTTTCGGGAACAAAGCCCGACTGTAAATGAGTGCTCGCAAGAAAAATGAATACCAAAAAATAATTCATGCTGTGCGGCACTCGAAAACACGATGCTATAGAAATTCAACCATTTTTTAGGACTGTACTAATTTGACATTGTTAAACATATATCTCTTTCCTACGAATATGCCTTTTCTTTTTCTTTTCTAATAAGTAAATTCTTATTCTTTATTCTTATTTCTATCTCTTTAATAATAAATAGTAGAAGGACCCTGTATCCTTCTATTACTATTTGAACCTTTACCTGACCGGGCAAAATATAAAATAGATAAAAATCCTACTGCCCGGTGTAAAATAAATCAACCTTAAATCATGCTAATGTGCCAGGGATTGTGGAAAGTTGTCGCTTTAATTTCCTAAAGATCCATTACTAAGCAATATCGAGGAAGCCAAAGTTTGCCTCATCAAAGTTGAATTAAATGTCCCGAATTATTTATGATGTTTTATTTATGACTTTTGTTGTTGGAACGCGAAGTTTTGTGACTTAGCTGAGAAATGTTTCCTACGAAATATGAATTTTCATCGAACCAAATTAAATATCCTTGACTACAGACATGATTTGCTAGTGGGAGGCTTTGGCCGTGGCTAGTTACCACCATGCCGTCAAAGACGTGCCGCTAAACGTTTTAGCGTTCCATCACGAAGGCGTGGCGATGGCTAATATTCTTTTAAAAAAAATATTACTTTTTGTTTGCAGTTAAAAAGTAAAAAGAATAATAATTATATAACAATCTAATCGGGACGAAAGCTCGACATAAAGCTTTGTTGAAATAAATTCCGTGAACACAATACGCTGAAATATTTTTATGGAACAACAAAAGGTCGATTTAAGTGTTGAAACGTGTAATGGTCGCTCCTTTTAGTCCGTTTCTCCGTTTCCTCTGAAATGTACTAAGATACTAATGCACATTTTCTGTCCAATTCAACTCTTTATTTGCATATACTCCAGTTCTGAATTAAACAATAGCTGTTACCACGTTGTTACGAACCGCGTAGTGCAATCTAAAAGCAATTCATTCATTTACTAGCTGATGCACGCGACTTCGTCTGCGTGGATTTACCTCTTAAAAATCCTGCGGGAACTCTTTGATATTCCGGGTTTAAAATGTCATCCTCCCAGTTCTCAACTATACACACGCAAAAAATCAGATCGATCCGTTGCTTTGTTGCAGCGTGATTGAAGGACAAACCAACAAACAAACACAGTTTCGCATTTATAATATTATACTGCCTCGTTGGTCTAATTGCTAGTGCGTTCAACTGCGGATGACGAGGTCCCGGGTTCGATTTCCGGGTCGAGCCAAAAAATGTATTGGGATTTTCTGTCGTTGTGTCGTGGTTGAGTAACAAACATCCATCCATCCATCCATCCATCCATCCATACATACATACATCCAAACTTTCATTTTTTTTTTCTTTTTTTTCATTTCATTTCATTTCAAACTTTCGCATTTATAATATTAATAGAAAATAGAAAGAATATTACACGATGAGGTAACGTACAAAATTCAAAAACGTCAGAGCCTGTATAAGATCCTTTACCTCCCGAAAAGAAGGCCGAAATTTTAACCAACAGTCCATCACTGCAACAGTCATTAAAAGCAATTAGTAAATAAAACTTCTTTAATACACACAAATACCCACCCTGTATAAAATACGTAAACCCGGTATGTAAGTCAGATTTATAATAAAAAAGTTCGACAGCAAATAACCATTGTGTTTTCCTTAACTTAGAAACACTTTGAAATGAAAAGTTGGTAAGTTTTCGTGAAGGGCGAAGTCAAAAGGTAATTTTGGGAGGGCCCATTGAGTTTGTTTACTTTGTATCTGATGAGAATACTCCCACAATCAACTCAGAAATAGATATTAATGAATAGACCTACTCGTATTAAACACGAAGTTGTAATTCGTTTGCATAACTTTTAAGATCCAATTCAAGTAGGCAGTTAGACGTTGGTATCAACCCAAGTAGCACAGATAGCTGTATAAATACTCACTTTTAGACCTATTTGAACCTCTAAGCGTATTAAGACTCTTTTAAGAGTACACTGGTGATCCTACAGCTGCATAATAGCTGTCAGTGATATTTAAACAGCTTAGGCTGAATAAGGGCTGTTTAGTGGATAAAATTACGCCAAATGCTGTATAAGAAGGTATTTGTGAACTCTTATTACACTGACTTATTAAGGGGGCACGTGTGAACTATTATGAAGCTTGTTGCTGAATATCAGAGTTTTAACTATTCACGTCGCTGTTTAACATGAATCCACCATTTTGTTGTATAACCTCATAACCTATATAAATATACTGATTCATTTTTCAACTTTTATGATGTTTTGTGTATGAATTAGGAATGGATTGCATTAGTTTTTACTTCTCGATATCATAATAACAACTTTTTATCTTATAATTCTTTTCAAAGCACTAAAAATTGTTTATTCAAGTTTTCATCACGGCTTATTTATATCACGAAACTAATTAAAAACCGAATATTTTCGTGGCGCACTAAAATTTTCTTAGGTAATATATATGTATAATGTCAGTAAAATTACATTCCCAATCATTTTTCTTTTATAAATATGAAAACAATGCACTTAACTTTGAATATATAACCACACGTATTCAATCAAATTCAATTCACTCCACGAAGTATATTAATTTGCTAGATTTGTATTATCTATGGTTTGCTACTTCACTTTTACGTCACGTGACATATTTGCTGAATAAAGAGTAACTTGTAATCTTTTACTCAACTTAAGGCTGTATAATTTGTGCCCATTTAAGAGGTATAAGAGCTGTATACGGCCGTATACAGCCCTTATGCAGCTTTTTTATACAGCTTTAAGCGTGACGGGAATTCGTTATTCAGCTGCTAAGCAGCCTTCGTGTGCTACTTGGGAAGCGTTGATGATTTTTACCCCACTGCGGCACGAATAGGAGAGAAATGTGTTTGTCAGTCTATGTATGTACATACTATCCGTACAATTAAAGAATGGTTTTAGAAATGGCGGCTCATTATGCCGGTACTGTCAGCATACACGGGATCTATAGCGAGCGACAATCTGCTAATAATCAATAAATTATAATATACTAGTAAATAATATAAACGTTATATATATTTTTTAATTCAAATAATGTAATCATTTTTGTTTTTATTTAAGAACTAGATGATGCCCGCGACTTCGTCCGCGCGGATAAAGGTTTTTTGATTCCCGCGGGAACTCTTTAATTTTCCGGGATAAAAAGTAGCATATGTTTTAGTCCTGGGAATGAGCTATCTCCATTCCAAATTTCAGCCAAATCGGTTCATGCGTTGTGGCGCAAAGGAGTAACAAACATACACACATACACACACACATACACGTACAAACTTTCACCTTTATAATATTAGTGTGTTGTGATTAAAATAATCTTGTAAAATTATGTTGTACACGCTGTTGATTACCAATAAATAAATAAATAAAGACGGTCATTTTATCAGTTTATTGTTGTTGTCCGTACCGGCGAGTGTGAGTATAGATAGCGACAGTGTGCGAGTGAGAGGTGAACAGAAGCGACGCCATTTTCAAAACCATTCTTTAATTGTACGAGTATTACATTTACAATACATACGTATGTATTTACGTACATATGTAAGTATGTATGTGACGCTCTGGAGACCAAATGCGTGACCCGATTTTGCGAACATGCGAACTAATTTATTATTATCTAGTTTAGCTTAAAGCTTCAATAATAACTTAACACAAGCTAATGACTTAATTTTTCTAGCTTCAACTCCCTATCTACAAAATACGCAGACTTATTTTTTTTTTCAGAAGTAATCAATAGTAGTAATCAAATCAGTATAAGATGCGAATAATTTAGCGCGAGATGAAATTCGTAACTAGTTTCTGAATCTTAATGAAACCAATGTGATCGAATCAAATAACGTCCACAGACGAAATTGGAAAAAGATAAAAGTAATTTCTAAAGGTATGAAGAGTATTACTTTATAAATGTATTCGGAACGATCTGAATTTTAAATGAGATTTCATCAAAGTTCAAATACCACATAGGTACATTGTGTGAAGGAAAATATTGTAAGGAAACTAGCATGCCTGAGAGTTCTCCACGTTCTTAATTGTGTAAAGTCTACCAATCCGCATTTTGTCAGCATGGTGACTGTGGCCTAAATCCTTCTCAATCGATAGGAAGCCTTGCTCAGTAGTGGACCGATTCAGAGACACACGAATGTCAAATTTGGCGTTTACAATTGATTCATAATTAAGTTGTCATTTGTATAGACAGTCAAACTAGTGTTAAAAATAGATTAATTATAAAAATCTATATTCGTTATTGTACCAAAACATAATATCATTTAAAGAGGTTCAAATGAAAAAGACGTCCCAAGATTTAGGTCTGCAATTGATGTTGCCACCAGCGCGATAAGAGGGACAATTTACTAAATAGGGATTGTGCGGATTTCTTTCAGTTCGACAAAAAATGGATTACCACTCGCTGAGTATTATTGCGTTCCACGTCGCTTAACACCCACCCGTTTACTTCACAAAATATTGTTGGGTGTGTATTATTGTTTTCACCTCATTAGCTCAATAAACGCGTCGTTGTCGCTGAAAACCAGTGAGTAAAAGTCAATTTTTCTTGCTCGGTGAAAAAAGCGTTTTGAATTTAGAATAGACTGCATTATAAAGCATCATCGTCATGCAGTCCTACTCATAGATGTTTAATCTATGATTCAATCAATAAAATACGTTCAGATACCACGAATCTCATTTTGAGCATTGTAAAAGATTAGCTAAATGGAAATTTACATGCCCCAAAAGTTTTTGAAAATACAATTACGGAAGTTTTCCCTTAAGGGTAGAAGTAATCACGTTGCGGAGGGAAGTGCAAGGGGAAAATTGTCTTTGCCGTTGTAACAAGTTTGAGATTTGGACCTTACCATTTTCAAAAACCAAATGCTCAGTTTTTTGCTGGTTCCTCTCGGATGGAACGGAGTTTCAAACCTAAACTAACTTCCCCTGCTGATACTACTAGTGCTACTAAACTACTAATAAATAAAAAATTGAATAAAAAATTTCTCTGCTTTTTTCTATCTATTCTAAGTTACATAATTAGTATTAAAATTTAAAAGACGAGTTAATTTGGAGCTTTGATTTGCTGCCTGCTCGTAAATGTATGTGATTCACATCTTGAGACATATTTTTCGATTACTTTCACCAACTTAACTTACGAATTTATCATTGAACTTCAGTTTTCACACCTCAATCCTACTGGTACAGGGATATATGAGGGCGGAAATGACAAAGGCGGTAAAACAAAAATCATTAAAATATATTATGTCTCTGAATTTGCTTGTTCTACGTATGCACGTTGCATTCTTCCCTAATTTGGAGTCTCACTACTGGGCACAGCTCACCGTACAGGGAACTCACAAAAGCAAATTGGCAGACTTCACTCACGATGATGTCCATGACCTACCGTTAAAGCGTGTGATATTTAATTCCTTAAACACACATAAGAGTCAGAGAAGCGTGCCCGCAGTCCAAACTACAAGGCTATCACTGCTTTATTTTGGAGTACGGAATACTATAACCGTAGGTAAAAATGGTAGGGGCTTCATCTGTATACGGCCCGACGATACAGAACACCTGCAATTTCAGATAATAGCTTCTTTTTTGTTATTTATGCCATTCTTCGCTCTCAGGAATTCACGTCTGATGTTTGCTGAGAATTTATCACCCACCCCTTTCTTTTCAATCGAATGCAAAAGTACTTACATGATCGAAAATCGGTAATCATTTAGCGATTTTATTTAGTGGTTAACTGAATTTTCCTTAAAGTTCTTAACTATTATATCAAACACAACCGTATAGTAATATACGTAAATGTAATAAAAGCCTCAATAGCCCAACGGTTAAAGGTGCGGACTGAAAACTGAAAGGTCGCAGGTTCGTATCCCACCCGTTGCACTATTGTCGTACCCACTCCTAGCATAAGCTTTCCGCTTATTTGGAGGGGATAGGAGGATATTAGGCAACTTGAGCTTGGCTAATATTCTTTTAAAAAAAAAAAAAAAAAAAAAATCACCCCGGATTACATTTTTTTATTTTCACTTTTATAATGCGATTCAAATGACAATAGGAATGAGAAGCCACCATTTTCTCTTTCTATCTCACTTAGTGTAAACCGCATATGAGCAGGACAGAAATATAAAATGGCTGTTTGACATACCTATTCTTATTTGAATCGCATTACATTAACAATCTATCATGTTTTTTATTTAAATAATATAACAAATATTATTGCCATGTACCTACTTTTGCAACTGTGGCGCTAATTATATCTCCAGTATTAATTAAGTGATCCCTGGCTCTACCAATCCAGCAAAGTGCAATGGCAATCGCCCGGTCAGCTAAAGTACGTTAGTTGGATAAAGCCCTCGGTTACGTTCAATCAAGACCGATCTCTTATTCATGACTCCTAGAGAATGGATCTCAATTACAATCACGAATTGCTGTATAAGATAACGTTTTCTGATAGATTGCTTACTTTGTTTTATTATGTTTGTAGTCAACTCTAATTCACGGGTCAGTTGCTTTTTGTGACAGGGAATTTTAATTTGCAATAATCTTTACATCTTTAAATTATCCGAGGAATTCAAAAAAAATTAGATACACACGTCGTAGTCATCGGTTAGTAAGAATTTTATCGCCGCTGTCGTCGTTTGGACTCCCACAAATGACCACAGATACCATCTTATGACGTTTGTGTTCAGCGGCTGCCTAGGACTTTCTCGAAACTTTCTCGAGGGGGGAGGGGGAGGGGGTGGGGGGCTCTTCCAAAGGATCCCAACATCCGGCAGCTCTCAGCTTTTCAACTCGATGGTAACACTCTCTTCAAGGCTTCAAGGCCCGTTAAGTTAATGCCTTAATAAGAAAGTATTTCTTTAAGATTTATCAAAATAATAAGGAGTAATAGCTTCAATTTATCCCACTATATTGGATGTACGATGATAAACCAGCACCGCGTAAAGAGAAAGTAAATAACATTATTCATAACCTAATCCACGACGTGTTTCTCAATGAATTATGTAACAGACTTAGGTGTTATATATTGGTAATAGTTGTTTATGTAATGTTGATAGAGGTATATAATTTTCCCACAAGAATACGTAATTCGAGCAATGTTTATCTTGTGTGCTTTGACGCGCAATAAACTATTATTACAGCCCCTGTGGCCTTTAGTTCACAGAGAAACTAGACGCGAAACCGCTGAAGCACCATCATTACTTATCCGTTGTATATTGTGTGTAATATGTCGCAGGGTTTAATAGGAAATATAGGAAATTTTAATATCATCAGATCTGGAGGCACAAAGGCTACTTTTTATCGCGAAAATCAAAGAATCCCCACGGGTTTTTTAAAAATTAAATTTATCCAGACGACGTCGCGGACATCAGCTTGTAATAATAATATAATTATCATAATATCATTATATACCTTTCTAAACATGATATATAAGGGCAAGTGGGTACTCAGTCCCTCAGCGGGTATGGCGACGAAGTTTTCGAGAAATTACATTAGCAACAAAGGGACTGAAGCATTTTAGCTTAATGGCCGACCCGTGACGCGCTCCCTGCCGCCACTTAACTGAATCGTCACTTTAAAAATCCTTCTTTTCGTTAGTATTAAACTAATTGCTGCTTTTATAATAATTTTAGATAATTATTACTGCGCTTATTTGTTTAATTTCGTTTAGTACTAGATAATGCCCGCGACTTCGCGGGATTCCCACGGGAATTCTTTAATTTTAGAGATACATATAATATGTTAATCCTGGGTATGAGTTATCTCCATTTCAAATTTCAGCCAAATCGGTTCGCTAGTTGTGGCGTGAAAGAGTAACAAACATACACACACAGTCACAATATAAACTTTCGCCTTAATAATATTACAGTGAAGTGTGATAGACAAAACCATCGCAGACTCTAGAAATAAGTAAAAGAAGTATAAATTGCTAATACCATACATTGAGACAAAGTTCGTGTAAATAAAATCATTATAATATTACGTTTGTCAGATGGTTCGCCTCTATACTAGTGGTTCTACTAATCTCTGCTACTGCTAACTAATTTTGCCTCACATAATGTTTCTATACCTACTCCGTTGCCACAACTTAAAAGATCAGAAAAATCTACTAAGAAAGAAATAAATAGATTCCAGTGCGGCCTAAGCGGTTACCAGAGACAACCATAAATTTTTTATTCGTCCAAAAAAATAAAACTAGAGCCCGCAAAAAAATGTGCTTTTCGGTAATTTATTTTGTAAACAACGTTTTGTGGCTAATTTTTTATGCTTACTTCGAACGTAGACCAAGATATAAACAAGAAAGGCAAATCTTGACAAATTGTAGCAGCCGCAAAAAAGCGAAACCATTTAAGATGAAAAAGGCTTTGCGGAAGAGATATGTTTGCGTATCATTATGAGACGCGGTATAGCATCAATTTCTGTTGGCCCATTAATCTTAAGAGTCCATGACATCTGGTAACGATGTGCGGAAATCTAATGAAGACACAATCCCATGCACTTACCTACTTTCCATAACTTAATTCGTATTTGAAGTTTCTTATCCATTAGACTCTAGAGACAGTCGCGGATTGAGGCAGGGCAGGTTAATATTTATACAAGGTATAAGAGGGTAAATTGTACACAACATAATAATTATTATTATTACATATTATTTTTAAAAGAGCAGTCGCCGAGTTTCTTGCTGGTTCTTCTCGGTTGGAACGGCATTCCGAACCAGTGCAGTGGTAGATTCATTTGACGATTCGAAAACATTTTGTAAAAGTCTATTCTAAAAAAAAAATATTCTGTTCTATTCTATTAAGGAAAACTGAAGCCAGGTATTCAGTACCTGATTCTTAATCGGCGTTAGAATTTTTCATCCATCTTTTCATGACTTTGAAATTATTATTTTTTTCAGTTTTTTAACTACCCATCGCAACTTGACTTTAGGTGAAAAAACAACAAACGACAATATTTAACACAAAACAGCAAACATTTTGACGTGATCAACTGTTATCAGAAGTTCAAAGCACTCTACCTACAAACTGCCTCTTGCGATGCGCAATAGGTACTTCACGTGTAGGTATCAGCGTTCGTTGTTCATTATCATTAGAGGAATTTTTAAGTGTAATCTATTAATTTTTCGTTAATATGTCCCTTGCACCCTGTATGGTTAGGTATAGTTTGTAGGAGACAGACAGATCACTGTCGCACGCATGTCTGAATAAGTATTTTGTATTCTCAGATAGATATCTTTCAGCTACGGGTACAAACTGAAAGTAAATCATAAAAAATAAAATAAGCAATTTTACTACGCAAAGCAATAATTTTGTTCATGCAAAACAGCAAGCAGTTATTGGCTTGAATTTGAATTCCTCACTTCACTTGACGTGTCACAGGACTCCGCGACGCTGTCTAACTTGTTTATTGGCTCTCTAAGACGGCTCGGGGCTGTAGAGTTTTCTCGAAAACCGATTCTAAGAGAAAATAGAATTCCTAGAAGAGCTGTAGTCCCTCTGCTAGTTGCGAACTGTACGTGACTAGAATGCTGGCACAGTCTTAGGACTTTTTGTTACCTGTTTGAGAACTGCGACCGTGATGCCTTCGTAGTCTTTTCACCCCACCATCTTTACCAAAAAAACTTACGTACAAACTAAAATAATTTATCTAGATAAAGAAAAAAAAACCGTCACGATGGCCAAGGGCGGATTCGAAGACCTCACACAATCTTTGAGATCATTATGGAAACCTCTCAGATATGTAAGTTCTTTCATTATGTTTTCTACTTGAAAAACTCATGTAATAATATGTCCTCAAAAATATCAAATCTCCAGGTCTACCCGTTTAGGTTATGCATTGTCTTCCAGTAAATCAGTCACGGTAACTATTTTATATGCATCGAAGAAGAGCATAAATATTGATGTCCAAATAATATACTTTTTTCAAATATATTATTTGGATATCATTCAAAATTGTGAGAATCCCACAATTTTGAATTTCTTAATAAACTTAATTGGTAACGAAACCTAGACATTGGAGATGCTTATAAGTGCACAGAATAGGTACACTCTCAGAATACAGAACAAACCGTACACCACTCAGTCAAAGAGGTCACACATAAGTTTCAACTGATGTAGAATCCGTAAAACGTCTTACTAAAGAACAGATGGAAAGGAAACTTTATGCAAATAAAGTGCAACTAACTCAAAGCAAATAGGAGGAGGAGGAGGAGGAGTGAAAACAAGCTAGAATTTTCTATAAGATTACATTGATGCAGTACTTTGCCAAAATTTAATCGGCGTGCTTTTTATTCCAACCAAGTTTTCACTGAGTAACAGTAGTTAAGTATCAATTTACACTCGACCCCTTGCCACTTAACCTTTAGGCCTTCCTACCCTCTCGAGTTAACTAAAAACATCTGGGAAGGTTGTGTTATGGATTGAGGCCTCTAGACAAACAGATGATTCAACTTAATATTAGAATAACGTTTATTTGTCGGTCATCAATAAACACAATATAACAAATAATCCATAATATAATTAATATGATACACATTGCGTAAGTGTGTGTGCCTGTCAGGAATCTAGGTGGGAGCGGTCAGGCGCGAGCAAACTCTCGCTCACACTTATAAGGATACGACACACGCACAACCATGAGCCACACGCCCTCGTGAATTGCAAGAACTATACCTTAAACGTTATAAGCATAAAAGTTGAACTAAAGTAGGGCACATAAGGCCTCTAGCGTGCGGCTCACTTTACAGAACGCTCCCTAAGCTAGAGTTTTCCATTTCTTGTTTGTACAGTACTCTGTATCTGATCTGTAAAGGGAATTCACGCGTACTCAGCATATTTACCCTCGCCTTTGCCTTTTTCTTTTGAGAATCCCAGCATTCTAAAGACAATGCCTTATCTATTGGTGTCTGGAGAGCCTTTCAAGTACTGCAATTTTATTCTTGTTTTACAAATATTCTTTTGTTTACTTTTACTTTTAAGAAAAATCTCATCACATAATCTTTATTAGTTTTGTTAACATTTGTTTTTTTGCTTAAATTTTGCTTTTATTTGTTTCGTTAAGTTTTTAAATGTTTGTTTGAAGTGGTAATAACCCAGTCTGTAAAACACCGGTCTGTCCCTAGTTTCGCATCTCTGACAATAATTATACTAGGTATTTTAATTATATCACTAAATAAAGCTCAATTCTATTTATTTACAAACGAAGACTCGTTGAACCATATACTCTTCAGAGTAAACATGATATTACATCTATGCTCTACAACAAAATATCAACAATATTATTGTAGTACCTAATACTTCGCCTAACAAATAAAAAACTTACACGGAGTATAAAACAAGCGATTATTGTAACATAAACTCTGCTATTATAACTTTGTTTACTCCATCCCGAAAGCAAAGATAAAGAAAACTGCATTGTTTCTATAAAATAAGCACTTAAAGCGTATCCAATTACATTGCATTATCGAAGCGAGAATATAAACACTGTAGGTACCTTCTATAACACGCCCGTTTGCTTTTAAAGCATAATATTCTTAAGGCGGATCGAGATTATTAAACTTTATTATTATTTATTTCATGTAGAACGGCAAAAGAGTAGAGAATAAGAATAAGGGGAGAGAAGATATATTGAGTTGACGAATGAAAGAAGCGAGTGGAAGAAAAAGACATGTTGTGCCGACCTCACATAGCGTGGAACAAGGGCAAGAAAAAGAAGATTATTTATTCCATGTAAACCCAACTTGTTTGGAACAAAAATCCGCTTTCTGAACCATCAGTTTAGAGAAGTTTGAGGTCTACTGAGAAGAACCTACAAGAAACTTAGCACACTTGCTCTTTTAAACATGTATTACAGTACATAACAGCCTTTTCACATATTTGCCTTTGTACATTATTCATGTACTGTGCAATAAAGGATTAAAATAAACAAAAAATAGTGTTAATATGCAAAATATAATGGTAGGTAATTATAACAGTTTTTATCTGATGTGGGAGGCTTTGGCCGCGGCTATTTACCCCTCTAACTTCGACGACGTGCCACAAGCGATTTGGCATCCCAATACCATGGCGTGTAGAAACTTATTAACAGTATTGTTCCATTTTACATTGCCACATCCCGTCCAAGTTAGCCGGCTACCATCTTAGACTGAATCGTCACTGACCACCAAGTGAGATCGATCAAAGACTAACTTGTCTAATCGAATAAAAATAAAAGTTCTCTTATTAGAGTGTCGGAGGTGTCGACTTGCTCTTGTAGAGCAAAAGATAACTTATGTAAATTCACAGCGGATACACGTTTATACATATTTCCAACATTCTCATAACAGCAGCGGTCAAGTAGTGTCTCGCTACACGTGTGAAAATAGAAATTAATTCAAAACGAACGTGCAACTCGACCTTACCTCGGGCTTACTCTTAAAACACACGAGCGATTAGTCATACGGCAAAAAATTGTCTTACTCTAGGTATATGCTAGCTCACAAAAAATTACAAAATATCCTCAACATCGAGGTTACGTTATATTTTGGCTGCGAAAAATGAAACGCCATTTTCCGACATGTATACCATTGTGTGGGAAGTGGGAACGAAAATAATCAAAGACCACACAGATAAAAATTTCTTCTTTATCAACCGATAAACGGCCACTGCTGGACATAGGTCTCCTGCATGGACTTCCACAGGCATCGGTCTTGCGCTACCTGAATCCAGCGGCTCCCTGCGACTCGTTTGATGTCATCGGTCCACCTAGTGGGGGAGGGTCTGCAAACACAGCGCTTCCGGTGCGGGGTCGCTTCCCTATACCTTTGGATAATCATCAGCTCTTCGAATTTCAGTTATTTATTTTTAGTGGATTAACTGATTTTTCTACTGAAAAAAATAGCAAGAATAGCAGTGATCAGTGATCACTCATATTGTACTACATTTCTCCCAATAATATTCTAGCGAAAAAATTCCGTCGGCGGGCATAGAAAATCTAAGCGATGATGTGTGACCAGATATACTGCGCTGTGTTTGAATTCGGGTCATATTGGGCCAAGTTCAGATAGTCTATTAGACACACGCGATTTCCAAGTGCAGGAAAACGTGTATGAGATTAAGTAACCAAACCAAATCTGCTTGCTTAATTATAGAAATTTCTCTTCTTATTTACAGTCAGCGTTTATTTGCCAAATACGAGTAATAATTAGTACATTAATGTATTGTAGTCAGAAATAGTCTTTCACATTTTACCTATGCCCGACATGCAAAATTGCAGTTAAGTACAGTGCTGTTTAGATTCTATAAATTATTACAAATTAATAAATTCTATACTAGAATGTCTATATAAATTAAAATAAAAAATCATCTACCTCTTAAAAACGTCACATCATTTGTCAAGAGTAATACGACAAAGAAGTCGTGTATTGTCGCTGCAATTAGCATAATTATGTGTGCAGCAACATGACAGGTTACACGGTATGAAACAAGGAGTCCCCAGTGTGGTCTTACGCTTTATAAATTAGCACTCGCAACACGTCCCCCGCCGTCGCCGAACAAAACGCCGCGAACCCTCTAATTGCAGTCATTATGGATCTCTTCCCTCTTGAATAACAGTCATTATGATACAGAAGCTTTGAATATTAGATCGCGGTAAGTATTTTGATTGAAGATTATAAATTGCCTCTATCATTATCCATTAATAACTGATCACAACCCCTTCCAGCATCCGTGTTTCCTGCCACTTGTAATTTGAGTACCTTCAAGTCAATTGTGAATAGGCATCTTCTAGGCAAACGCACTCCAACCTAGGACTCAGTGCTTTCCAGTATTGACTGTCGAAGCGCTAGTCTATTTAGTGTAAAAAAATATAGTTTTTATTTACGCAGTCCGCTTTTTGATTTCTTTGATTTATTATTTTATTCTTCACCGTTAAAGCAATAATTGACATTTAATTGCTTAAAACATTACTCCAAAAGTGTGCCCGGGATCGACCACCGGACTCCCCGGAAAGGAATCCAACGCCACGAGACTACCGCGGCTTATTAGCTTACTATAAATTACCTAAATACCGCTTTTACGACTGGTCAAAATTCTACGAATAAGTTTAGTTTTAAACAATATTTTTTAAGCCTTTGCCTGACGAACCTTATTGATAAAATACAAACTTTATAAATATAAATAAAGTTAACTTCTCTAATGGTCGTAGTACAAATATATACCCATGAGTAGTGTTTTGTTTATTTTGCTAAAATAGTGTCTAAATTGTAAGCACCTGGACAATGAATATTCATAGTCTACCCCGCAATCGGGTTTCCGATCGCTCCTTAACACGCCCTGTTATTGTTAGCAACAAAGTGCGTTCGTTAGTTTGCGGAAAACTCCCGGATAATTTGTACACAAAGGATAATCAAGACTGAAAATAGGTAGATCTAGATTAGACATGTAAATCCGGTTATTATGTTGAAAAATGTTTGTTTCAGAAAACTATTTGAATTTTTTTCCTATTTTCAAGATTGTTTTTTTATATACTATTTCTAACCAATATTTTTAAAACCTTAGGTATGTATTCAAATGATTCTGTAAAACCATTTGTTATTATGCACACATCTGCAAGAATAAAGAGCAGCACGTGTTCGAAAAAGAAGTTAAGTAATAATCGTGCTAGTTGGTTCAATCAATTAGTTAAAATCATCTGCTTTATTGGTGAAAGAAAACATCGTGAGGAAAACTGCATGTCTTATGCTGAGATCTATAGCGAGCGTGCTCTGACTCAGCTGAGACTCAAGATAGAGGTTAAAACGAGACAAAAATATGCTCTGACATAAATCTGTCTCGTTTTGACTCTGTCTTTAGTCTGAGCGGAGTGAAAGTGCGGTCTATAGATTTCAGCCTTAGACTTCTACATAATGTTCTCATGTGAATGAGACATCATATACATACTCATGTACATACAACTCATGGATGGTGAGTAACGGGAAAGCATGAACGAAACATTTCATAATTTTATAATTTCTAAATTGTCTCTGGTCTGGTCTGGTGGGAGGCTTTGGCCGTGGCTAGTTACCACCCTACCGTCAAAAACGTGCCGCCAAACGATTTAGCATTCCGGCACGATGGCGTATAGAAACCGATAAGGTGTATGGGTTGAATTTACACTGCTATACCCCTTCCAAGTTAGCCCGCTACCATCTTAGACTGCATCGTCACTTACCATCAGGTGAGATCGCAGTCAAGGGCTATCTTGTCATCGAATAAAAATTAAAAAAAAAAATTGTTTTTACCCCCCTCATAAGACTAATTCGCGTGATGATAATCCGAAATGAAATAGATGTAAAAAGTCGAAAAATGACCAGCATTAAACTCCATCCAATTTAGACATACGTTGCCACAATTTTTTTTAATATACCTACTTTAATCAAAGGGGTAATGTTGCCGAGCTGAAAGCAAGAAAACTATTGCCAGTCAATCAAATTAAAATGAGCTTCAAATTACGGTGTAAATGTTAGAGCATTTTTATTTAAACATTTTTAATAGAATTCCTACTAATACAAAGACAGCTTGAAGATGGTCAAAGAAGATAAACCTTATTAACACTTTATGGTTTTTATTGAGCCTAGTAAACATAAATATTTTGATCTCGGTACTTTGAATGGCCAATACTTTTTCATAGTACATTGGTCTTACATTCACATTAAATGTTTTTGTTTGGGATTTATGTTTACGATGTGTTGCTCCTTGCTGCTCCATAAATTCATTTCGTGTATAACATTTAATTTAGAATTTCTCACAGGGATTCACGAGCATAGAGCGCATTACTCGTGTGATGAAAATATTGTTTTAAAAATTATTATTATTTATTATTGCCAAGGGACATTTTTCTTTAAATGATTTCAGGTTTACTGTTATATTTTCTTCTTCTTATTTATCAACTCATAAATGTCCACTACTGGATGTAGGTCTCTTGCATGGACCTCCACAATTGCGCCGCCTGAATCCAGCGGCTCCCTGCGACTTGTTTGATGTCATCGGTCCACCTAGTGGGGGGTTTGCCAACACTGCGCTTCCCGGTGCGAGGTCGCCACTCCAGCACCTTGGGACCCCATCGACCATCAGCTCTTCGAACTATGCACGCAACAACATAGCAACTGATAAACATATACTTTCGCACTTCTAATATTAGTAAGAATCTATGCCTGCGATAAACAGGAAAAGAATGGTGCCGATTTAAAAGCGCTTAGGTGATAGTAAACTAATAAAAATCTCCTTCGATCTAAATCGTTTGATACAATAAAGTGACTCCAATAATTCAGCTCTTCACCACCCCCTAGAGAGAGGAAGGAGGAAGCTTCGGATGGGTAAAAACGTCTATAATTCAGTTTGCTCCGTTGATCGTACTTTGTGACTGCGGTTGCACGTAAATCGATTCGGAAAGGTAATATCCACTGGATGAGATTCTGCACTTTGGTGCAATCAAATCTTTTACGCCTTATACATACTCCCTACTCTTTTAATCCTTACTATCGTTATGAGTGCGAATGTGTTTGTACTTTTTTGACGCATCAAAGAGCAACTGAATAGATCCTTAAGTATTACTTACTCATCAAGCTCCTGAATTATTCCGCGTGGATTTTAGTTATTTGAAAAATGCATGGGAAAATTTAAAAGGAAAAAGTAACCCATGTCTATCAGTGGCCAAATATTGTCAAGATCTGTGATATATCTCTGTTGATCTCAAAGCAGTAAGATTTTCTTTTAGAATTTTTTTTTGTTGATCTATCTCCGTTGATGTCAAAACACTTATTTTTTCTTTTGATATGGTATTAACATTGCGCATTATATCAATGCGTTTCATTTTTTATGCAAGAACCCTTATATTTGCAGGGATATCCCTATATAATCTTAACTATCATTAGCCCATACAAACATAAAAATATAGGTAGTTTTGGGTTATGATGGTATCGTTCAGATAATCACGATCACGGGTAAATAATATTTTTGTTGCTAGTTGTCTGTGAAATTGAAATATTCTGTTATAAAGTTATTAAAATTCTAGCCATATAGCCTAGCATTGCAATTCATTAAGTGAAAGCCTGCTGTATAGCTACATATTACGCAGTAGACCGCCGGATGAAAGCCACTAATCCATTTAGCCTTCATACGGGCGTGCAAACAGGAAATGTAATAGAAAAATGTAAAAGAAACACTATCAAAGCCCTGTTCATGTAATTTGAAATATTTCGGACAGGTTCTGAATAGAGCAAATTTCTCCACAGTGCAGAATGCGTTCATACCCGACTGCGGAACGGCTACGTGTGTAACAGGATATTTATATACTATGTATATGACGTTTGTTTCTGTTTATTCATTACGTACAGTCTGGATTTATCTATTTCCTAATATTAGAGCAGCAAATTCATCGCTTGCTACAGAAAGTTGCAGCAAGTGATGAATTTTTTTTATTCGATGACAAGGTAGTCCTTAACTGCGATTTCACCTGATGGTAAGAGTAAGTGACCAACTTGGAAGGGGTATGGCAGTGTACATTCACCCAATAACTACCCCTAACCTGTGTCTACACGTCATCGTGCCGAAACACTAAATCGCTTGCCGGCACGTCATTGACGGTAGGGGTACAGTTACCACTGGTAATTTGCCACGGCCTCCCACCAGACCAGACCAGAAACAATTCAGAAATTAAAAATTCCCAAATTGCCCCCTCCGGGGGAATCGAACCCGAGACCTCCCACTTATAAGACCACAGCGCTCACCACTGCGCCAGGGAGGTCGTCTAAAATTCGAGCTGCTCTCCAGTGTTAGTATAGAATGTCTGGATACGCCCTAACGTGCTCGCTCGCTTATTCAAAGGCGAAGCGTTTTCCTCAAAAACCGACACCAAAGGGAAAATAAAATTCTCCTCAAGTTCTGGCAGCGTATATTTCCACTTTGTAATTCCGGTATCCCGTTACCGTGGCTTAGGTTACGCGCCTCGAGTGTTGCTTTAGTTTTGGACTCATATTGTGGTTCTACTATATATTTTGCACTCATAGTGTGGTTCGGCTATAGTTTATATTTTACTAGATGATGCCTGCGACTTCGTCCGCGTGGAGTTAGCTTTTTCAATTTCCGCGAGAACTCTTTAATTATCCGAATAAAATGTAGCCTAACTATGTGTTAATGCTGGGTATGAACCATCTCTATTCCTTTCAACTAAATAGATTCATTGTCATTGGTTTTGGCGTGAAGGAGTAATAATCATCATTCAGAGCCTCAATAACCCATTCGTAGTGGACTGAAGAAGTAACCAATATAACACACATAACACTCACACACACAACAGGCGCGCGCGCGCGCTCAATTCTTCAATTCGCAATTCAATCAAAAAAATTAAAATTGGTTCATGCGTTTGAACGCACGCTAAGCACAAATGAAACACAGTCAGACAAAGTTGTCAAACGTATAAAACCTTTTTTGCCGAAATGAAAACTTCGTCTTTTTGAAAGTCGGTTGAAAACTAACACACATGGCAATAATGTTGTACAAAATCTAGTTCAAGTCAAAACACTAATCCGAGCGCAATGTACATAAAGCTGCAAGCTGTGCGCTTCGAAATTGGTGAACAAAGTTCAGAGCCCGTGCGGTGTTAAGCTCCTATCCTCATGAGAAATTAACTGTTCCATTAGTTTTAATTCACTCTACGCTCGCGCGGTATGCTTCATTATTTTCGCTATTTACGGAAAAAGTACGTTAAATATTGCCGCGAGGACGCTCGCCGTAACGGTAGACATTTATTTTGATTGAGCATTTTACCTTAGCTGGGAGATCCCGCGTTCGATTCCTGGGAACTTATAATTTTTTAAATTAAAAAAAAACTGCCCTTTCATCAATAACCCATGCACAGCTCACTACTGAGCGCTAGTATCCTCTCAGAGAAAAGTTATAGACCATATAGTCCACCATGCTAGCCCAATGCAAATTGGCAAACTACACACACATCTGCGTATACGATCTTGCGTATCGAACACGCGACCCCTTGAATGACCCAATGAAGAAGATTCTGTCAGTGACCTTTACATCAAACGTCGCCAATTATAAAGTAAGTATTGTAAGGAAAAGAGGTTGTTTCCTTGTACTAACATTTGCTCCAGCCTCATAACCTAAAAGCAGGGAATCTTAACTACTCGTACGCGATATACACGAGTGCTGCCTGCCTTGTTTATGAGCCAGGCTTATTGTGCGTAGGAACTTAATGAAAAGGAAACACTGGCAAAATTACCCCGTACACGCCAGAACAAACTGTCGGCCTCCCATCAACTGTGCAAGATTGCTCGCTACGAGTAACATTGCCCAATATATTGGCGTTTTCGGCCTTAGAGGTCAAGGGTCGTAGTTAAGACATACATTTGGTTATACCTACAAAAAGAAACAGAAAGGAGTAACTAACGCCCACAGCTTTTCATGTCAATTTTGTTTTTTAAACTCGTTAGAACTCTTTCGTTTTCCGGTATAAAAATGAACCTCTACCAGAATTTTGCTAGTAGTGCCAATGTGCAAACTATTTTTGGAGTCGTGAAGATCGGTTCAACGATTAAAGATAACAGTCAGATAAAATATATAGGTTACAATAATAGGACAGGTAAATTATATGGATGAAATAAATCAATAAATGTCCATTGCTGAATCTAAGACATTCGTACGAATCGCCACAGGGTATGAACCTGTGCCGTTTGTATCTAGCGACTGCCGAGACTCGCTATACCGTTTCGTGGTGCAAAGTCGCCATTCGAGCATCTTGGGACCAATGGGTCGGACACGTCAATCGGTTCTTTGAGCCATGTGCTCCGCTCGTATCCAAATTCCACCTTAAATCTGGCACCTATATTAAGTAGGTAAATAGCCGTCTTAAAATTATATTTATGAATAACATTTATGTCAAGACACTACTTGATGTCCGCGTGGATTTAGTTTTAAAAATCCCGCGGGAACTCTTTGATTTTCCGGGATAAAAAGTAACCTATCTCACCCGGTCCTCAACTATACCCATGCAAAAAATCACGTCGATCCGCTGCTTTGTTACGGCGTGATTGAAGGACAAACCAATAAACAAACACACTTTCGCATTTATAATATTAGTGAGGAAGTAAGTATATATTAGTAAGGATTTAGTGAGACATAATAAAATTTTAATTGGTGTCCACAGAAATAACATTTGAATGCACATTTACCTACGTAATTCCGGCAAGTAATTCCACATAGTAAACAGGAAAAATTACCGCGTGTTTCCTTCGTACCTTTTTCTGAATTACCATGTTATAAGTGCCGTAATATGTTAATTCGCGAGCGGAAGGGCACACGTGACATGAAATAACTCATGTTTGTCGAGGCCGTGAAAAAACATTGTGGAAAGTCGCGTCGGTTTATTTTAGAGCACTTATTACATTTTGTTAGAAAGAAAGAATGTTGAGTTGAAAATACTAGCTTACCATATTAATGCTCTAGAAGACACGAGCGAAGTACAAATAGATAGTTTTCAGTTTTGGATATGTGGAAATTTGGAATGCCCTTCCGGCTTCCGGTTTTCCAAGTAACTACACTTAAGTTAAGTTAAGTTAGGTTTAAGTCAAGAATGAATAGGCATCTTTTAGGCAAGCGCACTCTATCTTAGGCTGCATCTTCACTTATCATCAGGTGAGATTGCGCTCTATCAACGCCCATTTAAATCACTGGACGGATCGGACTGAAAGGCATACAAATAGTTATTATGAAAAAGAATTTTTGAAAATTCAACCGCTAAGAGGGTATAAAAAATCGAACTTACGTGATCGAAGCAGCGGGCAAGAGCTAGTTAATAAATATTACTAGTAATATTACAGTGATTTTAATGCTATATTTGAAGAAGAGAAGCTTAACTTCAGATTTTTTTACTAACCAAAGCATCAGCTACAAAATTGAACTACCCTCCACACCTAATGGAAAAGCCTCCGCAGGCAGTGCATATCAAAATGAAAATGTATCGCCTTTTAGCGTCACACGGATTTTCGGATAAAAGCGCCTTTTCCCACCCTCCACTATACAGCTAACCTAATTAGAAGTAGAACCGAACTAAGCTGTTGCTATTCATTTTTTTTTTTCACTTTTCACTGCAGTTTTGAGTTATTTAGCTGGCTAATTGCACGGTGTATCATTGACGCTACCTGCTGCAAGTTGAAACAAGAAATGTAGAACTGTGACGATGGGTTAGAGATCTAACAATGGAATCAAATCTTTATCACCATTGGTAGGATGAATTGTAGAAACTAACCAAGAGTATAAGGGTAGAAATACATTTTTTTTTTAACAGAATATTAGCCAAGCTGAAGTTGACTAATATCCTCGTATCCCCTCGAAGCAGGAACCTTGAGCTAGGTGTGGGTACGATAATAGTGCAATGGGTGGGATTCGAACCTGCGACCTTTCAGTTTTCAGTCCGCACCTTTAACTGTTGGGCTATTGAGGCGAGTTGCTCAGAGCTTTAATAGTTCTATTGATTATAAATATAAAAACTCTGATTCAGAGTTTGTTGTGTGCTTTAGTTTTAATTTTTCGTAATTATTATGACCATATTACCCTCACTTGCTCATAATATAACTGTTAAACGCGTAAAGTAAAGTTTTTCCAAAAGATTGTATGTTTATTTGTTAGTTTTAAATCCAATCTTTTACATAATGTAGATTTTTAGACTAAATGTATGACTATATCATATTATTATATCTAAAGGCAAGTTGCATACAAGTTGCATGTCATTAAAAAGCAATCAAGGGGGTTGTAGAAGACAGTTTTTTTTTTCTTTTTGTAAAAAAGTTGTAGGTTCTTGACATCTGCATCTTAAAGGGGCTTTCTTTTGGAAATCAAATGTAACTTTTATGATAACTTTATACGCCTAATCTCCAATTAACTAACCTTAAGCTAAAAACCCAAGCAATACCAGCTAAAACGACCATTTTGTATAGGATCAAAATTACCTTGAGTAAAACAAGCCTTTTTGTTATGAAAACGTTTTTTTAATGTTTAATTCTGGACAAATAGACAGACACCGTTTTCTTGAGATTTTTTTTAATTCAATGACAAGACAGTCATAATGATTGTCAGTGTAAATTCAACCCTTACCCGTAATATGTTTCTAAACGTGCCGAAACGCTAAATCGCTTGGCGGCACGTCTGTTTACCGGTAGAGAACTAGCTACGGCCAAAGCCGCACGGTAGATTTACCTACTTTAAATAAAATGAATGAATGTAGTCAAATAAAAGTAGAAGAAAATAGCAACGCACACAGAGGTAATAAATAACATTATTCATAACATAAACCGAACGATGGATCACAATGAATTATGTAATAGTCCCGAGATATAAGTTGTTTGCCAAATATTGCTTGACGTACCTATTACTTTGTATTAACATACGTGAGAAATTGAAAAGGAAAAAAATTTGCATGGATATGGATTTCTCTGGTACGGTTAATACAAACCCCTGTTGACTATTGGAACGTATTGAAAAAGTTGACGAACACTAATGTGAAACTAACATAGATCAATACAACTAAATAACACAAAAGGTCACACGAACATCATCGAATATATTATTGATTTGTAGGAATTTGAAAGTCTTCGATTTTTTTTTATTTCATGACAAGGTAGTCCTTGACTGCGATCTCACCTGATGGTAAGTGACGATGCAGTCTAAGATGGTAACGGGCTAATTTGGAAGGGGTATGGCAATGTACATTCAACCCATACCCCTATCGGTTTCTACACGCCATCGTGCCGGAACGCTTAATCGCTTGGCGGCACGTCTTTGATGGTAGTGGGTGGTAGGGTGATAACTAGCCACGGCGAAGCCTCCCACCAGAAAACAGTGCATATTGCCAGTGATGATTTATGAATGTTAACTATCTTAAGAGTATTTGATATTAACCAACTAAATACTCAAAGCTAATTATAGGCTTCATAATGCAAAGCTGGTCGGAGTATCCCTGCGGAATTAAAGCAGGAATGAGGTGTTCCACACATGTCCAATATGATGAGAATCTATGAGCCCATGTAACTTAGAAACTACATAGAAATCGGACAAACGATAGATAACGATAGTAATTGTTAGGACAATCTATGCAAGAAAGAATTTTTTTTTAAATCCACAGGCAAAGTCAGAAAGGTCAGTCAGGTAAAGAGGATTATCTTTGTATGAAAAACTCATTAAAAAATGTGACCTTCAGTTTTACGTAGAACTTGCTTTTGCATAATAATATGTTCCGCAATAAGCTCAGGATCACTGAACGGGCGATGGAGAGAGCTACGCTTGAAGTATCCTTGCGAGATCAAATCAGAAATGAAGAGATCCGTAGGTTAAATAAATTCACCGACATAACTCAGCCAGTCGTGAAACTGAAGTGGAAATGGGCGGGGAACATAGTTCGAAGAGCTGATGGTCAATGGAGTCGCCAGATGCTGGAGTGGTGACCCCGCACCGGGAAGCGCAGTGTTGGCAGACCCCCCACTAAGTGGACCGATGACATTAAACGAGTCATTAGAAGCCGCTGGATTCAGGTGGCACAAGACCGAGCCTGTGGAAGTCCATACAAGAGACCTTTGTCCAGCAATGGACGTCTACGGTTGATAAAGAAGAAGATTTCACAACGAATATCTCATTTACTCCATTAGCAGGTTAATTGTACTCGTGCAAAATCGCTAGTATTCAAGTGAAAACGAAGTGCATTTGTATGAATCACGCTAGGGAATTCATTCTCTTAACTCTCCAATGAATAGTATGATTCAAAACGCAATAACGAGAACTCTAAATTGCTGGCCAAATGAAGCACTGGTAACACAAATTACACCAGTAAAATTATACAACATGAGTAAACGAACAGAGACTACATAATGAAATGTAACGGAAACCCCTCAGGGAGTTCCAAAATTGTTAAATATTGTAGCTAAAATATCCATCTTCGTGATTGTTAAATGCTGGCATTTTCCTTTATTACATATTATGTTTTACTTTATTATGAACTAGCTTTAGTCCACAACTTCGTCTGTCGTCGTCGTGAAGTTAGGATTTTAAAATACCGCAGAAACTTTTCATTTTTCTGGCATAAAATGTCACTCTCCAGGTCTTCAAGTGTACATAGTGGTTAGATTTGTCCGTGTTAGTTAACACCCCCCTGTTACAATACTGGCAGTGAAACACATACGAGACAATAAAGAAGCTTAAATGGATTTTTTTGAAAAATTGGAGATCTATTCGCTTAATTGAGTTCATAGCGACCTACAACATGGAACTGTTGACTAAACTGTACCTATCACTTCTTGTTGCTATCAATAATGGAAGCGGTTGGGGAAGCGATCGCAAACCCGATTATATACAGAGCGGTTGTATGAATATTCATTGTCCAGATGTTCAAATCCCGGAACGAGGCGATACCCTCGTATCAAGTCCCATCGGACTGCTTTGATACCTGCAAATCAATAAATTGGATTAGATAAGGTATTATTTATTATCTACTGCGTTGGGTCGTTCCCAAAGAAGTGACTTTCCTAATCGACTCACTGATCTGATGCATAGACTTAAGATAGGTAGCGACTAGCTATTATAAATCTATGGTATAATGTAAGTTTTATTTTGAAGAACTGCTCCATCTTTGCTGTGTTCGGAATACTTCAAAATATCTTCTCACTCAGATTCCCTCAGTGTCTAAAGACCAAAGTCTATGAACAGAAAGTCTTGCAAGGGATGACGTAGGAATCCAAAACTTCGTCGCTAATTATGAACGTCATAAGGATTCTAATTCTCTCAGTGTAACTGCAGGATCAAACCATATCTCTAAATGAAGATCAATGAAAAAAGAGTCATCGGCATAGCTCATCGAGCTATGAAGCTAAAATGACAATGGGTGAGACTCATGAGACTCGAAGACCCAATAGACCTTAAGGTTCAGTAACCCCAGACCAAAAAAAACTTTGCTGGAAGGTTCTCCACTCAAGGGAATTGCTGTGCACAGACGCCACAAGATTGTTTCCAGTGAAGATTCTTGCAAGAGAGCTACTTCAGGTAAAAAGACCCTCTTCCAGCAGTAAATATCTACCGGTAGAGACGATTACAAAATACTGAGTATTTTCTGCTTGGCAAACAGGATATCCGTGTGTGTATGCATATATGACAGAGTTAAACACAAGCTCGAACAAGTTTCTCATTTGAAATCTCCCTGAGCTTTTTGGGTCTTCGCTCAAAGTAAACCTTAACTGCATCATGTAGACTAGAGTCTCGTTCAGAGAAAGCGACTGAAATCCATTTGTGAACATGCCTAACTTTGTGCAAATAGAATTTAAGCAGTAGATGTAAGACTTTTTTCCTTACGTTTTATTATATTCTTGAATTCAGCTTATACCGAAGTTAAAAAATCGTAAAGTAAAGATTCCGATTATCGCTTCATGCATATATCATCCTTCAGGCCTGTTCAGGCCTATAGAAGAAATAATTTAGCAGCTTCATTTAGCGGTTTTGCAGCTTGAAAATAGAGACAATATTTTAATTTAGCAAACAGATCTACAGGTTATCCTTTTTACCCAGGTTCTTCAAGTATGGAATAAAAACTATAGCTTATTTCTTTATTTTGTATTATAATAATTATTACATTATTTATTTGATATTATAATCCGTAATATAAATGCGAAAGTGCATATACTTTTTTGTTGCTCTGTTGTTCTTCAAGGGATCAACGACATTTTTTCATGGGATAGTTGCCCAAGTAACAATTTCTTGTCCTATAGCAGCCCATAGAACGTTTCCTCTAACACCACTTAAGCACTGTAAAAGCAATAAGAAGGTCGTATAACGCTGATTTGGCGCAGTTATATCTCTATTTAGAGACATAGCGAAACTATAGCAGTTGTGCTTGCGACTTTTTTTTTCTATAAATTTGATATATTGGTGCCTTGTATGACAATTTGTTGACATACGAGGCACAATAAAGCTTTTATAGTTCTTTTTTATTCTGTAGCAGCATTCGTAATTCCATTATAGTGCTATTATACTCTATAGAAAAGTACGTGATTCTTTTACTACGCTTTTCATTTTAATTTTTCACGGCAAGGTGGTCTACGTGTGTTTATACAAAAACAAAAAAATAAAAGGGATAAGGATTCCATCTTGGTGAATTTAATGTCATCTTTTATTTAGACATGGATAAATTCGACCAATACTATAAAAACCACTTGGAACCAAAGTTTTACTGATAGAATAGCATTAGTTTTACTTATTATTTTCAATGCGCCCTAAATTAATTGAGTTTTTTAATTAAAATATTAATAAAAATAAATAAAATTAACCGTAGTTTCTGCTACACAGCCAAAAAGCTAATTTGGTTCTCTTTTAGGTTAACTATAGCACAAGTGACAAAAAATCTGCCGCCATTGACGTAAAATTAGGGTTCCTTATGACTAGTCTTGTCCCACATACTTAATTTTTGAATACATTTTTGTATCCAAGGAAGAAATAAAATAGGTAGGTAGGTAATCGTTGCTCATGATTGGTTTTCTTTCTCAGGTACTTATAATAAATATGCCCCTAGTAATGGATATTGATAAATTTCTAAAATTTGTTCTATAAAGGAAATAAAGGAATTAGCTATATATCGCTGTTGTCTTAAAACAGAACAACCAAAACCATAATAGAAAACTTTGGTCATGTAATAGAGTCATGGTGACTTCTTCTTCAATGAGACTATAATAAACCCAACAAAGATAATTAAAACACTTTTTATTGTTATAAAAATGTCCCGAAAATCGTTTATAAAGCAAAACCGCTCTATAACAGTGTTGTTATGAGTAATTATGTACCATGTACTATAGCAGTGTTTTGTGGGACCACAATAGCGTCAAATTATTGTATTGTTGTGTCCTTCATCACTGCTAAAACGCCATACTTATAGCGGTTACCAGGAAAACTTTATAGTACTAATGGGGTACATAATAGTGAATTCAAACGCTGTTATACATTAATATAGCGCTATATTGTCTAAATTCGAGGTTTTTATAGAACTTGCCTATAACGGCTCTACAAAACGGTTTTGTAAACCTTTACATCCCCTGCTAAAAGGATAGTTTGGCTATATAAGCTTATAGAGCAAAAAAGTCATAGCAAATGCTTTTATATAACGGGTGGTTATCGCTACAACCTTTACACGATGTTAACTCAACCTTTTCGTGATGAATTCTTAAATTATAGTACCAAAATGTTACTTGGGTGAAGATCTGGAGAGTGTCACATACTAGTTTTCGTCTCGGAAAAAAAGGGTTCCGGCAAATTATCAAAAATCTACGACGCGAACTTAGCGGGCAAAGGTTATTCAGAAATGTACAAGTAACTAGTAACTAAGAAAGTTACTAAAAGTACTAATATTTCCGGCTCCATTTTGACAGACCCTATTACATTTTCACATGAGAAGGAAGTGTTTTCTTAGTTAAAACTTTACTAAGCGCTAAATTCTTCTACCGTGTTTTTCACCTTTAACTAGACACCGTGTAAAAGCAGTGAGCTGGTAATACCCGCATAATGTTATTTTGTTCCTCAATAATGCAACATAATTGGATTCGTTTTATGCGCTTACTTCCCCGGGAAAGTGTTGGATGCAATTTTCTTACGGGATAACTTTTACACCGTGTACAGTTAAGAACACGTTTATTGCAATATTTACGGACTTTGTCCAAGTTTTTTAAAGAATACTTATTAGAGAATATTTTTTATATTTTCTTCCCAACTGAATCTAGTATTATGCTGGAAAATTATTGAAAAGATAACGCTACCTTAAACTATATCTAGGATCTCACAGAGGAAATTACTTGTGTATTTAACAAAAATGTGCATTACAATCAGCCCAGTTTTTTAGGAAAATGACAACATAGTAAAAAAAATTTTTAAAACACATTTGCAGCGGACCCTAGAAATGGAATTAAAGGAATACACTCTATTGTACACCACCCTTGTGTTGAGTCCTTACCTGCCCTGAGGTAGTATAATGTAATAAATTGCAAGTTCCCCTATAGACACACAGCTTAGTTTAGCTTAGCTTTGGGTACCTTCAAATCAAGAGTGAATAGGCACTTTCTAGGCAAGCGCGTTCCACCTTAGGCTGCATCTTCACTTACCACCAGTTGTGATCGCAGCCAAGCACTAGTCAATCTATTAAAAAAAAGCCTCAAATGAGCACGCCTGAGACAAGACAAAGTTAAACCGAGGCTTTATATCAGGACATTATTACTGTTCATGTCTTGTTTTAACTCTGTCTCAAGTCTGAACCGTGTCAATATACGCTATAGAATTCAGCCGAATACTGAGGGCTGTCCTTCAACGCAACGCGAATTTTGCTGGTTGCATGCTTCATTCATGCTTAGTTTACAAAGCATAGACGAAGCTTTAATCTTTTAAAAATGCATAAAAAAATATTCATGAAATTTTCTTTTTTTTTTTTTCTTTTTTAACGTCCATCAGAAATGAAGATTAGAATGCTGTTAATAAATTCTCGCGATAAAATATACTTTCATCAAACTTTATTAAAATAGATCTGAGAACTCCTCCAAACAATACGTAAAAGGCATACAGGAGAAAGGCGTCTTAAGGTAAACATGCAAAGGGTACACTTGAACTCCCTTTACGGATCAAAATTACATAGAGCACAAACACAACACAGAAAACTTGGGACCTTTTTTGAGAGCTCTTTTAAAAATATCGCATGTAGATCTCAAGCAAACATAATGTCGAGGAGTATATTTCGTTTGTTTAGGATAGGATTCTCGGGTTCAGTGTTAGTGTTGGGCATTAAGTCAATGAACGGCTTTTTAAATCAGTTTTTTATCGTAAACGAATTAACTGTTTTACATTACATAGACAAAAATGGGTCCCTCTGACAAACGAACTGGTTTCAAAAAATTACACAATGTATGGCATTGCCAAACGAACGAAATCAGAAAAACCAACACATCGATAAATAATACTTTTTAAAACCAGTTGAAAAAACATTTCTAACTTGTTATTTTTCAAAAAAAAACACATTACAACAGCAAGAAAACCGTCGATGATCCACCTCTATTCAAGTTCATAAAATTTAAGTAAATATTTCATATCTGTACGTATAACAAAGAGGTAACATGGCATCACATACATGGCATCGCTAAACACTTGAAACAATTTTTTGCATCAATTATTGTTTTAAATCTTTTAATATCTTTAATCCATTTCAATAAAGATATACGGGAGAAGAAAAATACAAGTAAGCGAAATAACTATAGCACTATAAATAAAGAAGCGAAGCGAGCGTGATTTTTATTTCTAGTTTTACAAAACATGAAATGTATGAATCATCATGCAAACATCGGCTGATAGTGAGAGCGAAGCGAGCGCGAAATTTTTCAAAGAGTATGGAAGAAATAAATGTTGCAAGTCTTATTTTTAAAACGAATCTAAGTTCATAACAAGCGAAAATTCTTAAAATGATTCTGTTAAATGTATTACAAAGCAAGATGCCGCGGAGCGCGAAGTACAAGCTACAACAACGTATTGTGTCGCCGTCCGCTTCGACGAGTCGCCTAGATTGCGCCGTTTACAATAGCAGCGACGCGGAAGAATTTAACCCGATCTTATTTGTTATCCTCTATTGTGCCCATTCAGCTTCTGTGGAAAGCTACAATTTGAGAAATAATTTTGTGTAGCTACTAACTTAAGTAAGATTTAAAACATTCAACATTCTGAGTCCCACACAGCAGCAGTGAGAGAGGGTGAGATATCTTAAGACACGTTGTGTCGCTACAACACTAGCGTTGTTCCCGTTTAGCATCCTGCGCTACCATATAGCTATTCGTATATTATAAATATATTTGCGCTGCGCAATGTGTGAATGTACACTCCAAGTGGTTTACTATCTAAGTTGCCTTCGTGACGTCACAGTAAATGCAACTATGAATGTATGTATGTATTTGTATGCATTTTTCTATCTACGTATGTTCCACCATAGCGGCTAAAATACTAAGCAGATTTTGATGAATCGAATTTTTATTATTATCCGGGTGACATACGCAACAGTTGGTTTAATACTCAAAGACACTAAATTTTATATAAACAAAATCAATATAACAGATATTCAATTTACTGCAGTCGGTTTACAGCAGAGTTATCTACGTTATTAAACTTTTATCCTTGTTGTTAATCTTTATTCATCTGTAAAGATTCAGTATGTCATTCTCGTACACACACGTCAAGTTTAGAAGCGACTAAAGTTACAAGGCAATGCGGTAATTTTATTTGTGAGCGGCGCATTCGAGGAACAGAGAATTGGAATTCGTCGCCCTGCTTGACATGGCAGGGAGCTGCCTCGCACGCCGGCAACTCTAACTTGCTTACAAGTTCATTCTGAGAGGAATATACTTAGTTCTTCATGCAAAACGCACGCTACCATTTCTAAGGATTTCAGTAGTTTTAGTAGCGTTTACGCAGAGTGATGAAATGTTTTGTGGGGGTGAGGATTGGAATTCGTTGCCCTGCTTGACATGGCAGTGAGCTGCTTCGCACGTCGGCAACTCTGACTTGCTTACAAGTTCATTCTAAGAGAAATATACTTCATTCTTCATACAAAACATAAACTACCACTTCTTAGGATTTCAGTAGTTTAAGTGGCGTTTACACAAAGTGATGAAATGTTTTGTGGGTTTGAGAATTGGAATTCGTTGCCCTGCTTGACATGGCAGGGAGCTGCCTTGCAAGCCGGCAACTCTAACTTGCTTACAAGTTCATTCTAAGAGGAATATACTTAGTTCTTCATGCAAAACGTACACTACCACTTCTTAGGATTTCAGTAGTTTAAGTGGCGTTTACACAAAGTGATGAAATGTTTGTGGGTTTGAGAATTGGAATTCGTCGCCCTGCTTGACATGGCAGGGAGCTGCCTTGCACGCCGGCAACTCTAACTTGCTTACAAGTTCATTCTAAGAGGAATATACTTAGTTCTTCATGCAAAACGCACACTTCCACTTTTTAGGATTTCAGTAGTTTTAGTGTCGTTTACGCAAAGCGATGAAATGTTTTGTGGGGTTGAGAATTGGAATTCGTCGCCCTGCTTGACGTTGGTGAGCTTTGTGTTTAAACATTTTTTAATAATAAAGATATTATAGCTAGAGCTACCAACACTATCACTTCTACAATATTAAGCTTCAAGGGATATTATATTTCATGTATTATGTAATTTAGCTAGAAGTTGTCGGCAAACTTTGACCTCTCCTTGTCCTATATTAGACCGCTCAAGGAGCGGGCGCCACGGCGGATATGGCCAGCGAGCGCCACAAATAGGATGCCTCTCTTGCTGGGAGCAGTTCGTTATTGGCACTCTTCAGTATTTTATACCCGACGGCAAATCTAAAAGGAAGAGTTATGATTTTAGCAGCAGGCAGGTATGTATGTGTAGTTACGTATGTTCCAATGTAGCGCCTGAACTGCTGAGCCCATTTTGATGAATTAATTCTAATTGTAAATCGATGCGTTATTATGGTCCGGGTGACATCGGCTACATTTTATACGAATGAAGTCAAAATGGCGGCTTTTACATCCAATTTTCCACAGTTGAGTTATAATTTTTAAACTTCTTCTTGTGTACTGGACTTTGTCCACACGAATTTAGTTTTCCAAGGGAACTCTTTGATTAAGACTTTTTGATGGATTCGATCCTAGGCATACATCTCTGAGTTTTTAGAATTAGGTGCCGTTTTAAGCAGACCAGATCGATAGAACAAATCGATGAATATTACTTATTCATGCACTTGTTATATTCCACTAGAAACATTTGCAAGTTAGGTTACAACATGGGCTGGCGTATCCGTGTGGGACAAAGTCCCTTAAAAGTTAAGAGAATAGAAAAAATAGGTATCTCTTGCTTTAAGGGTGAAGGAAAACATCGAGAGGAAATCTGCATGCCTGAGAGTGCTCCATAATATTATTAAAGGTGTGTGAAGTCCGCCAATGTACACTTGGTTAGCGTGGTGGACTATATATGGTGGCATGCCCTGAAGCTCAACCCTTCTAATGCGTGAGGAAACTTTTGCTAAGTTGTGGACCAGCGATGTTTTGAGATAAATCCGTTTTCGGAACGCAAAGTATCTCTTCGTCCAAGATCGGTTCAACAGTTACGTGGTATTACGGTATTACCCCTATTTTCAGCGTGTGCCAGGAAAAAGAAGCAGAAATCGTAACCACTGGGCTGCCGCCGCCTTATTTTTCTATGATCGAAGGCCGCCGCTTCTTAGACTCATATTACGTACAAGATCACTGCATCATTATTTTAAGTAGGTAGGTGTGTGCAAAGCTAACAAGATGGCAGACTCGAGTTACGCTGCACTAGGTACCTTTATTGACATTCTGTTCACACGTCTGCATCCCGCATTATACTGAGCATATGACCTGGAGCAATCTCATATATTACACGATGCGAGGCTTTGCACCTTCGCACAATGTTCATATCGGGATTTCCAGCTTTACTTTTTTTACGGTGCAGACGCCATTTATTACGATCGCAAATATTTACACTTGTTAGACAGTGGACTTGTAGATAGATAGATGGATAGATAGAAGATTCTTTCTTGCTACACACAAGAGATGATGATAGACTACAGGCCCGTGTCCAAAAAATGGATGGGTCATATGAACCACCAGGTGACGTATATAGGACGATATAAGAGCACAAAATAATACGATTCAGCACTTTGCCGTCACTTATAGGGGGAAGTCCCGTAACGCCGGACGGCACCTAGTACCGGACACTCGTATATCTCGGCGACTAAGCAAGCGAGCGATTCAAAAACGAGTTAGAGGGGCGCGGGGGGATGCAGAAAAACTGAGTCACGGGACCCGGTTTGCCCGTGACGCGCGCGACAACAGTGGGAGTAGTTGGTTACTGTTTTTGGCCGGACGACACTGCGTCACGTAAGATTTAGGTGAGTGTTACAGGTGTATCTGTTATAAGTTGTTTACTATATTTGTTTTTAATAAAGTAGTGTTCATTGTTGTTGGTAAGTAATCAATAAACGTTTTTGAGAATTTTGAAAATGGGTTTATGGGACCAAACAAGTTTACAGGGGTTTGCTAGGGGTTCGAAGGGAAGTCTGTCCGATACTAGGTGCCACTTCCAGAGACTGCGTTTTTTTTTCACCAAAGTTTAATTTATATTTTTGAATATATTTATGCAGAAGTTGCATTTTTGATAATTGATATTGGTTTTAAGTTTTGTTGACTAATATAAGACGTAAATAAAGTAATATTTTTCTAAACAGATTTTTTATTTTTCATAAAAACCTTAAGTGTCCGCCACTAGGGGACTTCCCCCTAAGTTGTCCAAATGTACTCACTCTACCTGCACTTTTGAATTCTCACCAGCACTTAGTTGGACAGCTTACAAGTGACGGCATATAAGTGCTGAATCGTATTATTTTATGCTCTTATATCGTCCTATATACGTCACCTGGTTGTTCATATGACCCATCCATTTTTTGGACACGGGCCTGTAATCTATGATTACAATTTTATGGAATCTTATAGTTAATTAATGTACGGTGCGCAAGGCGGTCCTATCGCTTTAAGCGATCTCAAACATAAAAATTGTAGTAAATCAAAAACAAAGTTGACGGTTTTATCATAGATACACAGACGCGCAGACACACATCAAAATTATAACACCCCTCTTTATCCATTAACCCTCAGCAACGTGTGTGTTTCTTTGTGAGACGAAATATTATAACTGTTTTCAAAGAAAATTCTGTACTTACCTATGAACTTAGTCTATAAGTGCCTAATCTGATAAAGAATATTTTAAATGGATCCGAAAGTTATTTATATCCATTTATGATATAAAATCTACGATTTGCAGACTTTCCAAATAGCATAGTTGGCATCAAACGAATTGGAGTATTTAAATCTGATAGGTATCCGATTGAGATTTCGCAAGCAAAATATTTTGTCAGTAAAATCTTCTACCACTGCAAGTGACATTCAATTTATTATGTGAGATATTTCCGTTTTTTTAAATAACAATACTGCATGCAGTTGCGGTTACTTTAACTTAGATTAATTAATTAATTAATAAGTAATTGTAACAAATATATATTTATTTTATTACTAGCTCATACCCGCCACTTTGTCCACCAAAAATACAGTCGGTTTTATCCATGAATCCTATGTCATTCTCAAAGTATTCAATAAACCCTTGCAAAAAAAAATTACGACCACTTGTTGCTCCATTCTTTAATATAACGTGAATAAAAAACAAACCAACACACATTTGCATTTGGTCAGTGAATATCACTAGTAGGGGTAGGGGTAGGGGGTTAAATAATTTGTTGACGTATGTAAATAAACAGGGAAAAATTAACTGCCTCCTTTGTATAATAATATGTTAATTTGTACGAGAAAAGGTCTGCGTGACACATAAAATAACTGGTGTTTATAGAGGCTGGCACGGTTAAACCACTCTGTAGGCATTTTAAATTTTTTTTATACATTATAGACATACGCTTGACCACTATCACACCTGGTGGAAAGTGATGAGTCTAAGGTGTAACTCGTTTGCCTAGGAAATAGATGTTGGAATTATTATTTTACTAGAGTTTTTATCCACCACTTTGTCTCTTATGTCACTTTTCAGGTCCTTAACTATCTATCATATAATGCAAAAATCACGTCGATCCGTTACTGTCGTACTGTGTGTTACTGCTTAGCTTATAACTGCATGTTTGACCATACAGATTTTTTTCTGTTGGCGGATTACAGCAAAATAATTCTAACATTTTTTTATTTTTTTGTTAATCATGAACTTCCGCAAAGTAACGCCTGACTCTATCCAACATGATTATATTATTAAAAAGGGAATTAGTTTGAGAGTTGTCTGGTAGGTATAGGTTGTAGGTATCTACTTTTAATCTCAGTTTACTGGATCTGTAACCAACAGCAATAGTGCCGAAACTTTAAAAGCCCTGATTTATATCCTAACTCGGAACATTGTTGCCATCTGTTGCTCGTGTAACCTTCCGAAGCAGTTAATTATAAAAGTGGACCAGACTGGGTACGATTGAAATACAAGTACCTACATACTTATAACACTTTCACAGCGTGCTTAGAAAGAATTTATTTCTCCGCGAACAATGTTTATTTATAGTATGTATAATTGTATAGTATTATATTATAATATTTTTTCTATATATATGTCATTGATGATATTTTTTTTTTCACGTAGAACATAACAAATAAACTATTTAATTTAATTTAATCTAAATAACAACTATTTATACACTACATAATATATCTAAAACTTAAAACAAAAATATATTATGAATTTATGGTGGACGTAAAATATTCTTAAGAATTATAAATATTATTTATTTGTATTTTTGTATATCTGTAGTTATTTCATAGATTAAGACTTTTGAATTTTTAATTTGTATTTAATAATATATTTGTTTTATTTATTAAATGCCTATTTTTCTACGTTGTGTAATATTTACATTACAAATTACTTAAACAAATTTTTCATAATTTATGAGAAAAAAGAGAATTATACAGAAAATATTCTGAAAAATGTTGGGACGCCCATTGTAAATATGCAGAATAAAAGACTTGAAGAATATCCCGTCTCAAGCTGAAGCCATAAAGCTCCTTTGCATGAGGTATAAAGTTCGCGATATTTGATCATCTTGGACATACATAATATTACAAGTAGGTTACTTTGATATTATACATAGAATATTTAAACAGAATGACCAACGCAACACAAAGAATACGTCAAAAATATGACTGCAATACTGGGATTATCGTATTTTGTGGAATATTCTGTAATATATGTGGAAATTGCTGAATACTGATATATCGTATATGTGGAAAACTGGCTACTCCGTCAGTATCTATAAATTAACTTTTGAAGCTTACGATAACTGTGCCAATTTGTATGGACGGAAGAGAGACGGAAAAATCCTTTCTCATCCATACTTATTAATAGATTTACACACAGTTAGGTACAAAATAATGCTGAGATCTATAGAGCGTTCTCCTCTGACTCAGCTCAGACTTAAGATAGAGGTTAAAACGAGACCCAAATATGCTCTGACATAAATCTGTCTCTTTTTAATTCTGTCTTGAGTCTGAGCTGAGTGAGAGTGAGGTCTATAGATTTTAACATTTTCCTGGTAGGTATTTAAAGTATTTTTGTTTTCTATTCTTTCTTGAGAATCCAACCGTGACATGGCGAGCCACTTTATCATAGTTTCCAACTTATAAAATTCTAAGAAACGTTAAATTGATCGGAGCTGTTTCCATCCTTCTTCTGTATTTAAATCCTTAACATTTTAATACAAGTTTTAACTTTGTCTAATTTGATAAGCAATTCATTGCATTTCCAATCAGTTGCATGGAACAGCAAAAGGTCCATCAGCTAATGTACTGTGAGCTTGACAAAGCTCTCGGCAACGTTCAATCAACTGCAATCACTTATTCAAGTCAGTGTGGGAATTGCTCTCAGCTTCATCTCGATAAACTGTACTTGAAAGCGGCTATTATATTATAGCTACGTGATTTAGAATTTTGAATAAGTGAAATATAGTGTAAAAACAAAATTGTGATAGTAATTTAAACGACGATGACAGTCTAATATCAGGTGATACCTAATAGAGAGTGTTAATCCTAGGTGGTAGTCTAAACCCAGGCATAGTAAATTAAAAATTCCTGATTTAAATAGTATATATATGCATGTACATTCTGTACCTATTTAAAAGTGTAGTGGTAAATATAGTATGGCCATGGAATTAGGAAGTTCCTACTCTTTAGTGGTTATTAGCACACACGTCATTTTATGAAGTTCCAAAAATCTATTTCTCCAAAAAATTATGACAACAAAAGACAAGAAAGTAAAGACAAGGTACCGTAGGCTGGTATAAAGCAAAGCCTTAAAGAGTACCTACGAAGTTCGAAACTAGTTTGCGAAACTTAATGAAACCTCTGTGACCGAATCAAAGAACCTTCACAGACGCAGTTGGAAAAAGATAAAAGGAAGTTCTAAAACGCGGAAGGGATATTACTTTGCAAATTTATTCAGAGCAATCTAAAATTTAAATGAGAGTTCATCAAAGTTCTTGCGTTGGAATACTCGCGTACATATATCAATACAATTGAGCCCAGAAGGCGTGGGGCCTGGGGATATTTAATATTGGAAATATAGGCCAGATGGCTTTGGCTTCTTAGATTATTCAGGCATCTGCAAATTACTGTGGCTGAGGATTTTGACTGAATCCATTTTACGCACGCGTTTTGTGAGCCTCAAGAAAGAGCTACTTCAGACGTAATAATGTTTACATTAACGTCGTTTGGCGTACTAATTAATATGGAGTAATTAATCGTCGAGGTTCGATATCAGGCACGCATCTTCGACTTATTCATATTCATATTCATTTATTGCATTCCAATGTCATATTACAACGATTCTTAGAACTAGAGGTCATTTTTCCCATTGGAACCCCGTTGGAGCACAGCAAATATTGGAGCTATGTGCGTTTTATCAATTAAATATCACTTGCCTTTAAGTAACTGTTCTCAAAGATGTATGAAGTCTACCAATTAAAATGGGTAAAGATTTTAGACTTGATTCGTGGTTTAATGACATAATTGTGATAATACAAGTACGTACCACGGTAATTGTTTCAGTTGGAATTGTCGATATTTCGACCCAGTTGCATGAACCGTAGTCACGACGGGACTCAATTCCAACTAAAACAATTACCGTGGTACGTACTCGTATAATTTTATCACATAAATGGGTAATTTACCATTTTGTATAGGAATCACGACTTCGGGTTACTTTTAATAAATGGCGGGGGCGAAGCCGCGGGTTAAAGCTAGTCTGGAAAACAACACAGCTAAACATAAAAAGTCGAACACATTTATAAATCAAAAACTAAGGTTGCGTACACATTGTACTATTCATTAGGTACTTCTATAGGTAGTAGGTACACATGAAATAATCAGCATTAGAAAATATGAAATTCAAACCGTATGTATGGCTACAGCTTGATAAATTAGAACCCCTGACACGTCTCTCGGCGTCCACGAACAAAACGCCTCCTAATTGCAGTCATTATGGACCTCTTCGCTCCATAATAACTGTAATTATTCAGTAGACCAGCGATTAGATGTTGCCAATTAGCGTAAAATAAGAAATTGTAATGCGACCTCCATTGGTGTAAGGTTACTTATGATCTAGATAAAAAAAATCTTTAAATAACTAAGCAGAGCCTCGGATGGTTTCGTTATGTTTTTTCACTAGGGAGTTTATGGCAGTTTCAGTATAAATTATATTACTAAATTGAGGTACAAACTGTGTTGGAAAAATTGTGTAATATCCAAGAAAATTAGTGTACATTGTAAATACTTAGGTACTCGTACTCGTATAACGTGGTAAACTTATCCTCAGGTAAATAAATTAAAATCATAGTCATAGTTGAAGATCTGGATTGTGACATTCTAATTTTATCCCATCCCGTTCGCGGACAATATTTGGTGTATAAAACAGATAAAAAGTTCTTTCGTATAGTGCCACAAAAGGGGACCTTATCACTATTAGTGATAAGGTAACCTTTTGTGTTACACTGTTTATTTACTTACATATTTTTTCTTTTTTTTCATGCAGTAAAGTTGTATAAATAAAATAAATAAATAATGGAGTTAGAAGGCAATGTCAGGTGCCACCGATTAATTATTATTTATTTGAAATAGAATAACCAGCAAAATGTTTGTGTGGGGAAACGGTTGGCGAGCTTAACTAAGTAACTCCCTGCTGTACGTAATGTCCTTTTACATAATATGTATATAATACTATGTAGCCATAGCTACTATTCAGTAATCGGTTTTCCGATCGCTTCCTAACAAGCTCTATTATTGTTAGCAACAATGAGTGTTTTGTGTTTACGCGAAATCTCTACTTTGTTACCAATTAACTGCCTTGTCGTGGGCTGTATTATATTACGCTTTTACGAGATTGTATTTAAATAAAGTGCTTTTATATTTTACTAGCTTTCATCCACGACTTACTTTGTGTATATACTTATTCCTGAAAAAGCCAATTTCACTCGTCAAGTCCTCCAATGTACCTACCTACCCTGTAAAAAATCAAGTCGATACGTTGCTATCATACTGTGCGATTGGATCTTGTATCTTGGAAACCTTAGATCATCGATTCTTAGAACTATGGGTCACTCCTGCGTCGCGACCCGATTAACTATGTTATATGTCGATGAGCTAGGGTCACTATTATATTATCCCAAAAAATTCCAAGGGTAATAAACGTGAAAAAGACGAAAATTTATTCCACATCGACAAAGTAGCGAGCAACAGCCAGAATTATCATATAAAATGTCGAAAAAAATTAATATTGAAGCTTTAATAACTCAATGAACCTTTTTGTTTATTTTGACTTCTTTCCTAAGTGAAAAAATCCGACAAAGTGGGAAAGTTCGCGAACGGCAAAGGTAATTCCAAGAGGGCGATATTGAGTTAGTTTTCTTTACGTCAGGGAAGTTTGTTTAGGACAGCCGAACCGACACTCGATAATATCCAGATATTAACTTAACACAAACTGAAGTGTGTAGAATACTATCTATGTTGTTATCTACTGTATTGAAGAACTTTTTTATTGGCTTAACACGTCACCGATTTTTAATCAGTGTTCGCTGTCTGTGTTGTACGATTAGGTCTAGGTTACTAGGCCTAATTGGATTACCTACCTAAACCTTTTACAGGCGACAAGTATTTACCCGGATACAATGTTATAAGCATATTAATCAAGGTTGTCTTTGGTATGGGTAAAGTTGAGATTTGGAGTGACATAGGCCTCCTTTTATCCTGGGAAAACAGAGAGCTATCGCGGGTTTTTTAAAAACCTAATTCCACGCAGACAAAGTCATGAGCAAAAGCTAATTTACCTATCATAATATTAAATCCGACAAAATAATAAAAGTCGCGGGCATCAGCTAGTATAACACATAAACTTTCTTTATGCAATGTCCCTAATGATGGATTAAAACTCCAGAAAAAGCAAGAATGGAATTAAAGTTTAATAAATTGTTTATAGGATTAATTTTTCTCCAATTCTTTAAAAAATATATATATTTGTTCAAATTACATGTCGTATTACATTTATTTATGTATTTTGGTACATATTCACGTAGTTAAATCTTCAAAATACAGAAAAATAGATCAAAAAGAATATTTTCGAAAAGTTCCTGCACAACTTTTCTGTATATCGAGCTTTTTCGACTTTATAAATCCTGCACGTACATCGAAAGCAAAAAAAAACTGTTTTCGTATCTTTACCTTTTACAAATTCGAGAAAAACTAAACTCTAGAGGACGTTGTATTTTTATTTCGATGCGTTTCAAACAGTCGGGCGTATGTTTTTCCCATAGACGCCGCCCGTTGCCAGTGTTTTTAGCATTCCTCAAAATGAAAGGAACCCTAATACTGAGACTTCATCCTCTGCCCAAGAGTCATATCGTACGTATTCCTATTATCTATACTATATCTATACTAATATTATTTTTTAATATTATAAATTTTAATATTAAAAATTATGGATGTTTGTTACTCAATCACGTCGCAACGACTGAATCGATTTGGCTGAAATTTGGCACATAGATAGATTATAGACTGGAATAGCACATAGGCTAAATCGGAAAATAAGAGAGTCCTCGCGGGAATCCAAAAAAACCTCAATCCACGCGAACGAAGTCGCGGGCATCATCTAGGTATGCGATAAAGACTGTAGTCTCTACTTGGCGTCTGTGTGTTTCGGACGTCTTTGGACAAAAGTTAGTACCTTATTAGGTAAGTTAAGTTTATTGTTAAGTTACTAATTAGATTTATTGTTCAGAACTCATTAATGTATTGATGGAATAGACGTGCCAGTTAATAAAATAACCCATAATTTTTTTTTATATGAATAGTGGGCAAACGAGCTGGCGGGTCACCTGATGTAAAGTGATTACCGCCGCCCATGAATACTTGTAATACCAGAGGCACCAATAATGCGTTGCCGGCTTTTCAGGAACTTATTGGTTCGACCCTTGAATAACCCCATATGCAAGTTTTTAATGAAACCTATCTGAATAACTATACATATATGTACTTACGACATCGTACTGGAACGCTACCCCAGGTGGAGCGTCTAATAACTCTGAAAAAAATCTAAAAAAATATAAGTATGTATCTAACATATTAACTTCAATACGACCAGAAATAATTTAAAAAAATATAAATGCCCAAATTGCCTCTGCCCGAGATCGAACATGAGACCTCCCGTTTACACACAAAGGATGCAAAATTGCGCCTTGAAGGTTGTCAAAATTAAATATTACTCATACCTTTAGCGAAGTTAAAGAATATATAGGTCCCACAACTTCCTATTCAATAAATTGCTATTCTAAGGTATTCATTATATTTTTCAATTAGGATTTTCTTGAAAGATTTTTATTAAATTTATTTATCAAAGCCTCGTTTTCGTGGAACTCTCGGAAGTTAAATCTGATTACATTGTAACGACTTAGCATTAAAAGTTTTGAGGTTAAAAAGTAAATTATCGTTGCCACGGTCCCGCTGAAAGTGCGAAGTTGATAATCTGATTTGTTGCCTAAAGGAGGGATGAAAAGTCTGCGCTGCCAACTTACATTAGTGCTATGACATACCTATTATTATATCCTTACTTCTATATCTTCTATCTGACAACATTACTGCTTTGACATATTATTATAGCCTTACTTCTTCTATCTAACTTGCATTAGTGCTATGACATATTATTATATCCTTACTTCTATATCTTCTATCTAACTTACATTAGTGCTTTGACATATTATTATAGCCTTACTTCTATATCTTCTATTGAAATTACATTAGTGCTATGACATATTATTATATCCTTGTTTCTATATCTTCTATCTTATACGTATAGAAAAAATATACTATATAGAAGTAAAATTTATATATATACTAGCGGAGGCCCGCGACTTCGTCCACTTCTTCAACTCACAATCAACAGTTCCTAAATCCCCACAGTTTAAGTGTGCAGAACCCCTACAGCATCAGGATTGAGGAGTTGGGTTTTGGAATTTAACGATGTAGTCTTTACTTGAAAAAGGAGGCAGTACCCCTGCAGTATCAGGATTGAGTAGTTGGAACCCGAAGTTTTTATGGGAGCATCTCGCAAAGTTTTTGTATCAATTATAAAAAGATTCACGTAAATCGGTTCAAATCACGGAGATATCGATATACAGAGGTAGAAAAACACAACTCCTTCTCCTCCTTTTTCGAAAGTCGATTAAAAAGTAGCCTACGCATATTACGCCCGATAATATCAGCTATCTACCAGTGAAATTCCCGTCAATCGGTCCAGCCGTTCCCGAGATTAGCGGCAACAAACAAACAGACAGACAGACAAAAATTTTAAAAATTGTTTTCTTGTTAAAAGTTTACCATCTGCCTTTTAAATTATCAAAGGTAGTAAACTATATTGTAGGCATATACACAAAATGTAGCCTGTTAGTTGAACGTAGAGGCAACTTCCGCAAAATGTTTATCTAAAACACTTTTTCCGCCTACAGATAAATGACTAAGCGAAATAAATGATGATACGAGGTGCTAATGTGTGAAACCCTTGATGAACGAGCTCTTTATGGGGTTTTATATCAAAGCGGAATTTGAGTTAGGGGATTTGAGTTGGATAACTTTAGATTCAATTGAAATCTCATGCAGCTGAAGGAGAGCAAATTAAAGGAAAGATAATAAATGTTAAATATTGCAGTTTAGTTTTTCTATTATGTAAAAACAGCATCAATCGTTACTACAGGGTATGTATCGGCCAATCAAAGGCGATTTTTTTTTACATGAATAGCGGGCAAACGAGCAGGCGGGTCACCTGATGTTAAGTGATTACCGCCGCCCATGAACACTTGTAGTGCGGCACACCAGTGCGTTGCCCGCTTTTCAGGAATTTATTGATCCGCCCCTTGAATAACCCCGTATTTTAATTAAGCGAGAACACTGCAATGAATGGATTGCTATCGTGACATTTTTAGAGAATCGCACTGCTGCTTGTTCTAACGCAGATCTTAGAATGCATATATCCCTCATCATCCCTCTTCTAAAAACCGTAAAAATAGAACCTCCTGTAAGCCTTTTGGGTCCAGCAAATAACGACAGGAAAAGAGAAAAAAGAAGGAAAAACTATGAACTATAAGTAGGTATATCGTCGTTCAAACGATGTTTTTATACTGATAATAATTGTAGCCCTCCAGTTTTTATTGTGCCTGTGCCTATTTTCTACAATTTGGTCCTGAGTACCTGAATTTGAATAAGCTCGCTGTATTCATTTTTCCCTGCGAACGCTCATTTGAAATCGGGGTTTGTTCTCGAAACACCGCATTTGACTACAAATGCAACAGTTGAAAAGCGTTCATTTCTCTAGGAGGGATTTTCGCAGGAACACCAGATTGGTTTTTTCGCTATTCTGTCGAATAGAAATAGAACACCTTTTATGCACTGCAACAAATTGTACATTGTACAATTTTGATTCTGAAATTCAATTCAGCCATTACGAGTATTGGAGTATAATTCCTTAGTTCTATTATAAATAGCTACTTCATTTCATTATGTTAACATAATATTAGGGACTTACCTACAATTGGGAGCAAATAAATCGCACTAGTGTCTTTGTCTAGTGGTAGGCTAAACCGTAAAATCGTGCCGCCAAGCCATTTAGCGTTCCGGTACGACGGCATTTGGAAACCGATAATGTAATATCATGCGTGATAATTATTATCATAATGATATTTTATATCATACTTGCTCAGTAACTAGGGATTACTAAGGTGGAAAGTCTCCTTGTAAGTTGGTGTTTGCAATTCAAGGCCACATTACGTCGCACTATGCTTGAATTGTAATGTTCACATTACAGTTCAAGCTATGCAAAACTCCTTGGTAAACAATGTCTTTTCTTATAAAATGGTAAGAAAACTTTTTACTGAAAAAAAAAACACTGAACATGGCGGCATTTCATTTCCATACATTTCAAACTATGCAAAACTCCTTGGAACTCAGAGCCGTAAAAAAAAAAATGGAAAACTATTTACGAAAAAAAAATGGAAATGGCGGCATTTCATTTGATCTGAAAGTTTGTGAAGTTTGTTCGTAAAGGGATTTAAGTTATTTACAACAATGTCAAGCACTTCATCAGATGATGAAAAAGGAGGAGAGCCTGATTTTTGTTTGCTTGAAGCAGAACAAATGATGCAAAACCTTTTGCCGGATAAGTCCAAAGTTACCTCGCAAGAATGATATAAAGTAGAATGCTTACCTCGGTTGCAAGTAGCTATTACACCCTCGAACTATATTCACCCTCGCTCGCTGCGCTCGCTCGTGTGACTAAATATCTCGGGTGCACGCGATCCATTAGCGCCCTATGCGAGCTGCGCTCGCACTGGCGCCAAATTGGATCTTGTTCTGTAATAGCTTACTTACGTCCCTTGTGTAACAATCTACTATTATGGTCCTATGTTCAAAATAATATAATCAGCTTATAGCAGTATTAGAACCTATTGAAATTGCACGTAGTGATAGCAAAGTCCTGATGATATGACGCTAGTGCCTTAGAGAATAGAATGCCACTTTTGCGGAATCCTCTATGGCGGGTGAACGGTTACTAGCGCTGAACTAGCCAAGAGGCGCAAATATACCTTGATGATAGTTTCATATCTGTGCTGTTTGGGGTGGAAACCCTGGAGGCGTGGGGCCCGGGAGCTCGAGCTATTTTTGAAGAGCTTTAAAAAAAGGTCATAGAGTCTACTAGGGATCCAAGACCTTTTCCTTTTAACCTTCGCCTTTCCTCTTCCTTAGCTTCAACATTTCTATCTTGTCCCTGCCCTGTTAGTCCGCACGATTGGTCTGCCTAGACGCGACAGTTGGAATCGCTGCAGCAATGAACATTGTATGCAATAATCACAAATTCCGTTTTACACCCAGGGCTTATGTAACAAAATGAATTTATGAAGTAGCAACACCTGGCGCGAACGTTAATACCAAAGAACAAGACGTTGTACAGCTTTAATGAAAACGAACAATCGAAGTATAAATTCATGAAATTCCCTGAATTCTATAACAAAGGCGAAAATTTAAATACTTTAAGCCTTTACGAAACATAGATAGAATCAGATTCTTATCTAAGACACCAAGCATTCTTGCAATTTTTTAAGTTTATAACTACTCTTCGATTCCGGAATAAAATTTAGGCTATGATGTTAATCCTGGGTGTGAGCTATCTCTATTCCCAGCTAAATCAGTTCATTCGTTATTCTGTGAAGAAGTAACAAACATCCATAAATCCTCACACATTTTTAATACTAGCTGGTGCCCGCGACTTTGTACGCGTAGATTGAGTTAATTCCCGCGGGAACTCTGTTATTTTCCGGGATAAAAAGTAGCCTTTATGTTACTCCAGACTATAGTCTATCTCTCTCCCAAATTTCAGCCAGTGATTGATGCCGAAGTTCAGTGATTGAGTAACAAACATCTATCCACGCAAACTCGTAGAGTTAAAAAATGTTCATATAAGCTTAGAAAAAACAAAAGACACAGTTTTACACCAAAATAGAGCACTGAAGAACGTCACATGCCCATTCCGGTGCATGCCTATCGTAACCAGCGAAGGCATGTTCCATTAGGTTTTGCGTTGCGCCGGTAGTTCAATTTAAAATAGCAAACGAGTTACGTGAATATGTGAGCAAAGGATACCGAAAAGTTTGCTATTTTGTATTGCATCGGAACTACAATTGAAGTCAGTGACGGATTTACACATTTGCCGTCTCTACCGACCTCTACAATTTTTTTCAGTACTTTTTTTTATTATTCAATAACAAGATCCTTGATCGTGCTCTCACCTGATGGTAAGGGACGATACAGTCTAAAATGGTAGCGGGCTATCTTGGAAGGGGTATGGCAGTGTACATTCAACCTATGAGTTGTAGAAACTCATAGGTTGAATGTACACTGCCATACCCCATCGTGTCGGAACGCTAAATCGTTTGGCGGCACGTCTTTGACGGTAGGGTGGTAACTAGTCACGGTCAAAGCCTCCCATCAAACTGGACCAGAGTCAATGCAGAAATTATAAATTCCCAAATTGACCCCGCCGGGAATCGTACCCGAGACCTCCCAATTATAAGACCACAGTGCTCACCACTAAAATCAAAATTAATGATCCCTACAGTTAAAAAGAGTAAAAAAAAGTAAGGCTCTCATTAATAGTAAAAAATCAGATGAATATGAATGACAATGGCAAAGGCAAAATCTTCCATATAAAAAAAATGTGTCTAACTAAAGTCCCGTGCCCCGCCGCATACCTTTTGCAAAAAATCCAAACTTTTGTTCAAAATTAAATGTCTGTTACTTATAAAAATATAGTATGACAGTAAAAAGCGTCTAACTTTGGCTTCAAAGCAATACTTCACTTAACTTTTTCGCGGAAGTAGCTGAAATAATTAACCGTTGCGAGCGTCGAGTAAATTAAAAGTAATGGAACAGTTAATTTCTCACGAGGATTAAACTTCACATCACCTCTGAACTCTGCCCCAGTGATTTTTATATTGCACTTGTGTTTCAAATTGTACACGTATGTTTCATTTAGATTTTAGTACAATCAAAGCCTGTTTAAAGAAAAAAATTCAGATTAAATAATTATATTAAAACCCAGTCAATTTAATAGTTAATATTTAAGGTTCCATACCAAAATTGTAAAAAAAACCCTTATGGTGCAGATTCGTCTGTCTATTCGTCTATCGCAGCTTATTATTTCAGTATTACCAGGCCTGGCGGTAATCTATATATATATAAAATTCAAAGTCCTGACTGACTGACTGACTGAGATATCAACGCACAGCCTAAACTACTGAAGTTAGAAACTTGAAATTTTTACAGTTGGTTCCTTTTATGACGTAGGCGCACACTAAGAAAGGATTATTGGAAATTCCACCCCTAAGGGGTTTAAATAGAGGATGGAAGTTTATATGAAACTTCGTCATTTTTCAAGCTGTTTCCATCAAAGTTGGTATTTGAGCTTTCAGTTAAAAATAAAGAAGTACGTGTGTCACAGTTTTTGAAAATTCCACCCCAAAATCTAATTCCACGCGAACGAAGTCGCGGGGGCAAAAGCTAGTACTGAATACATGGCGTACCTCTTCTAATAGAAGTCGCTATTTATTTTAATCATTTTGCGGAGTGAATCTTCTGTACCTTTAGATACTATTAGGTATTCTGTGGTATTACGCTGTTAGACTAGAATTTTAAAATAGTTATAGATACACTTGCCCAACTTTATTATGTAATAAAATATTTTAATATTTAAAATGTCGCGAAATGGGAGATCGCAATTTTAATGTGGGTCTTGTAAGATAAGTGGGCTAGAATAAAAATAATAGAACTTCACTCGCACATTATGAAATAGGTTTTTATTACCTATTATGTATTTGACTTATATAGACAAAATTTAAATTAAAAAAACACTTTTAAATAAAATATGAAGTACCTAGTCTTGGCTTGGCTTATCGATAAAAAGACTTCTATCTTGGTGGATCTGACTATACATTTATCAGAAAATCAATTCATACGTAATTTACATAGTTTAACTATACGTACATAATCATAATTACCAGTTTCACTATCGCCGGGAAAAGTTTAACAGATACTCGATGGAATAGCAGATAAGTTCATACGCGCAAAGCCGGAGCAATTGCGCAAGTAAATATGATCCACATACACTCTACAGTAAAGTACTCTGTGTAGCCCGTAGATAACGGTGCAACCGCAAACGCTGCAAACACTACGTTCTGGGAAGCAAACTGAATTATAGTCATTTTTCCCCATTTATACTTCGCTTGGCCTCCCTAAGCCCTAAGGGGCTACGGAGTGTTATAAAACTAACTTCATTTTATAAAACGATTTCGTCTGTTGATTTTTCAAGTACCTACCTTATTAAAGCACATTTTAGTCAGATATTGTTTTTGTAATAATACTAAGTACTTACTAATGTCTGGCAACGTTAACGTTTAATTATTTGAAAAAACAATTTCGGTGTCAAAGGTGAGAAGTTAAGCCGTGGAATTAATACCTACACAATAATTGAGTGCCTACAATCTTTATAAGCTTAAATTAAAATTTTGCGATAAAAGAAGAATACGAGAAATACTACGAGTCGTAGCTAAGATAAAACTAAGCTAATTTTTCATCAGTCATAAAAGAAAATGTACTTTTATGTATTATGTAAAAAGCATGTATCCTATGAAAGCCTTCATTCTGTTCCTTGGTGATCTTTACCAAATGTGGGATTGTGGGAATGTGGGATTCTAGCTGCAGCGTTGTACCTTACCGAGATTCTGCTACGCTTTGCTATCGTAGCAAGGAGGTATCGGTAGCCGGATACGCAGAAGCGTAGCTATCCATAATCTATGCGTAGCGCATTGTTTGTAGGTAATTTTTTCCCCTCTTATATGATTCTTCAAAATAACCTCTGATCGTCATCGTCCTCTGATGGATAAATAGATAGATAAATAAAAACTTTATTGCATACAAGTCATAAACAAAATTGAATATATCTTAAAAATACGCATGCAAAGGCGGCCTTATTACTAACAGAGCAATCTCTACCAGGCAACCATCGGATATACTCGTAGGTCTCGTGCAAGAATCGCCATGGTCTTGGGCCGCTTTCATCCAGCGACTCCCGACGACTCACTAGAGATCATCCGTCTATTTTGAGCTTCTAGAAATAGAAATAGAAATATTTTTTATTCAAATAAGCTTTTACAAGCGCTTTTAAATAGTCAATGAATCTACCAGTCTATCAATCTAGTACCTTGAGACTCCACTCACATATGCACCTAACTAACACCCTGTGCTAACACCTATCGAATATCGGATCTTCGAGCCTAGTACTCAGATACCTTTTACTCTACCCATTGGATCTTCAGCTTCACGAATCGATGAGCTTATCTAATCTACATTAATAATAATCTTTTTGCGTGCGCGATAGCACGCAAAAAGAATTTCTTTCATCATTACGTATCTAATATTTCACCAACTAAATAAATACCTAATTGGATTGTTTCTTTTTTAATCCTGTAAGAGGACAAACTGTTTTTGTATCTTTTTTGTACAAACGAAATGATTTTCTTACTTACAAAAATAATAATGTTGATATTTTTAGATACCTACCTACAGCTCGTAGACGGATCGTTTGCCGCTCGCGGAAAATTTACGAAAGTTTTCTTTTCATTAAGCTTGATATTCACAATATTGCCTCTTGAGTAAATAACCGAACAAAAGTAGGTAAAGCTTCTAAAAACCGTGCATTAAAAAAAAGAATATTAGCTATATTCAACATAACTAATATTCCGCTTTCCCCTCCAACTAAACGTAAAGCTTGTAGTAAGTGTATAGATACAATAATAGTGGAATGGGTGATGTGAAGATTCCTAATCTATATAGGGCTAGGAAAAATTATTTAGTCCATTTTAAAAAGGAGTACGGAAGGATATTACGGGACCTGACTTATATTCTCCTCTCCCCTCCAAATAAGCGTAAAGCTTGTGCTAAGAGTGGGTACGACATTAATGCAACGGGTGGGATTGAACCGTGGACCTTTCGGTTTTTCAATGCGCCGCCCTGGCTATAATATCACTCAAGTATACCCATGAATAAATCTATGATAGGTACCAATAGTGCAACGGGTGTGATCGAACCATCGATCTTTCAGTTTTCATTTCGCACCTTTAACCGTTGGACTATAGTTGAGACTTCTAGTTTCATATAGTGTAAGTACCTATTGTTTTCCACGTGCTTTCAATAATACACTCATTTTTATTTTATTTGGCTGTAGATAAAACATTATTTTTAAATCAAAAGTCAACCCGGCTTTTGATTTAAAAAGAATGCATTTTTCTTTCGGAGAAAAGGTTTCCTTTGCAAAATAGGAGCGACTTTTCATTTTGAGTTTGAAGCTACCTGTCTGACGGGGTCTGGTTCCATTAGGCGTCACCGCCGGTAGTTCTATTAAAAATAGTGCAGCTACTAAAGTGGAAAAGAAAAAATAAACAGAAAGTTCTGAAACTGAAAATTTTAAAATGGATTCGTAATAAAATTCGTTGTATCCATGCGGAAAGGAAGGAAAAGGTGACTGACTGAGCTATCCACATACTAGTTATACCACTGGACGGATCGGGCTGAAAGTCAAACAGGTAGCTATTATGGCGTAGGCATCTGCTAAGAGAGGACTTTTGAAAATTCAAACCTTAAGAGGGGGTAAAATAAGGGTATGAAAAATCGAACATAACGTAAGCGAAGCCTCGTGCAAAAGCTAATATTAATAAGTAAAATCACAAATACTAATCTAACAATTGTTTCATTTCAATGTACCCTACCCTACCTATCTCGTCTTATCTCGTGTAACAGTCAGCATTCCGTAGTGCGTTTACGGATTGAATAGAAAATACTGATCAAGCAAAACCTAATTTAACTTTAGTACTTCAAGTTTAGACTCTAGTACCCAGCGAGAAGGTTTATTTCCAATCGATGACAGTTGATATTTCACTAAGCGTGAACCACGAGTGGATTCTGTTGTGTGTACGACTCAGTAGCTTCTACACTGCCATGGATATCTCTTCGGGTATAATATTGATCTGGATATACAATGCTAGTTTAATTAATTGAGAACTTTAAACCCCGAAATGTGAATCTATGACCGGACTGTTTATAATACGTCCCCATACAGTTCCTGTGTACAAACATGAAATGAAAACTTTCATATTGTTACTACGGAGAGTGCTTTGTAAATAAATATTCCGTCATACCGTTCTACGGATCTACGTAAGCTTAAACGCTCCTTCAGGACGACAAACACTGTAAGGAATTACAAACACGCCTACTTGCTAGTAGACGTGTGTAACTCTTTACTGAAACGATTCAGCTTTTCTCACACCATTATTTATTAATGCATAATCACGCGGCGGCGGTAATCACTTTACATCAGGTGACCCGCCAGCTCGTTAGCCCGCTATTCATATAAAAAAAAAAAAAAACAATTAGCTCATTTTAATATCGTTCTCGTATTCGAGGTAATTGATGACTGTTGTACATAGTATAAATTTGAATATCAAGTCGATTACGTTTGTCTCAAGCATTTGTATTTAAAAAACAGCAGAGAGGTTTTATTTAAGCCACATCAATCATTAAATCTTGCAGTTAACATTTATTATCATATTTCAAAAAGTTCAAATCTATACGGCCATCTCATCCACAGAACACTATTACTGTATATAGATGATCTATATATAGATCATCCTTCTGTGATCGAAGAGATCATCTCTTGGGTAATAATCGTATAAAAGTAATTCGTCTGTGGCAGCTAGTGTACATGTCAAATCCTAATGTCATAATATTATGTCAAAATTCAATAGGGATGTCGAAAGTACCAAAAGGTGTAAATATCCTTATCGATTCATCTAAACGTTATTCACATCGATTGAAATATGTCAAATATGAAATCGATGTATTGATATATCGGTAAGATTTTGTAAGCATATTTTTGGTATTATATACATACATATTTTTTGTTTATTCAAATAATTAAAACTTAACAAAAACATTTATATATCTATTATATATACCTCAGATTTTAATATTATTAAATAAATATCAAACTATGTACTATATTTCTGTAAAATGTGCAAAGAAAGTATAAGGCAATGCACAATTTCATGAGCGGTGTACTACTTATTACTCGCTCTGGTTACCAGCGATTTAAGTCAGTAAGTTAACGGAAGAATTGCTGTTGGAAAAAAATATAGTTTTTTATAATATACATATTCTTATTACTTGATGATATTATTATATTATTATTAGATGATAGGAATCAATTTATTGAAATATCGAGTAAAATTCAAAGATATAATATTAAAATGTCGTAGGCACCCGCCAATTAGGAGCTTGGTTAATACGTTTCGCCAAAACGTTTTCTTTGATTTGCTTACCTACCTCTTAAGACAGCTTCCTATAAATGTCGATATTTCAATATATCGATATTCTCACAAGCCTAGCATCAAGTGTCAACTTGACTTTCTGTCTCGTTTGGCTAAATGTCAGTGCGATGTCAAAATAATGTCAATCTGCTAAGAAGTATGAAGTAAGAAGTTCATTGTTGAATGATTGTTGAGGTTGTTTCTTGTTTGTTGAAGATATTCTTGTTATTATTGAACAAATTGTGAACTGTGTGAATTAGTATTTATGTATTCTACAATCAACTTAACTGACCTTGTGAAAAGCCATTAAACACGGAACAGGAGCTCTCTTGAATCTATTGCTATTTAAGGTGAGTAAGTTTGCTCCTCATAAATGATTTATTGTTAACTTTCAATCAAATCCTAACATAGATTACGGTTTTGTTACTTAATTCTTCTCCTACGTGACAGTTTTTTCGTTTAACGTCCATAAAAACAAGAATCAAATTAAACTACCTTGAAACATTGAATAAATATAAGCAAGAACTTTTGTAGCTACCTATCCGTTTTCTTAGAAAGATTATGACCTTAGTATGACGCACATTGAAGTAATTTTTTCCCTATGCAGGTATAAAACTTCCTATAAGCATAATTGGATATGAATTGTAAGTGTGACAATCATACTAAGGCTAGATCAAAGAAAAAATAATTAATTAATCTAGAGTTTGCTAGTTTTTTTTTTAAGTACTTACTTACGTTTACCTCAATTATTCCCCATATTAAAAAATTTTGATTCTTATTTGAAAATTAACTTGTTTAAAAAGGAAAAGGTGACTGAATGATTGACCGACTGACTGATCTATCAACGCACAGCCCAAACCACTGGACGGATCAGGCTGAAATTTGGTATACAGATAGCTATAAAAAAAGAATTTTGAAAATTCAACCCCTAAGGGAGTAGAGCAGGGGTTCGGAAAGTCCAACTTAACGTAAGCGAAGCCGCTGGTTAAAAGCTAGTTAATTAATAAGCTTAACATGTTGAGTGTGATTAATCATTATTTTCCTGACTTACTTTAAGTAAAGTATAAGTCACATATGCCACAACATGATTTTTTTTTATATTTTTAGCGAGCAAACTAGCAGGCAGGTCACCTGATGTTAAGTGATTACCGCCACCCATGAACATTTGTAGCACCTGAGGTACCACCAATGTGTTGAAATTCACTAGAAAGTCTAGCAATGATTGATGCAGTTTTTCCGCAATCAGCTGCTCTTCACAAGCTGAGGTGAAACTCTGCCAACACTGGGTTTCCCGGTGCTTGGTTGCCACACCAGCACCTTGTTACCCCAACAACCATCAGCTCTTCGAACTATGATTTCGTGCTCTAATTAAATAAATATGTATTCACATTAAAATTTAAAAAAAAATTATGTTTTTTAAGACAAACATGATAAGTAAAAAATTAACTAGGATTGGTCATTCATTTTAATAACTCTTATTAGGTAGCAATTTAAACTTCACTGACATAAAAATTGTAATTTCACCCACACAAAGTTACATGACAAAAACCCACATGTTATACTATTTCTTTAAACATGCTTATAAAATGGGGAATCCATCAATGACAATAATATACTTAGTTAAATTATACTTTGAAGAACAGTAAAGCAAGCAAGGTGTAGTAAAGAAGATGCATGAAGTTGGGCCCAACTTTTGTAGTAAATCCTTACTGTCCTTACTAATATTATAAATGTGAAAGTGTTTTTGTTTTTTCCTTCAATCTTGCAGCTACAAAGCAATGGATCGACCTGATTTTTTGCATGGGTATAGTTGAGGACTGGGAGAGAGACATGAGCTACTTTTTATCCAGGAAAATAAATGAGATCCCGCAGGATTTTTAAAAAACTAAATCTACGCGAACGAAGCCGCGGCGGGCATCAACAAGTGAATAATAAATAAGTTTCTGAATACTCAGATTAGTAATATTTTTTACACTGTGGGATGGCAAATCTATGCCTAAATTCTTTCAAAACAAGCGTTCCCCGCCCCCACAATGATTTCCTCACTTCTCGAGAACATTTTAGTCTCTTTTGCATACATCGTCACATACTCGTAACAGTTAAGCCACATTTGGTAAACTACATTCTCGTATTTCACGAAATACATCGGACTACACGGACGGTGTATTACCGGTCATAAAAACGTCTAGCTATGTGAGGGAATACTTCCTTTCCAGTGTAGTTAAAGCCCAGTGCCCGATACAATTATGGCAGTACGCCAACAACAGCTTGCTAATATCGTCGTAGACGTAGAGTCAAATAAATATAAGTCACGTCCCGACAAAATGTTCAAAATACTCCACATGAATGAGACTACGTACGATAGTTATCTGAGGCAATGCGGATGTTATAGGATGCTTTGTCATAGCGCAAGCCTATCATTACAGTGAATCAATAAGTTTTCTGCTAATTTTTTGCGTTTTACAATCATTGTACTGCATGAACATATCGACACCTTAACGTTAATTATCGTTATCGTCGTCTTAACTAAGTCGTGTTTTGCAAACGTGCTACAGAACTAGGGTTGCCAGATTTTTTTTTAGCCTATAAGGGACAAATGGTTAAATAGGCAATACGGGATTTCAGTTTTTTACCCGGGACAAATAAAAAACAAAATTATTCAGTGTCATTTTTTTTTGATATTTTTCCCAGGATCGAGTCAGTTTAAACATATTTTTATTCGTTTTAACATATATGCAAAAATCAATACAATTATAATCGTAATTATAAACGGTCATCAACTCGCTTTTTTACGAATGTTGCGTGTGTGAATACTTGGATCGATTTCATAATGAAAAGCGAAGTACGGTTCAAATACGGGACAGACTCAGTCCTGCCGGGACATTTAAAACGGGAACAACGGGGACAAAATACGGGATGTCCCGGGAAATACGGGACGTCTGGCAACGCTATACAGAACACTATCTTATGCCACTTGTGTACCAGTCTAGAGGCTCCCAAGTCTCAGTGAGTCCCTTCTGTCCGCGACCGTGGGTGGTCTCAAATTGCTGCGTTTTTCGGATTCGGTCGCCGTTTGACCATCAAACCCGAAAAGAAGAATTAAAATATGAAAATGAGGCAATCCTATCATTGGGTTTCACACACATTCTATGGCTATTCATAGCTATCAAGCCTCGCACGTCTGGTAAAAAAGCACTCCGATATTAATGAAAGTTAGTCAAGGATCGAAAGTAACTAATTACACTTAACACAATGCCTTCGACACTATAACTCTTTGTGAATCTTAACCCACCACATATTTATTTTGTATTTTTTTCTTCCTTATTCCATGATATCAACTTTACAATTTTACTTTTCCACACAAGAATCTATTCACCCATATTTTCTGGGTTTTCAAATCTTTCTACAAGGATCATTACTTCGCTAATAAATGTTATGTTATTCACCGACGCCATAACCAGTCTTTCTACTGCATATTACGTAATAAAAACTAAAGTTTTAACATCTAAAAACTCTTTTTGAAAATTGCGAGAATGTCAGTAAAAACTTCTCCATCTGCCGCAATAAAGCGAATATAAATAGTCGAAAAACTTAAACCAGAACTGCTTTTATATAGTGTTGCCAATGTATCTTCCGTCCCTCATATTTTATTCAAAATCCAATAGACATTGTAGTAAACCGTATAATTTTTCTGTCTAAAACTCTTCCGCACCGTTTTGTCAAGCTGTCTCAACGTCTGAGGCAAACTGAACGTCTATTTATCCGGTTTACGCTATAGCTATCTACTCGTTAGTCGTTGGCGATATTTCCTTCGGGAGTTTATTACTTTAACTAAAACACTCTTGAGTTTTATAAAGTCTCAGTCTCTTCTTACACCATATGTTACAATCACTGCAACAAATCCGTTTCTGCTTAGCTTCTTATCCATTTGAGTATTTTCGCCTTGAGGCAAACTCTCTATTTATAACTCTATATTTTTTATATCGTATTCCTCATTGCTGAAAGTAACTTAAGAAAATTATGGTTAATAATGCTGTGGCTTCTCAGATCGTAGTATTATCAGTTATATTGTCACTATAACTAGAGCTGGGATAAAATGGCCTAACTTGCTCTCCGAGGCACGTTTAAAGCAGGTCACCAATCTAGTTACCGAATTGGATCATATCGCTTATTCTGTACAATCGACTGATTTAAACTAAGCCGCACCTTTATGTTCCCATTGGAGCTATCAATAATTACAGTTGCTAGAGAATGTCGTGAAAGCCTATGTGATGCCTCGTAAAAAATATAATTACACCTTGTATATATTGTACCTTATTTTTCTTCTTCAAAAAAAAAAAAGTTTGTCTGTTCGTGTCTTATGCATAAGCATAGTTTTCATCCAAATGAGCTACCCGGCACAAAGTGCCTACTTTTCATTTTCATCCCAGAAAAGAGTTCCCTCAGAAAAAAATCTTGGGCAAGTGGCGGACAACAGCTAACATTATATTACATGTAATTATTACAGATTTTTTATTTGACAAAAACGCTATGTCATTGAAGATTAGACTGGAAACGAATGTCAATGTTATTAATAAACAAACAAACAACATAAAAGATGAACTGATTTGTTACAATTATTACGCTTTGTTTGGTTCAAGAGTGACGTCAACATTCAGCAGATGCCTCCAACAACCGGTTTTTGCGTTGTTTTTATAATTGCGATAATCATGGAATTGTGTGTAGATGAAGATGACAACAAATTGTATGTTAGTTAGTAGGTGTGTTGTGATTCTGAAGATCATATTCATACTGACGTGAAGACGGGTACCATTATACAATAAGAACAACTTCTGAATATCAATTTTTAAGGATTTTAATTAGATTTCATAATATTAGAAAATTATTAAATTTTACAGACTAATAAAGTATGTACGAGTAAATAACGTCGTGAATGAGATGGCACAGCTTTAAATACATTTTTAGATTAGGCATCAAAAAGCTAAATGAAATCGCAGTGGACAAGGAAATAACAGTAATAAACATTAACATGTAACGTAAAAATTATCCATATGAACATATCGAACGGAAAAACCTTATATAATTCCGTTAAATAGTACAGTGCGTAGTGAGCTACTTTATTATATGTGTATGATCTCATTTGCAAATTAACTCGTACATAAGCTTATCAATTAGGTCTTTGTAAACACAGGACATCACAAGTTTCGCGGTAGCCATTAGTTTATCAAAAATAAATAACTTCTGCTATCTACTTCTATAGTTGTATAATATCTGGTCAACAAGTTTTAGTCTTGGGCTGGTCGTCCTTCACATTGAACGTATATCTCCATTATTGTATTATTAACGTTCAAAAGCAAAATATTAATTTAGATGTAAAAGTGGGCTAAAATAAACTTGTTTCTGTGCTCGTATTGTGAAAACAAGTGCAATCCGTGACACAACTTAATTGTAAGGTAAGAAGGTTATACCATAAGACGTAATAATATTCTACGAATAATTGAAATACTGCTTTCGTCCAATTCCACAGAAACTTGTTTAATGCTATAATGCCCGTTTTCCCCAACCATACATACCTAGATACATCGCCCAAGTTAGAGACTCTTGACAGTTGACATCTATCTATCACATTAAGGTGGTCCCTAAAGCTTGGTGTAATAAAATAGCAAGAGAAAGTGTAAACCGGCATGATTCTTCTTAAATCTACTCTATACAGACCTTAGGCCATCTGGGTCTTCCAAGGAATTTAAATACTGCAGATTATTTATTATAATTCATTCAATTCAATCTAAGTATTTATCTCACGCAAACAGCAAATCATCAATGTCACGCTCATGAAGAACAAATAAGTTCTTGTTAGAGCACATCAAATGAATTTAAAGATTAAATAAAAAATTGCAACCAGTTAAAATTTTCAGAATCGTTGATTCAACGCTTTCTGTAATCGCTATTCACGAAGCACCGCTGTCTCGGCTCGGGCTGTTGAAAAATGTATGTCTACTGTCTAGTATAAAAAAATCTATATTTATAACCATGCCAGCCATATGTGTGTGTGTTTAATCCAGTTAGCTATTTTTGTGGAACGTACTGTACAGATTTATAGCTCTATATCGTACAGGGCGGTGAAAATTTAGATCAATACCTTTTATACAGACGTAAAAATTCACGCAATAAATCTCCAAACAATCCGTGGACATTGACACATCAAGAGGCATAGTGGATGCGAAATACAAGGGTGACAGACGGGCCGTTAACAGGGCAGTTACTGCTTGAAGTGATATACGAGCTGCGAAGTGGCTCGGTGCCTCTGCCACTTCACTTCTGTCGCACCGCTCCTGCAAAAAGATAAAAAGGATACTGAAATACGTTTCACAAGTGGTCTGTCGGAAATGGATAGAAATCCCGCCATCATAGCTTTTTATGTCGGCCAATATATCCGTCGTATCGATATCCAATTTCTGTTCTATGACGTGTAATGTCCTTCGGTTTAATATTTTGCGTCCCCGGGTCTGATTTGTTGAGCTCAATGAAATATTTGTTTGGAGTTCTTTAATGTTATTCGGAAATTAACTAAACACTCTACCAATTCAAAAATTTACGAACTCTGTTGTCATATTCAGGTGCAGTTTTATTTTAAAAGTTGGCAAGTATAATATTATGATAGTTAATTTTTGTTGCTTTGTTTTGAGGGTCTCCTTTGCTCTTTATCTTGCCACGCACGAGTATAAGTTGCAGCAGATCATATTATTAGAGGAGCACTTGTCTATTTAATGGAAAGAAGATTATTATGATTATGGGTACATTTCAGATAAAGATTCTCAGAAGAGATACTGGTTAAAACAAACCTAGTACCTACCTACTTTTTCAAAAATACTCTACAAAATCTAAAATCTTTGCGTTCTAAATGGTTATGAATTATGGAACAAATTCTAAACCCATTTCTTACTATCAAGTAGACGTAGTGACACCGCTTTGTAGACACTCTACTATGTACTAAGTATATATATGTATTTTATGAACAGTATCAAGACTCAGGGAGCTGTCTTGTTTAGACAAAATGAAACGGAGCGTCCTTTGCTAATTAGCAGAGTGCGCTACGGTAATGAGGTTTGTTGACTCTTATTTAGTTACCTTTAGTTCATGAGATGTTATCATTGGAGCGTGAGTTGTACCATAAAATGGCTTCATTTGGGTGACAAGAGCCACCCAGATGAAGCCACTTTATGGTGAACTATGGCCTAAGTCCTAAACCCTTCTTATTCTGAAAGAAGACCTGTGCTCAATGTGGGCCGGCTATTGATTGATGAAGTAAGAACAGAAGGTATTTACTTAAAGTTGCTTACTACCAACCTTTGCTACCAACATGCCAAAGTAAAAATTGCCTCTTAAAATATGAAGAAAGATTTTTTAAATCGGCTCTCTTAAATCGGATCACGGCATGGAAAAATAATTAGCTTGCGTGACCGCTGACCACTCCTCGACCTCCGAGTGACCTCTGGCATTACCTCACCCTCGCCGATCCCGACCCAGCCCTCTGACACTGTCGTGATTTGGAACCTTTTTTTATTATGTAGCTTGTATTTTAGTTAGCTACAATAATTGATACTAATAAACTGAGCAGTGATAGCCTAATGGTTAGGAGTTAGGACTGAGGTCTCTTATTCAGGTTCAGGGGATAACATTCGCGGAGAATCTCTGACTTTTTGGAGTTATTTTCGTTTAAGTAATCCTACTAATATTATAAAATAATGCGAAATTATGGATAGATGGATATTTGTTATTCAATCACACTGCAACGACGATTTAGCTGAAAGGCAGAAATAGATTATTATAGGCTAGATTAACTCGTAGGCTACTTATTTATCCCGGAAAATAAAAGAGTTTCGTGGGAATTCCTTAATCCACGCGAACGAAGTCGCGGGCATCAACTATTAGTTGAATATAACTTGCTTCAACGGTGAAAGAAATCATCGTGCGGAAGCCTGAAAGTTCTCCATATGTTCTCAAAGGTGTGCGAAATTGGACCAGCTTGATGGACTATGGCCTATAGCGCTTTCCCCTTTGAGAGGAGAGCTGTGCTCAGTAGTGAGCCATTGATTGTCTACGTCCGAATTAGATGGGAACAGTTTTATTTCTCGGAATGAAAAGTAGTCTGTCTGTTGCTGGGACTGCATGCTAGAAACAGGTAGGGACTTCCATACAAGGGTTCTGCGCCACTTATACCCACCAGTTTCCTGATATTACCCGCTCACTAAGTAGGGACTAAGGGTCTGCCAAGTGCCAATAGGTACTGCGGTTTATGGTGCTATGTTGCCCCTCTAGTACCTTGGAACTTGGAACCCCAACTTCAAGCGGTTCTTCGAACTGTGTGTCCCGCCCATTGCCACGCCTTCAAAATGTTTAGCTAAAATATGATAAAGTTAACCAGTTTAGAAATCTAGAATCTAGATGAAAATACAATACATTCGTCGCCTTGTGCCGCCTTTTGTGTTACGCTGTAACTTTGTTTGACAATTTCCCTATTGTTACACTCTAACTTCTAAACATTCATCACGTGACAATGGGCGAGCTTCGAAGACAGCTGCCTCGGGCGTTGTTTGTTGTATTGCATCTTATAAAGCTTTTGTAGTACGTACTCGTAGTTGTTAATATACCTAAACAAAGGCTGCAAAATAATGTATCCAAGGTCAGTGTGGGCCATTAATCATAATCGTAATAAAAGCAATGAAGTAGGTGCTACAATGAGTTCGTAAATGTAGAGTCCTAATTTTGACTATCAAAAGAAGCGAGGTCGTTTTTATCTAGGACATTATGTTCTCAGACATGACCGGGACCACGTCTTCTGAACGCGTGTTATGGTAAATCTTCATAATTTGATCTGCTTCGCTGATATTCTTTTAAAAATAAAATATAAGTACATTTATATTTAGAGGAAGGCAAGAATAAGAAATATTTAAAAAAAAATACCGGCCGAATTGATAACGTCCTCCTTTTTGGAAGTCGGTTAAAAAATACGCCACTCGTATTTATTTGCCAGAATCAATTCAATCCCAATATTCGTTTAATATCATGTTGATAAAATATTTGCAATAAACTATGTGAAAACAACTAATAAATAAAGTACCGACTACCGAAACAATAAAAAAACGAATACTTCACAAACAATGAACTCTTGCATTTGTTTTATTCGGATCCAATTCCGAATATTCACTGAACATGAGATGCCGAGTAAATAAATCAACAAGATATAAAATTATCGAAAGCAAAATAACCAATTCAGTAAAGAAAATATCCGCCATAGTAATACGTTAATTATTATTAGTGCAAGCAATAAGCTTTAACCGCGGCTTAGCTCACATTGAGTTCGAATTTTCAAACCCCTGTTTTACCCCCTTAGGGGTTATATTTTCAAAAATCCTTTCTTAGCGGTTAAGAAACCCCAAAAATTGTAAATCCCTAATTTGCCACTGCCGGAATGCGAACCCTGAACCTCCAGGAACTACCGCTCGCCTTTGATTCGTCTGCGTCCTGAGCCATATAGCTGAGATAGACGTCTAGAGTAAAATTCCTGTATGCTATGTGCCACTAAACAAATATGTAGGTACCTAAGTTACATATTAAGTGCTATGCAATCGCGTGAACTGTGAAATAACTGTGTCTGACATTTTCGCTACCGCTACTTACAGTTTCTAAGCGTTTATCAAGTCATAAGTAAACTATTCGACAACAACTCCCAACTGTAGGGTATATTTCCTGTAACTTAACAAAGCAAACTTATAAAAGGAGATGAATTCCGTGGAACATTAAAGGAATGATTAACTCAGAGCAAGAGTTTTTAATGAGTGTGAGGAAAACTGCAATTATTGCTAGAATTTCATCAAATCACAAATAAAATGTGCTGAGCGGTCTCTAACGAGACCAAATTTTGCAGTATATCGTAAGACCACGATATAAGCCTCGAATCTAAAAGCAGTGCTTTTAGACTGTTTCTTCCTAAATATTCTTGAAATGCAACATGCATTTCAAGTTCCGGTACTTTCTAAGGTACCGGGCAGCTCTCGTTATCGAAGAATTTGGTTTGATATGAACATAAGGCACCTGTCTGGTGAATCCTGCGGCTTTACAAGGTCCCAAGTTTGATAGCCGATTAATGTAGGAGTTTATAATAATTCTAATTTGTTCCGGTAGAGCTGACATATCGATAAAAACGTGCCGCCAAGCGATTAAAAATTGCTACTTTCGGTGGCCAGTGGCAACCATACTGTAACTAAACTCCAGGTCCCAACTCCTCAACTGCAAGGTTCTGTGCTGTTCCCTGTCAAGAAATTCTCAATACTAGCCCGGAGTTAGGAAGTTGGTGGTATGTCACCCCTTGCCTCGAAAAGTATGTAAAACCTGATCTCTCCCGGTCGTGTCGAATTTCCGTCCCCTGAGAGTTAGGTAGTAGAGAGTGCACTTGTGTTTGCGCACACACTTGTGCACTATAATATCTGCCGAGTAGATGGTTAATTTCTGAGGAGCTTGGCTGCCGTGATTCGGTCGAGAGGACATTATTATTGTTATTTGTTATTAACAATGTAAACAACCTATCCACGAAACTGGGGAAATTTTGTCGCAAATCATTGACTAAAGCACTTTTATTGCTTTGTCGGAATTCAATAGACAGCGAGAGCCCCCGGAAAACATTTACTTACTCCCAGTAGTTAGTAACAAGGTTAAAGGGAATAGTTTCGAGCGGAATTGCTTTGGGAATGTTGCTAGGTGTACTAAAGTTTCGAGACGAAAGTTACTCATGAACACCGTTGCACACATTTTGTTGTAGAGTAACATTTACGTCCTGTTTCTGTATTAAATATATTATTTAGGTAGGTACTAGCTGATTCCCGCAACTTCGTCCGCGTGGAAAAAGTTTAGAGTGACTTGCTACTATCCGCCAGAAGTTATGTCCTTTATCTCCGAGAATATTTGACAGATCTTCACCTTTGGAGAAAATATTTCTAAGCCTGGCAATAGACGTCCGATTTTGTTTCCGATTGTCTGATCAGGCAACCGGATCGTATTTACTCGATACACATCCGATTTTTCCGTCAGGCTTTTTCTGAACTCAGTCGTTCCCGAGCTATCATCCCGAGTGCTTGCGTTTGCAGCAAAGCAGAAGAAAAGAAGATGGATGACGAGTTAATAGAAATAAAAATATTTTTTATTCAAATAAACTTTTACAAGTACTTTTGAATCGTCAATGAATCTACCACTGGTTCGGAATGCCGTTCCTGCCGAGAAGAGCCAGCAATAAACTCGGCGGTCGCTCTTTTCAAAAAAATTTTTTTTTTACAATAGGTAACAAAACTATGCTATGTATACAGTGTTTCCACAATAAAGTTTCAAAAATGCAAAACAATCCAATGCATGTTAAGACAGGCAGGCAAAAGCAGACCCATTCCCGTTGGTGGCACCCGTTCACGAGCATGACGCAGGATCCAGCCATTGCTTCGCTCAACCATATTTGAGGGAACGTAACAACCCGCACCACACGACACCACCACTGAAATTTTAAAGAGAGGAAAGAGAAAGAAGAAAAAACGTCGCTATTGGATTCATCCAATCAATTTGACAAGACTTATTGAGAGTCATTTCTATTTAAAACATCCAAAATAATTCATTATAATAATAATTTTATTATTATGAATTATTTTATTTTATTATTTTTTTTTTATATTTTTTTTCATAATTTTCGCCCATTATTGGAACCACAACGATGCGTCCACACAGTGTCAGCGCTAGATTCAACTGGCAACAGGGTTACCAACTCCTAAAAAAATTAGCCCTAACATCAACATGAAATACCCCTATATAATCCTAAATGCAATATTCAAAAGTCCCAAAAACACCCCTGTATCTTGTTACCATTCAAGGCTAATGTTTAAATAAGTTTCCCGTTTTATTGAGGTAAATAAAAATAATATAACTTAATTTTAATTATTATATGATATTCTGATGATGATAATTTTAATTATATATGATATTCCGAATATATAATAAGAATATGTTTACATTATAACTGTAACATTTTTTGGAGATGGAGTAAAAGTAACGCAAGATCCACCATCACGTTTTAAAATGAAAAAGGAATTATATATCGAAAAAGCGTGTTCAACGCTAATGTATTGAAATATTTTCAAAACGCTTTAGCTAAAACGATTTTAAGCATATTATTCCGGAATACCATAGACGTTTTGCTTTATTTACTCGTTTTGGTCAGTCAATTATGTGACGCTTGAAAATTTATTTATGCCCCTAAAAATAGCCCTAAATTTTTTTGGGCCCTAAAAAAATCCCAATAAGCAAAATTCCGCCCTAAAGGAGGTGGGTTGATAAGGCCCAAAATCCGCCCCTCATACACTCGAAAAAAAAGTTCCAGATTCCGACAAATTGTAAATGTATTTATATACTTGAAGATATAAACTTTATTTTAATATAAAGTTTAGGTGATAAAAAAAATAGTAAGTTACAGAAAATATTACCCAAAAAGAGAGTGTTTCTTTTACTTTTCTTACATTTTCATACATTTTAGTCGTGTTTTAAGCTTTGATTTAATATTTTAGAATGAGGCGCTCCATGAACCATGGTAAACGTAACTGATAATGATGCTCCTTTTTATAAGCTTTTATATGAGTATTAATTTATTTTGGTTCATGGAGCGCCTCATTCTAAAATATTAAATCAAAGCTTAAAAAACGACTAAAATGTATGAAAATGTAAGAAAAGTACCAGAAACACTCTCTTTTTGGGTAATATTTTCTGTAACTTACTATTTTTTTTATTACCTAAACTTTATATTAAAATAAATTTTATATCTTCAAGTATATAAATACATTTACAATTTGTCGAAATCTGGAACTTTTTTTTTCGAGTGTATGAGGGGCGGATTTTGTTGCCTTATCAACCCACCTCCTTTGGGGCTAAAAGCCCTAAGTTGGGAACCCTGACTGGCAAAATCGGAAGGAGTAACCGGATGTCTATTTTGTCTCATACTAGAAGTATGTAGACCGCGCCTTCAGACAATCGGACCGACAGTAAAATCGGAAACGCCTCGCGCCCGTTTCCGACTCGGACGTCCGATCCGGCCACCGGATCGGACGTGTATTGACTGTTCATACAAAGTAATGGCTTCAACGCCTTCCGGTAGCCTGATCAGGCTACCGGATCAGACAATCGGATGAAAAAACCTGACGTGTATTGCCTGGCTAATACTACAAAATTTATATAAAAAAAAAAATTTATCCGTTTAGATTTGACAAAGTTATGGAGCAAAATCATGAAAAACTCTCATCCCCTATCCCGGATAAACCTTATTGTTTATCAGGATGAAAAGTATCCTTTATATTGACGCGGAGTATCAGCTACCACTATACCTTTTACCATAATATGTGTACGCTGCTACGCCTCATGTGTTGAACTTTTGATTAGAATTATCATCTTTTGTTGACACACATTATGCAAATAAAGAATTTCTATTTTATTTCTACGGAGTGAGAGCGGGTTTCAGGCCTAAGTGATATTTTGGCATGGTGACAAAAAAGAATACTGGCTGTTTGTTATACCGCGTCCGCATGCTTGTGGCAAACGGCAAACGCCAAACCTCTACAAACGTTTGCCTTGAATTTGGGAATCATCCGCACGCTTGCGAGGGCGTTTGTATGTTCTGAACAGGCAAGCATGACGGACGTCGAACTTGTGTCGGCTTTATTATTTGGCTTAAGTTATTTTTACAAATGTTTTAAGCTCAGTATCGATCAATAATCCTACTAAAATGGAATATGGATGGATGGATGAATGGATAGATGGATGTTTGTTACTCTTTCAGCCACAACTAATGAACCGATTTGAATGAAATGTGGAATAGCGATAGCTCATACCTACATTTTAGCCCGGAAAATTAAGGACTTTCCGCGGGAATTAAAAAACCTTAATCCGCGAGGACGAAGTCGCGGACGTCATCTAGTTGATAGTAAAGCGTCCTCTAATTAAAATTTTCAAAACATATTTCTTGTGCACAATTTGTCCAGTTACAGTTTTAGTATAATATTATAGATTAGTAGTAGTAGCTAGTAGTATGTTCCATAACACTTGGTACCTACCTAGTTTATTTATTTGAATTAAAAAATATTCTACTCTATTCTAGTATGTACCTGTATTGTATTGTATTATATGTATTGAGTAATAGATATTTTGTTTTTTTTCTTTATCAACCGATAGACGTCCACTGCTGGACTGTTTATTGCATGGACTTCCCCAGGCTTCGGTCTTGTGCCACCTGTACCCAGTGGCTCCCTGAGGGTCGCCTGATGGTGTCGGTCCACCTATAACCATACCATTATACCTATACCATTTTCCGGTGCGGAGTCGCCACTTATTATTATTAATATATAAAACTAATTAATTAATTAAATTATATAAACAAATCGTCTTCAAAAGTCTACAGTCGACCAGTCATTCATTTTACGTTTTTACCCATTCACAAAATGAAGATTTCTAAAGGTGCGATACGTAAATCGTAATACAATGACACGTCTAATCGCCGCCAGTGCACAAACGAGACTGAGTGCGCGCAAACGTGTGGACGGAGACGCAAGCGCTTGCGGCAAATTCCCTTTGGTTTGCGATCAAAAGACCGACACTCGATGGATCGGCCACAAACGCTCGCAAGCGTAGGCAAACCATGGCAAACGCTCTATCCGCACGTTTGCGTTTGTGAAGGTTTGCCAAGCGTGCGGATGCAGCTTTAGGCTTAGATCAGCTGTAGGATTGTTTAAAAACGTTCAATCAAATCTGATAATCTCTCGCTTTTAGTTAATGGTGCAGCAAGAATGCCATAAATTAGACAATCAGAGGTGATTGTAGCAATCCTATTTAGATAATCCCGCGGTTTTTTTTATTCGATGACAAGATAGTCGTTGACTGCGACCTCACCTGATGGTAAGTGACGATGCAGTCTGAGATGGTAGCGGGCTAACTTGGAAGGGGTAGGTATGGCAGTGTAGATTCAATGTGTACCCCCTAATCGGTTTCTACTTGCAATCATGCCGGAACGCTAAATCGTTTGGCGGCACGTGTTTGACGGTAGTCACGGTGGTAACTAGCCACGGCCAAAGCCTCCCAGACCAGACCAGATACAATTCCGAAATATAATTCCCAAATTGCCGCGGCCGGGAATCGAACCCGAGACCTCCCAGTTATAAGATCACCCCTACGCCAAGTAGGTCGTCAAAAGGTTGCGACTTGTGCTGGTGTATACCTAATTGTTATCCTATAATTATCCTTAGTACTAGATAGGTACTTGTGCACTGAACTGCTGTAATTTTGTTTGCTTCATTCGTCAATGTTACTTGTGATACATTGAAGTACAGATATTAGCGAAGTTACAAAAGAACATTTGTTTGAACGACAGTCGGCTCTCATAATTCGTTTTTTTTTGTTTTGGCGTACAAGAGTACGAAAATGTGATGTTATAAATAATACAGAAATAATAGGTAGTTAATTTTCAAATTGTAATTGCTGTAACTTTTGCCTAAGTGGGTAATACTTTGAGGTAAGGTTATTATTCTTACAAAAGAAGTAATATTATGTTTTTTGCTTGAACGAAAATCAGCGTTTTATTTACTCGTAGAAATATATAAAGTTAATGCTAAAATTATCCTAACTTATTTCACTTTAAAATACAAGTCTGCACATTTGTTAAGAAGAATACCGAGTATGAAGACGGAAAGTATAAAAGTAAGAGATAATTTAGGTACCTACAATATGCACAACTACGTGGACCTTGTTATACATATATGGCCTTATTTATATCCGTTACATGCCATATTTAACTTTTATACCCTATGCCACTCCCACAATTAAGACAAATCTAATAACTCCTGTTTTAAAGTCCGTTAAACCGTTTAAACTTTAGAGCGTTCCAAAGAAATAGACATACAATCTGAGTACGCTTGAAAAATAACCCTCCTATGGTATGAAACACCCCTTGAAGTTTAAAACCAACATATATAATACTTAGACTTGACGTACCTACCTACCTAATAGTAAAGTGCACTTTATTTTCAGATTAAGTATGGACTGGAGGACGGGTTTAGTGGTCCTTACGGTGCTACTTTACGCTGACGGATTCTCAAGTAAGTTTATTTAATACTAAACAAGAAACTTGAAGCTCATTTTGTACCATAGATCTTTAGTCAGAAACTAAAGTTGAACAAGTTCCAGCCCAACTTTCCTTTGTTGGGTTGAGTTTACGCTGTCACAACATGGTACCGAAAGAATATCTAACACAAAACATATACTCGCTAAATATGGGCCTTATAAGAAGACTCCGGTACACAGCGGTCGATGGAGCGAGTCATGCTCAGAGTATCCGTGCGGGATCGATTCCGAAATGAGATCCAGAATTGCTGGCATAGTTCATCGAGTCATGGAACTGAAGTTGCTGTGAGCGAGGCGTGGGCCGCCGATAGACTTTGTGGTCCCAAGTTCTTCGAATCGCGACCTCCCACAAAGTGTAGCGTTGAAACTTGGCACTAGGCGAAAAGACGATCTCGATCTATTCTCTGGCAGCCGCTAGACAGGATCGTGTTCTGTAGGGCTATTCACTAAAATAAAACTCACTTCGAAAGCGAATTCACTCGTCAATTATGTCAAATTGATAACACAGAACAAGATGATTGAGAATGAATAGGCATTCGCTCTTATTTTGTATTAGGACGAGTGTCATAACTGTTCTAGTCTTTATACTATTCCGTGATTGACGAAGTGAGTTTGCTTTCGAAGTGAGTTTGTATTTTACTGAATAGCGCTGCTGTTATACCTACACGTCGGTAAATGGATCGTTTAGTCAATGGATCGCTTGAGTGCAACGATCAAATACAAGTCTCCCTCGAGCATTTGGTACTTCGGTAGCGAACCCCATATAAACAAAGTTTGGTCCCTATCCCTAACCAAAGTCAATTGAATTCTGTAAACATGCTCTACAAACAAATAATGTATTTAAGTATAATATCTGTGTGTCGGTTTTTATGAAATTTCCGTAAAAATATTTAATTTTAAGTTTCAAAGTCACATAATCAAAGTGTTGTAGGTATGTAAATCTTTAAAAGCCCAACTACAAAATTTTACCGAGTGTGATTGACTGATTGGTTAAGAATCAAACTTCATTCATATGGGGCGCACGCGGGAGATACTCTAAAGTCTAAATGGAAGAATACACGATCTTTATCCTGCGACTAAAGCGTGTCTACAAAATTTGACCGAGTGTGATTGACTGATTGGTTAAGAATCAAACTTCATTCTTATGGGGCGCACGCGGGAGATGCTCTAAATGGAAGAATATACATTGTACATAATATAAAGATCGCTTCAAATGTTTCCTGTTATTAGGTAGGTCGGTTTGCGGCGTAATCTGTGATGCTCGCATTCGACCTCTGACTATGACCTTTGCGTTTAAATAGCTCTCGCAATCAATCGCGTCTCCTATAAGTGAAACAAAGATATCAATACCTATAGGCGCATAGTTACTTTCATTTAACAGTGAAACCAAAATTGATTTGCGCATGTTCCGTATTTGGCTGTGTCAGTGAACTTGACACGACTTTTAACCATCTTTAGACAATGTTGTGACAGTATTGATGTTTGTTATCGATATCACTAGAAGTTCATTATAACATATACGTTTTTATTCACACGAGGTGGATAACTTTGTTTGGTAAAGTAATCGATCTATATTGGCTGACTTTTGGCTCAGAGATAGATTATAGTCTAGAATACTTATATAGACATAGGCTACTTTTTATACCGGGAAATAAGACGAGTTCCCGTGGGAATTAAAAAACCTCAATCTACGCTTACGAAGTCGCGGGCATCAGCTAGCCGTTTTATAATCGCTGGCGGAAAAAAGCCATTTAGATCCATTAAGTACATAGCTTCACATCAGCACGTACAAAGATTTCCACGAGATATTTTACCCGTCAAATCCATTACGTAATGTGTACATAAAGCAACCATAATACTCCCGTATACAAAACAATGAGTTATGATTCGACCTTATGGCGGTTTTTATATCCTTTTATTGCCGCTAAAGTCGCGCGCGCCGAGTCGCAAATTCTGTTCGTACCCACATTTCATACTTACTTACGTTTCCTGCACTCTCTCTTAAAACATTTTCACGAGCGGAGCTTCTTATTTTTATTGATACAAATTTTATTGCCCGTAATAATTCTTTGCGCTCTCATATTATCGTATTTCTATAATTTTATCAATATGTGGATAATATATGAAAAAAGCGATCACTCTTTTTCATCTCCTAATTTCGAAAATTTCCATCTTTTTCTTACCTATTTAAAAAGAAACGCTCAAACAAATTTCTTTTATGGTAAATACAAAATTCTTTATTTAAGGCCATAGCTGCCGTAAAACTCTATGACCTTAGGAGCCATGCTTGTTTCTCGGGACTACGAGGTACATAGCCTATGACACTCTCCACTTCTTCAACTATACCCATGTACCTAAAAAACCACGTAGAACCGTTGCTGCGTGATGAAAGACAACAAACAATCACACTATTAATATTCATCGTATAATTTTCTCCGTTTACAGAATACGGCCGAACATGCAAGGACATCGGGTGCCTCAATAACGAAGTGTGCATACTAGCTGAAGACCAATGCTCCTACGGACAGACTTCTAATTGCGGGACCTACCCTACATGCAAGAAAAAGTCCCAAGTGCAAGGTACTATTGCGTCCATTTGGGAATTTCCTTATATTCGTAGTTTCTCTAATAATTCAAAGTTGTATAATTTCGTACATCATATTCTTGCCTATTAAAGCATACTAAAATAAAAGTAAATTATAGCGTACCCTTTTAAAATTAAACTCTCTGTTTTACCAAAACGGAGAGTTTATCATTATTTTGAGACCTGTCAATTTAGTTTTTAGAAATTGTGAACTGAATTGACACCTAAGTTAATTTCTTTTACAAGTTTTTTTAAGAAAAATATAGGTCGCCAGTTCTTTTCTCTTTTTCTCTGAACTTGGCTTGACACGCTACCGCGTGTCTTGATCATCAAACTAATATTAAATTATTCTTTTCAGGTTCACATTCGGAACCGGCGCAACCGTCCGTCCCTAAACCAAACCCCCAAACGCCCACCAGAACCTTCGATTCGCCTCCTAACTACCCCGCTCCCGCACCCCCATCAAACACTCACGGTTCACCGTACGGCGGAAATTCACCCTATGGGGGCAATTCCCCTTACGGTGGAAACTCCTATAATGGAGGCAACTCCCCTTACGGTGGCGGTTCTCCTTACGGCGGAAGTTCCTCTAACGGTGGGAACTCCCCTTACGGTGGTAGCTCTCCTTACGGCGGAAGTTCCTCTAACGGTGGAGGATCCCCTTACGGAGGGAGCTCCCCTTACGGTGGAAGTTCCTCTAATGGTGGAGGTTCCCCTTACGGAGGGAGCTCCCCTTACGGCGGAAGTTCCTCTAACGGTGGGGGTTCCCCTTACGGAGGGGGCTCCCCTTACGGAGGATCTTCTAACAGGGGAGGCTCAAATCCCTACAGCCCAAGCTCAGGCAGCGGTGGAAAAGGTGCCCTGGACAATATATTCAACACTTTGAGCAACTTCGCTGGCGGTCACGGCTCTAACACAGGAGGGTCAAATCCTTTCGGCTCAAGTTCTAACACTGGTGGAAAAAGTCCATTGGACAGCATACTGGGAACGCTCAATAACTTTGGTGGACAACAAGGATCCGGAGGCACTCCGCAAAGTGGCGCGGGATTATCCAACATCTTTGGCAACATTCTCGGTAATTTGTCCAAAAGCGGTGGTTTGACCGGATTATTTAACACTAGACCTATAATGGAGAATCCGAATTACAACTCCTATAGCTCTAATTCCAGGAGTTCTAATCACTAAAATTGTCCATCAGGGAATCAGCCCACCAATCAACAACCAAGCCAGAATAGAAATGTAAAGCCATATTACGCCCAGAACAATTTTGCCGCTACGCGAAGGCCGGCGAGCTATGGATGGAATGTTAGGTAAATTTTACCATAACGACTAACATGTGGCGGTGTGGCTTGTAAGGTTTATTTTAATTCTTTGCATGTACACTGCTGGTGTAAAAGGCACTTTATTTTTCTGTTTTATAATTTTGTACATAAACTGTATATCTAGCTGTATAAATTAACAGATGATAATGGTTGAATTTGCTTATAAGTATAGGTTTCACAATAGACTTGATTCGCAATATAGACGATAATTACTTTGGATATATGGGACCATGTAGTAGTAAAGAAAGAAAATGGCGTCTTGATCGCCGGAAATACGTCATATAATAAAGGCTGACATTTTCTCTGCGCAATTTCAATACAGCTGCTATAAATGTTTGGCTACTTTGAACTTTGTATGACGTTAACAATCTAGCACTTTTCCCTAAAGCAATAGGGTACCTACTTGAGCAGAAAAAATTTCAACTCCCTTGCTATGTAGATCTGGCGATCATTGCGCCTTTGACTGAAGGCTGTTTATAGACCACACTCTGCTCAGACTCAAGATAGAGTTAAAACGAGACTGATTTATGTCAGAGGACATTTGTGTCTCATTTTAACTCTGTCTTAAAGTGAGAGCACGCTCTATACATCTCGGCATTAGAGGCTCTGTTATGTGAATCATTTCTTATTTTATTTTTACCCGCTTCTATTGATTTATATCTAAGCTTTACTCACAAACATATAAGAGTAAGCAGACCTAACATAAGAAAAAATTGGCGTTCCAATTACGCCTACATACAAATCTCACGCACACATTGACAGTAAACAGAGCCGGACTTCGAAAAGCGAGGTTCAGCGAGGTTGAAGGGACTGGAGAGTATTTAGTATCTGTGATTTGAAATAATATGGAAACTACGGAAAGTTGCCATCAAATTGTAGGTTAAACCCTTATTTTACATTCTGTAAACTTAATTCTTAATTATGAAAATGGATTCTAATGTGCTAAGTTTCGCGGTTTTGTAATCAAACAAGTAATAATGTTACAAAATAATATTTAATAAAATCAAAACAAAACATGATTTACAAAATCTACCCAAAAGATATATCTATTAGATAAATAAAACAAAATCAAAAAGCAACTTTTTCTCTAATATCTTTTAGAAATACAAACATTGACAATACGATAACATCAACAGTAGTTTAATTAACTCTTACATTCTATTCAGCCTGTATCACTCATTTCAATAACCTTATTAGAATAGTATTACACATTTTAAACTTATAAAAATAACAAAATAAACCATATGTCTCAGTCTTTTCAATAACGTAATAAGGAATAGTATTACTCTATACTCTTTATTAATAGTATTACTAGGCTGTAAATTTTGCAAGTCCATCAAAACTTGATCTCCAGCAGCTTTTCTTTCTACTGGACTTTTTACTGATGATGTAGACATATGCTGAAAACAAGAGTAATAAATTATCAGTTGTCTAGTATTAACAATTTAATAGGTAATACAAATAGGTACACAGCTATATATATATGGGTATAGCTGTCAATATTTACGTTTAAATGGCAAGATGTTTTGGGTTGGTACCTAAATATAAGAACAACTAGAAACTTACTTGTAATGATGAATCAAAAATCATTGGGATTGCATTAGAAGTAAGGACGGTACGAAAACCACTGCAATCCACTAAATGTGCTTCAAAATGTTCAGAACATAGCACACTCGATGTTTTGTGCTGCCAATTTTTTTTATTCATCTGCATCAACCAGGCATTTTTTAGATTTTCATCCTTTGGAAAGCTGAAAAATGATTTAATTTTATAATTTATCCTTACTTTTATAGAAATAGAAATAGAAATATTTTATTTCAAATAAACTTTTACGAGCACTTTTGAATCGTCAATGAATCTACCACTAGTTCGGAATGCCTTTCCCGCCGAGAAGAGCCAGCAAGAAACTCGGCGGTCGCTCTTTTCAAAAAAAAGTAAAAATTTTACAATATTTAATGAAACTATGCTATGTATACAGTGCTTCCACGATTAATTTTCCTAAGTCCAATACAATACAAATAAAAATTAATACAATCCAATACATCTTAAAACAGGCAGGCAAAAACAGACTAATTATTTAATCAAAATATATCCACTAAACAAAACTTGCGCCTGAATACGGCCCTGTCAAATTGTACAAGTATATGAAACGACAAACAAGATCCTGATATTAATTAATTGATAAATATTGCAACAGGAATATACTAGAACCAAAATTACTATAACTGTCTACGAGTTTTGCGTATATAATAATTAGGGACTGCTTCTAAAATGCCGAACGATTATTAATAATCACACAGTAAGCATATAACCAAATTACGAGTCTATAGCACATCAAAACTTACCGATGAAAAGTAATTGCAGGTGTTTTCCTATACGGAGAATTGCCACACAGAGGTGCACAACACTTCACCATTTTATTTCAGAATTTTTGATTCTTTAGACTCGATTTTAAAGCAAATTTAAAAGAATAAACAACTCGCAGGTTATGTTGTTGTTTTTGACAAATTGACATATTGCACCAAACTGTTTTTATTTGGAGCTTACGAATTGCCTCAAGCTGAATTATGTCTATGAGTGCGTAAGTGTTGCAACAACAGAAGTAAAAGAGATAGAATCATATATTTTTTGTTGGAGAGAAGCAAGCGAAGATATTATTTATTCGTTTAGATGTAGTTGTGAAAATTATGTTAGGTCTGCTTACTCTTATATGTTTGTGGCTTTACTTATATTTTATATAAGTAACTACTATTAAGATGGAAAATGTAATAAAATTACTAATTTTCAACTTGCTAAGCTAATCTTTAATAACTTGTGGACAAATAGTGATGCCAGTAGGTACGTCGAATACTTCATTCTGGCATTCACTTTTTAATTTGATGTAATTTAAGATAATTATTTGTTAAAGTTCGTGCGAAATCACTTTTTAGACGGACCGCATATTATCAATAATAATTGGTGCTAATTCGCTTGTAACAGTCTCGAAACTAAACTAAATATTGATAGATCTAAACGTAAGATCTTTTAACATTGAAGTGTCCGTCAGAAAAGTACCGGACCGAGCGTTAAAGTCCACGGAATTTCGTTTATAATGCTTGCATGAATTGATGTTGTAACGAGCAAATTTTAATTTATTAGCTTCAGAATCTCAGACACTACAAATATATTCTCATTAGTTTTTATAAGAATTTTGCGTTCACATTTTATGTTCCGCATATCAATGGAATAGGTATATTAAAATTGCCAATATGATGCTATGAACTATCATTAGTTAGTTAAAGCTGATTTATATGGCACATAAGCAACACTTATACAAGATATAATAAAATATAAATATATAAACATTAGATAATTAAGTTGATATAAGAAAAAGTCCTACAAGGAACACTATTTTTTAAGGTTTTCTCAGTGCCTTAGCTCAGTGCTTTAAAAATTTCGTACCTTCACAAAAAATATGTAGGTACAAGATTCTTGCAAGGAGACAAGAGTTCCTAATATTATGTAACTATCTATTCAATACTCAATATTTTATAAAATAAATACTCCAAATTAGTGATTATTTCAGAAATATATATTTCTACTATTTTACACCACGTTTATGTCAAGTTTACGTAATCCGCGTGCGTAACTTAATACGCACGCTTTGAAATGATCCTTTGTAACGATCTCACACTTGTCAACTGCATTTGCCGGTTCAGAAATTCAATTAATACCGCGTTGTTACCGCGTTTAGACAATATTTATTGATGGCATAACGAATTTTGCGATATTGCGATATTTATTGACAGCCTGACATAGCAGCCATGTGACTCTGTAAGAAAATCGTATTCATTTGACAGCTTGAAACGCATAAAGTGACACCAAAATTTTGTATGGTGTCAAATGAATACGATTTTTATACACAATCGCACAGCAGTTTTCGTTGCGCCAATAATTGGTCTATGCCAATTTTTTTTTGTGCCATTTTATATCATAAGGCCTTGATACAAGAATATCGTTTCTTATTTCAGCGTCACAGTGATTTTGTCGTACCTGACTCACCTATACATCAAGAACGTGATAAATACACACTGAGATTATGACATACCTAATATTTTATTGATATAAGATGCTTTAAAGTGGTTACTATTGTTTGTTGAAACTGAATATATCTATTTATATAATAAATATATATTTTAAGTTGGGTTTGTTTTATTTTTTATAACATTTACATACAAAGGTTATTAAAATAATAGAAATGTGTGCCATGAAAAACATTTAATCAATCAGATCAATACAAATCGAGTACAAGATTCAAAAACAGGTAACATGAATGAAGGGCGCACGCAGACGCATCAAATGAGAACATAAGGTTTTTTTATGGTTAACCGTTGTTGAGGAGATACAAGTTTATAGCGGATTAATGAACTGACTAGGTGTTGCACGGAAATTCTTCCGCACGCACCTACTTAGATTTGAAATAAAAACTGCCAAATTATAACTTTTTAGTAACAATAGTCTCCGAATTAAATCGCAGATGGACATACTTGGCAAAAGTATCCGGGTCATTTTACTACGGAACCCTAAAAGCTCATGGGACATAAAGAATCATAATAATTATTACGGTCTATTTCGATGTATCTCATAGTTCACGCCAGAAAATATTTTATTACGTTATTACAAAACATCCACTTTTTCTACTTTCTATATATTTTATATAAAGGTACATAAGCCTTCCGTAAGAAATTATCTAAATGATGTATGATACGATAGGTAGTAATAATAGATGAACTGTGAGGACTAAATCAATCGTCTTCGTATGTGTTGCAAGATAAGAGAAGTCGCCATTTTCTTTTTGTCTTGCTCAGTGAAAAAAATAGAAGATGGCGCTTGAATATTCTTAACTTGTTCAAATAATATAACAGACAATGAGTGGGACCATAAATGCACAAAAATAATGTATAGAATTTATGCTGACTGTCTAGCAACATAATTAATTATGTACTTATATTGGAATGACTACGTATTGTTTAGAACAACTACCTTAATTACTAATTTCCCATTATCGAATTACCCGTATAAATCTAAATTCTAGAATACATTATTTAAATTTTTCTACTTAAATTAATTTTGACATAAATAGGTTATAACAGAAAGGGTTAGACAATCAACAAGTATCGCTATTTCTTATAAACATTTATTTATGTGGTTTCTAAAGTTGATAACGTAACGTGACGTGACGATACAATATTTATTGATCGACTTTACCTTCCATATACAATAATAAAACATTGACTTTATAGAGAATACCAGATTTTCAAAACTTTTTCATTACTAAAAATTGTATTCTGTAAAAATTTTCAAAAAAGTCCAACACAATATCAATGTTACTAACGCCCAATAAGCGCTAAAAATAAGATAAGTATTAAAACCAATATTTATTTGATCCAGTTCATACTAATTTCATATTATATTTTATTAATTATAATTATTACATAAAATCATTATCAGTTCCATGCCCCGTAATGATAAAAAAATATTAATTGAGCACACCAGCCTTTTCTTTGCAAAATTTTTCTCTACACTACCCTACCCTAAACCATTTTAGACTAATTTGCCTAAACTCAGGCATAAATTGCGACCGTGAAATTTCTCGCGCACCGTCTACCCTCGTATAGTTTCTAAACTTCTTGCAGTCCACAGGCCTACTTTACCCTCGACAAGTTAACTTACAGACGAATGACTTTAGACAGATCGGTATCAAAAAATCTGCCAAAACTTCAAACTTATTGATCGTCGGTTGTCGCCGTTAATAAAACACAATCCTCACCGTAAACGCTAACTTAACTTAGCTCACCGCATAGAGTTAAGCTAATTGGGCTCATTGAACTGAGGTTTAGCTCGACCCAACAATTCTAACTAAATTGAATGAACTTTATCACCCTTCTGCCCTTAATTTGGTCGCGCGTTGTACTAAAGTCCGCGGTATGGCTTGCCCTTAAACCGACCTTTTAAACTTTGACAGAGTTACAGATTCCAATTGTAAAAAATATCAAAATCTAAATTTCTCATTGACATTAGTAAAACTTAATTTTTATTCTTAATAAATAATTATTTTATACTCCATTTCCCGTATGATTATTTTCACCATCGTCCCTAGTAATAAATAAATAATAGAATCATCGTTTTAATAATAAAGACTAAATAAATATTCGTAAAAGTTTCAATGACATAACTAAATACAACAAAAATACAAAACTTTATAAAAATATATCAGAAATTTTTGAGCAAAAAAGTGTTAAAAATAACAGTTGTTACAATTTTATTAGTTTCATCAAAATGGGCACTATTTCTTTGAATTTTCATATAGTGTTTTTTAAAACAGAAAGGGCATGTAGTTTTAAAAACTACAATATTTTAAACCTTGTGTGAGTTGTTCAGTGTCACACCAAGTATCAAGAATGCAAGCTAAACTATTTACTAACAGTATTACATATACACGGAGGGATAGCACATCCAAATAAGATCAAAGGTACCTTAGGTAGACCTTATAATTTTTTTTTTTTTTTTTTTCATTAAAAACATCCAAAAGTTTTTAGAAAACTACAATTTTTTTACTGAGCCCTAACTTCAATATTGTCAACAGGTCTTGACTTCCTAGGGTTCAACATACTCCGTACCTTGTTCAGTATCAACCCAAGTATCAAGAACGCAAACCAAACTCCATACCAATAGTGGTACATTGAGGAGTAGTAAATCCAAATACGGTCAAAGGTCAATAGAAGGAAAGCAGCTGCTTGGTAAGACTCTGAATGCGATCGAAGAAACCACATAATGAAGCCAATAATCTTCTTTTTCTGAAAAAAAAAAAAAGAAACATTATTAGGTATTACAAGTTGCCAGTAATGAGTTGATAACATAGGGCTTTGGGACACGATCGCTAACTATGAGCCTATAAGTAAGCCCAGAGTCATTTAGCAAGCGATGGAGAATGCTCTTTTTTCTATTCAATGACAACTTAGTCCTTGACTGCAATCTCACCTGATGGTAAGTGATAATGCAGTCTAAGATGGTAGCGTTCAACGCATACCCCTAATCGGTGTCTACACGCCATCGTACCGGAACGCTAAATTGCTTGGCGGCACGACTTTGACGGTAGGGTGGTAACTAGCCACGGCCATAGCCTCTCACCAGACCAGACCAGAGACATTTCAGAAATTATAAATTCCCAAATTGCCCCCGTCGGGAATCGAACCCGAGACTTACCAGTTATAATCACAGCGCTCACCACTGCGCTAGGGAGGTCGTCAAAATCGCAGGGATCAAATCAAAACTGAGGAGATCCGTAGAAGAACGAGAATTACTTATATACTTAGCTCAAGTGTGTGGGTGTAGTGGCAAATACTAGTGATAAAATTTGTAGCCACTAAGTGTTGGAATAACCTACCTCCTCCATAAAACAATATTAACATTATGTAAAACTCACAATCCCTGTAGCATCTTTATAGTAGAGCTTGTAGTAGATATCCTCAGCCATTAAGTAGAACGGGCAGAAGTAGATGCAGAAGAAATATCCAGCGTGGAAACCGTGCCATATGACTGATACAAACAACGCTGCATGGATTCTAAAAAAAAAACAAAAGTATCTTTCTTAGTAAGTGAATTCAAGTAAACCATAAGGGGGTTAAATAGGGGATAAATGTTTGTATGAAAGTCTGTCATTTTTTCTATTTGTCAAGTTATATCCATGAAACTTGGTATAGTTCTTTCAACTCACGAGGGCGCGTGGCTCATGGTTGTGTGTCTCGTATCTGTATAAGTGTGAGCGAGAGCTTGCTCGCGCCTGACCGCTCCCACCTAGGCTCCTGACAGTCACGCACACTTACGCAATGTGCGTAAGCACGACGTAACCACAAGTAAAGCTCACGCGCCCTCGTAAATTGCAAGAAATATATTTTGCCTTTCGAATAAAAATAATATAGTTACGTGTTTCAATTTCTGTAAATTCCATTTCAAAATTCCTCGCAGATGTATTCCCAAGGGCAAAAGCTAGAATCCCCTATAAAGTCACGAAACCCAATACCCAAATATAGTTTGTAACGAATTTAAAGTGACTACAGACAAAGCTTTGTGGCCATTAGACAAGACTTATGGGAAAGGGAGATATTATAATAATACTAACTTCAAAGCTGTCACAGGAAATCGTTTGTAGACCACCATAGCAACCCAATACTGCACAGCTTTGTTCCACACCTTCATAGAGTCTCGTAGAGTAACAACTGTTTCACAGCCCCAAACATCCATAGATTCAACAGTTTTAAAGTCGTACTGCGCTGTTTTAGCTTCTCCTTCAGACCTATAAATAAAATGTAGTTTTATTTACATGGAGCAACAGAGCTATCGATTAACATTTTTTTTGCATGTGTATAGTTGAGAAATTGGAGAATGACATAGACTACTTTTTATCTTGGAAAATCAAAGATTGATTTTAAAAACTGAATCCATGCAGATTGAGTAGATGGCAAAAGCTAGTATAATTTATTTTAGCTCAAGCTATCATGGTAGATACCCCAAATGCTATTATAATATTATAAACGAAGCTACGGCTGGATCATGTGTTATGCTTGTGAACAGGTGCCACCAACGGGAATGGATCTGCTTTGTCTGCCCGTTTTGACATGCGTTGGATTGTGTGTACCTACATATGCATTTTTGAAGCTTCATTGTGGAAGCACTGTATGTGTATACATAGCATAGCTTCGTATTTTCGTATCGTATTTAAAGAGGGGACGCCTGCCAACGCCAGGCGGGTGATCAGTCCTGTGTCAGGACTATTCCACCCAATTCCCCATGTTTGGACACAGGTTACTGGTGCCCAGGCAGCCTACCCCCCTCAAACCTACCTGTACCTTTCGCAAACCTAACGATATCCTTTATAGAAAGATATTTTAGGTCTTCTACACTTATTCTATCCTTACCTTGCAGTTCCCATCTTACCAATGAGTACATGGGGCACTCAGCTATGAAGTGGAAGCTGGTCTCCTCCTCACCACACTCAGGACAGGATGGGTCTTCTTTGATTCTCATAATTGTGAGATGTCTATTTAGCAAACAGTGTCCAGTTGCCATACCTACTACCAATGCTATGTTATTTCTACTTTGTGACATGAGCTGTCTTGTCCTCTTCTTATCGAATGATTTCAGGAATAATTTCGATTGCCTGTATTGAATCGAGTTGTTCCATCTTGAATTCGATTCTCTTTCTACGATTCCCTCTAACACTCTTTTGGTAATCGTGTACGGAATGGGTAGGCAAGGCTCAGGTCCGTGAAATTGGATACCTGCTCCCATTCTGGCTAGTTCGTCTGCTTTCTCATTACCGATGTTCCCTTTGTGTCCAGGAACCCAAGCTATCGTTACTTTTGTTTTTTCAGCTAGTGAGTTTAGTGCATATTTGCATTCCTTCACTAGAGCCGAAGTTGTGTCTTTTCTTTCCAGAGCTTTTATTGCAGCCTGGCTGTCACTATATATAATAACTTCTTTTTTGACATTATCTACGATATCCATCAAGCCGATAGCACACTCCATGATCGCATACGTTTCGGCCTGAAATACGCTTGTAAATTTACCCAGGCTGATTGCTTGGTTCTTATCTGGAATGGTACTGTAAAATACTCCAGCACCACTTAGCTTAGTGGATTCTCGCCTAGATCCGTCCGTGTAGCAGACTATGATATCTTCACTGGCGGATTCTATCTTCCATTCTTCTTTTGATCCTATGTGCACTCTATACTTCTTGTCGAAGATACGCTGTCTCCTAATGAGATCATTATTAGTGATTATCATAGACAGTTTATCTCCGTAGATCTTTTCTAACTCAGTATGACCTTTGTCCATGAAATTGCCTTTCCATTGTCTTGACAGTTTCATTCTATACCACTGTTCTAACGCTCTCCTTTTAGCTGTCAGATCCAGAGGATATAGACCTAGAAGAATCTCTAGTGCCGCAGATGGTGTTGTCCGTATGGCACCCGAGACCATCAATGTGGCCATCCTTTGTACTTTAGTCAGTTCTTTGCTATTTGTTGATATTGCTGCTTTATGCCACCATACGATCGCTCCGTATAGGATTCTTGGCAGTATGATGGCCGTATATATCCATTTTATTACACACGGCTTCATACCCCAGGTTCTTCCCACTGCTCTCCTGCATTGTATGAGGGCTATTTTTGCCTTCCTACATTGTTCCTCTATATGCCTGCTAAATCTAAGAGTGTTATCTAACAACACCCCTAGATATTTGATTTCCTTAGTCAGTTCTATCTCCGCACCACCAATAACAATCGGTGCAAGGTGTGCTATTTTTCTTCTTTTGGTAAAAAGTACTAGTCTTGTTTTTGCAGGGTTGAGACCAAGACCTTTATCTCGACACCATTTCATTGTAGTCTTAATACCAACGCTCATTATATTCCTGACTGTAGTCAGGTCTTTGCCCGTAACTAAGAGTACTCCGTCATCAGAGTAAGCCTGCATATAGATCTTCATAGCATTGATTTTGACTATCAAAGAATCTAACAAAAGACACCATAACAGAGGTGATAAACATCCTCCTTGAGGAAAACCTCTGGTGGATTTAATGGTATACTCTTGTCCACCTAGTTCAGCTGTTATCGAGCGATTCTGTAACATGTTCATGATCCACATTTCTACAGCATGCTCGATGCCATCCCTCTGAAGTGCAGCCTTTATTGCTTCACGATTTGCTTTGTCGAACGCCCCTTCAACATCGAAGAAACACCCGAGAGCAAACTCCTTATTACCTATTGATCTCTCAATTCTAACCACTAAATTGTGGAGAGCAGTTTCAGTAGATTTGCCCGTCATATATGCATGTTGATTAGTATGTAGTGGTAGAATACTCGAGTCTAATTTGGTCCTCATATGTCCATCTATTATTTTTTCTAAGGCTTTCAGTATGAAAGACGATAAGCTTATGCATCGAAAAGACTTTGCTTCCTGATAAGTTTTCTTAGCTGGCTTGGGTATGAATACCGCTTTGACTTTACGCCAATTTAGAGGTAGGTATCCACTAGCCAGACTTGATCTAAATAATGCTAGTAATGTGTCTGCAATATGTTTATATGCTACTTGCAGCATTTTTGGAAAGATAGATAGCATAGCTTTGTTACCTATTGTAAATTTTTTTTTTTGAAAAGAGCAACTGCTGAGTTTCTTACAAGCTCTTCTCAACAGAATCTGCATTCCGAACCGGTGGTAGATTTATGACGTGTCATAAGAGCTACAAGTTAGCCTACATGAAATAAATGGATTTTGAATTTGAATAAATGCAAGTTTGGATGGATGGATGTTTGTTACTCAATCACACCGCAACTACTGAACCGATTTGGCTGTTTGGCACAAAGATAGATTATAGTCTGGAATAACACATAGGCTACTTTTTATCCCGGAAAATACGACAGTTCCCAGCTCAATCTACGCGAACGAAGTCGCGGGCATCAACAAGTAAAATATACACTTACATTTGCTTCAACTTCAAATAGCCGACAGTTGGTCCATGTCCGGATCTATTCCTTCCCTGAGCGGGATAAGCGCCGAGCCCTGCGGATGTGCAGACACTCTCAGCAAGGGTCATGCCTGCATAGATACGCTGACGGAATGCAGCAAATAACACCCACGGATACATCATCCTGTATAGGAAGTGTCTGTTGTTGTGATCTTCTGTTAGAATATACTGAAATATAAAAAATCTGATTAAGAAATTAACATTTTTTTTTTAATATCAACCATGCTAAAGTTGACTGATATCCTTCTATCTTCTCCAAATAAGCGAACAGCTTGTGCTAAGAGTGGATACGACAACCAAATTACGGTGGTTGCACATTTTATAAAAACACTAGTTTTTGCCAGGCAAATTGGCTCTTAAAATTTACATAGCACAACATTATTAATGGTACAATAAAAAATTTAAATTAAAATCATTCATCTTCTTCATTTCAGCCTGCGGACGTCCACTGCGGAAATTAAAATATTAAAAAAGTAAAAGATCACATGTTACAATGGTCAATTTCAACAAATACTTACATCCAAAGGCCATACATTTGAGAGAGCCAAATACATTGAAATATATAGAGGAACAGTTCTCAGAGTGTTGACTGTAAAGCCAAAGCAGTCCACATATTTGCTATATGGTAATCTGAAGTAGTCGTCAAATGTCCGATATCTATAATATGGACCTGAGAAAAAGAAATTAATTATTATTTACGTTATTTACGTTATATTCTAATATTCTACCCACGCTGATGCCCTTGACTTCGTACGCGTGGATTGAGGTTTTTAATTCCCACGGGAACCTTTATTTTCTGGGGTAAAAACTAGCCTGTGTCATTCCAGACCAGTCTCTGTGCCAAATTTCAGCCAAATCGGTTAAACCGTCGCGGCGTGATTGAGTAAGAAACATCCATCCATCCATTAATGGATTCATCCATCCATACATCCAAACTTTCGCATCTATATTATAATAGGAAATAGAATAATAATAATAGGATTTCCTAACAAACATGACATTTACAATGCTTATTTAGGTTTGAAGAAATGCTCTACAGTACACACTTATCTCATTATAATATTGTTGTTCAAAATTGAATATACAAGAGTGGAATGACCATTTGACAAGTACTGCCATTAACATATTTTGTAGTGATAAATATCAAATTATGATATTATTATGGAGTAAACCAGCGAATGAATATGGAGTAAACTATTCCCATTTTAATATAACTTTACAGTTTTTCTTAGAAACTTTTTTTATATATATGTATAAATTTTATTTTATTTTTAACCAACATGATATCCAGTTGCTACAAACCAATCAAGAAAGCAAAATGGCAAATATAAAACTTGTATTCTATTCTCGTACTTTGATTCAACAATACTTCAACTAGATTATGTACCTGTTAACAATCCAATATAATTAAAGCAATAATGAAATAGGTCAATGAACTCAGGGTTAATCAATTCCACAAAATCATCATCTTTGTCAGGTTTAGGGATGGATTCCTTCTCTTTAACCTCCTGTTCCTCTTTCTTAGCCTTTGCCATGGCTAACCACGAGCCATTCATTTCAAAAGCTACACCAACCACTCTCAAGACGATGATCATTTCAATAAGATTAGTCTGCCCGGATGAACCTTTCAAACCAAATTTATTGGACAGTCGGAAGAAGAATAGATATCCAAACATGAAAAAGAATGTAAACACATGGCATGTCCTGTGAAAAAGGAAGAGTGTTATGAATACTTTTAATATCAGTTTATTGTTGCTTAAGTTCTAACACCGCAGAAGTAAAAAAATAATCATTTTGTGTTAAGCATGGCATTGGATAGGATATCAAAAAACATGCAGCTTGAACAATCACAATAGTTAAGAGTTTTAGCCAATAGCAAGTTTTGAGTTTTTGTACAGTTCAAATGGTTCAAAAGGTTTTATATGAAAAATAAGGTTTTACAGAAACTTTACTTAAGCAGTGTTAGAACTTAAGCAACAATATACAGGATTAGGCGACTAGTGGTCTAGTACCTAGCCTGTTGAATAGAATAAAATAGAATATCATTTATTAATTGGCATTACATTATACACACATACATGAGTTACAGATTTTCAGATACAGATCATTAGGACCAGCAGGGTGATCATGGGCAGGGCATATTATCCATGGGGAAAGGATAAAATGTTTATACTCTCGCTCAGTTTTATCCACCCGTCGAGCATAGGCAAAATGGTGGAAATAATATCCACAGTGGATATACTTATAAGAATATACTTCTTCTTTCCCCTGCTGTCATGCTTTAGCATAGGGAGAAGATAATTTTATCTATCAGTAGATAAAATCAGGGATAAGATTTTTGTCTCCTGCCCATGCTCACCCTGCTGAGTTCAAGTCCATATCAGACCAAACAAGATTTTAGGTTTTTTGTAATGAAATTCTAAGTAACTGCCAGAGGTGAACAACTCAAACATGAGCACAAACAGTTCATTCGTTCATTGAGTCATGAGTGAGGGAATAAGAGTTAAGAATTTGTTTGTGCAAACATGATATGCCAGAGATATTATAGAATCACTATTCACATACCTCTGGCATAGTTAGTTCTCCACAGGGGACTGTTCTGGCAACAATTAGCTCAAGATCATGTTCAGAAGAGATCCTACCAAGAGATCCATGTCCGGCCTTGGACTTCTATCTGTTAAAAGGTCAACCGTTCGGCTGACCTTTCAATCTCAGATGGTTCACAATAGAATTACACCATTGCAGTTAACAAAACATATGCAGCAAACGATTTGTGTACTTACTTTATTGATGTTGACTTAATCGCAATTATACCACACAGCGCCGATAAAATGGGATGCGCGGCGCTGTATCCTGACACGATAATTATCAAAACAATGCCCAAAATGGAGCCGGCCCATTTCTTTGAGTCAACTGTGCTTAGCTTTCTGTAGTAAGGTCCGATAAACACACTGAATAAAAGTAAAGATAAATAAATGATGTCGTTTTTATTCTTTGCGATAAACGACCACATTTTATACGGCTCTTTCTTATTTTTACAATTTAATTTTTAATAACATTCGTGTTTATTATTTTTGTTTTAGATTATACTCGGAATTATAACTCGATTCCACATTTGACATTAGCTACTGTCATTTTGTAAAATAATGATACCACATATAATAGTGTAGTGATGAACACAAAAATCGATAAACAATCGCGATTTATGTTTATGTAATCATAATATTGGTGTGCCAATTAAAGACTAAATTATTGATTTTTATTTAAATAAATACATAATTATTCATAATAATTATTTATTAATTAGTAACCGCTGCTTTATTTTATAAAAAGTTAATATTTTTGTTTTTTATATTAAAAACAAAACTTATAATAAAAGAGCCTATACATATATCCCATGTTGTCCAAAAATAGGAAAAAATGAGTAGGCTAGATAATATGTTAATTGACAATATCACAGATACATTTCGACCGTAGCAATTAACAGTGTCGGATCTACATTTTGGCGATTTTCGTTTTGTTGCATTAAGGGTCTTAGAATGGGGATAGCAATGCCCCCACCAATTGTGAAACTTTTGGAATCAATCAACCATCTTTGGTTTTTGCAAGTGCAAGGGTTGGATATGTTGACTGTTTTTCACTTTTCACATATTTGAAGCTTTGAGCGGCCGTGCCCTGGAGTAGTGGTTTTTCACATGCGACTATGTTAATTGCTACGGTCGATTTATAATAAATGTTACAGAAAGTGACAGCGATAGAAAGCGATGATGGCGACGATTTATAAAATAAAATATTACCATAATATATATTCTATTTCTTTTATTTCTCATGTTCCTTCATGATCACATTTTTTTATTTATTTCACACACAATTATTAAAGAAAACTCTCAGATCCTTAATAAAATTAATCGTCATAACTAAATTATCCGTTCAGAAATATTTAATTTCCTGATATACTTAGTTTCTATTAAAGTAGTAGTTGTTTAAATATACTACTATAAACGAGAGGAATCGATCCGGAAATATTCCATTTCCGTATCGAATAATTTCGCAACGTCACTATTTAGTACTTGTCATAACGTTGCAACACTGAAATTGTCAAATCTGGAATAGAATTAAAATTCCGACTATAGCGTAGACAGAGAAGGCAATAGACCAAGGTACTGTGTAACCGCGACTGAAATAGAGATAACATGACGTAACGATGACGTCACATGACAAGTTCGAGTTTAATGTTGCCACAATAACTGCACTCCCCTAGTACCCCAAATTAGATGGAAAATTCTTCCCAGGATTTTTAAATAAAACGACAAAACAGATGCTGAACTGTTTTATTTTTTAAATAACATACCTACACATATAAGGTTGTCTGGGAGAGACATACCTATTAGGGTAAGCTTCTATTTTTTACATATATCTTAATATTGTGTGCAATAAAGAATTTATTATTCTTTATTGCACACAATATTAACTTCAACCACCACTTAAAAGTATAAAATAATTTTAGTTTGTACACGTAAGTCGGTTTTTTAAAAATATTTTTTTTTATACTAAAGTTTTTTAATGTACTTTCATAGGACCAATTCACTAGATAATTATTTGCTCCTTAAAAAAAATATTGAAATGCCGAATAGAAATTTAGCATATGTGAGTCACTTTGAAAAAAGATGTATGTAACACAAAGGAAAATTTTTTTTCGTTACTAGTAAGAATGTTACACAAAATAATTTGTAATGAACAGTTAAAATTTTCCTTCAATCGAGTAATGCTATTGAATTAAAAGCAACAAAAATTGTATATTTAGTCATCAAAATCATCATTAATGAAATTAACAGTATATTCCTTTTTTCAGGCAGTCGTATAAAACTGCAACTCTTCATAGTTTAAGTTAATAATTATTTAAAAAAAACATTAAAAGTCTGCCTCTAGCTATTTAAAAATGGCTTTAAAAATTAAGAACTTTGTAAATAAAATAATTCTTAAGATCGCCAACAGTTCTCGACTGGTTGTTGGACATTCGAACGAAACTTCAGGATGATTCAGAACAGTAACCGACACTATCTAACTGAATACACTTTAATCATCGCCGACATTTATTATATTCTAGTATCCATCATCTTTCTTTTCTTTTCTCATAATATTCATTTCTTCCATGACGACTTTATTTTGTTTCAACAAAAATTAAAAAAAAAATTGAAAAAGTAGCCAAAGTAACCCGCCGTTACGGTATGTCAGAGGACATTACTAAAAAAAACCTATCTCCGTGCCAAATTTCAGCCATATCGGTTTAGTGTGGCGTATTGAGTAACAAACATCCATATGTTTGTTACTCAATCACGCCACACTAAACCGATATGGCTGAAATTTGGATGTATGTATGGATGGCCCTACATACATTCAAACTTTCACATTTATAATATAAGTAGGATAGGGAAAATCGGGACATTGTATAGGTACCTAAAGCTGGCAACACACATAGATACTAAAGGACATGTCCCAGTTTAGTATGGAGGGTGGTTTTTTATTCTGAGTGTCTATTAACCAGAACCAAACTGCTATCACATGAAAGAGAAAAAAATATAAAATTAAACGCCATTTAAATAATAATTTTAGAAACCCCCATTTTTTTTTAATTAATAAAGAAAAATATTGTTTGTAGAAAATATTTTTCGATGGATGGCAACATTAAAAACATTTTCTTATCTAGAAATAATTGAATCTGACACCTGTTACTGTCACTTTAATGTCATTTAAATGCCAAAAGTTCAAAAACGTCATTATAATTGTCACTTTTGACAGTCCTGACAATCACCTGACATACGCCTGACATTGACAAGTTACCTAGACAAATAATATTTTTGAAGTTTTTTTTTAATCGGTGCGTAATCACAAGCAAAGGTCCATAAATGCATCAAAACAAAAAAAAATATTTTCTCCAAATCGGGGTCTTTAAAAAATCGGTAAATTATTTAGATAGAAGCCTTTTTGGATCTCTATCGAACTATATTAAAATCATTCTGGTTAATTACACTCAATAATAAAAAACCATTTTGGGACAACTCCTTTCTTATTAACTGTCAGTTTGTTTCGCACAAAAGTGTGTCGACCTTGAAAAAAACTGGTTACACGATGAGGGACAAAAAATTGGGTAGCTGCGTCTCTGTTTATCACATTAATAACTTTATTTCTGCTCTCTTTTTAGTGTGAGTGAGAAAGAAATCGTCACTGGCTCTATGTCTTCTCTCTCTACGGACTATAGGTATTTAAGGAAACTTATTAAATCGTCTGTGACGGACCAAGACCAAGAGATTAGAGAATATAATCACTTCGTTTTAGTGATGGACCAGTCCAAGACCAGTCAGACTACAAATGGTGGAGTACCTACCTACCTATTCTAATTTGAATAGGTAAGTACCTACCTAACTAAGCGGCAGATGTTGTCACTTGTCATAACTGTCATTTTATGGGTTGCCTAAGCATTACGCACCGCCTGATCGGTGTCGTAACTTTAGTTGGCGCCTAACGTTGTTAGGCATCACCTAAGGGTTGATGAAACGTTTTTTTCCCCTAGGCATGTCCTAAATATTTAGGCATCCGATTTAGGAGTCTCCTAGGTTTAGTGAAAACGGGCATATTAGGCTATTTGAATGAGTCATTCACATTGGTCCATCACTAAGGAGGTAGGTAGTTATTTATGGGTAGGTACTACCATAGACCAGGAACAACGGTACTACCTACTTGTTTGTCAATGTTGTCAACATTGTCAGCTGTGACACTGACGTCTGACTGTCGTTGTCATGTCATGCCACTTTGTCAACCAAAGTTGTCAACTCAAGTTTCAAATTCAACTCGTTCTATTTTTTAATGTAAAATTTTGATTGAGTAAACTCAACTATTATAAACTGAATTCGATTGTCTTTTAGTGAAAATATGATAAAGGCCGTTTAATGTATTAAATAATAAATTATACCTAACATGACGATGCCATGCCGTCTTAAGTAATAATCATACTCGTTAAATACCTACCAAAGATTCAAAGATGCATATGGGCAAGTCTAATTTAAAGGAAGAAATAAAGAAAGAATTAATACAAAATCTAAACATTAGAATTGGTAGTGATATTAATAATTTATCTGGTGCGTATGAATTAGAAACTGAATTGCGACGTAAGAAGAACACCTTACTAAATATTGTAAGTTGAGAGTATAATTTTATTATTAACTAGATGATGCCCGCGACTTCGTCCGTGTTGATTAAGTTTTTCAATTCCCGCGGAACCCTTCTAATTTTCCGGGATAAAATGTAGCCTGTGTTAATCCTGGCCTATGTATTATCTACATTCAAAATTTCAGCCAAATTAGTTCATTCGTGGCATGAAGGAGTAACAAACATACACACATACAGACACATAAAACCTTTCGCCTTTATAATATAGTCTGATGTGCTAGTTAATATCTCTTCACATAAGGCAATATTATATCTTCACAGCAATATAAATAAAGCTTGTACTAGTGTAAATTTACTCTCCCACATGGGATAACTAATAGTGGGTTCACAAGGTTCTATTTTAATTGATCGTCTGCCAAACCGCGTGCCTTTCAAATAATCTAAACAGACATTCATCAAATTAAAGCTTTGAAAAAGCAGAACTACTGTTGAACAACAATTGTTGATCAAGTAATTACTCATCTTAAAAAAATTCATCATGCAACTGCGTTCTTGATAAATTCGTACAATAATTATTGTTGTCAGCTAATCATTAATGCCATCTTCACTATGACATTCAAAACTTTCCTGATAGCCCCACAAATTCATGCAACAATTTTATTTCCAGTTACATGCATCAAGCGATAAAGTACCAACAAAACTATCCTCAGCAATAAAAAAAGCAGAGTTAAACTCTAAACAGATAGACAGTATAAGGGAGAAGAGAGATGTACTAAAAAAGAAAGTGGAAAGCTTTCTAGCTAAAACAGAGCCATTAGCAAAGGAACTGGACAAAAGGTTTGAAGCTATTGGTCGAATAGAAGAAGTGGTAGCATACTTCAAATTGTATAAAAGGATAGAAGAATTAAGGTTTGTTTATTTAATATTGCACCCAATTTTTAACTGCCTTGTTTGTCTACTCATTAACTTATGCATTAGTGGATCAGTAGGACGACTTTCAAGTCTACTTATCATATTTAATACACATAAAATATTTTTTTTAAAGAATATTAGCCAAGCTGAAGTTAACTAATGTCCCCTATCCCCTCCAAATAAGCGGAAAGCATGTGCTAGGAGTGGGTTCAACAATAGTGCAACAGGGAGGGTTGAACCTGGACCTTTTCAGTTTCCAGTCTGCACCTTTAATCGTTGGGCTATTAAGGCTATTTTGATGGAAAATTTTCCAATTTTTATTCACACCAATACATTTTTTTTCAGTAATGAAATGAAACTATGCAAAGATGATGAACAACTAGTAACATTGTACAGTGAAATGAAGGAAATGTGTAATAAGCATCAAAAAGGTCACCAAGGTGCTTATGTAAAGGACTATACTCATTATTGGCACAATGTATTGAAGGACCATCTCACAAAGTATGCACTTATTTTAAAAAAATAATATTTTTGTTACTCAGCCATAAGTCTAGACAGATGAAAAGCAAACTGACTTCATAATTGCAATTAGATGCAATTCTATTGCAGCACAACTATGTTGCAATAACTGACTTACTGTATAGTCTGCACTGCAATCTTTGTCATGTTGACTGCATCCAAACAACAATTACGCATTCAGATTGCAGTCAGTCTGTCTAGACACTTGAGTTTTACCACCAACTCAAAATAACACCCTCTGTAACCATTAAAACTTTTTTTTTTTTTAGACATTATGAAGATGTTCTGAAACTAATAAAATGGCCATTCACATCAGCGGCTGACAATTCACCATTGCCGAAAGAAGTGTTAAATAAATTTTCTAACTTAACAAGATATTTGCTCCTGATACAGGAGCCAAGAGATTTAATGGTTGCCTCAGTATCTGCAGACTTCATTCAAGGTACTTATTCAAATACACTACCTACTTATTAAAATTTCATTCATGCATAATATGAAGGGTTCCATACCAAAAACCGCTGAAAAACATGTTTCTAGTGGGGGAGACCCTTTAATTTTTAATTAATTTTTATTTTTATTTGTTTTATTTTTATTATTTGTTGTTTTAGAAGCAACAGATATATACATTCTCTGAAAATTTCAACTGTCAACCTATTAGGGATCATGAGATACAGCCCACTGACAGACAGACAGACGGATAGGGGAAGTTTAGTAATAGGGTCCCGATGGTTACCCTTCGAGTACTGAACCGTAAAACAATAATAGCTTATCTACTGTTGACATTTTAGGTCAAGAGCCCTGCCTTCCAGTGCGAGTCTTACTAAGGCCTTTGAAGAAGCGATTCGCATTCCATTTCACGGGGTCGCGTCAGACTGCCCGGATCGATCGACCGGAGTGGTTCCTGACACAAACTCTCACTTGGATAAAGGACCATCAGGAGTTTGTCAAGAATAATGTGCAACCAATCGCTGAGAAGCTTCAAATTAGAGATGTCAATGCAGTGGTTAGTATTCATTTAGAGCCTGTCTAATGATTACTACTGAAAACTGAAATGTTCAATTCCCACCTTTTGCTCTATTGTCATATACACTTCAGTCATTATTATATAGTCATTTTGAAGCCTCAATAGCCCAACGGTCAAAGGTGCAGACTGAAAACTTAAAGGTCGCAGGTTAGGTTTTAAAAAACTCCACAGACCCTAAGCCTTTGCTTTTTGGAATAAGTAGTCTTTGTCACTCTCCAGATCCATGGTTCTCTGGTAGATCACTGCCAGAGAACCCTTCTAAGCGTATTAGAGCTGCCAGTTTTTAGCTTTATATTTTTAAGTGTATTTTATGACTCGTGTACTTTCATTACATTTTCCATGCATTTTTTAAGGATGAATTCAATGCTGGCTTAATAGCCCTAGCAGCTGAGAGACTCCACACAGTGCTAGCAATCTATCATACACAAGGCACGAAGGGAGAACTGGGTGACGTCGACGCGGCTTTTGCGCACGCTGTGGACGAGACCTTAGGATTCCATAGAGAACTGACGGCTATCAGTGACACTGAGATTAACAGTGTCATATCGGTGCTGACCAAAGCTGAGACCTTTGTTCGATGGTTGGCCGTGGAAAAGAAGTGTAAGTGGTGCTCATTTGGTTGTACACCAATCTGTGAACTTATTTTATTGGTCTAGAAATATGTACTGATATTCGTCTCCTTAGACAGACATAATGAAGAATTTTCATGGTGTTGATATCACGCGCTTCGTATCCGCCAAGTTTCGTGTTTAGACCTATAACTTTTATTTTAAAGGAAGTAGAATTGGATATATCGCTGCTTCAGAACTAAAGGGCCACATTTCAAAATTTTCCAAATTCACTTTTATTTCAAAAATAGCCATAACGCGAAGACATTCGTCAAAATCGGCCTTTAAATCACAATAATTTACGCGTACGCCCTTTTAGCATTATCATACACTGTAAGTTGGAGAGCCAAAAAAGCAAAAAAAAAATTCAATCTGCTCTCGTGAAAACAATTTGATTTTGAGATGTGGCTCTTTAGTTCTGAAGCAGCGATATTATGAATTCCCTTTTTGTTTGTCAAATTATTCGCCAAGTATTCGCATCGTTGAGAATGTCGATATTCGCAAATGCGAATGCGAGTATGAATATTCGTTACATCACTACATGGCAGTGAAACCGATGGGAGTGGAGGCACTTGGTTCACCAGGCTATTACGGATTTTGAGGATAAAAGGAGGGTGGATCTGGATGTTTACCGAGAACAGCTGTTTTACCACCCTCCAATGTAATCTACAATTAAGTCAATGATAACCTGTCATGTCCTCATTGCGCGTGGTTATTTCATGCCAAGGTAGGGTACATCAGCCATATCAGGGCACACAAACAAAATCATTAGTGAAAAACTAACAGAGACTGAATAGTCGCTGTTGCTGAAAGCAGCAATGAAGTTATCAACATGGCATGATATATACAAACATTTAAATCTCAAATGAATACGCTTCATAACGCTAGTACACTTTAATACAAATAATCATCTCTTTAACCTCAGCCTATTAGATGTTCTGGAAAAAGTGAAGGTAAAGCTTCAAATGACTTTTATGACAAGATAGCCTTTGAATGCGATCTCACCTGATTTTAAGTGGCGATGCAGACTAAGATGGTAGCGGGCTAAATTGGAAGTGGTATGGCAGTGTACATTCAACCCATACCCCTAATCTGTTTCAACACGCCATCGTGCCAGAACACTAAATGGCTTGGCGGCACGTCTTTGATGGTCAAAGCCTCCCACCAAAACAGACCAGAGACAATTCAAAAATATAAATTCCCAAATTGACCCCATCTGGAATCGAACCCGAGACCTCCTAGTTATAAGACCACAGCGCTCACCACTGCGCCAGGGAGGTCGTCAAAGTTTACTTAACCTTTTAGATGCTCTGGCAAAAATGGACGAAACGCTGGACAACGAGCAGTGGATCGAGGCGGTCGCGGCCGGCGTCGGCGCGGCCGTGGGCTCCGTGGTGTGGGTGCCGCGCGGCGCCGACTGGTTCATAGCCCTGCTCAAGACCATCGAGGACAGATACGCCATGCTGCCCCAGCCTGGCCATAGGTGCGTCGTGAACCCTCCATGTTTGATTTTATTGTTCACTAGATGATTCCCGCCACTTCGTTCGCGTGGATTCAGGGTTTTTATTCCCGCAAGAACTCTTATTTCCCGGGATAAAAAGTAGCCTATGTGCTATTCCAGATTATAATCTATCTCTGTGCCAAATTTCCCAAATCGGTTCAGTCGTTGCGGCGTAATCTAAATATATAAAAGGCAAAGGTGACTGACTGACTGACTGACTCACTGTCTGACTGATCTATCAGGTATGGTATACAGGTAGCTGTTAGGACGTAGACATCCGCTAAGGATTTTGGAAAATTTCAACCCCAAGGGGGTTAAATAGGGGGTTAAAAAATCGAACCTATCGTGAGCGAAGTCGCGGGTTAAAGCTAGTTGACTAATAAAAACACTAACTTTTGCATTTATAATATTAGTAGGATAATAGAATGAGCCTTATTCAAAGCCTTCCTATCACAAAACTTGTCTAAGGCTTCAAATAAGGCAATAGGGCACAATAGCGGCGTTTTACCTACCAATATTAGTCAAATTCAGCTTGGCTGTTCTTTGTTAAAAAAAAATGCGAAAGTGTGTTTACTGGTTTGTCCATATAAAGTTCCCACCAATGTATGACCCTTAATCCGTATGTATGTCGTGACAGGCTTCGACACGATTTTTTTTTGTAAAACTTCTGTATAGCAAAACTCAGTTCAACGAATTACTTGATGTAAGTAATATTTACTTGTTCCCTTCCGATTTGTTGTATCGAGGTTGCACTGTATTCTGTTTAACAAAAAAAGAAAAAATAGTTTAGTACAAATCGACCGTTCCGTAGAACAAAGTCTCATCTGCTAAATTCATAACATGAGATTTGAGCCTTGCAGATGTTGTTTAAGGCTCAAATTTCAAGTGAATTTAACAGATGAGACTTTGGTCTACGGAACAATCAAAATGTTCATTGTCTGCAAAAAAAAAAATTCAAAATTTATTTATTTCATATAGGCTAACTTGTAGCTCTTATGACATGTCACAAATCTACCACCGGTTCGGAATGCAGATTCTGCTGAGAAGAGCCGGCAAGAAACTCAGCAGTTGCTCTTTTCAAAAAAAAATTTTTTTTTTTTTACAAAGCTACACTACTACTACTATGTATACAGTGCTTCCACAATAAAGCTTCAAAAATGCAAAAATGCATACGTAGGTACACCAATCCAACGCATGTCAAGACGGGCAGTCAAAGCAGACCCATTCCCGTTGGTGGCACCCGTTCACGAGCATGACGCATGCTCCAGCCATTGCTTCGCTCAACCATATTTGAGGGAACGTAACAACCCGCACCACACGACACCACCACAGAAATGTTTAAAGAGAGCATGACTACTGCAGGCTGCAATTCCTGGAGCTGCAGCTGGAGCTGATCGAGGAGTGGCGCGTCCGCCTTCAGCAGCTGCTGAACGCGGCCTCGTTCGCGCTGAAGCCCGAGTCGCTGCTGGCGCCCGGCCCGCAGCCGCTCATCGCGATCATCAACGCGGGCCACCACACCAGATCCGTGCTGCTGCAGTGGGCGCATTCACTGGTAACTATTCCGCCGTCATAAGAAAAAAGACGTATGTTTTTGTTTTTTTTTTTTTTTGTTTTTTTTTTTCGAAAATGAGTTAGACACATATTCGACATCAGAACAAAAGACGCATCTACCTGTATTTTTAAATTTTATTTAAACTTATCAATGTGATCACTGTGAGAAATTGAAATAAAATTAAAAAATACTGGTAGATGCGACTTTTTGTTCTGATGTCGAATATGACGTGTCTAACTCATTTTCGAAAAAAAAATTCAGATACGTCTTCTTTCCTTATGAAGAATCTGCATTCCGAACCGGTGGTAGATTTATGACGTGTCATAAGAGCTACAAGTTGGCTTACATGAAATAAATAAATTTTGATTTGATTATGACGGCAGTATTATCGTCCATTTTTCTGGTGGGAGGCTCTGGCCGTGGCTAGTTACCACCCTATCGTTAAAGACGTGCCGCCAAGCGATTTCGCATTCCGGCACGATGGCGTGTAGAAACCGATTAGAGGTATGGGTTGAAGAAGACTGCCATACCCATTCCAAGTTAGCCCGCTACCATCTTAGACTGCTTCGTCACTTACCATCAGGTGAAATTGCAGTCAAGGACTATCTTGTCATTGAATAAAAAGAAATTATCTTCCATCTCAAGTTGGCCGTCGTCCACAATTACAAAATGACGTCACACCGTACCGTTGACAAGAAAATAATAGTTGTATTTTTTACAGTAACCACAACTATGACGAAAGTTTTCTTCTCTGGCAGTTCTTTTCATGGCAATGATATCTTGAAAGTCTAAATTCTTATTTTTTCCTCTTGAAAAAGTCATTAATTAAAGTAATTAAATAGTCTGCGCTATGCAAAACTTTTCCTTTTTTACTCATCGTAGAAGACGATAAAGAAGAATATTTTATTTCATTTGTTGTTATCTTTATTTCGATTTTCGAAACAATAATAATAACTAATTAATTGTTTATTGTAAAATTCGTGACTAATAAATAATTAATAATATTAATTGTAAAAATCATTATTTATAATTAATTAATTGTTAATCTTTAACTGTCTCAGCAATTAAATTTTGCCCAGCACTACCTGTGCCCATGCGAATATCACGTTGAGCCGTTACTCCACTGCTGTGTGATTGAAGGACAAACAAATAGATTTTGCACTTAGAAAGTTAGTACTTATCGATTATAATCCAACTACGTTCTACGAGCTTCGTACTTTCGGTTCTTGGAAGCTGTTAGATTAAATATTTCTAATGAATATAGGCTCAATTTTTTTTTTTTAGCACTACCTCCAATTACACTATTACCGGCGGCAGTTCCAACACTTCACCCATCAGCAGCACAGGGACGAGAAGAAGAATGGGATGGGAGACGAAGATTCCGAATCTTCCACCAGCTCGGATAGTGACGAGACTACCGAGGATACCACCAGACACGGGTTTAGAGAGGGTATTACAATGTACTTAGACATTAACGAACATTAGACAAAAATAAAGACAGATTAAAGTCAGAAAATAGCCTCAAAGGAATTTAATAATGTGATTTTTTTATTCGTTGACAAGATGGTCCTTGATTACGATCTCACCTGATGGTAAGTGACGATGGAGTCTAAGATGGTAGCGGGCTAACTTGGAACGGGTGTGCTGCCCTCGTAATTGAATACACAGTAACTTAAAGGTAACTCCTTTTTAACTTACTGTGTTTTCAATTACGAGGGCAGTATGGCAGTGTAGAATTTGAAACTTATGATTGCTTTAATATGGTACGTCTATTAACCTGTTACCCGCACCATGCTATAACAATAAACAAATCAGCCAAAGTCAATTTTTTTTTAATTATATTTTTCAATTAACATACTAATATTTTTTTACTAGCTGAAGAGGACGTGGATGAAAGCATCTCCTTGAATGAAGTGGAAGAAAGTGCCAAGAAACTGGCCCTAAAAGAAGTGAAACAGAGAAACTCTATGGTGTTTGACTTGAGCCAGCTGGAGATTGTAAGTTAGATCCACCAAGATTTGAATAGTTATCGATTATTCCATATTCCTCCCACATTTTTATTAAAACTAGCTAATGCCTAGGACTTCGTCCGCGTGGATTTAGTTTTTAAAACCCCGCGGGAACTCTTTGATTTTCCGGGATAAAAATAGCCTATTTCACTTTCCAAGTCCTCAACTATATGCAAAAGATCCAATCGATCTGTTGCACCGTTGCTGCGTGATTGAGGGACAAACCAACAAACAATTACACTTTTGCATTTATAATATTAGTAAGGAAGTAAGAAGAAGGAGAAACTGTTCAATAATAATAAATTGCAAGATACAGACAAAATACTTGTATTTGTGTATATGCATTTTAATTGGTATTTTAATAAACTGTCTTTGTACACGTCTGTATCCGTATATGTTTTCGTTTTAATTAGTAAATTAATTGATTGAGGAAGTTATGGTAGGTTCGGTACCTATAAAATAGGTAATCCTCTGTCCTCATAATATCCTCTGTAATAGGCAATATCCTCTTTACTTTAGTAAAATTCTATTAATGCATAAATTAAACTTAAATCTGTTTTATATAATCTTCATAGAGAATCCCTTTGTTTAGATTGCTCCAATCGCCAATCTGGCGGTAACAGAGCCTTTAATAGAGGAGGATACCGAAGAAGGTGGCGTGTTCGGAGACGCGCCCGCCTTGCAAGCGCATCTGAGAGACTCTGGCATCGATGCGCTCGTAGAACACATCCTGCTCGAGTTTAAGGCCACCATACGTGACTATAAGAAGCAGAAGTGAGTGGTTTAAGCCATTAGATTCCAATCGTCAATCTAGCAGACACTTTAGCAGATGCTATAGAAGGCGGCGTGTTCGGAGACGCGCCCGCCTTGCAAGCGCACCTGAGAGACTCTGGCATCGATGCGCTCGTAGAACACATCCTGCTCGAGTTTAAGGTCACCAAACGCGACTATAAGAAGCAGAAGTGAGTGGTTTAAGCCACATTAGATTCCAATCGTCAATCTAGCTGACACTTTATCAGATGCTAAAGAAGGCGGCGTGTTCGGAGACGCGCCCGCCTTGCAAGCGCATCTGAGAGACTCTGGCATCGATGTGCTCGTAGAACAAATCCTGCTCGAGTTTAAGGCCACCATACGCGACTATAAGAAGCAGAAGTGAGTGGTTTAAGCCATTAGATTCCAATCGTCAATCTAGCAGACACTTTAGCAGATGCTATAGAAGGCGGCGTGTTCGGAGACGCGCCCGCCTTGCAAGCGCATCTGAGAGACTCTGGCATCGATGCGCTCGTAGAACACATCCTGTTCGAGTTTAAGGCCACCATGCGCGACTATAAGAAGCAGAAGTGAGTGGTTTATGCCATTAGTTTCCAATCCTCAATCTAGCAGACACTTTAGCAGATGCTATAGAAGGCGGCATGTTCGAAGATGCATCCGCCTTGCAAGCGCATTTGTGAGACTCTGGCATTGCTGCGCTCTTAGTACACCAAGTTTTTCAGCCACGATATCCTTCTGCGGCCAGGCCTATCTGCCACTTTCCCCTGCATAATAAGTTGAAGGAGTTCATATTTCTTGGTGTTACCCGAAATATTCCAATTTCCTCTTCTTAATGGTTGTAAGTATCTCTGTGACTTTCGTCATTCTTTGTAACACAGTGCTATCACGTACGCGGTTTCTCCAATAATTTCTTAGTATTCGTCTGTACACCCACATTTCGAACGCCTCTAGTTTTCTAGACATGGCGTCTGTCAGCTTCCAAGCTTCTACACCCTAAAGATAAGACCCTAAAAATATATTTGACATTGAGGCTGAGATCTATAAAGCGTGCCCTAATTTGGTTTAGATTTGAGATAGAATTAAAACGAGACACGCTTATATCCCTGATATAAATCTGTCTCGTTTTAACTCTGTCTTAAGTCTGAGCAAGTACGTTTATCTCACGAAGTTACGGGCGCTTTACTCGTGGTTACGTCGTGTACATGCAGTATGCACATTGCGTAAATGTGCGTGCCTGTCAGGATCCTAGGGGGGAGCGGTCACTCACCCTTATACAAATACGACAAACACAAAACCATGAGCCACGCGCCCTCGTGAATTGCAAGAACTATAGAAGATTGTAAGCTACGTGTGTTTGCAGATGGCATTCAATGCTGACAATGGAGCAGGTGGCTCTAAGCGTGTCCACGCCACTGTGCGGGCCGCTGTCGGCGCTGTGCGCGCGGATGTCCTGCGCGTCGGCCACGCTGGCGCCGCGCCTCGCCGTCAATCTCAGGACCCGCCTCGCTTCTCACGTTGACGATTACATTTTTGAGGTTAGAAATATAATAAATTGTTGGAAGATTGGAGACCAATATGGCCCCAAGTTCTGAAATTTCTCGTACTTCCTACTATCTAAATATATAAAAGGCAAAGGTCACTGACTGACTGACTGACTGATCTATCAACGCACAGCTCAAACCGCTGGACGGATCGGGCTGAAATTTGGCATATTGATGGCTATTATGATGTATGCATCCGCTAAGAAAGGATTTTTGAAAATTCAACCCCTAAGGGGATAAAATAGGGGTTGAAAAAATTGAACTTAACGTGAGCAAAGCCGCGGGCAAAAGCTAGTAATATTATAAATGTGAAAGTGTGGATGTTTTTGTTACTCAGTCACGTCGTAACGACAGCCAATTTGGCTTAAAATTTGGCACAGAGATAGATTATAGTCTGGAATAGCACATAGGCTACTTTTTATCCCGGAAAATTGAAGAGTTCCCGCGGGAATAAAAAACTCTCAATCCACGCGAACGAAGTCGCGGGCATTAGCTAATTATATATAAAACTTTTCTTCGATACTTGACAAAGACCTTTTTTAATGAAAAATACGAACCGTTATGAAAGTGAATTTTTACTGACGCGAAGGGCGTGGACTGTGTTCACTTTAATTTACATCAGCATTAGAACTACAAGGGTTTAAGAATATCCAGTGGAAAATAACTTACGTTGGTTAGCTAAAAAAAAGTAGTGTGGTCAACATTCAAGATATGTATCAAACCGCCAAGTCTGTTAACTTAAGGTCGTAGCCGATTTACACGACTCCGCTCCCACCCAACCAAAGTATGAGCATTCAAATATGGACTTAATATCGTGCTCTGGAGGGGCACTTTACAGTAACAACACAAAATAGAAAACAGCGGGCGGTACCGTTACCGTACCGCGGTGTTGTTACTGTTAAGTGCACCTCCAGAGCACGATATTAAGTCCATATTTGAATGCTCATACTTTGGTTGGGTGGGAGCGGAGTCGTGTTAATCGGCTGCGACCTTTAACCTTCCTCATGAAATGCACTTATGACGATTACCGACCTCTTGATTCCTATCGTATGGTCACAGGAAGTGGTGCTGGAAAGCTGGTTCAACACGGGCGGCACTATTCAGTTCACGCACGACGTGAAGAGGAACCTCGTGCCCGCGTTCGCGCCGCCTAGCAAATACCCCGGACACGTCAACCAACTGCCCAAGTAAGTATTTCTCAAGCAAATTTTCATAAGGAGGTTCTCACATGTCTCTCTCGGCCCTCCTGCCCCCCGATTCAGACCCTTCCGATAACTCATTTATCGATCGATTCGGTTTGTTACCGTACGATAACATATATTTTCAATTCGTAAATGCATAATCGAATGTATCTTGTCGATGTCGATAACGTAGTCGATACCGAATCGTATCCTCAAACCAAACGCTCTGAATCACACGACAAATTTTTTTTATGCGAGATCGATATCTAACCGTATCGACACGGTATGTTATCGAACAGGTCTGAATCGCCCCCCTGGTCTGACATATTATGTTTCGGAGAATTAGAAGTACAGGAATTTGCAAACTCGTTGTTTGTGTCCGCCATGTTTAATTTTATCAACACGCTGCGCAGGCGCCATATACACATCCTCCTCCATGACTTGACAACGAACTGAAGTTTCGACTGAACTGGAGGCTGATTCTGTAACACAGTGCCTATCACCGACGATAGGCATTTTTTATCCATTGAAAGTTTGAAGAGAAATGTCATTTACGATTTCATCGTAAACCTTCAATGGATAAAAAATATATGTCAGTGGCTTTCATTTTTTGATAGCTACTGACACAGAGCTACTGAGTTACAGAATCAGCCCTCTGACCGATTGATACGACCACAGACCGATACGATGATGATACAGACAACTTCACACTAGGCCTGTACCACAGACATAAACCTCTAGATATGTACCGTAGACAAAGTACAACTCAGATTGTATAAATAATTTCTACTGAAATAAATGGCGTTGCATTTTCGTGTTTATTATGGCATGTAATTAAACGAGCTTCTATTTAATACCATTATTGGCTTCTAAATTACTAAGTCAGCTTCAACTAGTGAGCCTCTAAAAATATAATTTTAGCATCTATATTTATAACTTAGCTTCAAACCGTGAACTCCTAAAATACTTAAATATTAGCATCAAATAATACACCAAATCTTCAACCACATTTTTAATTTTTTTTTTTTGTGAGAAAAATGAAATAAAAAAATGTTTCTAACTAAATAAAAAAACGTTTTTTTTTTGATAAAATGAAATTAAAAAAATGATTGTTTTTAAATTTAACTCAAGATAAATACCTACACATAACATTATAACATTTTTGAAAAAAAAAAATCAAATTTTTTTTCAACTTTTTTTTAGTTTTAGGTAGGTTTACGATCCCAACAGAACCTAAGTTCCCGGCCTTCGGCCGGGCACCTGAATATTCATGTATAACCCTAACCTAACCTAACTTTAGTTTAAAGAAAAAATTATACAAAAATATGTAATTGCAATATTAACACACTAAAAACAGAACAACAAAAAAAAACAAATGCATGTTTTGAATGGCGCTCTCTGATTGGTACAAATAGCCATAACCAACGAGATCGTGCAAATTGCCACTCGCATCCGTCTCACTCGCACCAACGAGATCATGCAAATGGCCAGTCGTATCCATCTCACTCGCACCAAATCGTGCAGTGGCAGTGGACAATAATAAAAATAGTGGCTCTTTATTTGATGCTTTCTTTGGAATATTTTGTGGCCATTGTGAAGAAGCCGAGTTAGTATATTAGAAGCTTCATCATTTTCCCGTTGCTGAGTTATTAAATTAGAAGCTAGGTTTTGATGCCAAAAAATAAATTTTGTTGGTCGACTTATTATATCCCGTTTATTATTAGGTACCTCTGACATAATAATATCGCTCATTTGCGACAAGGGTGACATAATTCAAAATTCACCAATTTTAGTGTCGAAAATTTATACTTTTTGCTATAAAAACAACATTATGCTAAGCACAAAAAAATAAAAGCGAGAGAGATTGTGACTTAATGCTCTGTCGCTTTGTTGGCCGCTGTTTTGTTTCGAGACCGCAGCATCCACAAAACATTACTCTCTAACGACAGAATTCTATCATTGTCGATTTTGAATTATTTCACCCTTGTTGCAAATGAGCGATATGTTATGGGCTGTTGAGGCTAAGGTTAAAAGTTATCCTTAAGTTTATTTGGAGAGGAAAGGAGAATAATAGTCAAGTTCAACATACCAGAAAAACTTCAGAAAAGAATGCTTTAAAAATATTGTGTTTCTAGGCTTCTAGAAGCTTGTAAACTCCTAAACATGGACTATGACGACGCTCGCCGCCTGCGCTCCGTACTCCTGAAGCAGCCCAAAGACGCGGCCGGAGTCCTCAGCAACAGCAACATAAACCACATTGAACCCTACCAGGCGATCCGGATCCTGAACCAGCGGACGGATCTGAGTGACGCGTCATCGCCCTCATCGGTGATGGAGCTGTTCTGAAGCTTCGAAGGGGGAGGCGTCTAAATGCGATAAGACCATCGCACTTGAGCGTGTAGGCTGGACTGTACTCTGTTTTATAGGGAAGCAATAAGTTTGATTTGAAACTCGCTATACAATCCTATCCTAAAGTTATATAAATGCGTATGAAGCCTCAATAGCCCAACGGTTAAGGGTGTTAAACTTAATGGTCGCTGGCTCAAACCCGGCCCGTTGCACTATTGTCGTACCCACTCCTAGAATAAGCTTTCCGCTTATTTGGAGGGGAGAGGAGGATATTTTTTTTTGTAAAAAAAAATGCGAAAGTGTATTTATTTTTTGTTCTTCAGTCACGCAACAACGGATAGACGTTATTTTTTTGCATCGTTATCGTTGGTGATCTCGAGAGTGAAATCTAAATATATAAAAGGCAAAGATGACTGACTTACTGACTGACTGACTGACTGATCTATCAACGCACAGCTCAAACCACTGGACGGATCAGGCTGAAATTTTGCATGTAGATAGCTATTATAACGTAGGTGTCCGCTAAGAAAGGATTTTTGAAAATTCAACCCCTAAAGGGATAAAATAGGGGTTTGAAAAATCGAACTTAACGTGAGCGAAGCCGCGGGGAAAAGCTAGTAAGTCTATATGCGAACAAACAGGAATTTGCAAAAACCTAACTCCACGCGAACGAAGTTGCGGGCAATTTGTTTTTGTTTATCACACATTCGGCAAAAAACTTATCTTATAAAACAAGTTAAATTTTTTAAATGAATGAACACTGCGAGTTTTTAATGAAACTTTAATTCCCTTGACTTCACCTACCTGCCTATATCTTGCGATGCCTAATATAATTGGTTCTCCTGATAATACGTAGTTTGTTTTATTATATTGTAAGTCACATGCTGTAATAATAATAATAATTATTCACATTTCTTTCACGTTTGATTAAAGCTGTATAATAATAGTAGCCCGGTAGGGTTCGCTAAGGGTAAAAACATGCCGAATATGCCTCACAGCGATACCTCGCGGTCAAGGTTTAGCTCGCTACCTCGATGCCACCTCCATGTAAAACAAATTTATGCAAACAGACGAGCACGAACATGCCGAAGGATACCTCACTGCAATACATCGCGGCACAGCGAGGTATCTTCGGCATGTTCGTACTCGTCTGTTTGCATACATTTGTTTTACATGGAGGCGACATCGAGGTAGCGAGCTAAACCGCGACCGCGAGGTATCGCAGTGAAGCATCTTTGGCATGTTCGTACCCTAATATTGCTCTAGTTACCGAGAGAAATTGGGCATTTGACTATTGTCCAAATGCGGATATTCATTAATTACAATCGAAAATGTAACATTTAAGAATGACATTTGTAAAAACTGAAAATAAATCGGTCAAAACACAAATAAAGTTATAAGCTGTCTTACTGCGACTGTATTCGTCTCTTTCTAAAACGAAATTTTTTATGGAGAGTGTATGGATCTATTGAAACGTGACATCATGTTGCAATAGCGCTCTCTTTTTCTAAAAGGAAACTTAAAAGCTCTATATTTTAGAGACAAGTTAAGATTTAAAAAAAAGAAAAGTGACACTGTGTTACAATATTAAAAATCTTTATTTTAAATATAACAAAAAAATTAGTCAAATACCCAATTTTTGTTAGAGGAGCCGTTCTCTCTAATCTAAATTAGAAATGGCAACCAAATTACGCTGTTGTCTCCGCTATGTTGAATTTAAGGGGCAGTGTAAATATAAAATTTCGAACAACATTCCACTCCAAATGTTAGTGAATAATACATTTTGGTAATAATAATAAATAATTAGTGCAATCATTTTAAAACACCAACTCGACCTATCTAACATAGACAAATATTTATTTTAATTCTGTTGTCATAATGAGTCTCAACGCAATCTATCAAAGCACCATACGCCATGGCCGATTTTAATAATATATAAAAGCGCCATCTTCATGTAAAAATATATGAAACCGGTCGCTTTCTACTGCGTTCCGAGTTCACGACACATAACAACACAGTTATATGTTCATGTTATATGTGTCTTCATGTTTTCACAAAGACGGAATGTATAATTATAAATTCAAATTTAATTATATCTGCTATGATTAAATCTTTTAAAATCTTTCAAAATGAACGAATAGGATCGCTCGTGTGCGTGGCATTTGAAGTGTACGCCTCTCCCTTAATAATAATACGTGTTTAGTCAAATATAATTTGTATAAACATAAACGTATAATTGAAATTATTTCTTGAATATTAATTGGTGTCTGTAGTATGTTGTATTGTGTAATGTTATGTTTGTTTGATGAATAATGAATAATTGTCTAATAATGTCTGTAATTTTAATAAGTATTCCAAAAAAATTAATATTGCAAGTAATTCATAAAACTCGATAATGTAATAAGCTGTGACATTATGATATCTTCAAAATATAGGCCCTATTTAAAAATGTAGAGAAATCATTACATATATTTGTTAATCCGATATAGTTTATAATACATACTTAATTGTGTGTATTAATTAAAAAACTTGTTTATTAAATATGTATAATATTTTTTAATGATTTTACAGATATAAATATATGTATTTTTTTCTTGCCTGTGCAAAATTGCCTGTGAACGGTGAACGGTCGGTGTTTAAACGGTTAATTTTTGATGACTGAAAGTGATTTTCTGTGAATGAAAAAAAAAATCGAAAAAAAAATTAAATCTCGAAAAATGAACCGTCTAATTTGGCCTTTACGCCATTTACTTTCGAGAGCGTGTCTCAATTAAATTTGTTAATTTAAAACTTTATTACTTTGGTAGAGGTATTCAAGTAAGAAAACAAACTTCGTTTGTTTGGAGTGTAATCGAGAATGACTTCGCTTAAGTTTTAATCCGTTATTGCCGGTCGATGTAATCGATGTCGTTTTTAAGGTTTTTTGTTGTTTTGATGTTTTTGCAAGCATCTCGTTGCGTCTTTGCAACACTTGGTGAAGATTGTTAAATATTATTTTTTTTACTTGTTTGTTATTTTTATATAATATTTTAAACTCAAGCTAAAGCTGAATTAGCACGATTAGGTAAGTATAGTTTAATAAATAAAATAGATACATAATTATTTTACATTTTTATTTAACAATAATAATGAATACCAATAATGTTATTGTACAAAATTAACCTAATATCTCAGATGTTATACACATAAATAGCTTACAATTCAGATTCATAACGATTGAGAAATACTACTATTACAATAATTAAATTAAGGGATTATAGTACAAGAGACGAACGGTAAGACAACCAGTCGCAAGATACTTAACTTATTGTTTACTTTAGGTAAACAATATCATTTTTGAAAGTATAATTCACAAAAATAAAATAGTAGAATTTTTGTTAAAATATCTTTATGACCCGCAAAACTTTATCTTATAATAATTAATGGGGATTAACAAAATCGGCCTTTAACTAAAGCTTAAAATTAATCTTTATTAATTGCCAATTTCACTATCGCCAGTTTAAACTAGGAATAAAAATGATGTTCTGACTTGTATTGAGAATCTGTCTAAACGCCAAATGAATTTATCGGATCAACTTTAATTAAACATTACTCGCCGTTGGTGGCATTAGCATTTAATGTCATATAGTTATTTCAATTCACGAGGGCACGTGCTTCATGGTTGTGTGTGTGTGTCGTATTTGTATAAATGTGAGTGAGAGCTTGCTCGCCTAGGCTCCTGACTGGCACGCTCACTTAGGCAATGTGCATGTACACGACGTAACCACAAGTAAAGCGCTCGTAACTTCGTGAGATAAACGTACTATACTTTCTTTTACCGTCGTCTCAAGGCCTACATTCATTGATTGTTCAACATCACATACAGATATCCACCAAATGGCACAAAATGCTCATTGTGAAAAGTATCCAAAAAAACACTTAAAGTTTGTTCACAGCCTTTCATTAATTTTTCACAATTAAATTCTATGTGAACAAATAAATACCTATGATTCGATGATCTGCCCTAATAAATAACGACAAACATAAAACAATTTTACGGCTCAATGTTTTAAGCGTTATTAACAAAGTTAATAAAATTATTTGCAATAATTTTTAATGTATTTCACTAACACATGTTTTTAAGGGAAAAAACGGCTTGATATTTTATAGTTAGTATATTCGGTAGTGTAATATTTTTTGTGTTTTTATTCTGTTGTGAATTATTATAAAATACCTATTGCCCGCACAATAAGTCTTATCAGGGTATCGTCATCAATAAACTTAATTGTTATAAACTAAAGATTTTAGACTTGATTCGTGGTTTAGTAATAATTATGAAATATTACGAGTACGTACCACGGTAATTATTTTAGTTGGGATTGTCGATATTTCGATCTAATTGCATGGACCGTGGTCACGACGAGACTGCGGTGTTGCGAGACGTCAGGTTGAAGCTGTCATGGGTAGAATCTATCTACCCGCTTTCTTGGTTTTTTCGGAGGAACGTCATTTAAAAATATTGGGTAAACTGTTGTATTTAGGAGTTGTTATTTTCAATGCAGATCCTTTAACAGATTAACTACGTACGGGCTGCCATAGAGATGCGTTCAGATAAATGTGTGTAATGCCTAACTACGATGATCAAGTTTCAATTGACCATAAGATTTATGCGAGATTATTGATCGTCTAATCCTACTAATATTATAAAGGCGAAAGTTTGTATGTGTGTGTGTGTGTGTGTGTGTGTGTGTGTATGTTTGTTCCTCTTTCACGCAAAAACTACTGGACCGATTTGGCTGAAATTTAAAATGGAGATAGATTACACCTTGGATTAAAACATAGGCTACTTTTTATCCTGAAAAAAATTATAGTTCCCGCGGGATTTTGAAAAACCGAAATTAACGTGCTACTTCTTCATGCCATAACTAATGAACCGATTTGTCCGAAATCCTATCCTATCCTAATTCCTACTAATATTATATCCTACTAATATTATAAAGGCGAAAGTTTGTATGTGTGTGTGTGTGTGTGTGTGTGTGTATGTTTGTTCCTCTTTCACGCAAAAACTACTGGACCGATTTGGCTGAAATTTAAATCCTACTAATATTATAAAGGCGAAAGTTTGTATGTGTGTGTGTGTGTGTGTGTGTGTGTATGTTTGTTCCTCTTTCACGCAAAAACTACTGGACCGATTTGGCTGAAATTTAAAATGGAGATAGATTACACCTTGGATTAAAACATAGGCTACTTTTTATCCTGAAAAAAATTATAGTTCCCGCGGGATTTTGAAAAACCGAAATTAACGTGCTACTTCTTCATGCCATAACTAATGAACCGATTTGTCCGAAATCCTATCCTATCCTAATTCCTACTAATATTATAAAGGCGAAAGTTTGCATGTGTGTGTGTGTGTATGTTTGTTACTCTTTCATTCGATTTTGAAATAATAGAAATTCGCGTGGATGAGCTATGACTAATGACTATAGCGATAGTTTGCTATAGCAAACTTCCTTAAAATTACGTTTATGTGTTAAGAAGAAACGGAACGGGAACTAAAAGGGACATATTATCCCGTATAAAAGGGACATATCCCGTAGGACAATTTTCATTTTCAATAATAATATAATATTAAGATTAAGAAACACACAAACACAAATTTTCACCTGTATAATATTAGTTAGTTTTATAAGTATCCTTAAGAGCGCGTGTAATGGTAAATCTTCAGATGCAGATTTGATTTTTACAGCAGTAGATCAAGTTTTAACTATCCGAAAAAACAGCCAAAAATTACATCATCATTCCAAGCGATTAGTCTGAATAGAAACATATAATTCTGGACCAAAGTGAACTTTACAATAAATAAGAGATTTAAAAAAGGCCCCGATAGATGGCGCTGATTTTTCTTATATATCACGCTAAGTTTATTGGTAGCAGCGAACATTAGTAAATCAATTCAACGTTTCGCATTGCCTTAGATATGCGACTAATTGCGAAGTTGTATTGAATGATTTTGTGATTTTATGTTTTTGTGATTTTATGTGAATTCTTGCTTTTTCCAGTTATTTGTATTAGGATTAGGATTATCAATTAATTCAGTTAGTTAAATAGATTCCGTTGATAGTTTCTTTGTTTTATCTTATTGATTTTTTTACATTAGTTTAGGTAAGCTTCTTTTTATAAATTTTGAATTAGGTTTTTGTGTGTTATAATAATAAGGTTAGGTTAGGTTTAAGTCGTTCTATTATATTTGTAGGTGTATATTTTAATTTGGTTTTGATTTTATCATGACTCGCAAACGCAAGTCAAATCTTTCTCACAGTTCACAAAAAGCTCGAGCTAGGAAGATAGCTAGACAGCAAGAATCTTCGGTTCATGCTGAACAGCGGAGACTTGAGCAAGCGAGACGTCAGGCAGAAACACGAGAGGCTGAAACCTCTGCGCAGGCAGATGCTCGACGTCAGGAAAATGCTATGCGTATACGTTCTCAGCGTGCTGCTGAAACACCAGACGAAGCGGCATCCCGACGTGAAAAGAACGCACAGCATATGGCTTCTCACCGTGCTTCTGAAACACCTGAAGAGGCAGCTTATCGGCGTCGGAAGAACGCGGCAGGTGTGGCCTCTCAGCGTGCTTCTGAAACACCTGAAGAGGCAGCTTCCCGGCGTCAGAAGAACGCAGAAAGTATGGCCTCCCAGCGTGCTTCTGAAACACCTGAAGAGGCAGCTTCTCGGCGTCAGAAGAACGCAGAAAGTATGGCCTCCCAGCGTGCTTCTGAAACACCTGAAGAGGCAGCTTCTCGGCGTCAGAAGAACGCAGAAAGTATGGCCTCCCAGCGTGCTTCTGAAACACCTGAAGAGGCGGCTTCTCGGCGTCAGAAGAACGCAGAAAGTATGGCCTCCCAGCGTGCTTCTGAAACACCTGAACAGGCGGCTTCTCGGCGTCAGAAGAACGCAGAAAATATGGCCTCCCAGCGTGCTTCTGAAACACCTGAAGAGGCGGCTTTTCGACGTCAAGAGATGGCAGAACGCAATGCTTCTCAGCGTGCTTCTGAGACAACAGATGAAGCAAATACTCGCCGACTCGCAGTTGCTCAGCGTCAAGCGGATCGTCGGCAAATTTTTTCAAGAAACGCTTGGGGGGTATTCGAAAAATGTGCTTTCGAATATGATACCACTTTGGACTACAGTAATCATAGGCTCATAAAACTTGACCGCATGAACAAGGAGTGTCAGCATTGTGGAGCATTGAAGTGGAAGGAGGAAACGGCGGGAATGTGTTGCTCTGGGGGTAAGGTAGCAATTCCTGTTTTGGAGGAGCCGGTCGATCCTCTAAAACAATTATTTTTGGGCGAAACTGACGAGTCACGACGGTTTCTTAACCGAATCAAAAAATATAATTCATGTTTTCACATGACTTCCTTCGGAGCGGATAGAATCCTCGCCATGCCTGGATTTTCGCCCACTTTTACAGTGCAGGGACAAGTGCACCATCGTATAGGATCACTATTGCCGCCACCTAATGGACAGCCACAATTTTTACAGGTCTATTTTATAGGAGACGACGAAGCGGAAGCTGATCGACGATGTCAAATCATTCAAGGAGTCGAACAGGCGACTGTACTGAAGATTCAGCAAGTATTGCACAATCACAACGTTTTAGTGCATGAGTTCAAAACAGCTCTGGAGAACATGCCCAATGAAAGCTGCAAGGTGGTGATCCATGCGGATCGCGTGCCGCGGGGGCAGCACCCGCGCCGCTACAACGCGCCGGCTACCACCGAAGTCGCGGCTGTGGTCGCGGGCGCTGATCCCACCGTCCCGAGAGATATAGTTCTGCGTAAGTACGACGACTCCCTCACCAGGATCGCTGATACGCACCGATTTTACGATGCTTTACAGTATCCTATTATTTTCTGGAAAGGACAAGAGGGATATCACTTTAATATCCCTCAAACCAATTCAACTAAAAAAGTGTCGTGCATGCATTTTTACGCATTTCACCTCATGGTCCGTCAACATAATTTTAATTTATTGCTGCGATGTAGGGTACTTCTTTCTCAATTTTTGGTGGACATGTACGTAAAAATAGAGAGCGAGCGTCTAAGGTTCATAGCGCTGAATCAGAGCAAGCTGCGGGCCGAGAGTTACATACACCTCCAGCACATGTAGCATGGGCAGGAGATAAAAGTTTTATCCCGCGATTTTATCCACTGACAGGGGATAAAATTATCTTTTCCCTATGCTAAAGCATGGCGACAGAGGAGAAGGCGATGTATATTTATATAAGTATATCCACTGAGTGTTCTTTCCACCGCTGCGCCCATGCTCGACGGGTGGATAAAGCTAAGCGAGGGGATAAACGTTTTATCCTTTTCCCGGGGATAAAATTTCTCCCGCCCATGCTACCAGGGCTGGACGCAATTGCAAATGATGGCAATATAAACCCGAACGATTTGGGTCAAATGGTCATCCTCCCATCATCATTTGTAAATAGTCCACGCTATCTTCACGAGTATACTCAAGATGCGTTTTCTTATGTCCGGAACTATGGGCGACCGGACTTATTTATCACGATGACGTGTAACCCAGCCTGGCCCGAAATTAAAGACGAATTGATGGCTGGGCAAAAGTCGACGGACCGACACGACATAGTAGCGAGAGTATTCCGGATGAAAGTACAAAAGCTGGTAGCCCTCCTCACCAAAGGACAGGTATTTGGTGAAGTGCAGTGCTTTATGTACTCGATTGAGTGGCAGAAGCGTGGGCTGCCTCACGTTCATTTATTACTGTGGTTAAAAGAAAAATTGCGTCCCAGCCAAATTGACCACGTCATTTCCGCAGAGCTGCCAAATCCCAATTTGGACAAAAAGCTGTATGACACGGTGTCCAAAAGCCTGATCCACGGACCATGTGGACCCTTGAACCATACGGCCCCCTGCATGAAGGATGGAAAATGCACAAAGAAGTATCCTCGGGCGCTCATTAAAGACACGCAAACAAACGAAAACGGTTATCCGTTATACAGGCGTAGAGCCCCCGAGGACGGGGGACGGACGGTAAATATTAATCTCAGAGGCACCGCGCAAGCCGTCGCTGTGGATAATTCTTGGGTAGTCCCATATTCGCCGCTCCTGTGCAAGATTTTTGATGCCCACATTAATGTGGAATTTTGTAGCTCGGTGCAAGCGATAAAGTATATTTGTAAATATATTAACAAAGGAAGTGACCAGGCTATATTCATTGTTCAACAGCAGAGAAATGCTACGATCGACCCTAGAGACGAGGTGCAAATGTTCCGAGCGGGCCGATATGTCAGCAGCAACGAGGCAGCGTGGCGAATATTGGGTTTGCCGCTGCATGAAAGACATCCAGCAGTGATCCATCTATCGGTGCACCTACCCAACGGTGAGCGCGTATACTTCACGGAGGCCAACTTTCGTGATCGATTAGTTACACCACCTACTACCACACTCACCGCATTTTTCCGCCTATGCCAAGAAGACAACTTTGCTCGAACGTTATTGTACGTGGAAGTGCCAAGATACTACACGTGGAACGCGTCTCAGAAAGAGTGGAAACGTCGCTTGCAGGGCACTCCCGTCATTGGCTGGCCTGGCATGAAGGCCACAGATGCATTAGGCAGAATATATACTGTACACTTATCACACTTCGAGTGTTACTGTGTAAGGTTGCTACTAACTAGAATCCGGGGCCCTACCAGTTTTCAATTTCTCAAAACAGTCAATGGGCAGGAGAAAGCCACTTTCCGTGAAGCGTGTGAGGCGATGGGGTTTCTAGAAGACGATGGCCACTGGGATGCTACTATGGACGATGCCGTGCTGTGCCGGTCATCGGCTAAATTGAGAGAGCTCTTCGCCATTATGCTGAGTACCTGCGGACTCTCTAATCCTCTGCAAATATGGCACAAATATAAAAATGTACTATCTGACGATATTGCTCATCGATACCAAGGGACAACACCGGCCAACGATAATATATATTTTAACGAGGCGCTCAAAGTAATTGAGGACAAAGTTTTTTCGATGGTTGGGAAACGGTTGTCGGACTTGGGCATGCCCGACCCACAAAGAACGATAGGGCTATCGACGGATTTGCTTAGAGAGCTCAATTATAACACCGTAGAGTTGGTGGCTCAAGTCGCCCAAACAGAGCCCCTGCTATTACCAGAGCAAAGGGAAATTTTCAACCAAATTTTAAACCGTGTGGCGAGCGGACAAGAGGGTCTCTTTTTTTTAGACGCACCAGGGGGAACTGGCAAGACATTTCTACTGAATTTGCTGCTAGCGCAATTGCGCAAGGACAGGAATGTTGCATTGGCTGTTGCATCTTCTGGAATAGCCGCGACCTTGCTCAGCGGGGGAAGAACGGCTCACTCGGTGTTTAAGCTCCCGTTGAACCTTGCAAGTGAGGAAACGCCCACTTGCAACATTAGCAAGAGCAGTGGTCGCGGTGCCCTCCTGCAGCAGTGCAAATTGATCGTGTGGGACGAATGCACGATGTCACACAAGCGGGCCATTGAGGCACTAAATCGTAGTTTGCAAGATATCCGTGCCAATCGAATGTTGATGGGTGGAGTGATCGTCTTGCTCGCAGGTGACTTCCGGCAGACACTGCCGGTCATCGAACGAGGTACTGCTGCAGACGAGATAAACGCGTGTCTCAAATCTTCACCGTTGTGGAATAAGGTGGAACGGTTGCAGCTGGAAACGAATATGAGAGTCCAGCTCTTCAACGATCGGGAATCTGGACTCTTTGCACGAACCCTCCTCGAAGTCGGTGAAGGCCGCATACCGATGGACACGGACGGCCTTATAACATTTGATCATCGGTTCAGCACTGTAGTAAGCTCGGAAGACCACCTAATTGATGAGGTCTTTCCGAACTTACAACAAAACCTAAACAACGAGGAGTGGTTGTGCGAAAGAATAATTATGGCGCCTAAGAACGAATTGGTGGGAAAAATTAATAAAAAAATAATTGAACAAGTGCCTGGTGAGGTGACCACCTATATGTCAATAGACACAGTGATTGCAAATGATGATGCAACTACATACCCTGTCGAGTTTTTGAATTCGCTAGAGCTGTCAGGCGTGCCATCCCACAAGTTAGAGCTGAAGATTGGTGTGCCTGTTATACTGATGCGTAATCTGGATGCACCCAGATTGTGCAACGGTACCAGGCTACGTATCACAGAGCTGAAAAGGTACATTGTGCAGGCCACTATCCTCACCGGTGGGGCCAAAGGAGAAACCGTATTGATACCCAGAATCCCCATCATACCCACTAATGTACCTTTTCAGTTCAAACGTTTGCAATTTCCTTTGAAAGTGGCCTTCTCAATCTCTATCAATAAAAGCCAGGGACAAACTTTGAAGGTAGCCGGTATACACCTGGGCACCCCCTGCTTTTCCCACGGACAGCTCTACGTGGCTTGCTCGCGTGTATCGAGAGCCAGAAATCTTTTTGTTTACGCAGAAGACAACAAGTCCCGGAACGTTGTCTACAGGGACGTACTGCAATAATAATAAATAAATTTTTTAAAAAATCGACTTCAAACGCCACCTAAAAGTATAAAATAATTTTAGTTTGTCATCATCATCGCGTGCCTTCTTCGAAATGAAGTTTGGCGGTCAGCATGCGAAAAGCTTCTCTACTCAAGGCATTGTCTCAGACATTGTCCAACTACTTGCGTCTTTGGCGACCTGGTGCTCTCCTGCCTACAATTCTTCCTTCCAACATCAATCTTTGTACACGTATGATAGAGTCGGACGGGCATAACATATAGCACCCCTGACAGCTCTAGCGAATTCAAAAACTTGACAGGGTATGGTATGTAGTTGTTGCGTCATCATTTCCAATCACTGTGTCTATTGACGTATAAGTGGTCACCTCACCAGGCAATTGTTCAATTATATAGAAACGATGAACCCGTTGCGCGAAGCTTTAACATACGTGTACAAACTAAAATAATTTGTTTTGTTTTGCTCCTTAAAAAAATTTGAAATACCGAATAGAAATTTTTTAGCATATGTATGTATGCTATGAAGTTTGCATGGTTAAAATCCTACACACACTCTGATCACGAGCGATTTGCTCTTATACATTGAGGAGTTCCGTCCTCCATCTCCGAAGATATTCATCAGATCTTCACCAAACTTAAATGGGACCAACCTGACTTTTTTTTTTAAAAAATCTGACGATACTTCATTTCAAATAAAACAAATTATCATAGTAATTCGGTTAATAAAAATATTTCAGCCTCTACATAATCCGAGATAAAATTCATTCAACCTTATTATTATCAAAATCTTTTTCACCGCGGGTAATACCGCGGTGCGCAGCTAGTTGCTAGTAAAAACACATATTAAATGGCCTTGCATTTAGCATTATTAACATAATACATAATATTAACAAATGGATTCATTTTAACACTTCATTTTACACTATTGGTCAAAGTCTTAGTAGCGAAGTTATAAAACATCTGTCTAAACATTCTTATCAGTTGCCTGTTCAGTCTGACTCATTTGATACCCTCCATTATTCTAAATATACAATACATTGTGATATGTACGTGTATCTAACTATCAATAGTTTTCATTTAACGATTCTAATCACTCTCTCGCTTTATCAGAATTAAACTACTTATTATTATCACATAACACTGGCTGTGGATTCGAAGAATCGCCAACATCGGAATACACCTACTTCAGGCTTAAGTATAAGACTTAAATATTTCGAAATTGTTCAGTTTTTGTACTTTTTACACTTTTTTTTCAACACAGCAGTGTCGAATTCGAACCGAAATTTTCATCGCCGCAAAATTTCTTACATCATCCACATTTCTTTTTTGAGTCGGTTGTTGCTATCCGAATTGGTTTCGATAGATATTTTTTGCAATGGATTACTGCAGCTGAAACATCTCTGTAATGGTTTACATCATTCCATATTGACTTAAGAAATCGATTGGATATCGATAATAGCCTCTACTATCGTTTCACGACCCTATTCTTGTTCAGCGTCAGTGTTGGTCAATCCAGTTTACCCAACACCTGGTACTTGGATTGTCTTCAACGCGTAATGTCTACAATTTAACTTCACTTTGCACTGTTTGGTTCGTTGCGGCCTCGACCTCTTGCTTCTTCGGGTCTTGGGCCGAGGAGTTCCACCACTGCTCGTCGCCAGAAGCCCACGCGACGAACACCAAATTGGTCACGATGAAAACGGCCAGCGTAATCCAGAACACCAATCGCCACTGTGTTAGTGTGCTCTGTGGAAAAAAACTTCTATAAAATTCCCTCAAAAAAAAATTGACTAAATATTTTTCTCCATTACATAGATACCTATTATAATTCTTAAATACAACTACCTCTATTAACTCAACTTATGCGTCAATTTTGTGCCCACTGCCCATCTGTCAACTCTTACTTACCATCAAAGTAAAAACCCTCAAATATATGAAGAGACGATCTCAAACGATTAGCTGGCAGCCGCTATATACATGCGGCACAAGATCGTGTTCTGCAGCGATCCTTGCAAGAAACCTATTACGAGTAAGTCCAGCAGTAGACTTCTATCATCTGAGACAATCCACCCCTTCATCGTGCCTGTATCCCTGGCACCATTACAATTTAGCAGTACCTAGGCCTATAGCTTCTAATTAATTTCTCAGGGCTGTACTCGGAGCCAGTATAAACACTCCAAGAAATATTAACCATGATTTCCTCGATCAAGTAGAAATACAAGTTAAACAATAGGTACTTACATCAGGTGTCAACAGTCCAACAAGATAGGGTGCGATTATGCCCGTGATCGCTCCAATGCCGTTTACAATCGCCATTATCGTTCCCGCGTAGTTACTGGTCAAATCCAAAGCGTTTACTTTCATGCCAGGGTAGAAAGCACCCATAAGTCCCATAGATGCCGTGAAGAGAATCACGACGGCTTCTGTATTGCAACCTGAGTATGAGGCCAGAATCATGCAGATACCCGGACCAACGGATGCTGAAAATATAAGTCGTACGTTAGTTTTTATTTTGGACATGATCTGCATTGACCATGACGAATGAAGTGTGTGCGCAGGCTACAGCGCGAACAAAAAAACTTAGCTTAGCTTGAGGGACAAGTGAAAACTCATACCAATAATTTAAGTTATGTGAAGTTTTATCGCTCAGTGCGACAGCGACGAAGCTGTACGAAGCTGAATCGAACCGATGTATAATATTTTAAAGACTAGGGATCAGTTCGAAAGGCTCCAAGGTTTAAGTGAATCTACTATAGAAGGTATGCGCTATGCATGCTCAGACGTGATGGTCGAATTTATGACAGTCGGTGCAAAAAACTGTTATCTTCGATTTCCGTACATTGATGTTACATCCGGCAAGTTAACTATAATTGTAGGTGATGCTTTTGCCACACATAATTATATGGTTAGCTTAAACCAGTCCCCGATGACGTGATTGTGTGTATAATCTTTAAAGGTCTAAGAGGTCTAAGTATGCGAGCTTGCAAAACCAAACGACATTTCACTTTTGCTAGCAACGGACGTGCATTCTAAGTATCGACCTTGCAATGTCAATTAGCTCAATCTGCCGGAACACATCACACTACCCTGGCTTAAGTATTATGACACGCTTTCTCAAACGGCTAATGATTAGTATTCTCCGGGCCCTCGCGGATCTTATAATTATACAGCAATGCTTAAGCGAAGCCTAATTACTTAAATTGCTAAGGAAAATTCAAGCGAAAAATTACGTCCTCATCCAGCTTTTACTGATCCCATTGTTCTCATTCTTGTGTGTAAGCCGCAAGTAATCATATATTATTAAATCAAATCACAAGGCCTAAAGCCACAATGATTTGTAGTGTTTCTGCTGTTTTGTCCATATATTAGGTAGGTATATAATGAAGAGCGTCTCTTTTTCTTCTTTCAAGACAGTAAAACGAACGAATGAATTCGTTTGAGTTGATTCGCATAGGAGCTTGTTGGATGTGTCATTTTTTCAATGTCTTCCAAGCAAATAAACTTCTGTCCCACAACAGTTTTGTTCATGTATATTGTATAGTATGAAGATGTAATGACGTTTTCCCAAAAGTAAATTTTCCTTCTTAGGTTTACACGCAGTTCACGTTAACATCGCCCTACATAGCAAACAGAATTTGCATAAATAAATCTGATGGTATATATCGGATAGAAATCACAGAAATTCTGTGGGATAAAACATCCCTCAAAATTTTCCTTTGTTTCCCTAGGCAATCGTTCACATTCAACAATAAGGCATCACTTATTATTCACAAACAAGACATAAATCTTAGCAACTTACCGATAGTCGTAAATGTTTTCCTTGAATTGGTCACTGTCATCCATTTCCTTTTCACAATCTTGTCGCACATCCAACCAAAGATGATCGAACTAATCCACATCACGGCATAAGGTAAGGCAGCAAGTGTACCAGTCCGATGGATGTCGAATTTTAGCACTCCAGTCATGTATTTAGGAAGATCGGTGACCATAGTGAAATATCCGTAATCGTGACCGATCTGTGAACAAGATGTTTACCTTCTCAATTAGGTGGAAAATGATAAAATATACGCGGACTTAACGTTAACTATATTTTTCAAGGAATCTTGACTAAAAATAGCCTTAACATTGATTTGTGCGAGGTCCATAATCCTGTAGCGGTTATTGACAATATTCATGGCTGAATAGCTACACAAATAAACTTAGTAATTGAATTGGTTGAAATTTGGTTTTCCTCATTTTGGTTACCGGTGAAGTTTATTTGTGTATTATGCCTTATTGAATGATTTTTTCCAAGCGATAATTTGGAATATTTCAATAGGTATGCTTAATTAAGTAGGTATCTACTGCTTTCATGCCTAAGATTGTTTAATTTCTGTAAATTCATTCGTCAATATTTTCACTCTTGCAACCTTAATCTTATTGAAACATGAATTTAACTCAACTTTCTATTTCAAAATTTGAGGTGTCATTCTTATGATTTTTAGGTTTTCCCCTTAAGGATTAACAAAAACTACATATAACCCCGAGGTTTTCGTTTAATACCTTATCCTTTAAGTACATACCTGAGCGCAAACTAGAGCCCATAACGGAACGGACATGAAAATTGCTTTCCAGGGAATGGCCGAAGGTTGACTGTTGTGATGCCTCCCGATAGCTTCTTCCAAATACTTCTTTTCTTTGTCTGAAATGTAGGGATGTGATTCGGGGTCATTGTAACACAGCAACGCCTGAAAGTTAATTTTTAACACTCATTATAGCAGTCGTTTGGATTATACCTAGTCATTATAATATTTATACAAAAGACTATAGTTTCAGCCATAGTTTCACTAAATTGATCTGAGTTTTTGAAATCCAGTCCATTTGTTTGAATACTTATATTAATTTATTTACCTTGGTATTTATGAATAGTTTGTTGTTAAGGAATATTTTCTATACTAATTAAACAGTAACCGCTGCAACTAGATTCCCCGAGTGGGCATCCTAATGTACTATGGTGGAATTCTTAAAAATTCCAAGAAATTCAACCCCTGTAGTTTTACCTGTGTAAAATAAGTATGAAGAAAAAATATATTATGAACTCACCCATAAAATAAACCATAGGATACCGATGCTACCGAAGAGGTAAAATACTGATTGCCATTCGCCAGTCTCCTTGATCACAAGCCCAGAGAAATACGTTCCAGCAATGTTCCCAATTTGGGCACCGCCAAACACAAGTGATCCCATTCGTCCTCGTTCCGATACTGGCGCCCATCGAGCCAACATCGCGTTCAGGGCTGGAAATGTTGTACCCTAAGGAGATTGTAAATAAATTCATTAATACATTAATAATGTTCTTTTTCTTCATAATAGTTTCTGGTATTAATCAAGCTAGAGTGATATCAAAAGTTATTTGCCATTGAATCTCGTAGAAACAATAGGGCTCTTGGTAGTTATAAGCTCTCAAAACATTTCCAAATCAAAGGAGCTTGTTGGATTTTTTTCTTCTGTAACTTTTTGGCTTACCTAATTCGACTACCACTGATGAAGGGCTACAATTTGAAAGCTATCAACCTATTTCCTTCATAAAACCAAAGTAAATCCAAGAGCAAGATGATCATGTTGATGAACTGATATTTCATTTGGTGGATATATCGACAAGTTATCAACCAAAAATCTTTTTACCTCTCCCAAGCCTTCTAGCACTCGTAATATAATCAGCCCTGTAGCACCGCCCATGTTCACCGCCCATGGAGTGAACAGCGTAAACACAGCAGTACTGAGCACGCCGAAGCCGAGGGAGTACTTCCCGCCAAATCTCTCAGCCAGCATGCCACCGGGTAAGTGCGTTACAATATACCCATAGTAAAATGAACTGAGTATGATGCCTTGAGTTTCTTCGTCCCAATTGTATCCGCTTATCTCCTGGAAAAAAAGGTAATTTTTATTGATGGCATTTGTTTATATCTTGACCGAGGTTCAAGTCTTTAAGTGATGATATTATGGGTCTAAGATTTTAACCCTCTATTCTTGTAGAGTTAGGTAATTTTTTACTGCATATTAATATACACATTAGTGGAGCTTAGAGGTCACATAAACTTGGTCAATGACGAGATTTTAAAAAGACATCACAAACATCAGAAAGCCGGGAGGGCAATAGTATGTTTATACCTTTTCACTTAATTGATCTTCATGTAGGTATTTTGGCACAGAGGTGGCTTGCATCCTCTTCCCTGGATATGTATTTGAGGTGCCTACTTACTATTTATCCCGGAAAATCATTTCTAAATAGGGCACACTAAATTCTGCTTTGGAGGTCTTCAAAAAATGGTGACATAATCGCAATTAACATTTTTCATACTCGTATTAACATGATTGATGGTGCATTGAAATATCCGTATGGTTAGTTACTATCCTTGCGAGTGTTGACAATTCACCTTTGTGATCAATTTGGAGTCTATTAATGATTTGTTATTAGTATCTAATCCATCTATTAGTAAGGTATCTACGAGTATACATATTTACAGTTATGAAACACGTTATACATAGTTCTGTTGACACAAAACTACTGGGATGTTTTTTTCTCACTAGTTCTGTGGATAAAAAAGCACACCCCTGCACAGAACTGCTGGGAATTCTTGTCTCTCTAGTTATCTTTGGTTTTTTTGCCACCATTCACCAAATCATAGGATATTTTTCACTAATAATGTAGTAAGTACCTATTCATAATAATAAATAATCGATAATTATTATTACACATCGAGCTTTTGAAAGGAATAATATCGACTGGCTTCGACTTTGTAAGTGAAACGACACATATGAATAACGGACGAAGTCGATGTTGGCCGATTATATCTATATCTGGTTCAAGATGTGTGTACCTACCTAATATTTACTGCCATACTATATACTTACTGTATTAGGTAGGTACACCCACCTAAAATAGATTGAATTGATCAGCAAGTCTTTTTAATTAGATTAAATAAATTTTAAAAAGCAGTCTATACTTACCGTGAAAGATTTTAATGGTCTTTTAAATTCGTGTAAATAATTAAGCGATTGATGGTTGAGATACGAATTGCGATACTTTATTTCGTTTTATCCACGCTATAAGATTAGTCACAGCGAGCTTTTGCGGTCATGGTCAAGTTGTGGCTTCCACTTTCAAACCAAATTGTTATATTGGACCGCGTAGCATACATATTATTTATGACTTACTAGCTTTTAGCGATGACTTCGTCTGCGTCGAGTAAAGTTTTTAAAAATCTCGCGGAAACTTTTCGTTTTTCACAGGATAGTTTATGTAACTCTTTTTGGTTTTTTATGCGATGACAAGATAATCCTTGACTGCGATTTCACCTGATGGTAAGTGACGATGTAGTCTCAGATGGTAGCAGGCTAACTTGGAAGGGGTATAGCAGTGTAAATTCATTCCATACCCCTAAACGGTTTCTATACGCCATCGCGCCGGAACGTCAAAGACGTGCCGGCATCGCCTTCATGACAAACTCTCAGGAGTGCAAGCTTCCTCATGTTTTCCTTCACCATTGAAGCATGTGAACCGAACCTAATAAAACCTGCTACAATCATTTTTAGACAATCCCACAGGTCGATATGTCAAGCTGTGGACATCTATGTGGACTAAGATGATACGTACCGTACTGTCGGCGTCATTTTCGTCCACGTCGCCGGGACACGAGCCGTCTTCGTAGGCCGACGTGGCCGCGTGCCGCCGCACCATTTGCGTGATGGCGATGTTGAGGCACACGCGCATCGTGTACGCGTTGGCCACGGCCAGGAAACCCATGATGGCCATCACCCATCGCTGCGGGATCACGAATACTGCGGACAACGAGAAAGATACTAAATATAGGTAGGTAGGTAGGCTAAAAATAATATAAAATTAATAATCAGGAATTATACTTATTATAAGTATAATTCCTGATTATTAATTTTATAAATGCGAAAGTATGTTTGTTTGTTGGTTTGTCTTTCAATCACGCCGCAACAAAGCACATTTTTGCATGGGTATAGTTGAGGTCCGGGAGAGTGACATAGGCTACTTTTTATCCCAGAAAATCAAAGAGTTCCCGCGGGATTTTAAAACTTATTCTACGCGAGCGAAGCCTATTAACTAGTATAATAAATAATAACTAATTTACACGTGAACAGCCCAAACGTACCTACAAAAATAAACCCGCCCAATTATTGCACGTTGGATCCGCACACGAAGTGTTCCGTACGTACCATCGTACAAGATTTAGAACACCAGCAAACAAAAGTTGAATGTATGTCCCCATACATAGACTCTTTTAATTTTTTAAATATTTTATTGTTATAGCGACAATATCAATACACATTCTGTGAAAATCTGCTTGACGTGTTAAGTTGACGCTCGTTGTTTGGCTAAGAATTTCCTATTGCATCTCGGTAAATATGTATTTAAAACACATTGAGTAATTACTAATTACATTTACGAAGAAAGCACACAGGAACTGCTTTCACAGTTTGAGGAACTGTAAAGACGAACTCACGAACCCTGTAGGTGCAATGTACAACATAGGCTTGTACTTGTTTCAATCAGTGTCCGATATGCCTATATTCTCTTCTCTAAATAGGTACCTATATAAAAAATAATATGACTGACTGACTAACTGCATCCGCTAAGAAAGGATTTGTGAAAATTCCAGCCCTAAGGATATAAAAAAGTGGTTTGAAAAATGGAACGAAGCCACGGGCGAAAGCTAGTTACAAACTGTTCCTCAATAAAATATTATTATCGTGACAGAAATCTATCGTTACCGCTAAAGCATACAACACACGTTCACACCATTTGTGTAAAGACCAAATGCGACGTGCATATTGATTGCCGTAACGTATTTACTTATCTACTTGTACAGTACATCCATACCTAATCATAAGTTCCTCCTTCCCCTTAAAATAATAAATCTACACACCGTGTACACACCCATCCAATAGGTATCAGGTGGTATTTTGTAGCTAACTATTGTTGACTTGTTACGTAGTTAACTGTAAGGAGAATTGTTATTCGTTTCAGCTTCTTTGGCGAACTGAAACAATGGTTAGAGTAATTAATGATGTAAGAATTCCTAAATGATATTATGTTTAATATTTTAAATCCTACTAATATGCGAAAGATGGATGTTTGTTAATCAATCACGCCGCAACGACTAAACCGAATTGGCTGTTTGGCACAGAAATAGATTATTTTATAGTCTGGAATAACACATAGGCTAAGGTACTTTTTATACCGGAAAATCTTAGTTCCGAGTTAAAAAACCTCACTCCACAAGAACGAAGTCGCGGGGATTACCATACTAGTTGAATATAAAATAGAAAATACTTGTTGTCCTGCTTCCTAGGGTAAGTACCGCGGTATATACGAATGTGACAAATAGCGAAAGTATTGGCAAGGACACTCCGTGTATACGTTTATCCTGCTTTGCGATATTAGCTGGATCCGCCAGCATGACATCGCATCGGTTCAGCATTCTTTAAAAGTTCCTATAATTACAAGGTATATTTAACTTATTTTCTCAAATACCTATCTACTAGGTACGCTAGGAATTACATGTTTCGCAAGCTATTGAATTCGCAATCTCTTATCAAGTGGGTTTATGGCTTCTCATCATTGTAACGTTAGTAACTTCCGTTATGTTCTAACAATAAAAGTTTACTATCAATTCATTAGATCAGTGGCCGTAAAGGTTGCGAATTAACGATATCGGATGATTCACAAGGCGTCTGCGTCGCTAGGATTTTTAGACGTAGAGAAAACGTGTCGCTGCGTCATAGCACGATGGCATAGGTATAGAAACAGATTAGGGGTACGGATTGAATGCCCACTGCCATGCCCCTTCCAAGTTAGCCCACTACCATATTAGACTGCATCTTCACTTACCATCAGGTGAGACCGCAGTCAAGGACTATTTTGTCATCGAATAAAAATAATAATTTAATGGTAACCTCAATTTATACGTAAACGCCTGATGTGCAATCGGCCTTAATATAAATCGATTATGTTGCGAGTTTTGTTTCACAACAATGCATCCCATCCAGTTTCCTTTTAAACTTTCCGCTGAGTACAAAACCCATCATGCGATGTTTTGCGAATAAAAATCGCATCAATGTCATAAATAGGTAAATGCAGAGATCGGTTCAGATAGGTAGGTACTAAAAAAAATTTTAGACTTGATGGGATACAGTTAGCGAATAAAATAGGGTGAAGATACAAGTGGCTCCAGTTTCAGAGTGCCTAACTTTTAAGTCTTCAATGACCATAACGTTGTCCAACACATTAAAATCGTCTGTTGTAGAAAATTACACAATCTATAATTACTACTTAAGATTACTTAATGCATAAAAAATGTTTCGGATTTGGGTCTAACTGATAAGAAAATAGATTTATAAACTAGTAAAAAAACGTACCTACATACAAGACTCGTAACGATGCGAATCTTAGGAAAGTCCTTGCCATTTCCGATGAATGCAAGGGCAGACATTTATAAAATTTTAAATCTAGACAATGATTATTTATTATACCAACTCTAAGTTTCAACTGGGTATTCAGGTGCCTGCTTATTATATATTTCAAAATATTTTTGTTCATTACGGAACGGGGACGGTATTTAATTAAGGACAGATTTTCATGCGGTTTTGTTTACATCAAGGTTTAGATCCTTTGATATGTTAGTATTGTGGGGTTTTTAAGATGTTTATTTTCATGTCTTGTCTGTAGGGTGTTTCAGGACAACCTTCCCTTTTTCTTGTTTGCGAGCCTTTTCATTTTATCCATACCTAGACTGACATAGGCCTTCTCATGTGTACACCATTCCTATCTGTGCTATGCCAGTCTCATCCAGGACAACCTTACTAATACTATAAATCCGAAAGTTCATCTATTCTATAACTTTTTCGTTTAGTTTATTAGTGTTTCTTTGTTGATTTGTCCTTCAACCACACACCAACGGAACAACGGATGACTTTTTTGCTTGAATTTGGAGAATAACATAGGCTACTTTTTATCACTGACTCACAGAGGGTCCCACGGAATTTCAAAACTTAACTCCACGCGGATTAAATCGCTGGCAAAAGCTAGCCCTGTATACCTACTATTACTACCTAATTGAATTGAATAGTTATCAAGCTACCTATGACGTACGGAGTGTACTGTACCGTGGCGAGGCTGGGAGCGTTGCAGATATTGTCAAATCAATTGATCAACGTCGCCAACGTATTGACATAGATTTTTTATACTCATTGTGGATACACAATGTGATTGACCGGTAACTACCGTAGGAGGCTAGTAGTAATTACATATTTACCCATTGTTGATATTACCAAGAAGTTGCATAGCTAGGTACATTACGTAAGTAGAAGGGACAGTATTGTATATGTACCTATTATTATGACGCAGTCGAATTTATTATAATTGAAACTGTGTATTGATCGCTTCTTATTATAAATTATTATTTTGTCATCACTCTAACAACCAATCAAAATTGGTCAACTTTTAATGAAATCTACTTAGCTCTAATTGAATCAATGCTGCCTGTCCTGCGCCTGATCTCTCTCCGGTCGTCTCGGATTTTGTAGGACTATTAGAATAAGGGAATAGAGAGTGCACCTGAGTTTGAGCACACTCTCGTGCACTATAATATTTCCCGCACAGATGGCTAATTTCTGTGGAGATTGGCCGTCGTGGCCGATTCGTGACTTTCGTGTGTTTATAGCTGCCAATAAAGATTTTTCTGATTCTGATTCGGTCGGAAGGACGATATTATTATCATAGAGCGTATCTTCTTCTTCTGTTACCTCTGGTCCAGCACCAGGATTCCAACTTCTGCCAGTTCTTCTAGCTATGCATACGTGCCCCACACTTTGCCAGTTCAAAGAGTTATTATCCGTAACTCTAGTTCTCATACAGATCTTCTCAATTTTGATCAGATAGAGATTAGAGAGCATAGCTCGCTCCAACGCTCACTGAGCCTTTAAGCATTTAAGATATAGATATTATAATCTGCACCTACCTGAAATTTCATACATTGGAGAAACTCTGAGATAATCATGTTATGCCTTTCACAGTCCACTCAAGAAAATAATTTTTTTAGGTATAGGTTTTACTTGGAACAATAGCCTCTTTATTCCACCGTCATCGTCATCGGTAGACCACAGAAATGGTCGTAATATTTCCGTTTCATTAAGTTCATACTGCTTTAGAATATTAAGACAGGTGCGCCCGTTAAAATTCCCGTTGAGGAGTATCGAATTATGGCTATAGTGACTACGCTAGTGGTGAGATGAAAAATATAAACGTTAAAATTCTTTTTACAAAACTGACTTCAAACGCCACTACAAAGTACCTATATTAATTGTGCCTATAAAATTTGAAGAGTTCCCTCGATTTCTCCAGGATCTTATTATCAGATCCTGACCTGATTACAATGGGACCACCTAGGAAGTATACCCTTAGAAACAAAAAAAAGAATTTTTCAAATCGGTCCAGGCGTCTTCGAGTACTCGGGGAACATACATGAAAAATAAAAAAAATATTGCGACGAATTGAGAGCCTCCTCCTTTTTTGGAAGTCGGTTAAAATTAAGGACATTCCAGTTTGAATGGCTCAACAAAAGTGATGGGCAAGTTGCCTAAGGAACTTGGGCCAACACCTACAATTTACGCAAAAATTGATTTTTTTTGTGAGCCTTTACTGTTTCGCCTTGCGTTATAAGAACTTCTTCGCAGTAAGAGTACTGCGATTTTGTGAATTCCGAACTTTAGACTTATTTTCAGCAGACGTTTATCGGTTGAGATGATGTTGACGATTTCCATTGTTGATTTGGAATGTTGTTCCTTACAGAAATATCCCGGCATTCCATCGAGACTGGTAGCCCTACATGCGGTCCGCCCGAATCATCAGCGTCGTTACTCGTTCGCCCATAATGACAGTACACAAAAAAGTCGCAATGTGGAGAAACCGGGCACGTTCCCGCAGACTCGATTACCTAAATTGGCATCGGTATTGAGAAACTCGTTAGAAGTGTTAGTTTTTGTCGTGTCCACGCAGATTTCTATTGAACCGCGGTTGCATTCCGGCGTCGCGTCGTACGATCCCGTCTCAAAGGCGGCGGAACCACTTGCCATCGGCAGACAGGCTGGCGTTGATTTTGCACCATAAGGGCAATGCCACACGGCGTTGCTGTGTCGCTTTTATGACTTCACTGCCGCAGCGCAAAAGACGATTCTTACTCGTACCACACGGTTACGCGTTTTTCCGTAACGTTTTCTGCAATTTGTTTACCTTTTAAGACTAAGCTAAAGAAAAATAAATAGATAACTCCGTGGTATACCACACTGAGCGCTGAAGAACTACGACACGTTGCATTATTAATTCTGCGACCGCCGTCCAAAATTAAAAAAAAAACTGCGTTAAATCACAAACACATGGTGCTAGTTTGTTTGTAAGCAGTGTGGCTTTCCCAGTGCTTGTGCAATGCACTAGATACCTATAGTCTGATTTTTAATTCGGTGGAATTCTGACAGATGTCATTTTATAAATAGAGCGAGTTATTTGTATGAAAAACAGTATTACCACCAGAGGCGTAACTATAGGGTGGCATGACGGCAAAATGCCACGGGCCCCAGCTGGAAGGGGCCCCTGATCAGAGAGAGCCAGAAGCACAAGATGATCCTAACATTTATAGCCATTCCTGTGATTACGGCTAGTGCCGAGCGATCATTTTCAAAATTAAAATTGATATAAACTAAATTCTTTTGGATAAGAAAGGTTTCGCACAGTGTCGGATTTACCAAAAGGCTGAGTTGACTGGAGCCTAGGGCAGCAGATTTTAGGGGCGGTAAATTTGGGGCCAAAATTTTTATTTATAACTTACAGAAATGAAAAAGATACATATTTGTATAAGTATGTACCTAAATGTCATTAGGTCGATAAACACATATTTTAAAATTTTATAAAATATCTAATTAATTACTGAATATAGGTACCCCAAACAATAACTAAATAGTTGGTAGAGCCGACTTTACTACGATGCCAGGTGTGCGGCGCATACAAGCGCATGGTCTCAAGCGTCAAAAGTACAGGACTAAATATGGCGTAGTGCAAAATAAGAAATTTCGCACTCGCTTCGCTCGTGAAAATGTCACTTTTACGTTGCTATTGTAGGTGCCAAGTATGGACTACCAAGTGCCGTAATGCAATCATAAAAAATTTCGCGCTCACTCTGCTCTCGAAAATGTCGCTTTTATGTTTCTATTGTAGGTGCCAAGTGTGGACTACTAAGTGCCGTATTGTAATCACAAAAATTTTAGCGCTCGCTTCGCTCGCGAAAATGTCGCTTTTAAGTTGCTATTGTAGATGCCAAGAATGGACTACTAAGTGCCGTAATGCAATTATAAAAAATTTCGCGCTCGCTTCGCTCGCGAAAATGTCACTTTTACATTTCTAGTGTAGATGTCAAGTATGGACTACCAAGTGCCATAATGCAATTATAAAAAATTTCGCGCTCACTTCGCTCGCGAAAATGTCACTTTTGCATTTCTATTGTAGGTGCTAAGTATGAAATATTAAGTGCCGTAATGCAATCATAAAAAATTTCGCGCTCACTCTGCTCTCGAAAATGTCGCTTTTATGTTTCTATTGTAGGTGCCAAGTGTGGACTACTAAGTGCCGTAATGTAATCACAAAAATTTTAGCGCTCGCTTCGCTCGCGAAAATGTCGCTTTTAAGTTGCTATTGTAGATGCCAAGAATGGACTACTAAGTGCCGTAATGCAATTATAAAAAATTTCGCGCTCGCTTCGCTCGCGAAAATGTCACTTTTACATTTCTAGTGTAGATGTCAAGTATGGACTACCAAGTGCCATAATGCAATTATAAAAAATTTCGCGCTCACTTCGCTCGCGAAAATGTCACTTTTGCATTTCTATTGTAGGTGCTAAGTATGAAATATTAAGTGCCGTAATGCAATCATAAAAAATTTCGCGCTCGCTTCGCTCGCGAAAATGTCGCTTTTACCTTGCTATTGTAGGTGCCAAGAATGGACTACTAAGTGCCGTAATGCAATCATAAAAAATTACGCGCTCGCTTCGCTCGCAACATTTTCGGAGTAACAAGTATGGAATACGTAACTGCGCGGTGCAGCCGTTAATACTGGCCTACATCATTGAACTTCAGGTACCAACTCCTCAATCCTGATGCTGCTTGGTAAGGCCCACCTAAATTGTGACGATTTAGAAACCATCGGTTGTGTATTGGTATTGCAGGTAGTTAAGCATCAAGTATATGGACTAGTGGAGTAGTGGCAGAATACAATCGTAAAAAATTTCGCGCTCGCTTCGCTCGCGATAGTGACATTTTTGGTTCTTATGTCATTAATACTTTTACTGAACAAAAAGCCAATACGCTCGCCAAAATACGCCAAAAGTTCAATACGCTCTGAATTAAAGGTTATTAGAAAATCAAGTAATTGTATTCGCGTTTGTATGTACCTACTTCATCTAGTGATTTATTATAAAGCAAAAAAATATTATCTCATTGGTTGAGCTTCTTTATATTGGGGGAGAGAGGGCCCCGTCCGATGAATTTGCCACGGGCCTCAAACGGTATAGTTACGCCTCTGATTACCACCTGTAGTTCGATTTTACCCCAAACTATCTGTCAGGCATTTGTCATATATCTATGTGCGGCCATTGATTTTTATTTGTATAAGTTTCAATTTATTATCTTTTTTGTGGGATTTTTTAAATCTCTGGTAACATTAAGATACGTCAGAATTCCACGGAATTAAAAATCAGACTATAGTGTCAGTTTTACTGAAAAATCAACGGCGCCGCAACGCGTCGTGTGGCATCCATTTTATAACTTTGACATTGAGCTTGCGCTTATGTGTACAAACCCTTAGTATAAGAACGGAGCAAAGGTATGCAGCCCGACAAAAAGTTGATATACCTCTACCTAAACTAATGTAAGTATAAAACTTCATGTTTTGCCATACAAAATGTAAGAAAGGGATTTCGGCCGTGACCAACGGAAGCGCGCCTTTGACTCAAAGACTTGGGAAAGCAAGAAAGGCACGCTTTACTAAAAGCTACTCTATTCGTATTTTTATTTACTACTAGAAATCCTACCAAGCACCCTGATTCCGGTCGTGTACGCCGCTACGCATCAATCATACCGAAACGTAACTGCTATGGGTAAGGGCCTTTTAAGAAGAAGGCGCAATGAGCAGAATTTCTGAAATGAAGAGATCCGTAGGAGAACCAGTTAACGACATAGCTCATCGAGTCGAATGTGGAAATTCGAGGGGCAAGCAACGCGAAGAACTAGCCATGGTCAAAGTCTTCCATCAGACAAAACGCTATCACTCACTACATGGATATTAAAAACAAATTCTATCCACCACGTTTGTATGCCTGTGAATGTTAATCTCAGAAACTAATTATTCACAGCTCGCTACTAAAAACTACCTGTAAACTTGTAAAAGAAGTTTTGATTGTTTTAGTGTCGAAATAAAAATGTTGAAATGAGTTATTTAATCAGATAATAATAATGAAAGTACAGCTAATTATTATAACACCTGAACCTGAATAAAATATTACGTAGGTACCTACGGGGCGAACGTTTCCTACAATGACATGAAGTTGAGTTATGACATGAATTTTAAGTTTGTTTGGACAGCCGGTGATGGTTGGTGCACAAAATTAAGATCTTTTGTAGCTGTAGTACAAAACAATGATTATTTATTTATTCATTGTATGTATTACCGGAATGCAATGTAGGTATGTGTCGAAGTCGCGGATATCATAGGAGCTCGTTATACTAGTACACAATAGTATACCTACAATGGCAACACACCTAAGCTTTATTTAAGTTAGGGCCTTTCACTGCACGGCTTTGTACCAGGCGTGTTTCGATTTGCTAAGCTATCGTAAATCTTTGGATCATGTGAGTAAGACCTTCGCAAGCGGTAGGTAACTGGTAAGCTTAAGACTGAGAATACATAGGAGAAAATAATCGCTTGCGCACACTTAGGTAGGTATCTTTTTCACCGTGTATAGTAGGTACTAAACATCGATGATGTACCATACATAGATCGATGTTGGATTAAGGCATTTGATTGTGACTTCTGACTGCAGTGCTGGCCTAGTGGTTAAGACTTCGTCGACCTTTTTCAGCCCAGGGCTTGAATCACAGGCACACACCGCTTACTTTATGAAGTTATGTGCGTTTTAAGCAATTAAATATCACTTAGTTTTATTGTGAAGGAAAATATCGTGACCAAAGCTGCATGCCTGAGAGTTCTCCATAATGTTCATGCCCGAAAGTTTCAAAGGTCTGTGAAGTCTACCAATCCATATTTGGCCAGCATTGTAGACTTTTCGGAGAGCTTTACCCAATAGACCCAATGGTGGCCAGTGATAGGTTCAAGATGATGATGACTTCTGGTGGCCTAAACCATTCTCATTCTGAAAAGAACAGGGCTAACAAGCCAGCGATGGATTGATAATGATGGTGAGTAAGACTGGAAATACGGCAGTGCATACCCAGCTTAGCAGTACAGGAGAGCCGTCGCTTACTGAGCACGCTGTTAGTCTAGTCCCTTTCACCGCAATGCATTAAATCAGCTCGAGTCAGGTTTGACACTGTAGGCGGCACAAATGATCGATTTTCCCAGAGACAACACTAGAGAAGAAAGTTAAATTAATCCTTTATAACGAACGAACTTCATCGTCATTCTTTATCTCAACCGTAGGCTTCAGCTGGATATAGATTTCTTGCAAGGATCACCACAAAACCAAGATCGGTACATAAGTATTTAAATACTCATGTGGTAGGGGCTCCTACTTGAGATCGTCCATCCACTTTATCCACCTACAAATTGGTAAGCATGGGGGCGCCATTTAAACAATTTCAGACCCCAACATCCATTGGTCTGCATTATTGGTTAAGCAAATATTAGCCAAACTGAACTTGATTAATATTCTCCTCTCCCTTCCAAGTAAGCGAAAAGTTTGTATTGAGAGTGGGTACGACAATAGTGTAACGGGTGGGAATCAAACTGTCGACCTTTCCCAGTTCGCACCTTTAACCGTTTATTATTGAGGTTTTATTCTATTGAGGCTTTATTTTACTCAGGCTTTTTATTTGCACGTTCAGCACGTCTAATTTTTTTTATAAAAAATATAGGTAGGTACCACATTGAGAAAGAAATCTGCTGAACCACTTTTGGGAAACTTTACAAAAAGCGAATTATTTCTTTGTGTTATTCATAACAATAGTTTTACTCGTAATTTGTTTTATTTCCAAAAAAAGTGATCATATTAAGAAACAGGTTTGAGTTTTTCTTCGTTTTCAGATTTTTTGTTCGCATAACTTTAAGTCACTAATGCGTGCCGTGCCGCCGAATTCTTTGCTTAATAGCAATAAAAACTCATAGAAATATAAACAGGTGTACATCTTGTTAAAAATCTTTATTAATTCCTCTAATTAATTGTAATATAAACTGTACAAGCATTAATTTAAAATAGTTCACATACCTACTTGGTACTTCACACGTAGTAAAGTGAATTTTTTAACGGATAGATAGATATACCTACTTAATTGACTTGTTAAGAATTTAGTCTCGACAGCGAAAGATGAGTCTCGACGTTATTGTTTATTTGATTCAGTTTGCAATTGCTATTGCTATTCGAATGAATACTGCATGTCCGTAAGTACATATATAATTTTACTAATTAAGGTAGATACCTTAATTAGTAAAATTATTATTAGCTGTTTCCCGCGGCTTCTTCCGCGTGGAAGTAAGTTTTCTAAAATAGAGATAAATCACAGATATGGTCTTCTTTACCTAATTAGTGGTATCACATGAGAGGACATCTAAGTTTACCTAATCTATGATTAAATTTTAATTGAGTTTTTAATAAACTCAGAAATAAATATTTAAAAAACAGTTTAGCACAGTTTTTTCATCAATTATTACGTACACATATATATGAACTATACGTAATACATGTAAGTATTAGGTATATTTTAATACTTTTAACTGTCAGTACCTACGTTAAAGGTATTACATGTGATTCCTGCTTCTGGAATGGTGTTAAACACCAGTTACTTAATGAGTATAATAAAAACGCGATCTATTAGTTTGGAATCCTTCACGTGGCTCATAAAGAGGAGTTTATACAGTTTAAGTGTTCATTATATTGCGAAAACAATGACATTGCACCATATCACATTTCTTATGCATATTGGTTGTGAAGCGTGAATGATCTATTCTCATACGGAAATTATAGAAACAGACATTCCGATACAATATTTCCATTGACTGGTATTTCTCATTGTGCTTTTATTAAATAACAAGCTGGCCCGTCCCAACTTTGCCCGGATGGGCTTTTCTATAGGTTTTTGTTCCCCTCGAATAGTTATTAAATTGAATATCTACCTACATAAAATGTATTAATTTTTATTATAATACGAGTTCTAAATAAAATACGTATAAACCTCTTTATACGAGCCATATTTTCAAATGTCAGATATAGATAAAGTTTTCCTAAATTTTTAAATTTTTAAAATCTGCCTACCTAGTCCTACCTTAGTAAGTACCTACTTACTTATTATAATGAAAATATATAATTGAATATGATTCGATTAATTGATTGAATCTTAAATTATGTACTTAGCAAGAAAAGAATAGACAGATACCCACTTAAGCGGTCAAAGGGTCAATGGTCTTAATGACACATATATAATAAAACGTTGAATAAAACAAATAGACCTGCCAAAATACACAATATGTTTTTTGTAGAGTTTTTGTGACATGACAGTCTTTGAGCCAGTTTTAAAAGCCGCCGGATCACATAATGACCGGACAGACACCATGCTTTTAGAAGCGGTGATCGGCGTTTTTGCGATTTCTCGTTGCCGCGTTTGAACGCAAAAACGCCGTTGCTAAAAGCATCGAGTCTGCCTTGGCCTTAAGGTAACATTGATCAAATAAATCATGTATAAGTACCTAGATATCTATTATAATTCATAGCTTAAATAATTTTATTAACATTAATGAATTACAGCGGCTTCGGGAAATAGAACTTAGAACATCTGAAGCAATTAACATAAAAGTTAAAAATAAAAGCATAAATTGTAAATTAATGTAGAGATCGTTGGAGATAAATATTTGCGCAGATATTTGTATGTTCTTAATAAAATTTACGGTAAATATTTGGTTTATCTCAGAAAAGTTGAACCTTAATAGTAACTTGAAGTTAGACTCAATTACTCCTTGTATAATACCTATTTACCAGCATGTGAATGTGCCGATTTTAACGGCACATTCACATGCTGGTAAATAGGTATTATACAAGGAGCATGTTTCGAAAATTAGACTGGACAAACAGACAAATATTTAACAAACGTGTCTTTGAGCATTCAAATAACCATTAACCATAGTACATATTAGTTTATTAAGTGGCAGTTATTTCAAATCACATCAGTTTATTCAGTGGCAGTTATTTCAAAATCGTAACAAAGTAACAACAGTTACCTACTTATTTCAATTTAATTTATTTGCCTAGAAAAGGGTCAAGCAACTTCAATGCAATTTAAGTATGAATACAAAAACTTAAATAATTATATCGCAGATACAGTAGTGATTCCAACAGATTGGTAACAACTGAAGCCGACAACTTTCGCAACTTAACCTTCCCGCGTTTTTATCTTCATGTTTTATTTTAATTTTATCTAGGTACCTACTCACTTGCCTCACGCCAATTTCAGCACGCGACCTCATTCACGATTTAGATGGAACAAATTTATTTGTTTCTCAACCTATTAATTATCCTGATCGATAGAGGCAGCCGGCAGGTGTTACTTCATGGAATTGAACATACTAAGTACCTACCTTTTTTTTTTAAATCGAAAATGCAACGGCGTAACTTTTCGTAAAAAAGCCATACAGGTAGTTCTGTCACGATGATGACGAACCGGTGGTAGAGTCTTGACGTATCATAAGAGCTACAAATTGGTCTACATGTTTTTTTTTTTTTTTTTTTTGAAATTTGTTCATTATGCTATACTTGAGCATTTTCCTACTTATATTTCATTCCATTTCCGGTCCATTACTAGAATATAATATATTGTTATTGTTATAACTAATTAAACCAAAATAGATTTTTTTTTCAGAAAAACCTAGTTATTATATTTTTATTGAGATAATTAAATTGAATATTACATCGTTGTTTATGTCCATTGGAAAAATACAACATACTTAACTGTAATACAAAAAATAAAAAATATAAGAATCGGCGATGCAAATAGGCTGAGATATCAATACATTCGCATCTAAAAAAAGTATTAGATATTTCCGGAAAAACTTGCGAAATCGCTTTAGATAATAAAAATGTTATCAATGTAAATCACAGAGGCGGATTTATCAGCAGGCTGAGTAGACTAGAGCCTAGAGCGGCATATTTTAGGGGCAGTTGTTAAAAAACTTTTGACAACTTTTAAACCAAAATGATAGACCAGGAAAACATCAGGGAGCTTAGGTAGGTGCGACTTATATATTGCGATGTTTTGGTAAGGCATTATAATATTTATTAATAATAAACAATTAATATTAAATTACTACTAAAATTCAAACATGTAATACTTCATCCATGTCACCCCAGCACATGAAGGTAGATCTTCACTCATCCCTATGGGGTACTAAATACCTTTATTGTTCAAAGTTAATTGCTCATCGAAATACGAGTAGGTACATCACATAGTAATGATTATTTCAACACGTTTAAAATAACAGGTTTCAGGTTGTAAGTATGCATAATGTGGTAATTAACTAATTGCTATGTTCCTGAGTGCACATTTTATTATGATTCTTGGATAAGGTTCTAGATTTTGTTAAAACAAAAAAGAGTCACTAGCAACTAGCAAGCACTGGATACAAGCGGCACAAGATGCGATCTTTGCGAGAGACCTACCTATCTCTATAAATAACTAGCTTTTGCCCCCGCGACTTCGTCCGCGTGGAATTAGATTCCAATTTTTCCTGAATTTTCTTTGCTATAAACCTCACGGAGCCCGAGACCTTTCCAACGAATGCAAAACCGTGGAAATCGGTTCGTGCGTTCTGGAGTTTTAGCGTCAGGAAGGAAAACCCGACTTATTTTTATATAAATAATATCGTACCTATTAGTATTTGGAGCTTTTAGTTTAGTAGAGCCTAAAGCACTTTTCAAAATTTTACTTGAACTTTTCTATCTAAATAAATATATAAAAGGAAAAGTTGACTGACTGACCTATCAACACACAGCTCAAACCATTGACGGATTAGACTGTTTGGCATACAGATACCTAGCTATTATGACGTAGGCATCCGCTAAGAAAGGATTTTTGAAAATTCAACCCCTAAGAGGGTAAAATAGGGGTTTTAAAAATCTAACTTAACGTGAGCGAAGTCGCTGGTAAAAGCTAGTTCTATATATAACGTTTCGAACTAACACAAGCGCCAAATATTGCGGAGAGTTGGTATCCTAGATCTCTATAAGAGAGAGAACGTGTCCAAAGGTTAATACTGGACAGTCATTAGTCAAGAGGACGATGATGGCTATAAAAATTGCAGCAAAAAATCCCAGCGTCAAGAATGCAAAAATAATTGTAAAGTGGTACTTACACTTCGACAAAAGTAACTGCCAGCCGGTCAACATTTTGAAAACAATAAATCACCACCAAATAAAAGTCACAAAATGTCTTCAATAAAATGTTCTCAATAATGTCCACGGTAATTAGAATTTAATGTCCGATATTTATTTACAAATTTTTGAACGAATATCACAAGCTCTATTTTATTTGAACTTTTCATGAATCGATCGTAAGAGCGTAGACGATAAAGTTAGCGAAACGCGCGCGCACCGATAACGCGCGAGGTTTTCCGGCGCGGCGCAAGCTTCGAATCAAGCGGCCGCGCGTTCGCCTCGCCTCTATATAGCCTTCCTGCTTACTAACTCTGAACCAATTAGGCCTTTTAAACATTAAAAAAATTCTTGTGTCTTATGAGAAATGTCTTATAAGAAATTCAGACTAGTATGCGTGTGTAAGATCCGACATAAGAAAAAATATCTTGTAATATGTATGGTCTCTTATAACAACCAATGCGATTGAATTTCTTATAAGACATTTCTCATAAGATACAAGAAATTTTCTTATGTTGTGCAAAAGGCCTTACTGAGACAACACAATAAACGATTTCGTTTAACATCACGATTTGTTTTTATTAATTTGGGGTTCGGATTCGGGTTCGATTCCCGACGGGGAAAATTTGGGAATTTATAATTTCTGAATCACTTACCGTCAGGCGAGATCGCAGTCAAGGACTATCTTGTCACCGAATAAAAAAAAATTAGGGGCTAACATCAAGATTCCATCCATGCAAGGAGTCATTTCCGATCATAGACGTAGCCAGGTATTTACTCGGTATTACCCGGTATATTTATGCTTCCGTTAGATTTTCCTCAATGCTTGCGACTTCATCCCCGTGGATAGTTACAGGTTTTTGGAAATCCCGCGGCAAGTCTTTGACTTCCAGGAATAAAATTTACTAAGTCTCTGGGACGAAAGCTATCTAAACAAAAAAAAAGAATTGCTGGAAGAAAAAAAAGAATCATTCTTATTGATCTCAGAAAGAGCCTTGTATCCATCTTACCTATAAGTAGGTATCAATATCATATTATTATGACTGTTAGCTTTTAAAATCATTTTAATTTCCCGTCTCTTTCTTTCATTTTGGACATATCCCACTTAGCAGAATTTAATTTTTATCATACCCATCTAAATCTGTGATACCCATATTTTACTGATAGTCAAAAAATCAATAACTTACCTCCGAAAACGTACCTATTGAAATACAGCCACGGAAAAACACCCGAAATTATCGTAAAAATACTTAAATTATGAACCAGCTCAATGACACCTTTTATTTGATACTGAACTCGCATTTTGTTCCAAGTTTGTTTTTTTCCTTTGCATTTGTTGATCGTGACCAAAGCTTTTGGCTGAGTACTGGGTACCTAGGTACTTGGTATCAACAAAAAATAGAGCTAACTTATTAAAATCTTAGTTAGGGGCTAAAAGTTATGATAGGTAGTTATTGAATTAAAGAAAAAATGTGTGAAGTTATATTTAAGCACTGGACGTGTTCCTTCTTATCGACAGCATAGTTATATTAAGTTAATAGATGATGTTTAGCCAGGTAGATAAGTTTATAGGTACCTACCTAAGTATGCACACAATTTTTAAGCTATTGTATAGCTTCTATCGCGGGCCTTGAGCGTGGAGACCGAATCCAGAAATTCCGTAACGAAAATAACCTGACACGGGACTCCTCTCACCGCTAGATGACGTTGATAAAAAATGCCATGCAATAGCTTTACCGCGGCAGTCCCCGAGTGCCACACATCTTTTTTTTTAATTACACTGCTACCAATCCAAACCTAGGTGTTATGTCACTGACACACTTCCGGGGCATATGGAACCAGTTATTTATTAAATGTAACGCGGCGGTCAAGTTTAGCGTGCAGAAACACTATTGTTATTAACCCAGACATGTGAGAGACTATTTTCTACAGTCTACAGTGCATTGTCTGAATTGTGACGCAGACGACCCCTTTTTGACTGACATCGATTCTTATCCAACAACGGTTGACAAAATTGTGAGAAAAAGTTCCATCGCTGGTAGAGTCTTGACATGTCAAAAAAGTCACAGATTGGCTTATGAAATAAAGTTACTTTTTTAATTTTTTAAGCAGTGATCAATTATTGCGCAACCAAAACGTTCACTGATATCTTCGATAAGTTGGTCCCTCGTATGTTTTACCCTTCTATTATGTACGTCAAAAATCGGATAGAATCGGTGAAAGAAGATAATAATTTTAGTAACCAAATGTTATCTGGCCCAGCGTAACATATCCCTTTGACTTCACTGATTTAACCATTTAACTTAAAAGTTGCTAACAAAACGAACTTTTGTGTGAAGTTACAACTTACAACGCATTCGACTTGCAACTTACCAATATCGATTTTTATGCAAATGGGACGTCTGCATTGAAGTATAGGCCTAAATGTTTTGCGTTCTATGTTTTCCGATTTTATTAGTACAACCTACGTATTATAAAGTTTGCGCTAAGGCTTCAATAAACCAATACTGCGATTGTTATATTGGAGCTTGTTATTAAAAACACATTTGAATAATATTGATACACATAAGTAGCGTTATCAGGAGTACGGTCCGCAAAGAAAGTGCTGAAAGAAAGAAAGAAAGAACCCCGGGTTAAATAAAAAATTATACTTACTTAGGCATAATAATATCGTCATCGATAGATATCATCTCATTTATTCTGTATAGATCTTCATAATTTCTATATTTTTCTTGGATCTATGGTACGAAATAGGATCCTATAAATAGTGTAGTGTAAACTTAAACCCACAGTAACCATTACAGCAGATATAACTATTTCAGATATTATTGAATTTTATTATACTATTGGTAGCTTATTTCCTACCTTGTATTAAATGCAAAATTAATGACTCTTTGTTATGACATAATGAGTTTACTTTAATAGTTCTTTTGTTACATCCTTAAAACCGCTGTTTCCTTCATTAATCATTTTCCCTTATATATTATTGTACAATTTTCCTTAAATTAATTATTTATCAATAAGGAAATATAGTTTCAGAATGAAAATTGAAGCCTACTGAATCATCCTCGATTTTCTTATATTTCACTCTACTTAACCTACCTATTGAAAATAAGCACTGCCTGCGCTAGGCCGTACTCTTGGCGTGCGTAATTTTATGTTGTGTATATTTTTAAGCTATTGGATAGCTTCTATCGCGGGCCTTGAGCGTGGAGACCGAATCCAGGTACCGCTCTCACCGCTAGATGGCGTTGATAAAAAATGCTATGCAATAGCTTTACCGCGGCAGTCTCCGAGTGCCACACGTCTTTTGTTTTCTGTTTTTTATGTGCAATAAAGTTTTTGTCTATCTTTCTATCTGTCTACCTACTTAAAATACATCCAGGGCGTGTTGCGTAGTTGCGAAAGCGCATATCAGAGTAAGCAACGTTGACCCTAATCAGTAATTTGATGGGTAAACGACTGTGGAGGTCCAAATACTACTATTTCGGTTACTAAGTGCTTCGGATGTTAAGCTTTTGATTCCAGTTTTATTATCATATTATGAACAAACTTTAAAACCTAAGAGACAAAATACCATTCGAAAGAATATGGGAGCCCATCGCATTATACTCCAAAAAAAGCCCATACCCATAAGATTAATGGTAGGGGTACATGGCACTCCCCTATGACAAATTAGGATCCGTTGTTTAGGGAACAAACACTTTCGAAAAACTTAGTTTAACTGATGCCCGCGACTTCATCTGCGTTTATTTAGGTTTTATCCAAGTTTTATCTATATTATGTGAAGAGTTGTGTCCTCTGTCTCTCGTAAAGATAATAACTAACTATAATGTGGGTGTCTTTAAATCAAGAGTGAATAGGCATCTTCTAGGCAAACGCGCACCATCTTAGGCTGTATCTTCACTTACCATCAGGTGAGATCGCAGTCAAGCGCTAGTCTATATATTTAAAAAAAAATGTTAGGAATAATTGGGTGAAAAACGAATTAAGTTGGTCAGATCATTCAAAAGTAACTTCCGACTTTCTGCCACGTTGAGTGCACGACCATACGCTAATTACCGTGAATGCATGCTTAGTTTAGATTAGATTAGAGAGTTGTCCAATTGAATTACTTATACATTATGCAGTTTTGATTTGTGTGACAGCTGTCGAACGATTACGTCTTTTAGGTCACTGGGCCTGGACAAACCAAGCATAATTATTATGTTCTGATCAAAGTGACTACTCAAGTTCGGCTTAGGTACTTCGCAAAGAGCTGAAAATTTTGTACATACCTATATGTAGGTTTATAATATGATCTTAAAACTAGCTGATGCCCGCGATTTCGTCCGCGTGGATTTAATTTTTAAAAATCCCGAGAGAACTCTTTGATTTTCCGGGATAAAAAATATACTATGTCATTTTCCAACTATACCCATGCAAAAAATCACGTCAATTCGTTGTATCGTTGCGGCATGATTGAAGGACAAACCAACAAACAAACACACTTTCGCATTTATAATATTAGTAAGGGAGGATATAGGTACTAACGTACCTTATGTAATCTATGATTGCAACAATATGGTACAAAATATGTTATGTAGGTATGTACAATGTACATTCTATTGACCTGTCACCGGTACAATGCTACAACAATTATTTAGAAATCACAGTCAGATACTTCAATTTTATTTGTTTACTAGCTGATTCTCGCGACATCCTAAAATAGAACATCCAGAAATAAACAGAAAACCCCAATACACTTTTAAGCCTAACCCAGGAATTGAATCCGGGCTAGTTTCATAGTTTTTTCTGCAGTCTGCTTTTTTAAATTATGTCCATTTCCTTTCGCACAGTTGTTTTGGTATCAATTTTAAGCCTCAATAGCCCAACGGTTAAAGGTGCGGTTCGAATCCCACCCGTTGCGCTATTGTCGTACCCACTCCTAGCACAAGCTTTCCGCTTATTTGGAAGGGATAGGAGGATATTAGTCAACTTCAGCTTGGCTAATATTCTTTTTAAAAAAAAAAAAAAAAATTTCAATGTTCACTCATGGGTTCAATGGGCACGTTCTGAGTCAGGAAATCGCTAAATTAATTAAAATAGAAGGACGGCTGTCTGGCATTCTAAAAGGATTTATTTATGCCTATTTTGAGTATACTATGTAGTCTCTCTCATCAGCGTCTCTTAACCATCAAAACTTTTATCGTTTTATTATTGGCCTTTTAACTCATCAAGTTATGGGCCCAGTTTTGCTTATTGGCCTTTTAAACCCATCATCTTGACAAGTACTTTAACCATAGATGATATCCAGGGCTTATGTAACCAAGTATAAAAATCTTTTTAAAAGATTTTTTTTTAATTTACACTAATAATAATTGGCCTTAATACTAACAAGTTCCTTACCACGAGATACCTACCCAGTAAAAACTATCTATTAAAATTTTTCTACGATCGACTCCTTGTCAGATTTGCTGATTGTCGCTCCTGAGTTGATCCACCTAAAATAATCGTAATTATTTTGACTCTCAAGTACATAATAAATATAATATTTCATTCGATTTTATTGAAGTCCGTAAAAATTAATCTATTTTCAGAACTGTTTTGTTTAATTTTGAGTAAATACTTACAATCACTTCGCAAACGTTTTTATTGGCGTTTAAAATTTATTATTCTGTTTATAGCTTATAGTTAAGGAATATTCCTTGAAAAATATATATTTTACAATTTATTGCAAAAGCCTTATTTTTCCTATATTATTATTGAATAGAAATTGTTTTTGTGTTTTTTAACAAATTCTAAGAAAGAGTTTAATATTCCTACGTGGTATACATAATCTATTTAAATATGTATGTAAGAAATTAATGACCATAAATATTTACAGGATAGGGTTATCACTTATCACGTTATCGCCTTTTTTTAGAAGACCGTTTTATTTATTGCTGAGTATGTAGGTACGGTACTTACGATTTTTCAATTTGGTAATAAACATCAAACATAATTTTTTTAAGTTATGATGGTAGTTACAAGAAATTGTTCCAGCCTATGTACGAAATTTCTAGTGTTGTCTGACCGAAGATCGATTTCTGGTCGGAGGTCTAAGGTCTAAGAACCTTCTGTTCAAAATTGGCTAAAAGTGAATAAAATAAATATTTGTTTTTTAAAGTTTATATTGACTGTAAGTATTTAAACAACATAACGAGATAGGTTACCTACCTTCATCTTAAGAACTTTGGTCAAACATGCCCCACGCGTCGCCTTTTCCAGCGGCCTCTTACGCATTCGGTACAATTAGTTCAATTTCATCACATGCCCAACCTTCCGCTTCGGCCAAAACTGGCCCATTTTTGCCGAAGTTTTGGTCGAAGGTGGCCGAAGTCGAAGTCGAAGATTCGGTCGGACACTAGTAATTTCTAACACTATATGTATTATTCTATGATCAAACGAACTTACCAAGTGAAGTTCGATCTTGATTGTATATCCTTAGCGGAGACTTTGAGAATTACTGATAGATGTCTTCCGATGCGTCTATCCATTCGCACATAGTTCAGCTATAGAAGAAAAGGATAGCATATCCTCCTCTCCACGTAGGTAGTCGTCGCGCTCCGAGCTTCATTTAGTTCAGAGAATAGCAATAAGGTCTCCAACATTGACGTTCGGGTACCTATGTATGTATGTAGGGGATGGGAGGGACCTCAAAGTCTCCGCTAAGGATATACAATCAAGATCGAACTTCACTTGGTAAGTTCGTTTGATCATAGAATTGTATATACTTAGCTTCGACTTTGAGAATTACTGATAGGATGTTCAGAGAAAATGGAAATGTTGGAGAACAAATAAAAGCTGAAATGAATTCAATAAAATCAATAAATTAATAAAATAAGCCTTAATATGCTACAATATTAAGAAACATAACCTTGCTTATGTAGGCAAATCATTAAACAGCTTATTAAAAATAATAATAATAATAGTCTGTAATGAAAATCAGATAGCCAGCAGTCTTTCTATTAGTAGTTATATTGTGACTGCTTTAATAGATGATCTAATGTCTGGTTTCACCAACCACACTTAAACTATCTCCTAAGTAAGAGGCTCGTTATGTAGGCAGCTCTTAAGTACAATGCCCCTACCCAAAATCATTTCCACTTTTAGATATTCTATAAAAGTTCGTGAAAACGAATTTAACAGAAAGCATCACCTAACTTGACTTAGGTAGCCTATAAGGGAATATTGGTAAAACAATCGTGGCTGGATCCAACGTTTGAGATCAATCTCATCTAAGATATCAGCTGATCCCTTGGAAATAAAATGTATAGGAACTATATTCTTTTTTTTTTATAATATTTTTAGCGAGCAAACGAGCAGGCGGGTCACCCGATGTTAAGTGACTAACGCCGCTCACGAACACTTGTAGCACCAGAGCACCACCAATGCGTTGCCAGCTTTTTAGGAATTTGTTATTAACTAAGAAAGGTCTAGCCTCAGTTAACATAATGATATCGGCAATAGATGTCAAGTTCATTTATCTCTTACTTAATATTTGGAATCGTAATCAATGATACTACCTATCTACCATTTTTTCAAGTGGGCAAGGCCAATAAAATGATCATTTTTTTTTTGTGAGTTCTAAAAACAAAGTACATACTCTTATTTAGATATCAGAGTTTTGTGAGTTCTAAAAACAAAGTACATACTCTTATTTAGATATCAGAATACCTATTTGCAAATTAATGAAGCACTACATTTGAATTCCAATTTCCTCGTATTGTACCACTTGCGAAAGATAGGTTTATTTTTGAAAACACTTATATTTTTGAAAGCCCTTATCGTTTATTATTTTTGCCTATTTCAAATAATTATAGATAAAACTGAACGGCGATTATTATGAGGAACCTTCGTTTAAGTAATCGATTTACTAGAATGCTTAGCATTTAAAAAACCAAAATAGATATCATACGGATGTATATATTTAGTATACAACTAAAGTTTTAAAAGGTTTAGTATACATATTTTTAATTTATATGTAGTTTGGTATCGCAGTATACTAGTTCCTATAGTTTAAAGATTGAAATTTACCTACTGGGACTTTATACTATTCGGCAAAGGATGCAAGATATTGCAATATTTGCTGAAAGATGTACTCGCTACCAGGTGAAACCTTGTTGGATAATACACTCGCCATCGGGCCAAGACGTTGATAAAAAGATTCCTTAAAATTAGAAGAAAGCTTCCGTTAGAGATACATACATATTATAATATACATTATAATACAATGCTTATAAGCTGGATGGCCTACTTTATAGGTGCCAAAATGGTGCTACCTATCAACACAAAGGGGGAATTAATGTTTTTAAGAAGGAATAGTTTTTTAAGGTGGTTTACAATTAGATACTATCACGGCAAGTTATAAATAAACTAATACATTTTTGATTTGTTTTTCAAATTGAATTCAATGTTGTAAACAGAAAAAAGAAAAAACACGGTTACCAACTTGGGAACTTACACATGGAATACAGCTTGATTTAATTACTTAACACTGACTTTAATGTAAAGGAAAAATATCTTATTTTATTGTAAAAAACACCCGCGTTATGAGAGGATTTCTTTTCAAAGAAATGTAGGGAGGTATCAATTGCATTTTTCTTTACTCACGAAGCAATTTTCGGCTTTGCCTACCCTTACAACAATAAATCTATGAGGATATGTAACGGAGTGTAATTCCCAGCGAATATCAATATTATTGCAATTAAAGTCAGTAAATTAAATACATATTTCACATTTTTCTCACTAAACCTAAATTTTTCGAGAAATATTTTATTTAAGGTGTGGGTATGGTAGGTACCCCACCAATTTTTGCTTCTGTAGACAACAGCCATACATAGTGTCCTAAGCAAAAAATAAATAAAATAGATGGCAATGATCACACTTGCCAGCAAAAAACTAAGCCTGAAAAATGAACACTACAAGTATTTTAATAATACAATTGATGAGTGAGTGAACAAAAGGTCACAATTCCATTTTTGACTTTAGTCCTTTTTTTTTTTACACTTGCAATACTAAATTGCACCAAATAAACTCGTGTAAAAATCTTGTAAATTGCCAGACCAATCTCCTTAGTGCAACAATAATGTGCAGTAAGTACAAAAGTTTTTGCCTGACAGTCGAGACTAAATGTTTCACATTTAATAAGAACAATAATTATAGTTTATTTTTAAACCTCTGTAAATTATTGTTTTCCTGCATGAGAAAAAGTTACATTTCCAAACTAATGCCAACAAAAGGTTACAATTCCAGAAACTTCCAACAAAACGTTACTTTGCCAAATTTTGAATATAAATAACTTAATAAATAATACACATAAAAATAGAACAAATTCGGCAATCGATAACCTGAGGTATATTGCATACATTTTTGAAGAAAAAATATTGAAAATTGTCCATATTTTAATATGTTTATATTTGTTTTTGTTGATTTTTCAGAAGTTTTTTTTTTTTAAATGGAAAAGTCTCGGCTTTTTCGCTCACTCCTCAATTTATATGATAATTAATTGATTACGTGCATCATGATTTCAAGAACAACCGATTATCTCTCCTAGCAGGAGGAAGAAGCATAGAAATCAGTTTAGATGTGAATTTTTTTTTTTTTTATATATATGTGATAATTTCCGTCACGTGTCTTAGATTAGATGAAATATTCATTATTATTTGAATAAAACCAATTACGAGCAACAAAAGCCAAAAATATCTGTTGTTTAAACCAATTAGCAACAGTAAGGGAGGCTGCAATGAGTACATATACCTCGCTCGTGGTGCTGTTGACGCTCGCTGCCGCAAGCGGACGGCGGCGGTGGCTCGTATCGGATGACAGCCGCCGCAGCACTTCGGCGCTGGCACACTCGCCTGACTCTGCAGTCTGGCTGACGCGCGCTGCGTGAGCTCAGCAGTGCTGATGACGTGGCGGTGAGGACTTGGAAGTTTGGCAGTCTAAAAGTTGTGGGGACTTGATAAAGCCGCCCAATTTTTCACATCAATTGACATCACAAGAAAGCTTGTGGTTTCGATCTCGAACGTAGCTTCTTCATAATCGCTTTACGTAGTGTTCCCAGGCGGTCACCCATCCAACTACAGACCGCGCCCGATGTTGCTTAACTTCGGTGATCTGACGAGAACCGGTGTATTCAACATGGTATGGACGTTGGCTCTTAATTCGGGGTAAACTAATGACAGAGCTTGCGCTTAATTTTCTGCTTCAGAACGGGAACATAAAAAAAAGGTAAATTTCCAGGAAATGAGCTTTTGGATTAATCCTTCTTTTAAATATCCATCTTCAAAAATGGGTTCAATTCAGCTTCGGAGCAAGTTGTTCTAGCCGCCAACAAGGGTGATGGCGCGGGCGTCACGACGCTGCATGCTCCGGTTTCCACAGATGAAAGTTAGCGATTCACGGTGTTGATGTACTACAGAACGCGCCAGACACACCGGAGACCACGAAAAGGAATCATTCATCATGCATTTACTGTTCAACTTGATCGAAAGAGAAAAAAGAACGGTTAATATCTCGTATTAACTCATGTCATATCTTGCTATTGGTCAATATCGCGTATTGACTCGAAGCTTTAAAAAACATTTACAGCCTAATATCCCGTATTAGATCATGTCATATTTTGCTGTTGGTCAATATCCCGTATTGACTCGAGGCTTTATAAAAAAATTATATTATCACTGTCCGTGTTAGGTGGGTAATGAAGAAAAAACTTTTAGAAGGTAGTTAAACACAAAACAAACCTTCACTAAACAATTCACAGTAATGGTGTTTTATAATCTTTAAAAAGAAATTTGCTGTCCAATATCGCGTATTGGATCATTACAATAATTACTACCCGCGTCTTGCGGGTACGGATAAAAAACATTTTTAAGGTACTCGTATGAACGCAAACAGTACCTATATAAATCACTTTGTTTACACTACACCATTTATAATAATGACGTTTTCTTCATATTTCTGTAATTTTCAAGCCACTTATACTCTCTATAGAGTATTTTTAATTGTCACTGCACTTGAAGAAATATTATTTTAAAAATTAAAAAATGTTACTATGTGCGGGGACGTGCGCGCACGAAAAACGAATGAAGCTCGGAGCGCGACGACTACCTACGTGGAGAGGAGGATATGCTATCCTTTTCTTCTATAGCTGAACTATGTGCGAATGGATAGACGCATCGGAAGACATCTATCAGTAATTCTCAAAGTCGAAGCTAAGTATATACAATCCATAATATCCTTTCTAAGTGATAGTCGACGTTAGAAAGAATAAAATAAATCCAAAATTACAAAAGTTCTTAGACCCAGCGGCTGAGTTAATGAAGTATCAGATACGTAGAAAATATTTCTTTATAATATAATTTAAAGATTTAGGTAATGACAACCCTAATTGAAGAGTAAATATTTACATACATAACGTAGGTAATTATTTATTTTAGAAGCCGGATTCAAACAACTACAAGGTTCGATGTTATTTGTATTAGTAATGAGTTGATATTAAAGACTTTTTAAAATCACTGACTTTACATTTGTGTTTCCTTAAACACCCTGAGAGAAGGGTTGTCGCGAGGACTATTTTCTGGAAGAGAATTCCATTTTATCCTTTCTAAAAAAATTCTGTAGCAAATCTATAAACATCTGTTCCATCGGGTTGTCCATGGCTGGACATAAGCGTTTTCGAAAGTACATCACTAAAAACTGTTCTCCACCTCTTTTATCCACCTTCTTCAATTAAAAAAAAATCAAAATTATTTATTTCATGGTGGCCAACCTTGTAGCTCATAAGACACGTCGAAACTCTAGCACCGGTTCGGAATACAGATTCTGCTGAGAAGTTATCAACTTGGAAATTTTTATCTATTTTAGGCCAATGCGAGATCATATTTGCACGAGAAATTAATAACATAGGTAAACTGTGGTAAATTTTTTCCATAAATATTTTCTGCCTGTCGTAATCGTGCGGTATGTTGACCTCGCTAAATACTGCGAAATCGTTAGCACCAAGTTATTTATTTTCTCACCATTCATTACATGTCCTGTCTTAGATAAATATGAACTTATTTTGGGAAACTATCAGTAGTCTCCACTAGCTAAAGGTATATAGTTACTTAGGTATATATTGGTGCTAATTCTATTGTACACAATCTCTTAACTAAACTAAAAGTTGTAATTAATGTAAAGTTAGGTATATCCTTCTCCTAATGGAAACCTAATAAACATACTTTCTTTATATTAGTAGGATAGGATTTTCCGTGTTTTCTCTCGAAACTTGCGTGTCACGACTTACAACGGGTAAGTTAACGCTAGATACTTATGGAAAAATTCCTTGCCTTATTCTTGAGATATTACATGGGACCATACATCATATTTTCCTATTTTTTTTTAATAATTCATGTAATTTAGGACATCAGATGATTTTCATAAACTCTATATTTATTCGTAGCATAAACTATTATCTTTCATAGAGTTCCTCAAACCATCTTCTATGATATTCTCGATGGGCACACATAAGGCACCGAACTATTTTACCTATTTAACATATCCAGCTGCACACGTTATGCAAATCCGTTGTGTTTGTTAACAACTGTCACTTGATAAAGAGCTCACTGAACGGCAACCGAACCCTCGAGGCGTGCTTGATAGCTCTTTCGAAGATCTTAAGCTCATCTCAAGATCCATACATGCTTCGTATTAGGTTCGCCAAGCGTAAGAGAGCTGTAGAATACAATCACACTATAAGCGTGGTTATTTCAAAAACGTAAAAACTGTATAGGTACTTAGGGAGGCTTATCATAGACGTAGTTTTCTCCAAACTCGGTCGGCAGTTCCGTTTACTATTTTTCAATGAGAAATACTCTCGTTACGTCCTACAACACACCGATGAATTTCTAGTATTTAGAACGAATCGATTAGGCTTTCACGCTTTGCATTCCTGTGGATATGAGATTACTTTATTATTTATTATGTTAAGTATATTATCTACTAGCGGACCCGACAGACGTTGTCCTGTCTTAACTATGAATATTGAAACTCTTTGACGAAATTGGCAGCACGCATTCTGTCAATGTTATGTCAAACGCCATAAGGTTACATCAAAAAAGTTTGAATTGTAAAAGCGGTTACATTAGAAATAATTTAATATGTTGGTTAATATTTCTTAAATTTTCTAATTTTCCGCGCAATTTTCTTAATTTTTTCTTTCATAAGAACCTTCTCCTAACAATAACAAACACAATAAAAAAAGAATTAGCGAAATCGGTCCAGCCGTTCACGCGTGATGCGCTTACCAACACATTAAGCGATTCATTTTTATATATTAGATTATGTTTTTAGTACTAGCTAAGCTAAATGTAGGAATGTAGCTTCAGAAAGCCAGAGTTACCCAGCTGGCTATGAAGAGAGATAAGCTTGGTGTTTCTCTACATACCTAATTAAAATTGAGGAAATTCGTAAAAGAGATAGAGACACCGACATAGTGCTATGAATCGCGAAGCTGATGACGCATAGATACACACATTGGCGTGTAACACATCCCAAAGTTCTGGAATGGTGTCTTTGTGTTTGGGTTGTATTGCGCACACCGGAAAGCGCTTTGATGAACCCCCGCTATCCATGGATGGACGATATTAAACGAGTCGCAATTTCCAACTGGATACAAGCGGCACAAGATCAAGTCCCGTGGAAGGACTGACAAGAAACCTTATATACATTAGTGGCATCATAATCTGATGAATAGAGACCGGATTATATGCAACATAAAAAGCTTGTTATATGCATGCAAATATGCATGAAAAATGCTTGAAATATGCACGAAAATTGGCAGAATATGCGAAATTAAATGATAAATTTTAGGAATCCCCAAAAAAAGAAAAGTAAGTATTCATTTTTTTTTATTTCAAAATCAGCATACAATTAGTAAATTATTTTTTGATAGGCGATATAGGTACAGTGACATTATATTTTATTTTAAATCAACAAAACAAAAGACGCGCGCGGCTATTCCAAAATGCAGTAAAAGTCACAATTATTACTCAATAGCTGAGTCCTTATATTTTGTGACTGTTATTTTTCAACTGGTTGCATTTCGGAACGCAGGGTGAGTGAAAAATATTGTAAATGTACCGATAATATGCATCATAACTAGATCTTAGGTAAAATATGCTATTACCGCTGAGAATGGCGAAAATATGCAAATGCATATGCGAATATGCAAATGCATATAATCCGGTCTCTACTGATGAAATAGGGAAGCGACGCAGTATAATGCTTTCCGATGTATGGGGCGGACTGACTTCACAGAGTACGAGACTATGTAGCGAAGATGATTTACATAATATCCTAGATACCTCAGTAACAATCCAGTCAATATCAATATGACCTACATTCAAACTAACTAGACTTCGAATGATAAACGCAAAAGTATCCATTTATTAGTACCAGCATACATACACATAAATCATTGAAAAACTTCCATTCCCAACTAACATACATAAAGTATCTAGAATCTACATAACATACCTAACTAATATATATGACCTATCTACCTAGATAGGTCATATATATCAGTTATGGCGAAGGTAGCCTAGTGGTCAGGACTCAGCTACTTTTCGAACCTCTAATTTCTTGGAGTTATGTGCCTTTTAAGTAAAATAAATACGTAAAGTAAAATATCGTCAGAAACATTTTACAAACTCAATTAACTATGGAAGTATAGCAGTGAGATAATGCTTTGGAAACTTTTCACACCTTCCGACGATGTTTTCTTGATGTGCATTCCAACTTAGGTACTGATTAGTAATAACTGTCATGTGAGATCGCAGTATCGCAAACCTGTCTTCGATAAAAAGATACGTAATTGGTAGATACCCAATTACTTTGCTACCGGTTCCATATTATGCAGATCGTACATTAAAGTGAGTCGCAAGAACCGCACGCGGCTTAGGTACGCGACACAGCAGAAGTGAAAATGCGAATGATTTCATCAGGCCTACTGAAAAATGTAAGCTCCCCGAATTGTGACGTCTGTTAACAATGATACAACCGATGACTTGTCTTAGACTATCTGAAGCACAAGATCAAACGACAACCACAGATAGAAAGTTTTATTTTAACAGTGACGTTTTATCATAGCATTCAGCCAAACTCCACATCGGAATTGGCTAGGAAAGTATGTGATCAAGTCACTGCTTCTTATCAGTGACTTTTGGGCATCTTTTTATTTAAAGGGGTTGAATTCATCTTGGCATCGTCGCGTCGTCTGGGTCGAAATTCGTTGCATCTGAAATGTGCGGTTGATGCGGCGCATGTCCTGTGAGTAGCAACTTATCTTCGACCTGCTTAGCTTAACGACGAGGCGCGGCTGAGCAGACTATATGGCTACTTTGTAACTACCTACCTACTATAGTACGCGTATATCTATGGTTGAGGTATTTCATGGTGTTGATATCGCTCATAAAATAAATTTGATCGATGTTTATAATCAAAACATTTGAAACATTTGATTTAAAATGTTAGGTAATTAAATACATATTGTAACAATAAAAACCCGATAAGGTTAATGACATTATTCATGGTAGGTAGTCCCCAGCATGAATAATTAATCTTAGATAACACTTACGATACATAAATTGCCAAGATTTGAAGTTTAAACACAAAGCCGGTTGACGGAAGCCGGATATTTTGGAATACAGTGCACTCAGTAGTCTAAATTGTATTTTGACCATGTTGGATTGATCATGACGTCATAATATTAGGACACTCAGAAAGTTTTAAGACCAAGTCAATAACTACTCATTTTTCCAAATATCTATTCAGTAGTTTTCCAGTTAGGTATGGAATCGACGAACCGCTGAAGAAAGCTAGTATAAGCTACCTATAAATTATTGTGATTCCCGGTTTTATCTGGGTATAATTAATGGTTCTCCTAGTTAATTCCATAATCACTAGGCGCGGCAGACTGTCTGGCTACTTTACTTTAATTTACTACCACCAGTCACCACTCTACCAGTAGGACTGGTTTAGACGACTTGGCTGTAATTTTCCAAGACGTGATCCAGTGTAGAATTGCGAAGTTCCTATCTATGACGACTCAAAAATTATCTACCTACTAGCTACTTACGAGTTTTAATTTTATGTTTGCTAATTGGTCAGTGTGGGCATAATTTTTCCCAAAAATCCATTGGAAACTTTTTCATATTACGGCCTCAGTGTGGTATGATTTAGTAGGTATATACTACCTACCGCCGATCTATTATGTTCTTATATCCTAGTTATGTGCACAAGTTAAATCCCAGCACACAAAAGAACACTAGTTATGTAAAAACACAATAACCTGCCTGACAATAGATAACTCTTAGTTATTGAACCAGTGATTTCAGTTGAAAAACTAATAATATATCCGTGTTGTAAAATAAAAATAAATAACAAAATTATCGTCCCTCGCCACGCTCTGCATAAAATAGCAAAAAGAAGGCTGTCATAATTTTACGAGTATTTTTCCTCGTAATTAAATAACAAATTAAAGAAAAATATGCATTTTACTTGCACTTATCCTAGAGGGTTGCATTATCATTGCAGTTTAGTTAGACACGCAAATGTTTACTAATAATAATGATAATGTATTAAGGTATATTTAATCGTTCTATCACTTACTTGCGATCTGTACCTCGAAAGAATATTTTGAAAATTGAACCCCTAAGTGGGTAGTGGTGGCGGGCAAAAGGCAGACACTACCAACTATCGGAGTTCGTAACTACCTCTTCTCCACCGGAAATTTATAAAAATCAATTAATCGATTGAAATGATCCAATTCATCAACCGAATTCATGAATTCATGAATTGGATCATGATCCAAAGAATCATGAACCAATTTCAATACAGTCTATGATAATATATCATTCTCTGTTCGTTTAGGATAGTTCATAGAAATATTTGGTTGTTATTATCTCAAGTCACCGGTGCCATTATGAAAGTGCATTAACATTTACTTATCGCCTTACTTTTTATCTACAACTTAAGGCCAAGTTCATCGTTATCAAACTCGTATGAATAAAAATTGCTCGTTTAACCTTTCGACTAGGTTATGAAATCATCTTTGACATTTTTATTAGCAGTGACAATTAAATACTTACGGCTAAAGGCCCACTCTTTTAAGACGTGTATGCCAAATATTCTTGCCCGCTTAAGTGTAGCTGTGCAGATTTCCAAGTCTGATTGATGGAATATCTTAATTGTAATATTATTATTGATTTCTCTGTAAGTGAATTTTGTAATTCTTTGAGAAAATAATTTCTTTAACCTCAGATTTCTTTGAGCTTTCATACTATGACGATCTTGAATACTTGCGCCACACTATTATTGATTGATATATTATTTCATTTTGAAAAAATATTAACCTTGACCAATATCCCTCTTTCCCCACCAAATACGCGTACTTAACCCGCCAGCACTCGCGCCTCAAGAAATTACATCAGCACTCGCGTGTAGAGCATTTTGCTCACGTTTATGAATGTCAATAAATGCAAGTTTTACCAAAATGTATGAATAAAAAAATATTTTATTAAATAAAATACACATTATATATTCTACAAAATATATATTCAAAAAGTTAACAATATTAATCTTTTTTATTTTAATTAACAATCATAGGAACTAATTTGCCAGTCTTGTAAGGCAGTCTTACGGAAAAAATGAAAAAAAAATACTTTTCAAAAAACTTTTAAACTAAGTAGGTATAAATAACTAATCTTCGTCATATACGCGAGCTTTACACATATCACATAGTGTACGACTATGCTCGGTACATAAAAAAATTTGACAGTAAATGCAGCTCTTTTTGGTCTTGCGATTTTTTGCGTCTTGGACAAACCGCGCAGATACCACTTGGTTTTTCTTCTTCTAGTAACTCAGAATATGTATATATGTAATGTTACGTTCCCTCAAATATGGTTGAGCGAAGCAACGGCTGGATCATGTGTCGTGCTCGTGAACGGGTGCCACCAACGGGAATGGGTCTGCTTTGTGTCTACCCATCTTAATATGTGTTAGGTTGTGGTAGGTGTGCATTTTTTTGAAACTTCTTTGTGGAAACACTATGTGCATAGCATCGTTTTGTTAACCATTGTAAAAAAAAATTTTTTTGAAAAGAGCAACTGCTGAGTTTCTTGCCGGCTCTTCTCAGCAGAATCTGCATTCCGAACCGGTGGTAGATTTATGACGTGTCATAAGAGCTACAAGTTGGCCTACATGAAATAAATAAATTTTGATTTGATTTTTGATTTGATTTGATCGCTTTCAATATCATCGGCTCTAAAAGACGGGTCCTCAATGTCTTCTAAATCTTCCTCCATCAACTATGCCAAAACTTGTTCGTCCCTTCGATCACGATCCATCTATAATAGAAATACATAATAGATTACTATTTCAGTAATGTAAAATCATAATATAACATAAAAGTAGCAGTAAAACTGTCGCTAATATGAAAAAAAATTAAGTCATGAGTAAAATAAAGTACTTACGTCGATACCCGCGCGATGAGCAAAACGCCGCCTGGTGGTACACGGCACAACATAACACCTCGTCCAAGTGACTGGCGCACACTGGCAAGAAGTGAACTGCATACAGGGGTGGGGGACGGAACAAAACTCAGCTACCAAATGAACCATGTACGTACGAATAATTTTGACAAAATGTCGCGTGTTTTAAATTTACTGTGAGCAAAATGCTCATAGCGCGAGTGCTCGCGGGTTAAAGCTTGTTTTGTGAGAGAGTACCAATAAAAGGTAGAAATTGAAACGTCGACCTTTCAGTTTTCAGTCCGCACCTTTACCCATTGGGTTATTGGGGCTTGTACGTATAAAAGTGAAGTGGTGTAAAGATAATAATTGAAAACTAACGGTTCAGTTTTAAGTCTGAAAAGAGCTCGCAACAAACATAGCTGGGTAGGCATTCTTTTCAACATCACCATCAAGCTCGCAAACTATCACTTTTGATTTTTAAGTCCAATTTCGTACTTATACTCGTCAGTATGAGAAAAGCTTCGCCTTAACAGCATTGGTTGAAATACTCGTAATAATTGTTCACTGCACCCTACTTGGGACTGGAAGATTTCCATAGTCCACGCCTTCTTTAACACAAAGCTTTGATTAAGTTCCTAATGCCAAAGACACATCGTTGCCGTGGGACCGTTTTCCTTATCTCTTCGCTTGTTTTCCAGAATAAAAATATTTTTTAGAATGCCTGCGTCCTTCCTGAAGATGTAAGATGATCTTCAATGCAATTTTTTTGGAAATTAGTTATGCAGTTTAGTTAATTAGTGTTTGTAACACTAAACAAGAATAAATGTATGTATTTTCTTTCTTTTCTTTCTTTCAGTTTACAGTAGATAGTAGGCACAGTCGGAGTTTTGTAATTTTTATGTTAAATTTTTAGTTTGAAAGAGTGGTTGCTTTTAGACCTCCCTGATAACTCTCATCGAGATCTAAGATTTCCAAAATAGATACCTACACAGATTTCTCGAAATTAGAAGCCAAGCCAATACCTCAATGTAATATAGTTTAACTCTACAAAAAACCAAATTGTCCGTTTGTAAATAATTATGCACCTATACTTGTGTTTTATTATTATGCAATAACTAAGCATAGTGAACGTTTACTTTTTATTTAGTTCACCAAGAATTACAATGAACATGATCGTTAATTTTATGCAATGACCAGTTTGTAGTCGTTGTAAACTTTAAAGATCAAATCTATTAAAATAAAACCGAAAATCACTATCGATATTTGTAATATTTAGATTATGTCTAACCATGTCTAACACAATATGGTTAACACTTTTTTTAAAGATAGATGACAATAAGGTCGGACTAGCGTCGCGCATCGGTTTCATCGTTTCTATTTAGCTCTATCCGACTTCAACATACGTGTACAAAATAAAATTATTTTATTCTTCGTAGTGGCGTTTGAAGTCGGTTTTTTAAAAAGATTTTTTTTTATATTATTATGATTTTGGTTATTCATGTAAATAATTAATCAAAGCATTTTGGTAACTAGGTATAAACTATGCCACATTGCAGCGACATCGATGAGGTACCTAATCGATCAGATTTATTTTAGTTTTAATTTTAGAAATAATAATTTAAATATGATTTGTTTAAGAGAAAAATATTAGATAAGTTAGGTAAAATCTGGTAAAATAGGAAGAAAACATATTTACATACGCAATGGTACCTACTATTAGGTACCTACTTACCTATTGATTACTTAAAATATTGTTCAGATCTTTACGCCCGTAAAAGTCAATGGAATGGTAAACAAAAACATATTTCATTTTAAATTAACAAATATGAAAATGTGGAAATTTTATACCTACTTAAGGAAAATCAGACTTTCCTTGCGGTAAACAATCTTAAAAATTATATTTTTAAGAATCACACAGAAGGTACTTGCCATTTGGTATCTCCAAAAGATAGTAAGTACTCAAAAGAGCCTTTTTGAGATAACTCGTACCTAAGTGCATGTTTAGTAATCAAATGCTTGTGCAAATATGTAATTATGATAAACAAATATGTATATTTATATGTTTTAGTTTGTTTAGGTATCAACATATTTCAGGTATATACATATACAGATTTTTTACCAATAAGTATTCAGTAAGGATATTGAAACCAATGCCATCGGTGCAAAACTTAAAACACAGTCTTCTTTTTGTTTCAGTTTTAAAAAAAGACGTGTGACACTCGGGGACTGCCGCGGTAAAGCTATTGCATAACATTTTTTATCAACGCCATCTAGCGGCTCACCGTAGAGGAGTCCCGTGTCAGGTTATTTTCGTTACGGAATTTCTGGATCCGGTCTCCACGCTGGCCCGCGATAGAAGCTATGCAATAGCTTAAAAGGTCCATGCGACAGCTTTACATCGTTATTATATGGCTGAACCTCGTTCATACTGCTGGTAGTTTTGTTATGATAACTAAACTGCTTGCTAATAAAAATATGCTGGTTAATAAAAACTGTGATTGCATCCATGGAAGTTTTCCGTAATATTTATTAGTTAAAATTCAAATATGCACTTACAAAATTACATTATATTAAGAGAAGAGTCAGCATACAGAAATATCAAAGACATCATCCAAAATTCAAATAGCAAATATCTGAATGAAGAAATGTGGAACGGACGTCCAAACTATAATAATTTAATTAATTTTTGCTTTGTTCCAAATGGACGTGGAAAAATTACTATGTTATATGGAGTTATATGGAGTCCTCACCACGCCATCCATAGACTGCGAAAGCAACGTAACAGCAGAAATTATTCGATAATACTTAAAAGGTGTTTGTTACACACCATGACATTTTAAACACCACGACATCCTCAAGACCCCAAAAATGAATAAACAAACACTTATTGTTGAGATTAATGCTAACTTATATTGGTTAAGAGATGAGTAGGTACTTACAAGATGCCAGGTCCACAGGATTGGTCTTGGGACGTCCCAAAAGCGGTGTCCACTCAGAAGAAGAAGGACTACTCTTGTTGCCATGGTACGAAGTTTCTATAGAACTACTAGCCAATATTATTCTTTCAATACAGTTCATCGCAGTCGTCAAACTGTACACACGGTTTAGTGGTTTAAGGTGACTTATTTAATAACATTCACGCAAAGCATTTACGCTAAAATGTGCTAAATATGAATTTCACTACGTCAAAAGTACACTATCAACTAGTGGAAAACCGAACTGGATTTACGCTAGGAATGTGCTAAAAGAGTGAATATAATATAAATAAATTAAGCAACATAATTTAGATACATCAATAGGTCACACTATCAACTAGTGGCAAACCGAACTGGACAATGTCAGGCAAATTCTACCTAATTAATTTATTAAATTAACGATGTACTGATAAACCAAGGGACTTAATGTTGCCTACAAGATATGTGTTTACAGTAACTTCACGGAAAACTACCTTTGTTTGTACACAAAACATGACACAGTTACTTATGATATTGTCCAGTATTTTTAATCATTAGTGACTAAAAACAATTTGCTTACGTCCATTGTTAAGTTAACATTGAAGAGATTACTGAATGGAAATATTTCTGTGCTTTCTAATGACTTATACTATTATACAAATGTAAAAAAGGGATTTTATACTTTTGCTCCCTTTTATCATTTCTATTTTGTAAAAATATTGACGTACTAACAGTATCTTTGGCATAGATTTATAATAATAATTCTTCAGGAGTAGATATAATTTAGAGGGACTAGCACACAAATAAGAAAAAAATTGAGCAAGTCTATGATCAAATAATTTAACAAAATATAGAAAACACTGTGGCCTCATTTTGAAAGCAATCGCATAATATCTTTAGTGCAATGGAATTTTTCTAATCTTAAACAATATTGATGTTTCACGATAAGTTTTTTCTTATTTATTATGACACTATACTACTAGTAGGTACATAGTATACTTCACAGTACCAGATTACAATGATAATACGGTACGCAAGACATTAGATAATAAATGTTACTTTAGTAAAGCGGTGTTGTTGCATGCTATCCATCACCATCATTTTAAAAGTTTTTCTGAATAATATCAAGATTTTCAACATAAAAACACTTTAGGAAAATTGCAAATCGAATCGAAACGTGATCGACGTTGATAAATAATGCAACCTGTCATTGAAACCTAAAAGAACGGCTTCCGAAAATTGGTCAATTTGCTGTTCAAACTTATTTTCACGAATAAAAGATGATTTATAAGCTTATTACTATGCCAATTTTGTATTCCATTTTCTCGGTAACCTGGATTACAGTTTGCGCCATGGAGAGAGTTGCATTTCTCGTTGTTTTTTTCTTATTTTATTTTTTACGTGTCGTCTCCTCAGAGATTGCCGCAGATGTAAACTTGGTTTCAGATATTATAAGTTCCTTAGAAAAACCGGCATCTGTTGTCGCTGTAACCTGCTGGTCTTTCTGTAAGAAATATCGAGGAAGTAATAATAAATAAATAACAAAGACGCTGATTCCATTTTAATATTTTTATTCACAGACAAAAAAGTGCAACTGTTTACCGCCTTGGCAAAAAAAGGAAAAAAAGGAAAAAAAGTAAATCAAAACAACTTGATTGAATTTGTAGAGCCAGGTGATATGCCCAAAAATTTAGATGATAAGCAATATGCCACATTTTTTGCTGATCTTAGTTGTCCGGATTTTTTAAATTCATTGAAAATCGTAAGTCATATTATTTCTCTTCATATTTAAGTATTAATGAGGTATTTATGTACTATTTTTGGAAGGTTATTGTATATTTCACCCATACTACCCATATTATCTATTATATCAATCCAAAACCAACATATTACAGTACAGTGAAAAGAAAATGTTTGCGGCACCTTTTCGTTGGATACTAATTGGTTTGAATGTAAACGATTCTGAAAACAATATCGTACCAGACTATTTCGAAAATATTGATATATTTGTTGACTCTGAAGTTCTAATTCTACATCGGCTAAACACTTTGTCCTACGAAATATATTACAGTAAGTTTTAGTTGTAACAATACAATTATATCATAATAATAGGTATACATGTTATTTAATCATTTATCAATCAACAGTTTATAAGATAGGACCAGAAACTTCTTGGATAAAAGAGCATTATGGTGTCTGGAACACAAGTCATGGGTTTCAAAAGAGGAATGACCTTACAAAAATCACCGCCTTACGAAGAAGCAATTTAGAAAACTATGAAATAAAAATTTGTTACGTGTTAACTGATAACGATAGCATTAACCATTTGACCGATGAAGTGTAAGTATAAATAAAGGAGAGTTAAAGCGACGCAATCATAAAATTTTGCATAATATACTAATTACTTACCTACTGAATTTTAGCTGCTGCTTAACTTACTCCTTACGGGAAAATATAACAAAATATGAACTTGACTTGTTTGGCAGTATACTTGAACTGTTCAAAATCAAAATACAAAAAACATACGAAAAGAAAACATATGTAGATATAAAGCTTTGTTTACTTCTTAGAATAAACGCATCATTCACTTCATCTCTATCGTAATAATGGTATCTTTAAAAACTGTTGTGAAAAGTTTCCACCAGAAAGTTGACGCACGGCAATGTGTTTTTCGCAGGAATGACCACATAGACACTATAACAAAAGTAAACTTCCCAACCACGAATCAGCTACTAGATTTCCTGAACGCTGGCAGAAAGTATCTATACACAGATACATGGGGCTACCGACGCAATAACTCTTGGAGTGGTATGACTGGCTACTTGGCTCGAAAAGAAGTGGAAATTGGAGGTATGGTGACCGAGTTATACAAATCAAAAGTTAGGACTCTAATACTTATAATAAGAAGAACTTATAATATAAGGCGTATATGTATTTTAGTTTAGCCAGAGAGAGTATCAGCCAAGCATAAAATTGTGAGATAATCCCACAGCAGTTGAGAGGATGACGATGATAAGTGTATAACTGTTTCAAGAAAAACTCTTATTTGTAATTTTTATTTTTTGACTCTATAACCCGTTGTTTTTTGAAATTACAATTTACAAATTTTATTGCTTCTATAGATAGCAAAACGTTGAACTCAATAAGTGCTAACTCTTGGATCACCAGAAACATGGATCAGTTTTTGAAAAGAATCGTAAAATATTCACGAAATTGCTAGTACTAAATGCTAATCGCTGTTTCAGGATCACCTATGTTTCTCACCTCTGAGCGTTTATCTGTAGTAGAATACATTTCGAGTCCGACGCCGACTCGTTCCAAATTCGTATTTCAACAGCCAAAACTCTCGTACGAAAATAATTTATTCTTACTGTCTTTCAAATATTCCTTGTGGGTCGGTACTGGTATTTTGATACTATTGATCTATTTGGTCCTCTGTATCGTTGCTTTTTGGGAATGGAGACGGACAAGGCATTGTACATCGGTAAGTCTTTTATTTATCAGCTTTTAAACAGCATCTATTATTTATTTTACGATCAAATCACTTTGGGCCTCATAAGAAGGTCCAAAAGTCACTCTTTGTAAGTATCATAGAGAGAGTTTTATTCAGAGTTGTGCGGGATTAAACTTAAATGTTATCTCGAGGGAGCCACAACCCTCAAATGAGAAGGAAACGAAATGAGAAGAAGAGCAATGTATCTAGAAGTTTATTATCTTTACAGCGTATAGAAGATGCAGGCATTTTGAGACCTAACGTTATCGACGTGGGGTTGTTTGTGTTTGGAACTACATGTCAACAAGGCAATACTGTTGAACTTAAAGGTAAACACTTCTAGAGAAAGGCAAGACGTACTTCTAAAACTAGCGGCTCAAATTCCATACAAAGTTGCATTGCTTACATAAACTAGTTAAAAGCTTCTTATGATACATCAGCCATGCCTAAATCTTCTATTTATTGTACAGATTCATGTTTGTTTCATGTTCTATAATGTTTTGGATCAAAATTTTGGTGCACCATAGCTAATATTTGAAATGTCTCTTTCTTATTATTCAGGGTCTCTAGGACGCATGGTATTGATCTTTCTATTCGTGACGGTAACATTTCTGTACACGTCATATTCCGCCAACATTGTTGCTCTTCTACAGTCAAGTTCTTCGCAAATCCGAACTTTGGACGACTTGTTACACTCGAGGATTAAGTTTGGAGTGCACGATACCGTGTTCAATAGATACTATTTTTCGGTAAATTTTTGGTTAAAATCTTTTTGGTATATGTACTTATATAATACTTAAAGATTTTCTAAAATGACAGAGTATAGATTTTCTTTGGTTAGTAATTTCGAGGATAATGTTTTATTTCAGACAGAAACAGAACCTGTGCGAAGAGCTATTTACGAAATTAAAGTAGCCCCTCCCGGTACGGCGCCACGATTCATGAGTATGGAAAATGGAGTCAAAGAAATTCAAAAGGTTTGCACTATCTACCTGCTCAATTGTTTTATTCTTTTTTTTTAAAGGCCAAATTACCGAAGGCCAGTTTTATCTAATCTATTTTCCTTGGCTTACTACTTACTTTACTGCTTACTGTAGGTATGTGTGTGTGTGTTTGTTACTCCTTCAAGCCACAAAAAATGAACAGATTTGGCGGAATGCAGATAGGTCATACCCAGGATTAACGCATAGGCTACATTTTATCCCGAAAAATTAAAGTTCCGTGGTAATAAAAAAACCTTTATCCACGCGGACGAAGTCGCGGGCATCATCTAGTAGATTATAAACGTCTACAGAGAAACCTAATAGGTAAATAACCTACAGTAATATTATTATTGCTTACACCTTACTTGACAAGCAGCATAATACCACAAATATAATAGGTAAGGTAAGGTACCTATTCCATACTGCCGTGCACAAAGAAAGATAGTTGCAATTTATGATTTTCCTGCCAAGTGAGCTACATAAACTGTCAGTTGGTCATTCCCAAAACGAGTTATTACTTACTATTAATAGAATTCTATGTGAAATGTACGTACCTACGAGTATTTCGGTTTTCCTCAAGTATGACCTACTTTTTTATTTAGATTTGCAATGATAATAACATAGGTAACTAAATATAAGTAACTACTTAATTGATATTAGGTATATTCAGAAAAAAAAAATATCCCGTTCGTCTAATATTTCTGGACTAGTTTATGCTAACAAGCATAATATCACAGCGAAAGACCACTCCCCCCCCCCCCCCCCTCCCGGAAAATCAAAGAGTTCCCGCGGGATTTTAACAATTAAATCCACGCGGACGAAGTCGTGGGCATCAGCTAGTAAATAAATAAATCAAAGAGAAGGAATTTTCTGTTATATTTATATTTTTATGTGGATATCTGGTTTATTCAGGGGCTATTCGCTTTTCACATGGAAACTGGCGTTGGATACAAGTTTGTCGGAAAATATTTTGAAGAAGGACAAAAGTGTGGATTGAAAGAAATACAATACTTGCGTGTGATCGATCCATGGCTCGCTGTAAGGAAAGACACGCCCTTTATGGAAATGTTTAAAATTGGGTGAGAATTAAGAGACTATTGAAATAGTCCACGATTTTTTTGTGATTTTTAGGGTGTCTTATCCTACAAAGGGTGCCAATGAGACCCTATTACTAAGCTTCCGCTGTGTTTCCGTCTAGGTAAGATAAGGGTGGATTAAAAATAAAAAATAATAATGAGGAAAGCTCAAAAGAACAGCTGAAAAATAGAAAAAAATGTAAATTAGTAATTTTGTATGGGAATCAACATTTCGGATTAGGTACAACTTTTAAAATAGATGGCGGAAGCGAAGCCTTGGCTAAGAGCTTGTTATAGGTAAAGTTACTTCATACGAAATGTTCACAGGACAAAACGTCTACAAGAGCATGGGCTGCAGCAGCGGGAAAATCATCTGCTATACGAAAAGCGACCTAGATGCTCGGGAAGACAAGCTAATTTCGTATTTGTCAGCATGGTCGACTGCTATCCAGCACTGTTGGTGCTGTCCTATGGAGCCTTGGTAGCTTTGATTGTAGCTTTGTTAGAAATGATATACCATAGACGATATCAAATAATAGATAAGATTGACCATGAAGCGATGCGTCGATATAGAATTTAATTTTCAATTTTCTAATAGATTTGATCAATAATAATGTACTAAATACTATAGATCTTTAAAAAGTGTCCATAAAATAAGTTCTCAACCACTACTGTGGCTTGCACTTTATTTGTACACCACATTTATAGAAGAACACAGAAAAGAAGAGTTATAAACTCAAATAGAAGTAGAATACCTGCCTAAAAATCAACATCTTTATCGTTTAGCAGTTTTAAAATGAGGAAAACTTGAGGATTCATTTAAGTATGTACCTATCTACTTAGTTGCTTTTTATGGTGGGCATTTGAAAGTTAATTATAAGTATTCTTAAAATAAACGATTGCTAATTAGAAGTTTTTGTCTTGTTAATTAACCTTCTATTTTAGTAAGTATAAGGCAGGAGCTCCTGAAGTAGCTGCTGGGTTCTTTTATGAAGACAGCTCATATAGGCTACATTTTATCCCGGAAAATTTAGGGGATCGAATCAAAAAGACCTTAATCCACGTTAACGAAGTCGCGCGCATCATCGAATAGTCCATACATTTTCTGTGTAATGCAGTGTGCCTCACAGTCTCTCGTAAAAAATTAACATTTTCCACACAAAGAAATAGCAATTATTGACTGACGGACTGAAAACTGAAAAGTCGCAGGTTCAATCCCTACCCGCTGCGGGGAAAGGAAAATATATAAATCAAAGTCAGCTAATATTCTTCTTTTTTTTGTTCAATAAAATAATAGCGTTCCAGGACCTTTCCTCACACTCGCCCATAAAATGTTATCCATACATTTTCTACACAAAGCAGTGTGCAATTACCGTGCCTTACAGTCGCTATTAAATGTTTTCCATACATTAGTGTAAAGCAGTGTAGGTGCCTATTTAATTTTGATTGATTAAAACAGTGAGCGATAATTACGTAAAGGCAAGGACCGCCTGTATGATTAGCAAACGGGTAGCTTTGCAAGCACAGCAGTTATCGGTCAAAGGTAGCAATTAGCCAAATGAATCGTTAATTCAGATACGGGTTTAAATATCACGAGTTCTTACAAACATTCATACCATCGTCACATAGAACACTTAACAGACGAAATCCAAATTTAAATCAATAACGATGAATATTTTTATAATTTTGGTGTTGGCTGTAGGATATGTAAAGGCTCACAATGTTGATAATGATGTTGAAATGATAGGGGATGTTATAAATTCGTATACTCAACCAACTAGTGTTCTGGTTTATGATTGTTGGGATGCACGTAAGAATTTTTTTGTCGATATTAGGTAACTTTATGTAACAAAATAAAAAATAATGTCCTCGTGTCCGAATTTCGGGGGTCAATCTCAATGGAAGAAAGCGGAGACTGGATGTACATATTGTAGTGCATTAGCTTGTGCCCAAATACACGGGCACAAATTCCCTCACTCTCGTAATGGGATGGCAATTCAGACACGACCGGAGCTAATTCAGGTGCAGGACCACCTTGCGTGTCCAAAGTGTCCACCTGTGGTCGTCTATCGGTTGAAGATCTACCCAGTAAAAACTAAAATAATTTAATTAGGAGCAGATACCTACTTATGATAGTAAAGTAGTTAAAAAGTAAGCACCTACTTAATAGAACTTTATTATTTAAAGCAAAGAAGATGAAACTCGCTAGTAAATTAAGTAATATGCGAATCCCGAAAACTACACAATTTATTAAAAATTTTGAAAACTTGGAGAATTCAGTTGAAAGAAAAGATTTGTTAATCGTAGCAGATTTGAATTGTTCAACCACTAAGGGCTTTTTGAGTCAGGTAAGTAAGAATGTAAAGTCCTACCACAAATATCATACGTGCAATACCTATTAAATATGGAAAAGAGAACCGTTTATTTATGGGAGTACTTCTTTACTTCTACGTTAGAAATGATGTATGGTAAGTTTATTTATCTATTATTTTACGCTATTTACCTATACAAATTATTCTGCTTAATTACTTTAACCTGAAACAGATCGAACTCATAGTAATATACCTATGGATTAATTACGACCCGAATCGCTGCAAATTGCAATATTTACAGGCAAATGCAACGAGAAAATTCCGCAAGCCATATCGTTGGTTGATAATAATTGATAAAAATATCGCCAAAAATAAAATACCAAGCGATCTGGACGACCTCAGTATTTTATTTGACTCCGAAGTAATTTTATCTCAAAAGGATGGATACAATTTTTCCTTGAACATAGGTAAGTGGGTAATATCGAAAAACGAGAAAAGCACCTAATCGTGTTGGAGCTTTCATCATAAACATGCATTTAAGAGGAACTTCTGTTGTCCATGCAAATGAACAGCTATTATTCATATTGAAATACTGGCCAATTTTTACCTACATGGCACGTCAGCGCTAACCTTTGTTTTCATTACCTCTATTATTTCTATTTGCACTTCTCAGATACAGGAAAAAGGCAGCACAAGACCGAAGCCTGTGGAAGCATATGCAAGAAAGCATATTTCGTCTATCGGTTGAAGAAGAAGATCTGCGTAAAGGTCGTAGCCGATTTACACGACACCGCTCCCACCCAACCAAAGTATGAGCATTCAAATATGGACTCAATATCGTGCTGTGGAGGTGCTCATACTTTGGTTGTGTGGGAGCGGTGTCGTGTAAGTGGGCTACGACCTTTACTCACCGTGCCCGATGCTTTCGAACAGCGCTGCTGACGGAATTTTCATGATTTTTTGCAGTTTACAAGTTAAAATCAAATTCAAATGACTGGAGACTGGAACCGTACGGTACGTGGACATCGAGTGGTCTGGATAAAACAAAACATATTATGAGCATCCCCAATACTATGAGACGAAAAAATTTGGAAAGGTTGCCCGTTGGTGTATCTTTGGTTGCAATCAGCAAGAACACGGAGAAAGACGCGATAACGTTAAATCTCAAGTAAGTAGAGAAATATTACGCACATTTCTAAATCATTTTCTGTATAGGGGAAATAATACTCGTATACTTGTAAGTATAAATTGGGATAGTGACTATTATTTTGTACCTGAGAAAAGACGTATATATATATGTCTTATTAAAAAATCGTATAAAAAAATCAAGAAACAGCAATTTCAGTGCGCCTTTTTCAACTGATAGAGAAGATAATATTGCCAGAAAAAATATAACACACCATTAATTTAATTGTAATTCTGTTACATAAATAATTAATCTGTGTCTTACATATTGTGTAGGTATATATTTTTAATTAATTATACCTAAGTAGAAAATATTACTTTATGTAATCCGAACGAAGGATTAATCAATAGGTAGGTACTAAGAGATATGTAGCTACCTACTTCCTAAGTATTACCTTGCTAATTAATGAAAATAATTATTTATTACGCTCGGTTTTACTAGCATAAATACTAGGTACTTACACAACATAATAGATAAGTCTTTAATTCTATAGTGTAAAGTAGGCAAGTAGATACCTATGTACCTATTGCTAAGTAGGTATACTTAGTAAGTTTAGTTTAGGTACCTATTTGGGTGTTTGTCAATGATTTTAACTGCGTGGGAACGGAAGTATCGGCGCAAGGACCAAGTAATTATGCTATTTCAATCCGATAATAAAAGGATAATAATAGGTGCCTACGTCTTATTTATTTCTTAACATATTTTACAATTCATTGTTTTAAATAAATAATTAACTATTATTATATTGACTAGTTACTCTGCTATTCTGCATTTGCATTGTGTAAACTTTATACCTATTATTCATCGAACTACAACGCTTAGAAGCGCAATAGTCGACACGTTGATAATAATTAATCCGACGTCGCGTCCGTCCCGAAGAAAATTATGAATAAACGCTCTATTGCGTTTCGAGCCACGCGCAGTATAGGGTTCCGTAGTTTCCTGCCACAATAGTATGCATACTTAGAAGGGTGTAGGTACATATTATGTAATTTTTCATCGTATTATAGCGCCAAGGTTTACCCCTGTTAACACTAATACAGGGTTCGAAAGCTACGCGGGTTTTTTTATTAATAAAAATATTAAAAGGGTCGGCCCTATAATATTTTTTTTATTCTAAAATCATAATCATAAAGTATCACTAAGAAATACGCCTAGTTATAATTTAATAGCAAAAACGCCCACGCAAATGGGTAATGTGAAAATGTTGGAACTTGGAATTGTTCGGGACTCGGGAGTTTTCTGATGACCTCCTTGGCGCAGTGGTGAACGCTGTGGTCTTATAACTGGGAGGTCTCAGGTTCGATTCCCGGCGGGGGATATTTTGTTAATTTATAATTTCTAAATTGTCTCTAGTCTGGTGGGAGGCTTTGGCCGTAGCTAGTTACCACCCTACCGTCAAAGACGTGCCGCCAAGCGATTTAGCCTTCCGGCACGATAGCGTGTAGAAACCGATTCGGGGTATGAGTACACTGCCGTACCCCTTTCAAGTTAGCCCGCTACCATCTTAGACAGCATCGTCACTTAACATCATGTGAGATTGCAGTCAAGGACTATCTTGTCATCGAATAAAAAAAAACATAAAACATACAAGTAAACATTGTATCCGTAACACAGCTTGAACGATGTACATGAAGACCTCGTATCGAAATCCAGCATCCGTCACGTGCATCCATTGTTTGACTTTATGAATGCCACACGGGTTCTAATTTTCACGAAAACATGGGGCTATGACGTGAATGGCACTTACAACGGCATGACTGGAGATCTTCTTCAAGGAAACGCTGAAATAGGTGGTATGTGACAAAATAATTTTATTTTAATTTTATCAAAAAAATAGCTGAAGATGGCATCTTCTAGGCAAGCGCGCTCCAACCTAGACCTCATCAGTGCTATCCAGTATTGATTGTCGTCAAGCGCAAGCCTATTTTGAATAGAAAAAAAAAGACGTGTGGCACTCGGGGACTGCCGCGGTAAAGCTATTGCATAGCATTTTTTATCAACGCCATCTAGCGGTGAGAGGAGTCCCGTGTAAGGTTATTTTCGTTACGGAAATTCTGGATTCGGTCTCCACGCTCAAGGCCCGCGATAGAAGCTATGCAATTGCTTAAAAATTATCATTACTACCTCGTAGGTAGAGTTTATATTATACTCTAGGTCTAGGGGAATCGATGGTAAAGTAGTTGTTTTTCTATTACAGGTACAGTAATATTCTTCACCAAGCCAAGACAGAAAATTCTGGAATTCTTAGCGTGCCCATCTACTGCCACGGTTAAGTTCGTGTTTCGCCAGCCATCTCTGTCGTACCAGCACAATTTGTTCGTCTTGCCGTTTAAGCCAGTAGTCTGGATTTGCGTCCTTGGTGTGATTTTTTTGATGATGTTCATTATTTATATGAATGCGCGATGGGAAAGGGCAAAGTTTAACAACGAATATAACGTAAGTAAATATCCGACGAAAGATAGTATTTTCTTTACAAAGGTCTAACAGAGTTCCCAATTAGTAAGGTACGAGCTTGGTACGAGGATATTTTATTACTTAATTGGAATAATGATACAAATGCAATACCTATACCCTATACAGATAACTAGCGTTGCCAGACGTCCCATATTTCCCGGGACGTGACACTAAATAATGTTTTTTTATTTGTCCCGGGTAAAAAACTGAAATCCCGTATTTTTTGCCCATGTAACCATTTGTCCCTTATACCTACGCTGGAAAAAAAATCTGGCAACCCTACAGATAACTGTCTGTTATACCTATGTAAATAAAAAATTGTCTTACAAGAAATATGTCTTAGATAGAGCCTATTGAGGCTCTATCTAAGTCTATGTCTTAGATAGAGCCTATTGAGGCTCTATCTAAGACATATAACGCATGTGGCATTGGCCACATGCGTTGCGGAGTCGTTGCGTTTTAAACGTTACATTGAAAAATGCGAAAACCATGGAACCGCCGCTGTTGGCATCGCTCTAACGCAAATAACCACTTTTTTCCATCACACATCGGATTGGGTCGACGAGAGGTGCTACAGCCTCGACCATTACATACTTTTTTCCTACATTTTATTTATTTATTTTATTAATTAAATCCGTACGACTTACGAGTGACGTCACGGACGTAGTTGTCAGCTGTTCAGTTGTCCGAGTTATTTTAAATTTAAAAATAAACTAAGTCTCTTTTGGGTTTGAAACCTAATTCAAAACGTAAAGTAGTGTTCAATCAAAGTGCACCAGTGTTAGTGAAGGGATCGGTATAACGGTCTTGTTGTTATCAGCAATAATCAGCTGGGTGACAATTATCAGCTGTTCGTTTGCCGTAGTAAATATTTATACCTACCTACATTCGACTTTTTGATGCAACATTGGATATATTAACACTCGTTTTCTTTAGTGTTTGAGATGGATAGTGATTTCCTCTCTTTATGGTGCAAATAGTGAGCAAGAATCTGAGGACTATTATAAGATTTAAATAATCAATATTTTTATTTATCAATATTTTATACTGCCATCTAGTGGCTGTGTTGATACTGCATAGGGGTTTGACTTTGTTAAAATGACCAGCAAGTGTGCGCAATGCGGGCGCTTCGTCGGCTCCACAGATGGCGTTAAATGTGTCAAATGCAGTTCGTCCTTTCATCGAGACTGTGTGAAGCTAAGCCCCAATGCCGCTGTTTCCAACAAGTGGTCGTGTAATGCATGTCACAAGGGTAAAATCAAGCAAAATAATACTACAAATGGTAAAGCCCCTAGTACTCCTGCCCCTAATGCTCCGGATGCTGCTAACCCATTAGGTCCAGCGGCCTCAACATCAGTGACTGATGCTGGTAAGCAAGAGGATTGCTCGAATTCCATTGTTACTGAGCTCAGACTTCTACGTAGTGAGATGACCTCTTTTAGGAGAGAGATAGCACAGTTAAATACTACATTATCCGAGTTCAATAGTCGTGTGGACAATATTGAAACTAGATTGTCCCGCCTGGAAGAGCAGTCTGTGTCCCGAGATTCGTGCGAGAATGAGAACGTTCAAGCTACCATATCTCAACTCCAGTCACAGTTAAATGATCGCGACCAGGACATGCTCATGAATGACATAGAAATATCTGGTTTACATGAAGCCTCTAGCGAAAACCTTATGAATATTACTAGTTTGTTAGCTAAGAAATTAGGAGTGGAGTTAGACGATCGCGATATTGTCTCAGCAGAGCGGTCGGGCCCGCGACGCACAGCATCGGCGAGCGCTGGCGATGACGAGCGGGCGCGAATGTCGCGACCGCGGCCTGTCATCGTGCGTCTCGCGCGGCGTGCGGTACGCGACGACCTGTTGCGCGCTGCCCGTGTCCGCCGCGGTGCTGACTCATCGGGCATAGTAATAGACGCAGAGCCTCGTCGATTCTATGTAAACGAACACCTCACGCGTACTAACAGGCAGTTGTTTTATAAAGCACGCGAAGAAAGTCGCAACAAAAACTGGAGATATGTCTGGACCAAGGGAGGGCGTATTTATGTGCGTAAAACTGATACAGCACCCGTGCGTCGTATACGATCTGAGGCCGATATCGAAAAATTTTTATTAAATGATTCTTTTTAATGACTATAGATTTGTCTCGGATTTCAAATCATTTGTGTTGCATTTTGTTGTTAAGTGTTATGAATTATTTTAAAGGAGCCACTCAAACTTGTTTAATGTTTTGTGTACTTTTACTACATAATCCAATGTTAAAGATAATTCAATTTAGAAGTATATTATTATTTTTATGTACTTATTTTATACAATCAGATTTGAAAATATTATTAAAATACTGTATAATCATTATATGCATAGTATGGAATTTGTTTCGTATATATTATAAACAGAGTCTACCAGTTATTGTTACATTATTTTTAATCATTCAAGTGAAACATTGTATAGCTATTTATAAACTGTTTATGTGTGTACTATATTATAAAATACAAAGCTAACAAATTGTTAAAATTTGGATTTCTCAACGCCGGGTCTTTAGGTACTAGGCACGATGAGTTCTTATTGGCTGTGAATCGATTGCAAGTTGATATCCTGGCGATCAATGAGACCTGGTTGCGCGCTGGTGAGGAAGGTCGTGCGCCTTCTGTTCCCGGGTATAGACTTCAGCACATCCCTCGCCCTGATGCTGTACGTGGAGGTCGTGGTGGAGGTGTTGCTTTTTATATTAGAAAAGGACTCAAAACTAGGACATGCGCATTTCCTAAACACGAAACAGTTGAACAATTGTGGATTGGTCTCAATATCAACTCGCTTAAAATTGCAGTCGGTACCGCCTACAGACCACCGTGGCTAAATATTGATCTTTTCTTAGACGTTCTCACGGATAGTGTTCAAGCGCTTTCGAATTATGATCATATCGTTTTGTTGGGTGACTTTAATGTAAATTTATTACATAAAACTGACTCCAAAACTATTAAACTTGAAGCTTTTTTTAATTATTTACAATTAACTCAAGTAATTACTTCTTCTACACATTTCACTGAAAATAGTGAAACTTTAATTGATACCATTTCAACTAACCTCCCTGTTAAAAGTGTAAATATATCACCGATCGCTTCTTTGAGTAATCATGCTTTTCTCGACTGCGTAGTAAGTGTTAAGAAGGGAAAAGTTCCATCTAGATTTGTTGAGTATAGGCCGCTAAAGAGCATTTGTTTAGATAGACTTAATGAAGATCTATGTGCTATACCGTGGGACGATCTTTCGGCTTTAACATGCGTTAATCATATGGTCTCGTCTTTTAATAAATATGTAACAGACATTTTTGATAAACACGCTTCTAAGAAAGCTAAAATGATCAAAGAGCGTTTTACTCCGTGGTTAACGTCTAATGTAAAATTTATGATAAGACTAAGGGATGAGGCGCATACTCAGTGGCGTAATGATAAAACGGAGTCAAATAAATTATATTATAAGCAGTATAAGCACTTAGTTACCGAAGCTATTCATAGTGAGAAACGCGCGTACTTTAAATACGATATTAACAGTAAAATTAAATACCCCAAAGTTCTGTGGCAAAATTTAAAGCATACTGTTCTACCAAAGAAGCTGGATCAACTTCCAGGACACTTTACAGATGCAGACGCTATAAATTTACACTTTCTTAACGTTCCCGGCACGAAAACAGTCGCTTTCTCACAACTAACTTATTTGGAGTTCAATAAATTATATGATAGCATATTTTCACTCAAAACTACTACTGATACTGAGATATTAAAAATAATTAAGCAATTACACTCGAATGCTGAGGGGATGGATAAAATAACACTCGATATGCTTTGGATGACAATACCTCAAAGCTTAGACACTATAAAAGCAATCATCAACACTTCAATAGTGACATCTGTTTTTCCAAACGATTGGAAGGTTGCTCTTGTTCGTCCGCTTCCAAAAGTTCCTGATCCTATCATGCTAAAGGATCTCAGGCCAATTAGCATTTTGCCATGCTTATCTAAAATTTTAGAAAAAATTGTTTATTTGCAGGTATCGTCGTACCTTGAAAGAAATCTGATATTGCCTGAGTTTCAGTCAGGTTTTAGGGCGGGTCGCGGTACCGTGACAGCGTTGCTGGATGTTACTGACAATATCCTTAAAGCGCAGGACTCTGGGATGTGCACCTTGCTAGTGCTCCTCGATTTTTCTGGGGCTTTTGACAGCATCAATATTACTCTTTTGCTATCTAAGCTATCTTATTACGGATTTGGTATTGATGCTGTCAAATGGTTTGACAGCTACCTTTCCAGCCGGACTCAGTTCGTAGAAATAGTTCATGAAGATGGGAGAAAGTGTAGTTCGGTGACTACTCCAGTTGCTAGGGGTGTGCCACAGGGTTCTGTGTTAGGGCCACTGCTTTTTATACTTTACAGTGCTGATATCGTCCATCAAATCAAAAACTGTAAGTACCACATTTATGCAGACGACTTACAGCTGTATTTTGCTTTTAAACCTGAGGAGTACCAAATTGCAGTCAATTTAGTTAACGATGACCTTAATCGTATAGCAGAATGGTCCAATTCTAACTCACTTGTCCTTAACCCTGTAAAGTCTAAATTTATTTTATTTGGAACTAAGAAACAGCTAGGCAAAATTAACAGTAGTGGTACTAATATAAATATAAGAGGTAACGCCTTAGAGAGAGTTTTTCTGGCACGTAATTTAGGCTTGATGATGGATTCAGATTTGAGATTTGAAGAACATATAGCGGAGAAGGTTCGTAATTGTTTCTATCGACTGAAGATACTTTATAAAGTTCGTAAATATCTTTCTCAAGAACTGCGTATCCAGTTGGTAGAGGCTTTGGTGCTTTCAAAGCTGAATTATGCAGATATTGTATATGGGCCGCGGCTGTTATGTAGGACGAAACGCCTAATTCAACGCGTACAGAATGCATGTGCGCGTTTCAGTTTTGACATTCCCCCGCGAAATCATGTTACCCCTTTTCTGAACAGTCATCGACTATTAAAGATGAGATCAAGGAGGAAGCTGCATCTCGCGGGTTTGCTCTTTGGTGTTGTTAAGCTGAGTAAGCCTATGTACCTCGCTGATAAACTAAATTGGGCAGGCGATGGTGAACCAGGCCGTCTTCGTAGCTGTCGTAATCAGCTCCGTATTCCACTCCATCGCACTGCTGCATTTAGAGGTTCTTTTACGTACTCCGCCACTAAATGTTGGAATAATATTCCTCCACCAATAAAAAATTTAAGTAGTAAATTCTCATTCAAAGTTAATTTAAAAAAATATCTTTTGAATAAACAAGTGGAATTTGAAGACCATGTTCAGGAGTACTCTTTTTTGTAAAAAAGTAAAATAATTTTCGGCGTTGATTTCTTGTAATTTGTAATTTATGTACATTAATTTAATATAAATTAGCTATATAATTAATATATATACCATTTATATAAATATATATATATATATACGAAATAAATGTAATTATTATATACCTACTTAATACTCGTAATATTGTTAGAATATTTACGTTGTACTGGTTAATATTTTATATAGTAGTTTAGACATATTGTAAAGTGCACTTTTATTTAAGTTCATTTGTAGATAGTTTAGTTATAGATAAGTTACGTAATATAGCTGTACAGCTACGATGTAGAATTCCGTGGCGCCACCCGAATCAGGGTTCTGGCTGAAAATCAGCGTTGTATGCTCTTGTGCATGCGCAAAGCATACAGCATTTTGCTGAGTTGGACCTTTTTTCCGGGTTGTGCCACACATGACTTAGCTGTTCCGGCGCTTCTTCTGCTTGACTTTTGTCTTTACTGTTCGGTGGAGGCGCCGGGACAACCTAATCTAGGTATACCTATTGGGTGATGTGTGGCACAATTCATAAAATAAACGTTTCTTTCGTTTCTTTCTTACTTAAACTAAAACTTAAATAATAGAAAGGACGTAAACAAGGACAGCATGTCTCTAAAGAAAAGATTTCTTCCAGAAGCCCTCAAATGTGAAAACAATGAGATCAAGATAATATCGCCGATTTTAGTTAGGGCCATAAACATAGGAGGTATTAGGTCTTACTTACTGGTTAGAACAGAGTTGTTGTCTATGTTATTCAATGAAATTATGTATGTTTTTTATAGCTGGACAAAACTGCATTGCCACCAAAAACGGGTGAAATAGCGATGATGATTATTGGTGCGGTGACTCAGCAAGGAACCTCTACTGAATTTAAAGGTACTTACCTATAGTCGACCGAAAGCTTGTGTAAACCCGAATTTCCCCTCCTGTACAACATATTGAACTACATTTCAACTACATGATACATCCATGCAAAAAGTAAAGTAACGTTGACTCGTTGCTGCGTGATTGAAGGACAAACGAACAAACAAACACAATCACACTTCAAAAACCACATCACACTAATATTATAAAGGCGAAAGTTTGTATGGTTGTGTACACTACAAAGTATATCAATTGTGACTATAACATTCGTAGAGTTCCCTCGATTTCTCCAGGATCCCATCATCAGATCCTAACCTAATAACAATGAGACCATGTGGTAAGTATACCCTTTCAAACAAAAAAAGAATTTTCCAAATCGGTCCATGCGTCTTCGAGTAATCGAGAAACCTTTGATTATAAGAATTCTTTGCGAGAAACATACATAAAAAATATTTAAAAAAAAAGATTCCGATGAATTGAGAACTTCCTCCTTTTTTTGGAAGTCGGTTAAAAATGGCTTATCACCGCGTCAACTACTGCACCTCTATATTATAAGCGTCGTAGTTCGATGAACGTTGGTTATCCAGGTACTCTGGGACGCACAGTGTTTGCTGATGCTGCTTCTGTTCTTGTTCCTGTACACATCGTATTCCGCGTCAACTACTGCCCTCTAAGCGTTGTAGTTCGATGCCTATATCATATTAATGTTGGTTATCCTTCAACTCTGGGACGCACAGTGATGCTGCTGACGCTGCTTCTTTTTCTGTTCCTGTACACATCGTATTCCGCGTCAACTACTGCCCTCTAAGAGTTTAGTTCGATGCCTATATCATATTAATGTTGGTTATCCAGGTACTCTGGGACGCACAGTGTTTGCTGATGCTGCTTCTGTTCTTGTTCCTGTACACATCGTACTCCGCGTCAACTACTGCCCTCTAAGCGTTATAGTTCGATGCCTATATCATATTTACGTTGGTTATCCAGGAAGTCTGGGACGCACAGTGATGCTGCTGACGCTGCTTCTGTTCCTGTTCCTGTACACGTCATATTCCGCAAACATCGTCGCCTTACTGCAGTCCACCTCCAACGAGATCAGAACTTTGACAGATCTACTCAACTCCAGAATAGAATTGGGCGCTGATGATACACCATATAACAGGCATTTTTTTTCTGTAAGACTTTTCACAAATACCTACCTATGTGCGTAATCTTGAATGTTTTTATCGTTATTTTATAAAATAGTCACCATACTATCATTAGAAATAGACACGTACCTACCTATAATAGTAAGAATCTTACTAGTATAGTTCTTTCATTTCACGAGGGCTCATGGCTCATGTTTGTGTGTGTGTCGTATCTGTAAAAAGTAAGCGAGAGCTGCTCGCGCCTGACCGCTCCCACCTAGGCTCCTGACAGGCACGCACACTAACGCAATGTGCTTGTTCAAGACAAGTAAAGCTCCCGTAATTTCGTGAGATGTACCTACTATAAACGTATTCAATTGACTTTCAGACAGCTACTGAACCAGTAAGAAAAGCTATTTACGAGAAGAAAATAGCTCCTCGTGGCTCTAAGCCGAATTTTATGAGTTTGGTAGACGGAGTCAAGAAAATGCAAAAGGTAAAACTGTAAATAAAGTTTATCAATCCTAACGATTCTTATTAATACTATAAAAAAATGCGAAAGTGTGCTTATTCGTTGGATTCTTGGTTTGTCCTTCAATCACGCCGCAACAAAGCAAAGGATCGACGTGATTTTTTCATTTGGTGTATAAATCACAGAGATATCGATATAGGTACATAGGTAGAAAAACACAACTCCTCCTTCTTTTTCGAAAGTAGGTTAAAAAAGTAGCCTAAGACCAATGAAAGTCGGTGCAGCCGTTTTCAAGATTAGCGGCAACAAACAAACAGACACAGACAGTCTTTTTGTTCTAATTCACTGTGGTATTTGCAGGAACCCTTTGCGTTCAATATGTTTGTTGGCATTGGCTACAGACTGGTTGAAAAATATTTCTTAGAGCATGAGAAGTGTGGACTCCAAGAAATCCAGTACATACAAGAGAACTCAGCTTGGTTTACTTGTAGAAGGAGTTCTCCGTTCAAGGAATTATACAAGATTGGGTAAACTACTTATTACGTACATACTTAGACCAACTTTGGTAGGTAAAAAGGTGGGACAACACAGCTCCACCTTTTTTAAAAGTCGATTAAAAATAGCCTATGTTACTCGTTATATCATCCTCTACTTGTCTGTGAAAGTCCCGTCAAAATGGGTCCTGCCATTCCGCCCGTAGGTACAAACAGATAAACAACAAAAATTTTAAAAACGAGTTTGGGTTATGGTCATGTTTAAATAATTCTATGTGCATATGTTCAAGCAGTTATTTTGAAATTAGTACAGATAATTTGTATAGCAAAATAAATTCCGCCATCTTGATTTTTTTCTATTCATCAAGTAGACCTTCGGTTCCTGATCATCTTTTTCCAAGAAACCACTCTTCCATCTTTTATAGTCTCCGACGAAATTTGTATGGCCGCCATCTTGAATCCGCCATTTTGGAGATTTTTTCGGCTCTCTGCCAATTGGATTACAATAGCCCAATAGGTCGTTGTCGTACCAACCGAGTGCTTTGTCGTACTGTACCTAACTGTAATATTATTTCTAACTTACAGGCTATTTAGAAACCATGAGCACGGGCTAAACGACCGCGTTAATCGGATGATCTTCATAAAGAAGCCACCGTGTGCAGTCCATGGCGGTGTCTTCGACTCGGTCAACATGACAGATTTTTACCCCGTATTGCTGATGCTGATCTACGGGATGATACTTGCTGTGATCTTGATGATCGGCGAGATATTACATTTTTATCGTTGCAGACGCTTAGTTCAATAAGTTAAAGCAGTTTCTAAGAATAAAATATGAGTAGTAGCAACACAATCTCTAAACTCAACTAAACTGACAGCTGACAGGTCTAAACCTCGTGCTATCCTTTTCGTAATACTCCCTACGGAAAAGGATAGCACTAAGTAAGATAGACTAGTAGTAATAATTTAAGAAGCCTCAGTAGTCCAATAGTTTAAAAGTGTGGACTGAATACTGAAAGGTCTACGTTCCGATCCCCACTGTTGTCGTACCCACTCGCCTAACACAAGCGTCCCACTTATTTAGACTGGAGAGGAAAATATAAGTCAAGTGTAACTCTAAAATTATTTTAAAAAAATGTTTGCATTTTGCTGTAGGTGTAGACTTAAAAATTCTTAAAAAAAACCGACTTCGAACGCCACTACAAAGTATATCAAGTGTGCCTATATTTAAAGAGTTCCCTCTAATTCCCCAGGATCCCATCATCAAAAAAAAAATTTTTCAAATCGGTCCAGGCGTCTTCGAGTAATGAGTTCCCCCATACAGAAAAAAAATATTCAAACGAATTGAGAATCTCTTCCTTTTTTAGGTCGGTTAAAAAGTGTGTTTAATCAAAGTGGTAATGTTGTGTGGCCTCGCTAACTCGTTGCAGTCAGGCAGTCTGTAATTATGAGGGTATTTTCATATAACAGCGAAAATAAAATAGTATGGACAAAGGTAAAATTGTTTGTATCTTTGTAGCTAGTTCATATACACTATACATACTTACTTGATGACAGAAAACATACATGAACTTACAGTAACAATGGGTTACTGTAAGGTTACTACGTTAATCGATAAGATATTGAGAAGTTAAGAACAGTACAGATTCAAAAAATCTCTCTCTTAGAGTCAATTTGAAAGCAAGTTAATAGTTAGGTAGTGTACAAGCACAAGAGATTTAAAGATAAATAAATAATGACTCTTTTTTTTATGCCTGTTGGTAAACTTTTTATCGAAAGTCGGTAGGTACCTACCTATTATAATTGGAATGATTCGAGGCTTAGTTGTGACCGAGAAGGTACTAAGTATTACTTGATAATAATTGCCACATTTGGGCTGACAGGTCTCTTGGACCAGAAAGCATTCGCTTGGGAAAAAGAGACATGATTCAAAAAATCCGTCAAATGCGAAAGACCCGAAGTATTCCGTTAGCGAGGCAAGTTGTCTGGAGGTAATTGCTTGGCAATCGATTTCGCACAGATTGCATTGTCGGAGGCGGGCGCGGGCGTCGCGTCGGTGAAACGGCTATTAACATCTCTACCGGGCACTGCCCCTGGGCCCTGGACTCGAATTGTGATTGCCACCAGCCCCGACAACTGGTCGGTATATTCCCACCGCATACTTGCCCCCGTTGCATCTTCTCTGTAACATTCCTTAGATACAACTACCCCCGGATCGGTATTTTCCCAATTCGGAGTCCGGCCGATGGGATTGGGGTTTTGTCAGAAGTTTTGGACGACTAACAAGATAATATATGATTAGTGTATAGCTATGAGTAGGTATGACAAGTGCAGCACGCATTATCAAGTCACGATGCCGCAGAACAAGGATGTTTTGAACCTGGATCACGTAGGAGACAGATAGGTACTTTTTCGCATTTATAGTATTAAAATATCTATAGACTGAATCAACGTCACTGTGATTCAGAAAACTTATTAGCGTAATCAATATAATTTGATAAGATATACCTAGATTTTAGTGACAAGAACGTTATCGAACAAAAGTGATCAAGAGTCAAGACGTATTCAAAGTCAGTGCTATGTATTTATGTATGTGAAGTGCAAATAAAAAATGTATTCGAAAATACTAGTCCTTCTAGTAGTCTATGTTGGTGGAATATCTGCAGGTAGGTTTCACTTTCTTTCCACTAAACATATCTATTTATTCTAATAAATCTATAACAAGTCTTTAATCGAAGATATATAATTTCGCTACGCTACGCTATAAATTATGTTTATTTTGATTTGGACATCATAATCACATACTTGAAGCCACAGCTTGAAGCGATCTGTGGCGTACGAGTAGTTGTAGCAAGTCTAAGGATAGGCAGGTAGGTAGGTAGAACTTGTGTCTGGGATTCAATTCCTGAATCTGATGTGTTAAAAATCAGTTGGTGAATCAGCTTAAGCTAAAAAAAACTGGATGTAAAACTGAGTAGATCCTCTTCTTAATCAACCTACAGTTGTTCAAGTCCACTGCTGAACAAAGATCTTTCGTATGGCCTTCCAAAAGTCTCGGTCTTGCGCCGCTTGAATCCAGCGGCGATCGAGAGAAGCAGTTAGACCTACAAACTAGAGATGTCACCTATAAAGGAGTTGAAAAGTTTAAGTATCTAGGCTGCACTATCACCGACAATAATAGCAGGAGTGAAGAAATAGATATCCGTATCCACAATGCCCTAAGATGCTCGGCGGCTCTCCATAAAATCTTAGTGTCTGGGATCATCAGCCGAAAAACCAAGATTCGCATTTATAAAACTGTGATCAGACCAATCTTGATGTACGGCTGTGAATCCTGGACATTAACGCTAAAGGAGGAGAATAAGCTCTTAGTGGCTGAAAGGAAAATCCTTCGGAAGATCCTAGGACCAACCAGGCGTGAAGATGGCAGCTGGAGACAGAGGAAGAACCGGGAGATTGAGGAAATAGTGGCCGAACCCAATATTATTGGAGAATATAAATCGGCAAGACTCCGCTGGCTCGGGCACCTAGAGAGAATGACAGGGGATCGTGCTGTTAGGAGAGCATACTTGGGTCGCCCAATAGGAAAACGCCCCGTTGGACGACCCAGGTATCGCTGGGTAGACGAAGTGTCGAAGGACCTGCAAGCCCTCAATGCACCCAATTGGCGTGAAGCGGCGCAGGAGAGGCATGAGTGGCAGCTTCTGGTGTCGGAGGCCAAGATCCTCTTTGGGTCACTGAGCCAGCGTAGTAAGTAAGTAAGTATGTTACTCGTTATATCATCCTCTACCCGTCAAAATGAGTCCTGCCATTCCGCCCGTAGGTACAAACAGACAGATAAACAACAAAAATTTTAAAAACGAGTTTGGGTTATGGTCATGTTTAAATAATTCTATGTGCATAATTTCAAGCAGTTATTTTGAAATTAGTACTAGATAATTTGTATAGCAAAATAAATTCCGCCATCTTGATTTTTTTTCTATTCATCAAGTAGACCTTCGGTTCCTGATCATCTTTTTCCAAAAAACCACTCTTCCATCTTTTATAGTCTCCGACGAAATTTGTATGGCCGCCATCTTGAATCCGCCATTTTGGAGATTTTTTCGGCTCTCTGCCAATTGGATTACTATAGGTCGTTGTCGTACCAACCGAGTGTTTTGTCGTACTGTACCTAACTATAATATTATTTCTAACTTACAGGCTTTTTAGAAACCATGAGCACGGGCTAAATGACCGCGTTAATCGGATGATCTTTATAAAGAAGCCACCGTGTGCAGTGCATGGTGGTGTTTTCGACTCGGTCAACATGACAGATTTTTACCCCGTATTGCTGATGCTGATCTACGGGATGATACTTGCTGTGATCTTGATGATCGGCGAGATACTTCATTTTTATCGTTGCAGACGCTTAGTTCAATAAGTTAAAGCAGTTTCTTAGAATAAAATATGAGTAGTAGCAATACAATCTCTAAACTCAACTAAACTGACAGCTGACAGGTCTAAACCTCGTGCTATACTTTTCGTAATACTCCCTACGGAAAAGGATAGCACTAAGTAAGATAGACTAGTAGTAATAATTTAAGAAGCCTCAGTAGTCTAATAGTTAAAAAGTATGGACTGAATATTGAAAGGTCTACGTTCCGATCCCCACTGTTGTCGTACCCACTCCGAACACAACCGCCCCACTTATTTAGACGGGAGAGGAAAATATAAGTCAAATGTAACTCTAGAATTCTTTAAAAAAAATGTTTGCATTTTGCTGTAGGTGTAGACTTAAAAATTCTTTAAAAAAACACCGACTTCGAACGCCACTACAAAGTATATTAAGTGTGCCTATATTTGAAGAGTCTCCTCGATTTCTCCAGGATCCCATCATCGTATCCTGATCTGATGACCGTGGGTCCACCGGGAATGTAGGTAGTTATACCCACAAAAAAAGAATTTTTCAAATCAGTCCAGGCGTCTTCGAGTAATGAGTTCCCCCATACATAAAAGATTCCAACGAATTGAGAACCTCCTCCTTTTTTAAGTCAGTTAAAAAGTGTGTTTAATCAAAGTGGTAATGTTGTGACTTGTGTGGCCTCGCTAGCTCGTTGCAGCCAGGCAGTCTGTAATTATGAGGGTATTTTCATATAACAGCGAAAATAAAATATTATGGACAAAGGTACAATTATTTGTATCTTTGTACCTAGTTCATATACACTATACATACTTACTTGATGACAGAAAACAAACATGAACTTACAGTAACAATGGGTTACTGTAAGGTTACTACGTTAATCGATAAGATATTGAGAAGTTAAGAACAGTACAGATTTAAAAAATCTCTCTCTTAGAGTCAATTTGAAAGCAAGTTAATAGTTAGGTAGTGTACAAGCACAAGAGATTTAAAGATAAATAAATAATGACTCTTTTTTTTATGCTATGTTGGTAAACTTTTTATCGAAAGTCGGTAGGTACCTACCTATTATAATTGGAATGATTCGAGGCTTAGTTATGACCGAGAAGGTACTAAGTATTACTTGATAATAATTGCCACATTTGGGCTGACAGGTCTCTTGGACCAGAAAGCATTCGCTTGGGAAAAAGAGACATGATTCAAAAAATCCGTCAAATGCGAAAGACCCGAAGTATTCCGTTAGCGAGGCAAGTTGTCTGGAGGTAATTGCTTGGCAATCGATTACGCACAGATTGTCGGAGGCGGGCGCGGGCGTCGGTGAAATGGCTATTAAGATCTCTGCCGGGCACTGCCCCTGGGCCCTGGACTCGAATTGCGATTGCCACCAGCCCCGACAACTGGTCGGTATATTCCCATCGCATACTTGCCCCCGTTGCATCTTCTCTGTAACATTCCTTAGATAGGTACAACTGCCCCCGGATCGGTATTTTCCCAATTCGGAGTCCGGCCGATGGGATTGCGGTTCTGTGAAAAGTTTTGGACGACTAACAAGATAATATATGATAAAATAGAAGAACGTAAAAAAAAGTTATTAACTATAATGGATTAGTGTATAGAGGTGTATAGCTATGAGTATGACAAGTGCAGCACGCATTATCGAGTCGCGATGCCGCAGAAAAAGGATGTTTTGAACCTGGATCACGTAGGAGATAGATAGGTACTTTTTCGCATTTATAGTATTAAAATATCTATAGACTGAATCAACGTCACTGTGATTCAGAAAACTTATTAGCGTAATCAATATAATTTGATAAGATATACCTAGATGTTAGTGACAAGAACGTTATCGAACAAAAGTGATCAAGGCGTACCTATTCAACGTCAGTGCTATGTATTTATGTATGTGAAGTGCAAATAAAAAATGTATTCGAAAATACTAGTCCTTCTAGTAGTCTATGTTGGTGGAATATCTGCAGGTAGGTTTCACTTTCTTTCCACTAAACATACCATATTCTAATAAATCTATAACAAGTCCTCAATCTATATAATTTCGCTACGCTACGCTATAAATTCTGTTTATTTTGATTTGGACATCATAACCACATACTTGAAGCCACAGCTTGAAGCGATCTGTGGCGTAGTTGTAGCAATTCTAAGGATAGGCAGGTACGTAGGTAGGTTCCTGAAAAATGTGTGATGTGTTAAAAATCAGTTGGCGAATCAGCTTAAGCCTTAAAAAAAACTGAATGTGAAACTGAGTAGATCCTCTTCTTAATCAACCTACAGATGTTCAGGTCCACTGCTGAACAAAGATCTTTCGTATGGACGTCCACAAGTCTCGATCTTGCGCCGCTTGTATCCAGCGGCTTCCTGCGACTCGTCTGATGTAGTCAGTCCACCTAGTGTAGAGTCTATCAACACTGCGCTTCCTGATACGGGGTCACCACTCCTCGGGACCTCAAAGACTTCTGTTCTTTGAACTGTGTGCCCCGCCCCGCCCATTTCCATTTCAGCTTTCGCGAATCGCTGAGACACTACTAGCTAATCAGAGGTGATTGCGATCGTGATACTGTAGATTATGTTTAAAAAGAGAACAGTCGTGGCCAAACTGTGAACTATAAATTTACTTATTGACCTATTGAGCGCTAAACAAAAAATGCAATTATGCACAGCAGCGCCCTCACATCCCACAACGGTTCTCTTTTTGAATAGACTCTAGCACTCATTTTTAGACAATCCCACAGGAAAGCCCACAGGGCTCATTAGGGATTTCCACACTCCACGTTCTTGTGCGCTTTGTGAGAGACTCATGTTAGGCACTTTACAGACACATTCCGATGTTACGCGTGCGGCTTTTCATCAGTTGATACTGACACGTCCTGCCTGGTGATCACGAACACTACGCGAAGAGTGGACTGCAGATACAAATACTGCACCATCATGCGTCAGGAGTTTATTGTAAGTATCCATGTTAGGGTTTTTAAAATAGGTACTGGAAAACCCGGGGGTAGGCATTATTTTCCCGGGGTAAACAGTATGTCATCCTCTAGGTCTTTCACTATGTACCTATATCCACGCAAAAATAAAGTCGATCGATTGATACTCCATCAGAGTTCAGAGAAGTCTCGGTCTCAACAGTTGTCGCTGATTGGCCTCGAATAATTAGAAAATTCCAAACCGTTTACGTTTTTAACAGTGCACAGTAGGTTATGTAGTGGCTAGCATTCTTCATTAGACTTAGCCTAATTAGGCATCCTACACACGTCTGTTCCTACCAATAAAAAATAATAATATAAAATTAATCAGTGACATGTTTGGACTGGACACTGTACCGTTTGTTTGAGTAGTAAGTTCCCAGGAACTTCGATGCGGGCTTTGAATCGGCCCCAAGAATCAGCTGTCAAATTTTTTTACCTAGTATCACAGAAGTTAGTGGTACATACATAACTACCACACCGACGCACAATTTTAGTTGTTCATAATTTACAGGACCCTTCTGGTGTCGTGGCTAGTTTCATTCGTGGTTGTGAAGATGCACCAGATTACCTCAATCATGATGTCATAGACTCTACATTTCGGACTTATTATCGAGCTTGTACAAACGATCTTTGTAATATTGGTAAGTTTAATGCAAGAAGTAGGTAAGTACTTTAAAACATACATAGATTTATTAGATAGAAATAATTAATGTAGGTACCTATAAACTTAATAAAAGGTAGGTACCTAGATCAGTACAAGCCAGGTAGATAGCTACATAATCTGTTATAGTCACATATAATATGTAGCTATATAGTCGCGTCGTAAGTTACAACATTAGAGTCGTGCTCTGAAAATATTATCATTTAATATTATGACACATTTTTATAAACATTTGACAACTGTATCGGGAAAACTGCAAATTTAAATAAATATAAAACTTTTCCAAACAGGTGACGGCATAGAGTCGGTGGTAGGAGGAAATTTGTCACCAAATCCACCGTTCAATGGACTAAACCTACTTGTGCCAGGGACTGGTAGTGCAACCACAATACACATTAATTATTTAGTTCCATTACTTGCTGCTTTATGTACTGTATTTTACGCCCGAATATAACTTTTTTATTTAACACAATATGTAATTTGATTATACATACAGAGTAGGTACATAGGTACCTATTTGTAGAATATTTCCTTCCTCTACAATCTCTAAATAGATAATGATTAGTGAGTCTAAGACAAATTGTAGCAGAGTTTGTGGATAGCCTTAGGTTTCAATTCCAACAGCTTCGAACAATAATATTTTGATCAACACTCCCTAAAATTTCGTTGCCATGGTAACTAATTTAATACAAACAAAAGTATAGTCTTTTTATGGTGCAATAATATTAGGATTAATTTTGTATTCAGTGACTAATAATGTTTTGTGAAAATAAAATATGAGAATAATTATTATTGAACGTATCTCTTGGTATCTCTACAGTTGTCACTTTGAATTTGGCAGTTCGGAAAATGACAAAATGACACAAAGAGATATTGTAGGTTATGTTGTCTATATTTAGTAAAAATGTAATTTAGTAACTTAAATTCGTTGTTTAAGTGGTTTTAAACCAAACATGACAACGTCACCCACCAGAACCAAGCAAAAACTATCCCTACGTAAACGATTGTTCGTGAAGAAGTCTCCAAAAGTTGGCTGCTATGTTGACACAGATTCCAATGAAGAATTTGGCCAATCCCACTCCCGCCCTATGTCTCCAGCTGATCCTTTTATAGCACAAAGTGCACACTACTCCGAAGCATGTGTGGATAATAGTCATCATCGTCTAAATTCAAATAGTGAACATGTTAGTGACGGTCCCAATCACAGCAACATTAGAAACTATAACGACGATGAAAGCAACCATAAGTGTTGTAAAACATTCTTCAGGAGATCGCGACCGAAAAGTTTGATAGAACCTCAATCTTCTAAAGAAGATTCCGTCTCAAGACCAAGCAGTCCAGTGAATAATTCAAGTAATAATAGCTTAAGCGATCACACAGTATCCCAAACTAAAAGTGAAGAAATACCTAAAGTAACTGTAAATTTTCCTAAAAGTGATGAAACAAAAAAGTATTTTGAACATTCAGGTTCCTTTGAAGGTATGAAACCAAAGAGTAAGTTATTTGTTAAGAGGCTATCGGCCGATCATTTGATAACCAATGATACAAAACCCTTGTACCGTTCCTCATCTCCAGAGAGTGATAGAAGCAGTTCATTAGATCGGAAGAGAAGGTATGTTGTTATTTAACGATTAAGCTATCAAATAATGTGCTTATTAATTGTAGGTTCTAGCATATTAAATACATTAAATTTTTATATTAATAGGATGACAATAAAATTAAAATTTCTATTTTATTGTTATACATACTAAAAATCCCAGTCCATAATAATAGCATGTTGTCCCTAAAAGTAGGCAAACAAAAGTATCATTTTTCAAAATGTATTTTCTTATTGCTCTCTCCCTTACTATGGCAAATTTTTTATCTATATTATTATTATCTCATATATGCTACAACCTTAAATTGTAAATGTCGCATAATTTTAGCCTCAATAGCTCAACTGTAAGGTGCAGACTCCAATCAGAAAGTTTGACGGTTCAATCCTACCCGTTGTGTTGTCATACCCGCTCATAACACAAGCTTTACATTTATTTGGAGGGGACAGAAAACTATTAGTTAGCATGGCTAATAAAATTCTATATAAAAAAATGTATACATTTATCACTGTGTCTGTAACCATGTCATTCAATTAGGAGCAAGTCAACAATCACTCGGTCAGGTTCTCGTGCGGGGAGCACTGACAGCTTGGCTCGCAATTCGCTGCTTGCTGCACAGGTGCTGAGGCTTATACCCACCCAGGAGGCAAGACAGAGGTAACTATGGCCAATAGGGAATATGCATGTAGTTAAAATTGGATAGTTGAACATTTTTGAAAAAATAGATAATATTGAATATTGAACATCATTTGATAAAACATTTAAATAGAATGCAAAGGTTGAAAACATAATCTGAAACTATATTAGTACATTATTGCAAAGGCAGGGAAGTAGGCAATTGCAGGTCGAGTATGAGTTTGAAGGCCGAGCCGTAGGCGAGGACTTCACTAAATACGAGACAGGCAATTGCCATTTCCCGCCGAGGCATCTCAAAAGAATGCAGGGAAATAAAACACTTTTTATATTATACATCCAAATCCATCCGCCATTTTGGTTTAAATCTGGTGGAGTAGGTACAATCAATCTCCATTTCACTCTCTGAACCGTTGGAACTCATTTTGATTATTATTAAATTTTATATTTATTAAGTAGGTATTTAAATAACAAATCAAGACGAATTTTCAGCTTTACCGCCAATTTTTTTTTTATTATCTGTGCCGACAGGCAAACGCATTTATGGCTATACAGCCACGTAAACGCAATTTGTACTAAGCAAAGAGACTATGGTATGCCAAGAATGACAAAAGAGATCCGATCAAGGAGTATTTAGTAACCCCAGCACGCCATTTCATACTGTTGTATGAAACGGCATTACATTACAAAGCTCCTGCAATATTTAAAAAAAAAAACGCTCCGCGAAACAACTGTTTCGCGGAGCGTTGTAATGTTCCAAATTCAAAAAACGCTCTTGCAATGGATTTGATTTTCTTTGTCCGACAATTCGATACTTCGCGTGTTCTTTTTTCGAAAATAATGACAATATTTCCATGCATGTTTGAGAAAAATTTATTTAATTTATAACATACATAAAATAAATAAAAAGTCTGAATTAAATATAGGACATTCAAAATTGTAAAACTCACAACATGTGATTACAGTGTTAAATAATGGTTTTTTTGTATCTTAGAAAAAAATATCAGATTTACTTTATATCTATTCTATGGTGATGTAATTTAATAAGGAATCCTAGTAATTCTTGGAATGGATGGATGTTTGTTACTCAATTACGCTGCAACTACTGAACCAATTTGGCTAAAATTTTACACACAGATAAATTGTAGTCTGAAATAAAGAATAGGCTACTTATTATTCTGGAAAATAAAAGAGTTTCCGCGGGAATTAAAAAACTTAATTCACGTGAACGAAGTTGCGAAGACATGCATATACCCTATTTAAAGCTTGGTCAAAATTACCCAAAATGAATACGTCAAATTGGATAAAACCTTGGCTTGAAAATGCTATATTTGTTATATGAAAAGAAATTAAAAGGCCAATTTACTTACACAACATTTGCTTGGGAGCATTGCTTTTGAGTGTCATTGAAAGCTTTTAACAGTGAAACTTTTATAACATTTTGACATCGTTAAAAGTAGAAACTAACTACTTAAACATAAAATAGTTAATCTTCTTCACAAAAAATAAATCCTTATTAATATACAGATGCAAAATTTGTCCTTCAATAACACTGCAATAAAGCTACGGATTGACGTGATTTTTTGCATGAGTATAGTTGAAGACCTGAAAAGTAACATAGGCTACTTTTGATCCCGGAAAATCAAAGACTTTCCGTGGGGTTTTAAAAACTAAATCCACGCGGACGAAGTCGCGGCCATCAGCTAGTGTTTTCATAAAGAAAGGGTTTCGTGTTATCCATAGAAATAGATTCATAAACATAAAACTCTATAGAAATATCTAAAGCAATTTTTGGATCATGAATAAAAGTACTTTTAAGAATAATTTGAATTCTCTATAAAACAGAAGCATTATAATTGAGAATATATGTACATATAGATCTCTGCACTTAGAAAAATGCATGAATATGAAAATACACCATCATTCATATGAAATTTTCAAATATACATATTTATTATTTTTTAGGAACTATTTGTATGGAAGATTGGCTTCACATTCCCTGTTAGGTGCAGCTGAATTAGAACACGTTTTTCCTGATAGAGAGGTCAGGATATTTGTCGGTACATGGAATATGAATGGTCAAGCCCCACCAAGGTATAGAACTTTTTTATTTATAATAACTTTTTTATTGAATATAACTATTTTACCTTGGGTACTTTAAGAAGGCATCGTCTAGGCAAGCGCGCTCTATCTTAGGCAAGAACACACACCATGAGGTGAGACAGCAGTAAAATTAAACCAAACAATCCTTACTCCTTGACAAGTTAGTCTGCTTTTTCTCTGGATCCCCTCATTTCTAATTTGATGGTGGGGGGATATTTAGAAGTGCTGGATACAAGCGGCACAGGACCGAGTCCTGTGGAAGTCCATACAAGAGACCTATGTACAGGTGTGTGTCCATAAAGAAGAAGAAGGGATACTTTTTATTTGGCTTAGCTTTATCCATCGCCAGCTAAGCAATCTTCTTAATTATATAAAAGGAAATGGTGACTAACTCAATGAGCTGTCAACGCACAGCTCAAATCACTGGATGGATAAGGCTGAAATTTGGCATACAGATAGCTATTATGACATAGGCATCTGTTAAAAGGATTTTTGGAAATTCAACCCCTGAGGGGGTAAAATAGGGGTTTGAAAAATCGAACTTATTGTGAGAGAAGCCACGAGAAAAAACTAGTTATTTTATTATATATTTACTAAAATTAGGTACATATTTTAGGGAGCTTGCAGATTTTATTTTCCCCAACCAAGTGGAACATGTGCCGGATATTTTCGCTATTGGCACTCAAGAGTCGTACTCTGAAAGGACTGAATGGGAAATTACAATACAAGAGGTATTGGGTCCATCACATTTACTGCTACATTCTTATTACTTAGGTGAGAAATTAAACTATTTAATTTTTTTATAGAACAAATCCTATTTGTGAACTCCCAACCTCCCTAAACCATTTTCACGTACATTTTTCCTCACAATATTTTCCTTCACCAATGAAGCATGTGATATTTAATTGCTTAAACGCACATGCGACCCCCCGAGTAGACTGCAGTCCTTAACAACTATGCTATCACGGCAGGCTAGTTTAGCTAGCGGAAATTGGTATGGTAGTCTGAATAAAAATAAAACTGTTTCCACATTGTAACAAAAGATTTATTTTATTAGCTGATTCCCGTGACTTGGTCCGTGTGGAAAAAGTTTAGAGTGACCTGCTACTATCCTCGAGAAGTTATGTCCTCTCTCTTCGATAATACTTAGTAGAGTTTCACCAAAATCGTACCAAATATTTCTGATAGTTTATAATCTAATAGTTCATAATAAAGAAAGAATTATCAAAATCAGTTCAGATTTGACTGAGGTATGGAGTCAAATCAAAAAAAACTTTCATCCCCTATCCTGGAGGAACCTTATTTTTTATCAGGATAAAAACTATCCTATATGTTGACCCAAAGTGTCAGATACCACAATACCGAATTTTATTTAAATCCGTTCAGTAGCTTTCGCGTGATGCGCGGACAGACAGACAGACAAAATTTAAACAAAAATCAGTTTTGGGCTCAGTATCGATAATAAAGGTTAAAATTTTCAAAATATACTAAATGTACAGAAATCTTCCAGTTAAAGTTTTATTATAAGCAGGCATAGATAGTGAGTTTAGGCTAAAGCTAAAATATAACTGCTGTTCTAGTTTTAGCCCGAATTCACTTTTTGCTATCGTCTAATTAAACACACTAATTCCATAATTGTTAATGCATTGCATAACAATGATATCACGACAACTAATTGGTATGTGGAAGTCATAGAATGAGAGTGAACTGTTGGTATTATGATGTAATGTTTGTCTTAGAACTTACATCATTATAAGATTTTCAAGGACAGTAGACCGCAAGAGATAGAATTTATAACGTTCGCGTTGTTAAAAGGATTTTCCTATCTTATTGCTGCTGGCATCATTTAAGAAATAGATAAAAGTTTGAAAATATTTTTCTCTCTACCTATTACGGATCATGAGATAGAACTCGCTGACAGATAGACGGACGGACAACGGAGTCTTAGTAATAAGGGTCCCGTTGGTTACCCTTCGGGTACAGAACCGTGGAAAGGAAAAGTTTCTTCGGGAAGATTTTCCTTGAAGAGGAGAGAATTAAAAATTAAAAAAGCATTGCCAGAAAAGAAAACTTCCGTCAAAGTCGTGGTTACAGTAAAAAGTACAATTTTTATTTTAATTGTCAACAGTGCCAGTATGACGTCATTTTGTAAAGGTCGACGGCCAACTTGGAATGAACGGATAGTAAAATTGAATACATAATTTGTATTTGTGTTGTGTTTGTTCCAGGTACAATTCACTTAACAATCTTCATACGCCGAGACCTCATCTGGTTCTGTTCATTGCCAGAAGACGCCAGTCTGTCAGTCCGTCCGGGAACCGCGTTTCGAACCAAAGGGGCCGTCGCGATATCGTTCGCGTTATTTGGTTCGACGTTTCTATTTGTTACTGCTCATTTGACCGCTCACCAAGAGAAAGTTAAGGAGAGGCTGTCTGATATTAAAAGGATAATAAGGTCTATAGATTTACCGAAAAACTTGCCGTGCAGGCATAGGAGTAAAGGTTTGTTCTTCATATTTTATACTTTTTTTTTGGTAGGTAATAGGTATGCTATAATATTATCTTATGCTATAGTTTCGGCACCAAACATTTTGAAAAAATCGAATTTTAGTCTGATTACTGGTCTGGTCAAATTTCCAGAATTAAAATTATAATTAAAATAATATTTAAAAAACATTCTATTGTCTTTACAGATGTTACAAGTAATTTCGACTATGTGTTCTGGTGTGGTGACCTAAATTTTAGATTGGGAGAACCGAGAGCAGCCGTTTTGAGATGGATTGAACAAACAAAAGTATGTCAATTTTGAAGCTCCAATATATTATTTATTGTATGCATTATTGTTACATGACAAATTATTGAATTCTTTAATAAAACTGCCTCTATAAAATTTCTAATGTAGTAAAACGTTAAGAGTACACAAAGTTACTGAACGTTGCGTGAGCCAGTGATGGAAAACAGTGTTCTAAATTCAAAACACTTTTTCTGAGAGAGTGAGCAAAATCGACTTTTACCGACTGGTTTTATACAGCAACGGCGCGATTAAATAATAAACTTGGTCCATTTTGTTCACAGTTCCCTTTGCCTCCACATTTACCGCACGGGCTTCTTCACGCAGATCAACTGACCGTTGTTCTAGAAGATGGCGCCGCCTTCAGAGATTTCCGAGAAGCGCCTATTACTTTTCCTCCAACATATAAGGTATCGTCCTGGCTCCACACGTAGACCCCAACGTTGGCTTCAATACTGTTTACAACAAGTAGATCCACAAAAAAGCTTTAGTCCCAACGCCTAACACTCGGGCCACCGCTGGGAGTTAGTTGGCTGGTCGCCTTAAAGATGCCTTAAAGGTACTTAAATTATACGTGACAGAAAACACCGGTACCAATAGACGATCCACGCCTTAGCAGTGCCTTCATTTCATCAGGGGATAGGAGAATATTAGTCAACTTCAGGCTGGCTAATACTCTTTAAAAAAAAAGTTTTAAGGTTTTCTGGAGAAGTTATTTTAAAGCGATAAGACCGCCTTTGCGCGCCTATGTACCTTAATGATAAGATTCAATTGTAACATCATTTCTGGTGTGTAGCAATAAGCAATTTTCTATCTATTTATCTATCGCACCTCCCGTAATTTTAATGTAAAACAACCTTTCAGAAAAATTAAAGTCATTAGCCATTTATAAGTCCTTAATCAAAGTGATTAGCCATTTATAAGTCCTTAGCTTGTTCTCCCCTGTGTCCTTATTATATTTCTGTTGGTAAACGAAAAACTTGAAATTCCCAGTACGACCCAGGAAGCCAGCAATTTGACACGTCCAGTAAACAGAGGGCGCCAGCTTACACAGACCGAATACTGTATAAGGCTAGATCCATGGCCGCCACTTCGTCGTCTGCATTTGCAGGTAAATACTAACTGAACTTTTCCGTAGTTATATATTCATAGTTCTAGAAGAGTTTCACGCTAATTTTCGTAGTTTAACTGCATAGTAAAACGAACTTAAAGCCCCTCGTTTTAAAGTCATAATTCTCTTCTTTTGATTAATTTTCAAAGAGTCAAAACACTAGATTTTGGCATAAATTCAAAGACCATTTTTAAACTGACTTTTCAATAACGTTTCGCTCCGCATTTCGTATGCAACTTTAGTATACAGCATAATATAATATGGTTGACAAAAAAATTACAATAAATGCTGTTTTGATACATAATTTAATAAATAAAAAAGGTTTATGTATATGTTCTATCAAAAGCAGATAATATATTAAAGTAGTAATAACAGGCATAAAAAAGAGATCGAAATGTCACGCGTTATTCGACAAGTAGGTACCGAGTCGTTATTTTCTACATCCGAAAAGCAAGAAATTTATATGAATATGAATGCTCTTTTGCGCGTGTGAGCAAGAATGAAATGAAAAACGGCGGCCAGCTGTTATTAGAAAGAGACGAATATAATTTGTCATTTCACTGCTGTATTTCCCTTTCTAATTGCAAATGTTTGTAGGGCTAAGGCGAATAAGCAGCGTGCCCGTTCCATCGGGTCTCAAATGCGTCGCGTATAACTCGGTACAGTCTGTGGTGACAAGCGATCACAAGCCGGTTTGGGCGCTATTTTCCGCTGCGCTGAGACCTGGCACTGATATGTAAGTCGGATTCAGTTCTACCACTATACTACAACTACTATATATATACTAGTTATAGTTCTAGTTTTTATATTAAGTTACAAAGATACCTCATCAGTAATTTCAACAACCCATCAACGATTCACTACTGAGTGCCGGTTACACTGACCCGTATCGTTAATCTATGATTAACACTGAATTGGCTATGCCTATACAAATGACAGCATGATTATCGTTCAATTTGGAGCGCCACATTTGACATACGAGTGTCTCTAAAACTAATAATATTACAAATGGCACACCGACCTCTATTTAATCTATGATTTCATATAAAATCATAGATTAAATAAAGAGGTTAGTAATGAAGTCTTAGATTAATTATAAAAGTTGGTGCACCCTTTGTAATATTATTAGTTCCAAGGACACTCGTATGTCAAATGTGGCGCTCCAAATTGATCCATAATCATGTTGTCATTTGTATAGGCATAGCCAAGTCAGTGTTAATCATAGATTAAAGATACGGGTATCTGTGCCTACAACGCCACGATGGCGTCAAGTTAAGTCCAGAGGTCCTAAAAGAAATCGCAGCAGCAAGTCCAGACTTCACACACATTTGAGAATCTTATGGAGTTTGCATGACTTTGCAAATCTAGCGGTAGATGCTCAGGCGCAATGCTCACACTAATGTTATGAACAAGTAGTTAGTAACTAGTTACAAAGAATTCAATTCATTTATCAAGAAGTATGAAATTGGAGATCTCACAGGGTTTCTCCATTGCAGAGTCCCCTTGGCGGCCGGTTTGTTCAATAGAGAAGTTTACTTGGAAGGGATCAAACGTCGACGCGCTCTTCTCGACCACGCACCAGGTACTTCTGCTGTGTGCAGCCTTCAATAATAATAACAACCAATTATGTACTTACTACTTCAGGCTGTGACAGCGAAGTTAATACATAAACTTCTAATCGCTATTGAAAGAGCCTTGCTCGGGAATTCTTTTGAAGGATAAAGTCGGAAACTAAGTTTTTTGTTTGACGAATACGTTGTTTTTTTTTTTTATCAAAAGTTTTTGTTACGTAATCGATAAGTATCTGAAATAGAAAGAAGTTTGTTAACTCAGTTAACCTAAAGAAGTCTTTTTAAAGGACTAACTCAGACCATGATTATCATGTTATAAAACTAAAAAATAAATCCTAAACTGTTTTAAAATATTATTATACATTTTACATACATTTATTCAGTTTAAAAAAAATAAAAAACCTATGTGATTTTCGATGAAAGTCTCTTTCATAACAATTATGTACTTAATTTCATTTGATAGCTGAGAATTAAATCAAATAGGTAAATCTTTAGTCATTCCCGTACTTACGTTTATTTAATAATAGAAAAAACTTTTATGTATTTTATACACCAAAGAATATTATTTTTATTAAGTTATTTACTAGTCGAAGATTTATAATTTATTTTCATATTTTATGTTTACAATTTTAATAACAAAACGCAATGGTAGGTATTCTGTTGATACAAAGCTTTTACTTAAAAAATCATAGTTTTACTTAGAGAAAATTCAGAACAGGATGTAACTACATAAAGTAGGTACAATTAAATTGTGTGAAGTACAATAATTTAATTTTTGTGTTTTTATCTAATAGTTAACCTAGAATCAGCTGAGAATTCTATTATTAGGTAACTGCTTATTATTTTTGTGTGTCAAAAAAACTGTTATATTTGTGTTTTTATACTTTTTAGTTAACTTTTTACAGTATCGAACATTTTTTGTAAGTTATTAATAAAAATTAAGATACGAAACGAAAAGTCTAGTCAAAACCTAAGAGTGTTGTAAAACAAGCAGTATTCAAATTTAATAATTTAAATCATTAAAAATTATAATATGTATTCCTAAATCTATCATTAGATTTAAGTTATCACGTTATTACAGTTATTATTGAGTGTACCTTCGTATAATACCATCCTTATAAAAATAGAAAATTTACCGCCATTCTTTATTTCTGTCTTGCTACACGCAAGACACGTGTGCAAAACAGAAATACAAAATGGCGATTTAACTTTAACATTCTTATTTTTATCGTGATCGCATTATTTGTTTAATTATTACCTACATGGGGTACGGTATAGGGTATTCGAATTATCATAAACCATTTTTCTCGATTGCGTAGCGTATTAACTTTTCTAGGCAATGATTTAGGCTAAATATTGGGACCAATGTCTGATCCAACATTGGCTATCCACTTCCTTGTTTAGGATAGTGAAATATCGGAGTTATGTGCCAACGTTGGTTACGCTGTTACTTTAGCTTTTGGCCTTGATATTTCGTTATGGCCCGAGAGCTTGTGGGAAATTTCGGCAAGTTGTTTGATAAAATAAAATACTGAAAGATAGTAATAAGTTACGGTTAAGGTGGGTAAGATAAAATATGGCGAACATAGAATTTTTAGTAGGGTAATCAATTCTACGCTTCGGCGCTAATACACGCAGTGCATTAATAGTTTAAAGAAGAATCATATGCTATCAAATAGTTCGTGTGAGCTAAATATGTTTTTATTAAAAAAATATTTTAAAATTAGCTTCCTGACCAAGTGACGTTTTTTCATGCGATGAATGACCAGTGATTTCACCACGGGAGAACTTCCGACAGGTGGACCTGCCAGTCAACAAACAATTTTTAGCTTGCCACCTGCTCAAATTAGCCTACAAGCTCTCCTATTATTATTTCAATCTACGCACAAATAACATTTAGATTCACGTTGTTTAATTTACCTTTGTACTTTATACCCGGAAACAATTATATCCAACGGTGTAGGTACTTCCGCTTCGTAATGCGTCGTTTCTGTCGCACGAGAAAAAAGCGTCAGGTATGTATGAGGGTCGTTCTACTTTTCTACCGACAATGAAACGACGTTTTTCTGTTTTTTTGGTTTTTTGAACTATCTATAATTGTGTTTTATGTGTGGGATTTAAAAAAAACTGCATCTGTGTTTTCATTAGTACTAATTAAAGTTTCCTTCCTAGCTAATATTGATTCTTTTTTAATGTTGGTTTTTGAAAAAATAATGTGACAAAGTGGTCTTTTTCTGTAGAGACCACATTTCAGTTTACCACTCTGTCACGGCATTATACGGAAAACGAACGTATAAAATATGCTGGTTAGAGAACATGTAAAATTACATGATATTAATAGATAAGAAAAATATGGACGTTTATTCGAACCGAATAAAAAACCGTTTATATTAATACTCCAACGAGATGCCATAATAAGAAGAAAGACAGACTATTGTCGGTAGAAAAGTAGAACGACCCATGAATGGTAGAGATGATGCTCTGCGGTGTGAATCGATTCTCTTTCTAGGGCTCGTTGCGTTATATTTACTACGGGATAAATTACCTACTTAGTTTTTATATTTAGTACTTATGAAATTATATTACTTACCAGTAGGGCACAGTATAATTAACTTGTTTTTAGTTTAGACAGTATTATTATTAACTGAACTACAATTATGCATTTTTAATACCTGCTTACTGAAAAAATCAATTGTGTATAATGAAATGGTTATGTTTGCTTTTATCAAAGTTCTAACTTATTTGGGTTGTATTATTGCCAATATTATTGTGAGCATAAAGTAGAAATTTAAGTTACATGTTATATGACTTTTGTGTCCAATCTTTGTACCATATTATATAACTTTTGTTAAATAACATTTCCACATTGAAATAAGATTTAAAGTTGTGATTTTCATAGCAAAGAAATCTACTGATAACTGAACTTTTTAACTAATGTGTAACATGTTTAATAACATAAAAGTTATATAATATTCTGGTAATATTGCACTTGTTTTGGTTCATATTATGGAATGTTTTTTTTTTTCAATATTACGTTTGTTTGTGTTATTATAAAAAAATGTGCACAGTAGTTTTGTTAGATCGATATTTACTATCAATTTAACGACAAAAATGTTAAAATATTTTGTCCATCTAAATGTTGCCTTAATTTACTTTATTTAATTAAATAAAACAAAGAAAAGACATATTGCTTTTGTTATCTTTAAGATAATAAATATAATAAAAGGATTAACTAACGGGACGTATTGTAGAGCTTAAAAATGTTTTATTAGATTTTAAATTAATAAAAAGTAGATATCCTCAGTAAGGAAATATGCAGCGCAAATTGTAGTAATGATATATTGTACTATTGGTTTGGTGCATAAGTTGATAAGTGAGATGTTTTGATTTCTAAGGGCAGAGCAAAAAATTTTCCATTTTTCTGTTCATTTTCATTTATGCTGTTGTGCATAAACACTAGGGTAAACCGAACTTCTAGCTTTAAGGAAACTTAAGTAATGAAAATGAATGGCAAAAAGAGTTTTCCGAAGTTCAATTTTAGTGAACAGGAAATTTCCTTTTATGCGTCTCCAGGGCAAGTTAACCTTTGTTTAAGCAGTACTAATTAGAATAAAAACTAATTAACATAATATGCATCAATCTAACAAATCGGCCAGTGTAACCGAGTTCCCATTTAGAACGTAAAAGTAAATCACACCAGTTTAAAAAATTATTATTACAGATTGTTAAACATCACAACACTGTTCATGGAGTTACGTGTTGTAGAGTTGTATTTCTAAAACTGCCTTATTACGGTTAACCGTCTTAAGAAATGTTAACATTTCAATTCTAGGTGCTGTGATCGATGTTTGAACCTAGTCAATCTCTACTTAAATAATAGTACGGTATGAAATGTGGTAGTGAGGGTAGATTAGACTCTAGACAGTAGATCGGGTATTGACTTATGACGTCATTAAAAGCGGAATATATAGACTTGGAAAATATCGTGGACTTAAAGCGATCGGAAATATAAATATGATTATGAAGTTTTTGGTGAGGCCACAAATTGGAACACCCCACAACACAGCTTTGTCTGCAGCTTTATCTATCTACAGAGTGATCTCTAATTCCATACATTCCTTGAAAGGTTCCCTTCTGAGAAACGTTTTAACATTGTAGCTAATTTATTATAGTGATAATTTTTTATTTTATTTCACTTTTTAATAAATTCCACCAATTCCTGGTCTTTAGATCTCCTAATTCTAAGATTAAGGGAAGACCAATTTTTTTCTTTCTTTAAATTATCATTAATTTATAGCTTTCAGAAATAATAGAAAATATGATATCTTAATTTAACTAAGCCATCTGAGGAGGGTTTTTTACAAGTAGAAAAATTTGAAAAATCTTAAAACTTCGGAAACATGGAAACCAACTTTTTGGCCTCCACGTTGACTGGTTTCGGTTCCTAAAGACCCTTAGAATTAACCCTTTAAAGGAATATATCGTATTTCAGATCACATTTTGTTTTCCTGAAAGTAAACGGCAAAGACAAAGTGTCATTTTCATTATTCTCTGTATTTAGGTTAATATTTACAAATGTTATTTTTAGCTAAGACATGAATATTGAAGTGGATGGAGATAATATGTATTTTATAAAATAAGTACTTAAATGCCTTTTTCTTTCAGGCTTCTGAAAAAAAAACTGCTCTACTTTTTAAAAATATAATGTCCTTATTTTACAAGAAAACAGTTCTGATATTTTAGAAATATGTATATACATATTTCTCAGCATAAAAACAACTTAAAACATTCATATATTTTATATTACCTACTGATATGGTTGAAATATTTCAAATAAACATTATTTTAAGATCTCTAAAACACGGAATTGTTTCTGAAATAGCGTCAATTGTTAGAAACAAATATTATGTGCTAAAGTACACGCATATACTAGTCAAAAACTAAACTTAGATAAACTAGGTGTAACTGAACCAGTAAACTAAGACGACTAGATAAGTATGATATAAATCGCTCATTTACACTTGATTTCAAAGCCACGACATCGACATCAGTATCAATAAATGAATAAATGTAGTTCCGCCTTTATTCATATTTTCGCTTTTCAAAATTAAGTACTATATTCAAGGGTCCTTTCAGAAGTACCACAATCACACCACAGCTATGGGCACAAAATTGTGTTAGAATACGTAGTTCTAGACGTAGCACCATTTTTAGTCTCATACATGAGATCAATACCAACTAAAACGTGGCCACAACGCAAACAGTCGCGCGGCTATCGGACGCAAGCGGACACCTATATTGCGAGTGTACATTTTGTCCGCTGTGATGTGGTCCGTCTGAAAGGACACTTACTTCAAAACCATAGACTATAGTAATGTCATAGATAAAGATTGTCTAGTTCTAAACAATCAGCCAAACTATTTTTGAGTATTGTGTGCTTAGGCTATAAAGCTGTCGAATAACTGAATCCTTATTATGTCATAAAACCAATGTAATAAACCAGATTGTCTTCCAGATAGTAGATTTTAATAGATACTCGAAATCTACTCATTACAATATTGTAGCAAAAATAGAAACTTTGTATACAGTAATACTAATTCTGTTTTACACAATCTCACCTTAAAAATTTGTTTGGGAGCCTTAGTAGATTATCATATTATGTCGCTAAATAGTGCTATACCTTGTTCACAATGATGTCTGCGAAAAAAGATAGCAGATTGTGCACAACAGAATAAGCATTGTAGTGTGTTAAAGACTTAAATAGATGTCTTCAAAGACATGTTTGAGTCTTTTACCTTCATTAATTGATCAAAGTTAATGTACAGGAAGTATATTATAACAATAAGGTTCAGTAGAATAATGGTGATATAAAAGGATAACATTTATAATAAGCTCTAATTATATTTGTTTAATTTATGAACAGCTACTCACGCACAGGTGTTCTACAGCATTAGGAACATTGGCTCTAAAAAAAAAAACATTTTTATAAAACTGATTACATTTCAAAGAAAACGGATTTTTATTAGAAAATCCTGAATTTCTCAATCCAATCCAAGGTTAGAATATTATATATATAATGTATCATTTTCTATAACTGTTTTGCTCCTAAGTCTATTAAGTACCATTTTTTCATGACAAGGAGTAGATATTACTCGTAAGTACTGAAAGTGTTATACCGGTGTGAAGCGAGCATGTACAACAGTTAAAACGAATATAAAGAACGTGTAAAAATGTCAACAATTTCGTCGATTTTTCACGGACTAAGGTAGTTCTGTAGTAGGTACACAATTTTTTCTAAATTAAACTAAAATGACAGCTCAAAAATGCTATCTTTTTCCGCATTTTTATACAATGCAAAAAAAATGTTATTTTTTTGCATTGTAAAAAAGATGGCCTATGAATAGAATTGAGTTAATGTAATATTTTGAAATATGCGAAGAATTTTTTCTTGTTTTAAACACAATTTATTAATATTTAAAAAAATAATACGGTACTTAAAGTACTAATCTATATTTTGATCTATTATTAAAATAGTTTTATTATAATAATTATTTGTAAAAGACATTTTGCTATCCGTACTAAAAAGCATTATTAGTTAGCTATTATAGAGAGAATATACTGTAGCCCTGTATTTTTACTATTTTACGATATTAATGAACTAATACTTAATTGAAAGCTTTATTAAATAATGGTAATGGTATACTTAAAACTATGATACATTTATGTCAAGGCTTAAAATATACTTACATACCTGTAGAGACGTGGTCCGATTTATAAGGCCGTGTCCACACATAGCGCACTTATGCTTTCGCTAAAAAAATGCTCGATGGGTGTGAACGTGCCGAGAAGTTCGAGTAGAGACACGTTTAATGCCTCAGTTATAAAATCCTGAGACACCTTTTTTAGTTAACCGATCATTGGAATGTTTAATTTAGTACATATGTGTAATATGCTAATTGATTTTTTTTCTTCTTTACAATGAGTCGGTATCGAAACGCACGAGACGTTTCCGATTGACGGTGAAATAGCCGCTTTGAATTATCATAATTTTAAGGTAATTTATAGATAAAAGTAGGAATGAGAACCCGCCATCTTCTATTTCTGTATTGCTTAGTGTAAGACTCACGTGAGCAAGACAGAAATAGAGAATGGTGGTTTGACATTCCCATTTTTTCTTTTTTTTTATAAAATAAAAATATTAGCTATGCTGAACATGATTAATACTCCCCTTTTCCTGCCAATTAAACGTAAAGATTGTGCTAGAACTAATTATAAATACAACTTATGAATTAATCGAAGCGTTCATTTGACCAACGGTCGTTTAAAACCGCTCATACGTTTCGATCCGCAATGAACTCAATTTCTCAAATAACTTTGTTTGACGGGTGAGTATGTATTAAGCTCCAGAGTTAAATGTATTATAAAAAAATAATGTTGAACTGACGCCATAACACACTAGTCCATGTATAAGTCCATACATAAATTAAAAATCTTGTTATGTATAAAGCGTAACGCTAAATAAACTTAATGTTTCTCGCTAAATAGTTATTGTTTTATTATAACCTTTATTTTATGAAAACCTGCTAATTTTTTGAAGCTTCCGAAGTAATTTTGCTTAAAGATTAGGGGGCATTTCAAGGAAAATTATTGACTAGCTTTTGCTCACAACTTTGTGCGTACTTACTATCCTTTGTTTTTTCGGAATAGAAAGTCACTCCGGTCTTTATCTATATCTATGCTAAAAATATAAAACCTTGCTACGTTTCTACGTAGAAGCTAAACTAAAAAACAAACAGAAATCAGTAGGTATCTAAGTAAGTAGGTATTAGGTATCATAGGTCATCTGACCAAGGTAAAAAAAGAACGTTTCATTTACTTACTAAACAATTTATTTATAGTATTGTTATAATGCCACTCAACACAAGCTCTTCCCTTTACACCATTTATTTCCACATTACACCATCGCTCAAAGAACTTCGCCTCTCTATCTTTGCCAATATAGAACATTTCTTCTTCGTTCACGCTCACTCGGACTGCGTACGATTGACCTCCTGAAAAAAAAAAGATAAGTAGGTAAGGTACCTTATTGGGTATTTGGGGATGATGAGGTATACCTGGGTATACCTACAGGTATAATCAGCACTTGCCTGCTTCAAATATAAATCCGTAATGCCTGGGAAGAATTTGATTTTCCGCGTGCTGATACAGATGGAAGTCGGAGTAGTCGACCGGCGTCACGGTTTGGTCAGCCTTCCGACACAAGTATCCGATGGTTAAACTGAAATAATAAAAATATTTTCAATTTAGTTACAACTTTTTGGTACTCATTGCATGCATTAACTTGGCAAAATAATAAAAAATAGGTAATACCTTTTACTACTAATAAATAATAAACAAATACTAAATTTATGCTCTCGCCGAATTTAAAACAAATAATTTAGGTTCATCATAAGTAGGTACTACTCAACGTACCTACAGTCTAATGCTTAGATAAGTATTTAGAATTATCAAATTTGACGATAGGTGCAAACTCGTGCTAAGGGTAGGTAGATTATAATATAAGTTCCCACGGTGTCACATTTCAGCAAGACCAGAATAGATTTTAATTTTAAAGATATTTTACAGCATAATACGATCAAGTTCTTTTTTCTCAGTGTAAAACACTCGTCTCCATTTTCTATCTTAGAAATAGAAAATGGCGACTTCCATCACTCGCATTTTACGATAGAGTGCGAGACTATCAGCTTTGATGATGATAAAAAAAACTAACTGAGATAATATAGACGGCTGGGATACACTCCCCACTGCCATACAATCACCGTTGTCCAAAAACATGAAGTGGTACACATAGCGATGGAAATTTCGCCATTCGCGCAGCGGTCCTGTAAAGTGAATTACATATTTTATTAATATCCTTATTAATATTATCAAATACTTGATTAGGTAATCAGAAAAAAAAGTTTACCGAAACTACGATCTCTAACACAAGGCATGTTCAATTGAAAGTTTTCGCCATCGATTGAAACTTTTCCTGCGATGAATCCCATTTGCTCATAGTGTGTTTGATGCAATCTATTAGAATTAAAATGAATTAGAATTCGAATCTAAAAGTTATTTATTATGTAAGGTCATAAAAGTAGGTACATAAGGCTTAGCGGTTTTGTGGAAAGATACACTGATTTTTTTTTACAAGTAGGAAAGAGAGACTGTAACAATGATTATTGTAGCCTTCGGCAATCGAACATTCTTTTCTGTTTTCAACCGAATTACAAAGTGATTTGATGCAGGAAGAGCGTCTCTTGTAGGTCTTACTCCCCCGCCCCCCTCCTCTTTTCGCACAGGGTCTTTACTAACCATCCCTGAACATCCCAATGATTCATTAACTTCCGACCTTTTCCCACCAAACCCTACTTTTTCCAACTGTCGACTGGACTATACCAGCCGAGCCGAATAAGATAGTTTTCTTAAATATAATCAAAAATTAAAATATACTTAAGCATACTTTTTCACCAACTTGAAGTAGTCCCTCGACCAGGGCTCCCTCGCCATATCGTCTGCAACGCTCCTCGGAGACATCTGCGAGTCGTATTCAAACGGCGCCCACTGAGCGCTCCAAGTTAAATCCGCTTCTACTTTTACTGTTTTATCCGAATCGCTTTTCGGCCTGTTAAAAAAGTAAATAAACGTCACCACGTCACCTAGTTCAAGTTCAAACTGTAAGCAACGTCGGAAAAAATATCATTGTATTAAAATCTAAGATTTTGTGTACATGTACTCCAGCGAATGAATACATCGATGATGTACTCGTATTATTATAATATTCGTGATGAAAATCAAGGATTTGGTTTAAATGAATAATAATATCATTATTTTACTTCAAACGACATTCGACATAATATGTTCCTAATAAACAATCAAAATCAAAACATCTCTATCATCATCATCTCAACCAGCGCCGGCCACTAATGCTGAGATCTATAGAGCGTGCTCTGTATCCGCTCAGGTTTAAAATAGAGTTAAAACGAGACATAGTTATTTGCTCTGATATAAATCTGTCTTGAATCCGAGCGGAGTGAGGGTGCGGTCTATAGATTTCAGCCTAAGTAGGTACTCGGCACAGGTCTCCTCTCGAATGAGAAGAGTTTCGCTAGGGCCTTGTTCCACCACGCTGACAAAATACAGATTGGCAGACTTCGCACACCTTCTTAGTAATGAGAGTTTCTTCATAGTTGTTCCTTCACCGTTAGTTACATCAATAAATATTTAATTTAAAACGCATGTACCTACTTCTGTATAACTCCAAAACTCACGACATGCGTGGCAGCTAGATATCGAACTCATCGCACCTCGTCAAACAAGTCTAGAAATCTTATTTCTAATAGGTACCTACGAAAAAGGTCTTACTTCATCACTCCATTGTAACTTAAAGTCCAAGCGCGCATGGGTATAAAATTGGTAACATTGATACCCTTCACACTGTATCCATCGCCATCATCGTCCGACTTCTGCAGATACGTGTCTGGGAGACTTGGTGACAGAAATAGGTCTTGACCATTGATCTGAAACAGGATTGTTATTATGGGACTGACTAAATAAGGCTAAAATGGTAGTGACGCGAATAAAGCAAGGTAAGGTAAGCTTTTTGATCGAGGTCTGATATTATTCAGTGGAGGTCTATAGTACCTATAGTAGAACCTGGATGAACATTCCCTAGGTACTTTTACCTGAAAAATCAAGAAGTGATGGCATTTTTTAAATAATTAAACGCACCTTTAAGTACAGAAAGGAATCGCAGATTTTGTTCGGCCTTCGCGCTAATCCTAATATGATTGCGTCACCGCTTCTAGACATTCCATTGAAGTAAACTCCATCAACAGCCTGGAAATATTACAAAAGAAGCTTTAAAAAAAGACTTCTGATATCAGTCTTAGAAATGTTTGCTTGAAAGCGGCATCAAGATTTCGGAAAGCACTGCTGAAGCTTTGCGTAGTTAGCTGTACGCTTTAGAGAAGATACTCAACTAGGCACGTCTAAGAATAAAATCGAGAAAAAATATAGTTACCTTACTGTGAGTTCCAAGATCATACATCTTTTCCAATTGGATGTCATGTTCCTGAACGTGAGCTGTACCGTCAGGGCTACGGCCCAATTCAACAGCTAGAAGCCTCTTCAAGTAGATTATAAACTAAAACATTAGTACTGCACAGTAGTTCCAGTACAAAATAGACTCGTAGGCAGGGTAGATACCATACCTATGAATCCCATATTATACCAAGGGTTCCGTACTACCTTATAAGAAAACATAGGTACCTACCTATTACCTATTGCATATTTTGCCTATGTAGGCAAAAGGTATGGTATATTATGTAATATAAAATTTTCAATTTCAAATTTTTCACGACTTACCTGTCTCACCCTCAAAAAAATATACATGAACAAAAACTTAAACCAATAAGTTTTGTTCCTTTGCTGATAAATACCAAATATCGCCGGTTCATACTTTTTGTTTATAAATCTAAATAATGAAACTATTACCAGTGATATTCCTATCATTTTTTGTGAAATTTTAACTGTGAATCAAAGCTACTACTTACTGCTAAATGAATAATATAGGTATTCAATAGTAGTTATACTTTAGTAATTTCGAAACATCTGCGAAATGCGGACTATCTTATCTGTCTGCTGATTGGATTACCTACTTGATTTCGTGGTGGACGATTTTTTTATCTTAATAATTATCTTGCTAATAGGTCATATGAAATTAAAGTATAATCATCGTAACAAGTGTTTGTTTGTTGATTTGTCCTTCAGTCACGCAGCAACGGATTGACGTGATATTTTGCATAGGTTTATCGCGGAAAATCAGGGTTCTCGCGGGATTTTCGCGGGTAAAAGCTAGTCAATGTACAAATGGGAAACCTGTCATTTGTCGCATTCCTTGAAAAGTGCCACCCGCGAGTTGTTCACTCGAACCATTTTGTGACTTAAGACTTAACTAAAAGAGAGGTGGACCATGTGTTATGCACCTGTTCACCTGTGGGCATCCACTTTCCGGCCGCGTAACATATTATATGTGTGTTGTTGGTTTGTCTTTCAATCACGATGCAACAGAGCTACGGATCGGCGTGATATTTTTATGGAATAATTGAGGACCTTGAGAGTGACATAGACTACTATTTATCCCCGAAAATGAGAGTTCGCGCGGGAATTAAAAAACTAAATCCACGCGAACGAAGTCGCGGGCACCAGCTAGTATCATATAAATTCGTCATACCGTCACATCAGGGAGGCACTTTGACGTGAAGGTATGACGGATTTTCGAACTAAAAAAAAACTGTTTAAAAGCGTTAAAAAAAAAGAAACAAGTTTTCAAATTCAATCAGTTAAGTTTAATAAGGTATTCTTTAACTTTGTTGAACAAACATCTAAAGGAGTTCTTTTTTCTTTGTTGCTTATATTCAGATTGGCGCCAGCTTTGACCAACATACAGGCAACAGCTTCTCTATCCTCCTCGCACGCTAAATGCCTGTAAAATAATGGTAGCATTGGTACTAACTCTTTTGTACACAAACTTGTAACTAAATTCACATGTCTAAAAGTATTGCTATCCCTTTCATAATTTTGCAGAAAAGGATAGATTACATTTCAAATAATGTACAACAGAATTAACACCATTATCCGATAGAAAATTATACATGATGCCTTCTATATCGTACCCTTATTGCAAAAACCGATTATCTGCATTTTTGTACCAAAATTAGGTTAAATATATCAATCGACTCGTCAACTCACGGCGAAGCTGTAGGTAAAACCCATTGTCTGCTACGACGCTTTTTTACGGAGATAGCTAGAGTTAAAAGCAACTACCTACAGGTATGATTTAATTACCTTCTTAAAAAAAGAACTAAACTCATTTAAATAATTTAGATTTATAAATCTATACCACAAAAACAATGTATTGTATTTTAATACTTTTCAGATGTAGTTGCTTGATTTATCATTATGTCAATATTATTCTGTTAATACACGTTAACCTGCGTTAACAGGTTTCAGCTTTTATTAATATACTAGAAATTGCTGATGTATCTAAAAAGTAAAACGAACTAAACAACATTAGTTGCTTTTTGCAGAATAATGAACACAATATTTTGTTAAAATTATTGCAGGTAAAAGAACTTAAGTTCACTTTTACTGCATAACTGGGCTACGAGGGTTTTTGAACATCTTCACAAATCAAAAGTTTTTTGATTTGTAAAGCTCACAATATAACTCTATCTTTAATGTGATAGAGAAAAGAATGTCTAAAGATCTTAAGTTTAGTGACTGGCCAACTGCCGGCATCTATAAAAGTAGAAATAAGCTGTTTGACTTGTATGCAGAAAAAAATATAATTATTCCCCCGCGTTTATTGAATATGTAAGAAACTATTCTAAATTGTTTGAAAATGCGAGCATACAAGCAAAGTCACTTCACATAAAACAAAAAATTGACAATTCTGATAATAAAATTAAAACAGCATGGGACATCATCGGCGATGAAATGAGTAAACATAAGGTACATAATAATAATAAATTGGAGCTTAAAAGTGATAATCATGTAATTAACTCCGATACAGAAATTGTAAATACATTTGAGAACTTTTTCAAAAATATTCCAATTACTACAACCAGTTCTCTGAATTCCTCGCCAGCAGAAGTCTATCGTCTTCTAAGGAGCAATGTCTCTGAGTGCAATAAGTTATTTAGGTTTGAACACGTTACCCCATATGACATAGTCAAAACATTTAAATCTTTACAAAATAAGAAAACAGCAGATCTATGTGGGATATCAGTTAAAATAATTCATAACATAATTAAATTGATATTATTGCGCCATATCTTGCTTTAATTTTTAATTAATCAGTAGATTCTGGATCTTTTCCAGACCTTATGAAATGTAGTAAGCTAATACCGCTTTTTAAATTGGGAAGCAAAAGTGACCCGAATAACTACAGGCCAATTTCAATTTTGCCAAATCTCAGCAAGATATTCGAAAAAATAATGCTCAACCAACTGCTTTTAGACTTTAATTTAAATAAACTCCTACACACTGAGCAGTATGGTTTTACAAAGGGTCGATCAACAACCGATGCAGCCGCAAGGCTGTTACAACACATATTCGATGCATGGGAGGACTCACAGAGTGCCGTTGGTATTTTCTGTGATTTGTCAAAGGCATTCGACTGCGTTGATCACGAGACACTTTTGCTTAAACTGAGCCACTATGGCATTAAAGATTTTGCACTTAGTCTCATTGCGTCTTATCTCAGTGAACGAGTCCAAAGAGTATGTGTCAATGATGTAAAATCATCCGGATCAGCCTCAGTAATGGGTGTACCCCAGGGTTCTATTCTAGGTCCATTCATGTTTTTGGTCTACATAAATGATTTACCACATTTTGTCCAAAATACTTGCGATATTGTACTATTTGCTGATGATACGTCTTTGAATTTTAAAGTCGATAGGATGAAAGACAATTTTGACGATGTAAATAATGTATTATCTCAAGTTTCTGAATGGTTTACGGCAAATAATCTACTTTTAAATACTAAAAAAACAAAGTGTGTTGAGTTTTTATACCTAACCCGAGAACTGTCAGTAAAAATTTAAAGATAAATAATGAACCTTTGAAAACTGAGGACTCCACAGTGTTCTTGGGATTAACCCTGGATTCAAAGCTACAATGGGGCACCCATATAGCAACGCTTGCGGACAAACTTAGCTCTGTTGTATATGTTATCTTTACATAGTATAAAACGAAATCGATTCCCGCTGTCTGGCCCTCTTTATGTACGCGTAGATCTTTTAAACTACGCAACGGATTTTAATTCAGTTTTCATCAGTAGATAGAGTGCTTCGAGAGGAAAGTTTACAGTTATAGTGTTTTCCTAAATTCCTACGGGAACGGGACAAATGTAGGTGAAACCGCAAGGCACAGCTAGTTATTCTAATATAATAAAACGAAATAGTTTTTTTATTTAAATGAGCTAATCTCTAGAACGGCTGGACCGATTTCAACGAAACTTTCTTTTAAAGATAGCTGAGATTATAAGAAATAATGTAGGCATGCCCATTTCCCACGGGAACGGGAACTCCTCGGGTAAACCCATAGGGCGCTGCAGTTAGTACGTACAAAGTTAAATGAAATCTACTTTACCTTCAGCCAAAAGCAACTAAAGATATTTATTTTACACCTGTACTGGCTAAAGTTGAACTAAAACGATTTTTGTCTTGATGATTATTACTATTTAAAACAAGTGATTAAATAAAAAATGCCATTAGAGCTACCAGAACGGTAAATTTGAAAATTTGGTAGTTTTTCTACATTCAGGAAAAACTAACTAAGTGAGCTCCATACCGGTTATTTTCTTCTTTTTGTTGAAAAAATAGTAAGTTTTTTTCAATTATTTACCTACTTAACATTTCTTGAATAGTTTCTTGTTTATAAAAATTATTATTGTTTAAAAATTGACATCATTATAACTAATTTTTAAGTCATTAAAGTTTCAAATGCTTATAACTCAAAAACTTTTCGCTCAAATTTTGGTGCAGATAATCGGTTTTTGCAATAAGGGTACGATATGATATATTATCATAGTAACAGGATGGTCTGCAGGACAAATAATTTTTTAATTAGAAGAGGATTGGCTTTTGGCAATAACATATTCCCTTCATATTTCACTAAACTTGTGTACTTACTAAATTGTATAGATATTCCTTCTAAGTTGTCATTTAAACAGAATAATTTTCCTGACAATATAATTATTAAAATTGGGTATTTAAATGTGGGTTGTGTGGACCATCAAAGACAAAAAACATTTCTTGCACATCCATACACTAACCTAATAGCTAGTCCTTTATATAAATGCTCTATCATTGTAAATTGAAGTGCATTTTGGTAAACACCAATTGAAACAAAACATTGGTCAGTTATATGTGATTTAAAACTTACAATGCTGTACATCCAGTAGAATCACATAGGTCTACTTGAATGTGTGGACTTGCTAGAAGCAGTTCAACTATATTGGACCTTCCCTGAGCAGACGCTCTATGTAGTGGTGTTGCTCCCAGTATATCTACCTCATTGACATTAGCATCAGCTTCAATTAAAAGTTTTGCCACCTAAAAAAAGAAAGTCTGTAAATCAAGAATGAATAGATATTTTCTAGGCAAGTGCACCTCATCTTAGTCTGCATCTCCATCTACCATCAAGTAGCCCTTATTACTATCCCACCAAAATATGTACTATATGATTTATGGAGAGGTCAAGACCCCATTGACGAATATGATGCACTTACCTGAATATGTCCTTTGGAACATGCATAATGTAACGAAGTTTGGCCACGATTTGATTTGTGATTCACATTAGCTCCTTTTCCAATTAAAAGTCTCACCACCTCTAACCTTCCTGCAGATGATGCTAATATTAATGGAGTGCAATTTGTGTCATCATTTGGATCAATAGGGCTACCCAAATCTCTGAGAAAGTCCACAAGATTTTCATTGCCACCTAAAGCAGCCCAGTGTATGAGTAGTCTGTTATTCTAAAAACAATATCAAAAATTAGGCACCTTCGTAAACAATAAACATTGATTGGTCTGCGTACTTTATAAATATGGAAAAACTAGATGATACCCGCGAATTCGTCCGCGTGGATTAGGTTTTTCGAGGGTTTTTCAATTCCCGCGGGAACTCTTTAAATTTTCCGGAATAAAATATAGATTGTAGCTTATGCGTTAATCCTGGATATGAGCTATATCTATTCCCAATTTCAGCCAAATCGGTTCATTCGTTGTGGCGTGGAGTAACAAACATCCATCCATCCATACATCCAAACTTTCGCATTTCTAATATTAGTAGGATTGCAGTATCATATTTACCGAATCTGCAGTTGTTATCAAAGATTTATCTTCATCTATTTTCACTTTAACTTGATTGAAATCACCTTTGTATGCCTTTTCATAAACAGTACCGATAGACATTTTTTATATTATGTTTAAATATATTTATATCATTAATAAAATATTAGGCCTTTAACAAAAACTATTATTATTATTATTAATCAGAGGCCGAGAAAAAAGAAGAAAAATAATTATTCTTACTAGTAGTTGTAAATAATTCCTACCTACAGAACTTTTCGCAAATCATTCGCAAACTTCGCAACGCCCGGTACAACTGGAGGGTCTCGGAGATGTAGCAGTCTATCTCAACTTTTATAAATGAATAGTCGGGGCTATCTCGCTCCACTCACATATAATCAATTTTTAACACGCACACATATGTAAAAAAAGTGTGTAGTACAGACCTATTGTTATTACAATAGAGCGACATCGTAGGGCTGCCAACCTTACTTATTTTCTAACTTTAGGAAACTGTTTTAATACTATTAATTTAACCTATAGCACCTGATATCTGTAAACTAGCCGGCGGCCCAAGCTAACAAGTACCTTTAAAGTACTAACTCAACTAATACTATACTCAATCGAACACTGTAAGTTAGGTTTGATGAAGTCGGGTGGCTTAAATAGATACGATGAAACCAATACGCGATGCTCACCCGATTTCAATAAACGTGTCTATCATGTGTCACCAAAAGGTGAGCGTCGCGCAACGATTTCGTCGTTCCTATTTAAGCCCGCCCGACTTCCACAAACGTGTACAAACTAAAATTATTTTTATACTTTGTAGTGGCATTTGAAGTTGAAAATAATTTTTATTTTAAGCTTTTTAGTGTAGCTGGTTCCTGCTCTCTTTATGATGTACTAATGTAGTCTATACTTGGTACTTACAATACTTGTTCACAATACACAATTCCTAAAGAGCTAGGACTTAAATCCTCACAGTTTAGGTGGGTAGTACCCCGCAGCATTAGGATTGAATAGGAGCTCTATGATATAGGATGCTTAGGCCAAGCATACCAACTATTCGTAATCGACAGTTCCTAAATCCCCATAATTTAGAGGGAAAGTACCCCTGCAGCATTAGAGTTGAAGATAAAAATTATTATGGGGCCATTTTGCAAGTTTCTTCTGTCGATTAAAAAAATCGCGTGAATCGGTGCAGAACCCCGGAGGAATCGGTAGACATACACAAAAAAAAGATACCGACTGAATTGGTACCCTCCTCCTTTTGAAAGTCGGTTAAAAATAAGTTATATCGGCAGCCCTGGGATCTTGCACCATACTCTAATTTCTTGGATTCTAATTGGCTAATGCCATCGAAAGATCGAAAGAATTCGAAAAAAAAAACATGGCGAATTTTAGTTAAGTTGCTAATTTAATAACTAGATTTTCTACTGAAATTTTGTTTGTTTTGGTATCAGGTCTGCGGAAATTAAGTAGTTTGGTGATAAAAAATAGTTTAAGCATTTGTATGATAGGAACTCTTGATCTTGTGCACCTTTACCACGTTTCATAAGTTTAACCTAACCTAACTTTTCGAAATGTCTCGAATTGTGCATTTTACTAAGGATAGTGCTGGATAAATAACTAAACTTCTGGTTGTAAGTTTATTTTCAGCTAAAAAGTATCGAGATTAACTAAGTTGGTAAGTAACACCTTTCTATAAAACCTATTCTTCATTTTTCTTATCGTGAAACATTTTTCATGCCTTCCGTTGATTTATCATAGAAGTTTTCTTAGAATAATACTATGGAGGGATTCGGAGGGTTCCCAGATCCTTCCGGATAGGTAGGAACGAGGTTTCGAATCAAATGTTTTTTTTGTTACTAATAAATGATAATAACTAGGACCTATGACTTAATGTGCTTTCCGAGGCACGGAGGGAGCGAAAAGGCCAAATTTAGATACCTAATGCCGGTCACACATCCAGTTACTTGATTGTTTGATAGCTGCTGTCACAACTAAGCCACAAGTTCCTATAATATAACATAATTAATAAAATAATCTCAAAAGGAAGAAAACCCACACTCACTCATTAGTCATCATGTCATCATCATCAGTCACCTTTAACTGGTGACATGGTTTTTGTGTTAAGTAACTGGTGATGAGCAGTCTGAGAGGCCACTGTTGTATCTGGTCTATATGGATTACCTTAGGGTTTTGAGTGTTAAATTACATAATATGAAAAGCTAAATTAAAATGTGTGCTTTCCTAAAATATATGTATTTTAACAACTTTTTCTTCTTTTGCACACTATTTCCAGAGAGGAGTTTGCTCATTGAAACTCAATGTACTCAGTGGGACTTCATAAGTTGTGTCCTTTAAATGGTGCACTGTGGTGAAAGCATGTAAGTATATACCTATATTTAATTTCATTAGAACTGAAATGCTTATAGTAACTAACATATTTAACTTGATAAGAATTAATACTGTATTCGTCTGAATAGATTTCCAATTACCACATTGTATGTGACCATTTTTTAGAAGTTAAAGTGGGTATAGTAACTATCCTTAAAAGATAGATATATGACATCGCAGACTTTTCTGTATAGACCTATCCCAACATACTACCACCATAAATTGTTTTGTTATATCTCAAAGGAGGCAGCGTTTTCAATGAAAGCTCCCACATGGCAAGCCAAAGTCAAGACTTTTCCCGATATTTTTAAAAATGATTGTCACATTTCAACTAATTTACATGGTATTTATTGGTTTATGGTGTCTTCTTTGTCTTGATGAAAACTGCATGAAAATCTGTTCAGTAGTTTTGACTTTATCGTGAACAGACATACAGACAGCGGCGGGGGACTTTATTTTATAATATGTAGTGTTTCACGGAGATAAGTTGTACCACATATTGTACGATATGCCATATTTTTCAAAATATTTTCATAACAATTTCCAGAAGGACTTGCTGATTGGAACTCAACATACACATTGGGGCTTCCTCAAAAAGCTGTATGTTTCAGATGGTACAAAACATGACGCGAGAGCCACGAAACTGACATACAAAAATGTTAATTTCAAACACTTTAGCAAGATAAAGGCAAGTAAATATTTGTTTGAATAAATATCCTTACTATCCTTAATAATATTTTTAAAGCGATAGTGTGTTTGTTTGTTGGTTTGTCCTTCAAATACGACGCAAAAAAAACGGATCGACGAGATTTTTTGCATGGATTATGGGTAAAGTTGAGGACTGGGAGAGTGACATAGGCTACTTTTTATCCTGGAAAATCAAAGAGTTTCTGCTGGATTTTAAAAACTAAACCTACGCGAGCGAAGTCGCTTCGCAGGCATTACCTAGTATTGTATTTTTTCCTGTTTAAAACATATACTAGCATTCACCCATGGTTTTGCTTCCGCATGTATCAAAAGTGATCCAAAATGGTGATTTCAATACAAAATTACACTATTTTATTTTTTAGATAGATTGATTTTATGTTATGTTTTTTTTTTTCAATTTTAAACCACCCCTGTATTACAACCCCTGTAGTACAAACAAATCAAAAAATACATTCAAATTGGTTTAGCCATTTTTGAGTTTTAGCCAGACTAACAAACAGCAATTGAGTTTTATCTATACTTATAAAAAGATGTCCTGATTGACTGACTGCCTGACTGACTGACTGATGTATCAACATACAAGTCATGCTTTAAATTTTTAATGTGTCTGTTGGTGTATTTGCAGGCTAATTTTAATAAGAAGGGCTAAACCGTTTAATTAAATGCTAGTGGAGCATTATAAGGTGTGATGATGCAAGTTTGCAAGTAGAACACACATCCGTTATATAATGCATAATATTCAAAAACTGTACTCAGTGTGATTAATTTTCAATTTCAGGTCAAATACGCTGCTCAAGTTATCAACAAAACATGTCCTCATCCAGTGATGAACAAGATGACAACATATTATTAACATCTATAAACATTGATAATAGCTTTTTCACTGCAAAGATGATCTTATTAACAATTTGATTGACAGTCTGAATTGCACTGGTCTTCATGGTTATCATCAGTAAACTATCTAACGCTTTGTCTTTAAACTCAACACATTTAGAGTTGATGTATTGAAAAAGCTACAATCAATAAAAGATGCTACAGACTCAAAGAATTCTAAAAAAATTTGTTCTTGTTATAAAAACGGTAAATCACCTGTCAGATTTATCAAAAATTGAAGGTGTAAAGTTCTTGAGCCTCAAGCGTCTAAACCAGGATCCTCTAGATTTTATTTCTCTCAAATAAGAGGTAATTTTTAATCAATAATATGACCCCTGCATAATATTTGTATACTGGTTGCACTACCGATACCGTATGCTTGGTACTCTCAGTAGTTTAATTTAATAGACCGAAATTAGACATTCAGTTTAATGACTTCAGTTCTGATGTTGAAAATTTAAATTTCATTGAAAATTGTATACCTTCAGATTTTTTTTTAGCAATGCCGTATATGTTGGTGCAAGTTGCAGATATTTATTTCCATAACTCGATTGTGATAAATGTCAAAATTGTAAAAATGCACATTTGTCCAATGAAATTGTCAAAAATATATTAAAAATATATTATATAGAAAAAATTAATACATCTTGTATAAAAAATCATCATCAAATCATCTGCATGATTTCTTGAAAGCGTTATGGCTATTTAATTTTTTCAAATGCAAACAATTGTGCATTAACTTCAACAGAAGAATCCACAATGTAAATGCTAGCAAAAAGGGAAAAATCAAGAGTCATTAATGTTTTAGTAAAGTCAATTAACTTTTTGTAGCATAATTTTAATTATTTGAATGCCATATACAATATACATAGCTGTTTCCGATGCGCTTCAATCTAGCGGGCCTCCCTAGAATAGATTGATGGGGGCCCGCTAGATTGAAGTACATACATCTGTTTCTGTTCTCAATAGTTTAAGAAACGTGATTCTTTATCAAAATTAGTAAGAGAAATATAGATTGCCAATATCAGACATGAACAAAACTTGCGTGCTTGCGTAAATCTAGAATAATAAATAACTTTCAGATGTTATGCCATCTACCGTAATTAAATAGAACTGCGCGAAGAAATTTAAAACACTAAGAACTTGCTATTTTTAAATGATTTTATGAAAATTTTCTATTTTTCTCACAAAAATATGAAACTAACGAAAGAACTATGTAATCCAGTTCAATTTATAAACGAAAGAACTATGTAATCCAGTTCAATTTAATTAGATATTTTGTCGCTGTAAATAAAAAAATTAAATAATTATGATCATTTTATATGGAGAGCTTGGCAATCTATCCTTCTTAAACTTTATCCGATTATCCGTTAGGCCGATCGCACTTTGGACACGTTTTGGATGAATTTTACTCGAATACGTACGAACACATGAATGAACACGCATATATTAGTATAGTCCTGATCTGTATCAGCGAAATTGACATTTTTTATGCAAAACATTTAAGTTTAATTTTTGATTGTGCACATTATTTTAAATATTTGAAAACTTCGTTCTTTATTTGCCTCATTTTTAACTGAGCTCCAAAAAAGATTATTTTTTTTGGAGATTAATTTATTTTATATTGTTTGGTTGATTCCGATTTTGTACTGAGTTTCCTAATAAGCTTACAGTGTTTTTATGTCACATGTGACATGATTGTACAGGGATACTTATAATATGTATGTTTGTACATAGTAGTTAATTGTACATCATTGATTCACAACCTCGGGGAGTCGCGTTTTTTATTAAAGGGGGTTACAATCATTGGAAATCTGGGGGAGCTTTGAAACTTTAAACATATAAGTAAACTATTGATATAATTTTATGTAAAATGAAGGTGTTGCAAGGATTTTTACTTTACTTTTTGGCTTTTTCGTGGGTCGCGATATAAAAATGGTTGAGAATCAATGTTGTACACAGTTTGCATTTGAGAAATAAATTAATATTAATCATATTAATAATAGTTTAGAGTAAAGGCAAAAAACCGCAAAAAAGCAAGACAAATTCTGAATTGAAGACGCGACCGAAGTCGCGGGCAATCGCTAGTAGTAAATATAATGCGTATACCTGAGCAACAGTGTTATATATGTGTCCCTAAATATATATTACCACCTATTTACCGTGTTCATTGGCATCTTTCAATGCATTCTTGGACAATGCTCAATGGGATCCACACGATACGCGGAGAGCATTGAATGAACCTGTTTTATTAATTATTCTGTAATGTTTCTTTTTTGTTTTATCTAGTTAGTTTAAGTGGCACTTACTGTAATAAAAAAAAAAAATTAAAGTATTTTTTATATTGTATTTTGTTTTTATTTTCCTATTAAACAAATTTTAGGCAAAGCTTGAAAAACCGGTAATTTATCGAAAACCGATATCGGAACGAAAAAATCGATGAATCTAGCACAGCACTATTTGCGATTATATTTACGATTCAGCCCATCTCTAATTTTACTACGTTACCGCCTACTACCACTGCTATATATACCTAGTGTAAGAAAGAGATGGCCCCGGGGATTCATTCATTAAATCCATTGTTCAAACAAAAAAGGTGAGACAAAACATAAATTTAATGAATGTCATAGATATATACATCATTCTCCTCCCGCCACCCGTTTTTAGTAAGCTATTTTTAGTCTATGGAGATTGTCGTCTGTATCTTTTCTGGTCTGTGCTTCGCAAATCACGTAGAGAGAGAAGACATAGAGTCAGTGACGATTTCTTTCTCACTCACACTAAAAAGAGAGCAGAGATAAAGTTATTAATGTGATAAACAGAGACGCAGCTACCCAATTTTTTGTCCCTCATCGTGTAACCAGTTTTTTTCAAGGTCGACACACTTTTGTGCCCAACAAACTGACAGTTAATAAGAAAATTTAGTATCTATGTGTGTTGCCAGCTTTAGGTACCTATACAATGTCCCGATTTTCCCTATCCTACTTATATTATAAATGTGAAAGTTTGAATGTATGTAGGGCCATCCATACATACATCCAAATTTCAGCCATATCGGTTTAGTGTGGCGTGATTGAGTAACAAACATATGGATGTTTGTTACTCAATACGCCACACTAAACCGATATGGCTGAAATTTGGCACGGAGATAGGTTTTTTTTAGTAATGTCCTCTGACATACCGTAACGGCGGGTTACTTTGGCTACTTTTTCAATTTTTTTTTTAATTTTTGTTGAAACAAAATAAAGTCGTGATGGAAGAAATGAATATTATGAGAAAAGAAAAGAAAGATGATGGATACTAGAATATAATATATGTCGGCGATGATTAAAGTGTATTCAGTTAGATAGTGTCGGTTACTGTTCTGAATCATCCTGAAGTTTCGTTCGAATGTCCAACAACCAGTCGAGAACTGTTGGCGATCTTAAGAATTATTTTATTTACAAAGTTCTTAATTTTTAAAGCCATTTTTAAATAGCTAGAGGCAGACTTTTAATGTTTTTTTTAAATAATTATTAACTTAAACTATGAAGAGTTGCAGTTTTATACGACTGCCTGAAAAAAGGAATATACTGTTAATTTCATTAATGATGATTTTGATGACTAAATATACAATTTTTGTTGCTTTTAATTCAATAGCATTACTCGATCGAAGGAAAATTTTAACTGTTCATTACAAATTATTTTGTGTAACATTCTTACTAGTAACGAAAAAAAATTTTCCTTTGTGTTACATACATCTTTTTTCAAAGTGACTCACATATGCTAAATTTCTATTCGGCATTTCAATATTTTTTTTAAGGAGCAAATAATTATCTAGTGAATTGGTCCTATGAAAGTACATTAAAAAACTTTAGTATAAAAAAAAATATTTTTAAAAAACCGACTTACGTGTACAAACTAAAATTATTTTATACTTTTAAGTGGTGGTTGAAGTTAATATTGTGTGCAATAAAGAATAATAAATTCTTTATTGCACACAATATTAAGATATATGTAAAAAATAGAAGCTTACCCTAATAGGTATGTCTCTCCCAGACAACCTTATATGTGTAGGTATGTTATTTAAAAAATAAAACAGTTCAGCATCTGTTTTGTCGTTTTATTTAAAAATCCTGGGAAGAATTTTCCATCTAATTTGGGGTACTAGGGGAGTGCAGTTATTGTGGCAACATTAAACTCGAACTTGTCATGTGACGTCATCGTTACGTCATGTTATCTCTATTTCAGTCGCGGTTACACAGTACCTTGGTCTATTGCCTTCTCTGTCTACGGCAAATCATGCAGATTGCAGATGACAGATCCACAGATTAAATTACCCACAGATTATTATTATAGATAACCATAACCTAATGATTAGCCATAAAGCTATTATCCACAGCACAAACATATAATCCACAGACAGGTCAAGAACCATTTTTTTTTAATTTTTTTTCGGCTAGGTTTCTAGTCTTTTGAGGCCACCTACTGTTTGGTTATACCTACTAGATACCAGTGTTACCAGATACACGGTAATTAAAATTAAATGCATGGTATTTTTGACCAAAACACGGTCTACGGTAATGATCTATTAGGTACCTGTCGTTTCCTACGGTATTTTTATAATATAAATTACCGCGTAATTACCGTGTAATGATGAATGATGACATTACATTTCCTAAAAAAGTTGTTTACTGTATACTGGTGTATAACGCATTATTTATTTTTTTTCGAAATCATACAATACGGGATCATTATGGCTAGAAATATTCTGACTCAACAATCAGACTCAAATTCACCGAAAAATGGAAATTGTAGGTATTGATTTTACACTGTCAAAAAACATGATTAAAAAAATTACTTCAATTTATAACCAAGAAAAATAATTTTGGAAAACTAAATTTTTATTTAGTTAAAAATAGGTATCAATAAAAGTTGTACTTTGTTTTACAGACACGTTAATTTACTATGTAATTTAAAAGTAATCTTAGGTAATTGTTCCTAAAACATGGCAATTTTAGTCTGATGATACGGTAGTTTGAAATTTTTATCTGGTAACACTGCTGGAAACTGACTTCACGCTTCAGACGAAAATGGTCAACCAAAGACTAGGTAAAACTATTTTTTCTGGTGTCTGCAGTGCTCTGTGCCAAAGACCAAAACGTACCTATCTAAAAGTCAAACAACAAATAAATATAGAAATCAAACTTTTGACGAGATAACAATGTAAACTATGATTGAAAATTGAATTGAATCACTAGGTAATAAATAAAGTGGGTGCTATAAGCTATCGTACATTGTGCTGTATTGACGTAATAGTTATTAATTGAAGCAAGGCAGTATCATTCATAGGTACTCGATACATTGGTGCAATAGGTGCTTGAAGTACTATATAAATAAAAGCAATCTAAAAGTATGATGATACCGTGTTGAAAAAAATTACTTGATCCCATTTACAGTTTTCAAGAAACTGGTTATTGTTTGATTATTACACCCATATTTTGTGTACGCACTTTCTATTGCATAAAAAATTTATATAAGAAAATGACTTCAAATTATGATTGCTACGACGGGAGCAAATTATTTATATTTCTGTCTAATAAAATCGGTCTTCCAATTGACCTGGTAAGTATTATCATAATATCAATTTGATTTATACTATACGCTGTCTATCATTACTTAGTGGCTTTCATATTTTTTATTTGAACTGTTATTTCACTGGATACAGAAAATTCTCTTTCTTATAAAAACTTAGACATTACTCATTGACTTATATATACTGAGTATATACCTGCCCTGGCTAACTAGCAAAATGGCATTGTTTGGTGCTATTTCTTAAAAGTACCAACCTGCCTGTAACAGTGAATTGTAGAAACAGCCTCCTAGGAAGGAGGTTTCTAAGTGGTTGCAATCAAGTGATTCTTTAATTGTTAGTGGAACAGTGAATTTTTTGTTTGGACAAACTCTTCTATATTTTTATTTCAATGACATTACAAGATTTTGGATGATCCAAATTTAAGCCTGTACATTGCAACTCTCTATGATATGAACTAGACACCCTCTATAATGAAAAATAAAATAAAATGAACCTACCGTCAAAGACGTGCCGCCAAGCGATTTAGCGTTCCGGCACGATGGTGTGCACATTTCAAATAAATAATTTCAAATAAACATAACTGGCAAAGGCATGTTGGAAAAGTTTGGTCCTTTTATCATAAATATAATTGGTATTTGTACTAAATTAAATAAGTTACAGGGTACCAGTAAGATTATTTAGTTAATATAGTTTTGAATTGTGATATTTTTTCATTTTTAGGGTTCTGTACCCGAAGGGTAACCAACAGGACCCTATTAATAAGCCTTTGCTATGTATATAAAAATAAAAATAAGTTAAAAATTAAAAGGAACTCTACTCTCTACTAGAAACTTGTTTTTTTTTGGTGTTTTTTTGGTATAGAACCCTTTGTATGTGAGTCTGACTCGCATTTGTTTGGTTATTTCTACTCTCTTCAACTTCTCTCCCTTCTTCTATTTAAAACCTTCAATTACATAATCAACTTTCCTCTTATGTTTAAAGAATTAAAAACAAATTTTTAAAATTTAAAATAAATTTAAAAATTATATTTCTAAGCAATTTACTTACTTCATAAATAAAAGGGAAAAACAAGCTATGTCACGCAATTGAGAAATTGCTCATTAAAGATTCAATTGTGAAGGATATATTGCATTAGTGTTTTTAAAATGTTATTGTTCAGTAGCTGGGCATGATATTGTGAATAGTATTTCAGTGTTTTGTTCTACTATTAACTACTACACTACCATTGCTTTACAAAATCATTGTCTATTCAAAAACAATGTGCAAAAAGACAGGTTGTTTTTTCCTGTACCCTTCATATTATGTCAATCACATGCATGCTATAAACTAATATTAACAGAACAGTATTTTTTCTAATATTTTCGTCATAAGCACGTATATTTTAATTTCGTAACATTTGTTTTTTTTTCATTAGGTTAATTTTTTGATCGCACAATTAGCTGCATTATGCGTCGCCAGACTTTTTCGGAAACCATTAAAGCTAGCTTCACCTGAATTTCGACATTCATTGTGCCTTGTTGTAGGGTTGCTCATGGGATATTTCTGCTTTGGAAAGTAAGTTATTATTATATTTTTGATTTTATATTCTATAAAAACATTTATTATTATGAATTCATACTTACCTAACGTTTTCATTTTATTTGAATCCAAAATATAACATTTATGTATTTGTTATTTTATTGCAGAAATATTCATAATTATCAAATCTAATATACTAACCGTTCACTGCAAGTTGGCCGCTACCTCGCGTCGCGCTTTCCCACACCGCACCTCAAGCCAGACCGGCTTAGTACAGATAGCAATGTACCGCTCACGATTGTCACTACTGAATTTTTTCAAAGTTTTATTTTGGTTTGGTTACTATTGTTCGCGTGTCGTTTTCTATAATGAGTAAAAAAGGAAAAGTATTGTATAGCGCAGACTATTAATAACTTTAATGACTTTCTTTGAAAAAATAAGAAATTAAAAATCACGTCTTTCGATATTCAAGACGTGATTGCCATGAAAAGCATTGTCATAGAAGATATCTTTCGTCATAGTCTTACTCTAACCAGAGTAAGAAATACAATTAAAGATTATTTTCTTGTCAACGGTACGGTATGACGTCATTTTATAACGGTCGACGACGGCCAACTTGAAGTGAACGGGAATATTTATTTTAGTTAGGTTAAGCATAATAAGAATGGAAGTTCTTAACAAAGAAAGGAATACCTATATGTAATGAAATAATCAATTAAAAAAAAAACAATGCATGCTTCCTAATTTGTAATGGGTGACCTTTAGGATCAAAATACTTCATGTAATTAATGTTCATGAGAAATAATTTATTACGTAGTTAATTTCCAATCAATATACATACATATATATAAATGATATACACAAATGATAACATTGGTATGCAGTATTAATAGGTGCTTTACTTTGTTTGCAGACAAGCAGTACATTTATCAGTACTACCCATGCTGAGTTATACATTACTTAAATCTGGGCCGCAACACTTGATGGGAATGTGTGTAATGTATACTAATAATGCTTCTAAAATTACATAGCTTTAATTTACTTTAACTTCAATAGCCCAACGGTTAAAAGTGCGGACTGTAACCTGAAAGGTCGCAGGTTCGATCCCCACACGTTGCACTATTGTCGTATCGACTTCTAGCACAAGTCTTTCGCTTATTTGGAGGAAAGAGAAGGATATAAGTCAAGTTCAGCTTGGCTAAAAAAATGCTGCTCAACATAATTTGACGACCTCCCTGGCGCAGTGGTGAGCGCTGTGGTCTTATAACTGGGAGGTCTCAGGTTCGATTCCCGGCGGGGGCAATTTAGTAATTTATTATTTCTAAATTGTCTCTGGTCTGGTCCCATTAGGGGTATGGGTTGAATTTACACTGCTATACCCCTTCCAAGTTAGCCCGCTACCATCTTAGACTGCATCGTCACTTACCATCAGGTGAGATCTCAGTCAAGGGCTATCTTGTCATAGAATTAAAAAAAATATATTATAAATAAATTACATATGTTATTTTCGATAAATTAAAACACAGTCTCAAATAACGTTTTATACCTAGATATTTGAAATTAAAAAATTATGTTGTTAAAGTTGTTTACACATTCAACAAATCAAAAATCTGAATTGAATGCTTTATATTTGTAAATTATTGTTTTGTGACCCAGATTTGTATAATATAAAATACCTTTTCAGCATAACCCTTGCTGCATCAATGTTATATTTGTCATGTCTGCATCTGCATCGACAATTATACCATACGGGTGACTACACACTTGACATAACAGGTGGGTCATACCTATAATCTATTTTTACTTGCTTTTGTCGCGCTTTAGGCGTCATACTACTGGATTATGGTATAGGGGTTTAGATTTATATCTATACTTATAACAAAACTGTAATGGGACGAATTCTGTACATTAAATATATGTATTTTGAAAATTTTAATCAGAGGATGCTTTATTATCGATACTGAGCCCAAAACAATTTTTTTGGCTTTTTTTGTCTGTCTGTGCGCGCGTCACGCGAAAACTACTGAACAGATTTTAATGAAATTTCGTATAGTGTTAGCTGATACTCCGAGTCAATATATAGGATACTTTTTATCCTGACAAACAATAAGGTTTATCCGGGATAGGGGATGAAAGTTTTTGTTGATTTTGCTCCACAACTTCGTCAAATCTAAAGCGAATTTGGTAATTCTTTCTTTATCATTAATTGTGTACTATTAGAAATATTATGTCCAATTTTGGTGAAGATCCACTAAATAATTATCGTAGATAGAGGACATAACTTCTCGCGGTTAGTAGCAAATCACTCCCACTCAGAAATTTTTTCCACGCGGACGAAGTCGCGGGAATCAGCTAGTCTATACATATAATTTGATTTGTATGACTGAACTTGAATACATTGCAGGTCCCTTAATGGTCATCACCCAAAGAGTTACTTCTTTGGCATATTCTCTACAAGATGACTTGACCAAGAAGGAGATAAACGCGAATTCTGTGGGACCGTCTGACAAGAACGAATCGGGAGTCAAATTGCCTTCGCCACTTGAATACTTTGCATACACTTTAGCCTTCCAAACTTTGATGTGTGGACCAGTCGTATTTTATACAGATTACATTACTTTCATACAAGGCGATGGAGTCAGTGAAGTAAGTTTTTTATGTATAGTTTAAATTAATATTAATACTCAATTATTATTCCAATGGTTCTCCAAAAATAAAATTGTTGGAATTAGTATTCCTTGTACAAAGTAAAACCACTTTTATATGTTACATCGACAACGTTTATTAGTGCAAAAGGATATACCTGTATTAGCGGCGGGAGTCACTTAACATCAGGTGACCCGTTTGCTCGCTAAAAATATAAAAAAAAACGTAAACTCAATAGTTGCTTTATATGTTAAGATTTGAAATACAACAAGAGACATCTTTTGTATTTATAATATTGGTATGGCAATGTTCAGCATTAATTATCTAATTTTCATTAAAGAAGCCCCTGACTGTCCAGTTTCACTAGACTATACTTTACAAGTACCTACTTTAATATTTCTTTGATAAATGGTATGTTTAATATGATTTCATTGACATATCCGCTGTAGTTTAATATATTTAGGGCTCCACAAGCCGCAGTCTTGCGCCGCCTTAGTCTTATCCAGCTACTCCCTTCACCTCGTTTGATGTCTTCCAATGTACCTAGTGAGTGAAAAAGAAAAGAAGACACTTGACTCCTTAATTGCTGATTGGACCACGTAAGGAAATATCGAGTATAGACCATACTTTGTTCTTGTTTTTTAGAGTCAAAAGCACATATCAGCCGGTCGTAAGGAGCCGTCTCCACGGCTGGCAGTATTGTACAAAGTGGCCGGTTCTATTGCAGCAGCTATTCTATATTTATCGCTCGCGAGCAGATACCCTCTGACGGCGCTTGAAGGTAATTATTTATATTTATTAACTATTATAGTTAACAATAATAACTGTCGTCAAAATAAAATATAAGTTAAAATAGATCAGTCACCACTTTTTATTTTATATATTTAGATGGATCATACTTCTATTAAGTTGATCTACACTAACCCTAAATGACCCAATCATTTAACCTAAAAAGTCTATCCGATTAAGGAATCTAAAACTTCGTAAGTATTTATATTTTTTAAAGGGGAAAATATGAAAATGCGGGTAGGTAGATAGTTGCTAAAATACGATAAAAAATTTGTTTGTTGCAGAACTATCCGATCCCACTTCTGAAGTGTCCCGATCATGGTCCGTGCTATATCTTTTATGGTACGCATATTTGTCCACGCTTGTGGTGCGATGCAAGTATTACCACGCGTGGCTCTTGGCGGAGGCCATTTGCAATAACTCTGGTATGGGCTTCAATGGTTACGACAACAACGGCTCACCCAAGTGGGATAAAATGTCCAATATAGATGTGTTCGGTTTTGAGGTAAGTGTGTCTAGAATCTCATCCTAATTTCAATCTTGTATTAGACTGGAGCTAGTAACATTGCAAATGGTGCACCTACATACCTTTATAATTAATCTATGATATTTTTATTACCAACCTCTTTATTTAATCTATGATTATTATAAAGGTTTGTGCGCCATTTGCAATATTATTAGTTCCAGAGACACTCATATGTATGCTTACAAGTTACAACGCCAAAATGGCATCAGTAAAATCCAAAATGGCGCTTATCAATCAGGTCCAAAAAAGAAATCATAGTGTATGAAGTCCAGTTTTAATCATTGATTATTACAAATAGAAGTCAGTGGGCCAGTTGAAAGCATGGTGTGATTATATATTCAGTGCTTAAAAATCTTGATAACAGTAGGTGGCCTCAAAGGACTAGAATCATAGATTAAAGATAGAGGTCAGTGCTCCTACGACACCTCCGCCTAAATATACGCGAACCTTTCGCGATCAATGCTCTTCATTATCGTGTGACAGTTGGAGATGTTTCGTCTCTTGAACGTTTGGGACTTGTACAACATTCGAGAAGTTGTTGGATGTTTTCATATTGATTATATCTGACACAGCACTGGCAGCATGGGCAGGAGATAAACATTTTATCCCCCGATTTTATCCACTGACAGGGGATACAATTGCCTTCTCCCTATGCTAGAGCATGGCGACAGGGGAAAGGAGAAGTATATCCCTATTTGACATTACAAGTGGAGCAACTTCCCCCGGCTAGAGCATGGGAACAAATGAAAGAGATAAACTTGTCCTTTTTTGACTTTTGAAAGGGTCAAACGAAAACAAAAACCACCTACGAATCACCTATTGACTGTCAAAATGACGAGTATAGATAAAAATAATGACTTTTTGAGACCGAATTGACGTAAATTTTGAAGTATTGTGATATTTGTACCTCCTACTTCCATGATTTTCTTATAATGGCAATAATTGCGGGGATAAATTTTCTCCCATTTTATCCACTGTCAATATTCTTCCACCGCTGTGCCCATGCTCGATGGGTAGATAAGACTAAGCGAGGGGATAAGCATTTTATCCTTTTCCCGGGGATACAATTACTCCCGCCCATGCTACCAGTGCAGGTCACAAAAGTGTCCACGTTTGAGTAGCGCCGAAGGATACCTATAGTATATTCTACATTTGCGTGTGAACTGTGTTTCGTTCTGCAGTTTGCGCAGAACTTCCGCGACGCGGTGGCGAGTTGGAACAAGAACACCAACGCGTGGCTGCGGAACGTGGCGTACGAGCGCGGGGGCGCGGCGTGGCGCACCGCGCGCGTCTACACGCTGTCCGCGCTGTGGCATGGCTTCCATCCCGGCTACTACCTCACTTTCTTCGCGGGCGGCCTCTTTACTGTCGCCGCTAAGAAGGTAAGTGACACGACTACAACCTCGTCTTCTTCGTGCGCGGCCTCTTAAGGGCCCCATATATGGTACGATTGATCTTTACGATTCGTCGTTTCAGACCGATCGAAACGACGAATCTATAGTGTATGTCAAGATCGATAATGATTCACTTAATCGAAGACGATATCGAAAATCGCAACAAAAACCCATGTAATCATGAATATCGTAACGATGAATCGACAGTATAGGTATTTTAACCCAAATTTTTCTAGGTTTTCTTCTTTTCTCCTGTAGCCGAATTAAAGTTACCACCACATAGGTAAGGAAAAGAAGTTCATTTTCCATTTTATAGGGCACATATTGAATTATTTGAGCACGTCTTTATCGTTCCGTTTCAAATAAGTAAATGATCGATCGTAACGACCAATTGTTTCGTGTATGAAGTAGTATCTTCATCAGATCGTCAAGCACGATTTTCGTTCAGATTGATCGAAATGATGAATCGTACCGTATATGGGGCCCTTTAACTGTCACCGCTAAGAAGGTAAGTGACCCTCGGCTACTACTGCGCCTTCTTCACGCGCGGCCTTTCACTGTCGCTTCTAAGAAGGTGTGTTATCCGCGCGGTGGCACGGCTACCACGTCATCTTCCTCACGGGTGACCTCTTCACCGTCGCTGCTAACAAGATAAGCGATCCATGTTTCTACCTCACCTTCTTCACTGTCTCTGCTAAGATGTGGGTATGTATGATGACCCGCGTTGTAACAAGGTTCCCACCCCGACTACTTAACTTTATAGTTTAGTCTTCGCAGCCTGTAGGCCATTTAATTATATACATAACAGAAAAACATACCTTGGATAACATGAATGAGAAAGCCTTACGTTTATTTGTTTCAGGTGCGAGCCTTCGCACGTCCTATGTTCTTGGAAAGTCGCCCCAAGAAACTTTTATACGATGCATTGTCGTTTGTGACGACTAGGGTCGCTATGACGTATGCGACAGTCCCCTTCGTTCTACTTCACCTGTCGCCGAGCCTTGCCTTTTACGGGTAAGTAATACCTACTTACAAATAACTAAAATTTACTAAAAATTAAGTGTTTATCTGTGATTTTGAGATAACTTCCTTTTATTAAGCTAAAGTCAGTGACCTCTATATTTAATCAATGATTAACACTAGACTTGCTTCTGTTTTGGACCTACTTGATTGACGCCATCTTGGCGCTGTAAGTATAGATAATATGAGTGTCTCTGGAACTAATAATATTGCAAATGGCGTGCCAACCTCTATGATTAATCTATGATTTCATAATTAACCTCTTTATTTAATGTATTGTATGATTTTTTGTGGCGCATTTTTTCAAATGTGGCGCTTCAAAGTGATCCATAATAATTATACTGTCATTTATAATAGGATTAAATATAGAGGTCAGTGGCTAAAATCCATATCACTTACATCACCTCATTCCTGAATTCATGTTTGGGAAATTCTAGGATCTATTGACCAGAAAAACGACTTGCCAAAAAGTATTATTATTAAATGTAGCTCTATCCACATAAATCGAAAACGAAACCGGGGTCGAAGCACATTCTTTGATATATATGTATTTATAAGATAGAACATTGTAAATTATTGCCAAAGTATTATTAATATTTACGACATCCTGGTAATATTTATGGTTATTATAAAATGTTGTAAACATTTAAAGTCGCATCTTTAAAAATAAAAACCTAATAAAAATTTTGTCGTAAATTTTTTTTTCAATGGTTTATTTAGCCTGGTCGCATACTATCACCTGTTAGAAAAAAAAATTGGATGCGCGCCAGAAGCCACTCTTCGCACATCGTTAGAATATTATCGGATATCTTTCGGACACGGATATCTTTCGGTTGCTGGAAGTAGCAATTTCTGATAGCATGCTACCCACTGCTTAGCTTTCGATTAATGTAATATACAAAATATATAGTAACAAGTCTTATGAAAAAAGTGTCCATAAGAAGTAATTTCTCACCTATGAGAAGTTACCATTTTTCTTAAAAGTTTTTTAAGTCCTTTACACGTAATTTTTTTACTTTATCCTGTGGCATCGTAAGGCGTGTTCACATTGGCTGATAAACTTCGATTACCAATAATATATTATACATACTAAATATGCTGTCGATTGTCAATGATTATATCCAAAATATTGTGTTATATTGTGTGATTGTTTTAATAAAATGCAAAAATACTAAAGGATTAGTTAAAGAATTCTAAGGGAAAATGTATTTTTGCAATATGTACCACTGCCATCGCACCTTCACAGGTTTATTTTTAACGTACTTTATTCCACTAGGGACTGCTTATCTTGTGATTGTAGTAACACATTTTCTTTTCTTTTTAGGAGGTTGTACTACTCCTTGCACTTTATAGCACTGGGCGCAATATTCCTTCCAGCAAAATCCTCACCATCACGAGGTTCTTCCCAGACCTGCTCAGAGCTTCATTCAACATCTTCCAAGTTCACAAAAGACGTGTCGACGAGGGATATCAATGGAGAACCAAATGGAAAACTCAAAATTACCTAATATTATATCTTCCTTTTCAACTTTAATAGATACGACAATAGACTGGCGAGTATACAATAAATATTTTGATTTTTTTTAAGATGAGCCACTATTGAAAGACAAATATAAACGGTATTATTATTATATTGTGATAAATATTATTCATATTATGCATTTATGAGTATTAAACTTTAATAATAATGATTATTATTAACCAGCACAAATTAGTATTTATAAAACATTATATTTTTACAATTTTAATATGTAATTATAACACTTTTATTACCAGTTTATAGTAATAAGAAGTAAAATATATTAAAATAAATGGTTTTCCATTCCAATGACATAAGAAGTTGAGTTTATGTTAATTTTTTTTATTTATAATTTATAGTTTATGTTAAGACTTATTTAGGTTTTAGTTGTATAATAACACAATATATTACGCGTACCTAACTATAGTTAATATTTGACAATGTTTTTTTTTTATATTTTTTATGACACCGCAAATGTAACCTCAGCTTTACTGTGTGTGAGTAATCGTAGTAAAAAAAGTCTAAAAGTGGGTGAAAAATGCAAAAATAAATTTTCTTCAAACTTCTAAACATTATTGGGTTAGTATGTTACTACTTTTAAAAGTATATTTCTTCATCGTGAGACATTGGCTTTTTCACTGAGAATAGGCGCGCAATACTAGATGAGAACTTATTTTTTACACATAATTCTTGACAGCCGATACCATAATACCTATATTCCATTCCAAGAGACGAACTCCTAGGCAATAATTAATACTCGCACCTCATTGGTCAATGCGCGCAGAGATAAGCGATTAGCGAAGCAAGCGTAGATAAGCGTTTCTTTCTTCGTTATTAAAATGGGTAGATGGTAATAAAAGCCAATGCAAATGCTTTACTTTAGAATGAGGCTATGGGCGATGTAATAAAATAATTTGGATAAATGAGATATCGAATATTCGTATTTTTAATTTATTTTTACATTTAAATTAATATATCGATATTTATTGATAGAATGTATTAAAATTCAGATATTTCTGTTACAATGATACAATTAGTAAGTAACTATATCATAGTTACCTTTAAGTAGGGGGGAAATGCGCATCTCACGTCGTAAACAGTGGTAATCCTTTGTGCTGACTGCATAATGAATATCCTACATGTTACAATATTATCACGGTAGGTATACACGGTGAAATTTTATTCCCCGTAAACCCTGAAGGAGGTGAATGTGCTCATGAAACTGAACAACTTTCCCCAAGGAACATAGGTCGAAATATGAAAAAAAATTTTGGACCTCCCATAGTAAATCAATGAGCTGATCGTCAATTTTGTATGGAGGGTCCAATTTTTTTTTTTTCATCTTTCGACCTATGTTCCCTGGGGAAAGTTGCTCAGTTTCATGAGCACATTCACCTCCTTCAGGGTTTACGGGGAATAAAATTTCACCGTGTATAATGCAAAATATTTTGTTAATTCATGAAATCCACTGATCAGTATTTTTAATCTATGATTAACACTGGGCTTGCTATAATATAAATATTAACAATGTTATACTCTAAAGAAAAATATTTTTTATTATTGACAAGATCAAGAACTTGAATAGTTTAAATTCTTGTATTGCCATAAATTGTGAATTAAGTCATTTTATTGTTAGAGTACTCCATTTTAATTATGAAGCTAAATGATTTGTGTATGAAAAAAAAACATTATAAAAACATGGGTTGTGAACTTGTGAGCTATGTTAACAGCTGTCTGGACGGATTAACTGCACAGTCCATGTGCAGTTGCATCACAGATTTTTCTAGTTTGACGATAATTATTTGTTGTTCCTTGAATTGCGATGCAATTAAACTACGTCCGGATTGCAAAATGCCAGTCTTATACAGTCTACCTGTCAAGACCTAAGTTCTATTTAGAAATATTTTTTTATACTAATGAATAATGATCTATGGCTATGGGTGTGATAGTATTATATTTGTTTAGATTTTGTACCTAGCTGTATTTCTATTCAAATTCAAAGTATGAATAGCCCATATACCTACCCTATATTATGTTTGGTGGCAGTGCCGTTGGCAACATGGCAGTTTACCGAGTTATTTTTATAATATTTAAGTCTATAATATATCGGATTAATAACTACTACAATGTTATTTTACGTCTAAGGTTATTTTATAAAGTAATAATAATGAAACGAAAATTTTCATTACTTACATTGTATATTTAGTTATAATCGGTTTAACAAGTTTTTCAAAATATTTTCAGAAACATGCATTATTTTTGTTACATTTTTAGATTACAGAAAAACTCAAAGCGATTGTAGGAACACTGAATGTTCTGCTTATAGAAAATTTTTCAATCAAAAAATCTGTATTTTAACCAATTTCAGGTTTGTCATTAACAAAAAGTATACTTAATTTTTAACATTGAAATAATACTACTTGGTTTGGTTTATACATAATTCGCCGCGTCTACCACTCGCCATACTGTTGCCTAAGCTCGAACATTTTAACTTTCGAATAGTAAAGTTAAAACGCCAATGTATGAAAATGAGAGGTGCCATGTTTTGCTGGCGTTAAATTTTCCTGCTATTCGAAAGTTAAAATGTTCGTGCTTAGCCTAAGCAGATCCATTAAATGCCTATCGCGCTACACAATGCTACTCGACGACATTTACCTAACGTATCGCGCGAATTTGGTGGAATAATGTCTGTCGTTTGGAAAACGATCTGTGGTACACAAATTGTCTAACTGAATTACAACCAATAAACCTGCGGACGACAGCCACAGAGCATATTATATCTATGTATAAAATATAAGCAAATTAATAATATTTATAAAGATTTTTAAAGGACAAAAACAAATTCGAATGGTGTAAAGAGCGCTAGTTTTAAAAAGATTGTGTTGTCCAATAATACAAATTCTGTAATCCAAACTAAAAATTTGGAATTTTTGTGTTAAGTAACCGTTCACTTCAAATTGGCCGTCTTCGACCGTTACAAAATGACGTCATACCGTATCGTTGATGAAAATAATATTATATATTTTTACTGTAACCACCACTGTGACGGAAGTTTTCTTTTCTGGCAATGCTTTTCACGACCATGACGTCTTGAATGTCGAAAGGCGTGATTTTTAATACCTATCTTATTTTTCTGTTTGAAAGAAAGTCATTAATTAAAGTAATAAAAAGTCTGCGCTATAACTTTTCGTTTTTTACTCATCGTAGAAAACGAAACGCAACCAATAGTAACCAAACAAAAATAAATAAATTACTAAATTAAAGTTAACAAAAACATTTAAATTGTTAACAACAAAACTGAAAAATTCGGTTATGACAATTGCGATCCGTACGTTGCCATCTGTACAAAGCGGGTCTGACTTGAGGTGCGGTGCAGGGAAGCGCGACGCGAGGTAGCGGCCAACTTGTAGTGAATGTGTAGTAAGTTGTTACATTATGAACATGTTTACAATAAATGTTTATTTTATTATGAAGTTCAGTTTCATTTATCTTAACTATGCATATTGTACCTATATGTATAACAACAGTAACTCAATTATTATATGGTTCATTTAGTAGATTTTCCACAATAACTAAATATTATATTAATATTGGTCCAAGTGCCTCCGACACTGGCGACATCGATTAATAGACCTAAATCTAGTACTATCCTTTTACACAGGGAGTATTATGAAAGGAATAGCTCTGAATTTGGACCTGTCAATTGTAATTTAGTTTAGAGATTGTTTTAAGTCACAATGAAGCATTAAATCCTAAGTAAGGAATGCATGAACTCAGCAAATGAATATTTTCAAAGTCAGTCCCATCTGCTTAAATCTTCAAATACATAAAATGGCTTAGTTTATAGCTGGTCTTATTCTTTCTTAGGGTCCTTATTCTTTTGCTTGTGTGCTATAAAAGCTTGCCTTATACAACACAATACACTGGGAACATCATTAGTATCTTGTAATTTTTTTTGGAGATCCTTGAAATTCTTTATTGTTGGATTCACACTTTGCACTAGAACAAAACAATATTGGTAAAAAATTGACATTCAGCATTGAAGTCCTAAATTGTAAAAAAAACCTGAAGCCAGTTTTTTCTTGGGTTTTATTTTGAGTACAAATTAGTACTTCTTATTTGATATGATTTTAATGTGTGTAGCTCCTGTCTGTCTGCCTTCAGAGATATACTAGCTATCTCTGCCATGTTTCACCAAGATGTTCCAGCAGTTATGTTGAATTATCTAGGTTTAAATTTAAATAGAAGCAAACACAATATAACCCAATTTTTTTGCACTTTCTGTCCATAATTTGTTTGGACTAGTCTTCAGAATGGCTGAACTGATTTTGATGTGTTGTTTTGGAAAAGTAACAAGTAAGAACTGTTTACTTTAAACCAATTCTTCATTATTAGTTATCTCCAGTCTGCTAACAGTCTTATTACGTGTAGGCAAATCATTGTAATAGTGTGAATACATCAACAATGTACTTATGTGTTTAATATATTGTAATTATTTTAAATTTTAAATAATTAATATTTTAGAAAGTACCCCATCCCAAGTTTTTGGTTAGGTATAGTTGATACTTACAAATATACTGCTTGGTTTTAACATTTTTCAATAAATGTGTGGTATAAGGTTCACCGTTCTTTCTAGTCTCTGTAAAGAACTGTATGTATATAACTTGGGCTTCCTCTGATCTGCTTTCTATTGAATAATAGATGTTCAAACATTTCTTAAAGTGTTTCCTCGCCAGTAAAAATGTCTCATGGGTCTCTTTGACTTCTTGCATTAGAAGTTTCTGATCTAAGTATAATAAATAAAAATAAATAATTAGCATAAAATTTAACAGATTTCTTATATGATAGCACAGACAGAAAAAATGTTTTTCTTAAAAATAGGTGTCAGATAACAAAAATTTTTGGCATGCATGATCAGTATATCACTTCATAATCATTGATGACATCTTATGAAATGAGATATGATGAAAATCCATTGTGTTAAACTGAAACAGATTCATAACAGAAAGTAGATATTTGTACCCCCTAATACGTGAAACTGCTATATGTCAGCTGTGTTGAAAATTTGCATTTAGAATATTGGCGAAGACAGATTGACATTATGAGACTTTGGGCGAGTCTGAACCTTTTTTTCTATTATTACCATCTTGAACTTACCTTGTTTATAATTTTCATACTCAGCTTGCTGTTGTGACAACTCTTTAAGCTTTATTTCAATTTCTTGTTTTAGTTCTTTATTTCTTTCTATTAACAATGACAATTCTTCTTCATTATTTTGGGCCACACATTCCTTGTCTTCATGGTCATCACTTGAGGAACCATTGTTATCACTGGTGAGAACTTTACACACATCTTCGCATATTTTTTTAATTCGTAATTCGAAGAAATTATTGGATCTTTTTTCGCATTCATCAATATCGATTTCATAGTTCCAGTTTTGATTTTCGTCAACGATACTCATTACAAAGTAGTAAAAAAAGTAACTAAATCGTAGATTACGTACATGAAACTAAACCAAATTCACAAGCGAAGCGGTAGAAAAAACAGAATGGTTTATATTCTCCTGGGTTAGAAATAGTAATAAGGTATTTTTTTTATAATTCAACTCAAAAATCACACGCTAAAAATATAAATAATAATAACGTTCAATTTGATTTGAATTTTTGAATTAGAATGCCCAAGAGAATGTAATCACTCGTTTTATAGATGCCACAGACTACGAACACTTTACACTACATAGAGATACATATTATAGAACACTTGAGTTAAAACGCAACACAACATAAAAAGGGGCCCGTAAACGGTCAAACTTATATGTTTGTGTTGATGACCTTGTCAAAAAAAACTATAAGAGGGCCCGTACACGATCAAACATGTTTGTCAAACACGTAAAATATTTACGTGTTTTTGTTATGGTTTTGTTTGAACAAGGTCATCAAACACCAGTGCACCCAAGCAAACACCTCCTTTTCCGTTTGTCAAACACGTAATTTCTTTGACAAACACGACCACAGACTATCAAATACACGTAAAAACGTAAAATTTGACAAACATGTTTGATCGTGTATGGGCCCCATTACGATTTGCATTTTAGTCACAGACTACAAGTCTATTCTCTTGACATTACCGGACACCACCTGACATTTATCTATAGTACCTAATCTGTGCCCAATCTGTGCCTGACATTTCGACTTTTCCAAACCAAATCCATTCCAAAAGAAAGAAAAAGATAGCATTTTAATAAAGTGAATTTCCTTTATTTTCTTTTCATATGTTCTAAAGTTGACAAAAAAGTATTATAAACATTTAGAGGTACCCATTATTATGCATACAAAGGATTTTTTAATGCAAAATCTCTCAATTTTCACTTGACCCTTGCCGTGTCATAATAAGAGGATGGTTAGTAAATATTTTTGTATTCAGATTTCTCATATTTTACTTAATAATGTGGAAGGAGCATAAATAAAAAAGAAATACTTACAACTTTTCAGGTTTGCATGAAAAAATTACAACGTAACAAGAGACTGATTTTTGGTCATTATGTTGTATAGCACATTTCATCAAATATTGAGTACAGCTAGAGACGTATTAAATAAAGCTTTTATGTTTTGGAAGATTTTATTCGTTTTATCAAATGGGCCATTGTCTCAGCTGCTTCAGAAACCAAACAAGTGCTGATGTGGTAACATCACCTAACAGAAAAAATGATGGTAAGCTTGGAATTTCATATTCAATATTGTCTTTTTACCATACCTACCATATGTATAGGCAAGATACCATGATGCTAATAATAATTAAACTAGCTGATCTCAACATTTTAATACTGTATTTTCTTGCAATAGTTTTGTATGCTGAAATTATAGCTATTTGTACTTAATTAATATTCAATGATTTATTATTATTTTAGAGATGACAGATATAGTCACCACTAATCAAGTACCTACTGTCATGATTTCCAACTACCCTCAAGCCGAACCGCTTCTGCACAACAATGAAAACAGCATAAACTGTCATATCAATAGCAATAACCTATCAAATGCCAATGCATTGAACTCTATCAATGAATACTGTTCAGGAGATACAAATGCAATACAGAAAATGCATGTGAATAATGAGAAAATACCTAAATCTTTTTATCAAAAGTTACCATCCATTCCTCGGAGTATGTCTTCCATAGCGTCTAGTGAGCCTCGCGTGTCAGAATCGAGAATCAACCAGCTGTATGACCAGTACAAAGACAACTTAGAAGAGGCTATACTTGCAGAGGGCATAGAGAACCTTTGCAATGATCTACATTTGAATCCAGATGATTTTGAGGTGTTAGTGCTTGCATGGAAATTAAACGCTAGTCAAATGTGTAGATTTACAAAAGAAGAGTTTGTTCAAGGGTTGAAAAACATGAAAACGGATTCCATCAAAAGTATACAGCAAAGACTTAATGACATAACCACTGAACTGACAAGAGATTCAGAACAATTTAAAGATTTGTACAGATTTACTTTTAAGTTTGGACTGGATGTTAGCACTGGTCAGAGAATACTGCCATCTGATATCGCTATTGTACTGTGGCGCCTAGTCTTCACACATAATGAGCCCCCCTTACTAGATAGATGGTTAAGCTATCTCGAGAGCAATCCTCATATAAGAGGAATTCCCAAAGATACTTGGTATATGTTTTTAAACTTTTGTGAATTTGTAGGAGATGATCTTAGCAGTTACGATGACACAGAAGCGTGGCCTAGCTTATTTGATGATTTTGTTGAATACGAGAATGATCAAATGAACCAAAATGTATCAAAAAATGAAATCAAAATTCAGGATTAGATTCCTGCGATTGCCAAATTGTAACTACTTTAGGTACTTAACAAATTGAGACTGATAATCTGATAATGATTGGGTAGGTCATGTAATAAAATTAGGAAAAGGAAATCAATATTACCTGATTTATGTGGACATAACAAAACTGCTCACAAGAGATTCTAAAAATGGATTCAGTGTAAATATTATGGTTACTACAATTTTTTATTCAATAAGTACTGTAGACCATGTACCTATTTAAGCTTTAGCCTTATGATTATTATGACATTCCAGCAATGGAATTAGCAAAAATTTGTAAATAGATCCTCCTAGCCTTGGTCGCTTAAAATATTGATTGATTTTAGCATCTGTGTACAAAATTACATAGACTCTTCTATAATGCTAGCATACTTAATTCCTCATAATATGCATAAGTTTTAAATACTTGATAATTTAATAATAATAAAAAGAAAAAAAATATTTTTTAGAGAAACACTTCAAATTGATTTATATAGTGTACAGATGTATCTATTGATATTTTACTTTTAAATTTTGTTAACTTAAAAAAATGATTTGTTAAAAATCAAATAACTATTTTTAAATACCTAAGGCTTATAGCAGACCTCCACCGCGTAAGAAATATAGCGAAGTCGCTGAGTTATGGCATGAGTTGTGTTGTATGAAGGGACACTGCCTGTCTAAATGTAGAGACAATATGATTATGAATATATCCCTTTACAACGTGATTTGGGCAATTCCAAGGCCTTGGCCAAAATTACAGTACCGAATTCGCCGGAGAAAGAGATAGTCAGTCAAATTTCGGCATTAGAAAAGGTTCACTTCTGTTTCTCATGACAACCAAAAAATTAAGCCGGAAGTTCAGCGGTTTCGCGCTGGAGGTGTTTAAAAGGCCTGGATCTTGCTTGATGTACACTTTTTTGTCTTTACCCTCAATTGTGCAATTTTTAATGTCACTAGTTGAAGAATATTTTCCATGTTTAAATAATTCTGATTTTCTCTTTTCCAATAAGTGTAAAGTACTCTGCAAAATTTATATCTGCAATATTATTTAAAATTACGTTCCATATAATACACAAAGATGTAGACTGGAAAGAAGAATTGAAGAGTGTACATCAAACTGGGCCCAAATGCTTTGTATTCTCATGAAAAGCAACAAGACTGTAACTGTATTATAAATGTTAGTAAAGTAATATGAAGTCAGCACAAAGCCGAATGCAATAAATTAATTTCGTTAAATTATTGTACATTGACGATCGAAAACTTGAACTACTAAAACTTTAATTTTTCAGGCCGCAATACTTTGTAATCCAAATAAAGATAAAGATAAGATATTTTAAAGCAAAAAGTATTTTATTTATTCGTAAGAATCTTTAAGATAAGCAAAAATTTTTTTTTAAAGAATATCAGCCAAGCTTGAACTTGACTGATGATCTCTTCTCCCTTCCAAATGAGTGAAAACTTGTGTTAGGAGTGGGTGCAACGGATGGAGATCGAACCTTAAGTTTTCAGTCCGCACCTGTAACCGTTGGGCTATTGAGGCGTTAATTATTTACGACCACGAGTCTGCAACCTATTACAAAAACAAGTGTAATTTTTTTTTAAACAAGCGCTTATTAGTCAATGAAAAAGAACTAAAAACACTCAATGGGGTTAAGTACCTACGTCGTTTTAATACAGAGTTCCCATAGCGGCCTTCCGGCTCCATCATCAGACCCTGGATATCATCTAGGACCAGAGTACCTACTTGTCTAGGCGAATCAAAACAAGCCTAACCCTCGATGGGGTTACGTCATTTTATTACAGAATTCTCATATCCACCTTCTGGTTCCAACAGATCAATAATAATGCATTGTCATCCGATTTACATATTTAATACAAAATTTCAGTAGATACAATCGGAAATCAGGAAGTGGCTCTAATTCAGCTCGCGCAAGACTTACCTAAACAAACAGACACGCAAGTTAAGTAAAAGCTTGTAATTATCGCTTAGAACAGGATAAGTTACATTAGAATATAATTGAGGTATCCGTCTTCGAATTAACTTCTTTTTATTATGCTCATAATATTACAATTTATGAACGAAAGCATAACCCTAGACAATCGTTACTATTTTGTTTTTCCTCATTATTTTCCAAGGAATCCGGCTAAGTATACTTAAGTAGCCGAGTTTGTTGAGTGTTCATTTTCTGAATAGGAAATTGAATTACTATTATCTAGGTACATTCTTTGGCTTAGAGCACGTTACATTATTAAGTACCTATGTTTGTTGTACAAATCATCCTCGTCACGGTCGCAATTAGAACTTCCACCGATTGAAATAGGCCTCTTGTAAAGAATCGCTATTGAACACAAACTTAGGCCTTTTGTATTCAGCGGCTGCCAGCGACTCGCTTGATGACGTCAGTGGGTGATCTTCCAAAGATCCAACACCGCTTTTCTTCTGGTGAGAAGCCAAGGCCCACAAAATTCGAGCACGGTGTTCGCGATGGAGCTAATCATATGCTGTTATGAGCGAACTGCTATAATTTCAAACCTCTAAAATCACGAGAAAATGAGTAAGTAGACAAATTATTTTTCTCGTGACACGGATGTTTTTTTTTTTGCCTTATTGGTGTGTACCTACCTACCTTCACTCCTCCTCTGAGCAATGACTGTCAAGACGGCGATAACTTATCCAACTTTCTAGTATCATAAGCTGCACATCTATAGACCGCACTCTCTCAGCTCACACTCAAGACAGATTTAAAAAGAGACAGATTTATGTCAGAACATATTTATGTCTTGTTTTAACCCATATCTTAAGTCTGAGCTAAGTCAGAGCACGTTCTATAGATTTCAGCAATAGAGGTCCTGTGGCTTTCATCATGGTTGCGTTTTGAGTTAAAGCTGAACTTATATGCTGGGACGCAAAAGACGAAGACAACATAGTTCAGATTTTGCAAGGCAGAGCAGTTGAGGCACAGGCCATGAGCGTATGCCGTTAAATGATGACAGATATATTCAATCGCATCCTAGCTAGTTCACAGTGGGTAGGTATATAAATAATTGCGAGGGTTTCGCCTCGCAAACCATGCACCTGACTTAAAAAATGTAAATTTTTGACTTTGGTTTTTGTTTAATTTAATTTTTGTTTAATTTTTTGAGGGTATCTTTATGTTATTTTTGTCATGTCTGTTTTTAATTGTTTTAATTAGTGTAATTGGAGGTTTCCGTACTAATAAACAAATAAATAAAATAAATAATGATTTGACAAGTAAAATGAATTCAAGATTATTAATCTATGTTAACAATGAACTAATAAACAAAACAGCAAAACTATAAAAACTAGCAAAAAAACGAGCACGCGTGGCGCAGTCATCTGTGCCTACGAGTACGATTAGAGTTGTAGAGGTTAGACACGTCATGTCTGCGCCGCAGCGTACGCAGCTCTCAAGGTACAAGGTAAGTTTAAAACTTAATGTAAAAATTTTATGTATCATTGATTTTGTTCGTGTAAAATGTATGCCTGTCACCCATAACGAATATACATAGACTGCTAAAATCATAACCTTTCCTTTTGACTGTCGTAATCGGGTAACAATCTGCTCTGCCCTAGCGTGGTACTTCGTCACCTGCGTCGCAGCGCATACGCTTAGCCTAAAGCTTGAGTAAAAAGAACAAAACCGGAGTTATAATAAAATTTTATTTTATTTTAAACAAAATAATATACTCGCCGACAACCGAAAAGCTGTCGTTCGGCCGAGAGGCGCGCGAGACGGGCGCGGCCCCGCGCGGGAACTGAAAAGGCACTACGACGCGGCACCGACGTCCTACTTCCCCACTACAAGCGTTGTCACAAAATGTATTCCTACAGGTCGACCACTTTTATAAGTTACAACGATGTGCCTGCGCAGATGTGTAGTCTGTTTTTCTTTAGCAGTCCTAAACGATAAACACATCGCAGAAAACGACGCCCTTCGCCGGGCTCTTGAGACAAGCGCTGTGCTTAGCGCGTCGCTAACGCATTTCCGCGAGAAAACACTTGTTTACCGTTTAAGACAGCTAAAGAAAAATAGATTGTAGGTATAAAAGGTAAATCTTCATTGTTATTTATCGTTCGTAGTTCACTGATATGACTTATAAGGGAGATCGAATCTTGATTTTAAAATTCAAACGCGTTGTAAGGCGATGAATTACTCTTCACTGCACTAATAGCTATTTTCGATGGAGCTTATAAAAGTGGTGTTACTGTTAGCTATTGCAAGAGGTGAACCGAGGTGGGGGACTGCGCCCGTCTCACTTTTTGTCCACTGATATACACAAAATATTGACAATAACATATTTTCGCCGTTCGTTAAAACTGATTATATTAGAAATAAGCAGCTATTCTATACTCCATCATAACGTCGCAGGATGAGTCGATGTTATTTATTTATTTACCATACACGTACCATTTGTGTCTTGTTTCATGTAAGTACTTTGTATTCTTTCTTTAACTTTAAAATTAATATTTAAGGGAAGTCACCCTCGAGATCTTCGAACGCAATTCACACGAACGAAGTTTGATTCTTATAAACTAGTTTAATATCGGTGTCTATGGTTCAAAGTTACACTGCACCGGTTAAAATATTTGTTGTATATAAATCTTTGAATCTTTGATTTCTTTAAAATTAGTTTCAGAAGTAACTTAGGCTCAAAGATTGTAAGACACATAATATCAAGTTTTTAAATTTAAAATATTCAAACAAGAATCAAACTTCGTTTGTATAGAGTGCTCTACAGATAACTTCTCTTAAAATGAGGATAAACAAATCGCATAAATTGGCTACTGAGACAGTTTCCTCACACAAACATTCAGTTTTTTCTCAAAACTCGATTTGAAAGCAATGGGTGTGAAAGCCGCAACTAAAACACCTTTATAAGAGCTTTGCCCGTGTATTGGTCGTTAATCAGAGCAATAATTTATTATCTATTACCATAATTTTATAAAAATATTGCAAGTAATATAATAATCAATATCATAAACATACACAATCGTTATTGTTGGATCTATATGAATGTTTTTTTTTTTAATAAAACACTGACAAAAACATTCTATGTTAATATTTTATAAGTATAGCAAATTATTTGAAATAAAACAATCTTGCATTAAAAATATGGGACCAGTAATATAATTACTAATAATTCATAATAATATGTGAATAGGTTTCACCACTATTTGATCAGGACGATCATTGAAATGATTATGCCTTTTCAATTCTTCGATGAGCTTGTGATATTCATTACTTACGACCAGAAAATAAATATGCTAAGAAATCAATAAATCGAAACAAGGTGCATTTTTCATACAAAAACAGTAATTTTAAACAAATAACAAACTTACAAGAATGGTGAGCTTAACATCAAATTCAAACCATAACCAATTAAATTAGATGAGAAATTGTGGTTAATTCCAATACATATTTATATATTAAAAAATATGTCATCAACATGTCTTTTATGGTCAATTTAGTTAAAAAAAAAAAACAATTCAATTCCCAATCAGTGGTTTTTAGGTGTGCCAACTGAGGACAGGAAAAAAAGATCTTTGACCTTTTCAATTCTTAAAAAAACTAATTCGCCACAGTTTTCAATAAAAAACGCACCCAGAACCCTGATTTATGAGCGCCCAAGAATATGATCAGGCATAATTTGTTTTATTAACTGTAACACGCTATTATGACCATCCTTACAACAGTATACATGAGAGCTTCATCCACCTCAGTACCATCATAATATTAATAGGACATTCAATGATTCATAGTGCTCTAATTATTTCATGCTCCGTTGACGTTCAACAACACTTAAGTGCAAGCCACTTTGCGAATAAACACAGCTTAGTTCACGTAGCTATTACATCTTTTCTTAATAAGCCAGTCAATATGGTACGCAATTCTTTTCGCCACTACCGCCATTTTGTATTTTACGGTCGACAGTACGATTCGTTCGACGGTAGGATGTTAAGAATCCAACATACTCAGACAGATAGATGGTAGATTCATATTTTGACGATTCAAAAGCACTTTGTAAAAGTTTATTTGAATAAAAAATTATTCTATTCTATTCAGATGTGAAAACGTAACCCTGATATTGCTAGTGGGGTAAAAAAAATTCGGTAACTACGTAAACTAATTTAAGTTAGCTTAGCTTATCAACTGTGTGAGCTTAGCTTTGGGGTAATTTGGGGTGTAAATTGAATTATGAAAAAACACCATGGTAAATTAGATTAGTTTACGTAGCCAGCGATAGCTATGCGACGTAGTGACTATGTGAGCTCACGGTGTTGCTTGCGCTTTACCCATTCCATTTTACATCGCACGCACTGATATCATTAAAGCAAAAATTTAATCTTTTGCCAATACCAACTTCCTCGAAAATCATGGCTCGGATACACTACCAAAATCCACCTATCAAAGCTAAACGTTATATTACATTGTAATGTGCAAATGTACAAAAATATTATTTTTTATGTTAAGCATCATCGTAGTTATGCAGTGACATGAAATAAGAGCACATTGAATATCTACCCTTGTTATTTACTCACGAAATTATAATATTTTTACAAATAAATAAAATTTACATTCCGTAAAGATGAGAAGAAAAAATTTGTCTATGCACTAGCAACGTTTTTCAACTGAGTTTTTTATTTGCTTTTTCACTTTAATTAAGTATATCGCTTTTTTATAAACAAAAATAATGTTGTTTGGTTGAACACAATCTCTTAAATAAATTGACAGGTTTAAATCAGTAGTACTATGGTGTTTTACAAACCTCTTTGGGAGTTCGAGTACATAAAAAAAAAATGCCTACTGTCAGCGAGAACAATGGTTCTCATACTAAATATAGTATTTGGAATTTTTTCAACTCAAATTCGAAGATCTGGATGACACCACACATTCGATCCCAAGAGATGATCTTCTGTGTACTTCTTCTTTCACGAGTACTCGAAACACGAAAGAGGTCTGTATTACGCCATACTACCCTTTTCACAAAGTTCGCTGCAAAAACGATAGCATAACATTTAAAGCTATCAATTTAGTTAAGAGAATATGTACAATTGAATTAGCGCCATTACTAGATACTACCAGAATCAGCAGCAGGTTTGACTTTTACATTACGTTACTATAAAAAAATATACACGCGTCGAATTGAGAACCTCCTCTTTTTTTTAAGTCGGTTCAAAATAACGCAAACGACAGTTTTCAACATTGCTAGCGTAACTTTGTATACTTAAAGAAAAAGCACAAATACATTGCAAGTCTCAAAGACGTAAGATTCCTTATAAATGAAATGCATAACACTATTTATTGTTTCCGTCATATTGGTAAAATAAGCTCGCAAAACAAAAAAATGGGGTTTCAAAACACACATTTAACTATTTTTTCAATCTTTGACTCTTATGACGAGATCTATAGAGCGGGCTCTGACTCAGCTCAGACTCAAGACAGAGTTAAAACGAGACACAAATATCGACCGTTCCGTAGAACAAAGTCTCATCTGCTAAATTTACAACTTGAAATTTGAGCCTTAAAAGTCACATCTGCAAGGCTCAAATCTCAAGTTATGAATTTAGCAGATGACACTTTGTTCTATGGAACGGTCGATATGCTCTGACATAAATCTGTCTTCAGTCTGAGCTGAGTGACAGTGTGGTCTAAAGATTTCCGCCTTAACCACCAATATTATAACAGTCGTGGTAAACTCAGCTCTATTTCCTTTGACATACGGTTGAAAATAAAACACGAAAACGGGCCGGGCGCCCCGTGTGAGTGCGATTCGTTTTTTATTTTGAATCGTATGTCAAAGTAAGTAAAGGTAAGTTTAGGTTATCAATTATCACCAAAAAACTACCTTACTTGGTGACAGTTGATAACTGCTGCTTTTTTGCCTTTTGCCTTTAATACATATGGGTGTATTCCAGATTTTGGGTCACAACGTTTGTGTTTTTATAAAAACGTTGAACAACTTTTTTAATCCATTCCATTAACACTTGAGTCCTATATTAAATCTATCTGTCGATAAGTTCCCTCGGATCCTTGTAATTTGTTAAAATTGCATAGATATATTTAACAAAGAACAGCATTGCCAGATGTTGATTTTATACATTTTTTTTTAAAGAATATTAGCCAAGCTGAAGTTGACTAATATCCTCCTATACCCTCCAAATAAGCGGAAAGCTTGTGCTAGGAGTGGGTACGACAATAGTGCAACGGGTAGAGTTCCAACCTGCAACCTTTCAATTTTCAGTCGGCACCTTTAACCGTTGGGCTACCGAGGCTTCGATGAGATTAAAGATAGATCAAACATAGGAACTCAGTGTATAACTAAGGCCCATATTACATTGATTATCATCTCATATATTCTATATAGATCATCATATATTATATTTCTAGGATGATAATCTATGGTACGAAATAGGATCCTATAAATAGTAGTGTAACATGGGCCTAACTAAAGCCGAATAAATAAAAATAAATTACTATGTACTTCATTCATAAAAAACCTCAAGCGTTTACTCTAGTTTAAAGTTGTTTGGTGTGAACATTGACATAATACTTGGTCTTCGGGTCAGCGCTAAAAATTGTCCGAACCCAAAGAGATCCAAAACGCGAAAAATGTTTCCAATCGACCGTCAGTTAAAGCAACTTATTGCAAGCAAAATTAGGCTGTATAATAATGATCTAAGACATAAATCACAATGTATTAGTTTGTTCCTAAAAACACACATGTACACTCGTACATGTCGGTTTTCTCGGGACACTTTTTTCGTGAATTTTGCATTACATCCCGAGGCCCAAGTATTATTATGTCAATGGGTGTGAAGTGTAATTAGCTCATGGCAGTGGCTGGAACAGCAGAACTCCGCGAGGACTAGCTTCTCTATAACACAACAAACATCGACGATGAAGCGACACACTCGAGCTCTCACATAACATCCCGAAATTCATTACATATTACATCCATCCTTCGATGATACAGGTTTTGGAAAGGCCTATCCTAACTAAATTACGAGTCATAGTGCCAAATTTACTCAATCACCTTCAGGACTTTGCCGATCGCGATAGTTTTATCTGCAATGAGAGAAAATCGTATTAGCATCTAATGTTTGTTAATATTTTAAATACCTCTCTGAACTCTGTTTTTTCTGGGATAAAAGTAGCCTATGTAACTATCCAGGTCCTCAACTATATCCAAGGAAAGAAACGCGTTGATCCGTTGCTCAGTTTGACAAACAAACACACATTCAGTGTTTGTTTATCCTTCAATCTCGCGGCAACAAAGCTACGCTACACCTGATTTTTTGCGTGGGTCAAAGTCAAATATTTTATTCAAAGTAAATTATGCTTTTTGAAAGTCAACAAATAACAATATTCTTCATCACACTAATATTATAAAGCCGAAAGTTTGTATGTGTGTGTGTGTATGTTTGTTATTCTTTCACGCCACAACGAACCGATTTGGCTGAAATTTTAAATGGAGATAGCTCATACCCAGGATTTTTTTTTATCCCTGAAAATTACATAGTTCCCATGGGAATTGAAAAACCTTGATCCACGCGGACGAAATTACGGGCGTCGTCTAGTTTTAGATAATATTTTAATTCAATGACATTAATTTAACTATTTAACTATAGTAACCCTTTTTACGTAGGTTTAATTTAGCATTTGAACCTCCTTGAAGGGATTTTATTATAATAGCGGACATTATTGCCCAAAAACGACTGAAGTAAGAATTCGAAAGTATTTACTTCTAAAATATTGTACAAGCCGATACATTGCTGCTTTTTGAAAAAAAAAAAAAACTACTTTGACATTAATTTCACACTAATTAAACTTGTATTAGTGTGATTTTAAGAGCTCATGGTTCTCTGTGAGTTAAATCTTCTGGAATTCCTTTTTGTAGCCAATTTTTAAAGTCGAATAAATTAGAATGTACTCACTTTCATCTCTTAACGTGAACCTGCCCATTTGAGCAAACTTCTTGAAGGGTTCGAGGCAGATGACGCCCGCGCACTCTATCCTCATGATGGCGACCTGGTCCTGCTTCACGAACCGCGGCCGCGTCTTGGATTTATCGCCAGTCTTCTTATCTACCAAACAGATTAGCGCCTGGAAACAAAAATTTATAAGAGTTAATAAGTTTCGAGGTTCCTTATTTATCCTATTATTCCTATTATAATATTATAAATGTGAAAGTTTTGTACCTCCAAACTCACGACTTCAGTTGTTGCGCCGTTATTGAGTAATGTTTGTTACTCAATAAAGCCGCAACGACTGAACCGATTTGGCTGAAATTTGGCACAGAGATAAATTATAGTCTGGAATAGCAGAGACGCAGGAATAAAAAACCTTAATCCAAGCTAACGAAGATGCGGGTATCAGTTAGTATTGCATAATTATTTATTTGCATGTCTACTATTTCATATTATAAATACGAAAGTGTGTTTGTTTTTTTTTAATTTGTCCTTCAGTCACGCCGCAACAAAACAACGGATTGAGGACCAGGAAAGTGACATAGGCCTCTTTTTATCACGGAAAATTAAAGTTCCCGAGGGATTTTAAAACACGAGCGCAGCCGCGGGCATCAGCTAGTTAAAGATAACTATCAAACTCCTAATTTATTGCTGGTTAACTTCTGTATCCAACCAAGACAGCCTCATAATGCAAGCTTCAATAGCCGAAAGGTTAGTAGACAGTTTGATCCCCATCCAAATTATAAAACCTTATTAATTATTAATATTATAAATGCGAAAGTGTTTGTTTGTTGGTTTGTCCTTCAATCACATCGCAACAAAGCAACGAATCGACGTGATTTTTTGCAGTTATATTTGTTAGTTGAGGACCGGGTGAGTGACGTAGGCTACTTTTTATCCAAGAAAATTAAAGAGTTCTCGCGGGATTTCAAAAACTAAACCACGCGAGCGAAGCCGCGGGCTTTAACTAAATAAATAAATTCTAAATAATATTTGTTAACGGTTTCAAAGGTATGGGTATTGGTTATGGTTACCTTAACAGTGACTTCTTCTGCGGCGCAATGTATGTGCATGACGGCGGAGTATCCCGCGCAAATAATGGACTTGTGCTCCAATATGACCACTTGGGCATCAAATATCTGGAACAAAATTTCACTTCATGAACACACAATATTATAAGAACTGTTGCGTATTAAATTCACGCAAATAATAATCTTTTTAAATGGACGAGATACGCAATAACGATTCAAACCACAAACCTTTGTCAAATTAAATACTAAATATGTATTTAATTTGACAAAGGTATATAAAAGAATAAAGTTAACTTTCCAATTGATAAGTTGTGTGAGTTGACTCTTTATTGCATAGTATCTTTAGTGCTTTCAATTACTGTTACATATTAAAGGAGAATGCCGAATTTTGTATGAGAGTTCGCCCATTCTTGCGTCTTAACCAAATTATTGGTAAAACATTGGAAATAACCTCTGGATTACACGATAAAAAAAAATATTAAGATATTCCATGGCAATTTTTAGAAATCTCCCTTTTAATGTTTCAGATATTTTAAGGTTAAGTTTGTATTAAAATACCTATTTTAATCTAATATAAACAAGAAGCTTTCCAAAACATGTAAGTACATAACTAATATATAAAAAGGAAAGAAACACTCCTTTTCCACAAATGAAACGAACGCAAGTAGAAAGAAGAAGTAATAAACAACAAAAACAAATGTCGTCAAAAATAACACAGAGACACAGATGCAATTAGGGTTGCCAGTAAAATAAAAAATATGTTAGCGATGTGCGAGTAGAAGTTAATTGACGAATTAAATCTTAAACGAGTTAATATGAGTTCAGTTTTCAACAACTCGATTCAACTTGGTCCGTGATCTACAGCAACTCGCATAGCAGGAGTCACGACCCACGCCGTGCATTTCACTCGGTTCGATTATCCGATCCACATCGTCCAACACCGTAATATTATTTTTAACATTGATAAAAATAATATTACAAGTGGAAAAAGGTGAAGATTATCTCTAATTCTTTGTTTTCCACTCGTTGAAAGCCGAGCGAACGAAGTACTAAAAGAATGTTAAACTATTAATTATTTAGAATAGTTTTTAAGACTTTATAGTATATTTTTAAAGTCTTAAAATACATACATACAGTCGTATATTTTACGATTTTTACACGTCTAGGAATGCCAAATTATTATTATCTAAAGACTGAAAAGTGACGCCATTATTACCTCTAAGTATACTTAAATAATAAACATTTCTGATTAATTAAACCAACAATATTTTATTCACAACAATACCTACATGAATAAACCTGGAATATTGTATCTTATTCGTAATTATGCTGAGGCAGTAGCTAACATACCAGTTTAACATTTGTAATATAGAATAATTATGTAGATATTTAGTGTGAATTAAGTTTTTTTTAACTTTTGTATTATTTCCTCTTTGTTATGTTTAAAAGGTGAATAAATGTTTATTAATTTAATTACTTCGCTGCGATACGATAATCTACATTGTTGTAGCGGCTATAAAGACACCGAGTCGACTCGATGTGCTACTCGTCGCGCCATGAATTGACACGGTGCCTTGCCTTAGTCGGTTGCATTGGTGCGCTGCGCTCTATACTGCTAGGCACTGGTTCGAGTTAACTCGGACTGTGGCTCGAATTGGTAGCCCAACTCGAGTAACTCGAGTCAAAAAATCCAACTCGTCACATCGTTAATATATTATATACGCTTAATAGTAAGTATATTTTTAGGAATCAATTGGAAAAAGAATATGATTTTTAATATATTATGATTTTTGGTTTTCATTCTTCTATTCCAGACGATTAGTCACCATTTTTCCCTTTAAAAAGGGAAATTATAATGACCTGGCAACATTTGGTCACAGAGTTCTTTCCATGACAAAATATGGCGTTTCTGTATAGTTCAAAACAAATACAGTACTTTTTTTTTATATATCTTTTAAACGCCATTATGCTTTTGACTTTAAATAAATACATATGAAATTATAATTAAAAAGTTGATTTTTCCAAGACACGTCGTCAAGACGCTGAGTGACGCAATATGGGCGGGTTTCCGGCATTCTCCTTTACGCAAATAATAATCTTTTTAAATAAGACTTGAGCATTGCATATCTGGAACTAAATTTTACTTACACACAGTGGCGTGCACACAGGGTAGGCATAACGCGGCAAAATGATATAAAATGGAGAAAATCGCCAGTACGAGTTATAAAAACTTAAGGGTAGGCTTTTTATAATTTGTACAATGCCTACCCTTAAGTTTTTTATAACTTGCACAGAAGATTTTTTCCATTTTGTATCATCTGCCTACCCTGTAGTACATCCTGTGCACGCCACTGCAGTTACACAGTATAAAATAAAAACGGTTTGCATATTATATTACAAACAAAATGAGCCTCAGTTGCTAGAAATAAAGAAAAAAAAAAAAAAAAATTCAAGTTATTTGGTGTAAAGTAATTGTCAATCTTCATGGTTGTTTTACTAGGATGGAAAGGAAATTCAATGCAATACCGCTATTTTGTGAGGACCCAGGGAACACTTGGTTTTGGTCTCTTGACTAAATTAAGTGAAAGGCAACAAAAACTTTGAAAATTATTATCACAAAGTTCTGCCGCATTTCTATATGATTAGGAAGTGAGTATGATATAATTTTTTTTAAGAAGTTAAGAATTAACCATACAAAAAAGTGGAGGAATATTGTTCCAACATTTAGTGGCGCGATAATTTAAAACTGCCATGACCAACCAAACAGCATGAGGTTAGTAGTATGAGTATTGTGACACTGAATAGTGTGATTAATTCCTTACCCTGCCAGTTGTGATTGGTTCAGCCGTGTCGCAAAGGACAAAGCCAGGGGAGACATCCTCTTCCTCAATTCCTTTGAGTTTGACTTTCACATTTTCGCCAGGGCCAATCGAAGTGACCTCAATGTCGTCGGACCATAACTGGTCCACTGTCACTTGGACCTGGAATTTGGAAAATTTACCTTTTATAGGCTATTCTGATGCTATTAAATTTGAAACTTCACCAAAATCCGTTCAGTAATTTTTGGGGGAAAGAGTAACAAACATCCATCCTCATAAACATTCACATTTATTATTTTGGATTTAGCAGGATTAATAGGATAATATACATAATTAGGCATCAAGGAGAGAGTACTACATTTGCGAGTGGTGCCCGCCTCAACCTTGCCCGTACCCATGTCCTTGTACTTGCCCAGAATGAGCATTTTGAAAGTACAATCTATACTATACATAATATACATACCCTATTAGGCATAAGGAACAGAGTGCTGCCTTTGCGAGTGGTGCCCGCCTCAACCTTGCCCATGAGCACCATGCCCATGTCCTTGTACTTGTCCAGAATGGGCATTATGAAAGTACAATCTATATTGTACATAATATACATACCCTATTAGGCATAAGGAACAGAGTGCTGCCTTTGCGAGTGGTGCCCGCCTCAACCTTGCCCATGAGCACCGTGCCCATGTCCTTGTACTTGTCCACAACGGGCATTATGAAAGGACAATCTATATTGTACATAATATACATACCCTATTAGGCATAAGGAACAAAGTGCTGCCTTTGCGAGTGGTGCCCGCCTCAACCTTGCCCATGAGCACCGTGCCCATGTCCTTGTACTTGTCCACAACGGGCATTATGAACGGACCATCCATCTTCCGGTTAAGCGACGGCAGCTCATCGATCAGTTGAATAAATGATGGACCACGGTACCAGGGACAGATTTCCTCGGTTACCTATTGTAAATAAAATAGTTACATTCAATAACTGATCATCACTGTGAAATTCAAAAAAATCAAAATTATTTATTTCATGTAGGCCAACTTGTAGCTCTTATGATACGTCATGACTCTACCACCGGTTCGGAATGTAGATTCAGATGATTGCAAATACCTTTAACTGGCTGAATTTATGGTGTTCCTGCTGCACTAATGCATTAAAATTTTAACCAATAGGGAAAGTACCAACCAATCAAAAGTGATTGCAATCACCACATTGATGCAATCATTTTCAGACAATCCAGTAGCAATTTAGTTGAACAAGAAATACCTTAGTTTAGCAAAATTGCATACTAATATTATGCCATTGTGCACTTTGTTTGTATGGACATTATTGTAGTGTAACCTTGGGGTGAGTCCTAATTGCATGTGGCTGAATATAATGATTCACACTATTGATTTTCCAATGATATCATAATAATCTGTATAACCTTCATCTACTTGCTTTTAGAATATGAACATAATGAATAATAAATAATAATTTATGACATTATTTTTGTTAGTATAAAAGCTGAGAAAAGTCTAAAATTTCTGTGAATTATTTATATGTAAATAAGAGAAAATGAAACTTGCAAAGTTATAAGCTACTTTTGATAGCTTTTTATTTGCTAGGTGCTTGCTAATAATAATTATTATTATAGTACCACCTTTTCAGCCACGTAGGTTGTGAACAAAATATAACAAGGTTCAAAGATTACAGAATCTGCTCAAACTATTAGCTTACTTTATAGATAGTAAAAAGTAACTTACTCTTTCCAATAAACCCTGTCCAGTTTGGCCAGATACGGGCAAGAAAGACAAGTCTTTAGCTGGATTGAAGCCAAGCTTTTTAAGGTATGGAAGGATTTTGTCTCGACATTCATTGTATCTGAAAGAACACAATTTTCTAAAATTATTTATACTTACGAAAATTTCCTACTAATAAACTGATTGCTGGAGAGATTAAATCAATAAAATATACATAACATTTTTAAATATTATTAAAGCCTGCTATTAATTATTACTATACATAATATAATAATATTATAAATGCGAAAATTTTGATGGATTTGTGGATGTTTGTTACTCAATAACGCTGCAAAGATTTAACCGATTTGGCTAAAATTTGGCACAGAGATAGATTATAGACTGGAATACCACACAAGCTTTTTATCCCGGAAAATAAGAGAGTTGCCGCGGGAATATATAAAAACCGTGTTTTTATATATGTAAACCATTCGCGTGAAAACAAGTTCCAACCATTAATACAATTACCACAAATGTTATAATAATAGCAAACGCTTGGGAAATAGAACATTACCTCTTTTCATCCCAGTTCACCGTGGGATCATCCATTTTGTTTACAAGCGCAACTAAATGCTTCACACCCGCAGTCTTTGCCAACATAGCGTGCTCACGGGTCTGCCCACCTCGGTCAAACCCTGTTTCGAATTCACCTTTCCTTGCAGATATCACCTGAAATTTATCAAATTAAATATATTAAAAAAAAACTATATGTCCATAATAATATTGTTATTAATAAGAAAAACCCAAAAGTCTATACTGCGGTCTCCGGAGAATAAAATGCTATTTTTACTAATATATAAATGCGAAAGTGTGTTTGTTTGTTGGTTTTTCCTTCAATAACGTCGCAACAAAGCAACGGATCGACGTGATTTTTTCTATTGGTATAGTTGAGGTATCACTCTAACTTCAAATAAAAAAACCGGCCGAAAAAAGTTACAAACTCTTTCATGATCATGGGTCCAGCATAACCCAGGATTTGCACCTGGATCCTGCCCATTATCTGCAGCCAAATGAGACACTCAGAAATAGAGGGTATTATCCATGTTGCAATGTATAAAACGCTGATCATTAAGTTTTCACACAAGTTTTATAGTGCCATCAATCGTTTTATATCATATCAAAAATATTAATCTCATTATCAAGTTTATCATCATATTAGAGTGATATTAGAGTGATTATCTAAACACTGTAATATCCTAAAATTCTTGCCAGACTGACTTTTTTTTTATTTGATGACAAGATAGCCCTTGACTGCGATCTCACCTGATGGTAAGTGACGATGCAGTCTAAGATGGTAGCGGGCTAACTTGGAAGGGGTATAGCAGTGTAAATTCAATCCATACCCCTAATCGGTTTCTACACGCCATCGTGCCGGACCGCTAAATCGCTTGGCGGCACGTCTTTGACGGTAGGGTGGTAACTAGCCACGGCCAAAGCCTCCCACCAGACCAGACCAGAGACAATTATAAATTCCTAAATTGCCCCCGCCAGGAATCGAATCCGAGACCTCCCAGTTATAAGACCACAGCGCTCACCACTGCGCCAGGGAGGTCGTCGAAACTTACAAAAAATTAAAGTTTAGATGCAGGTGACATGACACTAACTTGACTGTCACCAACTTTGCAAACCACATGCAAATGCAGTTTTTTTTTTTGCAATCAAATCACTGTTAGAATGCAATCTGTTTAGTTCATAAGTTCAAATACATATTAAAAAGTGTTACATACAAGTACAGCTAAATCAGCCTGTGCCGCGCCGCCAATCATGTTCGGTACGAAACTCTTGTGCCCGGGAGCATCGAGTATAGTAAAATGCTTCTTATCAGTCTCAAAGTATGCTCTTCCAACTTCCACGGTTTTTCCCTTGTCCCGCTCTGTAAAAAATGAAAATAGAATATTATTTCATACAGTAAGATCACCAAAATCTTCTCAGCTCTCTCTATCTCTCTCTGGCAATTCTGATTATTCTCAATTTTTTTTCAAGAATTTTAGTCATTTTCAATGGTAGATTCACTTGACGATTCAAAAGCACTTTATAAAAGTTTAAGTAACAAACTATTCTATTCTATTCAGCATGGCCCTCCCTAGGTAAGCATGGCATTCCCCTTTCACCTCCAAACCACCCGTAGTTTGTGATTGGAGTGGATACAACAGACGATAGATAGGTAGGGTAGGCAACAGGTTTGAACAGTATAAACCGTTGATCTTCTTTTGACTTAAAGTTAGCACCTTTAACTGTTGGGCTATTGAATCATATTGAATTGATATCTTGAGGTCTTGGTGATTCTGATCAATTTGATAATCAAACATACATATAATTAGAATAAATTTTCATATAATTACCTTCTTGATTGGTATCAAGGGCCCAGGAAAGGTACCATGATTCTCTGGATTTCTCTCTCGCCTCTCGTTCATATTTCTCTAAAGTTCTCTTGTCGACCATTCCTGTCAGTGACATAATTTGACCACCAATCGTGGACTTTCCAGCATCTAAAAAATTTTTATATTACTAGTGATTTTCCAAATGTAAATGATGAACAAAATGTTTTGTTCTTGATCTGAATCAATTTATGTTAACTATTATTAATAATTATTTTAATGGCGAGATACAAACAGCACAACTTGTCATAAACTAGTTTTCACAGTTGAGCAATCAGAAATGTATGTACTTATGCAGTTGTATTGATGTTGAAAACTATTTTTCCATGTGAGAATAGGTTGTCATTTAAAATCCCTATATTCTAAGTATATTATTATAAAAATACTAATCTTCCTGTGTAAATTCCTTCTTTATATTTAATGTTTAATGTAAATTATCAATAAATCAATACTGATAATAAATGAGGTGAACAGTAATATGTACAATATTTTTATTTTGTGTAAAATAAAAAATATATGATTGCTGTAAATTATACTATCATTAATCTGTCTGGTCTAACACTGAAATCTATAGACCACTCTGTCACTCAGCTCAGACTGAAGACAGAATTAAAACGAGACTCTATGTCAGAGTGTATTTGTGTCTCGTTTTAACTCTATCTTAAGTCTGAGCCGAGTCAAAGCAAGCTCTATAGACCTCAGCATAACAGTAGCCCTATGATTTTATAAAAGTTAACTATTGCCATAATAAAAGCATCTTAATTCAGTGCTTGTTTGGTGCAATGTAATTATCACTTAAGAGTGATACTCACCAACATGACCAATGAAAACAACATTTACATGTTCTTTCTTGCTGCGTGTATCCTCCACCCTGGTTGGTTTCTTCTTAGGGATTTTCTTTGCTATTTCTCCATCCTCCTAGGGGAAAGACATTTGAATTGAGGAAATAGTAGTAGAGTTGAATCTTGAGTCAATATTACCCAGAACTTGCAATAGTATGGCAACATTTGCATAGAATCAATTTCAAACTAAAAGAGCTTTGATCAAGAAGAAAAGGTTTAATTCTTAAAAATATGCATTATTTTAATGTAATTAAGTATCTTATCAACAAAAGCCCATTATGTTTACAGAGAAGTAATATTTATTAACCATTAAAAAAATTCTAATTCTGAATAACAAGATTTAGACTTGACAATTTAGTTTGGAAATTATGTATTACAATTAGCCACAATATTAGATCGATAACTACACCTCATGTTTGGCAAGAAAATTAATTAGTACAGAGTATATTATATAATTTTGTTTGTCTTTCCACTCTCACACTTCTGGTGTTTGCTAAAAATATAACACCTATAAGGTATGGTTTTAACCGTCATAAGTGACATTCTTTATAAGAAGCTCTGTACACTGGCTTGACTTTAAGGTCATTTACATTGGAGTATGCCCAACTAGTTTCAAACCTATATGTGACCTTTAATCATGTTAACAAGATGCTGTGCTAACCAGCTGCAAGGTTGAAGGGAAGGTAACTCTGTCTCACCCTCTGACAGTGCCTGTGCTTTTTACTGGCATCATTGACATACTTCATGTTACCAGAATTACTACTCAGGCATACATCAACATGAGTCAAGCCATATTATATAGCTCTTTGAAACACCTTTTATAGTTTGTAGACCAAACTGTACATTCTCAGATTTTAATTCTGTGTGTGTTGCTACCATGATGTTCATCCCTAAGTCCTTAAAGATATTATAGTTAATATGGAATATTTGTAATATGTGTTATCTTACTTGGCTGCCCCAATGTTAGACTTGTCATGAAAGAAAAGCTAAGGCATGCTACACACTTATTCAGATTGGCAAATTCGATTTGGCAGTATTTGGATGAACAACAAACAAGCAGACCTGAAGCAAACAATTACATATATTTGTTTATATACATAATCACGATTTTACAGCCCCACTGTGCCAATTAATGCAGAATATGTGTGTAGCATGCCTAAGAATAGTTACAATAAACTTAATTATTTTACAAAAATATATGATTTCAGTAGCACTTTACTGTATTAGGTATCTTTGAAAGTGACTCATTCGTGAATCGTGACCAATTTCCAGTTGGACAATGTGTTTAGTGAGCACATGCTTGAAATTAATTCTTAGTAAAATTACCAATAATCACATACAAAAATAAACATGCCCTACATTTATTTTTAATGTAGGGCACATTTATTTTTCTTCATCTCCTATCCAACTGCGAACTATAAACATACAACAGGACCTCTTTAATCCGAACCCCTTCTAATTCGAACAGCTCTGTAATCTGAACACCCCACCCCACAGCTTTTTCACTCGCCATCTCGCCAGTTACTTACCGCATATTGAGTAGGTGTCATGCATATTTGTTATTGTTACTCGTCTGCCAAAAATGTAACATTTATAGATTAATAAACATTTAAAATTTCACAATACTAATAGTTTTATTTCATGAAATATACCCTATAAATTCTCTGTACTTACTATAATCCGAACGCTCTACGAATCCGAATGGGGGTTAAATTTTCAGAGTTCGGATGAAAGAGGTCCTCCTGTGTGTTGTACTCTTAATTAGAATGTTTAAAGCTTTGCACATACATTGATGTGATATCCCTTATAAATAGAGCATTAGCGTAGCAAATAGTTTGTTACGCTATTTTAGCCAAAGTTGTCTTTTAAAGGCAGAATGTATTACCACTTGCATCGAAGAGCTAGAGCTAGGGGTTTTTGTGACGTTCCTTCCCTATTTATTTCCTGCACGGTAGGGATGTCAGAGCCCTACATTTAACTAACATTACTAAAACAGTTTGTATACCTGTGCATCTATTTCTTCTTCCTCTCCATCGTTGTTGTCTTCCGGGGTAAGCAGGGCATCATCAGCTTCCGCCTCCCAGCTATCAGCTGTGGGGGACACGTCGGGAGGAACAGGCAGTGGAGCAGCCTCGGCCGCAGCGGGGGGCACGGGAGGCGGTTCTTCCACCCGGGGTGAAGCAGAAGCTGCTCTGCCATCACCACTCTCACCACCATCACCACAGCCTACAAAGCAAATCTATGTATTACAATTCATTTTCTAGTCTTAAAGACATTGCCAAAATCTATTATCTCTTATTCAGAATAATATCTAACAATTACAATCTGTTTAATCATAAACATTGTTACTTTAATTGTAAATTTGAAACACATTACCTTTCATATTTCACTCAGAGGTTACTTTATGTTGATGATAAAACACAATCAATTATTTTATTTAAATTAATTTTCGGTATCTACACGAACGTAGGTATCACTTATCAATATGACATATGCAATCGTAAATAGACGTGAAAGTAGCAGTCACTCACAAATAAACTTGAAAATTACAACACAAATTCGGAAATGACGTCTATGTTTAACTTTTCCAGCGAAATAAAGCAACGAATGAACTATTGAGAGAGAAAGTTGGCTCTGAATAACTAAAGAGTCACGCCGCGTGTCACTGCATAACCCGTTAGAACTGGATTACGGAAAAAAAGATATTGCAAATATTTTCGCACAGTACTTCGGAGACTCTAGAATTAACACGTGTACTTTAAATTAGGTAACTTATTACTTTATTTATTAATTTGAGTGACTGTTCTACAGAAAATACGAAAAGCGAATAACACTGACAAGAGACCTACCGTTCAAGACGGGACTCTCTGCAGAGTTGGTAGATCCGCTTTCAGATTTTTGTGGTGAATTAGGCGAATCGCTGTCATCACCTTGTGAAGGCTTACAAAAAGAAGGCACGAATTCCACGGCATTTACATTCAACGTGGAAAATTTTGTAGACACATCATTGGGATCTTTTGCACCTTGTTCACCTATAACGTCCGCTTGACTTTCCCAAGAGTCCGGAGCACCGTTATTGGACATTTTTAAAAACGAGACAATGTATAATTAATAAACAAGTCTTGCTTTTTAGTTATTTCTATAATTATTCGCGTTCTTTTCTCGATAGATCCGCATTCCGCGTGTGTCTTTTATCTTGCACCGGAAGTTCATGGCAATTTGCCAAATATGTAATGAAACTTATTTTATTCTAAATAATTTTACAGAAAGTTTAACTTAACAAAAACAAATGATTAGAGTTTGAAATATTCTTTTTTTTGTTTTAAAAGTTCATAATTTTAAACACTAAATACTGAATAAATTTTGAAAAATAATAGAAATAACTGACTTGTCCTTAGGACTTCTCGCTTCCTGTTCAGTTATTGCCATAAAAAATCCATTTTGTAGGCTAGGTAGGTACCTAAATATTTCAATAGTCCAAAATCCAATGTCAGTTTTACGCACAGGTTTTAGGTAGGTAGGTACCTAGTAGGTATGTGGTTTTAACGAGGAGCTGCATGCCTCTTGTCATTGATTTGACAGTAGGTGTGGAGTCCTTACTTTATTCTATGGAAATAGCAAGGTCTTAAAGCGCGTGATACACGTGCTAGTGGATGGCATGCTAGGTGCTGGTAAGCTGGAACGCAGTACCTGGCATGCCAGCTTACCAGCACTTAGCCACAAACATATAAGAGTAAGCAGACCTAACATAAGAAAAAATTGGCGTTCCAATTACGCCTACATACAAATCTCACGCACACATTGACAGTAAACAGAGCCGGACTTCGAAAAGTGAGGTTCAGCGAGGTTGAAGGGACTGGAGAGTATTTAGTATCTGTGATTTGAAATAATATGGAAACTACGGAAAGTTGCCATCAAATTGTAGGTTAAACCCTTATTTTACATTCTGTAAACTTAATTCTATAAATTAATTCTTAATTATGAAAATGGATTCTAATGTGCTAAGTTTCGCGGTTTTGTAATCAAACAAGTAATAATGTTACAAAATAATATTTAATAAAATCAAAACAAAACATGATTTACAAAATCTACCCAAAAGATATATCTATTAGATAAATAAAACAAAATCAAAAAGCAACTTTTTCTCTAATATCTTTTAGAAATACAAACATTGACAATACGATAACATCAACAGTCGTTTAATTAACTCTTACATTCTATTCAGCCTGTATCACTCATTTCAATAACCTTATTAGAATAGTATTACACATTTTAAACTTATAAAAATAACAAAACAAACCATATGTCTCAGTCTTTTCAATAACTTTATGAGGAATAGTATTACTCTATACTCTTTATTAGTAGTATTACTAGGCTGTAAATTTTGCAAGTCCATCAAAACTTGATCTCCAGCAGCTTTTCTTTCTACTGGACCTTTTACTGATGATGTAGACATATTCTGAAAACAAGAGTAATAAATTATCAGTTGTCTAGTATTAACAATTTAATAGGTAATACAAATAGGTACACAGCTATATTTATATGGGTATAGCTGTCAATATTTACGTTTAAATGACAAGATGTTTTGGGTAGGTACTTAAATATAAGAACAACTAGAAACTTTCTTGTAATGATGAATCAAAAATCATTGGGATTGCATTAGAAGTAAGGACGGTACGTAAACCACTGCAATCCACTAAATGTGCTTCAAAATGTTCAGAACATAGCACACTCAATGTTTTGGGCTGCCAATTTTTTTTATTCATCTGCATCAACCAGGCATTTTTAGATTTTCATCCTTTGGAAAGCTGAAAAATGATTTAATTTTATAATTTATCCTTATTTTTATAGAAATAGAAATTTTTTTTTTTTTTTCAAATAAACTTTTACAAGCACTTTTGAATCGTCAATGAATCTACCACTGGTTCGGAATGCCTTTCCCGCCGAGAAGAGCCAGCAAGAAACTCGGCGGTCGCTCTTTTTAAAAAAAAGTAAAAATTTTACAATAGTTAATGAAACTATGCTATGTATACAGTGCTTCCACGATGAATTTTCCTAAGTCCAATACAATACAATACAAATACAATCCAATACATCTTAAGACAGGCAGGCAAAAACAGACTAATTATTTAATCAAAATATACCCACTAAACAAAACTTGCGCCTGAATACGGCCCTGTCAAATTGTACAAGTATATGAAACGACAAACAAGATCCTGATATTAATTAATTGATAAATATTGCAACAGGAATATACTAGAACCAAAATTACTATAACTTTTAACGAGTTTTGCGTATACAATAATTAGGGACTGCTTCTAAATTGCCGAACGATTATTAATAATCACACAGTAAGTATATAACCAAATTACGAAACTATAGCACATCAAAACTTACCGATGAAATTAATTGCAGGTGTTTTCCTATACGGAGAATTGCCACACAGAGCTGCAGTACACTTCACCATTTTATTTTAGAATTCTTGGTTCTTTAGACTCGATTTTAAAGCAAATTTAAAAGAATAAACAACTCGCAGGTTATGTTGTGGTTTTTGACACATGTTCTTATTTGGAGCTTAACAAGATGGCGAATTGCCTCAAGCTCTATTATGTCTATGAGTGCGTAAGTGTTGCAACAACAGAAGTAAAAGAGATAGAATCATATATTTTTTGTTGGAGAGAAGCAAGCGAAGATATTATTTATTCGTTGAGATGTAGTTGTGAAAATTATGTTAGGTCTGCTTACTCTTATATTATGTTTGTGCACTTAGCATACCTCCACTAGCATGTGTATCACGAGCATTAAGTGCGTGATACACATTATTTCTTCAAAAATATTCATTCTGTGAACTTTTAGAAACGTCGTGTACGTAAAACATACAAGTGTTTAGAAACTGGCATACCATTCACTAGCATGTATATCATGCGTTTTTACCAGTAACTGGCGTGCCAGCTTACCAGCACCTAGCATGCCATCTACTAGCATATGTATCACGCGCTTTATCCATGCTTGTCAACACATTTATCATTTTATACTGTTTATGGTAAGATCATAGACAAAATAGAGGTACTAGTACGTATATTTAATCTGTGATACGTAGTCTGGGATGAAGTGATGTAAGTCAGCTTTTTTTGGTACTCGAGTATTCTGGTACTCGGTAAAAAAATAATCGAGTCAGTACTCGAGTCCGAGGATTCGGACAGATACTCGAATACTTGTGTATTCGAGTATACGAGTGTATAAGAGTGTTTGAATACTTAATAGGACTGGTATCGTATCGTTCTAATTCGATACTATTTTTTTTTAATTGATGGAATGGAATGGTAATAGAAGTAGTAAGAATTGAAGGAAAAAAAATAGAAGTAGTAAAAATTTTTTTGTAAATGCTTCAGCAATTCCAACATTACATACATTACATACATACACACACACACACACTAAGTATAATAAAATCACTCCCGTTTATTTCTTCCGGTGGCTGGCCGAAAGAAGTACGAGAAGGCCGAAGATGCTCGAGTTTATGAGTACTTGTTATGTATTCGAGTCGGTACTCGAGTCAGCTCGACTCGGTACATCTCTAGATGATGATGAAAAAATGGCGGTCTTGGTGGTGTTGGTGTAGCTTGGGTTAAGAAAATATAAGTTAAATACCTATTTCATTAGAAACTAAGCAGAAACATTGCAGTGTTGTTTTGTTTAGTGTAATAGACTAGATATTATGTTGTATGCACAATAAGAACGCTTGAAAAGTTGAAATCAATTGATTTTACTATAACCTGATCACTATGACATCGATGCCGATTGCTGCTTAGCTTGCAAGCTGCAAATCAACGAGCAAAGCCAAATGCTAGGTTAATTAATATATTATCATAAACGTGAACATTTATTTTGTCATGTTACATAAAGTACTGAAACAGTGTTCTTTACGGAAATGTCTGTGCACTATAAATTTAAAAGCGCATTGGATTATGATACTGTTACGTTCGATGGACTCCATATTTCTGTAGGTGACTTGAAAGCGGCTATTTCGCAGCAGAAGCGAATAGGGAAGACTTCTGATTTTGATCTTCAGATAACTAATGCGCAAACAAAAGAAGGTTGGTTCTATAAAAATATATATTTCACTGCTTTTACTTAGTAGGACAAAGCCACTCGTGGTTCAATTAATTTGTGATATTATTTGATAATAGCATAATTTAGTATCTTTCTTTAATGAAGAATAGTACAAATCCACACAATTTATTGTACTTGTACTTTGGCTTGTATTATTTGCTTCTTAGAAACCTCTTTAGCAAGAGTAGTGTCTCTTTAGTAGTTTAGTAGCCTAAACAATTCAAAATTTGTGTTCAAAAAATAGATACCTTATAACTAGGGATGCAGGATACATGATTCTACCTGACTACAGCAAAGCAAAAATGGAAGGGTTATGATTCTAGTAGTCTATCTATGTCACTGTTTATGAATGTTCCACCATTGCGCCTAAACTACTGAGCCAATTTTGATGAATGAAATGTCAATCAATTTGTTTCTATGGTTTGGGTGACAGGCAACATTTAATATGAACAAATTCATTATGACAAATGTTATATGTATCTAATTTTCCATAGTCGGGTTGTAGTTTTAAACTTTTTGCTTGTTGCCAATAAAATACTTATATGAGTAAAATTCGTAAAAAAAATTGGACTCAACATATTTTACTTTGTAAAAAAATATTTGGCTTATAATAATTCATAACTCATTTCAGTAAATTAGATGTAGGCAGACAGAAAGTACTTTATAATCGACTACAGTGTAGTACAAATATATTCTTTATTTTAGTGTTAGATTGTGGTGCTTGCAATAAACACTTTGCTTTAAATACAGTAAACCATGATTCTACTACTAGCTAAAAGTTTGCTTAGTGTGTGTTTAAATTGTAGCTAAATAAGTAGTTTGCTTTAAATACAGTAAACCATGATTCTAGTAGTACCTAAAAGTTTGCTTAGTGAGTGTTTAAATTGTAGCCAAATACTTAGTTTGCTTTAAATACAGTAAAGCTTGATTCTTGCAGTACTAAAACTCCTCATAATGAGCGTTTAAATTGTAGCCAAATACTTGTTGTGTTATGTTAAACATACATAAATGAATACCTAAAACTCAAAAGTATCTTTCTACTTTTAATTTCTTTGCAGTTTATATAGATGACAATACATTGATACCGAAAAACACTTCGTTATTAGTTGCACGAGTGCCACTCTCACAGCAACCAAAAAAGCAGTGGGACGGTTCAAGTAGTAGTCAGTCTCTGCATAAAGATGTTGCAGTTAACAAAGGATTGGCTGATCTGTCTCGCATGGAAGGTAGCGAGCAGGATAAAATTAATGCTATGATATCACAGTCTACGTTTGATTATGACCCTAGCAAGTAAGATATGTTCACATTACTACCACTTTTATAAGTTATGTTGATAATATTTGTTACTGCTGAAAGCATGTAATCTACCGCCTGAAACAATTGCAACTAATAGTGGATGAAAAGGTAATGCATTCAGAAATGTGGTGCTAATTATGAGTAAATTCACAATTTCATAACTACCACACATCCACATCTGGAATCTGGACATACAATCTGCACCAATGCTGTTACATCATTGTAACTAATAACAGTGGTAGTACTGTACCAAGGCTTGAACAGGAAAATAGTAATAAATTATTTATCAATATAGATGTAAAGTGGTTTCAATAGTAAGATTTAGCAAATATTTTTTAAGTTCATGCTGTTTAAGCTTTGATTATTCTAGTGCATAATTATATCAAATTGAAATTTTGTCACTAATTTTATTGTTTTCTAATGCTTCTCTGTATATCTATATATTTTGTCAGCATTTTTATCTCATAGCCTCCTAACAGTACTACAATTATAAAGTTAATTTATTAGCAATCAAATATGTTTTCCTTTTGTTATTTATTCCATTTTTCCTAGCTGTACATATGAAATAATTTATAAATGTTAAAACCTATTTTTAGTTTAATATTTTTACTACATATTTATATTCAATTGTTTCAGTTATCAAAAAATTAGAGGACAGAATCAAAGAGGGGCTGTTCCTTCTAATTATATTTGTTATAAGTGTCAAAAACGTGGACATTGGATTAAGGATTGTCCGCTTGCAAATTCGGTAAATATTATTAATGGTTATTTCTTTTTCACCACATCTTGGTGCCAAACTAATTTAATTATAGCCCATTTAACTAAATCAAATTAGGTTATTAACTCCCACAACACATCTGCTCACCTCGCCAGTCGCTCAGTCCGCCGACTATGAATGTCGCATGATGAACACAGAAAAAAAAAATTAGGTCAGTTGCACAATGTAGTTTTGCCCCACCATGACATCTGACCAAAATTCTGATTAACTAAAAGTTTGGAATGTGTCTTCCATCTTAATACTTTACAAGTACTGCACCTAAGGGAGGCACCTACTAAATAGATTTTAATACTTCTATTTATAACATACAATAAATCTTTGTAGGGAGATCCAATAGAGATAAGGAGAAGCACTGGTATACCTCGTAGTTTTATGGTACCAGTTGATGGTCCAAAAGCCCCAGGAGCCATGATGACCCCAAGTGGTACCTTTGCTGTACCAGCAGTAGACCGGTGAGTTATATATTAATAATAAAATTTCGAATTCACAGTTGAAATTCAAAGTACTACTATACACTTTTGAAATATAACACGTGTGTTATATTCCAAAAGTGTACAGGAAGCTGCAAATGTATGCTTTTTTTTATACAAATAATGGGCAAACGAGCAAGAGGGTCACCTGATGTTAAGTGATTACATCCGCCCATGAAAACTTGTAGTACCAGAGACACTACCAATGCATTGCCGGCTTTTCAGGAATTTATTGGTCTGCCCAAAATATAGACTGGTAAACCACCCAAATCAGCTGGCAGTGCGGCTCACTGTTTCTGAATATCTAAACCGGCTGAAGAGGAAAAACATTTTAGATCTATAGATAATGCAGAGTCCCTCGTATTTGACGGTTCTAATGAGAATTAGTCGTAAAGGAAAAAACTTCACTATTTCAACACATCTGCTCATAGCTGGACGGCTGATCGCACGATATTCGGTAGTTAAAAAATTTGTCTGCCCCTTGAGTAATCCCATATTGTAATTAAGTGGGAACACTGTAAAAGGGTTCCACAATTTTTGCTTTTTTTTAAAAAAATTTTATTTGATGACAAAATAGCCCTTGACTGCAAATTTTTGCAAATGCAATGCAAACCTTTTTGCAATTGCTGCTTTTAAATTGATAAATTTTAAATACGTTTTCACGACGCAGTGAAGCCTACCTGGCTTCAGAAAGCGCCGGTGGAGCGGACACGCCCACGAACGCGCCCGTCGCTCCGGAGCCCACCATCCCCGACGAGCTGATATGCAGCCTGTGTCGCGATTTGCTGACCGACGCTGTGATGATCCCTTGCTGCGGGAACTCTTTTTGTGATGAATGTAAGTAAATATTTTTAACCGACTTCCGACATTTAGCATCAACTTTATTTGCCAAAAATCGTATCCCTTTACAAAGTTTAGTCAAATCGGGCGATTAACGCCTACTTGTGGAGAAAATTCCCAGGAATTGTAAAATCTTGTCGATCCAACCAAGTCCTGCCCATCTTTCAACCCTCATTGGCACATGCTCATGAACCAATGTGATGATAAAGCATAAAAAGATACCGGCCAAATTGAAATCTCCTCCTTTTTTGGAAGTCAGTTAAGAAGTTTATGATGTTATTAATTACAGGCATACGAGGAGCCCTGTTGGAGTCTGAAGACCATGAATGTCCAGATTGTCGCGAGAAAGAAATAGCCCCAACTACTCTTATTCCAAATCGGTAAAATATGTCTTTTTATTTAATACTGTTGTCCATGACCACTTTATTTTTACTCTGCCTGTACTTTTGTCCATGTGGAGTTAAATTTTAAATTTTTATTCAATGACAAGATAGTCATTGACTGCAATCTAACCTGACGGTAAGTGACAATGCAGTCTAAGATAGTAGCGGGCTAACATGGAAGGGGTATGGCAGAGTACATTAGATCCACACCCTTCGTCTGTTTCTACACGCCATCGTGCTGGAACTCTAAATCGCTTGGCAGCACTTCTTTGACGGTAGGGTGGTAACTAGCCACGGCCAAAGCCTCCCACCAGACCAGACCAGAGACAATTCAGAAATTATAAATTCCCAAATTGCCCCCGCCGGGAATCGAATCCGAGACCTTTCAGTTATATGACCACAGCGCTCACCACTGCGCCAGGGAGGTCGATCAAAACCTCGCGAGAACCTCAGTTTCCTGGGTTAAAAGGTAGTCTGTGTCACTTTCCAAGTCCTCAACTATATCATGCAAAAAACCCATTTTGATCTGTTACTTCATGGCTGAAAGATTGCAGGACAAACCAACAAACAAATATACTTTCGCGTTTAAATTCAGATCTGATTTGAATCAGCATGGATACTCTGAGCATAGTTCTTTTCATCTCTAGGTGAATGACCCTGAGCTTTCCTATTAGGCCCTTAGTTTGAGAATAACTTATTTGTTCTAGTTTTCTACGAAACTCTGTATCGTCATTCCGCAATCAAACTGGGTACAGTCGCCGAGCGCCACACAGGCCCTCTGCCGGGCCCCCTGTTATGGGTAAGCGAATTTTTTTTTTTACTTAGGGGCCGTTCAAGTATTACGTAAGGACTATTGGGGGGGGGGGGGGGGGGGGTCTTTGTTTTGCTTATTTTGGATGACATGGGGGGTAGGGGAGTCTAGATGATTACGTCATGGGTAGTTATTTTCTTTTTTACACGAATGGCATCCCTCACATTGTCTATGGTTAAAAACGAAACGCATGTTCGGGGATTCCCGCAAATAATGATATAAATGATATAAATGATTTTGCTGACAAGGGGGATGGGGGGGTAAAAAATTGTTATAAATCTGCTTACGTAATATTTGAACGGCCCCTTATATGATATTTCTGTATAATCATTATTTGTTACGATCGCAGTGGAGACAAGAGATGTGAGCGTGTGATTCTGGATTGTGAAAATTTTCAAATCATAATCAAGTCAAAATTTTATTATGTAATAGTTGTAGGTAGGTCCATAGTTTACTGTCAGAGACTCATGTGCAGAAAAAAAAATTATACATATACATATGTACAAAATGTACATACTTATAATTAAAACTATAATTACTGTAGTAAAAACTCAATAATAATTATTCAGCTCTCAGTTCACATCTTTCTGCTTAAAAGTAATAAAATTAAAGCTTCTGTTGGATCACAAACCTTGTACTTGCTATTTGATTTTAAATTATTGTGCTCAGTTATTTATATTTTGTTTTTCTATCACAGAACCACCACCCGCTGGATTGGTGCCACCCGTGAATGGTCCAATGCAGCCCGGGCCATCAAGTAACGGTTAGTGTTTATAAACCTTGTCTATTTGTTGTGACTTCACAATTACAAATACTACCTTTCTAACTATAATAGTAATTAATTAAATAAGACATAAAGTTAGGTACACACTACAACTTTTGGTATTATAGTAATATGACATGCAGAAATTATAATTTACATAAACATATTATTTAACTATACACATATTACTCTATAGTACCATAATCAGAATTATGATAAAATAAGCTTGAAGTTTGGATAGAGGTCAGGGTTGGGCTACGCCAGAAGACTCACATGGTTGTCTATTCCGTTTCACCAAAAGTCTCATCCACATTAAGCTTTACTTGGCTTCGTAAGCTCGGGAGCCCCTCCGCCAGATTCTGGATTCGCGCATTAAAACGACATTAGAGCAACGGTATATATTATCATGAATCATGACTCATGATTAATATATTCTTGTACATTGTCATGATTATTATATTCTTGTACATTGTCATGATTAATATATTCTTGTACATTGTCAAGATTAATATATCCTTGTATGTTGTCTTGATTAATATATTTATGTATACCCTTGCTTGAGGTGGGTGTTTGGATTTCCTTATATTGGATACCTTAACCTTAAAATGTCACATCAACATATCTATTGCAGCTTATTTAATAAAAATAAAAACTGGTTTTGATTGAAATTTTGGGTTGAAAAAAAATTATGATGAAATCGACTCTAAATTTTATCATAACCCTACTTTGGATTTTAATTCAGGAACACTTATACTTTACTTAGCAATATGATTGACATATACATAGTGAAAGCATTAACTCAGTAAGTAGTTAGTACGAGCAATTTGTGTATAAATATTATTTAAAAAAAAAAAAACCATGCTGAGCATGACTAGTATTTCCTTTACCCCTCCAACTAAGCGTAAATCTTATCAGAGGAGTAGGCACGACAATACAACGTCCGGCCATCTGTCTGTCAGTGGGCCTTATCTCACGAAATATCATACTTATATACTTAGAATTTTCACAGAATGTATATTTCTATAGCCACTTTAACAAAAAAAAAAAAAAAGTTTACAAATGAAAGAGTCTGCATACAATAAACGATTATTTTGCTCGCTCCTAATAAATAGCTTAGATCTTGTTCGATGGTACGGAACTATTCCTGTGCGGGTCCGCCCGTACTTGGCGGGTTTTTGATTGAATCGTATTGTACGTGGCCTGTGGTAGGTGCGGGCGCTCGCGCGGGGCGCGGCGGCCGCGGGGAGGAGTCGGACGGCTCGGCCGACGACAACATCACCGTGACCGTGCCGCCGGCGCACGCGCACCACGCGCCGCACGCCCCGCACCCGCACTACGGCCCGCCGCCGCCCCACGCGCCCCACGGCCCCCACGGCCCCCACGGCCCTCCGCCGCACCGCGACAGACACGCGAGCTCGCATCGCGCGCCGCGCTACGGTATCATTGCGCCCGCTACACAGCTTTGCATGCCATTCACTATGTCAATGTCGAACAAACTGCTTGTATATACTCCCAAAGTTCTATTATGAGACCACGTACACAGTACACACGGTGGCTTTTTAAAGCGTGGTAACTGTATTAGTAATTAAACTATGCCAGATACTTTTTACTTAAGCACTTTAATAAAATCAATCGAGTCAATTATTTATTAATTAACATGATTAACGTAATGCCAGACCGCACCCCAACCCTTGACATCTTTCAAACCCTGTGTTGCCACAGCACAAAGAACATACCTACTACAACAGATACTTAAAAGTTAGTTTTAATTGAAAATTTTATATACGATGTACTCTGGTATATCGTATATAAAATTTTCGTATATAACTTTTAAGTAGATATCCTGCTACCCAGTTTTCTGCTACATCATCAGATCCTCTTCCTCAATCGTCGCTCATCATCTATCTAACCCCTACTCATTGAGAACATTCTAATGAGTCCAAACACACTATATCTGCTGTAAGTTGCTGAAGAGTTGGGTATCCCGCAGACTTTATGCTCCCGCATCAGCTCAAGTTTCCCATTGTTGGTTACCTTGAAAGTCTCTTGAGTTAATGTATTTGCAAAATTTTATTTTTATTGAATGATTGCTTACGTCCTGTTTTACTACAACTATGGAGATTTTTTTGTGGATTTAAATACAATTCCCAAAAATATACTTAAAACTAAACCCAATGAGAATCCCTTCAGTAGTTACTGATATATGCTATTCTTATAGATATTCTTTAAAAAAAATAATGCGCTGACAGACAGATGCACCCGGCGGAGGGACGTTTTTTATATGTAGTGATTATATACATTATTTTATGCACTATGAATACATAATATATACGTAATATACTCGTATATAACCTACTGCCCCAAGAGCTTGCGTTGTTTTGTGGATTAGTTCTCAATAACTCACAACATTTTTCCTATTGTTTCAGGACCCCCACCAGGGTTAAAACCACCTGGCATGGACACACCTCCCATTAATGTAAGCCTACATTATTTAAATTTCTATTAATAGAACTATCGGTAGCATTTGATGTATATTGATTTTACAGAACGAGAGCTTTAGATGCTCAGAGTACACATAATATACTTTCATTTACAGCTGTTGTATGATACATTAAATTAAAAATATACTTAGCCATTTAAAAATAACGTTTGATAAATAACCACCATATCATAGTAATAAGTACTAGACTTACTAGCATTTAACATAATATTATATCGTTGTAATATCAGCAATATTTTTATGTAACTGCATTCTAATTCTCTATGTCATTGAAATCTCAGATATTTTTTTAATAAAAAGATAACTTGTAAAAACCTCATACTGAGGTTGACTATAAATGTCCTATGTCGTACCATAGACTATATTCTATATAGGTCACCATATTATATATTCCCTAGGATGATTATCTATGGTATGAAATAGGATCCCATATATATAGTATGGTGTAATATGGGCCTTAAAGACGATTAAATAAGCGAACTAACATCCAAAGCCCACGGATGGAGTCAAAGAGTGGAGTTTTTATTGACAACTCAAAACCTGCTCTATTAACTTTGCCATATGGGTGAAATTGGTATGATGAAAACGAAACAGGTCGAATCACCGCCTTTATATGCCTAGGTAAACAAAGCTGTGTTTGAGTTTTTATGACAAAAGAGATCACGCCTCGGCTTTCCTTCATTCCTTACAAAATGGATTCCAATGTCATAGAAAATTAAAAATTTGATGTGGATGTACTGTACGCTTTAAGTATTTAAGAAAAGTAGTTTCTTTTTGTTTTTACCTATGATAGAGAGGTTTCCTTTTCCTGAAATGTCCGACATCAGAAGGGAGTGCAGATGGTTCGTAATTTGGTATTTTTATTTGGGACTAGATACCGAGAATAGATGAACAGCGCGCAAGCACCCCGACCATCGACGAACGCAGGGATCCCATGTCATCGCAGGTAACTTGCTGACGATATTTTTGATTCACACAATGCCACGGGTGATGTTTGAACCGTTAACCTTTCGGTTTTCATTCTAGTAAATTAATTTTATTAATTACTAGACGATGCCCGCGACTTCGGTCCGCGTGGATTAAGGTTTTTGATACCCGCTGGAACTTTCCAGGATAAAAAGTCTATGTTTAAACCTGATGGGTGTAATCTATCTCCATTCCAAATTTCAGCTAAATCCGTCCAGTGGTTTTTGCGTGGAAGAGTAAAAAACACATACACTGCAATATACACACACAGCAAAACCCACACAAACTTACGTTTATAATATTAGTGTGATGTGATGTGATTTATGACGATAGATAAATTTTATTGAATAAAAGTAAAGTATTTTTTATGCAATGAAGTTGTACTTATAATAAATAAAGTAATTACAAGTTCCGCACTTAAAAAATATTTAAATAACAAATCCATGATAGTAAAATCTATACTTATATTATATTTTAATTAATATAAAAGGATTTCTTTAAAGTTAGAAAAATAACTTTTTACCAAGATTCATATAATGTTATTTGACGATTCATAAATATTAAGTAGTTAAATGTGAAGCTTATAAAAATAACGTTAATCCCTGTACTAATAAAGCCTGTATCACAGTGGGTACAATACAATGTATGCATTTAACTTTAAATCTCCCTACCTTTTAGGTAATGTTCAATCGTGGTCCACCGCCGTTTATACCAGGAGTGCCGCCACCGTCGCATTTTAATAAGTAAGTTTTCAAATTAATGTTTTAATTGTATTTAAGTTAATGTTTCAATTGTATTTAAGTACTGGCTAAGGACGTATCTCACCATCACCCAGTAACCGAGGAATAAAGACGATTTGTAGAATTAGTATAAAATTTAATATATACAGGGCGTCCCACGGCTATGCCACATGGAGGGGAAGTACCTTAAATATTGTAGATGGAACATTTTACTGAAAGAAGACTTCATTTTAATTTAAAAAACAATTTAAACTGCATTCATAGATTTTTAAATAATTGCCTGGTTGAACCGGGACTCGAACCCGCTATACGAGAAAAAAAATTAACCTGTATCTTTATCATACCGATCGGAAGGCTTCATCATAAGGATTATTTTTTGTAAAATAACATAGCATGAGAAATAAAAGGAAGACCATGAATTTTAGCCTTTGATGTAAAATTTTGTTCAGAAAAATGAAAAGCTGACAGTATGCAATTCGTAGCTCTGTTGCAGCGGGATTGAAGGACAAACCAATAAATCAACAAACAAACACACTTTCGCATTTATAGGTAATATAAGTAAGGATTAGTAAGGATAGTAAGGATCGGGAAATGATGCGTACTTCTCAAGTGGGTACTCATTAGTAATAGTTCATGTCAGTTGTATGTCGATACGCCAATGTCAGCTTTTCATTTTTCTGAACAAAATTTTACATCAAAGGCTAAAATTCATGGTCTTCCTTTTATTTCTCATGCTATGTTATTTTACAAAAAATAATCCTTATGATGAAGCCTTCCGATCGGTATGATAAAGATACAGGTTAATTTTTTTTCTCGTATAGCGGGTTCGAGTCCCGGTTCAACCAGGCAATTATTTAAAAATCTATGAATGCAGTTTAAATTGTTTTTTAAATTAAAATGAAGTCTTCTTTCAGTAAAATGTTCCATCTACAATATTTAACCCGGCGCCAATGACGTGAAAAATATTACACGGCCAATGACGTCGGGTCATATTGACCCGAACTTTAGACAGTAAATTTACAGTATCATTAAATGAACTGACATTTTTTAGTAACCATTTTAGAAATTGAGGTTTTTTGGGTAAACGACAGAATAATAAAAAATGTATTAAAGTTAATGAATTAAATATTTATTGACTTTTAAAAAAACGCTTGCAAAATCAACCTGAAAAACATAACTTGCATATTATGTTATTTTTTTTAATTAAACCTAAAAATTATAAAGAATTAACAATTTTACTCTACTCCGAGTCCATATTTGTATTGTTTGCATTCTGTTCAGTATCGCTACGTTCAGATACATGGTCATCCACTTCCACGTCTGAATCTGCATATGGATCATGATAATTTTCATCGGAGTCCGATTCTTCCAATATCACCAATATTCTCTCTGGATGATCCCTTAACGCTATTTTTCTCAAAAATCTAAAAATACGTAAGAAAAGTTAACAATAATTTAAAATAAAGAAATTAAAACATGTTACGAAAACACCACGCCAACAATGACGCTGGGTCATATTGACCCGTATTGCCACAACACAAGTATATCTCGCTGCGCAGGTGGCGTCGCCCTGAGTACCACACTGCTACAGGTAGAGGGGGGGTATATCTCCAGCTACACGAAAGGTCAATTATACCGCGAGTGTTAAAACATTTTTCCGGAGGTTTAAAAAACACCTCGGGTCAATATGACCCAGCGTCATTGGCGCCGGGTTAAGGTACTTCCCCTCCATGTGGCATAGCCGTGGGACACCCTGTATATATAATATTCGTATTCTTTGACATTAGCGTCAAAGTAAAATGAACCTTAAATATACTAATTTAAAGTCACAAATTCAGTACACCGAATTTAATTTGGCACGTATCCGTACACGTAAACGTATAAGAATCCATTCACGAAATCGAGCTCTATTTCAATGTTTTATGGAGGTCCAAGATGGCCGTCGCCACAAAATGGCGGATTACATATTTTTATTTTAACGATTACTGACTAGCGATTAGGATGTTGCAACATGTCGGGGGTGTTTTAAATTTTTAATTTACATTTGTTTACCTATTTGCGTGTCGGGAAACCAATTAAAAAAAATGATCCTAATGACATTGATATCGTTCGGCAGCCCGCCCTACGGTCGCTCGGGCCCCGGCTACAGCGAGCGCTTCCCGCGGGAGCCCTACCAGCCGCCGCCGCCGGGCATCAAGGACTCTCCTAATGGGTAAATTAAACTGCATATTGCATATACATATTTATATTGTAGAACTACCCTTGCGAGCGTTTTTGTCTGCGTGGAGTTAGGCCTTTTTTTAAAAAAAAAAAAATATTAGCCAAGCTGAATTTGACTAATATCCTCCTATCCCATCCAAATAAGCGGAAAGCTTGTGCTAGGAGTGGGTTCGACAATAGTGCAACGGGTGGGATTCGAACCTGCGACCTTTCAGTTTTCGGTCCGCACCTTTAACCGTTGGGCTATTGAGGCTTTAAAAATGTTGTTTTTTATCACAGTCAATAAAATCACGATGATTCATTGCTGCCGATTGAAGGACAAACAAACACTGTTTGTGTTAATATATTAGGAAATATTTTGTGAGCTAGTCTCGTAAAATAATATGCATCAACGGAAATCCATAATATATGAGAAACGACAAACTTCTTTTGCTATTTTATTGCTTATTGTAGTGAGATCCTTTTGAATCGCGTGGAAAGCGATTAAAGACATAGGTTTCATACTAGTGAAAGTGCAAGCTTGCGTACAGCACCCTTAATTAGGCCCATTTTCACCGACCATACCTAAATCATCCCCTAAGGCCCCTATCCCACTGGAGTTATGCGAGCGTTGGCGTTCCTCCAACGTCTGCGCAGCTTTGTCGCGACGTTAACGTTGCGCATTCGCTGAACGCAACGTCAACGTCGCGTACATGGACGGCGTGATTTTACTTGTTGTCAATAAACGCAACGTTAACGTTGCGTTGACGCGAAGTTGACGTTGCGAAGTCGAAGCGCGAATGGTTGCCATTAAACTCTCAACGTTGACGTTGCGTCAACGCGACGTTGTCGCTGCGCAGACGTTGAAGAAACGCTAACGCTCGCATAATACCAGTGGGGTAGGAGTCTATATACGTAGGTAGCCCCTAAATACAATCCCTTATCCGTTATCATTTTCACCTTTAAGCGTTCCCTTAAGTTTCGTGAAAACGAAAATAACAGAAAGCGCCATTTACAGATGCCAATCTGTAAATGGCGTGGTGGTAGAATAATTAGGCATAGTTTCACATTTTAATCCAAATGATTTGATTCAAATAGTATAAAGTTACGTATCCCCAATTTTTACTATGCGTAACATTTTTCATTTTGCAACCTTTATTTTTGAGATTTAGATCGTGTAACAGACTTTGTTTTTCTTTTGATGAAATTGTTCATTAAAGTTATTTGATGTTTCATTTAATTCGTCGTATTTAATGTATTTTTTTTTCTGGTTGTATTCTTTGCTTCACATGAGATATTATAATTTTTCCAGTAGTTGACCATTTTGTTTGAGTTTCTGATTTGCACCAATTATTATCTTAGTTCTCTACAATCTTTGTCTTTTACGATTCTGCTTTAAGCTGTTCTAAGAAACGTTTAGTTATAAGCATTTCTTTGTTATTTATTACTTTTCAACTATTACGTTGTTATCGATTACGTATTTGTCATAGGCACGAGGATCCGTTGGAGGCTTTTAATAGAATGATTCGCGAGAAAGAGATGAGGGCTAAGCGACGCGAGGAGGAGCGGAGACGCGCGAACTCGGGGTCGCGCAGTCCGTCTCGCTCGCGCACGTCTCGCTCGCCGCGCTCGCCTCGCTCGCAGCGCTCGCCCCGCTCGCCGCGCGGGCCGCGCCCTCGCAGTCGCGCGTCCAGCAGAATACGATATTCGCGGTTCGTCACGTCTTTGTTTGATACGTTCCCTGCATGCATAGATAAAATGATTCGATAGATAATTTTTTAAATCTTGTGAAATTTCCTTTTTCAATTTGAATTGTAGACTATCAGAATGTGATTGGATCACTGATTAACATTAAATTTTATTTTTGAAGAGTGACGTTGACAGTTTATTTCAAAATTTAAACTATCGCAGGATTCTTAGCAGAATAATCTTAATAGGGCTATCTTGTCATCGAATAAAAAAAAGTGAAGTCTGAAACTCTTTACAGGTCGCGGTCTTTGTCTCGCGGTCGGCCGCGTCGCTCGCCGTGGTCGCCTCGCCGTCGCCGTACGCGCGAGCGCACCCTGTCTTTGACTCGGTGAGTTTACACTATGCAACAAAAATATCGTTTATCCTTGTAAGCATACCAAAATATGTTTTTACATATGAACTTCGGTTGCAGATGCTAGGAACTTTTTTTTTTATTTTGGTTTAATATTAGGCTGAAATGTAAGTTAACCGACTCACCCACACCCCTAGTCCGAAGCGCATCGACACACACACTCGCAAAATTATTAAATAAGCGTTTATTGTTATCAGTTCTCCGTCTCCGAGGCGGCGGCACCGTTCTCCGCTGCGCTACCGCACCCCGTTGCGTTCCCCGCTGCGCTCTCCGCCGCGTTCGCCGGTGCGTTCACCCTTGCGTTCGCCGCTGCGCTCGCCTATGCGCTCTCCGCTGCGCCCGCTGCCGCTGCTCTCCCCGGCGCGTTCCCCGCGGCGCTCCGCTGTGCGCTCGCCGCCAAGACCCCTGTCGCCGCAACACAGGTCAGTACCTACTCAAGTCAATCGGTTCAGCTTCGGCCGGGCCGAGGCCGGGATACATTGCGACCATCGCATTCATGCACGATTGGCTAAGATCAAATCAAAATGCACATCACAATGCATGCCATGTTAGCATGGCATACATTGTGATGTGACTGTCACATTTTTTTTTTTAATTTAAAAAAACATTGTTCAAAGTTAGACGTGATTGCGATCGACACTAGCTATCATTTCTAGACAATCCTAATGTGACTAATTGAAAGAATATACGATATTTTTAATTTCAGAAATGAAACACCGTAGATCCTTACTAATATTATAAATGCGAAAGTGTGTTTGTTTGATGGTTTGTCCTTCAATCACACTGCAATAGTTACTAATCCGCGTTATTTTTTACATGGGTATAGTTGACTAGAAAGTGAGTGACATAGGCTTTTCTTGATCCCGGAAAATTAAAGAGTTCCCGCGGATTTTTTAAGAACCCATGCGAACGAAGTGGCAGTCTAAGCTAGTTCACAATAAAAGCTCGTATAGTTCTTGCAATTCACGAGGGCGCGTGGCTCATGGTTGTGTATGTGTCGTATATGTATAAGTGTAAACGAGAGCTTCCTCGCGCCTGACCGCTCCCACCTAGGCTCCAGGCACTCACACTTGCGCAATGTGCATGTACACGACGTAACCACGAAGTAAACCTCACGCGCCCTCGTGAATAGAAAGAACTATAATTGGACGCACATATGCAACAAAGAGTCAACCCACACAACTTACCAATTGAAAAGTTAATTTTTTTCCTTTGCATTATGTATGTATTTAATTTGACAAAGTTTTGTGGGTTGGAACCTTCGATCATAGAAAAATAAGTGGATATCGCATGTTAGTCCGATTTGTGTAAACACTAAATATGAGTGCAGATCATTTCGCTAGCTAGTCTGTCATCGAACATTGACGTGAAGCAGTTATTTCAGTGTCAAGGAACAATGATGCATTTGAATAATAGTTGAAGTATGAAGTGCTGAATCCCCTTATTTTTCTGTGATCGAAGGTTGGAACGTTGCTGCGTATGTGCGTCCAATTAATAATAGGAAATGTGTTGTTCCAGATTCGCCGGAGTATACGACGAGCTAATATCGCCGCCGCGCCGTAGCGTAGAGCCGCCGTTTGGAGCCAGGTACGATTGTAAAAGTCTAACTAGTGTCTCCGACAGCCCTATGTCTGCGTCTAAGAGATTACGTTTGTTCGTTGATGTTGCGAGTTTGCCGAGCGGATCGAACCTGTGTTTGCCAGTGCTTTGCGTTTCACTGCGGACTACCCTCTGTAGATATTTGAAACTTCTGTATATAAGCTAGCCATGTACCTCTTTATATTCGTTTCGTACAAAAAGTTTTGCAATAAAACGCGTGGTAAGTATTATTCAGTGTTTGACAGCGGCGGTTTGGAGGTATCCTGAAATATCAACGCTGAGCTCCCGACGCGGCTGTGCAGTGTTCTTCGTGAACCTAGTATAATTTAGTTAGTATAGTAATAGTATAGTATAGTATAGTATCTATGAGTAATTTAAATGTGAAACGAGAATAAACTTGTATTGCCCACTTTTAGGTTATAGTTCTTGCATTTCACGAGGGCGCGTGAGCTTTACTTAGGGTTACGTCGTGGACATTGCGTAAGTGTGCGTGCATGTCAGGAGCCTGGGTGGGAGAGGTCAGGTGCGAGCAAGTTCTCGCTCACACTTATACGGATACGACACACATACAACCATGAGCCACGCGCCCTCGTGAATTGAAAGAACTATACATAAAATTAGCAATTCATTGTATTATTTTATTGGTATTTGTGTGCGTTTCTACAATAAACTATATTTTGAAGGTGTCATTCAATGAGTTCATGGGTATTATAAACTGCAAGCTTTTTAAAAAATCTTATTTCAATGTAATAGATTTTTTTAATGAATAAACTCCATTTTGTTGACACTTAAAAAGTGTACTGTGTTACCTAATTTGATTAAAAATTAGGTTTGTCGAATTATTTCATTTGATGTATAATAAGACTGATAAATAATAAATATCTGTAAGACTGATAATATATTCAAAAATTGTAAAGCATAAAGTTTTATTATATTGATAAATTATTTTATGGCTTTTCTTGATAATTAGCATAGCTATTGAATATATGTTTCTTTATGAAGTATTATTTAGCAATGAGGTACTTATTAAACTGTATTGTTTAATATTTTAAATTCATTATTTACGTCACTATTCTCATAATATATTACTCAATTACAGCATAGGAAAAAATTTGTAGTATCAACTGTATCATCATGGAATGTAAATTTATTTATTATGTGATTAATATAAATTATTATTATTACTGATAACCGGAATTATTAAAACTAACCAACACGAAATATTAATAATTGCCGGATATCACTATTAATATTCATTTTAATTAATAAATAAATATCGTTAATTATGTATTTATAATTTGCACCCATGCCTGGTAAACCTATAGCAAAGAGTGCGGGAACATCGATTGATGTGGTGCAAAATATACAATTTGAAATTGAAATTTCATTTAACTTTATAAAAAATTAAAATTAAAATTTTATTTTTATCGTTTTATGAAAATTTGAAATTGTGTATAGTTTCATAGTTTTATTGTACTAAAATTTCAAACACAATTTCAAATTTTCATATACTTACAATAAATCCCAAAACCCTAGTCTCCACGTAGTCTTATTTGTGTTCTACCTCTAGTATTTTTGTAAAGCGCAAAGCCTATGAAGGGATGACGAATCGAGTCTTCTGGCGTAGCTCATGTACAAAACTATTCTATTTATCTCCTCGCTACAAATGGTTTATTTGTTTTGTAAAATATGTATTCTCATAAAAATTACGATATTGTATGGCTTACCGAACGAGTTATGGAGTAACAGCGCCAAAAAAAATAAGCGTCGAATGAGAACCTCCCCATTTTTTTTTAAAGTCAGTCAAAGGCGGCGACCTACTATATGTGTGTCGCTCTCTCTCTCGGATGCAATGCTTTCTCCCCCTCGCCACTGCCCACACCTAAAGTGCGCCCAACAAGTAGCGCGCGCGGACTATAGATTATATTATTATACCAAACTTAGGACCAAAATAATTATAATAGTCAATATCTAGTCATAGTCATTACGCGATGCACTTTTTTTGTTGATATTATTGTATTGATCAAAAAGTGAAACTACTGAAATCTAAGGTGCCTTGTACTTATAAATAGTGAGCTATAGTTACTTAAATTGTTTTGAATTTATGGATTTATTTTTATAATGGTGCTTGTGCGTTACGTTGAACGTAATCTGTAAACTAAATTGACAGTCTAAAAATCTTTTCTGAAGAGGAAATTGTGCATAAGATAGCACTATTTTTAAACCATTTCTTTGTGTGTTTCAGAATTATTACTACATATTATGTGCATAATACGTAGTACTAATTCTTTCTTAAAAATTATTGATTGTTATGAAACTAATTAATAAAAAAAACTAATTTAGCCAATGTATTAAAAAAAATTAATTGGCATGTAATGGTAGAAACACATTAGCAACACGCCACCCCATGCAAAGAATTATGCCAATAACTCTACACTTTGCGTATTGTCGGGTGTCGGGTGGGTGAACAGTGAATACACTAGGGCACGGTTGTTTCAGTAAATTTCAATAGACACGTACCCGGTAAACATTGCGTTACGGACTAAAATCTCAAAGAAAACCATTTTAACGAATGTATGTAACGATAACAAACGGTTTGAAACAAAAAAAGCCATAATCTGATTCTGCAACTAGGACAGTTTGGGACTATTTGAAGCGTCGACAGGTCAATAGAAGTAACTTATTTTGTACCATATTGTTGCATACATAAGGTTCAAATTACGAAAACGGATTTCCCGAAACAAAAAAAAATCGTGGTAACGAACTCAGCCCTATTAAACGTAGTCTAACACTTACGACTTTGTACTCGTAGGTGAACCAAAAGTTGGCAAGGTCGGATGGTGAAGAATTATGGTGGTATGTTGCACTTGTGTTTCTACCTTAAGAATGACTATCGTGATTTATTTTAATTAATTTTAAGCTTTGAATAATGACCCTTGTATTTTTTCTTATATTTTTGCATAAGTCAAGACATAAAATGTTACCTACATCATATCATATGATGTAGGTAACATTTTATAATATAATATGTGTGCTATTAAAAGAAATCATAAATTCTAAAAACACGTAAGTTAAAGGTATAGGCAAATGTTACTGGTTTTATGTATTAAAATAAAAATGTATGTGACGATCAATGTAGGTAATGAGATATAAATAAATGGTATAGTCGTGGACGCATGGCGCGAGGTGGGAGTGATACTCAACGTCACAACTCACAAGTGAACGAACGGTCGAGCCGAGCGGACGTGCGGCTACGGCTATTACGGAATGGAACGGTAGTTGTTTAATTTACACCCTGAACTTACCCTTGTGACGAGTGCATGTCACAATATATATTTTATATGGAACTATATTTTATTTGGAATTATATATATAGTCAAAACCACGAAACTTCTCCATTGTAGTAAAGAATTGACGTGCTGTTTGGAGCTGTTCTATCTCGTCATGAAGAGAAGGTTTTTTTAATGAATTAAGTATGCGTTATTTTGGTAGTGTTTGTCTAGATTATTTATTGATGAACGGTAAATAAAGAATTCCGCCTGATTGTCATTTGTGGCACAATACCATTTAATAAATAAAACGAGGATTGGTAGAAATGTATGGACTCCAGTCTAGGAAGCAATAACAATAAGCGATATCGTCGGGGATTGTGCAAATCCGCATAACTACCATTAGTACATTTAAATCCATATGTTGGGGATTAAATCAAAACCGCGTAAGTGTCGTAGCGACTAAATTAATCACTTTAAAAGATATTTATTTTTATCTATACATAGAACACGAATTAATACCCTCTGTGTAAAATTAGCCCAATAGCCGTAGAAATAAGAAATATGTAAAGTTAAAGATTCCCTGTAAAACTGTGACTAGTGTATCTACACTAGTCACAGTTCTACGCGTATCTACGCGGTTTTTACCAATGGTACATACGCTGTTTTGCACTATCCCGACGATATGTTATCAGAAATCTTTTTCGCTTACTACAACTTTTATAATACTTAGATGGCGGCATTATATCATTGATCATTAGGCTCTGATGGCCATTCTTTATTAGATAAATTTTTAGTTAAAAGTAAATAATAGAAATCATATAACAATCATGTTCATGTATTTTATTAAGATTATGCTAATGATATAATTTAATTAAATTAAAAAAATTGATTTAATTAATTAAATTTTATTAAGATGGGCAATCTTTGGAATGTAAATCGGGGGAATAGAGTAAAATTTGCATCTATTGTACCTATAAGCCTATGTGCTATTTAAAAGCCGAATTAAATATTTTATTTAGTTTAATTTTAAATGCTAATTTTTGTCCGTAAAAATTTTTCGTGCCACCGTTGTTTGTATGTAATCAATATTTATTTTGTTTTCTGATCCTCTTTCCATGATGTTATAAGAAAATTTTAAATGCTAATTTTTGTCCGTAATAATTTTTCGTGTCTCCGTTGTTTTGTATGTAATCAATATTTGTTTTCTGATCCTCTTTCCATGATGTTATAAGAAAAATATAAGAATCGACGACCTTTATATTAAAATTTTATTTTATTTATGCTAAAATTGTAAAATTAAATTACACTTAAGTAATATTTAAAATTGTAAAATGCGTATTAATAGGTTTCGGGTCAATCTATAAATGAATTTTAACCAACGAATAACACACGTTGACATATTTTCTATACAAAATCGATTAAAAATGAAACATTATTTGTCGGTTAAACTGAAATTAACTGTCATCAGAATTGCTTCGAACAACTTGTAAGTTGTTCCAAGTTAAAGTACTTAGCTGTCCTTTGAAGATTTTTTGTAGAATGTTTAATATGCCGTCCAGTTTTTTTTTATTCACAATAAAATTGTTGTATACTAGTTTTTTTTTATTTGAAATGTTTTCAATTTCAGACAGAGCATTGTTTTAAAGTTGTTGTATTGTTAGTACATTAGTATACGTAGGGTGTCGAATGTCGATACCTGTAGTGGAATTCTCTAAAATTGATCATATCATTGCAAATGGCTGGTATTCTCCCGCGATTGGTTAAAATGCATTGATGCAGCAAGAATGCCATAAATTCAGCCAATAAGAGGCCATTGCTATTGTTACACTGATGCAATCATTTTTATAGAACACCACTACTGGTTTCTATTGTGTGATACAAATGTCTTTTACTATTTTTATTAAATATAATGACTTCTGTATTCTTGTGCATTGGTTGGCTCCGATATAGCAAAAAATCACAGTAAAACCATGTTCATGAGTCATGACATTCGGTTCAGACATTTTCATAACATACACTATCGAACAACATCGTTTTTTGGGTTCCGTACCCAAAGGGTGCCAACGGAACTCCATTACTGGTGTCCGGTTAGCGGGCTATATCTCATGACCGTAATAGGCAGATACTTCAAATTTTCAATCAATATACACATTCTTGTGTATATCGATTGCCGCTATAACGACAAATAATAAAAATAAAATAAAAAATAAAGGACAGTCCTCATACAAGAAACGTGATTTGTTCGGCGTTTTTTGCTCGAGCTTATCAAACGCTGTTACGATGGTACGGGACCCTTCGTGTGCAAGTCGAACTCGCACACTTGGCGGGTTTTTTCTCGGATTGTTTTTTTTTTGTGCCGATTGGGTTGGGTAAAGTTAAACCGTGAAATGAAGATATCTTGGTAGATTTTCAATACAAAAACTGTCAGAATATTTTTAAAAACGGTTCCTACAATAAATACTTAGATTAAGATAGTGCTGTCTTTGAATGTTTAGTTGTAAGTTTCAGCATAATATTTTGGGAATGTTAATAATGTCTTTAATTATATTTAAAGATTTATATTATTTATGTTGGTTTTGTGTTTATGTAGCTGTATCGTTTTAATAAGTTACTTGGTATACTGTCCCGATATTATTATTTATATTTTGATTTCGTTGTTTAGTTGTAATTTACTAAGTACCTGCTGTTAACGTTTTATTTTGTGAAGTTTGACTGTCTACCTAGTCAATAAATATATACCTATTACAAAATTAAAATTTGTTTTATTTGGAGTCAAGTCCCATGTTAATTGTAGTGCTGATTCATAATTAATTTTAATATGAAACTGTGATATGTTTAAATGTATTGTGTGCCCTTAGATTGTACAGGTACCAACAACCCACTTGGAGAGGAAACAATATATTTTAAGATTTACCAGCATACATTGGAGGTAGGCGGATATCACTTCAAATGGTTAAGAAAAGTAGTTACGGAAGAAACTCAATGTTGTACCTGTTATTGGCAGGATTCCCAATGTTTAAATTAAATGAACGAACGAATTAAATGAATACTTATAGTGTATATGGTTCTATATGATGAAGCGATGGCTTGCTTTCTCGCTAGTTACCTAAGTATGTACTGCCGTGGTAAAGAGAGCATAAGTCAGAAAAGGCGGTTTCGAGAAAATATTTTTTGTTAGTGAAAAAATTATTGATTCATTTCATGTTCATGTTGCAAGCATCAATAGAAAATTAAAATGTTCATTGAAGTGATATAAAACCCTTTTCTATTTTATTTTACGAAAACTGGCAAGAAAGAAAAGTTTCTTTCTTGCCACGGAAGTATATATTAAGGTTATACAGCAAGAGTTGAGCCCAGGAAACCAGAGTTCTAAAATGACTCTACTCACGTGGATTTGCGTAAAATTCGGAGCCCAACTAATTTCAATACTGAAGTCTGGAACACAATTACGTACGTACGTGTTATGTCCGTTACTATTGTTTCTCACACTTTCGAGTTGTTGATTATTTTTTTAATTATTTTAAAACAAAAACATTTTTATTTTTTGATTTTCACTCTATGTTTTGATACTACTCCTGAGGGCTAATCGTTTCGCTTCGGGAATACAACCATTAAAAATACACGGTGTATAAAAGATCAATATATAAAAATCTCCAAAAAAAAACCAACTTTTCTAATAAAACACGGCAGAGATACAGTTTTTACTCAACCATATATCTTTTTGAATTTTTTGCTCATTGCCCACATATTGCAATTTTTGAATTAGGTCACTTTAATTCTAAAGGTGCGATATGTTAAAAGATTTTTTATTTTATTTTTTTGTTAAGGGGCCCGAGGTTGAAAGACAAGTGGTTCTATCCCACTCCCCTGACAAGGACATAAATCTACATGGGACGAGCCATTTTAGAAGTCTATATGAATATCATTCATGTTACTATGCTAAAATCAGCGTTTTTTTGCTTGACGTTGGGATAGGGACATGTTAACGAAGACTGAAACCAGGGATTCCATGAATGATTCCGAGTAGCTCGGTATTGGAATTTTTCATCGATCTTTTTGCGACTTCAATTTTTGTCAGTTTTTTTAATCAACAACATGGAATCCTGTGTTTTAACATCTCAACTTAATTTTAATTGAAAAATCAACGAATGACAATATTTAACACAAAACAGCAATATACCTACTACATTTTAACGCGATCAGTTTATCAAAAGTTCAAAACAATCGACTTATGCCGCTTGCGATGTTCAATAGGTACTGGTAGGTTTCTGCTTTCGTTGCTCGCGATACATTGCGTGCTAAAATACAATATTGGCCACCCATCAGTTCTGAGATAAGTGGCATTTTTAATTTCATCATAGGATTTACCATTCAATAAGTTCTTGTTAACATGCTCCCTACACCCTGTATAATAAAGTGTCGATTCAAATACGAATGTCTGCGTGTTATGTTGCCGATTTTATTTCTAAATAATGCTGTTTGTAAATATAACTCTAAAGCTTATATTAAAATATTTTAAAGGGTTTTTAAGTATGGGCATTATGCCTGTAGGTTTTGGATACGCAAATTTTGTGAAGGTGGGTTGTTTATAAACTAAGACATTCTTATTTGAATCAATTTTACGGCTGTGTTATTTGTTCCGTCTTTTGTTACGCCAAGGTTTCCTGGGTTAGTTCACGTAAAATATAATTTTGAAACATTTTAAAATGCTTCTTAAGTACATTGCATTTAGACGTACTGACCTACACATTTTAGATTTTATAAGAATTTACGTCCAGCGTTTTAAATTGAAAGAGACGTAATTTAATTATTATTTTATTTCCAGAACTAGTTGCAAATGAATAAGATTTCCAGGTTCTCTCCGTAAGGCAACACTCTAATATGAAATAATTACTTACGTAAGATCTTAGAATGACTTACATAAGGTGGCTTTTACGATATGAAGTATCGAAAATATAATTTAGATGTAAATTGAAGGTTTGTGACTGTAAATGTAATGGAAAATATTTTGTACAAACTGCACCTCAAGAAGGTATTTAAATCCCATTATGAATTTTAGAAATATATTCTTCTCGTCTCTCCTTGCTGGGCAGGTCTCCAGACATAAACCTATAGTTCTTTTGTGTGTAGTACTATAACTACTGTAATTATTTTCGGTATTAATTTAAGGTTTTACCTCGAAAGCCCTGAATACGAAAAAACTACGTAAAATATAAGAGGATTTTAATTTTTATAAGACATGTTTTTACCATTTTGTGACATAGTAAACATTCAAAAACAGTCACTTAATATGGACTTAAAATATAACGGTGAGATGATGCTAGAAGATGACCTTAGTAAATATTTGACTCAGAATCCAAATCATCCCCCTACCAATTTGGATAAAGTTTATATTTTATTCCTACATTACTGGTGACGTAAAATGTTTTTATCTTATGTTTTGCAGGTATGCTTCTAGAAACAATGGTCCACCTCCTGGATATCCTCCACTAGGCGGAAAACCAATTCCTCTTTTGGGAAATCTTACATCGAACGATCCACCAGGCTATCGAGGAAGATTTGATGCTCCGCCTTTTGAAGATATTCCACCGGGCGTAGATCCACCGGTTCCTGGATTTGAACCATCGCCATTTGAAAAACCAGCTTTTGGTCCACCGGGAACACTAGATCGGGATAGATTACCACCGCCTAATTATAGAGATCCTTACCGAGCTCCTTTTGTTGAAGGACCACCTGGTTATCGCGATGCTCCAGGGCTGCCACCGGTTCAAAGTGATATACCAGTTCACGTTGGAGATCATCCACAACGCTTCAGAGATAATTTTAGACCTCCACCTGGGCACTTTCGTGAACAAGGACCCGTATCTTATCGAGATGGACAACCGTATAGGGATCCTGGGTCACAAATTCCTTACCGCGATGCCAATTTTAGAACTGGACCACAACCTCTATTTCGTGATAATAATTTCAGAAACCATCCTTATAGAGAAGGTAACTTTCGTGAAAACTTACCACATAACTTCCGTGACGGTCCTCCGTTTAGACCTCCTAGTGCCGATCCTAGAGATCCTGCTTCGACAGTTCCTTATAATGATCCTAATTATAGGGATACTTTTAGGGATGAAAATAATGTTAATAGAGACATGCGAGCCGGTTATCGTTCTAATTTACGCAATAGATCTGGCCCTAGACGTAATCCTAATTCTGAACATGAAAGACATAGAGACAGAGATGGCAGGGATAGGGAACGTTTCAATGAAAATCGTGAACCCACAGACCGCCCGGAAAGGCCTCGTGAAGTTGAAAAAAGATCGAGAGATGATAAAACCCGAGAACCGCGTGAAGATCGAGTTCGTGATTATGATAGAAGTCGTGATTACGAAAGAGACCGTGGGCATGATAAGCCGTCACCTGAAAAGAAAACGCGCGTTTCACCAAAACGGGGGCGTGAGACTCGAGAACGAAAACGTAGTGAATCCAGAGGTAGATCTCGTGATTATGATAGTAGACGGGAAAAGAAGGAAGAAAGAGTAAGAGATAAATCTTCTGCAGACAGGAGTAAAGATCATAAAGACAAAGACAAGAAAATTAAAGAAAGGAAGAAGAAAAAGAGAGAAAAGGAAAAAGAATTAGAAAAGAAAAAGAAACGAGATAAAAAAGAGAAGAAGGATAAAGATGTCTCTAAAAAGGAGGAAGACAATCAGGAGAAATCAGATGCTCCACAAGAAATTCAAGCGGAAAACAATGAGGATACTAAACAGGTTGTTGTAAAATCTGAGCCATCTGAAAAAGAAAAACCTACAAATGAAACTACTGAACCTGTAGCATCAGAAAATCTTGGTGAAATCAAGGATGACTTGTACGGTGATGAGGCAGCCGAGGCTGTTGATAAAGAAATTATACAAAATTACATTAAAGCTGAGGAAAAAGATGAAGATAATGAAAACAGTGAAACTATTTGTGATAGTAATACTAAAGAAGAACCCTTTGACGGTATAGAATTACAAGCACCTTTAGATGAATTGGAAGCAGATATAGAAGGTACTATTAATAGTAATAATAAAGAAATGTTGGCACCCTTACCCGTATTATCAAAGTGGGAAGTTGATGATGATAATATAGAAAGGTCTAAAGAACCGGGAGAGATCACATCCCCCGATGAAGAAGAAGATGGAGGAAAAGTTACATCTGAAGTTATAAAACGTGCCGAAAATGCAATATTTGCTAAAGCTATCAACTCTTTACGGCCCATTGAAATTAAGAAGATAAGTAGCGATCGGCTGAAATTGTATGGCGATGACGCACAGTCAAAAAGCTCATTAAATAACATTCAGATAACTGTACCTGTTTCAGATCAGGAACAAAGGTCAATGGAAGGAAATGACCGAAAAAAACGGTTTTCTAAAACTCCTCCTCCACGACTATCCGTAAAAGATAGATTAGGAGGCAAAGTAGATGATATTCGACGTTCAAGAGAAACCCGAGTTGTTCACAGCACCGTGGAGCGTGTGAAATCAAGATCTAAAACTCCCAAGCGTGAACAACAACAACAACAACAACAATATCGTCGAGTTACAGTAGACAGAGAACGTGGTCGGAAACCTGAAAGTAGAGTTGAAATATCAAAATCGGAGAAAAGAGTGGTTGCAAACGATAGTGGGAAATCTGATCATAGCTACCACGGTAATAACCACAATGAGCATAAAAAAAGGGATTTTTCAAGATCGAAAGATGAAAGGAAGGTACCAACCGACGAAAGGTCTGGTGCAAGTTCTCGAACCCAAGATAAAAATGCCACATCTAATACTAAAGAGTCTCAAGAGCGCGAGAGAAAAAAATCTACTCTAGATGAAGCACACTTTGAACCTGATTATGACGAAAATGTGGAGTCCGACAACGAAACAAAAGAAGATACAAATAAAAAACGTGAAAGATCTCGTGAACCATCCCCTCCTGGGGCTAGTGAATCAAAGAAAGCCAAGTATGATACTGAGACTATCAAACTAGATTTGACTAACGTTAAGAAGAAACCTGACTCTGACAGCGAATCGTCGAGTGATTCCGAGTATTCATCTTCATCTTCTTCATCGGATGCTCGAAAGCGTAAAAAGAAGAAGAAGCGTAACAAGAAGAAGAAGAAACGCGCTGCGAGTGATAGCGATAGCGACTCTGAATCCAGTTCCGAGGATCACAAGAAGAAGAAAAAGAAACGTAAGCATAAGAAAAAGTCCAGCAAGAAGAAGAAGAAGTCCAAACACAAGTAGTTTGTCTGAAACATACTGTGTGATATAATGTTTATTGTGTTTTTAAGGTCTCTGTGTAATTTTGACATAATAGAAACGTACCTACTATGGGAATGTAATTACCTTGAATTTTAGGTAAAGCAGATTTATTGTACCACAATTTTACTTTATTGCAGTCACTTATTTACCTAATAAATGATGAATTATAAGTATAATAAATGCTCTTTTATTTATTTTCCTTTAAGCAATAGAAATTAAAAAAAAACGGAATCGTTTGCCATTATAAAAGGAAGCTGTGTTCAAGCCCGCGTCTCGTTCGAGGTGTATCCGACGTTAAGCCACATTGCGGGAATTTTATATAGAAGGTGTCTAATAATCCGCAATCAACCCGGAGCTTTAATTTTATACTTATGACAGCCATTCCAGAATAGTAGCTAGTATAATAAAGGGCAGCAGAATAAATACATTGTTTTTATTATAATAAACTTTATTGATAAACTCGTTAAACAATTGAATAGTCTAAGTTAAACACAGATCAAATAAAACTTTTTAACTCTTAAAGCATTTCTTTAAAAAATAAATAGGCAGGTAAGTTAGATTAGTACTAGACTTGCAACGAATAGTATATTCGGCAGTATACCGAATACCGAATATTCGGCGAGGCCCCTGACCGAATAGCCGAATATTAGGCAAAAGTATTCGGCTGGATTTTAGCGCCAAAAACTTGTACAGACGTGATTGTTTCGCACTCCTTTGTTTTGTTCTAATGTACCTAAACATCGCCCGCGCGCCCGCTATTGCTCTGCGCGGTATATTGCAATAGAAAAAAATGCAGTTCCAACAGAAATGGATCTTTTCTTAAATATTATATGATCAAACGAACTTGCAAAGTTTAGTTCGATCGATATTATATGAGTACGCTTCATTCGAAGATATATATATCACGTCATGACAACCCGTATACATGGTGGCAAGTGAGGAAAGAATTTCCGTGTTTGATTAAGATTGCAGCAAAATATTTGGCGGCGCCAGGAAGTAGTGTTTATTCAGAGCGACTTTTCTCTGAAGTTGGGATAGTCTACGAGAAAAAAAGAAGTAAACTACTTCCTAAAAATGCAGAAAAGTTAGTCTGTCTGCACCATAACCTTCCTCTTCTAAATTTTGATTATGAAAATAATTCAAATGCATAGAAAAATTCTTAACTTGTTTAATACAGAAAATGATTAAATTATGTACCTGTTTTATGTACCAATGACTACTTAAATGATTATAACAGAAATGAAAATATGAATATATGTACCTAATAAATCGATTTTAATTTTTCATTTTACCAATTATTTATCTATGACAAAATATATTATTTAAGTATTCGGTATTCGGCCGAATAATATGTAGATATTCGGTATTCGGCCGAATATAATAAAAGCAGCCGAATAGGCCGTATACCGAATAGTAACCGAATATTCGTTGCAAGCCTAATTAGTACATAATTATTATTTTTTCTTTAGTGTATGAATTACATAGGTAGATAATAAGCAGCTCGGTAACTTATTATTTAAAATTGTTTTATGCTCAAATAAGAAGCATTAATTAAGTACAGGAGTGCACGTCGTCGCTCGTACTGTGCACGGATAAAACGGGTGTTTTTTTTTTTTCGAATTGAGTATATCTATACTGCTGGCCAGATTGACCGTTACATTCACCTGGAGATTGCGCCCTAAGACTTAAGAAATCTGAAGAAAAAGGTTACCTATTGGCGCCTCTTATGAGGCTCTGATCTCATGACGTTGGCGCAAATTAGTGGAATGGTTGGACTATCTTAGTTCGAGCGCACCCGTGATCGTGGTAAGATTCCACGCCCGGGTGACGTTAAGTTGAAAATCGGAGGTTTATTCTCTTATGTGACACCCTAAAGACGTAAAGTACAAAACACATTTTGAGGTACAATTGAACAAGTATGTAATTGAGCAAGATTCTATTTTGCTGATTTTCCCGTTGCGCTATATCCTTTAAATAAGATGATGCCAATATGATGGAGCCAGTTTTTGCGTTGGTGTACGCGTTCGTCTTTCGCTTGCCGTCTGAACGCATTCCATTCCTCGAATTGCACTGAGTTGGTCGGCCCATAAGTTGGCTTCTTGCGGAATGCTGTTTTGACCGTCTATAAATAAGAACATAAAACAATATATTAAAAAGAAGAAAAGATTTTGCGCTAGGTATACCTACTTATACTTAGTAAAAAATTAAAAACTGCAAAAACACATACTTAGTTTGATTTTTTTTGGTGGTCAACTAACGTAAACTATCTTATGTGATGCTGATTTGCAATTGATTGGTTGGGTAGTCTCAGAAGTTTTCAGTAAGTCAACGGTTGAACTAATCGGTTGTACTAGAGGGAATGAGACGGTACTTAGCTTTCTATCGATTTTTCTAATAAAAATTAAATGTCCGAAAAAAGGGTATTACTTCGCGTTGTAGATGACGTGTAACATTTTGTTGGCAAAAAACTTATGGTTATGCTTTATGGTTTCATGTATGCTAACCGCGTAATATCAAATTTTCTCTCAGAAAAAATCCTCGTACTTCGAAATCATTTTGCACTGTTTTGTACTAGATCCCACAAACTAACAGAATTTTTCTGGTACGTTTCCCTTCTGAAGCTCGCCAGATTCAAGATGTATTATGTGGTCGGCCTTAGTAATTTCATAAACTTTATAAGTATTTTGACGGATAGTTTTTGCTATTACCTCAATGATGTTGCCAGTTCTGTATTTCCACAAAGCGAGGGCTATGAACAACGGAACCAATGCCATTCCAACATATTGAAGAACCTGTCCGGCAACTGAAAATAATAAATTATTGTCAGCGTTATACTGTCGAACCGCAAAGTATCGATTAGATCTGCATCGCCAAAATTTGGAACCGGCTTCCGTATTTACGATTATCTACAACTTGGGGACCTTAAAATTAAAAAAGAATCGCCATTTTCTAGGCAAGCGCGCTGCGTCTTAGGCTACCTTTTTACTTACTATTAGGTGTGTATACTACATCGCAATCAAGCGCTGCTCTCTATATGTATATGAAAAAAAACTTAGGTCCACAACTTATTAGTATGTAAATATGAAGTCTAAGATCCTTTAGACAAGTCAGAAGCACAACCCATCCTAACAATTAGGTATGCAAGTGTCGTCGCGTTTTCAACCATACACATTGACATAAGACACAAACTTCCATACACGCAGTCTTGCACCTTGCGCATCCAGTGTTTTACCCGATTCTTCTAAGGACCTCCTCATTTGATTTTGTTGAGAATGTATGTCATAGAGCCGAACATATGGCCTGATATTACAGTCGAGGGTTAAAAAAGTTGTCAAATCAAAAAATATAATTACTTACTATACGCTTCTTCAGGATATTCGTAAGTTTTGCCAAACAGAATTCTTTCTGTCGTAATCATGGCGTAGAAGAACACAGTAATCATGAGCACAGGTGTGACAATCGCCCAGCAAACTCTCCAGAAGAATGACGTCTTAAACCCAAGCATATATTGAATATCAAGACACAAATTTTCGAGTCCTGTAAAAAGTGGATCGTAGGTTAATTGGACGTTATTACTTAGGCATTCTCCGTATCTAACTATCTAGGTAGGTACTTATTTTAAAAATAATACCTCCTACCTATTATGAAAAGTGAAAACATAAAGAGACCTAATCTTAAAGTACTTACTTAATTTAATTCTGAAGAATCAAGAACTTACCATAAATCCAAAATATGGCAATCGTTTCTGCAATAGCCGAGAACAGCCTCATAAACGTTCCACCATAGTGATCGACTATTTCCAGGACATACTGACCTCCCTATAAATATCAAGAATGTTTTAAGACTTCCCAAATTTTCATCTTTGTCTCTTATTAGAACTTACCTATGTAGTACCTACTTCCTCACGACTAGCATCACCACTAGGTATTACCCACTGCAATACACAGGATTTACCATGCTACTTTTGACCCGCACCCCTTTTAGTTTTATCCCGTCCCTATTTTCGCACTAAAGACGAAAGTGACTAGGTATTCAATGCCCGTTTTCACCAATGTTCCATAAATTTTACGGGCTACCTAAAAACTAAGTTAGGTGACGCTTTCCGTCAATGTCGATTTCACGAACCTTCAGGGAACTACTAAAGGTGCAAATGTCATTGGTAAGGGATTTTATTTACGGGCTTCTTACTTAGGGGATGATTTAGGTATGGTCGGTGAAACAGGTATAAAACTTTTTTATTTAAACATGTATGTCAAATGAGATCTATGGAGAAGAAAAAAAAAAGTGTAGATACTTACAGGGGTGACATAAACGAGTCCCAAAAGGAAGATGGTGGTGCATACTCCAGCGGACATGTAGTGCGTGGGCACGCGCGGGAACGCGTCCAGCAGCACGCTGTTGATGACCGACAGCAACGCCACGCCCGATCCGATGCCCAGCGTGGCCATCATGAGGAAGAACAGCACGGCGAATAACTGGAAAATCATTGACTTATACCAGCAGGCCGATTCTGTCAAAGCTGCATCAACCATTTCAGTCTCAGTTATTGGAACGAAGTTCCTTATCGCGCGTTGTGAAAGGGGGCTAGACGGAAAAAATTCTTACGAAAAGTTGTCACGACACTTTTTGCTATAGGCGTCGCATGTTTCTCTGTCTGTCTCTCTCTCTCTTATAGAAAGCAAGCCAGATATTTTCATTTCTATTTCGCATTGAACTTCGTTCCATCCGGGTGTCCCTTGACACCTCTCAAGTTTTGTGGTAATTGGCTGTATTTCTTCGTTCTTTCTGCAATAATGCATTTTCGCCAATAGCGGGTGAGTATCGGCTAATCAGAGGCCATTGCAATCTTCACCCTGTAGCAATAACTTTTAGAGATTCGCACAGCGGGTGTAAGGACATGCCAACGAAAACTTCGTTAATAGGTTACACTACACTTCAAAATTCTCAGGCATGGAGACCCCACGATGTTTTCATGTCTTTCATCGTTAAAGTATGTGACATTTAATTGCTTTAACGCACATAACTCCGAAAAGTTAGAGGTGTGCCCGGGATTGAATCCGTGATCCCTGAATAGGAGACAGTCCTACTTAACCAGGTAGGATCTATTCAGGGGTCCTAGGTTGCCGTTATCACTGCTATAAGGTTACACCTAATTCAAAAAATAAATTCAATATGTTTTGAAGGTTCTGAGTAACTATGTAAGTATTATTTACCTGAGGCACAGCTGGTGATTTGGCAATGGCGTCTGGGTAGGACACAAAGGCCAGGCTGGTGCCGCCGCTACCGATCACCTTGTTTATGTCATCATAGTCTAGCTCGTACGCGAGGTTGCCCAAAACACCGAAAATTGTGATACCAGAGATTAAACTAGTAAATGTATCTAATGTTGTTACAATCATCGAGTCCCTAAAAACAAAAACAAAAAAGCTTTTATACACGAAGTTAATTTTGGAGTTGTAGGACAGCTGAAACTAAAAAAATTTTATCTGTTTGTTTATTGTCTTTGAAACGGGTGAATCGATTTTGATGAGGCTTTCAGAGGCAGGTAGGTATCCTTAGTACCTACTTTTACCCGACTGCGTGATAGCAAAGACGGTTGTCTTTCTAAAAGATAAAGACAGACATGATAGTTTTCATCCCAGATCAGAATTTAACCGGTCTGAAGTTGCGGGTGTAAGCTTATTATTATAGCTACCCGCCATTTACCCCGGGCTATATTATGATTATGTAAAACATAGTGAAGTAAGTAACCAGAAGGTATCTACCTGTAAACGTTCTGTTTAAATCCGTTGTACGACGAAAACATAATTAAAGTACCAGAACATACTGATAACGAGAAAAACACTTGAGTAATAGCGGCGTACCATACCTGAAAACACGTGTTACTTGAGTTTATAAAGCTGCATGCAAATAAATGAAGACTTAAAATATACTTAATGCAATGAAATGCTTGTGAGAAATCAGAGCTTTTCAATCCGAACAGTTGTATAAAAATGCAATATTTTTCGCGAACATTCGAAGTAAAACTAGCGATCTGGGTTATAGACAATTACGTCTTATCTATTTATTAGATGTTTTTCCTTATACTTACCCTATCTAATTTCCGTAAATTAGGTATGTACCTACAATTGTTTTATATACGTAAGATATGTTCAATAGATATACTAGAATGATGAGCAAAATTTTAAACAAGTAGGTAAGTAGGATTAATTTCACAATTAATGGCAAATTCAAACTATTGCGATAAGATAACGCATAATAGGTATAATTCATTAGAATGATTACCTAAGTAGGTACTTAGGTAGATTTTCGTGAGATTTGCGGTGATTGGGCCAATAATAATTGCAACAAAAGTAAGTAACGAGGGAATAGCGCCACTGTTTTGGGCACCATGCCCATAAACGACCACTTGGACGGCGTATATTTTTTGTAAATATAGTGGTAGTTTTAATTTATTTAAGTTATTTATTTAAGTTTTTATTTTGTTATATTTATATTGTAATTATTGATAACAAAATAAACTAAGTAAATTAATATCACGAGCGAAGTAACGCGATATTTATTATCAGTATGAATGAGAATTAAAATTTTAATAAAAATATAGCATTGTAATTTTCAAAGTAGGTAATTACCTACCTACCTAACTAAGTATATAATATTTAAAGCTGATAATAATATAAAAAAATATTTTAAAAAAACCGACTTCAAACGCCACTTAAAAGTATAAAATAATTTTAGTTTGTACACGTATGTTGAAGTCGGGCCAGCGTCGCGCATCGGTTTCATCGTTTCTATTTAGGCCCATCCGTCTCACGGGCTAATTCAACAAGTATACCGGCCTAATAGTATTTACGATTTAATAATTTTAGTTTGTACACGTATATTGAAGTCGGACGGGCTTAAAATATAGAAACGATGATACCACTGCGCAACGCTGGCCCGACTTCAACATACGTGTACAAACTAAAATTATTTTATACTTGAGGAGCTGGCGAACAAAACGGCGTAATTACGTAATTTTCTCAAACAACTTTTTTCATGAAATCGTGTTCTTATCATACCTCTCCATCTATTTCGTGCAAAAAAGTCTGTGAAAACGGCCTAAAAGTTGCATCAAAATGGGCTCAAAGTTGACGATTCCGTTCAAAACGTGGTAATTGTAAAATAAAAATCCCGTCTCTCAAATATATTTTTGAATACCAATCAAAAGGGGGTAAATTTCATATTATTCAAGATTACGGAACATGGATTTCAATCAAAACGAAGTAATTGGCATAATTTTGTGGGGAAATTCTTTTATATTACTCTGGCATCCCCGATTTAAATAAGGCAATATTTTAGTTTGTTATTTTGTGTATCTTTGAAGCCATTTCCGCGCCAAAAAAAGTTTTAAAATGTCATCTGGAAGTCCTAGCACTGTTTCTGGGCTGAATTCGGGGACTAAAACTACTGAGTAAGCAGTTTGATGAAAACTGGCTTGAAAACCCTGACTTAGTATGGTACGGCGAGGTTTTGGGTGACGTAGAAAACAGTGGTAAAAGTGACGCTAATGAGGACATTGAAGATTGTGGAGAAAGATTCGCATCTTTCTCCACAATCTTCAATGTTGAAGTAGATGTAGAACTAAACGTGTCCTACTTTAATAATAATTATCAGTTTCTATAATTTTTTCATAAAACTATTTTTTTTAAATTACTAATGTAACAATAAGAAATTCTTAAGTTGATTAAATTTTTTTTATTGTAGAACAGACTATTTTTTATTTTTACTCAATCGATGATCAAAATGTGGTAATTGCCCATCAGTTTCAATCAAAACGGAATAAGTGAACCGATGGCTAACAAAATGGGTTAATTGAAAACTTGTCTAGTCTGTATTTCGTTAAATATTGAGTTTTGAAAATTAGCCAAAACGTATATAGACTTGAAATTTCAGAGTCATATGAATCCAAAAATCACAACTCTATAGGTGGTCTAGAACCTAGTGTTTTAGTATTTTGCCTCTACTGTAAAATTTAATATCTTGCAATTACCCCTTTTTGTTCGCCAGCTCCTCACTTTTAAGTGGCGTTTGAAGTCGGTTTTTTTAAAATATTTTTTTATATTATTATTTTAAGCTTTTTAGTGTAGCTTCATGGAACCAATTCACTAGACCATTTGTTTTGCTCCTTAAAAAAAGTATTAAAATATATTATTCCAAATAGAAATTTAGCATATGTATGTATGCTATAAAGTTTGCATGGTTAAAATCCTACACACACTCTGATCACGAGCGATTTGCTCTTATTCAATGAGGAGTTCCATCCTATATCTCCGAAGATATTCATCAGATCTTCACAAAACTTAAATGGGATCAACCAGACGATAAGCCCTTTTAAATAAAAAAAAAATATTGAAATCGGTTCAGATTTGACAGAGTTATAGAGTAACATCGTCAAAAATTCGGTTAAAAAAAATTTATATTGAAATGCCGAATAGAAAAGCATTATGTATGTATGCTATGAAGAATGCATGGTTAAAATCCGACACACACTCTGATCACGAGCGATTTGCTCTTATTCATTGAGGAGTTCCGTCCTTCATCTCCGAAGATATTCATCAGATCTTCACCAAATTTAAATGGGACCAACCTGACGATACGTCCTTTCAAATAAAAAAATAATTATTAAAATCGGTTCAGATTTGACGGAGTTATGGAGTAACATCGCCAAAAAATAATAAAAAAAAAAATAAAAAAAAAAAAAAAAAAACATACGCGTCGAATTGAGAACCTCCTCTTTTTTTTGAAGTCGGTTAAAAATAGGCTGAAACCACATTGTCAGTAGGTAATTTTAACCTTTCAATTATTATTCAACCCATTCTGTTTTCAATTAAGGTCCAATTCATCAGATCAAAATGACGTAGCAAGTAGGTAGCTTTTTGTTTTCCTTGGGAAACTAATAGATATAGAGTTATTTGCTTAGTACCTACATGTATACCAAAAAAAACTTATGACGATTAACAGATAAATAATGAAGAATAGTAAATAGGTAGGTAAGTAGGTACGTTTAAACTTACTCGAACTTCAAGGATCTTACTCCATACTGGTGTTACGAAAAATAGAATACCATTAACGGCTCCTGGTAGTGTAACGGCTCTGAAAATCACACTAATATTATAAAGGCGAAAGTTTGTATGTGTGTGTGTATGTTTGTTATTCTTTCACGCCACAACGAATGAACGGAATGAACTGATTTGGCTGAAATTTGGAATTAAAACACAAGCTACTTTGTACTCCGGGAAAATTTAACAGTTCCCACGGGAATCAAAAACCTTAATCCACACGGACGAAGTCGCGGGCGTCATCTAGTGTTTAATAAGAACCTGTGACTTATATGTTTTGTGTTAGCATTCGGTGCAATAGGAATATATAAGAGCATCCAAAACGTCTTTCCGATTATTTAAATTTTCTCA